>CM057343.1:371377420-373777420 GCA_030015575.1 Agapanthus africanus | reverse complement strand
ACTCTCCCAGGAGTAACACTTACTCGCAGCGGGTATCGAGATCCAACTATCTCATAGAAGGTATGCAATCTCATTGCAAATTTCAACACTTGAAATTCCCGATAATATTTTGCCCCTAGCACCCTATGACCTTGACGGAGGCCAACAAACCATAGGCTACTAGTCAAGTTCAACCCGTCATTTCTTGATCGAATTAAACCCACCCGCACGACCCTTGACGGAGGTCAACAAGGTCGCACGACTACCCTAACTCAATCTGCATCATATGCATAAGCAGATAAATACTGGTTAGCTACCGCACACTGCGCCTTGACGAAGGCCAACAAACGCAGCACGAATACTAAACAGCACTTATCTGAAATGACGGAGGGCTACGACAGGTTTTTCTGAAAACCTATTGCGTAATGAACTTGATATCGTTGTAGAATCAAATGAATTTTGAAATGGAGTGTTTTTTAGGCTTTTCCAGTTTTGCTAAAGGAGTCACTCCCGGTGAAGGGATCGTCGGTCCTTTCCTCGTCGAATGAGGTGCGGGATATATCATATATATCACTGTGCAAAGCAAAAACTCTTAAAAGCAATCAAAAGACAAACCGAGTATGTAGCATCTGCCAGTTATTGCTAAAGGAGTCACTCCCGGTGAAGGGATCTCGGTCCTTTCCTTATCGAATAAAGTGCAGGATATATCACATATACCTCTGTGCAAAGCAAAAACTCTTAAAAGCAATCAAAAGACAAACCGAGTGTGTAGCATCTGCCAGTTATTGCTAAAGGAGTCACTCCCGGTGAAGGGATCTCGGTCCTTTCCTCGTCGGATGAGGTGCAGGATATATCACATATACCGCTGTGCAAAGCAAGAACTGTAGCTACCTGTTTTATTTTGAAATTCGATTCTACAACATCTTAGGTTTCTTTTATTTCATTAATCACATTAATGAAGTCCCATCATTTAAGTACCTAAACATCACAGATAAATACGACGTACACTTTTGCCATCCGCATTCGCCTCGATGTCCCCTCGTGCACCGTTAGGTTAGGTAACTAACGGCAGAGCGGGGTAGGGCTAGCGTGGGTGTAAAACATAAGTAACATCTATATAATATATCATATATACTATATACTGTATCTATCACAGAACATCACATGATCACATCACAGATATCGCAGCAGAAGAAACATATGAAATATTGGATATACTAGGACGTCCGTATTTTCAATACGAGCCAGTATAAAACACGGATTCCACGGTCGTGATGAATAGCCAAACCCACACCCCTAGACCCCTACGAGAGCGGCAAGAAACCCTACCAATTCTAGAGTTAGGAGACCCGGACTCGACTCCTCGAGTTGGTCTCCCACTGGACTCCAGAACCCGGTTACTTGTGCTCCCCTCCTTGGGTCTATCCTAGTGCAGAAAAGTAAATAATATACAACAACGGTGACAACTTCCGCAACCTGGAAGTGCCCCAAATAAAAGAATATTACATACAAGTTTTTACATGAATTAAAATGAAAAACACTCATCTCACATAAAAACCCCCGGCTATTCAAACACGACGATCCAATATAACATATCCAGCAACACATAACATCACATGTCATCAACGTAAGTAAATATGCGCATCCCAATTGTCGTTGACATATAGCAACGAAACCGGCGATATCACATATTACACTTACGGTCACAGAAAAGAAAGTGTAAAACTACAACAGTTGGAATCCGCAATCACCTCAGACATCGCATGCCTGACCAAATGAATTCCTTAGACATCGCATGCCTAACAATTATAAACCCCGCATTTTAGTCTCAAAATCGAAAACACTTTTCAATATCAAGTCGGGCAATTCAACAGGATTCCCGACATCCTGATCGAATGCTCGTCGCAAACTTCTGTAGACGGCCGCACCCCCGATACCGTCGACGAAGTGCACCAAGGCGGAACACCGCTACCGCGAGCACCCGTACGGATGCTTTCGGCGACGGGGTTCTCCTACAGTCACTTGGTCGGGGCTATGGAGTGAGGCTGTCTATTAAGTTTACCCGGCGAGTATCCGCGTACGCTACGTGATTGCGACGGACATTTGATCACATCAAAATTCCGTGGCAACCGATCAAGTGAGACTAAATTGCTACGTTTATAACATTCATTCAGTTATCTCATAACTTTTATGAATTCCAATTATTGTATCCCATTCCGGATAAACAGAAAATGTTAAACTTTTCGATCGAACAATCTAACACCCAAGTTTTCCCGAAACTGATCAACACATGAAACAAGTATAACAACATTCCGTTCGTGCCTCAGTACCAACGGTCCAGCCGTAGAAGGGTCAAGCCAACGCCTCACATGTGGCACGCCGTACTGCCCCAAACCCGAAGGTTCAAAGGGCAGTTTAAGACGGTCACATAATCGAGTTAAGGTTTGTTGTCTTCTAGAGGGACCATCGCGTTACTTGCACTACTTAGAACGTCGTTAAACTACGGAAAAATCCAACACTTGGAAATTTCCCGATAGGGGAAAAATTGGGTATTTATATCCGGTCGAACTTTTTAACATATTCTAAAAATTATCCGGAAAGCCACAAAAGAAGAAATTTGATAATCCGATCGAAATACCGAATCCCCAAAACAACTGCAGAAAATTTAACTCTGGAGTCAAATTAAAATTCCCAGAAAACTCAGAATAATAAATCAGGTATTACTGTGCAAATAAGTGGGGATGACGTCATCAATTAGGCGCGGAAGCGCCGCAGAACTATGGAATATGCCACGGATCCGCGCTACATTACACTGTTCATAGGAAACGATTTGCACAGTAATTCATAGATTTTATTGCTGATTTTTTTAGGCAATTTTAATTGACAAAAAACCACAAATTACAGAAATGTCCAGAGAGCATGGTAATGGTTTGGGTTTCGGGTCGATCGGACTTCAAATCGCGTCTAGACTTCGCCTAAGGCTCTAGCTAGGCTCTGATACCACTGTAGGGTTCCTAAGCACCCCAAGGAGGTCTCACAAGGCATCGAACATGCCATATTAAAATTTTACGGTGCCTACAAACCCTAAACTACGGATCGTCGGCTAGAAGTCTAGGCGAAAAACTAACTAGTTAACACTTAACTAATAGTTTAACGGAAATACAACCTTTGTAGATCCGGTCCTCCACCTCCACGGCTCCGTAACAAGGTCATCTCCGCTGTCCAAATCAAATCCGGGCTCTACAGTTGGCTTCGTCGGAGAATGGGCAAGCTAGGTCGTCGATGTCCATGCCGAAGATGATCTACGTCGAGGCATCGCTAGATCAAGCTCACAACTTCACCAAGTCATGAAACTTGTGAAGTAAACACACTCTACTACTTGGCAAGAGGTAGAGGATGAAGAAATAGGAAGTGGGTAGACTTTAGAATCGGATTTCTCACTCATTTCCATCACTTGCCATTGATGGGGCAAGCTTTCTTCACTTGAAGAATGAAGAAGAAGAAGGAAATAGTTATGATAAGTTCAAAATTAAAAAGAATAATTAAATCATTCTTATCATAACATAACCATGGTTATGTGTAGAGAGCAAACCCTAGTTAGGTGAATGGTTAGGTTAGGCATGAAACAAAAATGGTTGACTTTTCAATCCTTCATGAAACTTCAAGATAGAAACAAAATAAAGCAACCATTTTTCCTTTTGCCAAAATGCAATAAATAAATTAATAAATGATTAAAATAATTAAACATAACCATAACCATTCACTTAACTAAGGTTTAGACTAAACCTACACACAAACATGCATGTATCAACAAACATGATACAATCATATGCACGAAACTATATCGAATATACAATGTACACACCCGAGCGAGAAAATCCATTTAAAGTGAACCGATACTAGTTAATGCAAAGTAATATATCAAATATATAATTATACATTAAATCATTAAATCAACACTTGATTCAATGATCCGGTCATGTCGCACACAACCGACTAGTATACAATGTATCGGCTTATCAAATCAACCTTTGATTCGATAACTAGGGTATATCGCATATAACCTAATCAATACATTCATCGCGAGAATGGAATACGGTATCACATACACGCATTATTCTCGGTCCCGCACATATCTCATATGCGCTCCTATTTCGTTTCGCTTGAGCCAGGAAACCTCTGTGTAGGACTCTAAAGACTCGTCAATACGCCGGCAGCGGATGATGATCATATCAAACATCCACAAGCCGCAAGCGGTCTGCTAAACGTAACGGCCACCCGGGTATTGAGCGATCTGAAGATCGACGAGCAAGCCCGCTCACACTCCAGTGAATCCAACCAGTAACACTACCGTACAGTCCGGTCTGATCGTCTGATATGTCGCATATCTTGCCTAGGGGTGGTAAACGTCAGACCCCAATAGCTCAATAATTTGTGTCGATATGAGGTCTATAACTGTTCGAGAAACTACTGGTAACACTTACCAGTAAATCTCAGCAACCCTGGCCAGGGATTTCCTGTTATAGCCAATCGACCACAGCGCAACATCAACCCCCTATACCGGGAGAGACGAATCCCCTCCTATCGCTCATTGCCTCCATGTGACTCGGGACTGTACCCAAAAACCACCGTTTTGCATGCCCTCTTGGACGTGGTAAGATGGAAATCAAAGCACAGTGGGAACCACACAAGACTCTATGACGATCTCGGGTCAACAGACTACTCTGTACCAGTGTCACCAGAGAACTGCCATCTGACGTGAGGTATAATACCATCTGGGAGTTCTCGGCGAGTCCGTCCAGTGTACCCAGTCTCTACTGAGCACCCGTATATCATCTCCGATGTCAAACACCGATGGATATGGGATCATCCATCGCCCATCTGTATGGGTCGAGAAAGTATACGCTAGTCTACTCTGGTATATCGATGCCCCGTCTCGATACACCCACGACTAGGGACTTTGAAGGATGTACTTATGGACTACCATGTCCCCACTAGTATGATCCGCATCATAGTCCAGGTAGTCAAGTACAGATCCTAAGGGCTTTACCAACATGTAACAGAGAGACAATCAGTATACACGTTAAGGTAAAGTGCAACCAGATAGCATACTATCATGTCGAGCAAGAAAGTCCTCCCTATATACGTCCCAGCATCCACTACAATATACATCCTATGTACAGTAATGGCCTCTAGGGCATACATATAACTAACATAGTCAACTCCATCAATCAAACTAGCAATTGTATAAGTAATGAGACTTAGCAAGACTTGTAGTTGCGAGACTTGAGCGATGGGTTTTATGTTCGCATTTTGGGTTGATGTCTTGCTTATTTATTTATCTTTTGTGGTGAACTTCGCCGTTGGGCGTCATAAACTTATATATACTGCCTTGCGTGGTTGTGATCCCCCATTTGGCAAAGAGCTAGCTCCCGCTTAGGGATGCCTTTATTATCATTATGTATTTGTGGCTTTGGATCAAAAAATACAAAAGAGGTGCTGCCCAAATTTTTAAAGGACGAAACATGTTTTCAAACTAGAAATTTTCACTTGCATTTTTATGTCCCTTTTTTATGCATTAAGGAAACTTGATTTCCTTATACCTTTATTTCAAAACTTCACCTCTTTTATTTTCTTTAAAAAGTTTAGATTTCTAGGTTTCATCTTACTTGAATTACGTTACGCCTTTAAACGTTACGTGATTTAAGTGTTGGTCATGAGCTAATATTTTGGGTCATGACAAAGTTGGTATCAAAGCGCTATGTTTAACCTTGGTTCGAGTCTAGGTTTGACTATGTGGAATTTGGGGCGTAATGTATTTCGGAACCTAGGCTTGACGTTACGAAACTTAGACTTGAACGGGGGGAATTAGACCCGAACATTCGTTTCATAGGCTTGTTGGAGATAGTGCCCTCAGAGTCAATTATTGGATCACAGGCACGTGATTGCAATGATTGAGGGAGGACCTATCCCGGTAGGACAGTCTTACTCGAGATGATAGTATGCTATCTGGTTTATCTTTATCATCGTGTACTGCTTTAGGTGACCTGACATGTCGCTATTACACGTTGATAGAGCCCCTAGGATTCTTGCTTGACGACCAGCAGTATGATGGCGATCATATACGTGGGAGCTGGGGTCTATAAGCACATCCTTAAAAGGTCCCTAGTCGTAGGAGTTTCGAGACAGGGCATCGATACTCCATTAGTAGACTAGTGTATACAGTCGAGACCCCGACGAGGGGCGGTGGCCGGTCTCACAAGCCACTGGTGTCAGTTGGTTCACCTAAGATGTATACAGGTGCTCATTGGGTTATGAGTACACCGGACAGGACTCGCCGGGAACCTGCTAGTTGGGCTTATACCTGACGTCAGATAGCAGTTCCCAGGTGACATGTGTACAGGTTAGTTCATCGACCTGAGGATCGTCATTTGTCTCGTGTGAGTTCCCACTGTGCTTTGATTACTACCCTACCACGGCTCAAAGGAGTCGTGCAAACAGGTTATAGTTGGGTACAGTCCCGAGCCACATGGAGGCAGTGAGCGGATCTGCAGGGGTTCGTCTCTCCCGGTATTGGGGGTGAGGTCGCGCTGTGTCTAGGAGAGCCATTACGCAAAGCCCTCGGCCGAGGCAGGAGATTTGCTGGTAGGTATTCCAGTAGTATCTCAGGGCGTTCTGGGCTACACTCCGACACGACTTGTACCGCTTTTGGGGGTCTGACTTTTACCAAGCCCCTAGGCCCGACATGCGATACTCATAGACGAACGGACCGGACTGTACGGATATTGTCACTGACAGGCTCAGTTGGGTGTCGGGGTGAGCTTCCTCATCGACGTCCCTTTTGGTCAGTAGCTGGTGGCCCGTCACGTATTGGCTTATACCTCTGACGTGCCAGTGGTTAAATCCACAGCCATAGTATTGACGAGTCTTTAGAGTCCACCACACTTACAGTTACTCAAGCTTTCGGGCGAAACGCTGTAGAGGCCGTATGGAGATATGGCAGGGTCCGATCAGATACGTGCGGTATTGCACGGATCAGGATCGGACAGTTTTGTACTAGTGGCCGTATAATTATATGGCAGGGTTCGATCTGATACGTGCGGTATTGCACGGATCAGGATCGAACGGATTTTACTAGCCGGCTTTGGTTTAAGCCGGTACTAGTTTAGTACAGTGTAGATTTTGTCTCATTGCATTTGTATCCGGTCGGAATACAGATGCGGGTGTGTATGCACAGTATCGGGGTTTTCCTGTAATTTATTACGGGACCAGTTTTCTGGAGTTGCCAGTTTGCATTCCGTTCCGGCCGGTTTTTATTTGTTCTTTCCCGGCCGGACTTTTCTGATGGAGGGGGTAATTTGCAGTTTTGCAAATTACATTTGGTGGAGGTTTTATTTGTAAGATGATTTATTATGAAAGCATCTTTTATATTCCTTTCTTTTCTATCATCATTTCTTGAAAAGGTGATTAGGATTGATTTTAAGCTTGATGTGAGTTTGTAATGATAATGTTTGGATATGGTCACCTCTCTTTTGCTCCTACACTCACCTCCCTTTGCATTATGTTTCATTCCTCCACCATTCTTCTTCTCACTAGAGAAAAATGATAAGTTTTTTCATGAGAGGAAAAAGAAAGAGAGAAGAAGAAGAAGAGAGGTTCTTCTTGAGAGTTTCATTTCTTGATCTCATTCATGCTAGAAAAATGCAAGCACCATTTTTCTTATCTCATTTCCTCCATCATCTTCAAATGGCAACAAACCCCAAGTGAGACACTACACTACACATTCTACAGTATATCTTGAGCATGTCGAGTTGCCGGCTTCATGCTCGAGTTGCCTCGGTATTGAGGCGGGAGCCCGTAAAAGACGCAGGCGATGTGGTGCCCTTCCGGCGAGGAGGCGACGATATGGAGACAAGACTTTCCGCGGGAGATCGGGACGATGACGAGAAGACCGGAGGACTCGGATCACTCAGTATACTTCCTTTCCCATCTCTTGTTAGCTAGCGTAGGTTAATGGTTAACGATCCGGGTTTTTCTTTGTCCACGGTAGCGCCGGTTTCCGAGTAAGGAAAATTTTTGATTCCGCATTTTGGCCTCGAGTACGAGGCCGGGGCGCTGCCGGGGCGCAACAAGGCTGACCCTGATTGATGGAGTAGGTAGCTTGAATAGTGTGACGTACCGTACGTATGTTCCGCGACATATTTACGATACGATACTCCACTTAAGAAACCTTAGGATGTACATATTTGAGACTTATGATTCTTTTCGTTCTCTTGATCATACATCCATTTGAGATCCTTAATTCTGTTCATTCCATGATCATACTTTCATTGATGTTGTTTCTTTTTATGATCATGTATCCATTCTGGATCTGTTGATTCCTTTCATTCCGTTGAGGTACCTTCATCGATACACGATTGAGGTTCCTGTCACTATGGTTTGAGCGCAGATTAAGCCGCTGCTAATGTTGCGATCAAGGCAAGCTCGTTATGGAGGAGAACCGGCCATTATGTTTTCTGGTGACATAGGAACGTCTCGATGTTGTGTTGTGACCTCTGGTTGAGGCGAGTGTTTGGTTTAGCACCGGATGATTGGGCCATTTTAAAGCTGCTAGTTGCGAGAGGACTGTTGATGTACAGCCTATCTCAGAGATTGTGATGTCGTCTATCGTGTGGACAGGTGACCCAGCTGTTGCTGAGATTGATGTGATACAGCTTCCAGAGTTTACGAGCCGAGATCGCTGGAGCTTCCTAGCAGAGATGCTACAGATGATAGCTAGTCTATCTCAAGTTGAGAGATGAAGATGATTCGTCAGATTGATGCGCCGACGTAGGCCCGGTTAAGTTGAAGATTTCCAGTGTGGAGAGTCTTACTCAGATCTAGAGCAGACCGATCCAGAGATGACCGTTGATGTATCGTCTTTCCTGGAGGATTGAGGCATTGTTTAGAATGCGGACGAAGGGTATTCACGTATCGTCTAGGCGAAGTTAAAAAGTTCGAACGAATGTCAGAAACCCATTTTTCCAAGTCTAAGTATTCAAAAGAACATGCAGGTAATTTTGTGGACCCTCTATAAGAATGAAACCCTAACTCGACATAATGACCGTGGAACCGCTTCTGAACCTTAGGGTTTGCAGCAGTTCAGCGGTGCCATCAGTGAGGCCTGGGTTTGCCCTTCTACGATTGGTCCATAGGTACTGTGGCATATACTGGATGTTATTAGACTGTGCTTAGGTGTTGAGCTTTCGGGGAATTATGGGACTTTGACAAGTCAAACGAAAAGTTTGACGTCGTCCGAATATCATATGACAAGAGATCAGCAAGCTGACCAGCTTCGGATAGAGGACCTCACCCAGGTGTGTTGCGAGTTGATTGAGAGCGGACTAGCGTTGAGTATTCCTTCGATGGTTGGGATGAGTTCCTAAGGACATGTTCGGCCAGATACCTTCTACAGAGTGATGAAGATACCGACTTTGTAATTTCGATTCCATGCAAGAGACTTCGGATTGACTGTAGCCGAGGACCATTGCAGTACGCTGATAGCACGACATGACATCGAAGTGGCGATGATACAGAGGAGTGGAGCCTGAGGTTCATGCGAGATGCTGACGAGCTATTGCTACTCCCCGTCGAGATTAGAGATCGAATATGCATACAGAGGCATTGGGATACGGCCAGTTCCCGAGGAAATGTGTGCGAAAATCGCAGATGTCCAGAAAAAGGAGATAGGTTATGCAAGAGTACCAACCTCCGTATAGTTCGGCATAGGCGAGATTGGAAGAGACCCTGAGCAGATTCCTTCCAGGACACTGCTGCGATGAAATTTGCACTGAGGATCAGTTGTGTCACGAGTATTCAGAAGACCAGAGGCCGACGCCAGTAACGTGCTGCTTTACGAGTGGTCGTGATAATTGGTCGAGAGATGACCAGAGAAGTGCCAGAGAGGAATCATTTCCGTTAGCACACCTGACCGGGCCGATGAGCCGATGGATTGCGAGATTGGTAAATGCACAGAGAAGATGAGGACTCAGAGACAGAAGATGCCAGACCGTGAGCAGGAGGCAAGCGGATGTTCTTGTTCTGCCGGTTTTAGGCGCACCGATTTATTCTTCGACATTGTAGGAGGTGTACCTCAATGTCATTTGTTGCGATTTGTGTTTGTGATCCGAGTATCATGCTTATATCGCTTGGATTTGAGTTTTGATGATTGAGTTTCATGGTATTGTTTTCGTGTACCATGGCTGCACCTACTGGGTATTTACATTTTGCGCTTAGTTATTGCACTTGATATTGATTTTGTGCCTTGGCTGCACATGTTTATGATTCATGGATTTCATACAACTGATTTGGTTTTGTGCATGTGGTACGCACTCGATTTGATTTTTGCACTCGGTATAGCTCACATGTACTTGCGGTGCAGTAATACAGATTCTGTGCACATAATGGCATACGTTTTATGATTTTATATATCTTGGCACACTTGGTGTTGCTTTTTATACGCATTTGAGTTATTAGTGCGTTTACGTGCCCTTGTTGCACCCGATTTATATTTTGTGCAATTGTCACACTAGGTTTTTACGCTGTGCAATTGATGCACCGTATTTGTATTTCGTGCACTAGATGCACCGTATTTGTATTTCGTGCACTGGATACACCGTATTTGTATTTCGTGCACTCGAGGCACCGTATTTGTATTTCATGCACTGGATGCACCGTATTTGTATTTCGTGCATTGGATGCACCGTATTTGTATTTCGGGTACTGGATGCACTGTATTTGTATTTTGTGCACCAGATTTATATTTCGTGCATTTGTTGCACTAGATATTCATTTCGTGCATTTATTGCATTAGATTTTCATTTCGTGCATTCGTTGCACTAGATTTTCGTTTCGTGCATTTGTCGCACTAGATTTATATTTCGTGCATTTGTTGCACTAGATTTTCGTTTCGTGCATTTGTTGCACTAGATTTTCATTTCGTGCTTTTGTCGCACCAGATTTTCGTTTCGTGAGTTTGTCGCACCAGATTTATATTCCGTGCATTTGTCACACCAGATTTATATTCCGTGCATTTGTCACACCAGATTTATATTTCGTGCATGCTACTACACTATATGCTTTTACGGACCCGACGCGCTTGGATTGGATTTTTGTGCATATTAGGCGCCTGCTATTGGATTTTGTGCGCATCGAATGCACTTGAGTGAGATTTTACTCATGCACGTTGGTTGTCCTTGATTTAGATTTTTATTCGTGCATGTTGGATGCACTTGATTTCGATTTCATTCGTACATAACGGATGCACTTGATTTAGATTTTCGCTCGTGTTGGGTGCATGGTATGAGATGTGATTTATGCACACCGGATGCACTCGATTGGGATTTTCATTCGTGCATGTTAGTTGCACTGGATTGAGATTTTCGTGCACTCTAGATGCATTTGGTGTAGTTGTCGTGCACACCCATTACACTGGACAGATGCTTTCGTGCACACCCGTTGCACTTAGTTTTGGCTTCTGTGCATATTGTGGCACTTATATTGGGATTTGATTTCCGTGCACACCAGATGCACGTGATTGTCGGATACGCCTTTCGAGGCCGATTTTGCTTTTGAGCATTTTGTTTTCATGATGGGCACTATGTTATGTAGTAGCCGAACAGAACTGATCTGAGGACAGTACCTAAGTATTTTGCATGCATTAGAAGTTTAACAAGAGGTTTTCAAAAAGGGGATATAGTCTCGCTATTTCTTACGTGTCTTTGAGCGACACGAACGTTTACAAAAAGAAAACCTTTTGGGTTATTTTAAAACGACGGAACATATATTTAGAAAAACATGTATTATTACTTTACAAATGAGCGTCCGTCACTTATACCGTGAGTTACGCATCACACGGCGATTTGGAAAAGATTTTGCATGTGTTTTATTCAGTTTTTTGAGATTTTTCAAAGATTTTTACTATATATGTATTATAGTATTTAACTAGTGCATATTGTATTTCAGTAGTGGATTTCAAGATCTGTATCTCCAGTGTAACTCTGAGGATATGCGTGTAAATCCGATGATTTGCATGATGCTTGACGGAGTTCGATTTTTAGTTTTGTACTCGTTTTCCGGCGCACTCGATGCGCTGCTGTATTTCTCTATCTTCTGGGATTTCGGAGCCCCGTTGATTTGAGCTGATTATTGAAATGTTTTAGAATTTTGGGATTTAAATTTAAATTCGGAACCGAATTTATTTAAGGGGGGAAGATTGTAACATTTCAGAAAAAATAAATTATTATTTTTGAAATTTAATATTAAAATAATATATTTCCCGAAAACTGCCCGATTTGCGAAATTGAGATTTTCGAAAAAGGGTATAAATATATACTAATATTTGTGAAATAATTGGAGATTAAAATGATTTATTCATTTAAAAATATATTTAAAGGTTTTGGCATTTTAAAATTCAATTATATGCAGTTTAAATAAAAACCCGATTAGTACACTGCTAAACGCGATTAGGCCAAATCCATGTTTCTATGGTTTTCCATAGCTAGTGCACCATATCATGTTGAATTTTTGTTATATGTTTTTTTATTATGTTGTGTTGGGGTATTATATGGTTTGGGTTTTAGAAAGAAAAGAAAAAGGGGGAAATGTGGCATGATGACTTGGAGAGAGAGAGACAGAGGGACATGAGTGTGGGGGTGAGAATAAGAGAGGAAGAGAGAGTGGGGCTGCCTCATTTCATTTTTTCCCCATCATTTTCTTCTCCTTCTTCTTGCTCACTTCCCTCCACCTTCAACCAAAGATCCATATCAAAATACTCCTCAAAACCCTATACCCCTTTCACAAAAAATGATCACCTCTTCACCCTCTACACTTTGGACCCATCAATGTTGGATTTTGAGGACTTTGGACTTCTAGGGTTTTTCTTGGTAGCATTCATGAGGTATATTTCCTTTCACTTAGTTAGTTATGTTTTCCTAGCATTCTAGTTAGTTTAGAAATGTGGTTAAGATGTGGATTTGTGAACTTGGAAATTGCTATAGAGGGGTTTGAGTGTTGTGTGGATTGGGTGATGCCTCGTGGTTGTTACAAGACCCTAGAGACCAACTCTTGTCCAGGACCAGTGACCAAAACCCCAAAATACGAACTTTAGATTCGTCGATATCGGGTTTTTGTGGATTTTGTGATGGTATTTAGAGATCTGGGATGACCCGAGACCTTTATAAAATAAGTTCCCATGATCACGAGACGAGCAGGCAACCTGGAAGCATCACCTGAAACCGGAGGCCCAAACATGAATTCCTAGCCCCAGATTTATTACGTTTGGCCGCAATTTGAGGCCAAGTGGTGGGTGATCTGTGTGATTTTTGGCCAGTAGTCTTGTTTTCTGGTATCTAGAGCAACCCTATGTGCAAAATCCCTTAGTTTGTCCTATAGTGAAATTTGGGAAGAGTTTTGCTATGTTGATGTTTTCGTGTTTTCCGTATTTTGAATGATAAGTTTTGATATTTGGATTTGTTTTTTCTTGTTGGATGTTTATACATCAACGACTAGGGATAATTGGTTGGTTTTGCATGCATGGACTATAGGTTCTAACCAATGAGCACACCAGGTGCCGTATTGGTTTCCGACTTGAGTTTTAATAGCATTTGCGTTATGTGTTGATATTATAGGTAGCTTCGCGTGGATTTCGAGGCGATGGAGCGTGGTATCATCGACTTCGGCAAGCAAGGTGAGTAGATCTATATCTACGGGGGAAGTCGGGAGGATAGCGTATAGCACCCCCGCAAATTTTGTTGGAAACCGATTTATATATAGAGTATGGTTAAGGGAACCTTTAATAGAAAACTAAAGATAGAGTTAAAAAATAGTTAGAGAAACCATATTAGAAACTAAAGGATAGTTAGAAGTGATATGATACGACTAATATGTGATGACGGGATATGAGGATGATGTTTGATAATATTGCCGTTTAGGGTACTATAAGACTAGATAGCCAACGGAAATGTGTCATCCGAACCATACCTATTTCCAAACTGAAGAATCGTATGATCTTTTAAACAGATACCATGAGGGATGTTACGGATTTTCAAATAATATCTTTTCCTTAAAAACACCGTAGCCCCTACTTTCAAAACTACGATTCACATCTTTTAAAAACTGATTGTATGGTTTTGGTGTGTATGTTAGATTAGATACATATTCTTATAGTTAAGGTAGAATGTAATTGTAAATTGACCTTATTTTAGATATAGATGCGATGAAAAGAGAATACGTTTTGGCATGTGATATGATGATATGTTGGTATACGGATGCGAGTCGATTGAGAGGATTGATATCTTGCCGGTCCCCTGATATAAGATTGTTATGGATATGATTTGGGACATAGGTATATGTATATATATGTGTATACATGTTGTGAATCATGAATGATAGGCCGTACGTGACCTTAGGCCGTACCCTCATTGTCATATAGGTTGATAAGATCCCTATTGGTTTAATGCCGCGGTACGATAATTTTCCATATGTGATGGGTTTGACTTGATGATTAATCCATACTCTTAACTAGAGGATGCCGTACGATGGATTATACCGTACGTGATGTCATGAGGCTAGATGCCGATGATTAGATTCACCGACTCGGTCATGTTAGATATGTATACCCGTCAGCATTTGCATATGATTTACCTTATGCTGCATTCATGTTATTCTTTACATTACATATACCTGTGCTAGTACACTTACACCATTATCGATAATTGCCATGTCACTACACAGTAGGATTTGCTGCATCATGATATGACTCCTTGCATTACTTACTTGCTATAGTTGCATATGCACCTTTATACGATGTTGCATTAGACCTTGGAGAATTTGGGAACCGAGGGATATATTTTAAAACCGGATTCATTTAAAAGAGCGGTTTTCCTTCAGTATGTGCATATTACTGTTCCATATTGCATGATATACGGATATGCTTACATTTTTGTTATATGTCACATACATCATGCTTTACGCTTATACGCATTGAGATATGTTGTTTTTATGAGATTTCTGGATTTGAGAACCGCGTTCATTTTAAATGAAAGTATGTATTATTTTAAAAACATGGTTTCTCTTGATATGATATTTCAGTGCGTCCACCATGCGTTTTCTCGGTTCTGAGACGTGTGATTTGTGAAACCCGATTCGAAGAGTTGGATGATCCGTTTGTAGGTTCATGGTGGACCCGGTACGGTACCCCGGGGCGAGAAGATCGTGGAGATGACGATGAGCCTGGAAGAGGGACTACTACCTACCGGTGATTGGTTGGACCTGGCGCTTAGCCGAACGATACCGACCTGAGTCGAGAGATGGATAGGGCCGACCCGTTTTGCCGGAGCCCGCGGGCCGATCCGGCAGATGGAGCCTAAGAGCCGATCCGGACTAACGCAGCCCGAGATATGAGGATTTACGTGTCGATGCTGGACACGGGTTTCATGATATTTCGAGTGTCGATGCTGAGCACTCAGGTTCCTTGATTTTGATGTGTCGGAAGGGATACACGTTGATTTATATCCTTATACTTTCATGCATATTCTTTTATGATATTTATATGCATGATATTGTTGTCATTGGTCGACATGTGAACGGGATCTACATGCATACATACACTGATGTATGGTTGGACGAGACCCACATGCATACAGACATTTATCATATGGTTGGATGATATCCGTATACATATAGGTATTGATTACATTGTTGGCACATATACAGATACGGTCACCATAGATATCATAGTATTATTATTATGATATAGTTGACCTAGGAGTCGTTGTTTATTCGATTTCTACTTGTTGATATTTTTCTACTCACGAGTTGGAAAGTCACCCCGTTGTGCCACGGTTTTTGTAGGTTGACTGCACGGATCAGTAGCGGCATCGCTGGCACACAACTACTTCTGGTGTTTTTCTTTGGTAGGTGGGACATTGTATCGTACCCACTCTTGTATTTGTATTTCATATTGTATCTAGTCAACTCCATCAATCAAACTAGCAATTGTATAAGTAATGAGACTTAGCAAGATTTGTAGTTGCGAGACTTGAGTGGTGGGTTTTATGTTCGCATTTTGGGTTGATGTCTTGCTTATTTATTTATCTTTTGTAGTGAACTTCACCGTTGGGCGTCGTATACTTATATATACTGTCTTGCGTGGTTGTGATCCGCCGTTTGGCGAAGAGCTAGCTCCCGCTTGGGGATGCCTTTATTATCATTATGTATTTGTGGCTTTGGATAAAAAATACAAAGGAGGTGCTGCCCAAATTTTTAAAGGACGAAACATGTTTTCAACCTAGAAATTTTCACTTGCATTTTTATGTCCCTTTCCTATGCATTAAGGTAACTTGATTTCCTTATACCTTTATTTCAAAACTTAACCTCTTTTATTTTCTTAAAAAGTTTTAGATTTCTGGGTTTCAGCTTACTTGAATTACGTTATGCCTTTAGACGTTGTGTGATTTAAGTACTGGTCATGAGCTAATATTTCGGGTCGTGACAGTATCAGTCCTAAGAGTTCACTAACTCTTTCTCCGTGTCCACTAAATGGAGTTTTGGTCATCTTGCCTTTGAGACATGACTGCCAAGTGTCATAAGATGATAATTCGAACGGATTTAAATATCCATCCCTATGTAACTTAGCTAGTCGTGTTGCATTGATATGACCTAGTCTATAATGCCACAAGAAGGATTCGTTCATTTCTGAACTCTTCCTCTTGTGTGTGTTTTGTATGTTAAGAACCATCGTTTGATTTAGATTGTATATGCGATTATTTAAGGAGCCTAATCCAATCAACTTTTGATTTAGGAAGATATTCATAACATTATCCTGTAGTACAAAATTATATCCTTCTTTACTTAATAAAGAAACTGATATAATGTTTCATATCTGGTTCGGTATATAATAGCATTCGTTCAGAATCAATGTATTACCACTTGGTAATACATGGTGATATTCGCCAACTGGTTTGGCTGCAACATTTGCACCATTCCCTACTTTTACGAAATGATCACCCATTCCCAGTTCTCTACCTCTCTTTATCCCATGCAACATATTACATATATGGGATCCTGATCCGGTATCTAATACCCAGGACGTAGAATGAACTGAGAAACAGTTCTCGATAACAAACACATCCGAAGAAGATACATCAACATGTTTATTCTTCATTTGGACGGCGTAGGAATCCGGATATTCCCCTATTTCCTACTCAGTTTTATAACAATTATAAGAAAGAACGGAACCAACGTTCCTCTGCTTAGTATAACAAGCGGGTTCGGTCAATACATCAATGTTATTATCTTGATTAAGACGTGACATGGTCGCTACCTGGAGAGATAGAGAAGAAAACACTTTAGCGTATGCTCTTGTAAGATTAGATTGGTTATTATCTTATCTAATCAGGAAGGCTCCTACTGTTTTAATCAAATCTTCTTTCAAAAAACCCTAAAAAGGAAATACTAGCTGGGATTAATTACAGTCTACAACTTTGCTAATCGTTCAGCCAGGCCAATGCCGGTACTTTGAGGGAGGTTCCCCGTGCTTTCGCACGGACCTAATTAAGATAAACCTCATCTTCTGTCACGACCCGAAAGTACGGAGCATGACCGGCACTTAGACTACGAACGTCTCAAGGCGTACGTAACCTAAGTAAGCCGAACCCAGAATCCAAACCAAGAAAAGTAGTAGAGTGTAGGAAGAACCATATCAAACAACCTGTATGCAACATAATATACAACGCCTAAAGGCGAGGATCACAACAGAAAAGGAAACTCCAACCAGCAAGAAACCCATAGAGATATAATACGCGACTCTAAGGTCGAAAGGATAAACATCACTGGCCTCTATCTCAAATAAGTACATGTTTGGTTGATGGAACTTCTTGATATAACTGAATATAATATACAATGTATAATGATGGGTACGATACAAATAACCCACCTACTAGCAAATCACCTGAAAGAAGCTGTGCCCGCAAAGCCGTAATGAAACCCGTATGGCAACACCTGCAAGAAACTGGGGCACAACGGGGGTGAGTTGCCAACTCGTGAGTAGAAAAAGATCTACGAACAGAAAATCGCATGTATGACGCAATCCTAGGTCATACGATCAATATATATAATCCTCAAGTATATAACCAGCAATCTCTAACCATGGCTAGTGTAAATATCTAACCTAAGTGTAAACCCATGTGTCTGTGCCAGTGCATCAGGTGGCAATATATATCATATGAATGATGTAAGAAAGCATGAATCAGAATGCATGTACTGAAGAAAACTGCTTTCATAACTTGTGAGATTTCCGTATTTTAAATGAGTATCATAATGAAATCAGCATAAAACAGTGCCTAGCATCGGCACAAAACATAAATCTCAATATCTCGATATCTCTGTATCACAATCTCTGTACCTCAATATCTCAAATCTTAATGTCTCAATCATAATATCCAGGGCACCGTCAGTCCAGATCGGCCCCTACCATCCATCTCATGACTACGTCGGTATCCTCCGGATATCCGACGTGTCGGGTAATATCACCGGTCGGTCGTGCTCCCCTGCCAGGCTCAACGCCATCTCCTGCGATCTTCTTGCCCCGGGGTACCGCACCGGGCCCACCATGTACCCGAAACGGTTCATCCGCCTCCTCGAATCGGGTCTCGAAATCCATCAGCAAACTCATGGTGGACGACTCATACATCATGGAAAAACCGCATTTTTATTTAAAAAAGAGAAAGCAGTTTATATATATGTTTTGCGGTTTTCCTCCAAATCCAGAAAATCTCATGGAAACCCGAATCCAAATCATCAATAGCATGTGAAACCATGAATATAAGCATGAGAATCCATGAATGCAGCATATAATGAATAACAGTATGCATGAAGTGACAAGTGATAGCTACAATGTCAAGCTAACATATAAAGCAAGCATACTAATATCATGTCACTACTAGCTAGCAAGCTAAGTCAAGCAATAATATTTTCTAAGTGTTCATGACATGGCAATTACCGATGAAGATGTGTGTGAGCCGGCAAATAAGTGTACGTGGTACATACGCATCATCGGTAATGGTGCTGGTGTCCTAACAGCAGGATATCAATAATGAAATATGAATCATAACAGTATGCGATGCAGAGCAACAATGATAAAGTGCTGGAGCTGAATACTAACACAATGATGGCTCAACTGCATCTAATGTCATAAGAATCCTATAGCTACACCAACTATAGGGCTGAGCTAAAAGGTTAACTGCAGGTAAGGTAAACCGCCTAACCTTTGAGTCGATATATGTATAAGTATATATAGTCGGTGATCCGCCTCAATAATATCACATCCGATAACATATCTCTATAATCAATTATTCCCTAATCAAGAGTGCGGATCAAACATCAATTTATAGCTCGTACGTAAATCCGTCGTACGGCATCCCCAAATCTGGGTACGGGTCAATATCACATTTGTCATATTATTCATCAAGTATTCTCTTATCAAATATCATTATCTGGGTAATGGCCTATGTCTAGTACAATGCACATCATCACTATAATCAAGATCTGATCACTGATCGACAGTCTCGTATAAATCAATATCATCATCATATATCGTCAAATTAATCATAATCCAGCTTCTGATTTACAGCCTCTAGCAAAAACGATATCATCAGCCCAAATCATCTCAAGGAGTATACATCGCCCAAGGCGGCCTATCGCAAATATCCCATCATATCATATCACATCCTATCTCGTATCATAATCACATGTCGATCATCTAAAATATTTATATCTCCTTTCCTATTTATCATCCCCAAAATCCTCTAAATCATCAAAAGTATCACAAGTATGAATTTTACCGTATCACTGATATCATAATCTCAGCTCAACTCTCATCGACTCATTTAAATCCCAAGTATCATCCCCAAATCTGTATGTGAACATAAATTCCCAAACCCATGTGAACACATCTCGATATAGAATCCCATAATCACATATGAATAAGGAGGAATGCAAGTATGTATGTGTGTATATGTATGTGTAGTGCACCCACTACCTAGGGTTTCGTAACATTTCACCATTCCAACATACCAATATCCATTTAAACATCAATAATTAATCCCAACATCAAATAATAAATTGTTGGTGTGTATACGCATCCGTATACATCACCACGGACTGCGGGGGTGCTATACGCCATCCACCCGACTTCTCCCCGTAGATATAAATCTACTCACCTAGATATGTGTGCCGGTGCCGATGTCGCCGTTTGCATCTCCAACGCCTCGACGCCACGTGGGGTACCTACAAGGATATCACACGCTAAAACTCATGAAAATCATGTCGGAAACCA
This sequence comes from Agapanthus africanus, assembly GCA_030015575.1. Lineage (NCBI taxonomy): Eukaryota > Viridiplantae > Streptophyta > Magnoliopsida > Asparagales > Amaryllidaceae > Agapanthus > Agapanthus africanus. The sequence goes on along the minus strand of CM057343.1, from coordinate 373,757,067 downwards.
AAATGGTGCACACTACGCCCATAGGTAAAAACCTGTGGCCTTGTATGCAAACACAGCCAATATCCTCTGTCGTTGACGTCCAAACGCCACCCGACAGAAACGAATCATCGAATACCAAAATCCATACGAAAACATGTCGTAAATCATACGCCAACTCATGAAAAACAACCCAGATTTTACCCTAACAAGAAACAGTCAAAACTAGACATACAGGGGGTCAAGTTTACATGAAATGGGGCTGTGCACGCAAAACAGGCAGTTCCACCCTGGTATGGCCGCAAATTACGGCCAGGGGGAATAAATCTGCGGCCGGGGTTTGGTGGTTTGGGCTAGGGTTTTGGGTACTGGTTCCTATTTGCCTGCACATCCTACTGTCAAGTCAATTTCATTTTAGGAGGTCCTGGGTTGTAGCAGTTTCCAGAAAGATCCAAAATCGACAAAATTGCTAAATTACGCCAAGTATAACAAATCTGGTATATGGGTGAAATCTGGGACAATCTTGGGTTAACTGGTCTCACATACCCCTAATAAGGCTACTCTAACATTCAAAACCACCTCTTGGTCAAGTCTCACTCAAATTTGACTAAACTAGCACAATGTCACAAATAAAACAGTAACTTTCAGCTATTTAACCAGAACTGAGCAAGAACTGAGTTGGGATGCGAAATTATACCTCCAGGGGGTCCTAGAATGTAGGAGAAGGGAAGATGAAGGAAGGAGGGGTGCTGTGCTGCTGCTGGACTACTGCTATAGTTGCTGGTGTTGCTTGGCTGATGATGCTGCTTGCAATTGTTTCTGATGCTGGTTTTGTGTGAGTTTTGTGGTTTTGGTGTTGTGAAGGGTTGCTGTATGATGGTGAAGTGGGAGAGTGATGTTGTAGTATTGTGTTGGTGTGGTGTGGTTGTAGTATATGAGGATGTGGATTGAAGTTGGAGTGGAGTTGTTGCTGATGCAGATATAATGGCTGAAATGCCAGATTTCAGCAGCTAATAAGGCTGTAGGTGTAGAGGGGCTGTTCTGGTGGCTGAAGTGATTGCTGATGGGTCATAAAATTGGGCTGAAAGGTGTTGAATTGGGGCTGATGTGCTGATGTGGCTGCTGTTGCAGCAACAACTGCTATTGCTTTGTGGATACAGCTGCTGTTGTTGGTTACAAGGATGCTGCTATGGCTGAAATGAGGGGTTTTGATGCAGCTGCTGCAGATAGCTTGGGACTGGTTTGGCTGATGCAGGTGCTGCTGTGGTTTTGTTGTGTTGAGGGCTAACTTTGTAGTATATGATGGTGTGGGTAAGTGAGTGAGAGATGTGAGTGTTTGAGAGCCAAAAAGCTTACAAATGACATGAGGTGATTGAGAGAAAACCTAGGAGCCTCCCTTCTCTTTCTCCAAATAAGATCTCAACCATCATGGCTCTCTCTCTCTCTCTCTCTCTCTCCTTGACACAATTCAACATAACCCTAATCCAATTGTAAACAAAGCCACACCCTTAATTAACCCCACTAACCTAACCAATTGGTTCAAGTCACTAAGGTCTTCTATGCATGGTTCACCCTAGGCTTATCATGAGTCCAAAACATGAGATAAGTATAATAAGTGTAGAAAATGTCATGTGCACATTTTTGCACAAAAAGCCAAAAATCCACTTAGCGATTTTTAATCGCGATTTGTTAGTTGTATGTATGCCCTAGAGGCCAGTATTGTACAGATGATGTATATTATATTGGATGCTTGGACATATATATAGAGATGACTTTCTTGCTCGATATGATAGTATGCTATCTGGTTGCTCTTTATCTTAACTTGTACACTAGTCTCTTTAAACTGTCTTATAGTTACATGTTGGTAAAGCCCTTAGGATGTGTACTTGACTACCTGGACTATGATGCAGATCATACTAGTGGGGACATGGTGGTCCATAAGTACATCCTTCAAGGTCCCTAGTCGTGGGTGTATCGAGACGGGGCATTGATATACCAGTGTAGACTAGTGTATACGCTGCTCGACCCATGAGATGGGCGATGGATGATCACATATCCATTGGTGTTTGACATCAGAGATGGTATACGGGTGCTCAGTGGAGACTGGGTACACTGGACGGACTCGCCGAGAACTCCCAGATGGTAATATACCTCACGTCAGATAGCAGTTCTCAGGTGACACTTGTGCAGGTTAGTCTGTAGACCCGAGATCGTCATAGATTCTTGTGTGATTCCCACTGTGCTTTGATCTCCACCTTACCACGTCCATGAGGGCGTGCAAAACGGTGGTTTTTGGGTACAGTCCCGAGTCACATAGAGGCAATGAGCGATAGGAGGGGTTTCGTCTCTCCCGGTATTGGGGGTTGATGTTGCACTGTGCTCGATTGGCCGTAACAGGGAAGTCCCTGGCCAAGGCTGATCAGAGATTTGCTGGTAAGTGTTACCAGTAGTTTCTCGACCCGTTATGAGCCTCACATCGGCACGACTTATCGGTTATTGGGGTCTGACGTTTACCACCCCTAGACTTGATATGCGACATATCAGACGAACAGATCGGACCGTACGGTAAGTGTTACTGGTTAGATTCACAGGAGTGTGAGCGGGCTTGCTCGTCGATCTTCTGATCGCTCAATACCCGGGTGGCCGTTACGTTTAGCAGACCGCTTGCGGCTTATGGGTGCTTGATATGATCATCATCTGCTGCCGGCGTATTGACGAGTCTTTAGAGTCCTACACAGAGGTTTCCTGGCTCAAGCGAAACGAAATAGGAGCGCATATGAGATATGTGCGGGACCGAGAATAATGCGTGTATGTGATACCGTATTTCATTATCGTGATGAATGTTTCGATTGGTTGTATGCGATATAACCTAGTTATCGAATCGAAGATTGATTCGATAAGTCGATACATTGGATACTAGTCGGTTATGTGCGACATGACCGGATCATTGAATCAAGTGTTGATTTAATGATTTAATGTATAATTATATATTTGATATATTACTTTGCATTAACTATTATTGGTTCACTTTAAAAGGTTTTTCTCACTTGATGTGCACATTGTATATGTGATATATTTTTGTGTACACTTGATTGTATCATGTTTGATGATACATGTTTACTTGAGTATGTGTAAGGATTAAACAATGGTTATGTAATGGTTAGGGTTTTTCTTTTCCTTACTTATTTATTTATTTATTTATTTTGGAAAGTATATAAGAGAAAATGGTGGCTTTCTTTGTTTGTTGTTGAAGCTTCATGAAGCTTTGACTAAAGTGACCATTTTGTCTTCATGCTTAACCCTAACCATTCAAACTAACCATGGTCTTTTCTCTACACCTAACCAAGGTTAGGATATGATAAGTATTGATATTATTTTCATTTTAAAGTAACACTTATCATATTCTATCTTCATCTTCTTCCTCTTGATGAAGAAAAAAGCTTGAATCCATTAATGGCATCTTGAGCAAAAGAGTGAGAAATCCAATTCTAAAGTGAACCCACCTCTTATTTCTTCATCCTCTACCTCTTGCCAAGTAGTATAGGGTGTTTTCTTCACAAGTTTCATTGCTTGGTGAAGTTGGAGCTTGATCTTGTGTTGCCTCGACGTAGATCATCTTCGGCGTCGAAGCCGACGACTTAGCCCGCCCATTTCTCCCATGAAGCCGATGCTAGAGTCCGGGATTCGATATGGACAGCAAGAGGACATCTACGTGGAGCTAAGGAAGTGGAGAACCGGATCTACAAAGGTTGTAGCCTCTTTCTTATAGTTAAGTTGTTAACTAGATTCACTTTTCGCCTAAACTCTAGTCAACGAATCCATATTAGGGTTTCTCGGCACTTGTAAAATTTAAAATTGGCATGGTTGATGCCTTGTGAGACCTCATTAGTGTGCTTAGGAACCCTACAGTAGTATCAGAGCCTAGCTAGAGCCTTAGGCGATGCGTAGACGGAGTTTGAAGTCCGATCGACCCGAAACCATAATTCCAAAATGCTCTCTGGAATTTTTTCAAAAACTGGGTTTTTTCCAGATTAAAAATGCTTAAAAATTCAGCAGGAAATTCTAAGAATTACGGTGCAAAATTTGACAAAAGATATGTCCAAAGTGCGGCGGAACCGCGGCAGAAGCCTGGATTCTGCGGCGGTTCCGCGGCCATCTGATGACGTCACCTTCCCATTTTTGCACAGTAATTCCTCTTTTCTGATGTTGAGTTTTCTGGGAATTTTTAATTTGACTCAAGAGTTGAGTGTTCTGGGGTTGCAATGGAAATCGATGTTTCGATCGGATTATCAAGCTTTGTCTATGTGTTTTTCCGGATAATTTTAGAATATGTTAAAAAGTTCGACCGGATATAAATACCCAATTTTTCCCCTGCCGGAAAATTTCCAAGTGTTGGATTTTTCTGAGGTTTAAAGACGTTCTAAGTAGTGCAAGTAACGCGATGGTCCCTCTAGAAGACAACAAACCTTAACTCGATTATGTGACTGTCTTGAACTGCCCTTTGAACCTTAGGGTTTGGGGCAGTACGGCGTGCCACATGTGAGGCGTTGGCTTGACCCTTCTACGGCTGGACCGTTGGTACTGAGGCATGAAGTGAACGTCTTTGAACTTATTTCATGTGTTGAACGGTTTCGGGAAAACTTGGGTGTTCGAATGTTCGATCGGAAAGTTTAATATTTTCTATTTATCCGGAATGGGATACAATAATTGGAATTCACAAAAAGTTATGAGATAACTGAATGAATGTTATAAATCTAGCGGTTTAGTCTCACTTGATATTGAAAAGAGTTTTCGATAATGGGACTAAAATGCGGGGTTTATAATTGTTAGGCATGTGATGTCTAAGTATTTCATTTGATTAGGCATGCGATGTCTAAACAGGTTGCGGATTCCAACTGTTGTAGTTTTACACTTTCTTTTCTGTGACCGTAAGTGTAGTATGTGGTGGTATTGCAGATTGTCGTTGCTATACGTCGACGACAATCGGTGTATGCATAATTACTTACGTTGATGACATGTGATGTTATGTGTTGCTGGATATGTTATATTGGATCGTCGTGTTTGAATAGCCGGGTTTTTTTTATGTGAGATGAGTGTTTTTCATTTTTATTCATGTAAAAACTTGTATGTAATATTCTTTTATTTGGGGCACTTCCAGGTTGCGGAAGTTGTCACCTTTTGTATAATATGTACTTTTCCGAATTAGGATAGACCCAAGGAGGGGAGCACAAGTAACCGGGTTCTAGGGTCCAGTGGAAGACCATCTCGAGGAGTCGAGTCCGGGTCTCCTAACCCTAGAATTGGTAGGGTTGCTTGCCGCTTTCGTAGGGGTCTAGGGGTGTGGGATAGGCTATTCATTGTAAGTGCACGGCGGCGCCCCGGCCGTCAAACTGACGGCCAAATGCGGAAGCGGTGATAAACTTTAATTTTGCGAACTTTGCAAACCGGCACCACCGCGCACTAAACACCCGGATCGGACCATTAAACTAGTTCTAGCTAACTACAAGATGGGAAGAGATATACCGAGTGATCTGAGTCCTCCGGTCTTCTCGTCGTCGTCCCTATCTCCTGCGGAAACTCCGGTAGTCGCCTCCTCGCCGGAAGGGCACCACATCGCCTGCATCTTTTACGGGCTCCCACCTCAATACCGAGGCAACTCGGGCGTGAAGTTGGCTGGCCGACGCGTCCAAGATTTGCTGTAGAAAGTGTAATGTAGAGGCTATGTCTCATTTGGGGTTTTGTTGCCATTTGAAGATGATGGAGGAAACAAGATACGGAAAAATGGTGCTTGCATTTTTCCTAGCATGAAATGAGATCAAGAAAAATCCCACAAGCTCAAAATGAAACTCTCTCATATTTTTCTCACAAGTGTAGCCCTCTCTCATAAGTGAGAATGGTGGAGGAATGATATATCAATCCAAAACAAGAAGGGAGGTGAGTGTAGGAAAAGGTGGAGGGTGACCCCTTCCTTCAAGGTAAACCGCAAATCAAACCCTTAATCAACCCATATCCTATCAATTCTCATAAAAGCAAAAACCATCATGAAAAAGCAAAGATGCTTATCCTATCATAATGAATACATTTGCAAGAAACCCCCTCCACAAATGTTATTTGCACAATTGCAAATAACCCCATCCATCGGAAAAGTCCGGCCGGGAAAGAACAAAGGAAAACCGGCCGGAACGGAATGCAAACTGGCAACTCCAGAAAACTGGTCCCGTAATAAATTACAGGAAAACCCCGATACTGTGCATACACACCCGCATCTGTATTCCGACCGGATACAAATGCAATGAGACAAAATCTACACTGTACTATACTAGGATCCGGCTTAAACCAAAGCCGGCTAGTAAAATCCGTTCGATCCTGATCCGTGCAATACCGCACGTATCTGATCGAACCGTGCCATATAACTATACGGCCTCTAGTACTAACCGTCCGATCCTGATCCGTGCAATACCGCACGTATCTGATCGGACCCTGCCATATCTCCATACGGCCTCTACAGCTTTTCGCCCGAAAGCTTGAGTGACTGAAAGTGTGGTGGACTCTAAAGACTCGTCAATACTATGGTTGTGGATTTAACCACTAGCACCTCAGAGGTATAAGCCAATACATGACGGGCCACCAGCTATTGACCAAAAGGGACGTCGATGAGCGAACTCATCCTGACACCCTACTGAGCCTGTCAGTGACAATATCCGTACAGTCCGGTCCGTTCGTCTATGAGCATCGCATGTCGGGCCTAGGGGGTTGGTAAAAGTCAGACCCCCAAAAGCGGTACAAGTCGTGTCGGAGTGTAGCCCAGAACACCTTGAGATACTACTGGAATACCTACCAGTAAATCTCCTGCCTTGGCCAAGGACTTTGTGTAATGGCTCTCCTAGACACAGCGCGACCTCACCCCCAATACCGGGAGAGACGAACCCCCGAAGATCCGCTCACTGCCTCCATGTGGCTCGGGACTGTACCCAACTAAAACCTGTTTGCACGACTCCTTTGAGCCGTGGTAGGGTAGTAATCAAAGTACAGTGGGAACTCACACGAGACAAATGAAGATCCCCTGGTCGACGAACTAACCTGTACACATGTCACCAGGGAACTGCTATCTGACGTCAAGTATAATCCCAACTAGCAGGTTCCCAGCGAGTCCTGTCCGGTGTACTCATAACCCAATGAGCACCTGTATACATCTTAGGTGAACCAACAGACACCAGTGGCTTGTGAGACCGGCCACCGCCCCTCGTCGGGGTCTCGACTGTATACACTAGTCTACTCTGGAGAATCGATGCCCTGTCTCGAAACTCCCACGACTAGGGACCAATTAAGGATGTGCTTGTAGACCCCAGCTCTCACGTATATGATCGCCCTCATACTGCTGGTCGTCAAGCAAGAATCCTAGGGGCTCTATCAACGTGTAATAGCGACCTGTCAGGTCACCTAAAGCAGTACACGATGGTAAAGGTAAACCAGATAGCATACTATCATCTCGAGTAACACTGTCGTCCCGGGATAGGTCCTCCCTCAATCATTGTAATCACGTGCCTGTGATCCAATAATTGACTCTGAGGGCACTATCTCCAACAATCTCCCGCTTGCACTCAAGGCTAATTATTGCGATGTCGCATACTCACAGCCCGTGTGATACCGAACACCCAACTCCTCTACTAGTCAGTCGCACAAAGCCTGTTTGCGAAACTATTGCGTTCGAGGAATAGCCTCAGTGAGTGGATCCGCCTAGATGTTTCTTTCTATGTCTCTCTGTATCTCAAGTTCGCGGAGAAAACCATCTCCCGAAATGAGCAATACCTGTCTTAGAATGTCTGGATGTCTGTTGGGACCTAGCTCATAAATGAACTCCAAATCCAAATTTCTTAGACTGTATCGTCAACTGAATTTAATCAGTATCCTGCGCCATGCCTCCCTCAGTATTGCCTTGGATCACCTGTCCAAGAAACTGCCCCTCGTCAGAGGGAAAAACTATAACTTTGACAACCTCCTTGTCGTCCAGGTCACCTTGGAAGCCTGGAATGATAACTGCCTCCCGAATGAGGCTGTCGTTATCATATCCTTAGAACATCCACTTATGTTCTAAAACTGCTTCCGACTGTTCCTCCAGGATTGAATCAATATCAACTTATTGCATCTAGTGCAAGAACAACATCTGGTGTGGTACTTGACATCTCATGATTGACTCAATTGCCTAAGCAAGTGATCTGCCAATCATGCACATCTCTCTCTACTTTAGTCTATAAGACACCTTTAGAGAGGGTGACTCCATCACCTGCAGGTACACTACCGTGCCAGGAGTCGTCCATTCTAAATACTCTTAGAATGCTGTCAAAGTACCCTGATTGGGAAACCACCCAAATCTAGATCTAAAACCATAGATCTAGTAACCAGTATGTCTGATATAATGTCCAAGTCCTTTGTGTAGAAACCGCTGTGTGACGACCAAAGTATAACCGATCGTAGTATAGGAGTTTCTTTTCCTACTCTGTGTATGTCATCCAAATACCAGGATATCACACCCTACTACCTTCTCAACAGATCCATCCCCTATTCTGATGAAGTCAAACCTATGACTGTCACATCAGAAATAGATGATCTATCTCCGCTACATCTGCTTTAGTCTATAAATAGACATAAGCCTGATGTCCACCAATGCTTCCGCTGCTCCCACTGACTACGACAACCCTCTGGCAGAGTCATATAGACGTGCACTTCTAAAGCTAGTTTAGAACGACGCTATACTCATCCTCCTGCCGGGTCTCGCAGCCTGGAACAACAACAATGGCAAGTGTGGGTAAACAAGAACTTCCCTGTCACCGTCCTTGAGGTTACCGGAGTACCTCTCGGGTGCCTGAAGTTACCCACCTTATCTGCGGAGTGGCCAATGGAATGTCAAACCAGATTGAATCTTTAGGTTCCTTATCAAATCTTCAGTAATCGTTTGCGGTTCTGGAATCACTTCCAGTTCTACCATACTCCCACTACCGTTTTCTGAAAAATCTATTTTTATTAAAACTGTGGCGAGTCTAGAACAATATTTCTATTGATCTGCCAGATGGTAGAAAGTCAACCTTCGTCATAGCCTGGGTCAACCCACAAACAGCCATTAAAGAAGCGTACCTTGAGTTGTCCAGTGTCTGGTTTTAATCATAAGCCGGACAACTCCCCGTACCATAACAACGTTAAGATATGAACTGTTCTACATCCAATACAGAAATAGAGGCACTGATTTAATTGAACCAGATTCAAATCATGCAGCTGTCTCCAGTGCATGTCAACTAAATGGAAAGAGACCGATCAGCGTTACTCAACTTAGGAATGCTTCCAATTATGAGTAACCTGAAAGAGAAGCAAGTTCTCTTAATCATCACTATCAACTGAATACCATATACAAGTATCTACATCTTCGATCACTTTGAAGAATCCCGATACTTGCAATATTTGGTTCTCTACTTTATTCTTATACCTATAACTCCTTAAAACTTAGACCCTGTGTATCAACGGAACACATGTCTAAGAACTAGAGAAGTCATAAGTAAACCGAATATAGTACGAGAACCAACCCCTCTGTCCTCATGGACACTGGACAACATACAATACTCTGTATAAGTCCCCTGAGTCTAATAACTCATTCATTGTGTGTCGTAGGTTGAAAACTGTACTTATGGTTAAGAAGAATTACACCGCTGTTTAATGCTCCTTACCTAACCATCCACTGATATAGGTAAATGTCATCGACATAATATCAAAAGGTATATCTCACTCTATGAAAATAGACGTACAGATATATCAATTTGAAATTGGTGCACAACAGCGGATATTCAAAACCAAATATTTGCCGACCGGCAAACAACCCAGGTGACTTCCTCAAATATCACCGATTACAACGAATCCCGATAAAATGAGGATAATCACCTAATTCCCAATAACTTACTCCCACTCATCATCTGTAAAACCATACAGATGTGAGAATTATACCTGGTAAATACATACCCTGGAGCATGTGTCCAATCGGGAAATCAGTTTTCTTTTAACAGTACACAGTTGAACTGAAACATTGAAATGTTTCGATGGGGTATTCTGGTATTCCTAGTAATGCCTCTTCCATTATCCAGATTCACAACTGTAACCGTATATTTCTTTGCCACCTCTCCAAATCCCTTTATATGTCTTTAGTCATTACCTTCTGCACACCCCTTTAGGCCAATTGGTTTTCTTCCTTCCCTACCGTTCGGCACCAGCCTATGGTTTGGAAGAAGACTATCCAATAAGCATAATGGGTGTACTGTCCTAATCCTAGGAGCACTCGCAATGCGAGAGATGGTGAAGATAAAAGACAACCGGATAAACCTTATTCCTATTTCTCCTGGACCAGAATCCATCCCCGAACTGGAACAAGTTCCTTTCTGTTAGTTATATGTATGCCCTAGAGGCCATTACTGTACATTGGATGTATATTGTAGTGGATGCTGGGACATATATAGGTAGGACTTTCTTGCTCGACATGATAGTACGCTATCTGGTTGCTCTTTATCTTAACATGTATACTTTCTGTCTCTCTGATTACATGTTGATAAAGCCCTTAGGATGTATACTCGACTTCCAGGACTATGATGCAGATCATACTAGTGGGGCCTGGGTAGTCAATGAGTACATCCTTCATTGTTCCTAGTCGTGGGAATATCGAGACGGGGCATCGATATTCCAGAGTAAACTAGCGCATATCTTCTCGACCCATGCGATGGGCGATGGATGATCCCATATCCATTGGTGTTTGACATCGAAGATGGTATGCGGGTGCTCAGTGGAGACTGGGTACACTGAACGGACTCGCCGAGAACTCCCAGATGGTATTATACCTCACGTCAGATGGCAGTTCTCTGGTGATACTGGTACAGCTTAGTCTGTTGACCCGAGATCATCATAGAGTCTTGTGTGTCTCCCACTGTGCTTTGATTTCCACCCTACCACGGCTCTACTGAGTCGTGCAAACAGGTGGTTTTAGGGTACAGTCCCGATTCACATGGAGGCAATGAGCGATAGGAGGGGATTCGTCTCTCCCGGTATTGGGGGTTGATGTTGTGCTATGCTCGACTGGCCATAACAGGAAATCCGTGGCCAGGGTTGCAGTGATATACTGGTAAGAGTTATCTGTAGTTTCACGAATGTTATGGACCTCAATTCGGCATGACTTATCGAGCTATTGGGGTCTGACGTTTACCACCCCTAGGCGAGATATGCGACATATCAGACGAACAGACCGGACTGTACGGTAAGTGTTACTGGTTGGATTCGCAGGAGTGTGAGCGGGCTTGCTCGTCGATCTTCTGATCTCTCAATACCCGGGTGGCCGTTACGTTTAGCAGACCGCTTGCGGCTTGTGGATGCTTGATATGATCATCATCTGCTGCCGGCGTATTGACGAGTCTTTAGAGTCCTATACAGAGGTTTCCTGGCTCAAGCGAAACGAAATAGGAGCGCATATGAGATATGTGCGGGACCGAGAATAATTCGAGTATGTGATACTGTATTCCATTCTCGCGATCAATGTATCGATTGGTTATATGCGATATAACCTAGTTATCGAATCAAGGATTGATTCGATAAGCCGATACATATGATACTAGTCGGTTATATCCGATATGACCGGATCGTTAAATCAAGTGTTGATTTAATGATTTAGTGCATATTTATATATTTGATATATTACTTTGCGTTAACTAGTATTGGTTCACATTAAAAGGATTTTCTCACTTGAATTGTACACATTGTATATGCGATATAGTTTCGTGCACATGTTTGTATCATGTTTGATGATACATGCTTACTTGGTTAAGTGTAAAGAATCAAACCATGGTTTAAGTTAATGATTAGGGTTTTGATTATTTATTCATTTATCTTTCTTATTTATTCATTTTGGAAAAAGAAAAGGATAAATGAATGGTTGAATGTTTTGTTTTTAGTTGAAGTTTCTTGAAACTTTGACTAAGTCACTCTTTTGTTCTTATGCTTAACCCTAACCATCCTTTTAACCATGGTCTTTTCTCTACACCTAACTAAGGTTGAAAGTATGATAAGATTTAATTCTTTTTCATTTTAAAAAACAAGAATTATCATATCTTTCTTCTTCTTCTTCAAGAGCTAGAAAAAGAAAAGCTTTCTAGTTAAATGGCAACTTGAGAAAACAAGTGAGAAATCCAATTCTAAAGTCTACCCACTTCCTATTTCTTCATCCTCTACCTCTTGCCAAGTTGTATAGGGTGTTTACTTCACAAGTTTTCAAAGCTTGGTGAAGTTGGAGCTTGTTCTTGTGATGCCTCGACGTAGATCATCTTCGGCATCGAACCGACGATCAAGCCCGCCCATTCTTCGATGATGCCAATGCTAGAGTCAAGGGTTTGATTTGGACAGCGGAGGGAGATCATCGCGGAGCTTAGGAAGTTGTGGACCGGATCTACAAAGGTTGTAGTCACTTTCCCTTAGCAGTTAATTCGATTACATGCTCGCTTCGCCTATATATCTAGTTAACGATCCGTATTAGGGTTTGTAGGCACAAGGAATTTTTGATTTGTGCATGTTTGATCACTTGTGAGACCTCACTAGGGTGCCTAGGAACCCTACAGTGGTATCAGAGCCTAGCTAGAGCCTTAGGCGAAGTCCAGACGGAATTTGAAGTCCGATCGATCCAATACCCTAACTCCAAACTTGTTCTCTGTACTTTTTTCAAAACTGTGCATTTTTCCACATTAAAAATATGCAGAAAATCCAGCAGGCAGTTTTAAGAGTTACTGTGAAATTCGATGAAGCAATTCGATCAAACCGCCGCGGTTCCGCGGCACGAGCATGGCTCGTGCGGCGGTTCCGCGGCGGAATTGTCTCTTTGCCCAATTTTCTTTGCACAGTATCTCTTATTTTGTTATTCTGGTTTTCCTGGGAATTTTTAATCTGAACTCAAGAGTTGAGTTTTCTGGGTTGTATTGGCGACTCGGTGTATCGATCGGATTGTCTAATTTTGTCTGTGTGTTTTTCCGGGTAATTTTTAGAATATGTTAAAAAGTTTGACCGGATATAAATACCCACTTTTTCCCCTACTGGGAAATTTCCAATTGTTGGATTTTTCCGTAGTTTAACGACGTTCTAAGTAGTGCAAGTAACGCGATGGACCCTCTAGAAGACAACAAACCTTAACTCGATTATGTAACCGTCTTGAACTGCCCTTTGAACCTTAGGGTTTGGGGGAGTACGGCGTGCCACATGTGAGGCGTTGGCTTGACCCTTCTACGGCTGGACCGTTGGTACTGAGGCACGAACTGAATGTTGTTAGACTTATTTCATGTGTTGAGCTGTATCGGGAAAACTTAGGTGTTCGATTGTTCGATCGAAAAGTTTAGCATTTTCTATTTATCCGGAATGTGATACAATAATTGGAATTCACAAATTGTTATGAGATAACGGAATGAATATTATAAACGTAACAGTTTAGTCTCACTTGATCGGTTGCCACGGAGTTTTGATGTGATCAAAAGTCCGTCGCAATCACGTAGCGTACGCGGATACTCGCCGGGTAAACTTGATAAACAGCCTCACCCCATAGCCCCGACCAAGTGACTGTAGGAGAACCCCGTCGCCGAAAGCATCCGTCCGGGTGCTCGCGGCAGCGGTGTTCCGCCTTGGTGCACTTCGTCGACGGCGTCGGGGGTGCGGCCATCTACTAAAGTTTGCGACGAGTATTCGATCAGAATGTCGGGAATCCTGTTGAATTGCCCGACTTGATATTGAAAAGTGTTTTCGATTTTGAGACTAAAATGCGGGGTTTATAACTGTTAGGCATGCGATGTCTAAGTAATTCATTTGGTCAGGCATGTGATGTCTGAGGTGGTTGCGGATTCCAACTGTTGTAGTTTTACACTTTCTTTTCTGTGACCGTAAGTGTAATATGTGATATCGCCAGTTTCGTTGCTATATGTCAACGACAATTGGGATGCGCATATTTACTTACGTTGATGACATGTGATGTTATGTGTTGCTGGATATGTTATATTGGATCGTCGTGTTTGAATAGCCGGGGGGTTTTTATGTGAGATGAGTGTTTTTCATTTTCATTCATGTAAAAACTTGTATGTAATATTCTTTTATTGGGGCACTTCCAGGTTGCGGAAGTTGTCACCGTTGATGTATATTATTTACTTTTCTGCACTAGGATAGACCCAAAGAGGGGAGCACAAGTAACCGGGTTCTGGGGTCCAGTGGGAGACCAACTCGAGGAGTCGAGTCCGGGTCTCCTAACCCTAGAATTGGTAGGGTTGCTTGCCGCTCTCGTAGGGGTCTAGGGGTGTGGGATTGGCTATTCATCACGACCGTGGAATCCGTGTTTTATACTGGCTCGTATTGAAAACACGGACGTCCTAGTATATCCAATATTTCATATGTTTCTTCTGCTGTGATTTATCTGTGATCATGTGATGTTCTGTGACAGATATTATATATAATGTATATGATATATTATATAAACGTTGCTTATGTTTTACACCCGCGCTAGCCCTGCCCCACTCTGCCGTTAGTTACCTAACCTAACGGTGCAGACGGGACATCGAGGCGAATGCGGATGGCATAAGCATACGTTATATTTATCTGTGATGTTTAGGTGGACTTAAATGATGGGATATTCATTAATGAGATTAATGAAAGAAAATAAACCTAATTGATGTTGTGGAATCGAATTTCAAAATAAAACAGGTAGCTACAGTTCTTGCTTTGCATCGCGGTGTTCATTATAGAACATCCTGCACCTTATTCGATGAGGAAAGGACCGAGATCCTTTCACCGGGAGTGACTCCTTTAGCAATAACTGGCAGATGCTACAACCCTCGGTTTGTCTTTGATCACTTCTATAGTTTCCGCTTTTCACAGTGATATATATGATATATCCCGCACCTCATTCGACGAGGAAAGGGCCGACGATCCCTTCACCGGGAGTGACCCCTTTAGCAAAACTAGAAAAGCCTCAAAAACATTCCATTTAAAAACCATTTGATTCGGCAACGAGATCAAGTTCAAAGCGTTAAAGGTTTTCACAAAAACCATTCGCAACCCTCCGTCATTTTAGGAAGTAGAGTACTTAGTATTCGTGCTGTGTTTGTTGACCATAGTCAAGGCACAGTGTACGGTAGCTAAGTGATGTCTTCCTACACCGCATATGATGCGATTAGTTAAGACAGTCGCGTGACTTTGTTGACCTTAGTTAAGGGTCATGTGGGTGGGTCTAATTAATCACGAAATGACGGGTAGAACTTGACTAGTACTTATGATTTGTTGACCATAGTTAAGGTCATAGGTGCTAGGGGTAAAAACCTTTATCGGGAGTTTCAAGTGTTGAAATTTGCAATGAGATTGCATACCTTCTATATGATAGTTGGATCCCGATACCCACTGCGAGTAATTGTTACTCCTGGGAGAGTTTTGCACTTTGCAATTAGCCGATCAAGTAGGTGTCTAGAAAGGTGTCAACGGGGTTACGCCTCTGGGAAAACGAGGTTTACTGTAATTAGGTCCGTGCGAAAGCACGGGGAACCTCCCTCAAAGTACCGACACTGGCCTGGCTGAAAGATTGGCGAACTTGTAAAGTGTAATTAATCCCGGCTAGTCTTTCCTTTTAAGGTTTGAAGGAAGATTTGATAAAAACAGTGGGAGCCATCCTGATTAGATAAAGTATATAACCAATCTAATCTTGCAAGAGCGCACGCTGAGTGTTTTCTTCTCTCTCTCTCCTGGTAGCGACCATATCACGCCTTAATCAAGATAATAAAACGGATGTATTGACCGAACCCGCTTGTTATACTGAGCTGGGGAACGTTGGTCCCGCTCCAACTTATAATTGTTATAAGACAGAGCAGGAAATTGGGGAATACCAGAATTCCTATGCCGCCCAAACGAAGAAAGTGCATATGATGCATCATCTTCGGGTGTGTTCATTACAAAGAACTGTTTCTCAGTATCCTCTACGTCCTGGGTATTTGATGCCGGATCAGGATCCCAGATATGTAATCTGTTACATAGGGCTACAAAAGGGTAGAAAAACTGAGAACGGGTGATAAGTTTCATGAGACAGAAAACGGGGCAAGTGTTGCAGCCAAGTCTGTTGGTCACTGTCACCCTGTATTACGAATACATTGATTCTGAACAAATGCTATTAGATACCGAACCTGATATACAAAATCATATCAGTCTCTTTATTAGTAAAGAAAGGATATAATTTTGCATTGATGGATAATGTTTTGAACATTTCCTATATCAAAAGTTGATCGGTTCAGGCACGTTATCTAAAAGCATTGACGTTCTAAATCAAACTACAGTTCTTTGTATACTGAACACACACAGGAAGAAGAGTTCAGAAATGAACGAATTCTTCTTGAGGCATTGTAGATTAGGTCATATCAATGCGACCCGACTGGCTGAAGTTACATTTTAGATGCATATTTAATCAGTTTGAATTTACATCTTGTGAAAACTTGCCAGTCATGTCACAAAGATAAGATGACCATAGCTCTGTTTAAAGGAAACAGAGATAGAGTTAGTGAACTCTTGGGATGATACATGTTGATGTATGTAGGTCCCCAGTCTACACATGCCAGGACTGGTTCTTTATACTTCATTATATTCTCTGATAATCTCTCAAGATTCAGTCGTATGTTCCTGTTGAAATATAAGTCCGAAGCTTTTGAGGTATTCACAGAATATAAGTTGGAAGTAGAGAACCAAAATACGGGTATAAGTATTTTGTCCTTTGATGTGATCGAGGAGGAGAATACTTGAGCACAGAATTCCTGGATTATTCTAAAGGAGAATGAGATTCTCTCTCAGCATTACTCCTCTGAATACATCACAGCACAACGGTGTATCGGGGCGGAGCAATCACACAATATTAGATATCGTGTGCTCTATGATGAGTATTACTGAGTTACCTATTTCCTTTTGGGAGTTATGCACTTGAGAAGCTGCATACCTATTAAATTAGGTTCGAATCAAATCAGTGCCTACCATTCCATATGAGATATGGTATGGGAAGAGCCTATCTCTTAAGTAAGTTAAGATTTGGGATTGTCCGGCCTATGTCAAAAGCAAAATCCGGACAAGATCGAGGCAAGGTCTGTAATGTAGAACTGGAAAGGTTCCAGCTATACAAACTACAGCAGATGATTTGACAGAACCAAAGGATTCTATAGTCCCTGACGAACCTTAGCCTCTCCGCCGATCTGGTAGGGTTCCTCGCCTGCCTGAGAGATACCTCGGTTTCTCGATGACAGTGGGAGCAAGGATTGCATCATGAGATGATGACCCAACTAGATTCGAGCTGGCCATCAAGAGTAGGGACTCTGTAAGAATGGCTGGATGCTTAGCAATCTGAGATGGAATCCATATACACCAACAAAGTATGGACTTTGGTTGCGATATCTGAAGGGTTAAATCCCCATCAGGAGCAAGTATATCTTGAGAAGATTACTTGGTGTAGATGGACAAGTTGAGACTTTCAAAGCTAGACTTGTTAAAGGTTTTCGTCATCGACCAGGCACGGATAATGATGAAACCTTTTCCGGGGACTATGCTTAAGTCCATCCAGATCCTACTTGCCACGGCTACATACCATAACTACGATATCTGGTGGTTGGGTGCCATGAAAACTTTTCTAAATAATGATTTAGAAGAGAACGTTTATAAGAACACAGCCAGAGGGCCTCGTAGACAGTGGGAGCAGCGGAAACGTGTGCAAGATGCTTTATAGGATAAAGCAGGCATCGCGGAGTTGGAACATCTGTTTTGATGGATTAGTCAAAGAAGTTGACATCATCAAAATGGTAGATGAATCTTGTATAAACAAAAAGGTAGTAGGGAGTATGGTGACGATCCTCGTAGAGTACGTGGATGACATACTCTTGTTAGGGAAGGAGTTTCCTATGCTACGCTCGATCAATCTCCGCTTATCACAATGATTTTCCATATAGGATCAAAGTGATACCTACTAAATCCTAAGATTTGGACCTATGAGATAGATCTAAAGGGATATTAGGGTTCTCACTAGGTATAGTGAGATTGTATCAATCGATCCTGGGGAGAATCACTGGAAGAGTTCCAGGGTGATAAAGACGACTGAATGTCAGTCACAGGCACTGTCTTTACCCTCCGTAAAGGGACGGTATGTAAGAAGAGTTCCAAACTAGATACCGTGGCAAACTAGACGATAAAGGCTGGTAACATCGCTATTAAAGATACTACCGAAGAGGCAGTTTGGGTGTATATTGGTTCATAAGATGAACTAGGTTCCTACCATTGTGTGACAATGGAAGTGTGGCTTCGACCCTGGAACCCTGGTCCCATCAGTGACCTAGACATATTCTGAGGCAGCATCACCTGATCATGGAGATAGTTGATCTCCAGGGTGATCGAGGTTAGGAGAGTAGACTCAGAGGACAACACGGCGGATCCACTCACGAAGGCCTTTTCCCAGAGAGAGACTCATAAGGGATGGTAGAGTATTAGATACTGCGACCACTGCTACAGATGGCCCTAGTGCAAGTGGGAGATTGTTAGTTATATGTATGCCCTAGAGGCCATTACTGTACATTGGATGTATATTGTAGTGGATGCTGGGACATATATAGGTAGGACTTTCTTGCTCGACATGATAGTACGCTATCTGGTTGCTCTTTATCTTAACATGTATACTTTCTGTCTCTCTGATTACATGTTGATAAAGCCCTTAGGATGTATACTCGACTTCCAGGACTATGATGCAGATCATACTAGTGGGGCCTGGGTAGTCAATGAGTACATCCTTCATTGTTCCTAGTCGTGGGAATATCGAGACGGGGCATCGATATTCCAGAGTAGACTAGCGCATATCTTCTCGACCCATGCGATGGGCGATGGATGATCCCATATCCATTGGTGTTTGACATCGAAGATGGTATGCGGGTGCTCAGTGGAGACTGGGTACACTGAACGGACTCGCCGAGAACTCCTAGATGGTATTATACCTCACGTCAGATGGCAGTTCTCTGGTGACACTGGTACAGCTTAGTCTGTTGACCCGAGATCGTCATAGAGTCTTGTGTGTCTCCCACTGTGCTTTGATTTCCACCCTACCACGGCTCTACTGAGTCGTGCAAACAGGTGGTTTTTGGGTACAGTCCCGATTTACATGGAGGCAATGAGCGATAGGAGGGGATTCGTCTCTCCCGGTATTGGGGGTTGATGTTGTGCTATGCTCGACTGGCCATAATAGGAAATCCCTGGCCAGGGTTGCAGTGATATACTGGTAAGAGTTATCAGTAGTTTCACGAATGTTATGGACCTCAAGTCGGCATGACTTATCGAGCTATTGGGGTCTGACGTTTACCACCCTAGGCGAGATATGCGACATATCAGACGAACAGATCGGACTGTACGGTAAGTGTTACTGGTTGGATTCGCAGGAGTGTGAGCGGGCTTGCTCGTCGATCTTCTGATCGCTCAATACCCGGGTGGCCGTTACGTTTAGCAGACCGCTTGCGGCTTGTGGATGCTTGATATGATCATCATCTGCTGCCGGCGTATTGACGAGTCTTTAGAGTCCTACACAGAGGTTTCCTGGCTCAAGCGAAATGAAATAGGAGCGCATATGAGATATGTGCAGGACCGAGAATAATTCGAGTATGTGATACCGTATTCCATTCTCGCGATCAATGTATCGATTGGTTATATGCGATATAACCTTGTTATCGAATCAAGGATTGATTCGATAAGCCGATACATATGATACTAGTCGGTTATATCCGATATGACCGGATCGTTAAATCAAGTGTTGATTTAATGATTTAGTGCATATTTATATATTTGATATATTACTTTGCGTTAACTAGTATTGGTTCACTTTAAAAGGATTTTCTCACTTGGATTGTACACAATGTATATGCGATATAGTTTTGTGCACATGTTTGTATCATGTTTGATGATACATGCTTACTTGGTTAAGTGTAAAGAATCAAACCATGGTTTAAGTTATTGATTAGGGTTTTGATTATTTATTCATTTATCTTTCTTATTTATTCATTTTGGAAAAAGAAAAGGATAAATGAATGGTTGAATGTTTTGTTTTTAGTTGAAGTTTCTTGAAACTTTGACTAAGTCACTCTTTTGTTCTTATGCTTAACCCTAATCATCCTTTTAACCATGGTCTTTTCTCTACACCTAACTAAGGTTGAAAGTATGATATGATTTAATTCTTTTTCATTTTAAAAAACAAGAATTATCATATCTTTCTTCTTCTTCTTCAAGAGCTAGAAAAAGAAAAGCTTTCTAGTTAAATGGCAACTTGAGAAAACAAGTGAGAAATCCAATTCTAAAGTCTACCCACTTCCTATTTCTTCATGCTCTACCTCTTGCCAAGTTGTATAGGGTGTTTACTTCACAAGTTTTCAAAGCTTGGTGAAGTTGGAGCTTGTTCTTGTGATGCCTCGACGTAGATCATCTTCGGCATCGAACCGCCGATCAAGCCCGCCCATTCTTCGATGATGCCAATGCTAGAGTCAAGAGTTTGATTTGGACAGCGGAGGGAGATCATCGCGGAGCTTAGGAAGTTGTGGACCGGATCTACAAAGGTTGTAGTCACTTTCCCTTAGCAGTTAATTTGATTACATGCTTGCTTCGCCTATATATCTAGTTAACGATCCGTATTAGGGTTTGTAGGCACAAGGAATTTTTGATTTGTGCATGTTTGATCACTTGTGAGACTTCATTAGTGTGCCTAGGAACCCTACACTTTCGAGTTCGTATATAACCATACGATGGAGTATCCAATAAACTGTGGATCTTCGTAGTGATTCGGAGTGTCCTGGAGAAATACAAAGGTGATTTAGGATTGGCGAAGAAATATTTGGTTTGGTCGTGAATATCAGTCGCAATTTACTTTGCCCTCTTACTAATCCCTTGCTTTGTCTTAATCTTAATACCTTCTGCACACCGTTTAGGCTAATTGGTTTTCTTCATTCCCTACCGGTCGGCACCAGCCTAAGGTTTGGAAGAAGACTATCCAATTTGCGTAATAGGTGTACTATCTCCTAAACCAAGGAGTACTCGCAACCTGAGAGAAGGTAAAAGGAAAAGACAACTGAATAATCCTATCCATTTTCTCCAAAACCGGAAACCATCCTCGAATTCCTTCGAGTTCGTATCTAACCATACGATGGTTTTGTCCAATGGAAGTGGACGTTCGTAGTAATACGGGGTGTCCTGGAGAAAAGGGTAAAAGTAGGAGTGGCAATGAGGTCTGCAACTCTGACAATCCAAAAGCCAGTGTTAAGAAGGTTCGGTCAACTTGGTCACTGAGTCATAGTCTTAGGGTCGGGTCAATGGTCGCTGCCAGAGAGAGAGAAAAGAAACACTCAGCGTGCACTCTAACCTAGATCAGAATGGTTACCAATTTATCTAATCTGGAAACCTCCCACTGTAACTCAAATTCTCCTCCAAACCTGAAAGAAGAATTAGTCGGGGTCACCCGAGGAGTAAACCAAATCATCAGTGGGAATCGGGATCCAACTATCATCGCATGATAACGTGACGGAATCCGCTCACGGTATCACACTCTAGAAGGTATGCGCATATCTGGCAAGTTTCAGTTCTTTTGAAACTCCCGATGTGATTTCTACCCCATGCTCTTATGACCTTGGCGTGAGGTCAAAATATCATAAGTCACATGTCAAGTTCTACCCATCATTGTCCAGGTTAATTTGAACCCACCCGTACATGTAAGTGCACGGCGGCGCCCCGGCCGTCAATCCGACGCCGGAATGCGGAAGCGGTGAAAAACTTAAATTTTGCGGACTTAGCAAACCGGCACCACCGCGCACTAAAACACCCGGATCGAAACCATTAACTAGTCTAAGCTAACTAGAAGATGGGTTAGAGATATACCGACGATCCAAGTCCTCCGGTCTTCTCATCATCGTCCCGATCTCCTGCGGAATGTCCCGTCTCCTCCTCGTCGCCGGAAGTGCACCACATCGCCTACTTTGTTTACGGGCTCCCACCTCAATACCGAGGCAACTCGGGCACGAAGCCGGCTACTCGACGTGCCCAAGATTCGCTGTAGAATGTGTAGTAGAAGAAGTCTCATTTGGGGTTCATGGAGATGCCTTTGTGGTGGAGGAAAAATGAAGTGAACTTTTGGAGAGAGGTGAAGGAAAGATGTAGCATACATCAAAAATAAGAGTAACATTTTTCCACACTCTAAAGGAAATGAATCCCATTCCTTATCTTAGGAATGGCCGCCCCCCCCACCATGTGTGATTGGAGAGAGAAAGAGTAAGGTCAAGGGAGTGGGTGGAAGCAATGATGAAAAGAGATGATGAAAGAATCCAATGATCACAACCATAACCCACTCTCCAAAACAAGTAATCAACAACCATGATGGTTACTAAAAGTCAAGCCATCAAGAAGATATGAAGTCAAATGATGGGACAAGAATCATGACATGATAATATGCAAAGACCCCCTCCACAAATGCCTATTTGCAACAATGCAAATAAACCCTCCTCCACAAATCTTCGGCCAATGAACGGAACAAAGGAAATCGGCCGAAACTAAAAGCAAACTGGCAACTCCAGAAAACTGGTCCCGTAATAAATTACAGGAAAACCCCGATACTGTGCATACACACCCGCATCTGTATTTCGACCGAAATACAAAATGCAATGAGACAAAATCTCCACTGTACTATACTAGAATCCGGCTTATACCAAAACCGGCTAATAATATCTGTTCGATCCTGATCCGTGCAATACCGCACGTATCTGATCGAACCCTGCCATATAACCATACGGCCTATAGTACAAACTGTCCGATCCTGATCCGTGCAATACCGCACGTATCTGATCGGACCTTGCCATATCTCCATACGGCCTCTACAACCTTTCGCCCGAAAGCTGAGTAACTGAATGTGGGGGACTCTAAAGACTCGTCAACACCTCGGTTGTGGATTTAACCACTAGCACGTCAGAGATATAAGCCAATACGTAATGGGCTACCAAGTATTGACTAAAAGGGATGTCTGTGAGCGAACTCAGCCTGACAACCCTACTGAGCCTGTCAGTGACAATATCCGTGCAGTCCGGTCCGTTCGTCTATGAGTATCGCATGGCGGGCCTAGGGGGTTGGTAAAAGTCAGACCCCCAAAAGCGGTACAAGTCGTGTCGGAGTGTAGCCCAGAACACCCTGAGATACTACTGGAATACCTACCAGTAAATCTCCTTGCCTTGGCCAAGGACTTTGTGTAACGGCTCTCCTAGACACAGCACGACCTCACCCCCAATACCGGGAGAGACGAACCCTTGAAGATACGCTCACTGCCTCCATGTGGCTCGGGACTGTACCCAACTAAAACCTGTTTGCACGACTCCTTTGAGCCGTGGTAGGGTAGTAATCAAAGTACAATGGGAACTCACACGAGACAAATGACGATCCCCAGGTCGATGAACTAACCTGCACACATGTCACCAGGGAACTGCCATCTGACGTCTGGTATATGACCAACTAGCATGTTCCCGGCGAGTCCTGTCCGGTGTACTCATAACCCAATGAGCACCTGTATACATCTTAGGTGATCCAACTGACACCAGTGGCTTGTGAGACCGGCCACCGCCCCTCGTCGGGGTCTCGACTGTATACACTAGTCTACTAATGGAGTATCGATGCCCAGTCTCGAAACTCCCACGACTAGGGACCTTTTAAGGATATGCTTATAGACCCCCAGCTCCCACTTATATGATCGCCCTCATACTGCTGGTGGTCAAGCAAGAATCCTAGGGGCTCTATCAACGTGTAATAGCGACGTGTCAGGTCACTTAAAACAGTACACGATGATAAAGGTAAACCAGATAGCACACTATCATCT
Organism: Agapanthus africanus; assembly: GCA_030015575.1. Taxonomy (NCBI): domain Eukaryota; kingdom Viridiplantae; phylum Streptophyta; class Magnoliopsida; order Asparagales; family Amaryllidaceae; genus Agapanthus; species Agapanthus africanus. The sequence continues at coordinate 373,733,156 of CM057343.1, read as the reverse complement.
CGAGCAAGACTGTCCTACCGGGATAGGTCCTCCCTCAATCATTACAATCACGTACCTGTGACCTAATAATTGACTCTGAGGGCACTATCTCCAACAATCTCCCACTTGCACTCAAGGCTAATTATTGCGATGTCGCATACTCACAGCTCGTGTGATACCGAACATCCAACTCCTCTACTAGTCAGTCTCACAAAGCTCGTTTGCGGAACTATTGCGTTCGAGGAACAGCCTCAGTGAGTGGATCCGCTTAGTTGTTTCTTTCTATGTCTCTCTATATCTCAAGGTCGCGGAGAAAACCATCTCCCGAAAAGAGCAATACCTGTCTCAGAATATTTCTGGATGTCTGATGGGACCTAGCTCATAAATGAACTCCAAATCCAAACTTCTTAGACTGTATCGTCAACTGAACTTAATCAGTATCCTGCGCGCCATGCCTCCCTCAGTATTGCCTTGGACCACCTGTCCAAAATACTGCCCCTCATCAGAAGGAAAACTATAACTCTGACAACCTCCTTGTCGTCCATGTCACCTTGGAAGCCTGGAATGATAACTGTCTCCTAAATGAGGCTGTCGTTATCATATCCCTAGAACATCCACTTATGTTCTAAAACTGCTTCCGACTGTTTCTCCAGGATTGGATTAATGTCAACTTATTGCATCTAGTGCAAGAACAACATCTGGTGTGGTACTTGACATCTCACGATTGACTCAATTGCCTGAGCAAGTGATCTGCCAATCATGCCCGTCCCTCTCCCCTTTGGTCTGTAAGACACCTTTGGAGAGGGTGACTCCATTACCTGCAGGTACACTACCGTGCCAGGAGTCGTCCATCCTAAATACTCTTAGAATGTTGTCAAGTACCCTGATTGGGAAACCACCCAAATCTAGATCTAAAACCATAGATCTAGTAACCAGTATGTCTGATATAAAATCCATTTCCATTGTGGAGAAACAACTGTGTGACGACCAAAGTATAACCGATCGTAGTGTAGGAGTTTCTTTTCCTACTCTGTGTATATCATCCAAATACCAGGATATCACACCCTACTACCTTCTCAACAGATCCATCCTCTATTCTGATGAAGTCAAACCCATGACTGTCACGTCAGAAATAGATGATCTATCTCCGCTACTTCTGCTCTAGTCTATAAATAGACAGAAGCAACCTGTCCACCAATGCTTCCGCTGCTCCCACTGACTACGACAACCCTCTGGCAGAGTCATATAGACGCACACTTCTAAAACTGGTTTAGAACGACGCTATACTCATCCTCCCGCCGGGTCTCGTAACCTGGAACAACAGCAATGGCAATTGTGGGTAAACAAGAACTTCCCTGTCACCGTCCTTGAGGCTACCGGAGTACCTCTTGGGTGCCTGAAGTTACCCACCGTATCTGCGGAGTGGCCAATGGAATGTCAATCCAGATTGAATCTTTAGGTTCCTTATCAAATCTTCAGTAATCGTTTGTGGTTCTGGAATCACTTCCAGTTCTACCATACTCCCACTACTGTTTTCTGAAAAAAAATCCATTTTTAATAAAATTGTGGCGAGTCTAGAACAATATTGCTATTGTTCATCCAGATGGTAGAAAGTTAACCCGCGTCATAGCCTGGGTCAACCCACAAACAGCCATTACAGAAACGTGCCTTGAGTTGTCCCGTGTCTGGTTTTAATCATAAACCGGACAACTCCCCGTACCTTAACATCGTTAAGATATGAACTGTTCTATATCCAATATAGAAACAGAGGCACTGATTTAATTGAACCAGATTCAAATCATGCAACTGTCTCCAGTGCATGTCAACTAAATGGAAGGAGGCCGATCAGCGTTACTCAACTTAGGAATACTTCCAATTATAAGTAACCTGAAAGAGAAGCAAGATCTCTTTATCATTACTATCAACTGAATACCATACACAAGTATCTACATCTTCGATCTCTTTGAAGAATCCCGATACTTGCTATACCTGGTTCTCTACTCTATTCAAATACCTATAACTTCTCAAAATTTGGACCCTGTGTTTCCGCGAAACACCTGTCTAAAAACTAGAGAAGTCATAAGTAAACCGAATATAGTACGAGGACCAACCCCTCTGTCCTGATGGACCTTGGACAACATACAATCCTTTGTATAAGTCCCTTGAGTCTGATAACTCATTCACTGTGTGTCGTAGGTTGAAAACTGTACTTATGGTTAAGAAGAATTACACCGCTGTTTAATGCTCTTTACCTAACCATCCACTGATATAGGTAAATGTCGTAGACATAATTTCAGAAAGGTATATCTCACTCTATGAAAATAGACGTACAGATATATCATTTTGAAATTGGTGCATAATAGCGGATATTCAAAACCAAATATTTGCCGACCGGCAAACAGCCCAGGTGATTTCCTCAAATATCACCGATTACAGCGAATCACGATACAATGAGGATGATCACCCAATTCCCAATAACCTACTCCCACTCATCATCTGTAAAACCATACAGATGTGAGAATCGTACCTGGTAAATACATACCCTGGAGTAAGTGTCTAATCGGGAAATCAGTTTTCTTTTAATAGTACACAGTGAAACTGAAACATTGAAATGTTTCGATGGGGTATTCTGGTATTCTTAGTAATGCCTCTTCCAGATTCATGACTGTAACCGTATAGTTCTTTGCCACCTTTCCAAATCCCTTCATATGTCTTTAGTCTTTACCTTCTGCACACCCTTTTAGGCCAAATGGTTTTCTTCCTTCCCTACCGTTCGGCACCAGCCTATGGTTTGGAAGAAGACTATCCAATAAGCATAATGGGTGTACTGTCCCAATCCTAGGAACACTCGCAATGAGAGAGGGTGAAGATAAAAGACAACCGAATAAACCTTATTCCTATTTCTCCTGAACCAGAATCCATCCCCGAACTGGAACCAGTTCCATTCGAGTTCGTATATAACCATACGATGGAGTATCCAAATAAACTGTGGATCTTCGTAGTGATACGGAGTGTCCTGGAGAAATACAAAGGTGATGTGGGAGTGGTAACGAAATATTTGGTTTGGTCGTGAATATCTGTTGCAATTTACTTTGCCCTCTTACTAATCCCTTGCTTTGTCTGAACTTAATACCTTCTGCACACCATCGTTATGCTAATTGGTTTTCTTTATTCCCTACCGGTCGGCACCAGCCTAAGGTTTGGAAGAAGACAATCCAATTTGCGTAATAGGTGTACTACCCCTAAACCAAGGAGTACTCGTAACCTGAGAGAGGGTAAAAGGAAAAGACAACTGAATAATCCTATCCGTTTTCTCCAGAACCGGAAACCATCCTCGAATAAATTCTTTCGAGTTCGTATCTAACCATACGATGGTTTTGTCCAATGGAAGTGGACGTTCGTAGTAAAACGGGGTGTCCTGGAGAAAAGGGTAAAAGTAGGAGTGGCAATGAGGTTTGCAACTCTGACAATCCAAAAGCCGGTGTTAAAGAAGATTCGGTCAACTTGGTCACTGAGTCAAAGTCTTAGGGTCGGGTCAAATGGTCGCTGCCAGAGAGAGAGAGAAAAGAAACACTCAGCGTGCACTCTAACCTAGATCAGAATGGTCACCAATTTATCTAATCTGGAATCCTCCCACTGTACCTCAAATTCTCCTCCAAACCTGAAAGAAGAATTAGTCGGGGTTACCCGAGGAGTAAACTAACTCATCAGTGGGAATCGGGATCCAACTATCATTGCATGATAACGTGACGGAATCCGCTCACGCTATCACACTCCAGAAGGTATGCGCATATCTGGCAAGTTTCAGTTCTTTTGAAACTCCCGATGTGATTTTTGCCCCATGCTCTTATGACCTTGACTTTGGCCAACATATCATAAGTCACATGTCAAGTTCTACCCGTCATTCTCCAGGTTAATTTGAATCCACCCGTACATACCCTTGACTTTGGCCAAAATGGCAGTACGACTGTCCCAAACCAACGCATCTATCTATGCTGCATATGAATATCCAATAGCTACCAATCACTGTGCCTTGACTTTGGCCAACATACACAGCTTGAATACTATTGACTACCCATATGAAACGACGGAGGGCTACGAATGGTTTCTGGCGAAAACCATTAACGTAAAGAACTTGATATCGTCGAAGGAACGGATAGCTTTTTAAAATATAGTGACGAAAACCGTTGCTAAAGAGGTCAGTCCCGGTGAAGGGATCTCGGCTCTTTCCCCGTAGAATGGGGTGCAGGATATCCCAAATGAATACCGCGATGCAAAGCAAAAGTAATCGGCTATAGTGAAGTTAATGCCCTGACGCAAACTTCTGTCCAAGGGGTCACTCCCGGTGAAGGGATCTCGGCCCTTGCCTCGTCGACTGAGGAGCAGGATATTCCAATGAATACCACGATGCAAAACAAAAGTAAACGTCCTTGCAATAACAGCTTTTTGAAAAGTGTTCCAACAACATCAGATTAGGTTTGTTTTAACTTGCATTGATCCGAATCAATGCAGTCCCATCAATTGATCACACCAAAAAGAACGAAAATATACTGATGTACGTATATGCCATCCGCATTCGCCACTGGGTCCCGTCATTACCCGTTAGGTTAGCTAACTAACGACAGAGCGGGGACTGGACTAGCGCGGATGTAAAACATATACAACATCTACTAATATATATACCAATATATTATATTCGCTCAAGGCGTGAATAAAATGCAACATCACAGAGAATGAACAGCATCACAGAAACAATACAGATATCTGGGATCCCCGGGTTTCACAGAGCCGCTGAAACCCGACGTTCCCTTGGTCGTGTGGATAGCCTGTGCAATGAAATCCTAGACCCCTACGGGCGCGGCAAGTTACCCGCCAAAACCTGAAGCGAGGCAGCCCCCTTCAGCAACGTGAATGGACCACCCAGCACTTCACAGAATCCGGTAACTTGGGCACCCCTCCTGGGTCAACCTGTACCCCCTACGAGTGCGGCGAATAGCCCGCCAATCCTAGAGTGAAGCCCCCTCCGTCTCAATGCCATGAGATGCGGGCTTGTTGCCCTCTAGAACCCGGCTATCCGTGCACCCCTCCGCGGGGCAATCCTAGTACAGAAAGTAAAATATACATACACCGGGTACATCGACCGCAACCAGGTCGTGCCCCAAAATAATAATACAATCAGGCAGTGACGGCAGTCCACATGTCGGACACTCGCCCCGCAATATCAAATGTATATAATACAACAGAACTGTACTAGCATTGCAACCAGGCTATCCCCCACGACCGATCCGCAACATCACAGCAAAAACAAAACATCAACGTGAAAATCACGTTCGCAAATCCGTCTAACCGGGCTATAGCAGTTAGACCGGATTTACCGATCAAGTGACGTTCACGGTCGCAGATATAATGTAAATACTGTGAAAAATGTGTTTAAAATTTTCCGATTGACCAAAAATTAACAAGTGGGCCCCAATCAAAACTGTAGCAATTAAAGAAATTCTGGGCCCAAATTTAATATTCCAAAAACCACATTTTCAACTCAGGAACATTCTGCAAAATTTTGGGAGCGTGAACAGTTACCTACGCGGCGGAAGCGCGGCCAAAACAGGGGTTTGGCCGCCCTTCCGCGGCTGTATGGTGAGTTCGTGGTACCAAATTTTTACAGTAACCTTAAAATTCCCTGCACATCACTCTGAGACAACCTGAAAAATTTTTGGACTCAAAAAAAATTCGACAGAAACTGATGTGCATGAAAAATGCGTTTTCGGGATTTTGTTCGATCGGAAACGTAAAACACATTACACAAAGCTAGACTATGTTAATGGCGAGGCTCTGATACCACTGTAAGTGCACGGCGGCGTCCCGGCCGTCAATCCGACGCCGGAATGCGGAAGCGGTGAAAAACTTAAATTTTGCGGACTTAGCAAACCGGCACCACCGCGCACTAAAACACCCGGATCGAAACCATTAACTAGTCTAAGCTAACTAGAAGATGGGTTAGAGATATACCGACGATCCAAGTCCTCCGGTCTTCTCATCATCGTCCCGATCTCCTGCGGAATGTCCCGTCTCCTCCTCGTCGCCGGAAGTGCACCACATCGCCTACTTTGTTTACGGGCTCCCACCTCAATGCCGAGGCAACTCGGGCACGAAGCCGGCTACTCGACGTGCCCAAGATTCGCTGTAGAATGTGTAGTAGAAGAAGTCTCATTTGGGGTTCATGGAGATGCCTTTGTGGTGGAGGAAAAATGAAGTGTACTTTTGGAGAGAGGTGAAGGAAAGATGTAGCATACATCAAAAATAAGAGTAACATTTTTCCACACTCTAAAGGAAATGAATCCCATTCCTTATCTTAGGAATGGCCGCCCCCCCCCCCACCATGTGTGATTGGAGAGAGAAAGAGTAAGGTCAAGGGAGTGGGTGGAAGCAATGATGAAAAGAGATGATGAAAGAATCCAATGATCACAACCATAACCCACTCTCCAAAACAAGTAATCAACAACCATGATGGTTACTAAAAGTCAAGCCATCAAGAAGATATGAAGTCAAATGATGGGACAAGAATCATGACATGATAATATGCAAAGACCCCCTCCACAAATCTTCGGCCAATGAACGGAACAAAGGAAATCGGCCGAAACTAAAAGCAAACTGGCAACTCCAGAAAACTGGTCCCGTAATAAATTACAGGAAAACCCCGATACTGTGCATACACACCCGCATCTGTATTCCGACCGGATACAAATGCAATGAGACAAAATCTACACTGTACTATACTAGGATCCGGCTTACACCAAAGCCGGCTAGTAAAATCCGTTCGATCCTGATTCGTGCAATACCGCACGTATCTGATCGAACCGTGCCATATAACTATACGGCCTCTAGTACTAACCGTCCGATCCTGATCCGTGCAATACCGCACGTATCTGATCGGACCTTGCCATATCTCCATACGGCCTCTACAACCTTTCGCCCGAAAGCTGAGTAACTGAATGTGGGGGACTCTAAAGACTCGTCAACACCTCGGTTGTGGATTTAACCACTAGCACGTCAGAGAATAAGCCAATACGTAACGGGCTACCAAGTATTGACTAAAAGGGATGTCTGTGAGCGAACTCAGCCTGACAACCCTACTGAGCCTGTCAGTGACAATATCCGTGCAGTCCGGTCCGTTCGTCTATGAGTATCGCATGGCGGGCCTAGGGGGTTGGTAAAAGTCAGACCCCCAAAAGCGGTACAAGTCGTGTCGGAGTGTAGCCCAGAACACCCTGAGATACTACTGGAATACCTACCAGTAAATCTCCTTGCCTTGGCCAAGGACTTTGTGTAATGGCTCTCCTATACACAGCACGACCTTACCCCCAATACCGGGAGAGACGAACCCCTGAAGATACGCTCACTGCCTCCATGTGGCTCGGGACTGTACCCAACTAAAACCTGTTTGCACGACTCCTTTGAGCCGTGGTAGGGTAGTAATCAAAGTACAGTGGGAACTCACACGAGACAAATGACGATCCCCAGGTCGATGAACTAACCTGCACACATGTCACCAGGGAACTGCCATCTGACGTCTGGTATATGACCAACTAGCATGTTCCCGGCGAGTCCTATCCGGTGTACTCATAACCCAATAAGCACCTGTATACATCGTAGGTGATCCAACTGACACCAGTGGCTTGTGAGACCGGCCACCGCCCCTCGTCGGGGTCTCGACTGTATACACTAGTCTACTAATGGAGTATCGATGCCCAGTCTCGAAACTCCCACGACTAGGGACCTTTTAAGGATATGCTTATAGACCCCCAGCTCCCACTTATATGATCGCCCTCATACTGCGGGTGGTCAAGCAAGAATCCTAGGGGCTCTATCAACGTGTAATAGCGACGTGTCAGGTCACTTAAAACAGTACACGATGATAAAGGTAAACCAGATAGCACACTATCATCTCGAGCAAGACTGTCCTACCGGGATAGGTCCTCCCTCAATCATTACAATCACGTACCTGTGACCTAATAATTGACTCTGAGGGCACTATCTCCAACAGTACATACCCTTGACGTAGGCCAAAATAGTAGTACGACTGTCCCAAACCAACGCATCTATCTATGCAACAGATAAATACCCGGCAACTACCAAACACTATGCCTTGGCGTGAGGTCAAAATACATAGCTTGAATACTACCGAATATTTAACTGAAATGATGGAGGGCTACGAATAGTTTCTGGCGAAAACCTTTAATGTAATGAACTTGATATCGTTGAAGGAACGGATAACTTTTTAGAAAATATAATGACGAAAACCTTTACTAAAGAGGTCACTCCCGGTGAAGGGATCTCGGCTCTTTCCCCGTAGAATGGGGTGCAGGATATTCCAAATGAATACCGCGTTGCAAAGCAAAAGTAATCGGCTATAGTGAAGTTAGTGCCCTGACGCAAACTTCTATCCAAGGGATCACTCCCGGTGAAGGGATCTCGGCCCTTGTCTCGTCGACTGAGGAGCAGGATATTCCAAATGAATACCACGATGCAAAACAAAAGTGAACGTCCTTGCAATAACAGCTTTTTGAAAAGTGTTCCAACAACATCAGAATAGGTTTGTTTTAACATGCATTGATCCGAATCAACGCAGTCCCATCAATTGATCACACCACAAAGAACGAAAATATACTGATGTACGTATATGCCATCTGCATTCGCCACTGGGTCCCGTCATTACCCGTTAGGTTAGCTAACTAACGACAGAGCGGGGACTGGACTAGCGTGGATGTAAAACATATACAACATCTACTAATATATATACCAATATATTATATTCGCTCAAGGCGTGATAAAATGCAACATCACAGAAATGTACAGCATCACAGAACAATACAGATATCTGGGATCCCCGGGTTTCACAGAGCCACTACTGAAACCCGACGTTCCCCTGGTCGTGTGGATAGCCTGTGCAATGAAATCCTAGACCTCTACGGGCGCGGCAAGTCACCCGCCAAAACCTGAAGCGAGGCAGCCCCCTTCAGCACCGTGAATGGACCACCCAGCACTTCACGGAATCCGGTAACTTGGGCAGCCCTCCTGGGTCAACCTGTACCCCCTACGAGTGCGGCGAATAGCCCGCCAATCCTAGAGTAAAGCCCCCTCCGTCTCAATGCCATGAGATGAGGGCTTGTTGCCTTCTTGAACCCGGCTATCCGTGCACCCCTCCGCGGGGTAATCCTAGTACAGAAAGTAAAATATACATACAACGGGTACATCGACCGCAACCAGGTCGTGCCCCAAAAGAATAATACAAACAGGCAGTGACGGCAGTCCACATGTCGGACGCTCGCCCCGCAATATCAAATGTACATAATACAACAAAACTGTACTAGCATTGCATCCAGGCTATCCCCCACGACCGATCCGCAACATCACAGCAAAAACACAGAACATCAACGTGAAAGTCACGTTCGCAATTCCGTCTAACCGGGCTATAGCAGTTAGACAGGATTTACCGATCAAGTAACATTCACGGTCGCAGATATAATGTAAATACTGTGAAAAAATGTGTTTAAAATATCCGATCGATCAAAAATTAACAAGTAGGCCCCCAAGCAATACTGTAGCACTCCCAGAAATTCTGGGCCCAATATTAATATTCCAAAACCCCTAAAATCAGCCCAGAAGCCCACTGGAGAAATTGGACACAGTGAGGACACCAATGTGCGGCGGAAGCGCGGCCCAAGGGGGGGTTTGGCCGCGGTTCCGCGCTTCAGTGATCGACTTACTGCGTCGAATTTTTACAGCAGTCTTATATTTTCCAGTACATTAGTTTTCTACAACCTGAAAAATTTTTGGAGTTCAAAAAATTTCGACAGAAAACTGATGTGAGGAAAAACGCGAGTTTTTGGAATTTTGGTCGATCGAAAATGCAAACACATCAAACAAAGCTAGACGAAGTTAATGGCGAGGCTCTGATACCACTGTAAGTGCACGGCGGCGCCCTGGCCGTCAAACCGACGGCCAAATGCGGAAGCGGTGATAAACTTTAATTTTGCGAACTTTGCAAACCGGCACCACCGCGCACTAAACACCCGGATTGGACCATTAAACTAGTTCTAGCTAACTACAAGATGGGAAGAGATATACCGAGTGATCCGAGTCCTCCGGTCTTCTCGTCGTCGTCCCTATCTCCTGTGGAAACTCCGGTCGTCGCCTCCTCGCCGGAAGGACACCACATCGCCTGCATCTTTTACGGGCTCCCACCTCAATACCGAGGCAACTCGGGCGCGAAGTTGGCTGGCCGACGCGTCCAAGATTTGCTGTAGAAAGTGTAGTGTAGAGGCTATGTCTCATTTGGGGTTTTGTTGCCATTTGAAGATGATGGAGGAAACAAGATACGGAAAAATGGTGCTTGCATTTTTCCTAGCATGAAATGAGATCAAGAAAAATCCCACAAGCTCAAAATGAAACTCTCTCATATTTTTCTCACAAGTGTAGCCCTCTCTCATAAGTGAGAATGGTGGAGGAATGATATATCAATCCAAAACAAGAAGGGAGGTGAGTGTAGGAAAAGGTGGAGGGTGACCCCTTCCTTCAAGGTAAACCTCAAATCAAACCCTTAATCAACCCATATCCTATCAATTCTCATAAAAGCAAAAACCATCATGAAAAAGCAAAGATGCTTATCCTATCATAATGAATACATTTGCAAGAAACCCCCTCCACAAATGTTATTTGCACAATTGCAAATAACCCCCTCCATCGGAAAAGTCCGGCCGGGAAAGAACAAAGGAAAACCGGCCGGAATGGAATGCAAACTGGCAACTCCAGAAAACTGGTCCCGTAATAAATTACAGGAAAACCCCGATACTGTGCATACACACCCGCATCTGTATTCCGACCGGATACAAATGCAATGAGACAAAATCTACACTGTACTATACTAGGATCCGGCTTACACCAAAGCCGGCTAGTAAAATCCGTTCGATCCTGATTCGTGCAATACCGCACGTATCTGATCGAACCGTGCCATATAACTATACGGCCTCTAGTACTAACCGTCCGATCCTGATCCGTGCAATACCGCACGTATCTGATCGGACCCTGCCATATCTCCATACGGCCTCTACAGCTTTTCGCCCGAAAGCTTGAGTGACTGAAAGTGTGGTGGACTCTAAAGACTCGTCAATACTATGGTTGGATTTAACCACTAGCACCTCAGAGGTATAAGCCAATACGTGACGGGCCACCAGCTATTGACCAAAAGGGACATCGATGAGCGAACTCATCCTGACACCCTACTGAGCCTGTCAGTGACAATATCCGTACAGTCCGGTCCGTTCGTCTATGAGCATCGCATGTCGGGCCTAGGGGGTTGGTAAAAGTCAGACCCCCAAAAGCGGTACAAGTCGTGTCGGAGTGTAGCCCAGAACACCCTGAGATACTACTGGAATACCTACCAGTAAATCTCCTGCCTTGGCCAAGGACTTTGTGTAATGGCTCTCCTAGACACAGCGCGACCTCACCCCCAATACCGGGAGAGACGAACCCCCGAAGATCCGCTCACTGCCTCCATGTGGCTCGGGACTGTACCCAACTAAAACCTGTTTGCACGACTCCTTTGAGCCGTGGTAGGGTAGTAATCAAAGTACAGTGGGAACTCACACAAGACAAATGACGATCCCCAGGTCGATGAACTAACCTGTACACATGTCACCAGGGAACTGCTATCTGACGTCAAGTATAATCCCAACTAGCAGGTTCCCAGCGAGTCCTGTCCGGTGTACTCATAACCCAATGAGCACCTGTATACATCTTAGGTGAACCAACAGACACCAGTGGCTTGTGAGACCGGCCACCGCCCCTCGTCGGGGTCTCGACTGTATACACTAGTCTACTCTGGAGAATCGATGCCCTGTCTCGAAACTCCCACGACTAGGGACCAATTAAGGATGTGCTTGTAGACCCCAGCTCTCACGTATATGATCGCCCTCATACTGCTGGTCGTCAAGCAAGAATCCTAGGGGCTCTATCAACGTGTAATAGCGACCTGTCAGGTCACCTAAAGCAGTACACGATGGTAAAGGTAAACCAGATAGCATACTATCATCTCGAGTAAGACTGTCGTCCCGGGATAGGTCCTCCCTCAATCATTGTAATCACGTGCCTGTGATCCAATAATTGACTCTTAGGGCACTATCTCCAACAATCATCACGACCGTGGAATCCGTGTTTTATACTGGCTCGTATCAAAAACACGGACGTCCTAGTATATCCAATGTTTCATATGTTTCTTCTGCTACGATATCTGTGATGTGATCATGTGATGTTCTGTGATAGATACAGTATACAGTATATATGATATATTATATAGACGTTACTTATATTTTACACCCGCACTAGCCCTGCTCCGCTCTGCCGTTAGTTACCTAACCTAACGGTGCACGAGGGGACATCAAGGCGAATGCGGATGGCATAAGTGTACGTCGTATTTATCTGTGATGTTTAGGTATATAATTAATGGGACTTCATTAATGTGATAAATGAATGAAAAGAATCCTAAGATGTTGTAGAATCAAATTTTAAACAAAAAGGGTAGCTACAGTTTTGCTTTGCATAGCAGTATATATGATATACCCTGCACCTTATTCAATGAGGAAAGGACCGAGATCCCTTCACCGGGAGTGACTCCTTTAGCAATAACTGGCAGATGCTACACACTCGGTTTGCTTTTGATTGCTTTTGGAGTTTTACTTTGCACAGCGATATATATGATATATCCCGCACCTCATTCGACGAGGAAAGGGCCGACGATCCCTTCACCGGGAGTGACCCCTTTAGCAAAACTAGAAAAAGCCTTAAAATCACTCCATTTCAAAACTTCATTTGATTCTACAACGATATCAAGTTCATTACGCAATAGGTTTTCAGAAAAACCTGTCGTAGCCCTCCGTCATTTCAGATAAGTAGCAGTTAGTATTCGTGCTACGTTTGTTGGCCTGCGTCAAGGCGTAGTGTGCGGTAGCTAACTAGTATTTATCTGCTTTTGCATATGATGTAGATTGGATTAGGGTAGTCGTACGACTTTGTTGGCCTGCGTCAAGGGTCGTGCGGGTGGGTTTAATTCAATCAGGAAATGACGGGTTGAACTTGACTAGCGCACTATGATTTGTTGGCCTGCGTCAAGGTCATAGGACGCTAGGGGAAAAATATTATCGGGAATTTCAAGTGTTGAAATTTGCAATGAGATTGCATACCTTCTATGAGATAGTTGGATCCCGATACCCACTGCGAGTAAGAGTTACTCCTGGGAGAGTTTTACACATTACAATTAGCCGATCAAGTTGGTGTCTAGAAAGGTGTCAACGGGGTTACGCCTCTAGGAAAACGAGGTTTACTTTAATTAGGTCCGTGCGAAAGCACGGGGAACCTCCCTCAAAGTACCGACACTGGCCTGGCTGAAAGATTGGCGAAGTTGTAGGGTGTAATTAATCACGGCTAGTCTTTCCTTTTAGGGTTTGAAGGAAGATTTGATAAAAACCAGTGGGAGCCATCCTGATTAGATAAGATAATAACTAATCTTATCTTGCAAGAGCATACGCTAAAGTGTTTTCTTCCCTCTCTCTCCAGGTAGAGACCATTTCATGCCCTAATCAAGATAATAATATGGATGTATTGACTGAACCCGCATGTTATACTGTGTTGGGGAACGTTGGTTCCGTTCTTTCTTATAAGAGTTATAGGAATGAACATTACATAGGGGAATACCAGGATTCCCATGCCACCCGAATGAAGAAAGTACATGTTGATGCATTTTCTTCGGGTGTGTTCGTTACAGAGAACTGTTTCTCCATTTGCCCTACGTCCTGGGTATTAGATACCGGGTCAGGATCCCATATATGTAATCAGTTACATGGGCTAAGGAAAGGTAGAGAACTTGGAGAAGGTGATAAAGACATAAGAGTTGGAAATGGTGCAATTGTTGCAGCTAAGACTGTCGGGGAATATCACCTTGCATTACCAACTGGTAATACATTGGTTCTGAACGAATGCTATTACATGCCGAACCTGATATGCAACATTATATTAGTTTCTTTATTGAGTAAAGAGGGATATAATTTTGTATTATAGGATAATGTTATGAACATTTTCCGTAACCAAAAGTTGGTTGGATCAGGCACGTTGTGCAATGGCATTTATGTTCTAAATCAATCCACAGTTCTAAGTATAGCAAACACACACAAGAGGAAGAGTTCTGAACTGAACGAATCCTTCTTGTGGCATTGTAGACTGGGTCACATCAATGCGACACGACTGGCTAAGTTGCATAAGGATGGATATTTAAATCCGTTTGAATTTTCATCTTATGACACTTGCCAGTCATGTCTCAAAGGCAAGATGACCAAAACTCCGTTTACGGGACACGGAGAAAGAGTTACGGAACTCTTGGGACTAATACATAGTGATGTATGCGGTTCCATGTCTACACATGCCAGGGATGGTTCTTCGTATTTCATTACATTCACTGACGATCTCTCTAGATTCGGATATGTGTTCCTGATGGAACACAAATCAGAAGCATTTGAGAAATTTAGAGAATATAAACAAGAAGTCGAAAACCAAACCGGAAAAAGTATTAAAATCCTTCGATCTGATCGAGGAGGTGAATACTTGAGCAATGAATTCTTGGACTTCCTAAAAGAGAATGGGATTCTCTCTCAGCTATCTTCTCCATATACACCACAGCACAACGGTGTATCAGAACGGAGGAACCGCACCCTATTAGATATGGTGCGCTCTATGATGAGCACAGCTGAGTTACCTATTTCCTTCTGGGGATATGCACTGGAAATAGCTGCAGACCTATTGAATATGGTTCCCACCAAATCCGTGCCAACCACTCCATATGAGATATGGAAAGGATAGAGACCATGTCTTAATTATGTTAAGATATGGGGTTGTCCGGCATATGTAAAAACACAAAATCCGGACAAACTCACGGCAAGGTCCATTCTGTGTAAGTTTATTAGATATCCCAAACATTCGCGCGGGTATATCTTCTACCACACCGAGGAACAAAAGGTGTTTGTTTCTCGACATGCCACCTTTTTAGAAAAGGAATTTCTTGAAAAAGAGATTAGTGGCAAGGAGGTAGAACTGGAAGAGGTTCCAGCAATACAGACTACGACAGAAGATTTGGTTGAACCAGAGGATTCAGTAGCTCCCAATGAACCTCAGCCTCTCCGCCGATCTAGTAGGGTTCCTCGCCAACCTGAGAGATACTACGGTTTTCTTATGGATGGTGGGAGCGAGGATTGCATCATGGAGGATGATGACCCAACTAGCTTCGAGCAGGCCATCACGAGTAGGGACTCAGTGAAATGGCCGGATGCTATGCGGTCTGAGATGGAATCCATGTACACCAACAAAGTATGGACTTTGGAAGTTTCTCCTGAAGGGGTAAAACCCATTGGGAGCAAGTGGATCTCCAAGAAAAAACTTGGTGTAGATGGGAAAGTAGAGACTTTCAAAGCTAGACTTGTTGCAAAGGGTTTTCGTCAAAGACCAGGTGTGGACTATGACGAAACCTTTTCTCCAGTAGCTATGCTTAAATCCTTCCGGATCATGCTTGCCATCGCTGCATATCATGACTACGAAATCTGGCAAATGGATGTTAAGACCGCCTTTCTAAACGGTGATTTAGAAGAGTGCGTGTACATGACTCAGCCAGAGGGCTTCGTAGACAGTGGGAGCAGTGGGAAGGTGTGCAAGCTGCTTAAATCCATTTATGGATTAAAGCAAGCGTCGCGGAGTTGGAACATCTGCTTTGACGTCGTTATCAAAGAGTTTGATTTCGTCAAAAACCCAGATGAACCTTGTATCTACAAGAAGGTAGCAGAGAGTAAGGTTGTCTTCCTCGTATTGTACGTGGACGACATACTCTTGATAGGAAATGATATTCCTATGCTGCAATCGGTCAAGCTCTTCTTATCACAAAGATTCTCAATGAAAGATCTTGGTGATGCCTCCTGCATATTGGGAATTAGGATCTATAGAGATAGATCCAAACGGATATTGGGATTGTCCCAATCCAGGTACATTGACACCATACTAAAGAGGTTTAGTATGGAAGAATCCAAGCGTGGGAATTTACCCACGATCTCTGGAGTCACTCTCTCCAAAGAGATGTCTCCCAAGACTGATTTGGAGAGAGCTCGCATGCAAGGGATACCCTATGCTTCGGCTGTAGGCTCTATCATGTACGCGATGCTATGTACCAGACTCGATGTAGCATACTCACTGAGTGTAGTGAGCATGTATCAAGCTAATCCTGGAGAGAGTCACTGGACAGCTGTGAAGAGCATTCTCAAGTACTTGCGAAGGACTAAAGAGATGCTCTTGGTGTATGGTAACGGAGAACTCCAAGTGGAGTCCTTTACCGATTCGAGCTTCCAGAGTGATAAGGACGACTCTAAGTCGCAGTCGGGATTTGCTTTACCCTTTACGGAGGGGCGGTTAGCTGGAAGAGTTCCAAGCAGGAAACCGTGGCAGACTCGACGATGGAGGCTGAATACATCGCTGCCAACGATGCTGCTAAAGAGGCTGTCTGGATCAAGAAGTTCATTACTGAACTTGGTGTGGTTCTATCCATTGAGCATCCAATACCTTTGTATTGCGATAACAATGGAGCGGTGGCTTTGGCCAAGGAACCCAGGTCCCATCAGCGATCCAGGCATATTCTGAGGCGGTATCACCTGATCCGGGAGATAGTTGATCGCCGGGAGATCGAGGTCAGGAGGGTTGACACGAAGAACAACACGGCGGATCCACTCACGACGGCCATTCCTCAGATACAGTTTGAGAGACTCTTCGGGATGCTCGGTATGCGATACTACAGCAGCTGGCCCTAGTGCAAGTGGAAGATTGTTAGTTGTATGTATGCCCTAGAGGCCAGTATTGTACAGATAATGTATATTATATTGGATGCTTGGACATATATATAGAGATGACTTTCTTGCTCGATATGATAGTATGCTATCTGGTTGCTCTTTATCTTAACATGTACACTAGTCTCTTTAAACTGTCTTATAGTTACATGTTGGTAAAGCCCTTAGGATGTGTACTTGACTACCTGGACTATGATGCAGATCATACTAGTGGGGACATGGTAGTCCATAAGTACATCCTTCAAGGTCCCTAGTCATGGGTGTATCGAGATGGGGCATCGATATACCAGTGTAGACTAGCGTATACGCTGCTCGACCCATGAGATGGGCAATGGATGATCCCATATCCATTGGTGTTTGACATCAGAGATGGTATACGGATGCTCAGTGGAGACTGGGTATACTGGACGGACTCGCCGAGAACTCCCAGATGGTATTATACCTCACGTCAGATGGAAGTTCTCAGGTGACACTTGTGCAGGTTAGTCTGTAGACCCGAGATCGTCATAGAGTCTTGTGTGATTCCCACTGTGCTTTGATCTCCACCTTACCACGTCCATGAGGTCATGCAAAACGGTGGTTTTTGGGTACAGTCCCGAGTCACATGGAGGCAATGAGCGATAGGAGGGGTTTCGTCTCTCCCGGTATTGGGGGTTGATGTTGCGCTGTGCTCGATTGGCCGTAACAGGGAAGTCCCTGGCCAGGGCTGATCAGAGATTTGCTGGTAAGTGTTACCAGTAATTTCTCGACCCGTTATGAGCCTCACATCGGCACGACTTATCGGTTATTGGGGTCTGACGTTTACCACCCCTAGACTTGATATGCGACATATCAGACGAACAGACCAGACTATACGGTAAGTGTTACTGGTTGGATTCACAGGAGTGTGAGCGGGCTTGCTCGTCGATCTTCTGATCGCTCAATACCCGGGTGGCCGTTACGTTTAGCAGACTGCTTGCGGCTTATGGGTGCTTGATATGATCATCATCTGCTGCCGGCGTATTGACGAGTCTTTAGAGTCCTACACAGAGGTTTCCTAGCTCAAGCGAAACGAAATAGGAATGCATATGAGATATGTGCGGGACCGAGATTAATGCGTGTATGTGATACCTTATTTCATTCTCGCGATGAATGTTTCGATTGGTTGTATGCGATATAACCTAGTTATCGAATCGAAGATTGATTCGATAAGTCGATACATTGGATACTAGTCGGTTATGTGCGACATGACCGGATCATTGAATCACGTGTTGATTTAATGATTTAATGTATAATTATATATTTGATATATTACTTTGCATTAACTAGTATTGGTTCACTTTAAAAGGTTTTTCTCACTTGATGTGCACATTGTATATGTGATATATTTTTGTGTACAGTTGATTGTATCTTGTTTGATGATACATGTTTACTTGAGTATGTGTAAGGATTAAACCATGGTTATGTAATGGTTAGGGTTTTTCTTTTCCTTACTTACTTATTTATTTATTTTGGAAAGGATATAATAGAAAATGGTGGCTTTCTTTGTTTGTTGTTGAAGCTTCATGAAGCTTTGACTAAAGTGACCATTTTGTCTTCATGCTTAACCCTAACCATTCAAACTAACCATGGTCTTTTCTCTACACCTAACCATGGTTAGGATATGATAAGTATTGATATTATTTTCATCTTAAAGTAACACTTATCATATTCTATCTTCATCTTCTTCCTCTTGATGAAGAAAAAAGCTTGAATCCATTAATGGCATCTTGAGCAAAAGAGTGAGAAATCCAATTCCAAAGTGAACCCACCTCCTATTTCTTCATCCTCTACCTCTTGCCAAGTAGTATAGGGTGTTTTCTTCACAAGTTTCATTGCTTGGTGAAGTTGGAGCTTGATCTTGTGTTGCCTCGACGTAGATCATCTTCGGCGTCGAAGCCGACGACCTAGCCCGCCCATTTCTCCCATGAAGCCGATGCAAGAATCCGGGATTCGATATGGACAGCAAGAGGACGTCTACGTGGAGCTAAGGAAGTGGAGAACCGGATCTACAAAGGTTGTAGCCTCTTTCTTATAGTTAAGTTGTTAACTAGATTCACTTTTCGCCTAAACTCTAGTCAACGAATTCGTATTAGGGTTTCTCGGCACTTGTAAAATTTAAAATTGGCATTGTTGATGCCTTGTGAGGCCTCATTAGTGTGCCTAGGAACCCTACACGATTAACACCCAAAATCACATATAATCCATCATAAAAACTGCAAAATGGCATATGTCCACAAAATAAGCTATTTTTGAATTTCTATAATTTTCTCCAGAATTTCCACCATTTATCGGTATTTAATTATACCGACTATTAAAATATTCATTAAAAATTAATATTAAATTCTGAAAACTCCCAAAAATAATATTTTATTTTTTAGAAATGTTACATCTTCCCTTAGGAGTAGCCCCATTAACACCTTTCTAGACACCTAATAGGTTAGCTAATTGTAAAGTGTAAAACTCTCCTAGGAGCAACTCTTGCTCGCAACGGGTATCGGGATCCAACTATCTCATAGAAGGTATGCAATCTCATTGCAAATTTCAACACATGAAATTCCCAATAATAGTTTTTCCCCTAGTATGCTATGATCTTGACAGAGGTCAACAAACCATAGTGCACTAGTGAAGTTCAACCCGTCATTTCATAATTGAATCAAACCCAACCGCAAGACCCTTGACAGAGGTCAACAAGGTCGTACGACTACCCTAATCCAATCATATCACATGCTTTACAGATAAGCGCTAATCAGTTACCGCACACTACGCCTTGAAAGAGTTCAACAAACGCAGCACAAATACTAAATAATTCTTATCTGAAATGACGGAGGGCTAGGGCAGCTTTTTCAGAAAACCTTTTGCGTAATGAACTTGATATCGTTGTAGAAAAAAAGTGATTTTGAAAAGGAGTGTTTTTGAGACTTTTACTAGTTTTTCTAAAGAGGTCACTCCCGGTGAAGGGATCTCGGCTCTTTCCTTATCGAATAAGGTGCAAGATATTTCATAAATACCGCTATGCAAAGCAGAAACTAGAGCTACCCTTTTTGAAAATATAATTCTACAAAATGTTTTAGGTTTCTTTTCTTTCATTAACCTCATTAATGAAGTCCCATCATTTATGCTTCCTAATCATCACAGAAGAAACGAAAATATAACGTACGCTTATGCCATCCGCATTCGCCACAATGTTCCGTTATGCACCGTTAGGTTACTTATCTAACGACATACCGGGACGGGACTAGCGCGGGTGAAAAACATAAGAAACATCTATTATATATCATATATAATATTATCTATTCGTCTCAGGCAGTAATATGATCTCATCACAGAACATTGCAGCAGAAGTCGATATATGAAATATTGGATATACTAGGATTTCTGTGTTTTATATCAAGCTTGTAAAAAACACGGATTCCACGGTTGCGATGAATAGCCAAACCCACATCCCTAGACCCCTATGAGAGTGGCAAGTAACCCTCCCAATTCAAGGGTTAGGAGACCCGGTCTCGACTCCTTAAGATGACCTCCTACTGGACCCTAGAACCCTGTTACTTGTGCTCCCCTCCTTAGGTCTATTTTAATGCGGAAAAGTAAATAATATACAATGGTGACATCATCCTCAACCCGGAAGTGCCCCAATAAAAGAATATTACATACAATGAATTTTACGTGAATGAAAATAAAAACTCTTATCTCACATAAACCCCCCCGGCCATTCAATCACGATGATCCAATATATCATATCACAGCAACACATAATAACACATGTCATCAATGTATGTAAATATGCGTATCCCAATTGTCGTTGATCTATAGCAAAGAAACAGGCGATACACCACATATTACAGTTACGGTCGCAGAAAAGAAAATGAAAAACTACAACAATTGGAATCGACACTGCCCTTAGACATCATAAACCTGGAAAATCACATATTCATGATTTCATGCCTAACAATACAAATTTTACATTTAGGTCCTATCCATGAAAACACTTTTCAAAAGAAGTCGGGTAATTCAACAAGATTCTCGATTTCACCCGAGACCGAAATGTTAAGCTTGCACGCATCAAATCAATTTCAGTTTTTGTATCACCATTTCAGATAACTAGACAATGTTAAACTTTCCGATCGAATAAACAAACACCCAAAATTTCCCAAACAGCTCAACACTTGAGCGGAGTTTAAATGGTCCTAAGAATATGCAACAGCTCCTATGAACCAGCCGTAGAAGGGTCAACCAATGCCTCATCTATAGAACCGCTGAACTACCAAGAACCCTAGGGTTTAGTGGCAGTTCTGACGCTCACAGAATCGAGTTAAGGTTTCATTCTTCTAGAGGGTTCACAGAATCGATTACATGATTTTCTGAAAGTTTTAAATTAAGGAAAAATCCAACACTTGGAAAATTTCCGGTAAGGGAAAAAGTGAGTTATTGATATCCGTTTGAACTTTTTATCACCATTTAAAATACCCGAAACAACATTAGAATTCCGAATACGAAATACTTCGAATTGGTTTTGCATAAAGATAACATCACATGCAAATTTAGCAAAAACAAACAACACCTGAAACACCAAAACCCAGAGACTAGAACACCACCCAAAACCCAACCCCAAACTCCCTTAAAAATCTTAGCTTGCCGGATTTTTTGCCCATGTGGCCGGCCAAAATCCGAGGAAAGGGGGTGAATTTTATACAGTGTTCATATTGTATCACATACAACATTCTGCAGTTGTTTAAAAAAAATTTTGACACCTTAAAAAATTCGACAGAAACTTGAGTTTTGATTCGAGTGTTTCGGAGTTGTTTCGGTTTCGTAATCCTACACAATCCGTCTAATTCTTTAGCTTGGCTCCGATACCACTGTAGGGTTCCTAAACACGACAGCAAGGTTTCGGGTGACATCATCCATACGAAATTAAAAAATTTCCATGCTTAAACAACCCTAACCAAGATCTTTAACTAGAGATTCATACAGAAACATCAAGTAAACAACTTTACTTCTAAGTGATTAGGGATTACAACCTTTGTAGTCCGCTCCTTCACTTCAAAAGATCCAAGCAGTGGTCCCTTCGCTGCGTCAACGAGCTCCCGAACTCTTGAGAGGCTTCACAAGATGTGTGATGCATCCTTGCTTGAAGTCTTCAAAGTCTATGATGCTCTACGTCGAGGAAACACGGACTCAAGCTCTCTCTTCACTAATATGGAATTAGTGAAGCTAACACACTAATCTATATGGCTAGTATAGAAGAGGATGATGAAGTAGGAATTTTGCTCACTTTAGAATTAAATTTCTCGCTATTTTTCTTCTTGATCTCAAAGTCAAGAGAGCTAAAATGAGATGAGAAAGAAGAAGATGAATGAATGTGATGAAGTGATGAAAATATCTCATATGGTTCAAATGCAACCATGGGTGAGTATATCATCCATATACTAACTCATCTAGAGAGTTAACTATGGTAAGGGATTAATGGTTAGGTCACAAAATATCTTAAGTAGAAACAAAAGAGTGGACTAAGTAAATGCTTATCTACAAGCTTCTCCAAGCATCTAGCTTTGATTAAATCCACTAATTTGTGATTACTTAATAATAAATGAAACCATAACATAAACCCCTACATGATATGAGTCTCATACATACATGTTGCATGTGTAACCAAGCATGTCACAATATTATATATCACATATATAATATTTATGTAACAAAAGAAAACAATACAATAAACATATATCACATATATGTTAAATGTATCATAAGTGAGAATAATAACTACTTAAGTGAGCATATAATAATATATATATCATTTCATCGAATCAACACTTGATCCGATAACCCGGCTATATCACATATAACCGGACGATATCACATATCGCGAGAATAGAATACGGTATCATATACGCGTATCAATCTCGATCCCGCACATATCACATATGTGCTCCTACTCCGTTTCGCCTGAGCCAGGAAACCTCTATATAGGACTCTAAAGACTCGTCAATACGCCGGCAGTAGGTGATGATCACATCAAGCACTAACAAGCCGCAAGCGGTCAGCTAAACGTAACGGCCACCCGGGTATTGAGCAATCTGAAGATCAACAAACAAGTCTGCTCTAACTCCTGTAAATCCATTCAGTAACACTACCGTACAGTCCGGTCTCTTTGTCTGATATGTCGCATATCCAGTCTAAGCGTGGTAAACGTCAGACCCCAGTAACCGATAAGTCGTGCCGATGTCAGGTCCATAACGGTTCGAGAAACTAATGATAACTCTTACCAGTAAATCTCAGCAACCCTGGCCAGGGATTTCCAGTTATGGCCAATCGAGCACAGCGCAACATCAACCCTAAATACCGGGAGAGACGAAACCCATCCTATCGCTCATTGCCTCCATGTGATTCGGGAATGTACCCAAAAGCCACCGTTTTGCATGTTTTCTTGAACGTGGTAAGGTGGAAATCAAAGCACAGTGTGAATCACACAAGACTCTATGACGATCTCGGGTCTGCAGACTAACCTGTACGAGTGTCACCAGAGAACTGCTATCTGACGATAGGTATAATACCAACAAGGAGTTCTCGGCAAGTCCGTTCAGTGTACCCAGTCTCCACTGAGCATCCGTATACTATCCTTGATGTCAAAAACCAATGGATGTGGGATCATCCATCGCCCATCATATCGGTCAAGATACGTATACGCTAGTCTACTCTGGAGTATCGATGCCCTGTCTCGCTACAGCCTCGACTAGGAACTATTATAGGATGTACTTATGGACTACCAAGGCCCCACTAGTATGATCTCCGTCATAGTCCCAGTAGTTAAGTAGTCATCCTAAGGGCTTTATCGACATGTGATCACAAGACAGTATTCTGATAAAAGTCAATATGTTAGGATAAAGAGTAAACAGATAACATACTATCATGACGAGAAAGATAGTCCTCTTTATATATGTCCAAGCATCCATTATAATATACATCAAATGTACAACAATGGCCTCTAGGGCATAAACATAGCTAACAATCTCATCGCATACGGTAATCCATCGTTTGAGATCATCAAAGCGAATAGGGAATTTATCGACCTATACAATAATGAGGGTACGGATCTAAAGTCTTGTATGGCATATTACTCTTTATACTCATAATATATAGAGAGAGAGAGACACACACACACACATATCTCAAATCGCATTCGTATAAACGTCATATCTTATTTATTTCACAACACCTCTATCTCAATCTCGTGACGTGTTTATCGATCTCGATCTCATATTATACCATCATCAACTCATACTTGTTCTCTTTCAATTCATACCTATCATGATTTACTTCCCATTTCATATTCTCAAGCAAATATATCCATTAACGTCAACTTTATCATAATTATAATTTAAAACACAATCTTCCATATCAATGATTGCGGGTGTGCTATACGCTATCCACCCGACATTCCTCGTAGATAGAAATCTACTCACCTGCTAAACTCCTCGCTTATCTAAAGTCGATGTGCTTCATCGTCTCGAAAGTCCATGCGAAGGTACCTACAATTAATACACAATCGTAATGCTATTAAACAAATATCCGTAAACCGATACGACACACTGATTGCTTATAGGTTAGAACCTATAGCCTACGCATGCAAAAACAACTAAACAACTCTCGTCGTTGACGTACAAACATCCAACGACCAATTCAAATATCAAATATAAAAACCATGAATTCACATATCGGAAAACATAGCCAAAACACTCTCATGTACTTCCCAGATTTTGGCTCAGGTAAATGGGAACTAAACAAACAAGTACAGGGGATAGGTTATAAGCTAAGTGAGCTACAGGAAAAACAACAACACCATAGAAGATAGGGGGTCCGGCGACATCATAAAAAATCCGGCCTCGCCGGTCGAACACGGGAGAAATGGGTTCATACTTCTATGGTGGTCTTCTAGTAGTCTATTTAGGTTAATGGACATGTTTGATTTTCTTATAAACGTCCCAAGTTGCTCCAGATACCCTGTAGGCTAACAAAATTCATAAAACCGACACGGGACAATTTCTAAGTTCATGTATCGGGTTCTAAACTCAATTCCAGGTCAGGAAATCATCTCTAAAGTCTTACAAACACTCACTACACCTCAATTAACCACTTAACAGCAACTTATAATTTTATAAGATCACATATCCTAATTATATCAAATTCTAAACTAAACCAAGATATTTAACATAAACACTAATCTAAAGTGAAGAGATTACCTCATTTGCAACTAAAGAAAATTCTTGAGTTACCCAAAATCTTCAAAATCCAAACTTGGATGGTTCAAAGGGTTTTAGATAGGTTTGTGCATTTTTATTATGAAGGGGGCATGAGGTTTTGGAATGGAAATTAAGATGATGTATGGAGGTTGAGAGGGTTGAAGGAGATGAGGGGAAATGAAGAAACGATGGGGAATGGGGCAGCCAAGTCTCTCCCTTTCTCTCTTATGCTCACTCTCTTACTCACAAATATCCCCCCTACACTCACTCTCTCATAAATATCACTATCTTTCTCTTTTGTTTTTCATTCTTAACTCCTTTCACACACAAACTCTTTGTTTTTCTTTTCTTTTCCTTTCTCTTTATTTCTTTATCTCACTAGTCATAAACAAAATAACAATATGCACATGACATGGTGCACTAGCTATGGAAAAAGTAAAAATATGGATTTTGCCAAAAATCCGATAAATATGATTATAATAAATAAATCATTTAATCTCCGATTAATTTCCAAATATTGGTATATACTTATACCATTTTACGAAAAGCCCCTATTCGCTAATCGAATAGTTTTCGCGAAATATATTATTTTAATATTAAATTTCAAAAAATAATATTTTATATTTTTGAAATGTTACAATAGAGGAATGCAAGGATTTTCATGCAACCCTAATGAAGAAGGAGCATTATGATGCATCTTCTTTGGGTGTGTTAGTTATTGAGAACTGTTTCTCACTCTGCTCTACGTCCTGAATATTAGATACCGGATCAGGATCCTACATTTGTAATATGTTATAAGGGTTAAAGAAAAGTAGAGAACTGGTAAAGGGTGATATGTCTCTCAGAGTAAGGATTTGAGCAATTGTTGCTGCCGAAACTGTCGGCGAATATCACCTAGTATTGTCAAATGGTAATACATTGATTTTGAATGACTATTATTTCGTACCGTCAATGATGTGCAATATAATATCCATATCTTTATTAGATAAAGAAGGATATAACTTTGCATTAGATAAAAATGTTATGAAGATTAATCTAAATCAATTGTTGATTGGGTTTGGTACGTTGTGTAATGGTTTATATGTTCTAAATCAAAATACAGTTCTAAACATACAGAACACAAAAAAAAGGAAAAGTTCAAAAATGAACGAAGCCTTCTTTTGGCACTGTAGATATGGTCATATCAATATGACCAGACTAGCTAAGTTGCATAAAGATTGATATTTGAATCCTTTCGAATTTACATCTTAAGAAACTTGTCAGTCATTTCTCAAAGGTAAGATGACCAAAACACTGTTTACGGGACACGGAGAAAAAGCTACTGACTCTTGGGATTGATACATAGTGATGTATGCGGTCCTATGTCTACACATGCCCGAAATGGTTCTTCGTACTTTATTACATTCACTGATGATCTCTCGATATTCGGACATGTGTTCCTATTGAAACACAAATCTGAAGTTTTTGAGAAATTCAAGGAATATAAGAGCGAAGTAGAGAAGCATATGGGTAAAAGTATTAAAATCCTTCGATCTGACTTAAGCATGGAATTCCGAGATTATATAAAAGATAATGGGATTCTCTCTCAGCTTACTCCTCCGTATACACCACAGCACAATGGTGTATCGGAGCAGAGAAATCACACCCTATTAGATATAGTGCGCTCTATGATGGGTATTGCTAAGTTACTTATTTCCTTCTGGGGATTTGTGCTTGAAACAACTGCTTATTTATTGAATAGGGTTCCTATGAAGTCTGTGCCTACCACTCCATATAAGATATGGGAGGGGAAAAGACCATGTGTTAATTTTATTATGATATGGGGTTGTCCGGCTTTTGTTAAAAAGCAAAATCCGGATAAACTCGAGACAAGGCCTGTTCTATGTAAGTTTGTTAGATTTCCTAAATATTCGCGAGGGCATATCTTCAACTGCATTGAGGAACAAAAGATGTTTGTTGCTCAACACACCACTTGTTTAGAAAATGAATTTCTTGCAAAAGAAATTAGTGGGAGTACGGTTGAACTGGAAGAAGTTCCAGAAACATAAACTGCAATAAAAGATTTGGTAGAACCAGAGGATTCAATAGTCTCAGATGAACCTCGGTCACTCCGTAGATCTGGTAGGGTTTCTCACCACCTGAGAGATACTATGGTTTTCTCATAGACGGTAAGAGTGAGGATTGCAATATGGAAGATAATGACCTAACTAGTTTCGAGCAGGCCATCATAAGTAGGGACTCTGTGAAATGGCTGGCTGCTATGCGATCTGAGATGGAATCCATGTACACCAAAAAAGTATGGACTTTAGAAGTTTCTCCTGAAGGGGTAAAACCCATTGGGTGCAAACAGATCTTCAAAAAGAAGATTGGTGTAAATGGAAAGGTTTAGACCTTCAAAGCTAGACTTGTAGCAAAAGGTTTTCGTCAACTTCTGGATGTCGACATGATGAGACCTTTTCTCCAGCGGCTATGGTTAAGTCCATCAGGATCCTACTTGCCATTGCTGCATACAATGACTATGAAATCTGACAGATGGACGTCAAAACGCTTTTCTAAATGGTGATTTAGAAAAGAGTGTGTATATGACGCAGCTAGAGGGCTTCGTAGACAATGGGAGCAGCGAAAAGGTGTGCAAGCTGCTTAAATCAATCTACGGATTAAAGCAGGCATCACGGAGCTGGAACATCTATTTTGATGTAGTAGTCAAAGTGTTTGACTTCATCAAAAACGTAGATGAACTATGTGTATATAAAAAGGTAGTAGAGAATAAGGTTGTATTTCTCGTATTGTATGTGGATGACATACTCTTGATAGAAAATGATGTTCCCATTGTAACATTTCAGAAATATAAAATATTATTTTTGGAAATTTAATATTAAAATAATATATTTCGTGAAAACTATTCGATTTGCGAATAGGGGTTTTTCGTAAAATGGTATAAGTATATACCAATATTTTGAATATAATTTGAGATTAAAATGATTTATTCATTAAAAAGATATTTATTGGAATTTGGTATATTTATAATTAATTATATGCAAGTTTAAATTAATATTGATTATTTCACTACTAATCACGATTAAGCAAAATCCGTATTTGTACATAGCTAGTGCACCATGTTATGTGCATATTATTCATTTGTGTTTGTGAATTGTGAGTTTTGTGAAAGAAAAGAAAAGAGATGTAATGAAGGAAAGAAAAAAAGAGAAAGAAACAAAAAAGATATTTGAGAGAGTGAGTGTAGGAGATATTTTGAGGGAGAGTGAGGGTAAGAGAGAGGAGACTAGGCTGCCTCCTTCATTTCCCTTTGTTTCTTCACCATTTCTTCATGCATCCTTCATCTCACTATCTCCATGTATCATCTCCAATCCCTTTCCAAATCCTCATGCCACCTTCATAATAAAGATGCACAAGCCTATTCTAAACCCTTTGAACCAATCAAGTATGGATTTTGAAGTCTTTGGGAAACTTAAGAATTTTCCTAAGTTGCCAAATGAATACCCTTCACTTTTAGATTAGTATTTGTGTTTATATATATCCTAGTTTAGTTTAGAATTTTATTTAGTTAGGTTATATGACCTTGGAAATTTCCAATTTGATGTTAAGTGATAAGTTGAGGTGTAGTGAGTGTTTACAAGACTTGAGTGATGATTTCTGAACCAAGATCAGATACTAGAAACCAAAACACGAACTTAGAATTTCCTTGATATCGTATTTTGTGATAATTATGATGGGATACTGAGATCTTCTATAACCCGGAGACCTTAAAGATTATTTAGCAAACACAAAGAGACGTGCAGGCAACCAGGAACCTACCCTAGAAACCCGAACCCATTTCCTTGGATCAAGGCCGCAGATTTATTCCTTGTAGGCGCAATTTGCGGCCACATTGGGGAGTCTCGTGTTGATTTTTGGTGTGTGGCATTCTTATCTTAAACCTAGAGCAACCCCATATGCAAATTTAGCTAGTTTGACCTAGGGTAAAATCTGAGATAGATTTCTTTAATTGCTGATTTCGTGTTATGCGATTTGTGAAACTTGGTTTTGGTATTTGATTTTGGATTCCATCGTTGGACGTTTGTACGTTAATGAACGAGGGTTATTTGGTTGATTTTGCATGTGTAGGCTATAGGTTCAAGCTTATAAGCAATTCGTTTGCCGTATCCGTTTTTGGATATTGGTTTTAATAGAATTGCATTGCGATTGTGTATTGATTATAGGTACCTTCGTGTGGACTTCCGAGATGACAAACCACGTCGAATTCGGCTAAGCTAAGAGTTTAGCAGGTGAGTAGATTTATATCTACGGGGGAAGTCGGGTGGATGGCGTATAGCACCCCCGCAACCATTGATATGGAAGATAGTTTCATAACTTATAATTTTGATAAAGGATATGCTACAAACTTAAGATAATATGATTATAGGATTTAGAAAGAGATGATATGATAAAAGTTGACACTAATGAATATATATTGGCTTGAGAATCTAATATCGGTATATAGGAAAACATGATGTGGGATATTGAGATGATAGAAATAGATAACTCGTATTGATATATGAGAATATAAAATGAGAAAGTGAATCATGATAAGTATGAATTGAAAGAGGACAACTATGAGTTGAAAATGATAGGATATGAGATCGAGATCGATATGAATTGAGATTAACAAGATATGATGTATATGCAAGATGTCATGATATAAGATTGATATAGATGTGTTATGTGATTGATAAGGTATGCCGTACAAGATTATAGATCCGTACCTTTGCTGGTGAATAGGACGATATATTGCCTACTCTGTTTGTGACACTGTACGATGGATTATCGTATGCGATGCGTTTACCGAATGTTTGATCTGTGCTCATGAATTGAGAATGATGATCGAGGATATTGCGATACTTGATAATATGAGGCGGGATCATTGACATAAAAAGCTACCTTATTATAGTTCATATTTTGTTGGATTATTCCTCGTGTGATACCTATCATGTTTCTATTATTTAATGTTATATGATATCATTGTTAGTACACCTGCACAATTACCGTTGATGCGCATGTTACACTTATATAGATTTGCCGGCTCACACACATTCATCATCGGTAATTGCCATGCTACTTACATAGTAAAATAGTCCTATCATAATATTATTCTTAACCGTAAAAGTACATTCACTGTTCGGTATTATCACTTAACATGCTTGCATGATATACTCGATTTGCTTATATTACTACTCTATATTGCATACATCGTACTTTATGGTTATATGCACTGAGATGCTGTTTTTATGAGATCTCTAGATTTAAGAACCGCAGTTATATTCAAAGGAAATTATGTATTGCTTTAAAACGCGATTTCTCTTTATATGATATTTCGAGATGTCCACCATGAGTTTTCTCGGTTCTGAGCAGTGAGTATACCCGGTTCGAGGAGCGGTAGGCACCGTCTGCAGTTACTTGGTGGACCCGGTGGGGTACCCCGAAGTCAGAAGACTCGTATTGTTAGGCGATGAGCCTGACAGGGGAACACTACCTACCGGTGATATATTTGGGATCGGCGGATATCTAGTAGATACCAACCGGAGTCGTGAGATGATATGAGCCGATCCGGACTGACGGAGCCCCCCGAGATAGTTTGGCACGGCGGATATCTGGAGGATACCGACCGTGGTCGTGATATGGGCTGATCCGGACTGATGGAGCTAGAGATATAAGGATTTACGTGTTGATGCTGGACATGGGTTTTCATAATGTTTCGAGTGTCAGTGTTGGACACTCAGGTTCCATGATTTTGATGTGTCGTTGATAGATACACGTGGTTGATATTCTCATATATATATATATACATATACAGGCAAATGTTTTCATGATGTTCGAGTGTTGGTGTGGGACATTCAGGTTCTATGATATTGTTTGTGTCGTTGATGGACACGTGGATGATATCCACATGCATACAGGCATATGATGTCGGATGTTTATTTATATATGTCACAGCATTGACTCGATTGTTGACATATATGCACGCATGGTCACCGTAGATATCATAGTATTACCTTCAGGATATAATGACCTAGGAAATCGTTGTTTTATTCAATTTCTATTTGCTGATATTTTCTACTCACGAGTTGGTAACTCACCCCCGTTGTGCCACAGTTCTTGCAGGTTTGACCACTTGGGATCAGTTGCGGCTTCTAGGGTGCTTTGCTTTGGTAGGTGGGACACATGTTGGATCGTGACCACTCTCGTATTTTATATTCCGTTGTAACTAGATAAACTCCATCAAATCAAATTAAAACTAGACATTGTATATTGGTAGACCTAGTCAGACTTGGGTATTGTGCGAGACTTAGAACGATGGGTTTATGGTTGTTTTCTTGACTTTTGATGTCTTGCTTCTTTATTTGTTCTTTCTGGGTCGATTCTTCGCCGTTGGGCGTCTTATATATATTATTGCGTGGTTGTGATTCCGCCGGTTGGCGAAGAGCTAGCTTTCCCTTGGGGATGCCTATATATTGTTGTGTATATGTTTTTGGATCAAAATATACAAGGGAGGTGTTGCCCAAATTTTTGAAGACGAAAAATGTTTTCAACTGTAGCATAATCCACTTGCATTTTCATATTTCATTAGCTATGCATTCAAAGAAAAACATGATTCATTATACTTTTATTTCAAAACTGCACCCCACTATTTTCCGCAAAAAGGTTTAGATTTTCTGGGTTTCGGCTTACTTGATTTACGTTACGCCTTTAGACGTTGCGTAATTTAAGTGCCGGTCACGTGCTAAATTACGGGTCATGACAAAGTTGGTATCAAAGCATTAGGTTTAACCTTGGTTTGAGTCTGGGTTTGACTATGCAGAGTCTAGGTCATATATATTTCGGAACCTAGGCTTGACCTGACGGTACTTAGACTTAACGGGGGATATTAAACCCGAACTTTCGTTTCATATGTTGAACTTGATTGATGGAGTAGGTTGCTTGAGTAGTGTGACGTACCGTACGTATGTTCCACGGTATACTTATGATACGATACTCCACTTAAGAAACCTTAGGATGCACTTATCTTGATATATGTGATACTATTTGTTCCTATAATCATATATCAATTTGGGATCTGTTGATTTCTTTCATTCATTTGATCTATCATCATCGATACCTGCTTGAGGTTCTCGTCACCATGGTTTGAGCATAGATTGAGCTGCTGCCAGTGTTGCGGTCAGAGCGAGCTCGTCATGGACGAGGGCTGACCATGTTGTTTCTGGTGACATAGGGACGTGTATGTATAGTGTTGTGTTGTGATCTCTCATTTGAGGCGAGTGTTCGGTTTTGCACCGGATGATCGGGCCATTGATAAAGGCTGCTAGATTGAGAGGACTGTTGATGTACAGCCTACCTCAGAGATCGGGATGTTGTCTACTGTGCAGATAGATGACCCAGCTGTTGCTGAGATTGATGGTATGCCGCTTCCAGAGTCTATGAGCTGAAACCGCTGGAGCTTTTAGACAGAGATGTGACAGCAGAGAGTTAGTCTATCTTGAGTTGAGCGACTGATATAATTCATCGTATTTAATGTGCCGATGCAAGCTCAGTTGAGTTGAAGAATTCCAGTTGAAGGATCTTACTTAGATCTAGATTAAATCGAGAAAGAGAGGACGTTGTTCGTTGGATGCTCCGATATGAGATTGGTAAGTTGACCAGTTTCGGATAGAAGAATCTCCCCAGATATGTTGTGAGTTGATCGAGAACGGACGAATAAAATGTATTCCTCCGATAATTTGGATGAGTTCCCGATGACGTGTTTGGCTAGATATCTTCTACAGAGTGATGAAGATACCGAGTTTTTAATTTCGAGTCCGTGTGAGAGACTCCGAATTGACCATAGCCGAGAATGAATTGCAATATGCAGATAGCAAGAGATGACGTTGAAGTGGACGATAATAAAGGCGAGTGGAACAAGAGGTTCGTGCGAGATGTTAAGGAGCGGTTGTTGCTCTCCGTTGATGCCAGAGGATTGATATGTGTGCAGAGGCGTTAGATACAGCCAAATTCCCGATGAAAGTCGTGCTGAGCATGCAGCTGTCCAGTTATGAGAAAAGAGTTAAGTAAGAGTGCCAACTTTCGTATAGTTCGGCATAGGTGAGATCGGAAGAATCCATGGGCAGGTTCTTTCCAGGATACCGCAGCAATAAAGACTTGCACCCAGGATCAGTTATATCGTGCGCATTCAGAAGGCTAGATGCTACCGTCAGTAATGTGCCGTTTGCGAGTAGTCATGTTGATTGGCCAAACGGTGATCAAAGGAGTTCCAGAGAAGGACTGTTCTGTTTGTACACCTGACCAGGTCGATGAGCAGAAGGATCGTGAGATTGGTAATCCATAGAGAAATGAGGACCCTGAGACCGAGGACGCCATATCGTGAGCAGGAGGCAAGTAGTGTAAGTCCACGTTGCCCACCCCGGTGCTTGCGGGGAGGCGGAAAACGGAATAAAAATCGTATTTTTATCATGCTAGGCAACATGGACTAGACAAAGGAGGATCTTTGCTAAACAAAAACTAACTAAAAGCTAACTAGATTTAGCTATAGGGTAGAAAGGTTATACCTTGGGCTTTATGTCCTTCTCTCCTTGCTCCTTGGAGTGGTAGAAAGGGATCACCTTGTCGCCTTCTCTAGTCGAAGAAGGATCCACCCGAGAGCCTCAACCTTTGGCTTCAACTTCAAGCTAGAAGTAACTAAGGTGCTAGAAGTGCTAATCCTAGAACCCTAGATGAGAGTAGAGATTATCTGGAAGAGGCTTTCTCAAGCTCAAGTGTTTCTCAACACATGAGAGGGGAGAGCTTGAGAGAGAGGAAGAGGAGGAGAGAGAATGAATATGATAGAATGAGAGAATAATGAAGCATTCTCATATATATGTGTGAACTATTGTAAATTGATAATTAGTGAGATAATTGTCATGGCTTAATCAAGACATGACCATTATCATTTCATATTTAATGCTAATTGCAAGGATCAAAGAGCATCTTTTATATGGAATGATGATGGTCAAAGTGTCAACCTAGGTCAACAAGTCAAGAGTGGTCAAATAGTCATCAACCCTAACCATGCACAATTATATATAACTAATATCAATTAACCATAACACACACATAAGCATTAGGGTTAGCAAAATGACAATGGTCATTAACCCTAATCAAAGTCCTCTCCCTCTGTCTCAATCAACTGAGCATACGCACCCGTATTCGTGATCCGAGGAACACGAATACAAAGAGATAAAACCAATCCCAAATCATATACTAGGATCTGGCTTAAACCAAAGCCCGCTAGTATAAGCTGTCCGGACAGCAAACGTGCCCAAGTGCGCGGATGTGAACGAACCCTGTCGCAAAACCATGCGACCTCTACTCATTTTGCCTAAAGGCGAATAGCTCTCTGTGTGGGACTCTAAAGACTCGACACTACGCTGGCAGTGGGTTTAACCACAGACCGCAAGCGGCACTAGCTGTACGTAACGGTCCCCAGGTAGATGACGATAAGAAGACTGACGAGGTGAACCCATCTGAACTCCTACTGAGCCTGTATGTGACAGTCTCCGTACAGTCCGGTCTGTTCGTCTGATACATCGCATGGCGGGCCTAGGGGGGCGGTGAACGTCAGTCCCCTAATAGCGGTACAAGTTGTGTCGAAGTATAGCCCAGAACACCCTGAGATAACACTGGAAACCTACCAGTATATCTCGCTTGCCCTGGCCAGGGACTACTTGTGTAATGGCTCTCCTGGACACAGCGCGATGTCAACCCCCAATACCGGGAGAGACGAATCCTGTCTAACCGTCACTGCCTCTAAGTGCTTCAGGACTCTACCCAAAAACTACCTGTTTGCACGACTCCTTTGAGCCGTGGTAGGGTATTAATCAAAGTGCAGTGGGAACACACTCGAGGCGAAGTGACAGTGTCAAGTCAGCGGACTAAGCTGTACTCATGTCACCTGGGAACTGATAACTGACGATAGGTATAATACCAACCAACAGTTCCCGACGAGTCCTGTCCAGTGTACTCGTAACCTAACGAGCACCCGCATACTATCTCAAGTACGACGTACTGACGGCTGTGGGACAGACCCTCTCCCACGCTGGGATGAGAAGCGCATACGCTAGTCTACTCCGGAGTATCGATGCCCTGTCTCGATAGTCCAACGACTAGGGACCTGTATAAGGATGTGCTTATGGATTACCCAACCCCCACGAGTGTGAGCGCTATCACAACGCTGGTAATCAAGCAAAGATCTTAAGGGCTCTACTAATATGTATATAAGCGATATGCTAAAAGAAACACATGCACATATTAAAGCAGAGACAAACCAAGTAGCATACTACCATTTCGAGCCAGATTGTATATACAACTGTGAATATCCCAAGCTTCCATCAAGTAATGTACATACTAGTATGATACAGTAATGGCCTCTAGGGCATATACACTAACAAGTAGATGATCTTACTCTGCCAGCTTTGGGCATACCGGCATATTTTTCGACATTGTAGGAGTTCTACCTCAATGTCAGTTATTGTGATTTGCGTTTTGTGATCCGAGTGTCACACTTTTATCGCTTGGACTTGAGTTTCGATATTGGGTTTTGTGATTTATGTTTTTGTGCACCATGGCTACACCTACTGGAGATTTATATTTTGTGCACAGTTATTGCACTTGATTATGTTGTATACACCGCTACATTGGTTTATGATTTTTGCATATCTATTGCACTTGGTATCGATTTGTGCCTTCGTTGCACGTATTTATGGTTTCGTAGATTCGATACTGTTTATTTTGATTTCGTCCATGTCATACGCACTTGACTTGATTTTTACACTCGGTATAGCTTATATGTGCTTGCAGTGCATTAGGATGGATTTTGTGCACACAGTTGCACACGTTTATGATTCTATACAACTTGGTATACTCGGTGTTGTTTTTGTGAGCATTTAAGATATTGACAAGTTTTCGTACGTTGGTTGCACCGGATTTGTATTTTGTGCATTGGTTACACCAGATTTGTATTTCATGCATTGGTTGCACCAGATTTGTATTTCATGCATTTGTTGCACAAGATTTATGTTTTCGTGAGCGTCTGCACTTGGCGTTCGTTATTGTGCACGCTACTGCACTAGATGTTTTATGCGGAGCTGACGCACTTGATTTGGATTTTCGTACATGTTGGGCGCATGATATGAGATTTTGTGCACACCGGGTGCACTTGATTGAGATTTTTATTCGTGCCTTTGGATGCACTTGATTGGGATTTTCTTTCGTGCATGTTAGTTGCACTAGGTTGAGATTTTTGTGCACTATAGATGCACTTGATATTATTGATGTGCACATCCGTTGCACTGGACAGATACTTCCGTGCAGACCCGTTGCACTTAGTTTTGCTTTTGTGCACATTTTGGCACTTGTATTGGATTTGATTTCCGTTCGCACTAGACGCATGTGATGTTGGATACACCTTTTGAGGTAGATTTTATTTATGAGTATCGCGTTATGATGATGGATATTATGTTATATAGTAGTCGAGCAGGACTGATTTGAGGACAGTACCTGAGTACTTTTGCATGCATAAAAAGTTACCAAAAAGTTTTCAAAAAGGAGCTATAGTCTCGCTATTTCCTACGTGTCCATGAGTGACACGAAATTTTATAAGAGAACCTTCTGGGATATTTCAAAAAGGTGGGTCGTATAATTTGAGCAAAACATATATAGGTATATATATTTACTACTTTACAAATGATGGTCCGCCACATGTGCTGTGAGCTTGTCACGACCCGAAATTGGCACGTGACAGCCCTTAAACTATGTAACGTCTACAGGCTTAACGTAATTTAAGTAAGCCGAAGACCCAGCAATCTAAACAATCAAAAGTAGTAAGAAAGTGATAATAGCATTTTCAAAAGCTTTGAAATCTCAACCTAAATTCTTTAAAAGTCCAACTTTATTTCCTTTAAAATTTTGGCAGTACCTCCTTTGTAAAAACTAACTCCAAAAATGGGTACAACAAAGATATAAGTAAAGTATCCCCAAACGGGAGCAAAAACACGCCCAAAGGCGGAAAACAACCACCACAACAGATATACGACGCCGTAGCGAAGAAATAAAAGACGATATCAATAAAACTGCATAAAAG
Organism: Agapanthus africanus; assembly: GCA_030015575.1. Taxonomy (NCBI): domain Eukaryota; kingdom Viridiplantae; phylum Streptophyta; class Magnoliopsida; order Asparagales; family Amaryllidaceae; genus Agapanthus; species Agapanthus africanus. Next base: position 373,695,819 of record CM057343.1, on the reverse strand, counting down.
AACTCCAAGTCAAAAAATATTATACAACATCGTCCTCACATCAAGTCTCTAAATCATACAAGATAATGGTAGATAGAGAGTACAGGATACAACGAATATACAATAAGCAACATGAACGGATAACCACAAAACCCACCTAAAGCAAAACTGCACACTATGAGCCGAAGCGGTATCCGCAGCAAAAGATAATATGATAGAAGATAATAGCCCTGCCTCTGACTACTGTGGGGAACAACCTGCAAAACACTGTGGCACAACGGGAGTGAGTTGCCAACTCGTGTATAGTAAATAACATATGCAGGTAATCGCAAGCATGCACGTACAGCGCGAATCTAACATATGCAAGCTAATAGCAATAAATGGTCCTATGTATGCAATAGTCATGAAAGGTACACTAGCAGGTATAACTAATACATGAAGCAGTAATATGACAATATGTATGCAACAGTCATGTAATGTACTCTATCAGGTACAACAAATACATGAAGAAATGATATGACAATGTATATATGCAACGGTCATGAAAGATACTCTAGCAGGTACAACTAATACATGAAGCAATGCATATAAAATAAAGTATGTAAATGCAGCAGTCATGGAAGGTACTCTATCAGGTACTATTAATACATGAAGCAGTGCATAAACAATAAATGTGGAGTATGGGATGAAACATGTCGTTTCCACGGAATCCTGATATCGTGGTAGGACCAAAGTTCATCAAGACAATCCAAATCCTAATTTCCTCAAATCAGCCCCCAAATTAGCTCTCATATCATGTAAGTCTCATAAATTCTGAATGTACAATATCAATTAAATCTCATATATCATGAATCCAATATCAAGTGAATCTCATATATCCTGAATCCAATATCAAGTGAATCTCATATATCCTGAATAAGTATATTTGCATGAATAATTATGATGATGCATATAAATTGATATGTATACATATATATTAGGATCCCATTCCACTTATATATATATATATATATGCATATATAACAGCGTCCCATTCCACTGTTATATATACTTAGGAGTAAAAATATCATGAAAACCTGTGCCAAGCATCGACACATAAAGGCTGATATATCAGGTGCTGTCACCACTACTGGCAACCTGATAGGTACGTATCATACGCTATCCGAAAACCCGAGTGCCCAACTTCGACCCTCGTCTTTCGACGTATCCATATGTACATGACCCCGGCCTGTATCCCCACGATACCCGTCGAGTCATAGGTAATGTCACCGGAAGGTATGGTTCCCCTGTCAGGCCTCATCGACATGTTACATCGACATCCTATTCTTGCCCCACGGTACCTCCGTGCCCCACCATGTATCTTCATATGGCCCACGACGCTCCTCACATGGGGTATATATATCAGAACAGATAAAACTCATGGTGGCTGCTGAAATATCATATCAAGAGAAACCGGGTTTTTCAAATAATTCATAATTTCATGAAACTACCACGGTCCTAAAATCCAGAAAACATCATGAAAATCCATATCTCAATGCGAAAATCCATGAATATAATATAGGCAACATAAAACTGAAATACAGGCATATAAAAGAAAAACCACTATTTAACTGCAACAAGTTAATATAAATATAATGCGGTTCTTAATTTCTTCAAGTCTATATAACATCAAATAAAGGTAAACATGTAGCTATAGCCAGATATATGTGTAAACATAAAGGTTTAGCAAAGTATATGTATCTATCTATCAGTAATGATGTAATATACCCTCCAGGTATAAGTGAAGTATGTATGCAAGGTATACATGTAGCTATGTCATTATGTGTGAAATATACCTATCACTAATGGTACAATTGCAGGGTTCCTAGGCACTCTAGTGAGGTCACCCAAGCCATCAACCATGGCAATTTCAAAAATTATGGTGCCTACAAACCCTAAAGTACGGATCGTTTGCTAGATGTCTAGGCGAACAAGAACTAGTTAACAGTTAACTATATAAAATACGGAAATACAACCTTTGTAGATCCGGTGCTCCACCTCCATAGCTCCGCAACGAGGTCCTCTCCGCTGTCCAAATCGAATCTGGGCTCTAGGATCGGCTTCGTCGGAGAATGGGCAAGCTAGGTCGTCGATGTCCATGCCGAAGATGATCTACGTCGAGGCATCGATGAATCAAGCTCCACCTTCACCAAACCCTAAAATCTTGTGAAGGAAACACACTCTACTACTTGGCAAGAGGTAGAGGATGAAGAAATAGGAATTGGGTTAACTTTAGAATTGGATTTCTCACTCATATCCAACAATCACCATTGATGGACTTTGCTTTTCTTCACTTGAAGAATGAAGAAGAAGAAGAAAGATATTATGATAAGTTAATAGAAAAAGAAAAGAAAATGAATTCTTATCATAATTCTAACTAGAGTTAAGTGTAGAGAATGAATCATGGTTAGTGGGAATGGTTAGGGTTAAGGATGAGATAAGGATGGTTGACTTGAACAAAGCTTCATGAAGCTTCAACTAAAGTCCAAATCTAGCAACCATTCTTTTCTCTTTTCTTTTTATTTTCCAAAGTGAATAAACAAATAAATAAATGAATAAATAAGTAATGGAAAATAAAACCCTAACCATTCTTTTAACCATGGTTTATTCTTTGCACTTTAACCAAGTAAACTTGTATCATCAAACATGATACAATCAAGTGCACAAAATCATATCGCATATGTAATGTGCACACCCGAGCGATAAAATCCATCTTAAGTAAACCGATACTAGTTGATGCAAAGCAATATATCAAATATATAAATATGCATTAAATCATTAAATCAACACTTGATTCAATGATCCGGTCATGCGCACATAACCGACTGGTATCTAATATATCGGCTTATCGAATCAACGCTTGAATCGATAACTAGGTTATATCGCATACAACCATTCGATATATTTATCGCGAGAATAGAATACGGTATCACATACACGCATTATTCTCGGTCCCGCACATATCTCATATGCGCTCCTATTTCGTTTCGCTTGAGCCAGGAAACCTCTGTGTAGGACTCTAAAGACTCGTCAATACGCCGGCAGCAGGTGATGATCATATCAAACACCCACAAGCCGCAAGCGGTCTGCTAAACGTAACGGCCACCCGGGTATTGAGTGATCTGAAGATCGACGAGCAAGCCCGCTCACACTCCAGTGAATCCGACCAGTAACACTACCGTACAGTCCGGTCTGATCGTCTGATATGTCGCATATCTCGCCTAGGGGTGGTAAACGTCAGACCCCAATAGCTCAATAAGTCGTGTCGATATGAGGCTCATAACGGGTCGAGAAACTACTGGTAACACTTACCAGCAATTCTCTGAGCAGCCCTGGCTAGGGACTTCCTGTTATAGCCGATCGAACACAGCGCAACATCAACTCCCATATACCGGGAGAGACGAATCCCCTCCTATCGCTCATTGCCTCCATGTGACTCGGGACTGTACCCAAAAACCACCGTTTTGCACGCCCTCTTGGACGTGGTAAGATGGAAATCAAAGCACAGTGGGAACCACACAAGACTCTATGACGATCTCGGGTCAACAGACTACTCTGTACCAGTGTCACCAGAGAACTGCCATCTGACGTGAGGTATAATACCATCTGGGAGTTCTCGGCGAGTCCGTCCAGTGTACCCAGTCTTTACTGAGCACCCGTATATCATCTCTGATGTCAAACACCGATGGATATGGGATCATCCATCGCCCATCTGTATGGGTCGAGAAGGTATACGCTAGTCTACTCTGGTATATCGATGCCCCGTCTCGATACACCCACGACTAGGGACTTTGAAGGATGTACTTATAGACTACCATGTCCCCACTAGTATGATCCGCATCATAGTCCAGGTAGTCAAGTACAGATCCTAAGGGCTTTACCAACATGTAACAGAGAGACAATCAGCATACACGTTAAGGTAAAGTTCAACCAGATAGCATACTATCATGTCGAGCAAGAAAGTCCTCCCTATATATGTCCCAGCATCCACTACAATATACATCCTATGTATAGTAATGGCCTCTAGGGCATACATATAACTAACAATCTCCCACTTGCACTAGGGCCATCTGTAGCAGTGGTTTGAAGTATCTCATACTCAACCATCCCATAAAAGTCTCTCTCTCAGAACAGGCCTTTGTGAGTGGATCCGCTGTGTTGTCCTCTGAGTCTACTCTCCAAACCTCGATCACCCTGGAGATCAATCATCTCCATGATCAGGCGATGCTGCCTTAGAATATGTCTGGATCACTGATGGGACCGGCGTTCCTAGGCATAAGCCACAACTCCATTGTCACACAATGGGAGGAACATAGTTCATCTCATGAACCATTATACATCCAAACAGCCTCTTTGGTAGCATCTTAAGTAGCGATGTATCCAGCCTTTATCGTCTAGTATGTCACGGTATCTAGTTTGGAACTCTTCCAACATACCGTCCCTCTACTGAGGGTAAAGACAATGCCTGCGACTGACACTCAGTCGTCTTTATCACCCTGGAACACTTCCAGTGATTCTCCTCAGGATCGATTGACACCATCTCACTACATCTAGTGAGTATCCTAACATCCATTTAGATCTATCTCATAGATCCAAAATCCAGGATTTAGTAGGTATCACTTTGATCCTAAGTGGAGAATCATTGTGATAAGCGGAGATTGATCGAGCATAGCATAGGAAACTCCTTCCCTATCAAGAGTATGTCATCCACGTACTCTACGAGGATCGTCACCATACTCCCTACTACCTTTTTGTTTATACAAGGTTCATCTACCATTTTGATGATGTCAAACTCTTTGACTACTTCATCAAAACAGACGTTCCAACTCCGCGATGCCTGCTTTATCCTATAGAGCATCTTGCACACGTTTCCGCTGCTCCCACTGTCTACGAAGCCCTCTGGCTGCGTACTTATAGACGCTCTCTAAATCATCATTTAGAAAAGCAGTCAAGACACCCAACCAGATATCGCAGTCATGGTATGTAGCCGTGGCAAGTAGGATCTGGATGGACTTAAGCATAGCTACTTGAAAAGGTTTCATCATGATCCATGCATGGTCGATGACGAAAAGCTTTAACAAGTCTAGCTTTGAAAGTCTCAACTTTTCCATCTACACCAAGTAATCTTCTCAAGATATACTTGCTCCTGATGGGGATTTAACCCTTCAGATCTAGCAGCCAAAGTCCATACTTTGCTGGTGTATAAGGATTCCATCTAAGATCACTAAACATCCAGCCATTCTTACAGAGTCTTACTCCTGATGGCCTGCTCGAAACTAGTTGGGTCATCATCTCATGATGTAATCCTCGCTCCCACTGTCATAGAGAAACCGAAGTATCTCTCAGGTGGGTGAGGAACCCTACTAGATCGGCGGAGAGGCTGAGGTTCGTTGGTATCTACTGAATCCTTTGGTTTTATCAAATCATCTGCTGTATTTAGTATAGCTGGAACCTTTCCAGTTCTACATAACAGACCTTGCCTCGAGCTTGTCCGGATTATGCTTTTAGACATAGGCCAGACAACCCTAAATCTTAACTAACTTAAGAGATGGGCTCTTCCCTTATCATATCACATATGAAGTGGTAGGCAACTGATTTGATTTGAACCTTATTCAATAGGTATGCAGCTTCTCAAGTGCATAACTCCCTAAAGGAAATAGGTAACTCAGTAGTACTCATCATAGAGCACACCATATCATATAGGGTGTGATTGCTCCGCCCCGATATACCATCGTGCTATGGTGTATTCGGAGGAGTAATGCAGAGAGAGAATCTCATTCTCCTTTAGAATAATCCAGGATTTTCGTGCTCAAGTATTCTCCTCCTTGATCTCATCATAGGACATAATACTTATACCCTTATTTTGGTTCTCTACTTCTTATTTATATTCTGTGAATATCTAAAAAGGTTCGGACTCATGTTTCAACAAGGAACATAGGTCTGAATCTTGAAAGATTATCAGAGAATATAATGAAGTATAAAGAACCAATCCTGGCATATGTAGACAGGGGACCTTACATACATCAACATGTATCATATCCCAAGAGTTTACTAACTCTTTCTCTGTTTCCAATAAACAGAGCTGTGGTCATTTTATCTTTGTGACATGACTGGCGAGTTTCACAAGATGTAAATTCAAACTAATTTAAATATACATCTAAATGCAACTTCAGCTAGTCGGGTCACATTGATCTGACCTAGTCTACAATACCTCAAGAAGAATCCGTTCATTTCTGAACTATTCCTCTTGTGTGTGTTCCGTATACTTAGAACTGTAGTTTGATTTAGAACATTAATGCTTTTAGATAACGTGCCTGAACCGATCAACTTTTGATATAGGAAATGTTCAAAACATTATCCAACAATACAAAATTATATCCTTTCTTTACTAATAAAGAGACTGATATGATTTTGTATATCAGGTTCGGTATCTAATAACATTTGTTCAGAATCAATGTATTGTAATACAGGGTGACAGTGACCGACAGACTTGGCTGCAACTCTTGCCCCGTTTTCTGCCTCATGAAACTTATCACCCGTTCTCAGTTCTCTACCTATCTGTAGCCCTATGTAACAGATTACATATTTGGGATCCTGATCTGGTATCACATACCCAGGACGTAAAGGATACTGAGAAACAGTTCTCTGTATAATGAACACACCCGAAGATGATGCATCAGCATGCACTCTCTTCGTTTGGGCGGCACGGGAATTCTGGTAATCTCCAATTTCCTGCTCTGTCTTATAACATTTATAAGTTGGAGCGGGACCAACGTTCCCCAGCTCAATATAACAAGCGGGTTCGGTCAATAATCCGTATTATTATTTTGATTAAGGCGTGATATGGTCGCTACCTGGAGAGAGAGAGAAGAAAACACTCAGCGTGCGCTCTGTCAAGAATAGATTGGTTTTTATTTTATCTAATCAGGATGGCTCCCACTGCATTTTATCAAATCTTCCTTCAAACCCTAAAAGGAAAGACTAGCCGGGATTAATTACACACTACAAGTTCGCCAATCTTTCAGCCAGGCCAGTGTCGGTACTTTGAGGGAGGTCCCCCGTGCTTTCGCACGAACCTAATTAATGTAAACCTCGTTTTCCCAGAGGCGTAACCTCGTTAACACCTTTCTAGACACCTACTTGATCGGCTAATTATAATGTATAAAACTCTCCCAGGAGTAACACTTACTCGCAGCGGGTATCGGGATCCAACTATCTCATAGAAGGTATGCAATCTCATTGCAAATCTCAACACTTGAAATTCCCGATAATATTTTGCCCCTAGCAGCTATATGACCTTAACATAGTCAACAAATCATAAGTGCTAGTCAAGTTCAACCCGTCATTTCCCGATTGAATTAAACCCACCCGCACGACCCTTAACATAGTCAACAAAGTCGCACGACTACCCTAATCCAATCGCATCATATGCTAATACAGATAACCAATAGTTAGCTACCGCACACTACGCCTTAACATAGTCAACAAACGTAGCACGAATACTAACTAGTACTTATCTGAAATGACGGAGGGCTACGACAGGTTTTTCTGAAAACCTATTGCGTAATGAACTTGATATCGTTGTAGGATCGAATGAATTTTGAAATGGAGTGCTTTTGAGGCTTTTCTAGTTTTGCTAAAGGAGTCACTCCCAGTGAAGGGATCGTCGGTCCTTTCCTCGTCGAATGAGGTGCGGGATATATCGCATATATCGCTGTGCAAAGCAAAAACATTTAAAAGCAATCAAAAGACAAACCGAGTGTGTAGCATCTGCCAGTTATTGCTAAAGGAGTCACTCCCGGTGAAGGGATCTCGGTCCTTTCCTCATCGAATAAGGTGCAGGATATATCTCATATACCGCTGTGCAAAGCAAGAACTGTAGCTACCTGTTTTATTTTGAAATTCGATTCTACAACATCTTAGGTTTCTTTTATTTCATTAATCACATTAATGAAGTCCCATCATTTAAGTACCTAAACATCACAGATAAATACGACGTACACTTATGCCATCCGCATTCGCCTCGATGTCCCCTCGTGCACCGTTAGGTTAGGTAACTAACGGCAGAGCGGGGCAGGGCTAGCGCGGGTGTAAAACATAAGTAACGTCTATATAATATATCATATATACTATAAATGTATCTATCAGCAGAACATCACATGATCACATCACAGATATCGCAGCAGAAGAATCATATGAAATATTGGATATACTAGGACGTCCGTGTTTTCAATACGAGCCAGTATAAAACACGGATTCCACGGTCGTGATGAATAGCCAAACCCACACCCCTAGACCCCTACGAGAGCGGCAAGCAACCCTACCAATTCTGGAGTTAGGAGACCCGGCCTCGACTCCTCGAGTTGGTCTCCCACTGGACTCCAGAACCCGGTTACTTATGCCCTCCTCCTTGGGTCTATCCTAGTGCGGAAAAGTAAATAATATACAACAGGTGACAACTCCCGCAACCTGGAAGCGCCCCAATAAAAGAATATTACATACAAGTTTTTACATGAATGAAAATGAAAAACACTCATCTCACATAAAAACCCCCGGCTATTCAAACACGACGATCCAATATAACATATTCAGCAACACATAACATCACATGTCATCAACGTAAGTAAATATGCGCATCCCAATTGTCGTTGACATATAGCAACGAAACCGGCGATATCACATATTACACTTACGGTCACAGAAAAGAAAGTGTAAAACTACAACAGTTGGAATCCGCAACCACCTCAGACATCGCATACCTGACCAAATGAATTCCTTAGACATCACATGCCTAACAATTATAAACCCCACATTTTAGTCTCATTATTGAAAGCACTTTTCAATATCAAGTCGGGTAATTCAACAAGATTCCCGAAAAACTGATCGAATGCTCGTCGCAAACTTCAGTAGACGGCCGCACCCCCGATACCGGCGACGAAGTGCACCAAGGCGGAACACCGCTACCGCGAGCACCCGGACGGATGCTTTCGGCGACGGGGTTCTCCTATAGTCACTTTGTCGGGGCTATGGAGTGAGGCTGTCTATTAAGTTTACCCGGCGAGTATCCGCGTACGCTACGTGATTGCGACGGACTTTTGATCACATCAAAATTCCATGGCAACCGATCAAGTGAGACTAAAGTGCTATGTTTATAACATTCATTTAGTTATCACATAACTTTTTGTGAATTCCAATTATTGTATCCCATTCCAGATAAATAGAAAATGTTAAACTTTCCGATCGAACAATCGAACACCCAAGTTTTCCCGATATAGATCAACACATGAAAAAAGTCTAACAACATTCAGTTCGTGCCTCAGTACCAACGGTCCAGCCGTAGAAGGGTCAAGCCAACGCCTCACATGTGGCACGCCGTACTGCCCCAAACCCGAAGGTTCAAAGGGCAGTTCAAGACGGTCACATAATCGAGTTAAGGTTTGTGTCTTCTAGAGGGACCATCGCGTCACTTGCACTACTTAGAACGTCGTCAAACTACGGAAAAATCCAACACTTGGAAATTTCCCGACAGGGGAAAAAGTGGGCATTTATATCCGGTCGAACTTTTAACATATTCTAAAATTTATCCGGAAAGCCACACAGACAAAATTTGATACCCCGATCGAAATACCGAAGCCCCAAATCAACTCAGAAAAATTCAACTCTTGAAAATATATTAAAAATATCCAGGAATACCAGCATAGCAACAGAGGAATTACTGTACAAAATTAGTCACGCAAAACGACAAATCGGCCGCGCTTGCGCCGCACAAGCCAGGCTTGTGCCGCGGAAGCGCGGCGATCTGATTGAATTAGGCTGACGAATTTTGCAGTGTTTCTTATAATCTCCTGCTGATTTTACTGAATATTTTTAATGTTGAAAAATCCCTGTTTTTAAAAATTGTACAGAGAGCAATATCGATGCGGGGTTTCGGGTTCGTTCGGACTTCAATTTCCGTCTGGACTTCGCCTAAGGCTCTAGCTAGTCTCTGATACCACTGCAGGGTTCCTAGGCACTCTAGTGAGGTCACCCAAGCCATCAACCATGGCAATTTCAAAAATTATGGTTCCTACAAACCCTAAAGTACGGATCGTTTGCTAGATGTCTAGGTTAACAAGAACTAGTTAACAGTTAACTATATAAAATACGGAAATACAACCTTTGTAGATCCGGTGCTCCACCTCCATAGCTCCGCAACGAGGTCCTCTCCGCTGTCCAAATCGAATCTGGGCTCTAGGATCGGCTTCGTCGGAGAATGGGCAAGCTAGGTCGTCGATGTCCATGCCGAAGATGATCTACGTCGAGGCATCGATGAATCAAGCTCCACCTTCACCAAACCCTAAAATCTTGTGAAGGAAACACACTCTACTACTTGGCAAGAGGTAGAGGATGAAGAAATAGGAATTGGGTTAACTTTAGAATTGGATTTCTCACTCATATCCAACAATCACCATTGATGGACTTTGCTTTTCTTCACTTGAAGAATGAAGAAGAAGAAGAAAGATATTATGATAAGTTAATAGAAAAAGAAAAGAAAATGAATTCTTATCATAATTCTAACTAGAGTTAAGTGTAGAGAATGAATCATGGTTAGTGGGAATGGTTAGGGTTAAGGATGAGATAAGGATGGTTGACTTGAACAAAGCTTCATGAAGCTTCAACTAAAGTCCAAATCTAGCAACCATTCTTTTCTCTTTTCTTTTTATTTTCCAAAGTGAATAAACAAATAAATAAATGAATAAATAAGTAATGGAAAATAAAACCCTAACCATTCTTTTAACCATGGTTTATTCTTTGCACTTTAACCAAGTAAACTTGTATCATCAAACATGATACAATCAAGTGCACAAAATCATATCGCATATGTAATGTGCACACCCGAGCGATAAAATCCATCTTAAGTAAACCGATACTAGTTGATGCAAAGCAATATATCAAATATATAAATATGCATTAAATCATTAAATCAACACTTGATTCAATGATCCGGTCATGCGCACATAACCGACTGGTATCTAATATATCGGCTTATCGAATCAACGCTTGAATCGATAACTAGGTTATATCGCATACAACCATTCGATATATTTATCGCGAGAATAGAATACGGTATCACATACACGCATTATTCTCGGTCCCGCACATATCTCATATGCGCTCCTATTTCGTTTCGCTTGAGCCAGGAAACCTCTGTGTAGGACTCTAAAGACTCGTCAATACGCCGGCAGCAGGTGATGATCATATCAAACACCCACAAGCCGCAAGCGGTCTGCTAAACGTAACGGCCACCCGGGTATTGAGCGATCTGAAGATCGACGAGCAAGCCCGCTCACACTCCAGTGAATCCGACCAGTAACACTACCGTACAGTCCGGTCTGATCGTCTGATATGTCGCATATCTCGCCTAGGGGTGGTAAACGTCAGACCCCAATAGCTCAATAAGTCGTGTCGATATGAGGCTCATAACGGGTCGAGAAACTACTGGTAACACTTACCAGCAATTCTCTGAGCAGCCCTGGCCAGGGACTTCCTGTTATAGCCGATCGAACACAGCGCAACATCAACTCCCATATACCGGGAGAGACGAATCCCCTCCTATCGCTCATTGCCTCCATGTGACTCGGGACTGTACCCAAAAACCACCGTTTTGCACGCCCTCTTGGACGTGGTAAGAGGGAAATCAAAGCACAGTGGGAACCACACAAGACTCTATGACGATCTCGGGTCAACAGACTACTCTGTACCAGTGTCACCAGAGAACTGCCATCTGACGTGAGGTATAATACCATCTGGGAGTTCTCGGCGAGTCCGTCCAGTGTACCCAGTCTTTACTGAGCACCCGTATATCATCTCTGATGTCAAACACCGATGGATATGGGATCATCCATCGCCCATCTGTATGGGTCGAGAAGGTATACGCTAGTCTACTCTGGTATATCGATGCCCCGTCTCGATACACCCACGACTAGGGACTTTGAAGGATGTACTTATAGACTACCATGTCCCCACTAGTATGATCCGCATCATAGTCCAGGTAGTCAAGTACAGATCCTAAGGGCTTTACCAACATGTAACAGAGAGACAATCAGCATACACGTTAAGGTAAAGTTCAACCAGATAGCATACTATCATGTCGAGCAAGAAAGTCCTCCCTATATATGTCCCAGCATCCACTACAATATACATCCTATGTATAGTAATGGCCTCTAGGGCATACATATAACTAACAACAATACCATATAAGAATACAGGTAACTAGCATGTAAGCATGTCAAGGCATATGTGTAAGCATGTAGGTATACAGGTATGCTATATGTCATACGCAATAAGGAATATGAATCAATGTCTCAATGTCCCTAACCAACAATATCATATAGGTATGTATGTTGTGCGTGTCATGGCAATTATTGACGGTGTGTGTGGCATACAATCAGTGCTCGTGCAACATGAGCCGTCAATAATAGTGCAGTGTCCTAAGGGTACAAGTCCAAGCACAACTAGTAACTAAGCAATAAGGTGTATGCGCAACTCTATATATGATGTAGAATATGTGACAATATCATAACATCTCTAGCCCAGACGCATAATGCCATGCGGGCGATTCACCTGTAGATATTAAATCTACTCACCAACGCTCCTGGCTAAGTAAAACCAACCACCTGTTTCCCCTTCTTCGCAGCGCCCGAAGTCCCCGCCTGCGAACCTATAGCATAACACAACAAAACAAGTATATATAGCAATAGACCCAAAACACGTACAAACTATGCGGACCAACGCGACAACACAAACGTACTCTCAAGTGTTCGTATTGTAAACGTGCATAGCGACACTACGAAACCAACTCAAGAGAAACAGAACACAGAACATGGACCGTATCGGATAACATAACGCGTGAAATGAAACACAAGAAATACACATAGTGGTCTCATATTTTTCTATACTAACAATCTGAAAAAGTTGCAAGTAATATGAGACCACATACAACCCCAGAGACCCCTACACCAAAACCAAAACCCTAATTCCCTAGTCTGGCCGCAATTTGCGGCTAGAAGCAATATAATTGCGGCCGTACGGAAAGGAAATGGGCTCGTATTTTGAGGGTAGGTTCTAGATCACTACACTAGGTCACTGTGATGGGAACTTTTGCAACAATTACCCGGTTTCATAGCAGATTATCCCAGACCCAAAACAACACTAAAAATACGATATTTACCCGAAACGATACGATACGCGATCTAAACTGAAATGACTAAGCTACTCAACACAAGAAACACATAAATAACAGAAAGAGATCATTACCTAACCAAAAGAACTCAAAGATCCTAGCTTTCCAAGCTCCAAGACATCCAAGAGGCAAATCAAGGCAAAAGATGTGATTTTTGTGAGTTTTTGTGAAGTTTGTGATGGTTTTGTGATGGAATGAAGAAGTGTTCAGTTTGTGGTGAAGAGAGATGAAGAAAATGAAAAGTGATAGAGAAATGAGAGAGTGTGAGGATAAAGAGAGAGGGAGGTGAGTGTAGGGTGAGAGTGAGGTGATTGTAACCCCTTTGCATTAATTCACCATTAATGCATTCACACACACCACCTCCTCACTTCCAAAAGAAAATATCTCTCTCTTCTCACACAAATTTCAAGAGGTTAAGTTAAGGATTAGATTAAAACAAGGATTAGGATAAATTAAGGGATTAGATTAGGTTAAGTGTCATGGTCACTAACCTAGATTAGCACAAACAAACCCTCACATTAACGTGCACACGTGCATGCATGACATAAAAAATAATAATAAATTATTAATTAAATGTTATAAAATATAAGAAACCCAAATTGGTAAACTTTTTACCAAAACCCGCATTATCGTCTAAACTATCACTAACCGAAATCTAAGACATTACAATCTCCCCCTTATAAAAATTCGTCTCCGAAATTAAAATTCTCACTAAGCGTATCTTCAAGGAGAAGGGTACAAAACTCTCAAATCTCGCTCGCAGCCTCCTAAGTGATTAACTCACTATACGACTACGCCCAAGAAAACCCTCCACAGATGGCAAGACCCTTGATCGAAGTTTCTCCACCTGCCGAACCACTAATACAATTGGCTGCCGGTGAACGAAAAGTTCGTGTCAAAGCTAAATGGTCTGGTGTTGAATCATATGAGAAAGGTCATGAAGGTATTTGCAAAGTATTGACACAAGGAATACGGGGTGAATACTCAATAATCTGGGCGGAAGTGCTAAATTATAGGCAGCGAAACTAACTCGCTTTAAGGATCTCAAAAGGATCCACAATCCTGGGATAAACATCCCAAAACTCAACATGTCATTGATCGGAAAAAAATCCTTAGGAATACATGATCTCCCACTGCGAACTCAAATCTGCGACCACCACGGTCGGCATAAGACCTCTGTCCGCACTAGACTGCTCTCATCCTAACCTAAACCAACCGGATCATCTCCGAAGTCTCAAGACTAGCTGGGATCCAAAATCCAACTCACGCAGAGTCAGAAAAACAGACTGGCGATCGACACAACCTACCAAACAAAACCTAAAGGTTGTCAATTGGAATGTCTCCTGATAACTGCTATCGAAGGAGAATCCTAATAATGGCAAGTGACGATCCCAACTGCCAACAACAACTAGTACGTACGCATAAGCATATCCTCCAGAGTCGGTATAGCCCGCTCTTACATAATCATCATCCTGCGGATGGAAAAACGGAGCTAAAGCTCAACCAGTATCCAAGGCTTCCTGAAGCTCCTGCCCAAGACGGCAAGCGAACAGGGTGCTTTTATTGGATACAACGCATGAAGGAACTCTGTGCAAATGCACAAACTTAACAAAGAACAACTGAGCAAACTGAGCATAACCGGACAACAAACATCTGAATGGAGTCACACCCTGACTAGACCTGGGTAGACACCATAACGAAATTCATGGAGATCTGCTCCCATTCCTACTCTGGAATGGTTAATGGTTGCAACTCTCCAACCGGTCTCAAATGCTCAACCTTAGCTCACAACAAGACAGACACCTCGAAACGAAATCCGAAACATCACTCTTCATCTCTGCCCACCCGTAACTATCTCACAAGTCATGTCACATATTGGTGGAACTTGAATGAACAAAGAAAGCTGCCTGATGTGCCTGCTCTAAGTTTCGCTTCTCTACCCATCAACATCAGGGACACACAAACGCGTCCCTAAACGTAGCACATCCTGGTCACAAATCAAGGACTCTGAATCTTTACCCAACCGAGTATGCTGAAGAATCTCTGACAAACAAGTATCGGCGGGCTGTGCCTCGCGAAAACGATTAAGCAAAAGTGGACGGGCACGGACATGAGTAAGCTGTCCCCTTAGTAGAGGCAAACTTAAGCTATACTCCATGATCGCACAAGAACTCTGTAGAAGTCTTTCTCAGAACTGCGTACAGCTGGAACAAGCTAACCCCGAGCCTACGACTCTAGCATCTGCTACCACAATCGCCTTGCCACGGGAAACGAGGATCTCACAAACACAATCCTTCACAAGCTCCATCCAATGGAGCTGTCTCAACAATCACAATCCGCTGCAGGAAGATGTACATTAAGCTTTGGTGGTCCGTGAAAATATGATACGACTCTCCGAACAAGTAGTGTCTCCAAATCTCCATCGCACGACCACCGTGGCCATCTCCAGATCATGAGTGGGATATCCTGCTCGTACTTCCTCCAACTATAGGGAAGCAAAAGCGATAACTCTATAATGCCGCATCAACGCAAAATCAAGCCCCACTCACGAAACATCACAGTTAAACAACAAAGTCACCCGAACCAGAAAGCAAGAAAGAACTGGCGCAGTTGTCAACTGAGTCTTCAACTGCCGAAAACTCCGCACGCATGCCTCATTCCAAAGAAAAAGAACCTCCTTTCCGGTCAGTTCAGTCAACGGTGCAGCGATACACTAGCAATCCAGCCTGAAATGGCGGTAAAAACCTGCTAAGCCCAAAATCTGCGGACCTCCGTCCTGTACACAAGTCTGGGCCTAAGCTGTACGCCTTGATCTTCCTCGGGACCATACAAAAACCGTCTCCCGTAACTATAAGACCTAGGAGTCAACACAAACAAGCTTGAAGGAACACTCCGAGAATTTAACAAAAGCTGGTGCTCTCCCAATGTCTGCAAAACAAATCTTCAAGTGCTGCTCACATTCCTCATGACTCTTGGAATAGACCAGAATGTCATCAATGACACAACAATAAACTGGTCGAGAAACGGCCTGAAGAAATATGGTTCATCATATCCATGAATGCTGCTAGGGCATTGGTGAGTCCAATGACACCACCAAAACACATAAAGCCCATAGCACACACAAAAGTAGACTTCAGAATGATATCACTCCGAATCCGTAACAATGATGACCTGATCCCAAACAACTTAGAAAAAATGTCTCGCACTTTGGAGCTGATCAAGAAATCGTCAATGCGAGGTAAAGGGTACCTATCCGCACTGTAAGCCGGTTCAATTGACGATCAATCAATACACAACCTCAAACTGCCGTCCTTCTCCTTACGAACAGAATAAGAGCTTGTAAGTCCACGTTGCGACCCCCGGTTCTTACGGGGAGGCGGAAACGGTATAAAAATCAAATTTTTAGCGCAAGGGGCAACATGGACTAAGCAAAGTCGGGATCTTTACCTAAACTAAAACTAGCATACTTAGCTAAAGAGAGTTAGCTACTCGGATGGAGATGGTTATACCTAAACTTGAACTCCTTCGTCTTCAAGCTCCGATGGTGGTTCGATGGCTACTTCTCGTTGTCTCCGTACGCCGAAGATAGATCCACTTGAAAGCTCCAACCTTTAGCTCCTTCTTCGTTCTTTGAAGAAACTAGTTCACTTGGTTTGCTAAACCTAGTGAACTAGAATGAGTAGAGAAGAAATAGAATGGGATTTTATCTATGGTTCTTGATTCTCAACTCATGAGACAAGAGAACCATAGATCAAGAGAGGGAGCAAGAGGTTGAGGGTGAGAGCAAGAGGAGAGCTCAAGAACAAGAGAGAGAATGAGCAAGAAAGAATGAGCAACTATTTTGTCTTTCACCCTCTCATAATCCAAAGTGATCATAACTCATCATATCAAAAAAGTCTTATGTGATGGTTTGAAGCAACCATAACCTTATCATGTCATGCACTCATTTTACTCAAATGAGCAAGCAAGTAAAAGTCTTTGGCATGAAATGATAACCATGGTTATCATGATGGTCAACTAGTCAAGCCTAGTCAACCGGTCAACAAGTCAACAAAAGTCAACAAGTCAACAAAGTCAACAAGTCAACAAAAGTCAACAAGTCAACAACCATATCACCATAATACTTAATTAATATAGTAGTTAATCACATATCATATTCTCATTAGGGTTGAGCATAAAGTCAAATAGTCAACGGTCAACAGTCAACAACTCTAATGAGAATCCGCCGCCTCTGCCTCCCTGTCAACTGTGCATACACACCCGCATCCGCGTTCCGAGGAACACGAATGCAAACTGGATAAATCCAATCCCATAAGGTACACTAGGATCTGGCTTAATCCAAAGCCCGCTAGAGTAAACTGTCCGGACACTGTACGTGCACAAGTGCACGGATGTGACCGAACCCTGTCGCAAAACCATGCGACCTGTCGCAATACCATGCGACCTCTACTCTTTTGCCTAAAGGCGAAAAGCTTTCTGTGTGGGACTCTAAAGACTGGACACTACGCTGGCAGTGGGTTTAACCACAGACCGCAAGCGGCACTAGCTGTGCGTAACGGTCCCCAGGTAATGCCGACAAGAAGACCGACGAGGTGAAACCCATCTGAACTCCTACTGAGCCTGAGTGTGACATTCTCCGTACAGTCCGGTCTGTTCGTCTGATACATCGTATGGCGGGCCTAGGGGGCGGTAAACGTCAGTCCCCTAATAGCGGTACAAGTCGTGCCGGAGCGAAGCCCAAAACACCCTGAGATAACACTGGAAACCTACCAGTATATCTCGATTGCCCTGGCCAGGGACTACTCGTGTAATGGCTCTCCTAGACACAGCGCGATGTCAACCCCCAATACCGGGAGAGACGAATCTTGTCTAACCGTCACTGCCTCCAAGTGCTTCGGGACTGCACCCAACCACTACCTGTTTGCACGACTCCTTTGAGCCGTGGTAGGGTAGTGATCAAAGTACAGTGGGAACACACTCGAGGCGGAGTGACAGTGTCAATTCAGCGGACTAAGCTGTACTCATGTCACCTGGGAACTGATAACTGACGATAGGTATAATACCAACTAGTCAGTTCCCGACGAGTCCTGTCCAGTGTACCTGTAACCTAACGAGCACCCGCATACTATCTCAAGTACGACGTACTGACGGCTGTGGGACAGACCGTCTCCCACACTGGGATGAGAAGCGTATGCGCTGGTCTACTCCGGAGTATCGATGCCCTGTCTCGATAGTCCTGCGACCAGGGACCTGCATAGGATGTGCTTATAGATTACCCAGCCCCACTAGTGTGACGACCATCACATCGCTAGTAATCAAGCAAAGATCCTAAGGGCTCTACTAATGTGTATAGGCGATATACAAAAATAAACACATGTACACATTGAAGTAGAAACAAACCAAGTAGCATACTACTATTTTGAGCAAGATTGTATATACAAGGTGAATATCCCAAGCATCCATTAAGTAATATACAAACTAGTATGATACAGTAATGGCCTCTAGGGCATAAACACTAACAATCTCCCACTTGCACTAAGGCCATGTTCTGGCGTATCGAAGACCTATCATCTCGATCAGCCGCTCGAACTGAGTCTGGGGCAAGGCCTTGGTGAATGGATCTGCAGTGTTGTCTTCTGAAGCGACTCTCCGAACCTCGATCTCCTGGCGATCCACGATCTCCCTGATCAGGTGATACCGCCTCAAGATGTGCCTGGATTTCTGATGGGACCTTGGTTCCTTCGCTAAAGCTATAGCCCCGTTGTTGTCGCAATACAGAGGTATTGGATCAACAATGGACGGAACCACCTGAAGTTCTTTCAAGAACTTCCTCATCCAGACAGCTTCTTTTGCGGCATCAGATGCAGCGATGTATTCCGCTTCCATCGTCGAGTCTGCAACGGTTTCCTGTTTGGAACTCTTCCAACACACCGCCCCTCCATTGAGGGTAAAGACAAAACCCGACATGGACTTGGAATCATCCTTGTCACTCTGGAAGCTGGAGTCAGCAAAGGCCTCGATCTGGAGGTCTTTTCCGCCATACACCAAGAACATCTCCTTAGTCCTTCTCAGGTACTTGAGAATGTTCTTTACCGCTATCCAGTGTTTTTCCCCAGGGTTAGACTGATACCGGCTTACCACACTCAGTGCATAAGCTACATCCGGTCTGGTACACAACATCGCATACATTATAGAGCCTACCGCAGAAGCGTAGGGTATAATAGACATGCGATCCCTCTCCAAATCAGTCTTGGGAGACATCTCTTTAGAGAGGGTGATCCCGTGACAAGCCGGTAGGTTACCGCGCTTTGAATCTTCCATACTGAATCTTTTCAGTATGGTGTCGATGTACCTGGACTGTGAAAGTCCTAATATCCTCTTGGATCTGTCACGGTAGATCCGGATACCCAGAATGTATGAGGCATCACCCAGGTCTTTCATGGAGAACCTGTGTGACAAGAACCCCTTGACAGATTGTAGCATAGGAATGTCATTTCCTATTAAGAGAATGTCATCCACGTATAAAACGAGGAATACTACAGTTCTCGCTACAAATCTACTATAGATGCATGGTTCATCTGGATTTTTGATAAAGCCAAATTCTTTGACCGTCTCATCAAAGCAGATGTTCCAACTCCGCGATGCCTGCTTTAGTCCATAGATGGACTTAAGCAACTTGCACACCTTTCCGCTGCTCCCACTCTGAATGAAGCCCTCTGGCTGGTCCATATAGACACACTCCTCTAAATTTCCATTTAGAAAAGCTGTCTTTACGTCCATTTGCCAGATCTCATAATCGTGGAAGGCAGCAATGGCAAGAAGGATCCGAATGGATTTCAGCATGGCTACTGGAGAAAACGTTTCGTCATAGTCCAAGCCAGGTCTTTGACGGAAACCCTTTGCAACCAGCCTAGCTTTATAGGTCTCAACCTGTCCATCTACACCAATCTTCCTTTTGAAGATCCACTTGCATCCTACGGGTTTTACCCCGTCTGGAGCAATGTCCAACGTCCATACCTTGTTGGTGTACATGGACTCCATTTCGGTCCGCATTGCATCCAGCCATTTCACTGAGTCAACGCTCTGAACGGCCTGCTGGAAGCTAGTAGGCTCATCATAGTCTATGATGCAATCCTCTCTATCCCCGTCTACGAGAAAACCGTAGTATCTCTCGGGCGGATGAGTCTGCCTACTACTCCTGCGGAGCGGCGTAGGAATGTCCTGTTCTTCCGAACCTTCTGGTTCCACTAAACTTTCAGTAATAGTCCGTGGTTCTGGAATTTCTTCCAGTTCTACTGCGCTCCCACTTATTTCTTTTTCTATGAACTGGTGTTCTAGAAAGTGGGCATGACGAGAAACAAGAACTTTTTGTTCCTCTTCACAGTAGAAGAAATATCCCTTGGAATTCTTTAGATATCCCACAAACTTGCACAGTACTGAGCGTGCCTCGAGCTTGTCCGCATGCTGCTTTTTGACAAAAGCTGGACTTCCCCATATCTTAATGTGATTAAGATGGGGTCTCTTCCCACACCACATCTCAAATGGCGTAGTAGGCACAGTCTTAGTGGGAACTCGGTTCAAAAGGTATGCGGCTGATTCTAGCGCATATCCCCAGAATGATCGCGGCAACTCAGCGTTACTCATCATGGACCGCACCATATCCAATAGGGTGCGGTTCCGTCTCTCCGATACACCGTTATGTTGCGGGGTGTATGGAGGAGTAAGCTGAGAGAGAATTCCATTCTCTTTTAAATAGTCCAGGAACTCGGCACTTAAGTATTCTCCACCTCGATCTGATCTTAGAATCTTAATACTTTTGCCGGTCTGTTTCTCTACTTCATTCTTATACTCCTGGAATTTTCCAAAGGCCTCGGACTTATGTTTCATTAAGAAGACATAACCGTACCTTGAGAAGTCATCCGTAAAAGTAATGAAGTAAGAATGTCCGCTTCGGGCATGTGTAGACATTGGACCGCACACGTCACTGTGTACGAGTCCTAAGAGCTCGCTCGCTCTTACTCCATGTCCAGTAAACGGAGTCTTTGTCATCTTTCCTTTGAGACAGGATTGACAAGTGGCATACGACTGATATTCGAACGCATTCAAATACCCTTATGTATGTAACTTCGTCAACCTTCTCTCATTGATGTGACCCAATTTACAATGCCATAAGAAAGTCTGATTTATTTCTGGAGACTTTCTTTTGTGTGTATTCTGGACATTAAAAATCTGTGGTTGGTTTAACACGTATATACCATTACTCAAAGTACCTGACCCAATCAAAACTTGATTAAGGTGAATGTTTACAACATTGCTTACAAACGCAAATTCATAACCTTCTTTAGAAACTAAAGATACAGAAATGATATTACAAGTTGCGTTGGGTACAAAAAAGCAATTACGCAAAACCAAAACATGTCCATCTGACATTCCCAGGTGATAGTCCCCCACGGCTTTAGCATCCATGCTAGCTCCGTTCGCAACTCTGAGGGTCATGTCACCTGCCTTCAAAACCCTACGGTTTCTCAACGCCTGCAAAGAATTACAGATATGAGATCCTGATCCGGTATCCAATACCCAGGAAGTAGAGTTTATTGAAAGACAGTTTTCAATAACATACACACCTGAAGCTAAAGCTGCAACCTGCTTCAATTCCTGTGTTCTGGCCTTCCAGGCCCTGCAATCATTCTTCCAGTGTCCTCTCTTATGACAATAGAAGCATTCTTCCTTATCCACAAGCTTCCCCGCTATCTTTGTTGCTTTACCTTTTCCCTTCGTATCCACTTTACTAACACCGCCCCTTGGTTTGGCGGGGGCCTTCTTCTTCTTTCCCTTGGCTTTCGCCTTGGACCTAGAAGAAGATGATCCTCCTACAAACAAAGTGGATGTTTCCCTACCTTTCTGTAGGGTGCCCTCTGCTCTCCTCAGCATGTTGAGGAGCTCTGAAAGTTCAACCTCTTTTTCTTGTAGGTTGAAGTTCAGTATGAACTGGACGTAAGTGGAAGGAAGGGACTGGAGAACTATATCAGTATATAGCTCACTCTCCAATGTGATCCCTAGGTCAGCGAGCTGCTCAATGTAGCTGATCATCTTTAGCACGTGCTCGGCTACTGATGATCCGACGGCCATTCTTGTCGAAAATAACTTTTTCGACGCTTCGTATCTTGCGATACGAGACTGCTCTCCATACAGTTCTTTTGTATGAAGCAATATGGACTCCATGTCCATATTCTCATGCCTCCTCTGATGTTCGTTGTCCATCGAGGCAAGCAGGAGGCACTTGGCCTTCGCGCTATCAATCTCCCAAGTCTTGCGGATTTCCTTATCCGCGACGCTGGAAGTTGGACCAGGGACAGGGGGAGCTTTGGTGGTAAGAAGATACCCCAGCTTGTCATAAGTGATTGCTATCTTGACATTCCTGAGCCAATCTTTGTAGTTTGGCACTGTCAGTTTGTTTTTATCTAGGAGTAACTTAAGTCCAGTCATGTTGATTGGTCGCTGCAATTAGGAGAGAGAAGAAGAAACACTCAGCATGATGCTCTTGCAAGTTTAGAGTGGTTTTTAGTTTGTCTAAACAGGATGGCTCCCACTGTTTCTCGAATCCCTCCTCAAACCATAAAGGAAGAATTAGTCAGGATCAATCCCATCGTACAATACTTGCTTAACCGTTCAGCCAGGCCGGTGTCGGTACTTCGAGGGAGGTTTTCCAACGCTTTCGCGAAGTTCCTTAATTAGAGAACCTCTTTTCCCTAGGGGCGTAGCCCCGCTAACACCTTTCTAGGCACCTACTAGGTTTATAGCATTGATCGTTAAGTGAGAAATTTCCCGAGGAGTAGCATATACTCACAGTAGGATCGGGATCCAAATATCATCGCGTGACGAAACTGAAGGAATCCTACCAGAATCATCACACTCCAAATGGTATGCAAATCTAGCAAGTTTCAGTACTTATGAAACTCCCGATGTGGATTTTTGCCCCATGCTCTTATGACCTTGACTTTGGCCAAAATATCATAAGTCACATGTCAAGTTCTACCCGTCATTATCCAGGTTAATTTGGATCCATCCGTACCTACCCTTGACTTTGGCCAAAATGGCAGTACGACTGTCCCAAACCAACGCATCTATCTATGCTACACATGAACACCCAATAGCTACCAATCACTGTGCCTTGACTTTGGCCAACATACACAGCTTGAATACTATTGACTATTCATGTGAAACGACGGAGGGCTACGGATGGTTTTGGCAAAACCGTGAACGTAGTGAACTTGATTTGGTCGATGGAACGAGATAGCTTTTAAAAGGAGTGGCTCAAGCTCCGCATTTAAAAGTTGTTTTTGAAAAGAACCGAGTGGTTTTTCGAAAGTGTTCCAACGACTTTAACTTGGTTTATTATCTTGCATTAGTTCTTTTAATGCGTGATATTCTTGCATTAGTTCTTTTAATGCGTCCCATCATTTAATCCTACCATTGCAGAAAACAACCAAAATATGACGTACGCTTATGCCATTCGCATTCGCCACTGGGCCCCGTCATTACCCGTTAGGTTACTTAACTAACGACAGAGCGGGGGCTGGGCTAGCGCGTCTGTAAAACATAAGCAACGCCTAAATAATATCATATATAGATATACTGCAATGATAAACATTTCAGATCACAGATAAATACATTGGATATACTAGGAATCTGTAATTTGTACGAGCCTGTAACAAAAACAGATTACACGGTCGCGGTGAATAGCCAATACCCCACCCAAGACCCCTACGGGTGCGGCAAACTACCCGCCAAGTACCCGAAGCGTAGCAACCTCCCTCATCTCCATGAGTAGGCCACTCGACACTTCGGCATACCCGGTAGTTTGTGCACCCCTCCATGGGTCTATCCTAGGAGCAAAAACAGTAAAAAGAAATTATACAATGACGGCTACAACCCCGACCCGGTTGTGCGGCCATACAAATAATTATTACATCAATTTACAAATTTACATGAATTGCAAGAAAAGAAAACTCTCGTCTCACAACCCCCGGCTATTCACCCGCGACAATCCAACATATTTATATACACATTCCAATATCAAACACAGATCATGTATAACCCCGACCAATCGACTTATAGCGATTAGCCGACGTTCAATACATGCAAGCATCACAGATATAACCATCATAGTCAAAGTGCAGTGAAGTTCGGAAAAATACGGAATTATAGGACCCCAAAAGGAAATTTCTTTTCTGGAAAATCTGGGCCCATATAATATATTTCAAAAATCCCAAAACCAACACAGACACACACTGCACGAAAAACGATGCAGAGAAGACGACAAACCGCGACGCTTCCGCGGCACATGCCTACCTCGTGCGGCGGAAGCGCGGCGGTTTGAACGAAACAGTGGACCGTTTTTCATGGGTGTTCACACAAAACCCTGAGCCGAATTTAGGAGTATAAAGTTTTTCATTTTGACCAGAAAAAATTTCAACAGAAACTCAGGTTTTGTAAAAGTTAGGTTTTTGGATTTTTTTCGGTTCCGAACTTCGTTACACTTTACTACCAAGCTAGTTTAAGTTTAGTTAGGCTCTGATACCACTGTAAGTCCACGTTGCGACCCCCGGTTCTTACGGGGAGGCGGAAACGGTATAAAAATCAAATTTTTAGCGCAAGGGGCAACATGGACTAAGCAAAGTCGGGATCTTTACCTAAACTAAAACTAGCATACTTAGCTAAAGAGAGTTAGCTACTCGGATGGAGATGGTTATACCTAAACTTGAACTCCTTCGTCTTCAAGCTCCGATGGTGGTTCGATGGCTCCTTCTCGTTGTCTCCGTACGCCGAAGATAGATCCACTTGAAAGCTCCAACCTTTAGCTCCTTCTTCGTTCTTTGAAGAAACTAGTTCACTTGGTTTGCTAAACCTAGTGAACTAGAATGAGTAGAGAAGAAATAGAATGGGATTTTATCTATGGTTCTTGATTCTCAACTCATGAGACAAGAGAACCATAGATCAAGAGAGGGAGCAAGAGGTTGAGGGTGAGAGCAAGAGGAGAGCTCAAGAACAAGAGAGAGAATGAGCAAGAAAGAATGAGCAACTATTTTGTCTTTCACCCTCTCATAATCCAAAGTGATCATAACTCATCATATCAAAAAAGTCTTATGTGATGGTTTGAAGCAACCATAACCTTATCATGTCATGCACTCATTTTACTCAAATAAGCAAGCAAGTAAAAGTCTTTGGCATGAAATGATAACCATGGTTATCATGATGGTCAACTAGTCAAGCCTAGTCAACCGGTCAACAAGTCAACAAAAGTCAACAAGTCAACAAAGTCAACAAGTCAACAAAAGTCAACAAGTCAACAACCATATCACCATAATACTTAATTAATATAGTAGTTAATCACATATCATATTCTCATTAGGGTTGAGCATAAAGTCAAATAGTCAACGGTCAACAGTCAACAACTCTAATGAGAATCCGCCGCCTCTGCCTCCCTGTCAACTGTGCATACACACCCGCATCCGCGTTCCGAGGAACACGAATGCAAACTGGATAAATCCAATCCCATAAGGTACACTAGGATCTGGCTTAATCCAAAACCCGCTAGTGTAAACTGTCCGGACACTGTACGTGCACAAGTGCACGGATGTGACCGAACCCTGTCGCAAAACCATGCGACCTGTCGCAATACCATGCGACCTCTACTCTTTTGCCTAAAGGCGAAAAGCTTTCTGTGTGGGACTCTAAAGACTCGACACTACGCTGGCAGTGGGTTTAACCACAGACCGCAAGCGGCACTAGCTGTGCGTAACGGTCCCCAGGTAATGCCGACAAGAAGACCGACGAGGCGAAACCCATCTGAACTCCTACTGAGCCTGAGTGTGACATTCTCCGTACAGTCCGGTCTGTTCGTCTGATACATCGCATGGCGGGCCTAGGGGGCGGTAAACGTCAGTCCCCTAATAGCGGTACAAGTCGTGCCGGAGCGAAAACCCAAAACATCCTGAGATAACACTGGAAACCTACCAGTATATCTCGATTGCCCTGGCCAGGGACTACTCGTGTAATGGCTCTCCTAGACACAGCGCGATGTCAACCCCCAATACCGGGAGAGACGAATCCTGTCTAACCGTCACTGCCTCCAAGTGCTTCGGGACTGCACCCAACCACTACCTGTTTGCACGACTCCTTTGAGCCGTGGTAGGGTAGTGATCAAAGTACAGTGGGAACACACTCGAGGCGGAGTGACAGTGTCAAGTCAGCGGACTAAGCTGTACTCATGTCACCTGGGAACTGATAACTGACGATAGGTATAATACCAACTAGTCAGTTCCCGACGAGTCCTGTCCAGTGTACCCGTAACCTAACGAGCACCCGCATACTATCTCAAGTACGACGTACTGACGGCTGTGGGACAGACCGTCTCCCACACTGGGATGAGAAGCGCATGCGCTGGTCTACTCCGGAGTATCGATGCCCTGTCTCGATAGTCCTGGGACCAGGGACCTGCATAAGGATGTGCTTATAGATTACCCAGCCCCACTAGTGTGACGGCCATCACATCGCTGGTAATCAAGCAAAGATCCTAAGGGCTCTACTAATGTGTATAGGCGATATACAAAAATAAACACATGTACACATTGAGGTAGAAACAAACCAAGTAGCATACTACTATTTTGAGCAAGATTGTATATACAAGGTGAATATCCCAAGCATCCATTAAGTAATATACAAACTAGTATGATACAGTAATGGCCTCTAGGGCATATACACTAACAGAGCTCCCCAAAGCGAAACACTCAGACATACAAGCCCCCCAACAAACAACTCTGCAGCTGATCCTTAAGCTCCCTAAGTTTCGCCGGCTCACCTGAAACAACATCGGAAAACTCTCACACGAAAGGAACCCGGTCCAACAATCCCAGTGTGGCTCTGGCATCCCAAATGAAAGCCAAGAATTCTCGACATCCTCTCCCCAAAAGCCAACTAGCGAAAAAGGCTGAATTCAAACTGTGAGAGGCGGCACCACTACCCCCTACACAACAAGAACCGACTCACCGGGAAAACAAAACTTGCATGTTTCCTCGTGGCAGTTCACAGATGCCTAGCACGTAACTAACCAGTCCGTACCCAGGAGAACGTTAAATCCAACATCTCTAGAAGGATCAAAATGACGGACGAATCTCTATCTCCTATCCGATTGGCACACAACCGAAATACGTGTCGCTCAACAAAAGAATCGCTGACAGAAATTAACACAACAAATGGCTGATCTAGCTAACACGACACTCGGCCCAACCACGGTACAAAGTGTGTAAAAAAAATAAGTGCATCAAAAGAACATACGAATTAAGAATACCTGAAAACTCTGCATTGGACGCCCGTGTGTCCCGATGAGTAGAAGCAAACTCTGGTGTCTGCCCCCTACCCGCAACTGGCCGAACTGCTCCTCTGCCAACCTGTCCCCTCTGAAAGAAATCTCCGCGACCATGACCTCTCAGAATACGACCCTGACGCAGTGCTAAGGAACAATTCCTGATGAGGTGATGAACGCTCCTGCACCAGAAACATTCATGCAATGACTGCTGGCCCTCCTGGGGATGAGAGCTGAACGATTGTTCTTGTCCTAAGCCTTTTGTCACGACCCGAAATAGCACGTGACTGGCCCTTGAATCATATGAAGTCTATAGGAGCTCATCTAATTCAAGTAAGCCAAAAGCCAAGAAATCTAAAACCATTTTAAATAATAAATGAAGGAAAACTAGTTTTAGCGAAGTGAAGAAAACATGTTTTAAAAACAAGGTTTTTAAATAAGTAAGCTGATTATGCATTTTTAAATCCTCAAGTTTTTTCTGAAAATTTCGGCAGAGTTTCCTTTGTAAATACGGGCCCCAAACGGGGTACAACAAGTATAATATATGTATAATGATAAAAGGCATCCCCAAGCGGGAGCTAGCTCTTCGTCAATCGATGGTCACAACCATGCAAGCAATATAATATACAACGCCGAAGGGCGAGGATCAAAACTCAAAAGGAAACTCAAAATCATCATGAAAACCATAATATTACAATGCGTGACTCTAAGGTCGAAATAATACACAACTGGATTCCTAAGTCTGAATAAATATACAAGTTTGGTTGATGGAGTTACTAGATACAACTGATTAAAATAAATCCAAGGGTGGTCATGATGTGAGTGAAACCACCTACCAAAGCAATCACCTAGAAAAGAAGCAGTGTGCCAGAAAAGCCGCAATGAAACCTGTACGGCAAAACCTGCAAGAACTGTGGCACAACGGGGGTGAGTTGCAAACTCGTGAATAGAAAACATCACAGAGCAGAAATCGTATGTATGACTCATCCTAGGTCAAACGATCAGTAATAATATATATCCTCAATATGATAAAGTCTGAAGCATGATAAGGTGGCAAAGGTAAACATCTATACATCAATGTAATACCAAGTGCTCGTGTCAGTGCCTCAGGTAGCAACATATCATAAATATGAGGTATCATCAATGTAATCAATGTCTATAAGTATATGGATCTCGTCCACGTATCACCCAATGACACAAAACATCACGCATGTAAATATCATATAGCATATGCATGGAGGTATGAGGATGTAAATCAACATGTGTCCCATGGAACCTGACTCAGTGTTCAGTATCGACACTCGAAAATATCATGAAATCCGTGCCCAGCATCGGTATGTAAATCCTCATATATCGGGCTCCGTCAGTCCAAATCAGCCCACGGGCTCTGTCAGTCCGGATCGGCCCATATCATCTCTCGACTCCGGTCGGTATCCTCCGGATATCCGCCGAGCCCAAATACTATCACCGGTAGGTAGTGGTCCCTCTGCCAGGCTCACTTCCTACTGCACAGAAAATCCGTTCTCGCCCCGGGGTACCATACCGGGTCCACCATGTACCTGCAATCGGCCTCATCCAACTCCTCGAATCGGGTTTCATATGTCATACGTCTCAGAACCGAGAAAACACATGATGGACGCACTGAAATATCATATCAAGGGAAACCGGGTTTTTAAAACATTACATACTCACTTTTGAAATAACCCCAGTTCCGAAATCCAGAAATCTCATGAAAACAAATATCGCAATGCGTGTAATCATAAAGCATGATGTATACGACATATTAAAGAAATGTAAGTATATCAGTATATCATGCAACATGGAATAGTAATATGCATATATCGAGGGAAACCGCTCTTTTAAAATGAATCCAGTTTTAAAATATATCTTGCGGTTCCCAAATCTCTAAAATCAAGCCAGAATCATCTATGTATGTGCAAATATGTATGTATGCAAGTATGGGTGTACAATATGTATGTACACAAGTATGTCATGTAAGGAGTCATATCCTGATGCAACAATCCTACTGTGTAGTGACATGGTAATTATCGATGATGAAGTGTGTGAGCCGGCAAGCAGGTGTACGTGGAACAAACGCATCATTTATAATGGTGTTGGTGTCCTGACAGCATGGTTTTAATATAATAATAAACACATTTAAACAGGCAATGCGATGCGAACAACAAGAATATGCGGAAAAAGAATGATAAACACAACAGTGAAGAATCTATATCAATATATATATATATATATATCATATAGTTTTGCCATTTGAAATAACACGAATCGTGGGGTTTAGAAAAATAAGGGCTACGGTGTTTTTAGGAAAAGTTGCGGCTTTTGAACATATCCGTAGAATCCCTTGACCTGTCTTTTAAAATACTCACGATTCATTAGTTTTAAAATAGGTATGACTCGGGTCTAGTCTAACATCTACTAAGTAAACTACAGATCTAACTAACAAGCTAATCGAAAGGGTACGGAAACCACCTAAATCTGAGTCGATATATATATATACATATAATAGTCGGTGATCCCGCCTCAATAGTTTCAAATACGATACAATATACAATATGACATCCTCGAGTCAAGAGTGCGGATCTATCATCAATATATAGCTCGTACGTAAATCCGTCGTACGACATCCCAAATCTGGGTACGGGTCGAATCTCACATTTATCTCATCAATTATCTCGTATCCTTATCATCATATTTCATGAACTGGGGTACTGATCTAAGACTATTACAAACTGATACCATCTATATATATATATGCGTGTGTGAAACGCACGCCTAAAGGCCTGCTAAAATCTCATGTTGTATCTCATCATACGAACCACATCATATCATCGATCTCATGGCACCATGCCCAAACTCATCGACTCATCTCCAAATACCATAACAATCCTCATCATCCATGTCTAGGTATACGTGTATATATATACATAGTCCCATAGCTATGTGTGTGTGTGTCTATATATATATATATATATATATATATATATATATATATACGTATTCCCATATACGCACAAGTAGAATAAAGTAAACATATGTGTGCGTGTAGATGAAAACCTATTCTAGGGTTCGCAACTAAGAAGCTATACTAGTTCACTTCTACAACCCTAATCTAACTATTGAACACCTAATCATATCCTAAAAATCCATGTCACACATAAAAGATATCATATATATATAGCATACTATACATCGAACTGCGGGGGTACTATACCCCATCCACCCGACTTCTCCCCCTAGATATAATCTACTCACCTTGATCTTGCTTGCCGATGTCGATGTCGCCATCATCTCCTTTATCGTCTCAAATCATCGTGGGGGTACCTACATATCACACGCATCGTATCGCATTAAAAACCAAGTCGAAACCAAAACGACACGCGGAACTTACATAGGTCAAAAGCTATGGTTTGCCCTCGCAACTTAACCAAATAACACCCGATAGAGACGTACAAATGTCAAGTGATCGAGTACAACACAAATCACAAAAATCCATAATTCAGAATACGTAAAACCATAACTCGAATCAAAACAGTAACACATGTATTCAGTCCCAGATTTTGATTAAGATGCAAACAATATTCCAAAACAATACTGGAGTGATGTATAAAATGTTAATGAGCTATGGAAGAACCCAGGACCCCTGACTCCACAAGGTGGCCGGCCCCTCACCCTAAAATTCCGGCGACCTCGGCCCTGGTAGGGAGTTGGGGTGTCATGTTTGTAGGGTAGTCTCCTAATAGTCAATATAGGGTAATGGTCTTGTTAGTTTTTCCAGTAAGCGTCTAGGGTCACTCCAGATTCCATGTAGGCCACCAATCTAACCCAAAAACCAAGATTTGGAATCTAAAGTTTAAGTCGTGGCAATGTCATAATACTAAATTGTAGGAAATTGGTCCCAGATTTGGATGATGGTGAAAACCATGTGAGCAAACAATACTAGAGTGATATATAGGGTATATGTGCCTACAGAAGAAACCTGGATCCACCCCCTCACCAAGTGGCCGAGCCCTCTCCCATGCCAATCCGAGCTCGCCAGCCCTGGGGGCTCCTCTGTGGTTCGTCCTGCTATAGGAGGTTCCTAGGGTCAATTCTAGTCCTCTGGTATTATTTACTTTTCTTGAAAATAACCCAGGTCATCCCAGATTTCCCTGCACGCTCTAAGTTCATAAATCGACATTGCTAAGTTCTGTAAATCCGTATTTTGGGTTTCAGTTGGGTTGGTCTGGGTTTCTATCAATTGGGAAGGGTTTAAAGTCACCACTAGGCCTCAATTCACAATCACCACTCAATTCAAACCCTAGCCCTCTCTAGAATTTTCAAAGTTCACCCAAACACCACTTAATCACCACTAAACACATATGAATACCAAAGTGAAAGAAAAACTACACAAATGGTGTAGAGATTACCTCATTTAGGGACCATGAATCCTCTACAGCGCCAAAATCAAATTTTTCTTGGTCCATAGTGTAGCTTGTGAGCTTGTGCATATTTGTGAAGTGGGGAAGATGTTTTGGTGTAGTTTTAAAGCTTGAGTGAAGAGGAGAAGAAGAAGAAGAAGAAGAAGAAGGATAAGGGGAAAGGGAGGGGCTGCTGCTGGAGTCTTAGGAGGGAGTGAGGGAAAGAGAGAGAGTGTCCAAGGTCAAGCACCATGCCTCCTAACTACCCCCCCCCCATACCTCTTGACTTTCTTTTCTTTATTATTTTCTTTTCATTTTCCTTTCTTTCTTCTCTCTAATATTGGAATAGGAAACCCAAATGAAACCATGGTAGAAAAATGCACAAGTGTGAAAAAGACTTTGTGCATACTATGTGCACAAAACACGCTTAATCCGCGATTAGCGATTTTTAGTCGCGATTAGCACTAAAATAGCGTATAATTAATCATAAAAACTTAAAATTTGTATAATTCACATGAAACACCCTCTTTTAGTAATTTCCATTATTTTCCAATTTTTTTTTCCAATTTATCGGTATTTAATTATACCGCCTTATTAAAATATTCAATATTTTATTATTTAATTATAAAAATTCCCAAAAATAATATATTTTTTTTGAAATGTTACAATCTTCCCCCCTTAAAGAAATTGGGTCCCGAATTTAAATTTAAACCCCTCAAATACTAAAACATTTCAGTAAAAAGTCTAAGACGTTGGGGTTTCGAAATCATCAATACATAAAACGCATCATAGCGCAATGCATGCGTATGAACAATGAGCATATAACTCAAAATCAATACTCCGTCAAGCATCTCGCAATCATCGAAGTCATGGTGAAGATACAAATGTCAAATCCAATACGAAAACTAATATGATATAAATCAGAACTATACATGTAAATATCTGAAGAAAATGCATGCCAAACCTCTTTAAGTTGATGTGCGATGCGCATAACACTGCTCAGTGTTGGAGATAGTGCCCTCAGAGTCAATTATTAGGTCACAGGTATGTAATTGCAATGATTGATGGAGGACCTATCCCGGTAGGACAGTCTCACTCGAGATGATAGTATGCTATCTGGTTTACCTTTATCATCGTGTACTGTTTTAGGTGACCTGACACGTCGCTATTACACGTTGATAGAGCCCCTAGGATTGTTGCTTGACCACCAGCAGTATGAGGGCGATCATATAAGTGGGAGCTGGGGGTCTATAAGCATATCCTTAAATGGTCCCTAGTCGTGAGAGTTTCGAGACAGGGCATCGATACTCCAGAGTAGACTAGTGTATACAATCGAGACCCCGACGAGGGGCGGTGGCCGGTCTCACAAGCCACTGGTGTCAGTTGGTTCACCTAAGATGTATACAGGTGCTCATTGGGTTATGAGTACACCGGACAGGACTCGCCGGGAACATGCTAGTTGGTCATATACCAGACGTCAGATGGCAGTTCCCTGGTGACATGTGTACAGGTTAGTTCATCGACCTGGAGATCGTCATTTGTCTCGTGTGAGTTCCCACTGTACTTTCATTACTACCCTACCACGGCTCAAAGGAGTCGTGCAAACAGGTTTTAGTTGGGTACAGTCCCGAGCCACATGGAGGCAGTGAGCGTATCTTCAGGGGTTCGTCTCTCCCGGTATTGGGGGTGAGGTCATGCTGTGTCTAGGAGAGCCATTATACGAAGCCCTCGGCCGAGGCAAGGAGATTTACTGGTAGGTATTCCAGTAGTATCTCAGGGTGTTCTGGGCTACACTCCGACACGACTTGTACCGCTTTTGGGGGTCTGACTTTCACCAACCCCCTAGGCCCGCCATGCGATGCTCATAGACGAACGGACCGGACTGTACGGATATTGTCACTGACAGGCTCAGTAGGGTTATCGGGCTGAGTTCACTCACAGATGTCCCTTTGAGTCAATACCTGGTAGCCCGTTACGTATTGGCTTATACCTCTGACGTGCTAGTGGTTAAATCCACAACCAAGGTGTTGATGAGTCTTTAGAGTCCCCCACATTCAGTTACTCAGCTTTCGGGCGAAAAGTTGTAGAGGCCGTATGGAGATACGGCAAGGTCCGATCAGATACGTGCGGTATTGCACGGATCAGGATCGGACAGTTTTTACTATAGGCCGTATGGATATATGGCAGGGTTCGATCAGATACGTGCGGTATTGCACGGATCAGGATCGAACGGATACTACTAGCCGGCTTTTGTTTAAGCCGGATCCTAGTTTAGTACAGCACAGATTTTGTCTCATTGCATTTGTATTTCGGTCGGAATACAAATGCGGGTGTGTATGCACAGTATCGGGGTTTTCCTG
This sequence comes from Agapanthus africanus, assembly GCA_030015575.1. Classification (NCBI taxonomy): domain Eukaryota; kingdom Viridiplantae; phylum Streptophyta; class Magnoliopsida; order Asparagales; family Amaryllidaceae; genus Agapanthus; species Agapanthus africanus. The sequence continues at coordinate 373,661,436 of CM057343.1, read as the reverse complement.
TAATTTATTACGGGACCAGTTTTCTGGAGTTGCCAGTTTGCTTTCCGTTTCGGCCGATTTCCTTTGTATCGTTCATTGGCCGAAGTTTGGTGGAGGAGGGCTTATTTGCATTGTTGCAAATAAGTGTTTGTGGAGGGGTCCTTTGCATATATTTGTATCATGATGGTTTCATGATGGAGCCTATCCTTTGACTCTTTCTTTTCCATCATGGCTTGACTTTGTAAACAATCATGGTTGTTGATGATTGTTGGTTGAGTGTGGGTTTGGGTTAGTAATCATCTCTTGTTATGATAACCATTTCCTCTCTCTCTCTTGGATGATATGAGAATGGCTCCCATTTTTGATACACTCTTGACTCCCTCACTCTCATACTCTCCACTCACTTTGTAGTGGCCGGCCTTGCACCTAAAGGGGCTGTCTAAATTTTTACATGAGGGAATTACACTCATTTGGCTTTGGAAAAATCATACAAGTTCCATCTCCAAACTCCATAGTTCATCCCTCCACCAAAAGGCAATTCTTACAACCCCAAAATGAGACTTGAGCACTACACATTCTACAGCAAACCTTGGGCACGTCGACTAGCCAGCTTCGTGCCCGAGTTGCCTCGGCATTGAGGTGGGAGCCCGTAAAAGAAGTAGGCGATGTAGTGCACTTCCGGCGACGAGGTGGAGACCGGAGCTTCCGCAGGAGATCGGGACGACGACGAGAAGACCGGAGGACTTGGATCAGTCGGTATATCTCTCTTCCCATCTTGTAGTTAGCTAGGACTAATTAATGGTTCGATCCGGGTATTAGTGCGCGGCGGTTTGCCAGTTCAAGAAAAAATTAAAGTTTATCACCGCTTCCGCAATTGGCCGTCGGATTGACGGCCGGGGCGCCGCCGTGCACTTACAGTGGTATCAGAGCCTCGCCATTAACTTAGTCTAGCTTTGTTTAATGTGTTTTGCATTTCCGATCGACCAAAATTCCAAAATCTACATTTTTGCTAGCGACAGTTTTCTGTTGAAATTTTTTGGTCTCCAAAAATTTTTCAGGTTGTATAAAATTGATGTACTGGAGATTTTAAGAGCTCTGTAAAAATTCGATGAAGTGATTCCACTGTGGGAGCGCGGAACCGCCGCAAACACCCCATTCTCGCCGCGGTTCCGCCGCACACTGTGGAGATCCCTGCACCAAATTTCTACAGTATCTTTCTGGGGTTAAAATTGGGGTTTTGGAATATTAAAATTGGGCCCAGAATTTCTGTGAGTGCTACAGTATTGCTTGGGGGCCCACTTGTTAATTTTTGATCGATCGGATATTTTAAACACATTATTTCACAGTATTTACATTATATCTGCGACCGTGAATGTCACTTGATCGGTAAATCCGTTCTAACTGCTATAGCCCGGTTAGACGGATTTGTGAACGTGACTTTCACGTTGATGTTCTGTTTTTGCTGTGATGTTGCGGATCGGTCGTGGGGGATAGCCTGGATGCAATACTAGTACAGTTGTGGTTGTATTATGTACATTTGATATTGCGGGGCGAGCGTCCGACATGTGGACTGCCGTCACTGCCTGATTGTATTATTATTTTGGGGCACGGCCAGGTTGCGGTCGATGTACCCATTGTATGTATATTTTACTTTCTGTACTAGGCTTATCCATCGGAGGGGTGCACGGATAGCCGGGTTCTAGAGGGCAACAAGCCCGCATCTCATGGCATTGGGACGGAGGGGGCTTCACTCTAGGATTGGCGGGCTATTCGCCGCACTCGTAGGGGGTACAGGTTGACCCAGGAGGGGTGACCATGTTACCGGATTCCGTGAAGTGCTGGGTGGTCCATTCACGGAGCTGAAGGGGGCTGCCTCGCTTCAGGTTTTGGCGAGTAACTTGCCGCGCCCGTAGGGGTCTAGGATTTCATTGCACAGGCTATCCACACGACCAGGGGAACGTCGGGTTTCAGCGGCTCTGTGAAACCCGGGGATCCCAGATATCTGTATTGTTTCTGTGATGCTGTACATTTCTGTGATGTTGCATTTTATCACGCCTTGAGTGAATATAATATATTGGTATATATATATTAGTAGATGTTGTATATGTTTTGCATCCGCGCTAGTCCAGTCCCCGCTCTGTCGTTAGTTAGCTAACCTAACGGGTAATGACGGGACCCAGTGGCGAATGCGGATGGCATATACGTACATCAGTATATTTTCGTTCTTTTTGGTGTGATCAATTGATGGGACTGCATTGATTCGGATCAATGCAAGTTAAAAACAAACCTAATCTGATGTTGTTGGAACGCTTTTCAAAAAGCTGTTATTGCAAGGACGTTCACTTTTGTTTTGCATCGTGGTATTCAGTTGGAATATCCTGCTCCTCAGTCGACGAGGCAAGGGCCGAGATCCCTTCACCGGGAGTGACCCCTTGGACAAAAAGTTTGCGTCAGGGCATTAACTTCACTATAGCCGATTACTTTTGCTTTGCACCGTGGTATTCATTTGGAATATCCTGCACCTCATTCTACGAGGAAAGAGCCGAGATCCCTTCACCGGGAGTGACCTCTTTAGCAATGGTTTTCGTCACTATATTTTCAAAAAGCTATCCGTTCCTTCAACGATATCAAGTTCATTACGTTAAAGGTTTTCTCCAGAAACCATTCGTAGCCCTCCGTCGTTTCATATGGGTAGTCAATAGTATTCAAACTGTGTTTGTTGGCCAAAGTCAAGGCACAGTGTTTGGTAGCTGTTGGTTATTCATATGCAGCATAGATAGATGCGTTGGTTTGGAACAGTCGTACTGCCTTGTTGGCCAAAGTCAAGGGTAGGTACGGGTGGATTCAAAACAACCTGGAGAATGACGGGTAGAACTTGACATGTGACTTATGATTTGTTGGCCAAAGTCAAGGTCATAAGAGCATGGGGTAAAAATCACATCGGGAGTTTCAAAAGAACTGAAACTTGCCAGATATGCGCATACCTTCTGGAGTGTGATGACGTGAGCAGATTCCGTCACGTTATCATGCGATGATAGTTGGATCCCGATTCCCACTGATGAGTTGGTATACTCCTCGGGTGATCCCGACTAATTCTTCTTTTAGGTTTGGAGGAGAATTTGACGGTACAGTGGGAGGTTTCCTGATTAGATAAATTGGTAACCATTCTGATCTAGGTTAGAGTGCACGCTGAGTGTTTCTTTTCTCTCTCTCTTTGGCAGCGACCATTGACCCGACCCTAAGACTATGACTCAGAGACCAAATTAACCGAACCTTCTTAACACTGGCTTTTGGATTGTCAGAGTTGCAGACCTCATTGCCACTCCCACTTTTACCCTTTTCTCCAGGACACCCCGTATTACTACGAACGTCCACTTCCATTGGACAAAACCATCGTATGGTTAGATACGAACTCGAAGGAATTTATTCGAGGATGGTTTCAGGTTCTGGAGGAAACGGATAGGACTATTCAGTTGTCTTTTCCTTTTTACCTTCTCTCAAGTTGCGAGTACTCCTTGGTTTAGGAGATAGTACACCTATTACGCAAATTGGATAGTCTTCTTCCAAACCATAGGCAGGTGCCGACCGGTAGGGAATGAAGAAAACCAATTAGCATAACGATGGTGTGCAGAAGGTATTAGGTTAAGACAAAGTAAGGGATTAGTAAGAGGGCAAAGTAAATTGCAACAGATATTCACGACCAAACCAAGTATTCCTTCGTCAATCCTAAATCACCTTTGTATTTCTCCAGGACACTCCGTATCACTACGAAGATCCACAGTTTATTTGGATACTCCATCGTATGGTTATATACGAACTCGAAAGGAACTTATTCCAGTTCGGGGATGGATTCTGGTCCAGGAGAAATAGGAATAAGGTTTATTCAGTTGTCTTTTATCTTCACCTTCTCTCGCATTACGAGTGTTCCTACGATTGGGACAGTACACCCATTATGCTTATTGGATAGTCTTCTTCCAAACCATAGGCTGGTGCCGAACGGTAGGGAAGGAAGAAAACCATTTGGCCTAAGGGGTGTGCAGAAGGTAAAGACTAAAGACATAAGAAGGGATTTGGAGAGGTGGCAAAGGATTATACGGTTACAGTCGTGAATCTGGAAGAGGCATTACTAGGAATACCCAGATACCCTATCGAAACATTTTAATGTTTCAGTCTCACTGTGTAATGTTAAAAGAAAACTGATTTCCCGATTAGATACTTACTCCAGGGTATGTATTTACCAGGTTCGATTCTCACATCTGTATGGTTTTACAGATGATGAGTGGGAGTAAGTTATTGGGAATTGGGTGATCATCCTCAATATATCGGGATTCGTTGTAATCGGTGATATTTGAGGAAGTCACCTGGGTCGTTTGCCGGTCGGCAAATATTTGGTTTTGAATATCCGCTGTTATGCACCAATTTCAAATTGATATATCTGTACGTCTATTTTCATAGAGTGAGATATACCTTTTTGAAATTATGTCTGTGACATTTACCTATACCAGTGGATGGTTAGGTAAGGAGCATTAAACAGCGGTGTAATTCTTCTTGACCATAAGTACAGTTTTCAACCTACGACACACAGTAAATGAATTATCTGACTCAAGGGACTTATACAGAGTATTGTATGTTGTCCAGGGTCCATCAGACAGCGGGGTTGGTCTTCGTACTATATTCGGTTTACTTATGACTTCTCTAGTTTTTAGACAGGTGTTTCGTGGAAACACAGGGTCCGAATTTTGAGAAGTTGTAGGTATTTGAATAGAGTAGAGAACCAGGTGTAGCAAGTATCGGGATTCTTCAAAGAGATCGAAGATGTAGATACTTGTGTATGGTATTCAGTTGATAGTAATGATAAAGAGATCTTGCTTCTCTTTCAGGTTACTCATAATTGGAAGCATTCCTAAGTTGATTAACGCTGATCGGTCTCCTTTCATTTTAGTTGACATGCACTGGAGACAGCTGCATGATTTGAATCTGGTTCAATTAAATCAGTGCCTCTGGTTCTATATTGGATATAGAACAGTTCATATCTTAACGATGTTAAGGTACGGGGAGTTGTCCGATTTATGATTAAAACCAGACACTGGACAACTCAAGGCACGTTTCTGTAATGGCTGTTTGTGGGTTGACCCAGGCTATGACGAGGGTTGACTTTCTACCATCTGGATGAACAATAGCAATATTGTTCTAGACTCGCCACAGTTTTATTAAAAATGGATTTTTTTTCAGAAAACAGTAGTGGGAGTATGGCAGAACTGGAGGTGATTCCAGAACCACGAACGATCACTGAAGATTTGATAGGAACCTAAAGATTCAATCTGGTTTGACATTCCATTGGCCACTCCGCAGATAAGGTGGGTAACTTCAGGCACCCGAGAGGTACTCCGGTAGGCTCAAGGACGGTGACAGGGAGGTTCTTGTTTACCCACACTTGCCATTGCTGTTGTTCCAGACTATGAGACCCGGCAGGAGGATGAGTATAGCGTCGTTCTGAACTCGCTTTAGAAGTGTACGTGTATATGACTCTGCCAGAGGCTTGTCGTAGTCAGTGGGAGCAGCGGAAGCATTGGTGGACAGGTAGCTTATGTCTATTTATAGACTAAAGCAGATATAGCGGAGATAGATCATCTATTTCTGACGTGACAGTCATGGGTTTGACTTCATCAGAATAGAGGATGGATCTGTTAAGAAGGTAGTAGGGTGTGATGTCATGGTATTTGGATGACATACACAGAGTAGGAAAGAAACTCCTATACTACAATCGGTTATACTTTGGTCGTCACACAGTGGTTCCTCCACAAAGGAAATGGATTTTGTATCAGACATACTGGTTACTAGATCTATGGTTTTAGATCTAGATTTGGGTGGTTTCCCAATCTGGGTACTTAGACAGCATTCTAAGGGTATTTAGAATGGACGACTCCTGGCACGGTAGTGTACCTGCAGGTGATGGAGTCACCTTCTCTAAAGGTGTCTTACAGACTAAAGTAGAGAGGGACGTGCATGATTGGCAGATCACTTGCTCAGGCAATTGAGTCAATCATGAGATGTCAAGTACCACACCAGATGTTGTTCTTGCACTAGATGCAATAAGTTGACATTAATCCAATCCTGGAGAAACGGTCGGAAGCAGTTTTAGAACATAAGTGGATGTTCTAGGGATATGATAACGATAGCCTCATGCAGGAGACAGTTATCATTCCAGGCTTCCAAGGTGACCTGGACGACAGGGAGGTTGTCAGAGTTATAGTTTTCCTTCTGACGAGGGGCAGTATTTTGGACAGGTAGTCCAAGGCAATACTGAGGGAGGCATGGCGCAGGATACTGATTAAGTTCAGTTGACGATACAGTCTAAGAAGTTTGGATTTGGAGTTCATTTATGAGCTATGTCCCATCAGACATCCAGACACATTCTAAGACAGGTATTGCTCTTTTCGGGAGATGGCTTTCTCCGCGAACTTGAGATATAGAGAGACATGGAAAGAAACAACAAAGCGGATCCACTCACTAAGGCTATTCCTCGAACGCAATAGTTTCGCAAACGAGTTTTGTGAGACTGACTGGTAGAGGAGTTGGGTGTTCGGTATCACACGGGCTGTGAGTATGCGACATCGCAATAATTAGCCTTGAGTGCAAGTGGGAGATTGTTGGAGATAGTGCCCTCAGAGTCAATTATTAGGTCACAGGTACGTGATTGCAATGATTGATGGAGGACCTATCCCGGTAGGACAGTCTCACTCGAGATGATAGTATGCTATCTGGTTTACCTTTATCATCGTGTACTGTTTTAGGTGACCTGACACGTCGCTATTACACGTTGATAGAGCCCCTAGGATTGTTGCTTGACCACCAGCAGTATGAGGGCGATCATATAAGTGGGAGCTGGGGGACTATAAGCATATCCTTAAATGGTCCCTAGTCGTGAGAGTTTCGAGACAGGGCATCGATACTCCAGAGTAGACTAGTGTATACAGTCGAGACCCCGACGAGGGGCGGTGGCCGGTCTCACAAGCCACTGGTGTCAGTTGGTTCACCTATGATGTATACAGGTGCTAATTGGGTTATGAGTACACCGGACAGGACTCGCCGGGAACATGCTAGTTGGTCATATACCAGACGTCAGATTGCAGTTCCCTGGTGACATGTGTACAGGTTAGTTCATCGACCTGGGGATCGTCATTTGTCTCGTGTGAGTTCCCACTGTACTTTCATTACTACCCTACCACGGCTCAAAGGAGTCGTGCAAACAGGTTTTAGTTGGGTACAGTCCCGAGCCACATGGAGGCAGTGAGCGTATCTTCAGCGGTTCGTCTCTCCCGGTATTGGGGGTGAGGTCGTGCTGTGTCTAGGAGAGCCATTACACGAAGCCCTCGGCCGAGGCAAGGAGATTTACTGGTAGGTATTCCAGTAGTATCTCAGGGTGTTCTGGGCTACACTCCGACACGACTTGTACCGCTTTTGGGGGTCTGACTTTCACCAACCCCCTAGGCCCGCCATGCGATGCTCATAGACGAACGGACCGGACTGTACGGATATTGTCACTGACAGGCTCAGTAGGGTTATCGGGCTGAGTTCGCTCACAGATGTCCCTTTTAGTCAATACCTGGTAGCCCGTTACGTATTGGCTTATACCTCTGACGTGCTAGTGGTTAAATCCACAACCAAGGTGTTGACGAGTCTTTAGAGTCCCCCACATTCAGTTACTCAGCTTTCGGACGAAAAGTTGTAGAGGCCGTATGGAGATACGGCAAGGTCCGATCAGATACGTGCGGTATTGCACGGATCAGGATCGGACAGTTTGTACTATAGGCCGTATGGATATATGGCAGGGTTAGATCAGATACGTGCGGTATTCTACGGATCAGGATCGAACGGATACTACTAGCCGGCTTTTGTTTAAGCCGGATCCTTGTTTAGTACAGTGCAGATTTTGTCTCATTGCATTTGTATTTCGGTCGGAATACAAATGCGGGTGTGTATGCACAGTATCGGGGTTTTCCTGTAATTTATTACGGGACCAGTTTTCTGGAGTTGCCGGTTTGCTTTCCGTTTCGGCCGATTTCCTTTGTATCGTTCATTGGCCGAAGTTTGGTGGAGGAGGGCTTATTTGCATTGTTGCAAATAAGTGTTTGTGGAGGGGTCCTTTGCATATATTTGTATCATGATGGTTTCATGATGGAGCCCATCCTTTGACTCTTTCTTTTCCATCATGGCTTGACTTTGTAAACAATCATGGTTGTTGATGATTGTTGGTTGAGTGTGGGTTTGGGTTAGTAATCATCTCTTGTTATGATAACCATTTCCTCTCTCTCTCTTGGATGATATGAGAATGGCTCCCATTTTTGATACACTCTTGACTCCCTCACTCTCATACTCTCCACTCACTTTGTAGTGGCCGGCCTTGCACCTAAAGGGGCTGTCCAAATTTTTACATGAGGGAATTACACTCATTTGGCTTTGGAAAAATCATACAAGTTCCATCTCCAAACTCCATAGTTCATCCCTCCACCAAAAGGCAATTCCTACAACCCCAAAATGAGACTTGAGCACTACACATTCTACAGCAAACCTTGGGCACGTCGACTAGCCAGCTTCGTGCCCGAGTTGCCTCGGCATTGAGGTGGGAGCCCGTAAAAGAAGTAGGCGATGTGGTGCACTTCCGGCGACGAGGTGGAGACCGGAGCTTCCGCAGGAGATCGGGACGACGACGAGAAGACCGGAGGACTTGGATCAGTCGGTATATCTCTCTTCCCATCTTGTAGTTAGCTAGGACTAATTAATGGTTCGATCCGGGTATTAGTGCGCGGCGGTTTGCCAGTTCAAGAAAAAATTAAAGTTTATCACCGCTTCCGCAATTGGCCGTCGGATTGACGGCCGGGGAGCCGCCGTGCACTTACACAGAGTGGCGGACGCCTATTGTATGAAAATAACCATATATGTATATATCCTTTGTTTAATATGTACGTTCCGCCGTTTGAAAGTAATTTTGAATGGTTTCCTTGTTTTAAACATTTCGTGTCGTATCAGACATGTAGGTAAATATTGAGATTATAGCTCCCTTTTTGGAAATCCCTTCGATAACTATCAATGCATGCAAATATACCCAGGTACTGTCCACTGACTAGTCCTGCTCAGTATGAAAACAAATAGAAAATATCATAAAATCGTACTGCTCCATAAGAAATAAATCCCAAAATGTATATAAGAATACCCTGTGCGTCTGGTGCGCACGGAAATCGAAATCAACAAATGTGCCCTACGTAGGCACAAAACAAAGATCTAAGTGCAATGGGTGTGCACGAAACACCTGTCATAGGCAACGTGTGTGTCTGACAGTAAAATCAGGTGCGTCTGACATGCACGAAGAATCCCGATTCAGTGCATCTGGGGTGCACCAAAATCGCATCTCATAACATGTGCCCAACATGCGCGAAAATCCAAATCAGGTGCATCCATCATGCACGAATAAAATCTAAATCATATGAATAGATCACCCAAAATAACGAAATCCAAGGTGACGGATACGTGATAATCGAATCACCAAATCACAAATCATAAATACCGTCGTCGATATTTCCTCCTTCAAAGTCGAGAAGGTGCCGGTGCATCCAATGCTAGCAGGGCAAGATATCTACTTGCCTCCTATTCATGGCGTGTCGTCTGGTGCCCTTAGGCACTCGTCTCTCACTGTGCGTTGCTAGATATATAGATCCTCGGCTCAACGGCCCAATATGGAATGATGACGGAAACAGCCACGCTCTGGCACATCCTCTACAGATCTCTGGCCAACTATCTCGTCGACGATGCAGAACTCTAGCCTGCTGGGTGTGCGCAATATGACTGCTTCTGGGTCTAAGTCTTCTCGTATAGTATTCCAGAAAGGTCCTGTCGAGGTCTCCCTCAAATCTTGCTTCTGCCGAACTGCCCGGAAGTCATCGTCGTTTACTAAAGCTTTTTCTTGTTCCGGAACGGCTGCATACTCATCGCGACTCCTTCTGGAAGATATATCCATAATCAATGTCTCTGCATGTATATCACATCTCTGATGTCGGCGGAGGGGAACGTCATCTCATCAAGACCTCGTACGAACCTCTTACTCAACCTTTCTCTGCTGTTGTCACGACCCAAAGTTCGGCCAGTGACCGGCACTTAACCACGTAACGTCTACAGGCGTAACGCGACTAAGTAAGCCAAAACCCAGAAATCAAAACCATTGAAAAAGTTAGTGAAAGAAAACATTAGTTCAAAATATTTAGAAAATCTTAAGTAATTTAGTAAAAATTCTTTAAAGTTTAAATTGTTTTCTTAAAAATTTTTGCAGCATCTCCTTGTAAAAACTGTAAGTCGACGTTAGGCACCACACATGATGCGGGGAGCTGTAATAGGTAAAACAAACATTTTGTTTAAACTAACATCGACTAACTTTACGGATTTTTGCTAAACCCTAACTAACAACTATCTAGATGTGATTAGCTACTATGATAGATGATTATACCTAGAGATTCAAGTCCTTCTTGTCTTTGTAGTTCACCTCCTCGTCGGCCTCCTCGATGTGATAGAAGTTCCACCCGAGAGCTCCTTCTCCAAGCTTTCACCTCTCACTTGAGGTAACTAGGTGGTTATGAGTGCTAATCAAAGTAACCTAGAGGATATAGAAGAGGATTAGGGATCTATTAGTCTTGCGAACCCTAGGATCTCAACACATGAGAGGATTAGGGTTAGATCTTTGAAGAGAGAGAGCTTGAGGAGAGAGAAGGTGTGAGTGAGAATGATCTTGAATTATCTCTCATTTGTGAATATATGAAGCATGATAATTATTAAAAATGAATAATATAATAATAATATCAACCATACTTCATTAACTCTCTTTGTGTGAATCGTCTCATGAGTCATTAAGCAATAAATGCTTCATTAACTCATTTGGATGAATCACATCATGAGTCACTAATCCATTTAATGCAAATAACACCTAAGCTCTCCAACTCATCAATCTTCTAGAAGCTTGTCGATAAATTACGAGAATGCCCCTCCCATCCGTGAAAACACGGAAATACTGAGACTGTATAAATCCAATAATCCAATACTAGAATCTAGTTTAAACTAAAGCCCGTTAGTAAAAACTGTACGAATATCGTACGTGCATAAAAACACGTATGTGTCCGAACCCTGTCGTAAAACTATACGACCTCTATATCGTTTCGCCTAAAGCAGGGAAGCCTCCTGTGTGGGACTCTAAAGACTCGACACTACGCTGGCAGTGGGTTTAACCACAGGCCGCAAGCGGTACTAGCTGTACGTAACGGTCCCCAGGTAGATGTCGATAAGAAGGCCGATGAGGAAACCTATCCGAACTCCTACTGAGCCTGATGTGACAATCTCTGTACAGTCCGGTCTATTCGTCTAAGACTATAGCATATCAGGCCTAGGGGGCGGCAAGCGTCAGTCCCCTAAAAGCGGTATAAGTCGTGTCGGAGTAAAGCCCATTACACTTTGAGAAGCTACTGGAAATCCTACCAGTAAATCTCGTTTTCCCTGGCCAGGGACTTTGCGTAATGGCTCTCCAAACACAGCGCGATATCAACTCCCAATACCGGAAGAGACGAAGCCTATCTAACCGCCACTGCCTCCAAGAGCTTCGGGACTGCACCCAACTGCTACCTGTTTGCACGAATCCTTTGAGCTGTGGTAGGGTAGCAATCTAAGAACAGTGGGAACATACTTGAGAAGAAGCAGCAGTGTCAAATCTGCGGACTATGCTGTACTCATGTCACCTGGGAACTGTTAACTGACGACGGGTAAAATACCAACCAACAATTTCCTGCGAGTCCTGTCCGGTGTACTCGTAACCTAACGAGCACCTGTATACTATCTCCAGTACAACGTACTAATGGCTGCAGGACAGACCATTTCCCCTGCTGGGATGATAAGCGTACACACTAGTCTACTCTGGAGTATCGATGCCCTGTCTCGATAATCCTACGACTTGGGACCTGAAAAAAAAGGATGTGCTTATAGACTACCCAGCTCCCACTAGTGTGACTGCCATCACAACACTGGTAATCAAGCAAAGATCCTAAGGGCTCTACTAATATGTATAAGCGACATGTTAAAAGAAACACATGCACATATTAAAGTAGAAACAAACCAAGTAGCATACTACCATTTTTAGCAAGACTGTCAATACAACTGTGAATATCCTAAGCTTCCATTAAGTAATATACAAACTAGTATGATACAGTAATGGCCTCTAGTGTAAGGTTGCTAGGCACACGCACAAGGGTCTATGAGGCATCAACCATGCCCGAATAAAAATTTAGCCATGCCGAACAACCCGATTACGGAACTTTAAACTAGAGATTAGCGAAAACTAACATGCTAAACATTTTAACACTAAGTGAGAGGGATTACAACCTTTGTAGATCCGGTCCTTCACTTCATATGCTCCGTGTTGTGGTCCCTTCGCTGCGATCATCGGGATCCGGACTCTCGAGAGGTTCCACGAAGAGAAAGACGCAACCTTTGCTTCCGATCTTCGATACTAAGATGATCTACCTTGAAGTTTCTTTAACACAAGCTAACACTCATGAAATGATGTGAACACCCTCATCTAAATGGCAAGGGAAGATGAGGATGATGAAGTAGGATTTTTTCTCTCTTTATTTATCTTTTTCTCATATTTATCCATCACAAAAATCAAAGCAAGAAACCATTTCAAGCAAAGAAGAAGAAGGAAGAAGATGATGAACAATATTAGAATTCTTTTGTGATGAATAGAAAATGAAATGATATGAAGAATAATGCAACCATGGTTGACTTAACCATTGTAGAGAATTAACTAGGGTTAGGGTTTGGGTTGGGTTAAAGCATGAGTCACTTGTAAATATCTTTATCATGACAAAAAGAAAACCTTCTAGAAACATCTAGAAAGTTTAACCCTAATCCAAACCCTAATCATGTTTAAACTCCACTAAACAAGTTGCATTAGTTATCATATCATGTTACAATATTATATATCACATATATAATATTTATCGTAACAAAATAAAATAATACATTTAACATATATCGCATATATATCAATGTATTACCCGAGTGAGAAAAAGAATCTTTTAGTGAGCAAATATTAGTTAATGTAATTTAATATATCATATATATATTATTATACATTAAATTATCGAATCAACACTTGATCCGACAATCCGGCTATATCGCATATAACCGACTAATATTTATCCGTACCGATTCATCGAATCAACACATGATCCGATGACCCGGCTGATATCAAATATCGCGAGAATATAATATGGTATCACATATCGCATTATCCTCGGTCCCGCACATATCACATATGTGCTCCTACCCCGTTTTTCCTGAGCCAAGAAACCTCTGTGTAGGACTCTAAAGAATCGTCAATACGCCGGCAGTAGGTGATGATCATATCAAACACCCACAAGCTGCAAGCGGTCAGCTAAACGTAACAGCTACCCAGGTATTGAGCACTCAGAAGATCAACAAGCAAGCCTGTACATTCTCCTGTGAATCCAAACAGTAACACTCCCGTACAGTCCGGTCTCGTCGTCTGATATGTTGCATATCTCGCCTAGGGGTGGTAAACGTCAGACCCCAGTAGCTCGATAAGTCGTGTCGATATGAGGTCTATAACAGTTCGAGAAACTACTGATAACACTTACCAGTAAATCTCAGCAACCCTGGCCAGGGATTTCCGGTTATAGCCAATCGAACACAGCACAACATCAACTCCCTATACCGGGAGAGACGAATCCCCTCCTATCGCTCATTGCCTCCATGTGATTCGGGACTGTACCCAAAAGCCACCTTTTTGCACGCCCTCTTGGATGTGGTATGATGGAAATCAAAGCACAGTGGGAATCACACAAGACTCTATGACGATCTCGGGTCAACAGACTACTCTGTACCAGTGTCACCGGAGAACTGCCATCTGACGTATGGTATAATACCATCTGGGAGTTCTCGGCGAGTCTGTCCAGTGTACCCAGTCTCCACTGAGCACCCGTACACCATCCTTGATGTCAAACACCGATTGATATGGGATCATCCATCGCCCATCATATGGGTCAAGATGCGTATACGCTAGTCTACTCTGGTGCATCGATGCCCTGTCTCGATACACCCTCGACTAGGAACAGTTATAGGATGTACTCGTCGACTACCGTGGCCCCACTAGTATGATCTCATCATAGTCCCAGTAGTCGAGTATATATCCTAAGGGCTTTATCAACATGTAACATAGAGACAATCAGAGTACATGTTAAGATAAAGTACAACCAGATAGCATACTATCATGTCGAGCAAGAAAGTCCTCCCTATATATGTCCTAGCATCCACTACAATATACATCGTATGTACAGTAATGGCCTCTAGGGCATACATATAACTAACAATCTCCCACTTGTACTAGGGCCATCTGTTATGGTATCGCATACCCAACAATTAGCTGCGGTTGAAGTATCTCATACTCAACCATCCCATAAAAGTCTCTACTGGGGAAAAAGGCCTTTGTGAATGGATTCACGCTGTTGTCCTCTGTGTCTACTCTCCTAACCTCGATCTCCCTGGAGATCAACCATCTCCATAATCAGGTGATACTGCCTAAGAATTATATCTGGATTTCTGATGGGACGGTAGTTCCTTGGCTAAAACCACAACTCCATTGTCACACAATGGTAGGAAGGAAGTTCATCTTATGAACTTATATATATCCAGACTGCCTCTTTGGTAGTATCCTTGGTAACGATGTATCTTGCCTTTAATCGTCTAGTATGTCATGGTATCTAGCTTGGAACTCTTCCAACATACCGTCCCTCCACTGAGGGTAAAGACAAGCCTGCGACTGACATTCAGTCGTCCTTATCAGCCTGGAACCTTTCCAGTGATTCTCCCCTGGATCGATTTATACCATCTCACTACAACTAGTGAGTATCCTAACATCCAATTAGATCTATCTCATAGATCCAAAACCTAGGATTTAGGAGGTATCACTTTGATCCTATATGGAGAATCCTTGTGATAAGCGGAGATTGACCGAGCGTAGCATAGGAAACTCCTTCCTTATCAAGAGTATGTCATCCACGTACTCTACGAGGATCACCACCATACTCTCTACTACCCTTTTTGTATATACAAGGTTCATATACCATTTTGATGAAGTCAAACTCTTTGACTACCACATCAAAACAGATGTTCCAACTCCGCGATGCCTGTTTTATCATATAAAACATCTTGCACACGTTTCCACTGCTCCCACTGTCTACGAAGCCCTCTGGCTGTGTACTTATAGAGGCTCTTTTCTAAAACATCATTTTAGAAAAGCAGTCATGACACCCAACCACCAGATATCGTAGTCATGGTATGTAGCCGTGGCAAGTAGGATCTGGATGGACTTAAGCATAGATCCTTAGAAAATGTTTCAACATAATCCATACCTGGTCTATAATGCAAACCTTTAACAAGTCTAGCTTTGAAAGTCTCAACCTTTCCATGTACACCAAGTAATCTTCTCAAGATATACTTGCTCCTGATGGGGTTTTAACCCTTCAGATAAAGCAACCAAAGTCCATACTTTGTTAGTGTATAAGGATTCCATCTCAGATCGATAAGCATCCAGCCATTCTGTAGGGTTCCTAGGCACTCCCAAGAGGTCTCACAAGGCATCAACCATGCCAATTTCAAAATTTACGGTGCCGAGAAACCCTAAACTACGGATCGTTGGCTAGATGTCTAGGCGAAAATGAAACTAGTTAACAACTTTAACTATAAGGAAACGGAAATACAACCTTTGTAGATCCGGTGCTCTACCTCCATAGCTCCGTAACGAAGTCCCTTCGCTGTCCAAATGAATTCCCGGGCTCTAGCGTCGGCTTCGTCGGAGAATAGGCGAGCTAGGTCGTCGATGTCCATGCCGAAGATGATCTACGTCGAAGCATCGCAAGATCAAGCTCTCACTTCACCAAGTCATGAAACTTGTTAAGAAAACACACTCTACTACTTGGCAAGAGGTAGAGGATGAAGAAATAGGAAGTGGGTAGACTTTAGAATTGGATTTCTCACTTGTTTTCATCAATCACCATTGATGAAGCAAGCTTCTTCAAGTGAAGAAGATGAATAATTTGATAAGTATTTTTAAAAGAATAGAAAAATAATACTTATCATAATTCTAACTATGGTTATGTGTAGAGAATTGACCAAGGTTAAAGGAATGGTTAGGGTTAAGGATGAGATAAGAATGGTGGACAAAGTCAAAGCTTCATGAAGCTTCAACTAAACAACAAATAAAGCCACCATTCTTTTCTCTTTTCCATTTATTTTCCAAAATGTATAAACAAATAAATAAATGAATAAATAAGTAATGGAAAAATAAAACCCTAATTATATGTTTAACCATGGTTTAATTCTTTACACTTAACCAAGTAAACATGTATCATCAAACATGATACAAACAAGTGCATAAAAGTATATCGCATATAGAATGCGCACATCCGAGTGAGAAAATCCATCTTAAGTGAACCGATACTAGTTAACGCAAAGTAATATATCAAATATATAATTATGCATTAAATCATTAAATCAACACTTGATTTAACGATCCGGTCATATCGCATATAACCGACTAGTATCCAATGTATCGGCTTATCGAATCAACCCTCGATTCGATAACTAGGTTATATCGCATATAACAAATCGATACATTTATCCCGAGAATGAAATACGGTATCACATACACGCATTATTCTCGGTCCCGCACATATCTCATATGCGCTCCTATTTCGTTTCGCTTGAGCCAGGAAACCTCTGTGTAGGACTCTAAAGACTCGTCAATACGCCGGCAGCAGGCGATGATCATATCAAACACCCACAAGCCGCAAGCGGTCTGCTAAACGTAACGGCCACCCGGGTATTGAGCGATCTGAAGATCGACGAGCAAGCCCGCTCACACTCCAGTGAATCCAACCAGTAACACTACCGTACAGTCCGGTCTGATCATCTGATATGTCGCATATCTCGCCTAGGGGTGGTAAACTTCAGACCCCAATAGCTCGATAAGTCGTGTCGATATGAGGTCTATAACAATTTGAGAAACTACCGGTAACACTTACCAGTAAATCTCAGCAACCCTGGCCAGGGATTTCCTGTTATAGCCAATCGAACACAGCGCAACATCAACTCCCTATACCGGGAGAGACGAATCCCCTCCTATCGCTCATTGCCTCCATGTGACTCGGGACTGTACCCAAAAACCACCGTTTTGCACGCCCTCTTGGACGTGGTAAGATGGAAATCAAAGCACAGTGGGAACCACACAAGACTCTATGACGATCTCGGGTCAACAGACTACTCTGTACCAGTGTCACCAGAGAACTGCCATCTGACGTGAGGTATAATACCATCTGGGAGTTCTCGGCGAGTCCGTCCAGTGTACCCAGTCTCTACTGAGCACCCGTATATCATCTCCGATGTCAAACACCAATGCATATGGGATCATCCATCGCCCATCTGTATGGGTCGAGAAGGTATACGCTAGTCTACTCTGGTATATCGATGCCCCGTCTCGATACACCCACGACTAGGGACTTTGAAGGATGTACTTATGGACTACCATGTCCCCACTAGTATGATCCGCATCATAGTCCAGGTAGTCAAGTACACATCCTAAGGGCTTTACCAACATGTAACAGAGAGACAATCAGTGTACACGTTAAGGTAAAGTTCAACCAGATAGCATACTATCATGTCGAGCAAGAAAGTCCTCCCTATATATGTCCCAGCATCCACTATAATATACATCCTATGTATAGTAATGGCCTCTAGGGCATACATATAACTAACAATCTCCCACTTGCACTAGGGCCATCTGTAGCAGTTGTTGCAGTATCTCATACTCAACCATCCCATAAAAAAAATCTCTCTTTGGGAACAGGCCTTTGTGAGTGGATCCGCTGTGTTGTCCTCAGAATCTACTCTCCTTACCTCGATCACCCTGGAGATCAACTATCTCCATGATCAGGTGATGCGGCCTCAGAATACGCCTGGGTCACTGATGGGACGGGTGTTCCTTGGCATAAGCCACAACTCCATTGTCTCACAATGGTAGGAACGAAGTTCATCTCATGAACTATTATACACCCAGACTGCCTCTATGGTAGCATCTTAAGTAGCGATGTATTCAGCCTTTATCGTCTAGTATGTCACGGTATCTAGCTTGGAACTCTTCCAACATACCGTCCCTTTACTGAGGGTAAAGACAATGCCTGTGACTGACACTCAGTCGTCATTATCACCCTGGAACACTTCCAGTGATTCTCCACAGGATCGATTGATACCATCTCACTATAACTAGTGAGAATACTAACATCCAATTAGATCTATCTCATAGATCCAAAAACCCAGGATTAAGGAGGTATCATTTTGATCTTATGTGGAGAATCATTGTGATAAGCGGAGATTGACCGAGCGTATCATAGGAAACTCTTTCCCTATCAAGAGTATGTCATCCACGTACTCTACGAGGATCACCACCATACTCCCTACTACCTTTTTGTATATATAAGGTTCATCTACCATTTTGATGATGTCAAACTCTTTGACTAATCCATCAAAACAGATGTTCCAACTCCGAGATGCCTGCTTTAATCCTATAAAGCATCTTGCACACGTTTCCGCCGCTCCCACTGTCTACGAAGCCCTCTGGCTGTGTACTAATAGACGCTCTCTTCCAAAACAACATTTAGAAAAGCAGTCATGACACCCAACCACCAGATATCGTAGTCATGGTATGTAGCCATGGCAAGTAGGATCTGGATGGACTTAAGCATAGGTACTAGAAAAAGGTTTCATCATTATCCACGTCTGGTCAATGACGAAAACCTTTAACAAGTCTAGCTTTGAAAGTCTCAACTTTTCCATCTACACCAAGTAATCTTCTCAAGATATACTTGCTCCTGATGGGGATTAACCCTTCAGATATAGCAACCAAAGTCCATACTTTGTTGGTGTATAAGGATTCCATCTCAGATCACTAAGCATCCAGCCATTCTTACAGAGTCTTACTCCTGATGGCCAGGTCGAAGCTAGTTGGGTCATCATCTCATGATGCAATCCTCGCTCCCACTGTCATTGAGAAACCGATGTATCTCTCAGGTGGGTGAGAAAACCCTACTAGATCGGCGGAGAGGCTGAGGTTCGTTGGTATCTATTGAATCCTTTGGTTCTACCAAATCATCTGCTGTTGTTTGTATAGCTGGAACCTTTCCAGTTGCACATAACAGACCTTGCCCCGAGCCTGTCCGGATTATGTTTTTAGACATAGCCCGGAAAACCCCAAATCTTAACCAACTTAAGATATGGGCTCTTCCCTTATCATATCACATATGAAATGGTAGGCAACTGATTTGATTCGAACCCTATTCAAAAGGTATGCAGGTTCTCAAGCGCATAATTCCCAAAAGGAAATAGGTAACTCAGTAGTACTCATCATAGAGCACACCTTATCATATAGGGTGTGATTGTTCCGCCCTGATATACCATCGTGCTATGGTGTATACAGAGGAGTAATGCTGAGAGAGAATCTCATTCTCCTTTAGAATAGTCCAGTATTTCCGTGCTCAAGTATTCTCCTCCTTGATCTCATCATAGGACATAATACTTATACCTGCATTCTGGTTCTCTACTTCTAACTTATATTCTGTGAATATCTCAAAAGGTTCGGACTTGTGTTTCAACAAGAACATATGTCTGAATCTAAAGAGATCATCAGAGAACGTAATGAAGTATAAAGAACCAATCCTGGCATGTGTAGACAGGGGATCTGACATACATCAACATGTATCATCCCAAGAGTTTACTAACTCTTTCTCTGTTTTCAGTAAACGGAGCTATGGTCATCTTATCTTTGTGACATGACTGGCAAGTTTCACAAGATATAAATTCAAACTGATTTAAATATGCATCTATATGTAACTTCAGCTAGTGGGGTCGCATTGATATGACCTAGTCTACAATGCCTCAAGAAGGATTCGTTCATTTCTGAACTCTTCCTCTTTTGTGTGTTCAGTATACTAAGAACTGTAGTTTGATTTAGAACATCAATGCTTTTAGATAACGTGCCTGAACCGATCAACTTTTGATATAGGAAATGTTCAAAACATTATCCAACAATACAAAAATTTTATCATTTCTTTACTAATAAAGAGACTGATATGATTTTGTATATCAGGTTCGGTATCTAATAATATTCGTTCAGAATCAATGTATTTGGAATACAGGGTGACAGTGACCAACAGACTTGGCTGCAACACTTGCCCCGTTTTCTGCCTCATGAAACTTATCACCCGTACTCAGTTCTCCAACTTTCTGTAGCCCTATGTAACAGATTACATATCTGGGATCCTGATCTGGTATCACATACCCAGGACGTAAAGAATAGATAAACAGTTCTGTATAAAGAACACACCCGAAGATGATGCATCAGCATGCACTCTCTTCGTTTGGGCGGCACGGGAAATCTGGTATTCCCCAATTTCCTGCTCTGTCTTGTAACAATTACAAGTTGGAGCGGGACCAACGTTCCCCAGCTCAGTATAACAAGCGGGTTCAGTCAATTATCCGTATTATTATATTGATTAAGGCGTGATATGGTCGCTACCTGGAGAGAGAGAGAGAAGAAAACACTCAGCGTGCGCTCTTGCAAGAATAGATTGGTTTTATTTTATCTAATCAGGATGGCTCCCACTGCTTTTTATCAAATCTTCCTTCAAACCCTAAAAGGAAAGACTAGCCGGGATTAATTACACACTACAAGTTCGCCAATCTTTCAGCCAGGCCAGTGTCGGTACTTTGAGGGAGGTCTCCCGTGCTTTCGCACGAACCTAATTAATGTAAACCTCGTTTTCCCAGAGGCGTAACCCCGTTGACACCTTTCTAGACACCTACTTGATCGGCTAATTGTAATGTATAAAACTCTCCCAGGAGTAACTCTTACTCGCAGCGGGTATTGGGATCCAACTATCTCATAGAAGGTATGCAATCTCATTGCAAATTTCAACACTTGAAATTCCCGATAATGTTTTGCCCCTAGTGTTTTATGACCTTGACGAATTCCAAACAACCCATAGTCCACTAGTCAAGTTCAACCCGTACATTTCTTGATCGAATTAAACCCACCCGCACGACCCTTGACGAATGCCAAACAACGCCGTACGAATACCCTAATCCAATCGCATCATATGCTCAAGCAGATAAATACTAGTTAGCTACCGTACACTACGCCTTGACGAATGCCAAACTACCGCAGCACGAATACTAACTAGTACATATCTAAAATGACGGAGGGCTACGACAGGTTTTTCTGAAAACCTATTGCGTAATGAACTTGATATCATTGTAGAATCAAATGATTTTTAAAATGGAGTGCTTTTGAGGCTTTTCTAGTTTTGCTAAAGGAGTCACTCCCGGTGAAGGGATCGTCGGTCCTTTCCTCGTCGAATGAGGTGCGGGATATATCATATATATCACTGTGCAAAGCAAAAACTCTTAAAAGCAATCAAAAGACAAACCGAGAGTGTAGCATCTGCCAGTTATTGCTAAAGGAGTCACTCCCGGTGAAGGGATCTCGGTCCTTTCCTCATCGAATAAGATGCAGGATATATCGTATATACCGCTGTGCAAAGCAAGAACTGTAGCTACCTGTTTTATTTAGAAATTTGATTCTACAACATCTTAGGTTTCCTTTTATTACATTAATCTCATTAATGAAGTCCCATCATTTAAGTACCTAAACATCACAGATAAATACGACGTACACTTATGCCATCCGCATTCGCCTCGATGTCCCCTCGTGCACCGTTAGGTTAGGTAACTAACGGCAGAGCGGGGCAGGGCTAGCGCGGGTGTAAAACATAAGTAACACCTATATAATATATCATATATATACTATATACTGTATCTATCATAGAACATCACATGATCACATCACAGATATCGCAGCAGAAGAAACATATGAAATATTGGATATACTAGGACGTCCGTGTTTTCAATACGAGCCAGTATAAAACACGGATTCCACGGTCGTGATGAATAGCGAAACCCACACCCCTAGACCCCTACGAGAGCGGCAAGCAACCCTACCAATTCTAGAGTTAGGAGACCCGGACTCGACTCCTCGAGTTGGTCTCCCACTGGACTCCAGAACCCGGTTACTTGTGCCCTCCTCCTTGGGTCTATCCTAGTGCGGAAAAGTAAATAATATACAACAACGGTGACAACTTCCGCATCCTGGAAGTGCCCCAATAAAAGAATATTACATGAATGAAAATGAAAAACACTCATCTCACATAAAAACCCCGGCTATTCAAACACGACGATCCAATATAACATATCCAGCAATACATAATATCACATGTCGTCAACGTAAGTAAATATGCGCATCCCAATTGTCGTTGGCATATAGCAACGAAACCGGCGATATCACATATTACACTTACGGTCACAGAAAAGAAAGTGTAAAACTACAACAGTTGGAATCCGCAACTACCTCAGCCATCGCATGCCTGATCAAATGAATTCCTTAGACATCGCATGCCTAACAATTATAAACCCCGCATTTTAATCTCAAAATCGAAAACACTTTTCAATACCAAGTCGGGTAATTCAACAAGATTCCCGACATTTTGATCGAATGCTCGTCGCAAACTTCAGTAGACGGCCGCACCCCCGATACCGTCGACGAAGTGCACCAAGGCGGAACACCGCTACCGCGAGCACCCGAACGGATGCTTTCGGCGACGGGGTTCTCCTACAGTCACTTGGTCGGGGTTATGGAGTGAGGCTGTCTATTAAGTTTACCCGGCGAGTATCCGCGTAAACTACGTAATTGCGACAGACTTTTGATCACATCAAAATTCCGTGGCAACCGATCAAGTGAGACTAAACTGCTATGTTTATAATATTTATTCAGTTATCTCATAACTTCATGTGAATTCCAATTATTGTATCCCATTCCAGATAATTAGAAAATGTTAAACTTTCCGATTGAACATTCGAACACCCAAGTTTTCCCGATACAGATCAACACATGAAACAAGTCTAAAAACATTCAGTTCGTGCCTCAGTACCAACGGTCCAGCCGTAGAAGGGTCAAGTCAACGCCTCACATGTGGCACGCCGTACTGCCCCAAACCCGAAGGTTCAAAGGGCAGTTCAAGACGGTCACATAATCGAGTTATGGTTTGTTGTCTTCTAGAGGGTCCATCGAGTTACTTGCACTACTTAGAACGTCGTTAAACTACGGAAAAATCCAACACTTGGAAATTTCCCGACAGGGGAAAAATTGGGTATTTATATCCGGTCGAACTTTTAAACATATTCTAAAATTTATCCGGAAAGCCACACAGACAAAATTTGATACTCCGATCAAAACACCGAATCCCCAAAACAACTCCAGAAAATTCAACTCTTGAATAAATATTAAAAATTCCCAGAAAAATCAGCATCTGAAAACATGAATTACTGTGCAGAAAGTGGAGGATGACGTCACTATATTGCCGCGGAACCGCCGCAGAAGCAAGGCTTCTGCCGCGGTTCCGCCGCTGTTTATACTGTTCATAGAAAAAAATTTGCATCGTAATTCTTATTTTTCCCTGCTGAATTTTTTATCAATTTTTAATTTGGAAAAATCCACGTTTTCAGAAAAAGTCCAGAGAGCGTGGAAATTTTGGGGTTTCGGTTTCGTTCGGACTTCAAACTCCGTCTAGACTTCGCCTAAGGCTCTAGCTAGGCTCTGATACCACTGTAGGGTTCCTAGGCACTCCCAAGAGGTCTCACAAGGCATCAACCATACCAATTTCAAAATTTACGGTGCCGAGAAACCCTAAACTACGGATCGTTGGCTAGATGTCTAGGCGAAAATGAAACTAGTTAACAACTTTAACTATAAGGAAACGGAAATACAACCTTTGTAGATTCGGTGCTCCACCTCGATAGCTCCGTAATGAAGTCCCCTCGCTGTCCAAATGAATTCCCGGGCTCTAGCGTCGGCTTCGTCGGAGAATAGGCGAGCTAGGTCGTCGATGTCCATGCCGAAGATGATCTACGTCGAAGCATCGCAAGATCAAGCTCTCACTTCACCAAGTCATGAAACTTGTGAAGAAAACACACTCTACTACTTGGCAAGAGGTAGAGGATGAAGAAATAGGAAGTGGGTAGACTTTAGAATTGGATTTCTCACTTGTTTTCATCAATCACCATTGATGAAGCAAGCTTCTTCAAGTGAGGAAGATGAATAATTTGATAAGTATTTTTAAAAGAATAGAAAAACAATACTTATCATAATTCTAACTATGGTTATGTGTAGAGAATTGACCAAGGTTAAAGGAATGGTTAGGGTTAAGGATGAGATAAGAATGGTGGACAAAGTCAAAGCTTCATGAAGCTTCAACTAAACAACAAATAAAGCCACCATTCTTTTCTCTTTTCCATTTATTTTCCAAAATGTATAAACAAATAAATAAATGAATAAATAAGTAATGGAAAAATAAAACCCTAATTATATGTTTAACCATGGTTTAATTCTTTACACTTAACCAAGTAAACATGTATCATCAAACATGATACAAACAAGTGCACAAAAGTATATCGCATATAGAATGCGCACATCCGAGTGAGAAAATCCATCTTAAGTGAACCGATACTAGTTAACGCAAAGTAATATATCAAATATATAATTATGCATTAAATCATTAAATCAACACTTGATTTAATGATCCGGTCATATCGCATATAACCGACTAGTATCCAATGTATCGGCTTATCGAATCAACCCTCGATTCGATAACTAGGTTATATCGCATATAACAAATCGATACATTTATCGCGAGAATGAAATACGGTATCACATACACGCATTATTCTCGGTCCCGCACATATCTCATATGCGCTCCTATTTCGTTTCGCTTGAGCCAGGAAACCTCTGTGTAGGACTCTAAAGACTCGTCAATACGCCGGCAGCAGGCGATGATCATATCAAACACCCACAAGCCGCAAGCGGTCTGCTAAACGTAACGGCCACCCGGGTATTGAGCGATCTGTAGATCGACGAGCAAGCCCGCTCACACTCCAGTGAATCCAACCAGTAACACTACCGTACAGTCCGGTCTGATCGTCTGATATGTCGCATATCTCGCCTAGGGGTGGTAAACGTCAGACCCCAATAGCTCGATAAGTCGTGTCGATATGAGGTCTATAACAATTTGAGAAACTACCGGTAACACTTACCAGTAAATCTCAGCAACCCTGGCCAGGGATTTCCTGTTATAGCCAATCGAACACAGCGCAACATCAACTCCCTATACCGGGAGAGACGAATCCCCTCCTATCGCTCATTGCCTCCATGTGACTCGGGACTGTACCCAAAAACCACCGTTTTGCACGCCCTCTTGGACGTGGTAAGATGGAAATCAAAGCACAGTGGGAACCACACAAGACTCTATGACGATCTCGGGTCAACAGACTACTCTGTACCAGTGTCACCAGAGAACTGCCATCTGACGTGAGGTATAATACCATCTGGGAGTTCTCGGCGAGTCCGTCCAGTGTACCCAGTCTCTACTGAGCACCCGTATATCATCTCCGATGTCAAACACAAATGTATATGGGATCATCCATCGCCCATCTGTATGGGTCGAGAAGGTATACGCTAGTCTACTCTGGTATATCGATGCCCCGTCTCGATACACCCACGACTAGGGACTTTGAAGGATGTACTTATGGACTACCATGTCCCCACTAGTATGATCCGCATCATAGTCCAGGTAGTTAAGTACACATCCTAAGGGCTTTACCAACATGTAACAGAGAGACAATCAGTGTACACGTTAAGGTAAAGTTCAACCAGATAGCATACTATCATGTCGAGCAAGAAAGTCCTCCCTATATATGTCTCAGCATCCACTACAATATACATCCTATGTATAGTAATGGCCTCTGGTGCATATATATAACTAACACATTCTTACAGAGTCCCACTCCTGATGGCCAGCTCGAAACTAGTTGGGTCATCATCTCATGATGGAATCCTCGCTCCCACTGTCATAGAGAAACCGAAGTATCTCTCAGGTGGTTGAGGAACCCTGCTAGATCGGCGGAGAGGCTGAGGTTCGTTGGTTACTATTGAATGCTTTGGTTCTACCAAATCATCAGCTGCAGTTTGTATAGCTGGAACATTTCCAGTTCTACATAACATACCTTGTCTCGAGCTTGTCCGGATTTTGCTTTTAGACATAGGCCGGACAACCCCAAATCTTAACAAACTTAAGATATGGGCTCTTCCCTTTCCATATCACATATGAAGTGGTAGGCAACTGATTTGATTTGAACCCTATTCAATAGGTATGCAACTTCATAAGTGCATAACTCCCAAAAGGAAATAGGAAACTCAGTAGTACTCATCATAGAGCACACCATATCACATAGGGTGTTATTGCTCTGTCCCGATACACCGACGTGCTGTGGTGTATACGGAGGAGTAATGCTGAGAGAGAATCTCATTCTCCTTTAGAATAGTCCAGGAATTCCGTGCTCAAGTATTCTCCTCCTTGATCTCATCAAAGGATATAATACTTATACCCGTATTTTGGTTCTCTACTTCTAACTTATATTCTGTGAATATCTCAAAAGCTTCAGACTTATGTTTCAACACATGTTTGAATCTTAGGAGATTATCAGAGAATGTAATGAAGCGCAAAGAACCAGTCTTGGCATGTGTAGACAGGAGACTTTCATACATCAGCATGTACTAATTCCCAAGAGTTCACTAACTCTTTCTCTGTTTCCAACAAACAGAGCTGTGGTCATCTTATCTTTGTGACATGACCGGCAAGTTTCACAAGATGTAAATTCAAACTAATTTAAATATGCATCTATACGTAACTTCAGCCAGTCGGGTCGCATTGATATGACCTAGTCTATAATACCTCAAGAAGGATTCATTCATTTCTGAACTCTTCCTCTTGTGTGTGTTCTGTATACTAAGAACTGTAGTTTTATTTAGAACGTCTATGCTTTTAGATAACGTGCCTGAACCGATCAACTCTTGATATAGGAAATGTTCAAAATATTATCCAACAATACAAAATTATATCCTTTCTTTACTAATAAAGAGACTGATATGATTTTGTATATCAGGTTCGGTATCTAATAACATTTGTTCAGAATCAATGTATTCTGGTAATACAGGGTGATAGTGACCAACAGACTTGGCTGCAACACTTGCACCGTTTTCTGTCTCATGAAACTTATCACCCGTTCTCAGTTCTCTACCTATCTGTAGCCCATGTAACAGATTACATATACGGGATCCTGATCCGGTATCACATACCCAGGACGTAAAGGATACTGAGAAACAGTTCTCTGTAATGAACACACCCGAAGATGATGCATCAACATGCACTTTCTTCGTTTGGGCGGCACGGGAAATCTGGTATTCCCTAATTTCCTGCTCTGTCTTATAACAATTATAAGTTGGAGCGGGACCAATGTTCCACAGCTCAGTATAACAAGCGGGTTCGGTCAATTCATCCGTTTTATTATCTTGATTAAGGTGTGATATGGTCGCTACCTGGAGAGAGAGAGAAGAAAACACTCAGCGTATGCTCTTGCAAGATTAGATTGCTTATCTAATATATCTAATCAGGATGTCTCCCACTGTTTTAGTCAAATCTTCCTTCAAACCCTAAAAGGAAAGACTAGCCGGGATTAATTACACGCTACAAGTTCGCCAATCTTTCAGCCAGGCCAGTGTCGGTACTTTGAGGGAGGTCCCCCGTGCTTTCGCACGAACCTAATTAATGTAAACCTCATTTTCCCAGAGGCGTAACCCCGTTGACACCTTTCTAGACACCTATTTGATCGGCTAATTGTAATGTGTAAAAGTCTCCCAGTAGTAACTCTTACTCGCAGCGGGTATCGGGATCCAACTATCTCATAGAAGGTATGCAATCTCATTGCAAATTTCAATACTTGAAATTCCCAATAATATTTTACCCCTAGCGTCCTATGACCTTGACAGAGGTCAACAAACCATAGGCTGCTAGTCAAGTTCAACCCGTCATTTTCTGATTGAAGTAAACCCACCCGCACGACCCTTGACAGAGGTCAACAAGGTCGCACGACTACCCTAAATCAATCATATCATATGTTTATACAGATAAGCACTAATCAGCTACCGCACACTACGCTTTGACAGAGGTCAACAAACGCAGCACGAATACTAAATACTACTTATCTGAAATGACGGAGGGCTACGATAGGTTTTTAAGAAAACCTTTTGCGTAATGAACTTGATATCGTTATAGAATCGAGTGATTTTAAATGGAGTGTTTTTGAGGCTTTTCTAGTTTTGCTAAAGGGGTCACTCCCGGTGAAGGGATCGTCGGCCCTTTCCTCATCGAATAAGGTGCAGGATATATCATATATATCACTATGCAAAGCAGGAACTATAGGAGTAATCAAAAGACAAACCGAGTTTGTAGCATCTGCCAGTCATTGCTAAAGGAGTCACTCCCGGTGAAGGGATCTCGGTCCTTTCCTTATCGAATAAGGTGCTGGATGTTCTACAAGGAACACCGCTATGCAAAGCAAGAACTGTAGCTACCTGTTTTATTTAGAAATTCGATTCCACAACATCTTAGGTTTCTTTTATTTCATTAATCTCATTAATGAAGTCCCATTTTATTATGCTTCACAAGCATCTCTTTTTGAAACGAAATCTGCAATATAACATATATCTCATATATATAATATAAACATTCGTCACAGGCAGTAATATGATCCCATCACAGAACATTGCAGCAGAAGAACATATATGAAATATTGGATATACTAGGACGTCCGTGTTTTCAATACGAGCCTGTATAAAACACGGATTCCACGGTCGCGATGAACAGCCAAACCCATATCCCTAGACCCCTACGAGAGCGGCAAGTAACACTGCCAATTTTAGGGTTAGGAGACCCGGTCTCGACTCCTCGAGATGGTCTCCTACTGGACCCTAGAATCCGGTTACTTGTGCTCCCCACCTTGGGTCTATCCTAATGCGGAAAAGTAAATAATGTACAACGGTGACAGCTTCCGCTACCTGGAAGTGCCCCAATAAAAGAATATTACATACAAAAGAATTTTACATGAATGAAAAAGAAAAAACTCTCATCTCACATAAAACCCCCGTCTATTCAAACGCGACGATCCAATACAACATATCACAGCAACACATAATATCTCATATCATCAACGTAAGCAAGTATGCGTATCCCGATTGTCGTTGATGTATAGCAACGAAGCCGGCGATACACCACATACTACGCTTACGGTCACAGAAAAGAAAGTGTAAAACTACAACAGTTGGAATCCGCAACCTACTTAGACATCACATGCCTAACCAAATGAATTCCTTAGACATCACATGCCTAACAATTATAAACCCCACATTTTAGTCTCATTTATCGAAAACTCTTTTCAATATCAAGTCGGGCAATTCAACAAGATTCCCGACGTCCTGATCGAATGCTCGTCGCAAACTTTAGTAGACGGCCGCACCCCTGATACCGTCGACGAAGTGCACCAAGGCGGAACACCGCTACCGGGAGCACCCGAACGGATGCTTTCGGGGACGGGGTTCTCCTACAGTCACTTGGTCGGGGCTATGGGGCGTGGCTGTCTATTAAGTTTACCCGGCGAGTATCCGCGTACACTACGTGATTGCGACGGACTTTTGATCACATCAAAATTCTGTGGCAACCGATCATCTGAGACTAAACTGCTATGTTTATAATATTCAAATCAGTTATCTCATAACTGCCTGTGGATTCCAAATATTGTATCACATTCCAGATAAATAGACAAAGTTAAACTTTCCGATCGAATCATCAAACACCCAAGATTTCCCCAATATATCTCAACACATGAAATCAGTTTAAAAAACATTCATCACATGCCACAGTACCAATGGTCCAGCCGTAGAAGGGTCAAGCCAACGCCTCACATGTGGCACGCCGTACTGCCCCAAACCCTAAGGTTCAAAAGGCAGTTCAAGACGGTCACATAATCGAGTTAAGGTTTGTTGTCTTCTAGAGGGTCCACCGAGTTACTTGCATGACTTCGAACATTCTTAAATACGAGAAAAAATCCAACTTTTGAAAAATTTTCCGACAGGGGAAAAATTGAGTTATTGATATCCGTTTGAACTTTTTAACAGTTTCTAAAAATTACCCGGAAAACACATAGACAAAATCTGATAATCCGATCGAATCATCGAATCCCTAAACAACCCCAGAAAATTCAGCTTTTTAATAAATATTAAAAATTCCCAGAAAATCCAGCATAATAAAATAGGAGTTACTGTGCAAACAGGAGATGCTGACGTCATCATGTCGCCGCGGAACCGCCGCAGAAGGCATGCTTCTGCCGCGGTTCCGCCGCGCTTTATACTGTTCATCGAAAACTTTTTGCACCGTAATTCTTATAATTCCATGCTGCATTTTTTAAGCATTTTTAATGTGGAAAAATCCCAGTTTTTAGAAAAAGTCCAGAGAGCGGGTTTTATCGAGGTTTCGGGTTTCGATCGGACTTTAAACTTCGTCTAGACTTTGCCTAAAGCTCTAGCTTGGCTCTGATACCACTGTAGGGTTGCTAGGCACGCGCACAAGGGTCTACGAGGCATCAACCATGCCCGAATAAAAATTTAGCCGTGCCGAACAACCCGATTACGGAACTTTAAACTAGAGATTAGGCGAAAACTAACATGCTAAACATTTTAACACTAAGTGAGAGGGATTACAACCTTTGTAGATCCGGTCCTTCACTTTATATGCTCTGTGTTGTGGTCCCTTCGCTGCGATCATCGGGATCCGGACTCTTGAGAGGTTCCACGAAGAGAAAGACGCAACATTTGCTTCCGATCTTCGATACTAAGATGATCTACCTTGAAGTTTCTTTAACACAACCTAACACTCATGAAATGATGTGAACACCCTCATCTAAATGGCAAGGGAAGATGAGGATGATGAAGTAGGATTTTTGCTCTCTTTATTTATCTTTTTCTCATATTTATCCATCACAAAAATCAAAGCAAGAAACCATTTCAAGCAAAGAAGAAGAAGGAAGAAGATGATGAACAATATTAGAATTCTTTTGTGATGAATAGAAAATGAAATGATATGAAGAATAATGCAACCATGGTTGACTTAACCATTGTAGAGAATTAACTAGGGTTAGGGTTTGGGTTGGGTTAAAGCATGAGTCACTTGTAAATATCTTTATCATGACAAAAAGAAAACCTTCTAGAAACATATAGAAAGTTTAACCCTAATCCAAACCCTAATCATGTTTAAACTCCACTAAACAAGTTGCATTAGTTATCATATCATGTTACAATATTATATATCACATATATAATATTTATCGTAACAAAATAAAATAATACATTTAACATATATCGCATATATATCAATGTATTACCCGAGTGAGAAAAAGAATCTTTTAGTGAGAAAATATTAGTTAATGTAATTTAATATATCATATATATATTATTATACATTAAATTATCGAATCAACACTTGATCCGACAATCCGGCTATATCGCATATAACCGACTAATATTTATCCGTACCGATTCATCGAATCAACACTTGATCCGATGACCCGGCTGATATCAAATATCGCGAGAATATAATACGGTATCACATATCGCATTATCCTCGGTCCCGCACATATCACATATGTGCTCCTACCCCGTTTTGCCTGAGCCAAGAAACCTCTGTGTAGGACTCTAAAGAATCGTCAATACGCCGGCAGTAGGTGATGATCATATCAAACACCCACAAGCTGCAAGCGGTCAGCAAAACGTAACAGCTACCCAGGTATTGAGCGCTCAGAAGATCAACAAGCAAGCCTGTACATTCTCCTGTGAATCCAAACAGTAACACTCCCGTACAGTCCGGTCTCGTCGTCTGATATGTTGCATATCTCGCCTAGGGGTGGTAAACGTCAGACCCCAGTAGCTCGATAAGTCGTGTCGATATGAGGTCTATAACAGTTCGAGAAACTACTGATAACACTTACCAGTAAATCTCAGCAACCCTGGCCAGGGATTTCCGGTTATAGCCAATCGAACACAGCACAACATCAACTCCCTATACCGGGAGAGACGAATCCCCTCTTATCGCTCATTGCCTCCATGTGATTCGGGACTGTACCCAAAAGCCACCTTTTTGCACGCCCTCTTGGACGTGGTATGATGGAAATCAAAGCACAGTGGGAATCACACAAGACTCTATGACGATCTCGGGTCAACAGACTACTCTGTACCAGTGTCACCGGAGAACTGCCATCTGACGTATGGTATAATACCATCTGGGAGTTCTCGGCGAGTCCGTCCAGTGTACCCAGTCTCCACTGAGCACCCGTACACCATCCTTGATGTCAAACACCGATGGATATGGGATCATCCTGTTGGAGGTAGTGCCCTCAGAGTCAATTATTGGATCGCAGGCACGTGATTGCAATGATTGAGGGAGGACCTATCCCGGTACAACAGTCTTACTCGAGATGATAGTATGCTATCTGGTTTATCTTTATCATCGTGTACTGCTTTAGGTGACCTGACAGGTCGCTATTACACGATGATAGAGCCCTTAGGATTCTTGCTTGACTGCCGGCAGTATGAGGGCGATCATATAAGTGAGAGCTGGAGTCTATAAGCACATCCTTAATAGGTCCCTAGTCGTGTGAGTTTCGAGACAGGGCATCGATTCTCCAGAGTAGACTAGTGTATACAGTCGAGACCCCGACGAGGGGCGGTGGCCGGTCTCACTGGCCACTGGTGTCAGTTGGTTCACCTAAAATGTATACAGGTGCTCATTGGGTTATGAGTACACCAGACAGGACTCGCCGGGAACATGCTAGTTGGTCTTATACCTGACGTAAGATAGCAGTTCCCAGGTGACATGTGTACAGGTTAGTTCATCGACCTGGGGATCGTCATTTGTCTCGTGTGAGTTCCCACTGTGCTTTGATTACTACCCTACCACGACTCAAAGGAGTCGTGCAAACAGGTTTTAGTTGGGTACAGTCCCGAGCCACATGGAGGCAGTGAGCGGATCTTCAGGGGTTCGTCTCTCCCGGTATTGGGGGTGAGGTCGCCCTGTGTCTAGGAGAGCCATTACACGAAGTCCTTGGCCAAGGCAGGAGATTTACTGGTAGGTATTCCAGTAGTATCTCAGGGTGTTCTGGGCTACACTCCGACACGACTTGTACCGCTTTTGGGGGTCTGACTTTTACCCACCCCCTAGGCCCGACATGCGATGCTCATAGACGAACGGACCGGACTGTACGGATATTGTCACTGACAGGCTCAGTAGGGTGTCAGGATGAGTTCGCTCATCGACGTCCCTTTTAGTCAATAGCTGGTGGCCCGTCACGTATTGGCTTATACCTCTGACGTGCTAGTGGTTAAATCCACAGCCATAGTATTGACGAGTCTTTAGGGTCCACCACACTTTCAGTTACTCAGCTTTCGGGCGAAACGCTGTAAAGGCCGTATGGAGATATGGCAGGGTTCGATCAGATACGTGCGGTATTGCACAGATCGTGATCGGACGGTTTTTTACTAGCCGGCTTTGGCTTAAGCCGGATCTTGGTATTTGATAGTGTAGTTTTGTCTCTTTGCATTTGTATCCGGACGGAATACAGATGCGGGTGTGTATGCACAGTATCGGGGTTTTCCTGTAATTTATTACAGGACCAGTTTTTCTGGAGTTGCCTGTTTGCTTTTCGTTTCGGTCGATTTCCTTTGTTCCGTTCATTGACCGAAGTTTGGTGGAGGAGGGCTTATTTGCATTGTTGCAAATAAGCATTTGTGGGAGGGGGTTTTTGCTTTATTGTTTTATTCTAGTGGTTGCTCCATACCTTACCTTGCTCTCCCTCTCCACTCTCTCATGAGGTATGGGCCGGCCACTGTTGGGGAATAGAGTGAGGTTTTAATTTGTATAGTGTGATGAAGCTTTATGGGTTTGTGCATTAATTAATATAAAAGGTTTTATAAGGTGCAACATGTGTGTGCAGGGTAATGAATGTTGATGCATTAATTAATTGAATGAGCCCATATTGAGTGTGCAAAGGGGCTGTTCTTTTTAAGAGTGTGCAGGAGGTTTTTATGGAGATGGGGATTAATTAATGCACACTTCTTACTTGATTTCCAGTGAGCATAAATTGAGGGTGCAGGGGCTGAAGTTTTTTTTTCCTGGCCGAGCCATTTTACAGAGCATGCTTCATTATCATTCCCAGCAAGCCTCCATGGATTTTTCTCTTGTATCAATCCTCCACCAAAAAGGCAATTCCTACAACCCCAAAGAGACAATTATACTACACATTCTACAGCAAATCTTGGGCGCGTCGGCTAGCCAACTTCGCGCCCGAGTTGCCTCGGCATTGAGGTGGGAGCCCGTAAAAGATACAGGCGATGTGGTGCCCTTCCGGCAAGGAGGCGACGACCGGAGGATCCGCGGGACATCGGGACGACGACGAGAAGACCGGAGGACTCGGATCACTCGGTATATCTCTAACCCGTCTTGTAGTTAGCTAGATCTAGTTTAATGGCCCGATCCGGGGTTTAGTGCGCGGTGGTGCCGGTTTGCTAAGTCCGCAAAAATTAAATTTTTTCACCGTTTCCACATTTGGTCGTCGGATTGACGACCGGGTCGCCGCCGTGCACTTACAGTGGTATCAGAGCCTCGCCATTGACTTAGTCTAGCTTGGTTTAATGTGTTTTGCATTTCCGATCGACCAAAATTCCAAAATCTACATTTTTGCTAGCGACAGTTTTCTGTAGAAATTTTTTTGGTCTCCAAAAATTTTTCAGGTTGTATAAAACTAATGTGCTAGAAGACCTAAGACTACTGTAGAAATTCGAGACACTGATCTTTTCAGAGGAGCGCGGAACCGCGGCAAAACCCTACTTGTTGCCGCGGTTCCGCCGCAGTATTGATGGATCAGTGTGTACAATTTTTCCAGTAGGCCTTTTGGGTGAAAATTGGGGTTTTGGAATATTAATATTGGGCCCAGAATTTCTTGATCTCCTACAGTAATGCTTGGGGGCCCACTTGTTAATTTTTTGATCGATCGGATATTTTAAACACATTATTTAACAGTATTTATATTATATCTGCGACCGTGAATGTCACTCGATCGGTAAATCCGGTCTAACTGCTATAGCCCGGTTAGACGGATTTGCGAACGTGACTTTCACGTTGATGTTCTGTGTTTTGCTGTGATGTTGCGGATCGATCGTGGGGGATAGCCTGGATGCAATGCTAGTACTGTTTCTGTTGTATTATGTACATTTGATATTACAGGGCGAGCGTCCGACATGTGGACTGCCGTCACTGCCTGTTTGTATTATTCTTTTGGGGCACGACCTGGTTGCGGTCGATGTACCCGTTGTATGTATATTTTACTTTCTGTACTAGGATTACCCCAAGGTGGGGTGCACGGATAGCCGGATTCTAGAAGGCAACAAGCCCGCATCTCATGGCATTGAGACGGAAGGGACTTCACTCTAGGATTGGCGGGCTATTCGCCGCACTCGTAGGGGGTACAGGTTGACCCAGGAGGGGTGCCCAAGTTACCGGATTCCGTGAAGTGTTGGGTGGTTCATTCACGGTGTTGAAGGGGGCTGCCTCGCTTCAGGTTTTGGCGGGTAACTTGCCGCGCCCGTAGGGGTCTAGGATTTCATTGCACAGGCTATCCACACGACCAGGGGAACGTCGGGTTTCAGTAGTGGCTCTGTGAAACCCGGGGATCCCAGATATCTGTATTGTTCTGTGATGCTGTACATTTCTGTGATGTTGCATTTTATTCACGCCTTGAGCGAATATAATATATTGGTATATATATTAGTAGATGTTGTATATGTTTTTCATCCGCGCTAGTCCAGTCCCCGCTCTGCCGTTTGTTAGCTAACCTAACGGGTGATGACGGGACCCAGTGGCGAATGCGGATGGCATATACGTACGTCAGTATATTTTCGTTCTTTGTGGTGTGATCAATTGATGGGACTGCATTGATTCGGATCAATGCAAGTTAAAACAAACCTATTCTGATGTTGTTGGAACACTTTTCAAAAAAAAGCTGTTATTGCAAGGACATTCACTTTTGTTTTGCATCGAGGTATTCATTTAGAATATCCTGCTCCTCAGTCGACGAGGCAAGGGCCGAGATCCCTTCACCGGGAGTGACCCCTTGGACAGAATTTTGCGTCAGGGCATTAACTTCACTATAGCCGATTACTTTTGCTTTGCATCGTGGTATTCATTTGGAATATCCTGCACCCCATTCTACGGGGAAAGAGCCGAGATCCCTTCACCGGGAGTGACCTCTTTAGTAAAGGTTTTCATCACTATATTTTCTAAAAAGCTATCCGTTCCTTCAACGATATCAAGTTCATTACGTTAAAGGTTTTCGCCAGAAACCATTCGTAGCCCTCCGTCGTTTCATATGGGTAGTCAATAGTATTCAAGCTGTGTTTGTTGGCCAAAGTCAAGGCACAGTGTTTGGTAGCTGTTGGTTATTCATATGCAGCATAGATAGATGCGTTGGTTTGGAACAGTCGTACTGCCTTGTTGGCCAAAGTCAAGGGTACGTACGGGTGGATTCAAATTAACCTGGAGAATGACGGGCAAAACTTGACATGTGACTTATTATTTGTTGGCCAAAGTCAAGGTCATAAGAGCATGGGGTAAAAATCCACATCGGGAGTTTCAAAAGAACTGAAACTTGCCAGATATGCGCATACCTTCTGGAGTGTGATAGCGTGAGCGGATTCCGTCACGTTATCATGCGATGATAGTTGGATCCCGATTCCCACTGATGAGTTGGTTTACTCCTCGGGTGACCCCGACTAATTCTTCTTTCAGGTTTGGAGGAGAATTTGAGGTACAGTGGGAGGTTTCCAGATTAGATAAATTGGTAACCATTCTGATCTAGGTTAGAGTGCACGCTGAGTGTTTCTTTTCTCTCTCTCTGGCAGCGACCATTGACCCGACCCAAGACTATGACTCAGTGACCAAGTTGACCGAACCTTCTTAACACTGGCTTTTGGATTGTCAGAATTGCAGACCTCATTGCCACTCCTACTTTTACCCTTTTCTCCAGGACACCCCGTATTACTACGAACGTCCACTTCCATTGGACAAAACCATCGTATGGTTAGATACGAACTCGAAGGAATTCGAGGATGGTTTCCGGTTCTGGAGAAAACGAATAGGATTATTCAGTTGTCTTTTCCCTTTTACCTTCTCTCAAGTTGTGAGTACTCCTTGGTTTAGGAAATAGTACACCTATTATGCAAATTGGATAGTCTTCTTCCAAACCTTAGGCTGGTGCCGACCGGTAGGGAATGAAGAAAACCAATTAGCCTAAACGGTGTGCAGAAGGTATTAAGATTAAGACAAAGCAAGGGATTAGTAAGAGGGCAAAGTAAATTGCGACTGCTGATTCACGACCAAACCAAGTATTTCTTCGCCAATCCTAAATCACCTTTGTATTTCTCCAGGACACTCCGTATCACTACGAAGATCCACAGTTTATTGGATACTCCATCGTATGGTTATATACGAACTCGAAAGGAACTTGTTCCAGTTCGGGGATGGATTCTGGTCCAGGAGAAATAGGAATAAGGTTTATTCGGTTGTCTTTTATCTTCACCTTCTCTCGCATTGCGAGTGTTCCTAGGACTAGGACAGTACACCCATTATGCTTATTGGATAGTCTTCTTCCAAACCATAGGCTGGTGCCGAACGGTAGGGAAGGAAGAAAACCATTTGGCCTAAGGGGTGTGCAGAAGGTAACGACTAAAGACATATAAAGGGATTTGGAGAGGTGGCAAAGAATTATGCAGTTATAGTTGTGAATCTGAATAATGGTAGAGGCATTACTAGGAATACCAGGATACCCCATCGAAACATTTCAATGTTTCAGTTCACTGTGTACTGTTAAAAGAAAACTGATTTCCCGATTAGACACTTGCTCCAGGGTATGTATTTACCAGGTTTGATTCTCACATCTGTATGGTTTTACAGATGATGAGTGGGAGTAAATTATTGGGAATTAGGTGACCATCCTCATTATATCGGGATTCTTTGTAATTGGTGATATTTGAGGAAGCCACCTGGGTTGTTTGCCGGTCGGCAAATATTTGGTTTTGAATATCCGCTGTTGTGCACCAATTTCAAATTGATATATCTGTACGTCTATTTTCATAGAGTGAGATATACCTTTTGATATTATGTCGATGACATTTACCTATATCAGTGGATGGTTAGGTAAGGAGCATTAAACAGCGGTGTAATTCTTCTTAACCATAAGTACAGTTTTCAACCTACGACGCACAATGAAAGAGTTGTTAGACTCGGCGGACTTATACAGAGTATTGTATGTTGTCCAGTGTCCATTAGGACAGAGGGGTTGGTCCTCATACTATATTCTGTTTACTTTTAACTTCTCTAGTTCTTAGACATGTGTTTCGTAGAAACACAGGGTCTAAGTTTTGAGGAGTTATAGGTATTTGAATAGAGTAGAGAACCAGGTGTAGCAAGTATCGGGATTCTTCAAAGTGATCGAAGATGTACATGCTTGTGTATGGTATTCAGTTGATAGTAATGATAAAGAGAAATTGCTTCTCTTTCAGGTTACTCATAATTGGAAGCATTCCTAAGTTGAGTAACGCTGATCGGCCTCTCTCCATTTTGTTGACATGCACTGGAGACAGATGCATGATTTGAATCTGGTTAAATTAAATCAGTGCCTCTGGTTCTATATTGGATATAGTACAGTTCATATCTTAACATTGTTAAGGTACGGGGAGTTGTCCGGCTTATGATTAAAACCAGACTCTGGATAACTCAAGGCACGTTTCTGTAATAGCTGTTTATGGGTTGACCCAGACTATGACGAGGGTTGATTTTCTACCATCTAGAAGATCAATAGTGATATTGTTCTTAACTCGCCACATTTTAAAAAGAAATGGTTATTTTTCAGAAAACAGAAGTGGGAGTATGGTAGAACTGGAAGCGATTCCAGAACCGCAAACGATTACTGAAGATTTGATAAGGAACCTAAAGATTCAATCTATTTTGACATTCCATTGGCCACTCCGCAGATAAGGTGGGTAACTTCAGGCACCCGAGAGGTACTCCGGTAGTCTCAAGGACGGTGACAGGAAAGTTCTTGTTTACCCACACTTGCCATTGCTGTTGTTCCAGACTGTGAGACCCGGCAGGAGGATGAGTATAGCGTCGTTCTAAACTTGTTTTAGAAGTGTACGTTTATATGACTCTGCCAGAGGGTTGTCGTAATCAGTGGGAGCAGCAGAAGAATTGGTGGACAGGTAGCCTATGTCTACTTATAGACTAAAGCAGATATAGCGGAGTTAGATCATCTGTTTCTGATGTGACAGTCATAGGTTTGACGTCATCAGAATAGGGGATGGATCTGTTGAGAAGATAGTAGGAAGTGATATTCCTATACTACGATCGGTTATACTTTGGTCGTCACACAGTAGTTTCTCCACAAGGAACTTGGACATTATATCAGACATACTGGTTACTAGATCTATGGTTTTTAGATCTAGATTTGGATGGTTTCCCAATCAGGGTATCTTGACAGCATTCTAAGAGCATTTAGAATGGACGACTCCTGGCACAGCGGTGTACCTGCAGGTGATGGAGTCACCCTCTCTAAAGGTGTCTTATAGACTAAAATAGAGAGGGATGTGCATGATTGACAGATCACTTGCTTAGGCAATTGAGTCAATCATGTGATGTCAAGTACCACACCAGATGTTATTCTTGCACAAGATGCAATAAGTTGATATTGATCCAATCCTGGAGAAACAGTCGGAAGCAGTTTTAGAACATAAGTGGATGTTCTAGGGATATGATAACGACAGCCTCATTAGGGAGACAGTTATCATTCCAGGCTTCCAAGGTGACATGGACGACAGGGTGATCGTCAGAGTTATAGTTTTCCTTCTGACGAGGGGCAGTATTTTGGACAGGTGGTCCAAGGCAATACTGAGGGTGGCATGGAGCAGGATACTGATTAAGTTCAGTTGACGATACAGTCTAAGAATTTTGGATTTGGAGTTCATTTATGAACCAGGTCCCATCAGACATCCAGACATTCTAAGACAGGTATTGCTCATTTCGGGAGATAGTTTTCTCCGCGAACTTGAGATATAGAGAGATATAGAAAGAAACATCATGGCGGATCCACTCACTGAGGCTATTCCTTGAACGCAATAGTTTCGCAAACAAGCTTTGTGAGACTGACCAGTAGAGGAGTTGGGTGTTCGGTATCACACGGGCTGTGAGTATGCGACATCGCAATAATTAGCCTTGAGTGCAAGTGGGAGATTGTTGGAGGTAGTGCCCTCAGAGTCAATTATTGGATCACAGGCACGTGATTGCAATGATTGAGGGAGGACCTATCCCGGTACAACAGTCTTACTCGAGATGATAGTATGCTATCTGGTTTATCTTTATCATCGTGTACTGTTTTAGGTGACCTGACAGGTCGCTATTGCATGATGATAGAGCCCCTAGGATTCTTGCTTGACTGCCGGCAGTATGAGGGCGATCATATAAGTGAGAGCTGGAGTCTATAAGCACATCCTTAATAGGTCCCTAGTCGTGGGAGTTTCGAGACAAGGCATCGATTCTCCAAAGTAGACTAGTGTATACAGTCGTGACCCCGACGAGGGGCGGTGGCCGGTCTCACAGGCCACTGGTGTCAGTTGGTTCACCTAAGATGTATACAGGTGCTCATTGGGTTATGAGTACAACGGACAGGACTCGCCGGGAATATGCTAGCTGGTCTTATACCTGACGTCAGATAGCAGTTCCCAGGTGACATGTGTACAGGTTAGTTCATCGACCTGGGGATCGTCATTTGTCTCGTGTGAGTTCCCACTGTGCTTTGATTACTACCCTACCATGGCTCAAAGGAGTCGTGCAAACAGGTTTTAGTTGGGTACAGTCCCGAGCCACATGGAGGCAGTGAGCGGATCTTCAGGGGTTCGTCTCTCCCGGTATTGGGGGTGAGGTCACGCTTTGTCTAGGAGAGCCATTACACGAAGTCCTTGGCCAAGGCAGGAGATTTACTGGTAGGTATTCCAGTAGTATCTCAGGGTGTTCTGGGCTACACTCCGACACGACTTGTACCGCTTTTGGGGGTCTGAATTTTACCCACCCCCTAGGCCCGACATGCGATGCTCATAGACGAACGGACCGGACTGTACGGATATTGTCACTGACAGGCTCAGTAGTGTGTCAGGATGAGTTCGCTCATCGACGTCCCTTTTAGTCAATAGCTGGTGGCCCGTCACGTATTGGCTTATACCTCTGACGTGCTAGTGGTTAAATCCACAGCCATAGTATTGACGAGTCTTTAGGGTCCACCACACTTTCAGTTACTCAGTTTTCGGGCGAAACGCTGTAGAGGCCGTATGGAGATATGGCAGGGTTCGATCAGATACGTGCGGTATTGTACAGATCGTGATCGGACGGTTTTTTACTAGCCGGCTTTGGCTTAAGCCGGATCTTGGTATTTGATAGTGTAGTTTTGTCTCTTTGCATTTGTATCCGGACGGAATACAGATGCGGGTGTGTATGCACAGTATCGGGGTTTTCCTGTAATTTATTACAGGACCAGTTTTTCTGGAGTTGCCTGTTTGCTTTTCGTTTCGGTCGATTTCCTTTGTTCCGTTCATTGACCGAAGTTTGGTGGAGGAGGACTTATTTGCATTGTTGAAAATAAGCATTTGTGGGAGGGGTTTTTTGCTTTATTGTTTTATTCTAGTGGTTGCTCCATACCTTACCTTGCTCTCCCTCTCCACTCTCTCATGAGGTATGGGCCGGCCACTGTTGGGGAATAGAGTGAGGTTTTAATTTGTATAGTGTGATGAAGCTTTATGGGTTTGTGCATTAATTAATATAAAAGGTTTTATAAGGTGCAACATGTGTGTGCAGGGTAATGAATGTTGATGCATTAATTAATTGAATGAGCCCATATTGAGTGT
The DNA here is from genome assembly GCA_030015575.1 of Agapanthus africanus. NCBI lineage: Eukaryota > Viridiplantae > Streptophyta > Magnoliopsida > Asparagales > Amaryllidaceae > Agapanthus > Agapanthus africanus. Next base: position 373,619,297 of record CM057343.1, on the reverse strand, counting down.
GCAAAGGGGCTGTTCTTTTTAAGAGTGTGCAGGAGGTTTTTATGGAGATGGGGATTAATTAATGCACAGTTCTTACTTGATTTCCAGTGAGCATAAATTGAGGGTGCAGGGGCTGAAGTTTTTTTTTCCTGGCCGAGCCATTTTACAGAGCATGCTTCATTATCATTCACAGCAAGCCTCCATGGATTTTTCTCTTGTATCAATCCTCCACCAAAAAGGCAATTCCTACAACCCCAAAGAGACAATTATACTACACATTCTACAGCAAATCTTGGGCGCGTCGGCTAGCCAACTTCGCGCCCGAGTTGCCTCGGCATTGAGGTGGGAGCCCGTAAAAGATACAGGCGATGTGGTGCCCTTCCGGCAAGGAGGCGACGACCGGAGGATCCGCGGGAGATCGGGACGACGACGAGAAGACCGGAGGACTCGGATCACTCGGTATATCTCTAACCCGTCTTGTAGTTAGCTAGATCTAGTTTAATGGCCCGATCCGGGGTTTAGTGCGCGGTGGTGCCGGTTTGCTAAGTCCGCAAAAATTAAATTTTTTCACCGTTTCCGCATTTGGTCGTCGGATTGACGACCGGGGCGCCGCCGTGCACTTACACATCCATCGCCCATCATATGGGTCAAGATGCGTATACGCTAGTCTACTCTGGTGCATCGATGCCCTGTCTCGATACACCCTCGACTAGGAACAGTTATAGGATATACTCGTCGACTACCGTGGCCCCACTAGTATGATCTCATCATAGTCCCAGTAGTCGAGTACATATCCTAAGGGCTTTATCAACATGTAACATAGAGACAATCAGAGTACATGTTAAGATAAAGTACAACCAGATAGCATACTATCATGTCGAGCAAGAAAGTCCTCCCTATATATGTCCTAGCATCCACTACAATATACATCGTATGTACAGTAATGGCCTCTAGGGCATACATATAACTAACATCTAGGGCATAAACACTAACAATCTCCCACTTGCACTAGGGCCATGTGCTGGCATATCGCAGACCTATCATCTCGAATAGGCTCTCGAACTGCGTCTGAGGAATGGCCTTAGTGAATGGATCAACAGTGTTATTCTTGTAAGTGCACGGCGGCGCCCCGGCCGTCAATCCGACGCCGGAATGCGGAAGCGGTGAAAAACTTTAATTTTTGCGGACTTAGCAAACCGGCACCACCGCGCACTAAACACCCGGATCGTAACCATTAACAAGTCTAAGCTAACTAGAAGATGGGTTAGAGATATACCGACGATCCAAGTCCTCCGGTCTTCTCGTCATGGTCCCGATCTCCTGCGGAAAAGTCCCGTCTCCTCCTCGTCGCCGGAAGTGCACCACATCGCCTACTTTGTTTACGGGCTCCCACCTCAATGCCGAGGCAACTCGGGCGCGAAGCCGGCTACTCGACGTGCCCAAGATTTGCTGTAGAATATGTAGTCGTCAAGTCTCATTTGGGGTTTTGGAGCTTTGCCATTTGGTGGAGGGATGATACAAAAACAATGTGGAGGAACTTGAACATCAAGAGAGCAAAAATCCCCACTACAAAAATGGGCAACCCCTCCTCCAAGCTTGGCCGGCCATGAGAGGTGAATGGAGAGAATGAGAGAGAGTGAGCCAAGGAATGAGTGGTGCAACCATAACAATAATACAAAAGGGAATCATGAAAGAACATGATAACAAAATACATCCACACTCAATCACCAACCATCATTAAACATGATGGCTTAAAAGTCATGCCATCATGAAGATACAAGTCAAGGTCAAAAGAATGGTGCACCATCATGATACAAGGAAACATGCAAAGACCCCCTTCCACAAAAGCTTATTTGCAACAATGCAAATAAGCCCTCCTCCACCAATCTTCGGCCAATGAACGGAACAAAGGAAATTGGCAGAAACGGAAAGCAAACTGGCAACTCCAAAAACTGGTCCCGTAATAAATTACAGGAAAACCCCGATACTGTGCATACACACCCGCATTTGTATTCCGACCGAAATACAAATGCAATGAGACAAAATCTACACTGTACTATACTAGGATCCGGCTTATACCAAAGCCGGCCAGTAATATCCGTTCGATCCTGATCCGTGCAATACCGCACGTATCTGATCGAACCCTGCCATATATCCATACGGCCTATAGTACAAACTGTCCGATCCCGATCCGTGCAATACCGCACGTATCTGGTCGGACCTTGCCATATCTCCATACGGCCTCTACAACCTTTCGCCCGAAAGCTGAGTAACTGAATGTGGGGGACTCTAAAGACTCGTCAACACCTTGGTTGTGGATTTAACTACTAGCACGTCAGAGGTATAAGCCAATACGTGACGGGCTACCAGGTACTGACTAAAAGGGACGTCTGTGAGCGAACTTAGCCCGACAACCCTACTGAGCCTGTCAGTGACAATATCCGTGCAGTCCGGTCCGTTCGTCTATGAGTATCGCATGGCGGGCCTAGGGGGTTGGTAAAAGTCAGACCCCCAAAAGCGGTACAAGTCGTGTCGGAGTGTAGCCCAGAACACCCTGAGATACTACTGGAATACCTACCAGTAAATCTCCTTGCCTTGGCCAAGGACTTTGTGTAATGGCTCTCCTAGACACAGCACGACCTCACCCCCAATACCGGGAGAGACGAACCCCTGAAGATACGCTCACTGCCTCCATGTGGCTCGGGACTGTACCCAACTAAAACCTGTTTGCACGACTCCTTTGAGCCGTGGTAGGGTAGTAATCAAAGTACAGTGGGAACTCACACGAGACAAATGACGATCCCCAGGTCGATGAACTAACCTGCACACATGTCACCAGCGAACTGCCATCTGACGTCTGGTATATGACCAACTAGCATGTTCCCGGCGAGTCCTGTCCGGTGTACTCATAACCCAATGAGCACCTGTATACATCTTAGGTGATCCAACTGACACCAGTGGCTTGTGAGACCGGCCACCGCCCTTCGTCGGGGTCTCGACTGTATACACTAGTCTACTAATGGAGTATCGATGCCCAGTCTCGAAACTCTCACGACTAGGGACCTTTTAAGGATAAGCTTATAGACCCCCAGCTCCCATTTATATGATCGCCCTCATACTGCTGGTGGTCAAGCAAGAATCCTAGGGGCTCTATCAACGTGTAATAGCGACGTGTCAGGTTACCTAAAGCAGTACACGATGATAAAGGTAAACCAGATAGCATACTATCATCTCGAGTAAGACTGTCCTACCGGGATAGGTCCTCCCTCAATCATTACAATCAAGTACCTGTGACCTAATAATTGACTCTGAGGGCACTATCTCCAACAATCTCCCACTTGCACTCAAGGCTAATTATTGCGATGTCGCATACTCACAGCCCGTGTGATACCGAACATCCAACTCCTCTATTAGTCAGTCTCAGAAAGCTCGTTTGCGGAACTATTGCGTTCGAGGAATAGCCTCAGTGAGTGGATCCGCTTAGTTGTTTCTTTCTATGTCTCTCTATATCTCAAGTTCGCGGAGAAATCCATCTCCCGAAAAGAGCAATACCTGTCTTAGAATACGTCTGGATGTCTGATGGGACCTAGCTCATAAATGAACTCCAAATCCAAACTTCTTAGACTGTATCGTCAACTGAACTTAATCAGTATCCTGCGCGCCATGCCTCCCTCGGTATTGCCTTGGACCACCTGTCCAAAATACTGCCCCTCATCAGAAGGAAAACTATAACTTTGACAACCTCCTTGTCGTCCATGTCACCTTGGAAGCCTGGAATGATAACTGTCTCCTGAATGAGGCTGTCGTTATCATATCCCTAGAACATCCACTTATGTTCTAAAACTGCTTCCGACTGTTTCTCCAGGATTGAATTAATATCAACTTATTGCATCTAGTGCAAGAACAACATCTGGTGTGGTACTTGACATCTCATGATTGACTCAATTGCCTGAGCAAGTGACCTGCCAATCATGCACGTCCCTCTCCCCTTTAGTCTGTAAGACACCTTTAGAGAGGGTGACTCCATCTTCTGCAGGCACACTACCGTGCATGGAGTCGTCCATTCTAAATACTCTTAGAATGCTGTCTGAGTACCCTGATTAGGAAACCACCCAAATCTAGATCTGAAACCATAGATCTAGTAACCAGTATGTCTGATATAAAATCCATTTCCTTTGTGGAGAAACCACTGTGTGACGACCAAAGTATAACCGATTGTAGTATAGGAGTTTCCTTTCCTACTATGTGTATGTCATCCAAATACCAGGATATCACACCCTACTACCTTCTCAACAGATCCATCCCCTATTCTGATGAAGTCAAACCCATGACTGTCACGTCAGAAATAGATGATCTATCTCCGCTACATCTGCTTTAGTCTATAAATAGACATAAGCTACCTGTCCACCAATGCTTCCGCTGCTCCCACTGACTACGACAACCCTCTGGCAGAGTCATATAGACGTACACTTCTAAAACTAGTTTAGAACGACGGTATACTCATCCTCCCGCCTGGTCTCGCAGCCTGGAACAACAGCAATGGTAATTGTGGGTAAACAAGAACTTCCCTGTCACCGTCCTTGAGGCTACCGTAGTACCTCTCGGGTGCCTGAAGTTACCCACCTTATCTGCGGAGTGGCCAATGGAATGTCAATCCAGATTGAATCTTTAGGTTCCTTATTAAATCTTCAGTAATCGTTTGTGGTTCTGGAATCACTTCCAGTTCTACCATACTCCCACTACTGTTTTCCTGAAAAAATCCATTTTTAATTTAAAACTGTGGCGAGTCAAGAACAATATTGCTATTGATCTTCCAGATGGTAGAAAATCAACCCGCGTCATAGCCTGGGTCAACCCACAAACAGCCATTACAGAAACGTGCCTTGAGTTGTCCAGTCTCTGGTTTTAATCATAAACCGGACAACTCCCCGTACCTTAACATCGTTAAGATATGAACTGTTCTATATCCAATATAGAAACAGAGGCACTGATTTAATTGAACCAGATTCAAATCATGCAGCTGTCCCCAGCGCATGTCAACTAAATGGAAGGAGGCCGATCAGCGTTACTCAACTTAGGAATACTTCCAATTATGAGTAACCTGAAAGAGAAGCAATTTCTCTTAATCATTACTATCAACTGAATACCATTGACAAGTATCTACATCTTTGATCACTTTGAAGAATCCCGATACTTGCTACACCTGGTTCTCTACTCTATTCAAATACCTATAACTTCTCAAAATTCAGACCCTGTGTTTCCGCGAAACATTTGTCTAAAAACTAGAGAAGTCATAAGTAAACCGAATATAGTACGAGGACCAACCCCTCTGTCTTGATGGACCCTGGACAACATACAATACTCTGCATAAGTCCCTTGAGTCTGATAACTCATTTACTGTGTGTCGTAGGTTGAAAACTGTACTTATGGTTAAGAAGAATTGCACCGCTGTTTAATGCTCCTTACCTAACCATCCACTGATATAGGTAAATGTCGTAGACATAATTTCAGAAAGGTATATCTCACTCTATGAAAATAGACGTACAGATATATCAATTTGAAATTGGTGCATAACTGCGGATATTAAAAACCAAACATTTGCCGACCGGCAAACAGCCCAGGTGATTTCCTCAAATATCACCGATTACAACGAATCCCGATACAATGAGGATGATCACCCAATTCCCAATAACCTACTCCCACTCATCATCTGTAAAACCATACAGATGTGAGAATCGTACCTGGTAAATACATACCCTGGAGTAAGTGTCTAATCGGGAAATCAGTTTTCTTTTAATAGTACACAGTGAAACTGAAACATTGAAATGTTTCGTTGGGGTATCCTGGTATTCCTAGTAATGCCTCTTCCAGATTCACGACTGTAACCGTATAGTTCTTTGCCACCTCTCCAAATCCCTTCATATGTCTTTAGTCTTTACCTTCTGTACACCCCTTTAGGCCAAATGGTTTTCTTCATTCCCTACCGTTCGGCACCAGCCTATGGTTTGGAAGAAGACTATCCAATAAGCATAATGGGTGTAATGTCCCAATCCTAGGAACACTCGCAATGCGAGAGAAGGTGAAGATAAAAGACACCTGAATAAATCTTATTCCTATTTCTCCTGAACCAGAATCCATCCCCGAACTGGAACAAGTTCCTTTCGAGTTCGTATATAACCATACGATGGAGTATCCAATAAACTGTGGATCTTCGTAGTGATACGGAGTGTCCTGGAGAAATACAAAGGTGATTTTAGGATTGGCGAAGAAATACCTGGTTTGGTCATGAATATCTGTTGCAATTTACTTTGCCCTCTTACTAATCCCTTGCTTTGTCTTAACTTAATACCTTCTGCACACCATCGTTAGGCTAATTGGTTTTCTTCATTCCCTACCGGTCGGCACCAGCCTAAGGTTTGGAAGAAGACAATCCAATTTGCGTAATAGGTGTACTACCCCTAAACCAAGGAGTACTCGTAACCTGAGAGAGGGTAAAAGGAAAAGACAACTGAATAATCCCATCCGTTTTCTCCAGAACCGGAAACCATCCTCGAATAAATTCTTTCGAGTTCGTATCTAACCATACGATGGTTTTGTCCAATGGAAGTGGACGTTCGTAGTAATACGGGGTGTCCTGGAGAAAAGGGTAAAAGTAGGAGTGGCAATGAGGTTTGCAACTCTGACAATCCAAAAGCCGGTGTTTAAGAAGGTTCGGTCAACTTGGTCACTGAGTCAAAGTCTTAGGGTCGGGTCAATGGTCGCTGCCAAAGAGAGAGAGAGAAAAGAAACACTCAGCGTGCACTCTAACCTAGATCAGAATGGTTACCAATTTATCTAATCTGGAAAACTCCCACTGTACCTCAAATTCTCCTCCAAACCTGAAAGAAGAATTAGTCGGGGTCACCCGAGGAGTAAACTAACTCATCAGTGGGAATCGGGATCCAACTATCATTGCATGATAACGTGACGGAATCCGCTCACGGTATCACACTCCAGAAGGTATGCGCATATCTGGCAAGTTTCAGTACTTTTGAAACTCCCGATGTGATTTCTGCCCCATGCTCTTATGACCTTGACTTTGGCCAACATATCATAAGTCACATGTCAAGTTCTACCCGTCATTCTCCAGGTTAATTTGAATCCACCAGTACATACCCTTGACTTTGGCCAACATGGCAGTACGACTGTTCCAAACCAACGCATCTATCTATGCTGCATATGAATAACCAACAGCTACCAAACACTGTGCCTTGACTTTGGCCAACATACACAGCTTGAATACTATTGACTATCCACATGAAATGACAGAGGGCTACGAATGGTTTCTGGCGAAAACCTTTAACGTAGTGAACTTGATATCGTTGAAGGAACGGATAGCTTTTTTAAAAATATAGTGACGAAAACCTTTGCTAAAGAGGTCACTCCCGGTGAAGGGATCTCGGCTCTTTCCCCGTAGAATGGGGTGCAGGATATTTCAAATGAATACCACGATGCAAAGCAAAAGTAATCGGCTATAGTGAAGTTATTGCCCTGACGCAAACTTTTGTCCAAGGGGTCACTCCCGGTGAAGGGATCTCGGCCCTTGCCTCGTCGACTGAGGAGCAGGATATTCCAACTGAATATCACGATGCAAAACAAAAGTGAACGTCCTTGCAATAACAGCTTTTTGAAAAGTGTTCCAACAACATCAGATTAGGTTTGTTTTTAACTTGCATTGATCAAAATCAATGCAGTCCCATCAATTGATCACACCAAAAAGAACGAAAATATACTGATGTACGTATATGCCATCCGCATTCGCCACTGGGTCCCGTCATTACCCGTTAGGTTAGCTAACTAACGACAGAGCGGGGACTGGACTAGCGCGGATGTAAAACATATACAACATCTACTAATATATATACCAATATATTATATTCGCTCAAGGCGTGAATAGAATGCAACATCACAGAGAATGAACAGCATCACAGAAACAATACAGATATCTGGGATCCCCGGGTTTCACAGAGCCGCTGAAACCCGACGTTCCCCTGGTCGTGTGGATAGCCTGTGCAATGAAAACCTAGACCCCTACGGGCGCGGCAAGTCACCCGCCAAAACCTGAAGCGAGGCAGCCCCCTTGAGCACCGTGAATGGACCACCCAGCACTTCACGGAATCCGGTAACTTGGGCACCCCTCCTGGGTCAACCTGTACCCCCTACGAGTGCGGCGAATAGCCCGCCAATCCTAGAGTGAAGCCCCCTCCGTCTCAATGCCATGAGATGCGGGCTTGTTGCCCTCTAGAACCCGGCTATCCGTGCACCCCTCCGCGGGGCAATCCTAGTACAGAAAGTAAAATATACATACACCGGGTACATCGACCGCAACCAGGTCGTGCCCCAAAATAATAATACAAACAGGCAGTGACGGCAGTCCACATGTCGGACGCTCGCCCCGCAATATCAAATGTACATAATACAACAAAACTGTACTAGCATTGCATCCAGGCTATCCCCCACGACCGATCCGCAACATCACAGCAAAACCAAAACATCAACGTGAAAGTCACGTTCGCAAATCCGTCTAACCGGGCTATAGCAGTTAGACCGGATTTACCGATCAAGTGACATTCACGGTCGCAGATATAAGGTAAATACTGTGAAAAATGTGTTTAAAATTTTCCGATTGACCAAAAAATTAACAAGTGGGCCCCCAATCAAAACTGTAGCACTCACAGAAAACCTGGGCCCAATTTTAATATTCCAAAACCCATATTTTAAGCCCAGAAGGCCTCTGTAAAAAATTGGTGAAGTGATCTCCACAGTGCGCGGCGGAAGGGCGGCGGGAAGGTGGTTTTCGCGGCGGTTCCGCGCTCCCACTGTGGATTTACTTCGTCGAATTTTTACAGAGCTCTTAGATTTTCCAGTACATCAATATTTTACAACCTGAAAAATTTTTCGACACCAAAAATTTCCAACAGAAAACTGATGTGGGCAAATACGGGTTTTTGGACATTTCGATCGATCGGAACTGAAAAACACATTACACAAAGCTAGACTAAGTTAATGGCGAGGCTCTGATACCACTGTAAGTGCACGGCGGCGCCCCGGCCGTCAATCCGACGCCGGAATGCGGAAGCGGTGAAAAACTTTAATTTTTGCGGACTTAGCAAACCGGCACCACCGCGCACTAAACACCCGGATCGTAACCATTAACAAGTCTAAGCTAACTAGAAGATGGGTTAGAGATATACCGACGATCCAAGTCCTCCGGTCTTCTCGTCATGGTCCCGATCTCCTGCGGAAAAGTCCCGTCTCCTCCTCGTCGCCGGAAGTGCACCACATCGCCTACTTTGTTTACGGGCTCCCACCTCAATGCCGAGGCAACTCGGGCGCGAAGCCGGCTACTCGACGTGCCCAAGATTTGCTGTAGAATATGTAGTCGTCAAGTCTCATTTGGGGTTTTGGAGCTTTGCCATTTGGTGGAGGGATGATACAAAAACAATGTGGAGGAACTTGAACATCAAGAGAGCAAAAATCCCCACTACAAAAATGGGCAACCCCTCCTCCAAGCTTGGCCGGCCATGAGAGGTGAATGGAGAGAATGAGAGAGAGTGAGCCAAGGAATGAGTGGTGCAACCATAACAATAATGCAAAAGGGAATCATGAAAGAACATGATAACAAAATACATCCACACTCAATCACCAACCATCATTAAACATGATGGCTTAAAAGTCATGCCATCATGAAGATACAAGTCAAGGTCAAAAGAATGGTGCACCATCATGATACAAGGAAACATGCAAAGACCCCCTTCCACAAAAGCTTATTTGCAACAATGCAAATAAGCCCTCCTCCACCAATCTTCGGCCAATGAACGGAACAAAGGAAATTGGCAGAAACGGAAAGCAAACTGGCAACTCCAAAAACTGGTCCCGTAATAAATTACAGGAAAACCCCGATACTGTGCATACACACCCGCATTTGTATTCCGACCGAAATACAAATGCAATGAGACAAAATCTACACTGTACTATACTAGGATCCGGCTTATACCAAAGCCGGCCAGTAATATCCGTTCGATCCTGATCCGTGCAATACCGCACGTATCTGATCGAACCCTGCCATATATCCATACGGCCTATAGTACAAACTGTCCGATCCCGATCCGTGCAATACCGCACGTATCTGGTCGGACCTTGCCATATCTCCATACGGCCTCTACAACCTTTCACCCGAAAGCTGAGTAACTGAATGTGGGGGACTCTAAAGACTCGTCAACACCTTGGTTGTGGATTTAACCACTAGCACGTCAGAGGTATAAGCCAATACGTGACGGGCTACCAGGTACTGACTAAAAGGGACGTCTGTGAGCGAACTTAGCCCGACAACCCTACTGAGCCTGTCAGTGACAATATCCGTGCAGTCCGGTCCGTTCGTCTATGAGTATCGCATGGCGGGCCTAGGGGGTTGGTAAAAGTCAGACCCCCAAAAGCGGTACAAGTCGTGTCGGAGTGTAGCCCAGAACACCCTGAGATACTACTGGAATACCTACCAGTAAATCTCCTTGCCTTGGCCAAGGACTTTGTGTAATGGCTCTCCTAGACACAGCACGACCTCACCCCCAATACCGGGAGAGACGAACCCCTGAAGATACGCTCACTGCCTCCATGTGGCTCGGGACTGTACCCAACTAAAACCTGTTTGCACGACTCCTTTGAGCCGTGGTAGGATAGTAATCAAAGTACAGTGGGAACTCACACGAGACAAATGACGATCCCCAGGTCGATGAACTAACCTGCACACATGTCACCAGGGAACTGCCATCTGACGTCTGGTATATGACCAACTAGCATGTTCCCGGCGAGTCCTGTCCGGTGTACTCATAACCCAATGAGCACCTGTATACATCTTAGGTGATCCAACTGACACCAGTGGCTTGTGAGACCGGCCACCGCCCTTCGTCGGGGTCTCGACTGTATACACTAGTCTACTAATGGAGTATCGATGCCCAGTCTCGAAACTCTCACGACTAGGGACCTTTTAAGGATAAGCTTATAGACCCCCAGCTCCCACTTATATGATCGCCCTCATACTGCTGGTGGTCAAGCAAGAATCCTAGGGGCTCTATCAACGTGTAATAGCGACGTGTCAGGTCACCTAAAGCAGTACACGATGATAAAGGTAAACCAGATAGCATACTATCATCTCGAGTAAGACTGTCCTACCGGGATAGGTCCTCCCTCAATCATTACAATCACGTACCTGTGACCTAATAATTGACTCTGAGGGCACTATCTCCAACAATTCTCAGTATCTACTCTCTTCACCTCGATCTCCCTGATCAGGTGATACCGCCTTAAGATGTATCTGGACTTCTGATGGGACCTGGGTTCCTTCGCTAAAACTATAGCGCTGTTGTTGTCGCAATACAGAGGTATTGGATTAACACTGGTAGGAACCACCAGAAGTTCTGTTTGGAACTTCTTCATCCAGACTGCTTCTTTTGCGGCATCGCAAACAGCTATATACTCCGCTTCCATCGTCGAGTCAGCAACGGTGTCCTGCTTGGAACTATTCCAACAGACCGTCCCTCCATTGAGGGTAAAGACATAACCTGACATGGACTTGGAGTCATCCTTGTCACTCTGAAAGCTGGAGTCAGTAAAGACCTCGATCTAGAGGTCCTTTCCGCCATACACCAAGAACATCTCCTTAGTCCTTCTCAGGTACTTGAGAATGTTCTTTACTGCTATCCAGTGCTTCTTCCCTGGGTTTTCCTGATACCAACTACCAACGCTCAATGCGTATGCTACATCTGGTGTGTTACATAACATCGCATACATTATAGAGCCTACCGCAAAAGCGTAGGGTATAATTGACATGCGAGCCCTTTCCATATCAGTCTTGGGAGACATCACTTTGGAGAGGGTGATTCCGTGACAAGTCGGTAGGTTACCGTGCTTAGAATCTTCCATACTGAATCTTTTCAATATGGTGTCTATATACCTGGACTGTGAAAGTCCCAACATCCTTTTTGATCTATCACGATAGATCTGGATCCCCAGAATGTAGGTGGCATCACCCAGGTCCTTCATGGAGAACTTGTGTGACAAGAATCCTTTGACTAACTGTAGTATAGGAAAATCATTTCCTATTAGGAGAATGTCATCCACGTACAAGACGAGGAATACTACATCTCTCCCTACAATCTTACTGTATATGCATGGTTCATCTTGATTCTTGATAAAGTCGAATTCTTTAACAGTATCATCAAAACAGATGTTCCAACTCCGTGATGCCTACTTTAGTCCATAAATGGACTTAAGCAACTTGCACACTTTACCGCTGCTCCCACTCTGAATGAATCCCTCTGGCTGATCCATATAGACGCACTCTTCCAAATTTCCATTCAGAAAAGCTGTCTTTACGTCCATCTGCCAGATCTCATAATCATGGAAGGCAGCAATGGTAAGAAGGACCCGAATGGATTTGAGCATAACCACTGGAGAAAAGGTTTCGTCATAGTCCAAACCAGGTCTTTGACGAAAACCCTTTGCAACAATTCTACCCTTATAGGTTTCAACCTGTCCATCTACACCAATCTTCTTTTTGAAGATCCATTTGCATCCTACTGGTTTTACCCCATCTGGAGCAATGTCCAAAGTCCATACTTTGTAAGTGTACATGGACTCCATTTCGGTCCGCATTGCATCCAGCCATCTTACCGAGTCGCCGCTCTGGATGGCCTGCTGGAAGCTAGTAGGTTCATCATTATCAATGATGCAATCCTCTCGATCCCCATCTATGAGAAAACCGTAGTATCTCTCGAGCGGGTGGGACTGCCTACTACTTCTGCGGATAGGCGCTGGGATGTCCCTTTCTTCTGAAACTTCTGGTTTTACCATACTTTCAGTAACAGCTTGTGGTTCTGGAAATTTTTCCGGTTCCATTGCGCTACAACTCTTCTGATTTTCTAAAAATTCAGCTTCCAAGAAGTGGGCATGACGAGAAACAAAAACCTTTTGTCCTTCTGCGTAATAGAAATAATACCCCTTGGAGTTCTTTGGAAATCCCACAAACTTACACTGTACTGAGCATGCCTCAAGCTTGTCCGCATGCTGCTTTTTAACAAAGCTGGACAACCCCATGTCTTAAAGTGTTTAAGACAGGGTTTCTTCCCACTCCACATCTGATTTGGTATGGTAGGCATAGTCTTGGTTGGAACCTGGTTCAAAATATATGCAGCTGATTCTAGTGCATAACCCCAGAAAGATCACGGTAACTTAGCCTTACTCATCATGGAACGTACCATATACAATATGGTTCGGTTCTGTCTTTCCGATACACCGTTATGTTGTGGAGTGTATGGAGGAGTAAACTGAGAGAAAATTCCTTTCTCTTTTAGGTAACCCAGGAACTCGGCACTTAAGTATTCACCACCTCGATCAGATCTCAGTGTCTTGATACTTTTGCCTATCTAGTTTTCCACTTCATTCTTGTATTCTCGGAATTTCTCAAAGGCCTCAGATTTATGCTTCATCAAGAAGATATGTCCATACCTAGAGAAATCATCCGTAAAAGTAATGAAGTAGGAATAACCACCTCTTGCATGTGTAGACATTGGACTGCACACGTCACTGTGTATGAGTCCCAAGAGCTCGCTCGCTCTTACTCCATGTCCAGTAAACGGAGTCTTTGTCATCTTTCCCATGAGACAAGATTCACAAGTAGCATAAGATTGATATTCGAACGGATTCAAATATCTTTCTCTATGTAACTTAGTCTACCGTGTTTCATTAATGTGACCTAGTCTACAATACCATAAGAAAGCCTGATTTATTTTCGGAGACTTTCTTTTAAGTATGTTCTGGACATTGAAAACTTGAGCTTGATTTAATATGTATATACCGTCATCGAATGTACCGGACCCAATCAGAACTTGATTTAGGTTTACTACATCGCTTACGAATGTAAAATCATATCCCTCTCTTGAAAGTGAGGACACTGATATGATATTACAAGTCAAACTAGGTACATACAAACAGTTACGTAGAATCAATATCTGCCCACTTGTCAAACCTAGGCGATATTCTCCCACGGATTCGGCGTCCACACTCATTCCGTTCGCAATTCTGAGAGACAAATCGCCTACCCTAATAACTCTACGGTTTCTCAAAGCATGTAATGAATTATAGATATGAGATCCTGCTCCGGTATCTAGTATCCAGGAAGTAGAGTTAATTGACAAACACAGTTCTCAATAACAAACACACCCGAGGCCGAAACCACAACATGCTTCGAATCCTGGATACCGGCTTCCAAAGCCCTGCAATCTTTCTGCCAATATCCGTTCGTATAACAATAGGAATATCCCTCCTTCCCTACACCAAGTCCCGAAACTTTTGCTCTTCCCTTCCTTCTATTTCACTGACACCGTATATCGGTTTTGTGGAGGTCTTCTTCTTTTCACCCTTTGCTTTCGCCCTGGATGTAGAAGAAAAAGGTCCCCCATTAAGCAGACAGGTGTCTCCCTGGTTTCTTTCAGGGTGTAAGTAGAGGGTAGGGACTGGGGAAATAAGTCAGCATATAACCTGTTTCCCAACGTGGTCTCCAGGTCCGTGAGCTCATCAATATAGCTAGTCATCGTAAGGACGTCGTCCCTTATAGATGACCCGACAGCCAAGCTCGCTTAAAGCAATTCGTTCGAGGTCTCATATCTTGCGATATGAGATTGCTCTCCATATAAATCTTTATTATGGAGGAAGATGGAAACTAAGTCCATCTTCCTGTGCTGCTTCTGGTATACACCATTAACTGAAGCCAACACGAGGCACTCGGCACTCGCACTGTCTTTTTCCCTTGTCTGGCGGATATTCATATCCGCGACGGTGGGAACTGGACCTGGGACGGCGGGGGCTTGAGTAGTAATAGGGTGATCCAGCTTGTCATAGGCAATGGACATCTGGACAGACCTTTGCCAGTCATAAAAGTCGGATTCAGTCAACTTGTTATCTAGATGTAACCTAGTCATGGTCACAAGGTCGCTGCAAAGAGTGAGAGAGGGAACACTTTAGTATGATGCTCTTGCAAGTTTAGAGTGGTTTTTTTAGTTTATCTAAACTGGATGGCTCCCACTGTTTCTCGAATCCCTCCTCAAACCAAAAAGGAAGAACTAGTCAGGATTATTCTCACCGTACAATACTTGCTTAACTGTTCAGCCAGGCCAGTGTCGGTACTTCGAGGGAGGTTTTACGACGCTTTCGCGAAGTTCCTTAATTAAATAAACTCTTTTCTCTAGGGGTGTAGCCCCGCTGACACCTTTCTCGATACCTACTTGGTTTATAGCATTGATCGTTAAGTGATGAATCTTCTGATGAGTAGCGGATACTCACAGTAGGATCGGATCCAAATATCATCGTGTGATAAAGCTGAAGGAATCCTACCAAAATTATCACACTCCAAATGGTATGCAACTCTAGCAAGTTTCAGTTTCTTTAGAAACTCCCGATGTGGATTTTTGCCCCATGTTCTTATGACCTTGACTAAGGGCCAACAAATCATAAGTCACATGTCATGTTCTACCCGTCATTATCCAGGTTGATTTGAACCTACCCGTATATACTCTTGACTTAGGGCTAAACAAACTAATACGACTGTCCCAAGCCAACGCATCTATTTATGCTACATGTGAACACCCCAGCAGCTACCAATCACTATGTCTTGACTAAGGGCCAAACAAACATAGTTTGAATACTACTGACCATTCATATGAAATGACGGAGGGCTACGACTGGTTTTGGCGAAACCGTGAACGTAGTGAACTTGATATAACTGAAGGAACCTGATAGCTTTTTAAAAGGAGTGGTTAAAGCTCCACAATTTAAAAAAAATATCTTCTGTTTTAAAATAACCGAGTGGTTTCTTTTAAACTGTTCCAACGATTCAACTTTGGTTTATTTTCTTTGCATTAATATAATGCGTCCCATCAATTAACCTATCATTGCAGAAAACAACGAAAATACAACGTCTTCTTATGCCATCCACATTCGCCACTGGGCCCCGTCATTCAAACGTTAGGTTACTTAACTAACAACAGAGCGGGGGCTGGGCTAGCGCGGGTGTAAAACATAAGTGATGCCTACTAGATATCATATATATATATTGTATATTCATCAGACGCAATAATAGGCATTCCAGATCACAGATGAACATATTGGATTTTCTGCGAATCCGCATTCCTTTTGAACCTGCAAAGAAAGACGGATTACAAAGTCGCGATGAATAGCCAAAACCCCACCCTAGACCCCTACGGGTATGGCAAACTACCCGCCAAGTACCTGAAGTGAAGCGGTCTCCCTCAACGACGTGAGTAGGCCACTAAACACTTCAAAGTACCCGGTAGTTTGTGCATCCCACTTTGGGTCTATCCTAGGAGCAGAAAACAGTAAATGAAATAATACAACGGTGGCTACAACCTCAACCCGGATGTGCCCCGCAAAAGAATATTACAACAAATTACAATTTACATTTGAATGAAAGAAACACTCGACTCACATCCCCGGCTATCCATTCATGACAATCCAACAAGTCCATATTGTTGGATATAGTGCCCTCAAAGTCAATTATTGGATCGCAGGTACATGGTTGCAATGATTGAGGGATGACTTATACCGATAGAACAGTCTTACTCGAGATGATAGTATGCTATCTGGTTTGTCTTTATCATCATGTAGATGTTGATAGAACCCATAGGATTCTTGCTTGACTACCAGCAGTATGATGGCGATTATATATATGGGAGCTGGGGTCTATAAGCACATCCTTAAAGTGTCCCTAGTCATGGGAGTTTCGAGACAGGGCATCGATACTCCAGAGTAGACTAGTGTATACATTCGAGACCCCGACGAGGGGCGGTGGCCGGTCTCACAAGCCATTGGTGTTAGTTGATTCACCTAAGATGTATACAGGTGCTCATTAGGTTATGAGTACACCGGACAGGACTCGCCGGGAACTTTCTAGTTGGTATTATACCTAGCGTCAGATAGCAGTTCCCTGGTGACATGTGTACAGGTTATTTCATCGACCTGAGGTCGTCATTTGTCTCGTGTGAGTTCCCCCTGTACTTTGATTTATACTCTACCACGGGTCAAAGGAGTCGTGCAAACAGGTATATTTTGGGTACAGTCCCGAGCCACATGGAGGCAGTGAGCAGATCTTCGGGGATTCGTCTCTCCCGGTATTGGGGGTGAGATCACGCTGTGATTAGGAGAGCCATTAGAAGAAATCCCTGGCCAGGGTAATCGAGATTTACTGGAAGGTATTCCAGTAGTATCTCACGGTGTTCTGGGCTGCTCTCTGACATGACTTATGCAGCTATTGGGGGTCTGACGTTTACCGGCCCCGTAGGCCTAATATGCGATACTCATAGACGAATGGACCGGACTGTACGGATATTGTCACTGTCAGGCTCAGTAGGGTTTATAGATGAGTTCGCTCATCAGCTTCCCTTCCGATCAATACATAGGCAACCGTTACGTACAGCTTGTACCTCTGACGTGCTAGTGGTTATACCCAGTGCCAGTATATTGATGAGTCATTAGAGTCCCCACAGACACTTTCCCAAGTTCGGGCGAAACGTTGTAGCTGCCGTATAGAATTATGCCATGGTTCGGAAAATGCACGTACGTTTTCGCACGTGTCATTTTTCGGGCAGATAATACTGGTAGGCTTTGGTTTAAGCTGGATCCCAGTATTATACTGTGTAGATATAATATCTTTGTCTCAGTTGCATTTCTATTCGGTCTTTATACAAATGCGGGTATGTTTATACTGTTACGGGGTTATCCTGAAATTCGTTTCAGGATCGCTTTTGGAAGTTGCCAGTTTCCTATTTTCTATCACCCGTATTTAACATTCGGTTAAATACGGATTTATCTTTTCGTCTTGAGAGTGAGTCATTGTGTGTGGAAGCTTCAAGGTTCGTGACTCATTCTTTTGCATTAATGAGTTGATGACTAGGTTTCATGATTCATGCTTTTACATTTAATGTTCTAAATGAGTCATTCTTTCTTTAATGGTTATGATATGTATGAATACTTATGGTCACCATGTTTTTCCCTCCTACACTCACTCTCCCTCTCCTTTCTATGGCCGGCCCCTCTTGAGGGAATGGTGATTTTTTATTTTCCTTTGAAAAGATTATGATAGTTGAGTGTATGGAAATTTGATAGCTCAATTTCCATTTACCCGATTTCAATTTGCAACTTCATTAACCGTTCGTCCATAGCATTGGACGTAACGAGACAAAGTGTTCTACTCATTCTCTACATCAATCTTGGTCGACTCTTTTAGCAAACTTGACGACCGAGTTGCCTCGGTTCTGAGGCGGGAGCCCGTTTAATGACCCGTCGACGTGGTGCCATCTGGACGACGAGACCGGAGATCGAGGAGATCGGAGCAACCGCAACAAAGCGTGGGATGATGGTTGAAGACCGAAGGACTCGGATCGTTCGGTATAACATTTCTACCCACTTTACAATTTGTTAGTTTAGCTTTAACGGCAGATCCGGGTTATAGTACGCGATAGCGCCAGTCGTAAAAGTTTTGTTCCGTATTTTGGCATCTGTTAGACGGCTGGGGCGCTACCGAGGACTTACAGTGGTATTAGAGCCTCACCATTAAGCTTTACTAACTTGTGCTAACGCGTTTAAAAGATCGATCGAACGGAATTTCCGAAACTACATTTTTCTGTACAAAAAGTTTCTGTTGATTTTTAAACTGTTCTAAAAATTATTTTGCATATCACAGGAAAAAAAGCAGGCTTTTTTAAGCAATCCGTACAAATTTGGTCGCGTGATCCTACATAACCACCATGGATCCGCGGTCAAACCTAGGGTTTGACCACGCATCCGCGGCCGTTTAGTGGGAACAGTGCTCCAAAATTGTACAGGGGCTTCTACACAGGAAATTGTGGTTTCTGGTACTGTTCTTTTGGGCCTAATTTTTGTTACTGTACAGCAGATGTAGATGGGGCCCACTTCGGGATGTTTTGTCGATCGAAATTTTAAACATGTTAGTTTACAATATTTACATTATATCTCTGACCGAGAATGTCATTCGATCGGTAAACCGCGTCTAATTGCTATAGTTCTTTTAGACGGGTTTGCGAACGTGACATTCGCGTTGATGTTCTGTATTGTGCTGTGATATTGCGGTTTTGTCGTGGTGGATAGCAGTCTGCACTGGTAGTGCTTTTTGGATTTATTTGTACATTTGATATTGCGGGGCGAGTGTCCAACATGTGGACTGCCTTCACTGGCTGTTGTATAATATTCTTTTGGGGCACGACCGGGTTGAGGTCGATGTACCCGTTGTACATATTTTTATTTCTGTACTAGGTTTATCCCGCGAAGGGGTGCATGGATAGCTGGGTTCTGGAAGGCAACGGGTCCGTATCTCATGGCTTTGAGAGGCAAATGGACCTTACTCTAGAATTGGCAGGCTATTCGCCGCACTCGTATGGGGTACAGTTTGACCCAAGGAAGGGGTGCTCAATTTACCGGATTCCGTGAAGTGCCGGGTGTTCCATTCACTAGCTGTGGGAGACTACCTCTCTTCAGGTTTTGGCGGGTAACTTGCCGCACCCGTAGTGGTCTAGGTTTCATTGCACAGGCTATCCACACGACCAGGGGAACGTCAGGTTTCAAGTAGCGGCTCTGTGAAACCCGGGGATCCCAGATTATCTGTATTGTTCTGTGATGCTTATTACTTTTCTGTAATGTTGCATATTATCACGCCTGGAGCGATTATTGTATATTAGTCCATATACTATTAGATGTTGTATATGTTTTGCATCCGCGCTAGTCCAGCCTCCGCTTTGTCGTTAGTTAAGTAACCTAAGGGGTTATGACGGGTCCCAGTGACGAATGCGGATGGCATATACATACATTTTATTTTCGTTCTTTTCTGGTGTAATTGATTGATGGGACTGAATTGATTCTTATCAATGGAAGGATAAAACAAACCTATATTTGATGTTGTTGGAACAAATTACAAAGTCGTTTCTTTTTGTTTTGCATAGCGGTATTCAGTTAGAATATCCTGCACCTCATTCGCCGAGGCAAGGGTTGAGATCCCTTCACCGGGAGTGGCCCCTTGGGCAGAAGTTTGCGTCAGGGTAATAACTTAAAATATAGTCGATCACAAGTTGCTTTGCATCGCGGTATTCAGTTAGAATATCCTGCACCTCATTCCACGAGGAAAGAGCCGAGATCCCTTCACCGGGAGTGACTTCTTTAGCAAAAGGGTTTCGCCACTATATTTTTATAAAAAGCTATCAGGTTCCTTCAACGAGATCAAGTTCATTACGTTAAAGGTTTTTCGCCAAAAACCAGCCGTAATCCTCCGTCATTTCTTATGGATAGTCAGTAGTATTCAAGCTATGTTTGTTGGCCTACGTCAAGGCATAGTGTTTGGTAGCTGCTGAGGTATTCATTTGTTGCATAGATAGATGCATTAGTTTAAGACAGACGTACAGCCTTGTTGGCCTACGTCAAGGGCATGTACGATGACCTAAATTAATCAGGACAACGACGGATAGAACTTGACATGTGGCTTATGATTTGTTGGCCTACGTCAAGGTCATAAGAGCATGGGATAAAAATTATATCGGGAGTTTCAAACATACAGGAAACTTGCAAAACTTGAGCATATCTTCTGGAGTATGATAACATGAGTGGATACCGTCATGTTATCATGCGATGAGAGTTGGATCCCGATTCCCACTGATGAGTTGGTTTACTCTTCGGGTGATCCCAACTAATTCTTCTTTCAGGTCTGGAGGAGAATTTGAGATTACAGTGGGAGGTTTCCTAAATTAGATAAAGTGATAACCATTCTGATCTAGGTTAGAGTGCACGCAGAATGTTTCTTTTCTCTCTCTCTTAGGCAGCGACCTTTGACCGACCCTAGACTATAACTCAGTGACCAAGTTAACCGAACCTTCTTAATATACTGGCTTTTGGATTGTCCTAGTTGCATAAATCATTGCGGCTCCTTCTTTTATCCTTTGTATTTCTCAGATTGCATAAATCATTTCCGCTCCTTCTTTTACCCTTTTTATTTCTCAGAACAACCCGTATTACTACGGACATCCACTTCCATTGGATAGATCCATCGTATGGTTATATACGAACTCGGAGGGATTTCTTCGAGGATGGATCCAGGTTCAGGAGAAACAGAATTGTTTTATTCAGTTGTCTTCTATTATCACCTTCTCTCAGGTTGCGAGGGCTCCTTGGTTTAGGAGAGTACACCTATTACTCTTATTGGATAGTCTTATTCCAAACCATAGGCAGGTGCCGAAAGGTAGGGAATGAATAAAACCAATTAGCCTAAGTAGGGTGTGCAAAAGGCAATATGTAAAGACAAATAAAGGAATTAGAAAGAGGGCAAAGTAAATTGCGACTACTAAACATTCACGACCAAACCACGTATTTCATCGCCACTCCTACTTCATCTTTAATTTCTACAGAACAACCCGTATCACTACGAACATCCAATTCCATTAGATAAATCCATCGTTTGGTTATATACGAACTCGAAGGATAATTTTTCGAGGATGCATTCTGGTTCAGGAGAAACAGGAATAAGGTTTATTCAGTTGTCTTTTATCATCACCTTCTCTCAAGTTGCGAGTACTCCTAGGATTAGGAGGGTACACCTATTATACTTACTGGATATTCTTCTTCCAAACCATAGGCTGGTGCCGAACGGTAGGGAAGAAAGAAAAACCACTTAGCCTAATGATGGTGTACAGAAAGTAATGAATAAAGACAAATAAAGGGATTTGGAGAGAAGGCAAAGAAATATACGGTTACAGTCATGAATTGGATTATGGAAGAGGCATTACTAAAAATACCAGGATACTCCTACGTAACATTTTCATGTTTCAGTTTCACTATGCATTGTTAAAAGAAAATAGATTTCCCGATTAGATACTTACTTCAGGGTATGTATTTACCAGGTTTTATTCTCACATCTGTATAGTTTTATAGATAATGAGTAGGAGTAAGTTATTGGGAATTAGGTGATCATCCTCATTATATCGGAATTCGTTGTAATTGGTGATATTTGAGGAAATCGCCTGGGGACGGTTTTCAACCTACGATGCACAGGTTTTGAGTTATTCAACTCAGCGGACTTATACAGAGTATTGTATGTTGTACAGTGTCCATCAGGACAAAGGGGTTGGTCCTAGTACTATATTCTATTTACTTGTGACTTCTCTAGTTTTTAGACAAGTGTTTCGTAGAAGTACAATGTCTAGTATCGGGATTCTTCAAAGAAATCGAAGATGTAGATTCTTGTGATTAGCATTCAGTTGATAGTAATTGTTTTGAGAAACTTGTTTCTCTTTCAGATTACTCATAAATGGATGGATTCTTAAGTTGAGTAATGCTGATTAGCCTCTCTCCATTAAGTTGATATGCACTGGAGATAGCTGCATAATTTGAATCTGGTTCCAATTAAATAAGTGCCAAATTTTCTATATTCGATATAGAATACTTCATATCTTAACGATGTTAAGGTAAGGGAGGTTGTCCAGCTTATGCTTAAAACCAGACACTGGATAACTCAAGGCACGTTTCTCTAATGGCAGCTTGTGGGTTGACCCTAGCTTAGACGAGGGTTGATTTTCTACCATCTGGAAGATCAATAGTGATATTGTTCTTGACTAGCCACAGTTTTAATAAAATGGATTTTTTCAGAAAACAGTAGTGGGAGTATGGTTGAACTGGAAGTGATTCCTGAACCGCAAACGATTACGGAAAGTTTAATAGGACCTATATATTCAATCAGGTTTGACATTCCAATAGCCACTCCGCAGATATGGTGGGTAACCTCAGACACCCGAGAGGTACTCCGGTAGCCTCAAGGAAAATGACAGGGAGGTTCTTGTTTACCCAGACTTAACACTACTGTTGTTCCAGACTATGAGACCCGGTAGGAGGATATGTATAGCGTCGTTCTAAACTAGTTTTAGAAGTGTACGTATATATTATTCTGCCAGAGGGTTGTTGTAGTCAGTGGGAGCAGCGGAAGCAAAGTGGGCTAGTAGCTTATGTCTATTTATAGACTTGAGCAATTATAGCGGAGATAGATCATCTAATTTTGATGTGACAGTCATGGGTTTGACTTCATCAGAATAGGGGATTGATCTGTTAAGAAGGTAGTAGGGTGTTATTGTTAGTTGTCTGTATGCCCTAGAGGCCAGTATTGTACAGATGATGTATACTATATTGGATGCTTGGACATATATAGAGATGACTTTCTTGCTCCATATGATAGTATGCTATCTGGTTGCTCTTTATCTTAACATGTATACTAGTCTCTTTAAACTGTCTTATAGTTACATGTTGGTAAAGCCCTTAGGATGTGCACTTGACTACCTGGACTATGATGCAGATCATACTAGTGGGGACATGGCAGTCTATAGGTACATCCTTCAAGGTCCCTAGTCATGGATGTATCGAGACGGGGCATCGATATACCAGTATAGACTAGCGTATACGCTTCTCGACCCATGAGATGGGCAATGGATGATCCCATATCCATTGATGTTTGACTTCAGAGATGGTATACGGGTGCTCAGTGGAGACTGGGTACACTGGACGGACTCGCCGAGAACTCCCAGATGGTATTATACCTTACATCAGATGGCAGTTCTCAGGTGACACTTGTGCAGGTTGGTCTGTAGACCCGAGATCGTCATAGAGTCTTGTGTGATTCCCACTGTGATTTGATCTCCACCATACCACGTCCATGAGGGCGTGCAAAACGGTGGTTTTTGGGTACAGTCCCGAGTCACATGGAGGCAATGAGCGATACGAGGGGTTTCGTCTCTCCCGGTATTGGGGGTTGATGTTGCGCTGTGCTCGATTGGCCGTAACAGGGAAGTCCCTGGCCAGGGCTCATCAGAGATTTACTGGTAAGTGTTACCAGTAGTTTCTCGACCCGTTATGAGCCTCACATCGGCACGACTTATCGGTTATTGGGATCTGATATTTACCACCCCTAGACTTGATATGCGACATATCAGATGAAATGACCGGACTGTACGGTAAGTGTTACTGGTTGGATTCACAGGAGTGTGAGCGGGCTTGCTCGTCGATCTTCTGATCGATCAATACCCGGGTGGCCGTTACGTTTGGCAGACCGCTTGCGGCTTGTGGGTGCTTGATATGATCATCACCTACTGCCGGCGTATTGACGAGTTTTTAGAGTCCTACACAGAGGTTTCCTGGCTCAAGTGAAACGAAATAGGAGCGCATATGAGATATGTGCGGGACCGAGAATAATGCGTGTATGTGATACCGTATTTCATTCTCGCGATGAATGTTTCGATTGGTTGTATGCGATATAACCTACTTATCGAATCGAAGATTGATTTGATAAGTCGATACATTGCATACTAGTCGGTTATGTGCGACATGACCGGATCATTGAATCAAGTGTTGATTTAATGATTTAATGTATAATTATATATTTGATATATTACTTTGCATTAACTAGTATTGGTTCACTATAAAAGGATTTTCTCACTTGATGTGCACATTGTATATGTGATATATTTTTTTGTGCACTTGTTTGTATCATGTTTGATGATACATGCTAACTTTAGTTTGTGTAAAGATTAAACCATGGTTATATGAATGGTTAGGGTTTTGTTCACTTATTCATTTATTAATATTGATTATTTATTTTGGAAAAGAAAATGGAAATGGTGGCTTTCTTTGTTTCTTTCATGAAGCTTCATGAAGGGTTGAAAGCTTGACCATTTTTGTTTTATTCCCTTAACCTAACCATTCACCTAACCCTAGTTTACTCTCTACACTTGACCATGGTTAGTATATGATAAGTATTCATATTATTTTCATTAGAAAAGAGAGACTTAACATATTCTATCATCTTCTTCTTCTTCTTCTTCAAGAAGAAAACTTGTCACCATTAATAGTAGCTTGAGAAAAAGAGTGAGAAATCCAATTCTAAAGTGAACCCACCTCCTATTTCTTCATCCTCTACCTCTTGCCAAGTAGTATAGGGCGTTTTCTTCACAAGTTTCACAACTTGGTGAAGTTGGAGCTTGATCTTGAGTTGCCTCGACGTAGATCTTCTTCGGCATCGAAGTCGACAACCTAGTCCGCACATTTCTCCGATGAAGACGATGCAAGAGTTTGAGATCCGATATGGACAGCGAGGGGATGTCTACGTGGAGCTAAGGAAGTGGAGAACTGGATCTACAAAGGTTGTAGCCTCTTTCTTTTAGTTAAATTGTTAACTAGTTTCACTTTTCGCCTAAACTCTAGTCAACGAATCCGTATTAGGGTTTCTCGGCACTTGTAAAATTTGAAATTGGCATGGTTGATGCCTTATGAGACCTCTTTAGCGTGCCTAGTAACCCTACAGTGGTATCAGAGCCTAGCTAGAGCCTTAGGCGAAGTGTAGACGACGTTTGAAATCCGAACGAACATCGAAACCAACATCCAAAATGCTCTCTGGAAATTTTCTGAAAATTTGGATTTTTGTGAATTAAAAATATGCAGTAAACTAAGCAGGAACTTCTAAGAATTACCGTGAAGTACGATCACATGATTCCATCAAAGTGCGGCGGAACCGCGGCATTAGCATGGCTAATGCGGCGGTTCCGCGGCCACTTTGTCTCTTCTTCTGTTGATTTCTGCACAGTAATTCTTATATTTGAATGCTATATTTTCTGGGTATTTTTATTATGACTCAAGAGTTGAGTATTCTGGGGTTGTATTGGGAATCGAAGATTCGATCGGATTATGAAATTTTTTCTATGTGTTTTTCCGGATAATTTTAGAATATGTTAAAAAGTTCGACCGGATGTAAATACCCAATCTTTCCCTTCCCGGGAAATTTCCAATTGTTGGACTTTTCCGTAGTTTAATGACGATCTAAGTAGTGCAAGTAACGCGATGGTCCCTCTAGAAGACAACAAACCTTAACTCGATTATGTGACCGTCTTGAACTTCCCTTTGAACCTTAGGGTTTGGGGCAGGATGGCGTGCCACATGTGAGGCGTTGGCTTGACCCTTCTACGGCTGGACCGTTGGTACTGAGGCATGAAGTGAATGTCTTTGAACTTATTTCATGTGTTGAACGGTTTCGGGAAAAATTGGGTGTTCGAATGTTCGATCGAAAAGTTTAATATTTTCTATTTATCCGGAATGGGATACAATAATTGGAATTCACAAACAGTTATGAGATAACTGTATGAATGTTATAAATCTAGCGGTTTAGTCTCACTTGATATTGAAAAGAGTTTTAGATAATGAGACTAAAATGCGGGGTTCATAATTGTTAGGCATGTGATGTCTAAGTATTTCATTTGATTAGGCATACGATGTCTAAACAGGTTGCGGATTCCAACTGTTGTAGTTTTACACTTTCTTTTCTGTGACCGTAAGTGTAATATGTGATATCGCCGGTTTCGTTGCTATATGTCAACGACAATTGGGATGCGCATATTTACTTACGTTGATGACATATGATGTTATGTGTTGCTGGATATGTTATATTGGATCGTCGTGTTTGAGTAGCCGGGGGTTTTTATGTGAGATGAGTGTTTTTCATTTTCATTCATGTAAAAACTTGTATGTAATATTCTTTTATTCGGGCACTTCCAGGTTGCGGAAGATGTCACCGTTGATGTATATTATTTACTTTTCCGCATTAGGATAGACCCAAGGAGGGGAGCATAAGTAACCGGGTTCTAGGGTCCAGTGGGAGACCATCTCGAGGAGTCGAGTCCGGGTCTCCTAACCCTAGAATTGGTAGGGTTGCTTGCCGCTCTCGTAGGGGTCTAGGGGTGTGGGATTGGCTATTCATCACGACCGTGGAATCCGTGTTTTATACTGGCTCGTATTGAAAACACGGACGTCCTAGTATATCCAATATTTCATATGAATTTTCCTCCTGCGATATTTGTGATGCGATCATTTGATATGTTCTGATGGGTATAGTATATAGTATATATGATATATTATATAGACGTTGCTTATGTT
The DNA here is from genome assembly GCA_030015575.1 of Agapanthus africanus. Classification (NCBI taxonomy): domain Eukaryota; kingdom Viridiplantae; phylum Streptophyta; class Magnoliopsida; order Asparagales; family Amaryllidaceae; genus Agapanthus; species Agapanthus africanus. The sequence goes on along the minus strand of CM057343.1, from coordinate 373,592,246 downwards.
TTGCACCCGCACTAGCCCTGCCCTGCTCTGTCGTTAGTTACCTAACCTAACGGTGCACGAGGGGACATCGAGGCAAATGCGGATGGCATAAGTGTATGTCGTATTTATCTGTGATGCTTAGGTGACTTAAATGATGGGACTTCATTAATGTGATTAATGAAAGAAAAGAAACCTAAATGATGTTGTAGAATCAAATTTTAAATAAAAAGGGTAGCTACAGTTTTGCTTTGCATAGTGGTATATATGATATACCCTGCACCTTATTCGATGAGGAAAGGGCCGAGATCCATTCACCGGGAGTGACCCCTTTAGCAATAACTGGCAGATGCTACACACTCGGTTTGCTTTTGATTGTTTTTGGAGTTTTTCTTTGCACAGCGATATATATGATATATCCCGCACCTCATTTGACGAGGAAAGGGCCGACGATCCCTTCACCGGGAGTGACCCCTTTAGCAAAACTAAAAAAGCCTCAAAATCACTCCATTTCAAAACTTCATTCGATTCTACAACGATATCAAGTTCATTACGCAATAGGTTTTCAGAAAAACCTGTCGTAGCCCTCCGTCATTTCAGATAAGAACTGTTTAGTATTCGTGCTGCGTTTGTTGGCCTTTGTCAAGGCGTAGTGTGCGGTAGCTGAATAGTGCTTATCTGCTTGTGCATGTGATGCAGATTGTTTCAGGGTAGTCGTACGACCTTGTTGGCCTTTGTCAAGGGTCGTGCGGGTGGGTTTGATTCAATCAAGAAATGACGGGTTGAACTTGACTAGCATCCTATGATTTGTTGGCCTTTGTCAAGGTCATAGGACGCTAGGGGCAAAATATTATCGGGAATTTCAAGTGTTGAAATTTGCAATGAGATTGCATACCTTCTATGAGATAGTTGGATCCCGATACCCACTGCGAGTAAGAGTTACTCCTGGGAGAGTTTTACACATTACAATTAGCCGATCAAGTAGGTGTCTAGAAAGTTGTCAACGAGGTTACGCCTCTGGGAAAACGAGGTTTACTTTAATTAGGTCCGTACGAAAGCACGGGGAACCTCCCTCAAAGTACCGACACTGGCCTGGCTGAAAGATTGGCGAAGTTGTAGGGTGTAATTAATCCCGGCTAGTCTTTCCTTTTAGGGCTTGAAGGAAGATTTGATAAAAGCCAGTGGGAGCCATCCTGATTAGATAAGATAATAACCAATCTGATCTTGCAAGAGCATAAGCTAAAGTGTTTTCTTCTCTCTCTCTCCAGGTAGCGACCATTTCATGCCTTAATCAAGATAATAATATGGATGTATTGACCGAACCCGTATGTTATACTGTGCTGGGGAACGTTGGTTCCGTTCTTTCTTATAAGAGTTATAGGAATGAACAGGACATAGGGGAATACCAGGATTCCCAAGCCACCCGAATGAAGAAAGTACATGATGATGCATTTTCTTCGGGTGTGTTCGTTACAGAGAACTGTTTCTCTATTTGCTCTACGTCCTGGGTATTAGATACCGGGTCAGGATCCCATATATGTAATCAGTTACATGGGCTCAGGAAAAGTAGAGAACTTGGAGAAGGTGATAAAGACATTAGAGTTGGAAATGGTGCAATTGTTGCAGCTAAGACTGTCGGTGAATATCACCTTGCATTACCAACTGGTAATACATTGATTCTGAACGAATGCTATTACATGCCGAACCTGATATGTAACATTATATCGGTCTCTTTGTTGAGTAAAGAGGGATATAATTTTGTATTACAGGACAATGTTATGAACATTTTCCGTAACCAAAAGTTGGTTGGATCAGGCACGTTGTGCAATGGCATTTATGTTCTAAATCAATCAACAGTTCTGAGCGTAACAAACACACACAAGAGGAAGAGTTCAGAACTGAACGAATCCTTCTTGTGGCATTGTAGACTGGGTCACATCAATGCGACACGACTGGCTAAGTTGCATAAGGATGGATATTTGAATCCGTTTGAATTTTCATCTTATGACACTCGCCAGTCATGTCTCAAAAGAAAGATGACCAAAACTCCGTTTACAGGACACGGAGATAGAGTTACCGAACTCTTGGGACTGATACATAGTGATGTATGCGGTCCCATGTCTACACATGCCAGGGATGGTTCTTCGTACTTCATTACATTCACTGACGATCTCTCTAGATTCGGATATGTGTTCCTGATGAAACACAAATCAGAAGCTTTTGAGAAATTTAGAGAATATAAACAAGAAGTCGAGAACCAAACCGGAAAAAGTATTAAAATCCTTCGATCGGATCGAGGAGGTGAATACTTAAGCAATGAATTCCTGGACTTACTAAAAGAGAATGGGATTCTCTCTCAGCTGACTCCTCCATATACACCACAGCACAACGGTGTATCAGAACGGAGGAACCGCACCCTATTAGATATGGTGCGCTCTATGATGAGCACAGCTGAGTTACCTATTTCCTTCTAGCGATATGCGCTGGAAACAGCAGCATACCTATTGAATCAAGTTCCAACTAAATCTGTACCTACCACACCATATGAGATATGGAGTGGGAAGAGACCATGTATTAAACGAATTAAGATATGGGGTTGCCCGGCCTAGGTCAAAAGGCAAAATCTGGACAAACTCGAGGCACGGTCAGTTCTATGCAAGTTTGTGGGATATCCCAAACATTCACATGGATATCTTTTCTACCATGCAGAGGAACAAAAAGTGTTTGTTTCTCGACATGCCACCTTTTTGGAAAAGGAATTTCTTGCAAAAGAAATTAGTGGGGATAAGGTAGAACTGGAAGAAATTCCGGCTACACAAACTCAAACTAAAGATTTAGTGGAACCCGAGGATTCAGTAGCTCCAAATGAACCTCAGCCTCTCCGCCAATCTAGTAGGGTTCCTCGCCCACCTGAGAGATACTACGGTTTTCTCATGGATGGTGGGAGCGAGGATTGCATCATGGAGGATGATGACCCAACTAGCTTCGAGCAGGCCATCACGAGAAGGGACTCAGTGAAATGGCTGGATGCTATGCGGTCCGAGATGGAATCCATGTATACCAACAAAGTATGGACTTTGGATGTTGCTCCTGAAGGAGTAAAACCCATCGGTAGCAAGTGGATCTTCAAGAAAAAACTTGGTGTAGATGGGAAAGTGGAGACTTTCAAAGCTAGACTTGTTGCAAAGGGTTTTCGTCAAAGACCAGGTGTGGACTATGACGAAACCTTTTCTCCAGTGGCTATGCTTAAATCCATCCAGATCATGCTTGCCATCGCTGCATATCATGACTACGAAATCTGGCAAATTGATGTTAAGACCGCCTTTCTAAACGGTGATTTAGAAGAGTGCGTGTACATGACTCAGCCAGAGGGCTTCGTAGACAGTAGGAGAAGCGGGAAGGTGTGCAAGCTGCTTAAATCCATTTATGGATTAAAGCAAGCATCGCGGAGTTGGAACATCTGCTTTGACGTCGTTATCAAAGAGTTTGATTTCGTCAAAAACCCAGATGAACCTTGTATCTACAAGAAGGTAGCAGAGAGTAAGGTTGTCTTCCTGATATTGTACGTGGACGACATACTCTTGATAGGAAATGATATTCCTATGCTGCAATCGTTCAAGCTCTTCTTATCACAAAGATTCTCAATGAAAGATCTTGGTGATGCCTCCTGCATATTGGGAATTAGGATCTATAGGGATAGATCCAAACGGATATTGGGATTGTCCCAATCCAGGTACATTGACACTATAATAAAGAGGTTTAGTATGGAAGAATCCAAGCGTGGGAACTTGCCCACGATCTCTGGAGTCACTCTCTCCAAAGAGATGTCTCCCAAGACTGATTTGGAGAGAGCTCGCATGCAAGGGATACCCTATGCTTCGGCTGTAGGCTCTATCATGTACGCGATGCTATGTACCAGACCTGATGTAGCATACTCACTAAATGTAGTGAGCAGGTATCAAGCTGATCCTGGAGAGAGTCACTGGATAGCTGTGAAGAGATTCTCAAGTACTTGCGAAGGACTAAAGAGATGCTCTTGGTGTATGGTAACGGAGAACTCCAAGTGGAGTCCTTTACCGATTCGAGCTTCAAGAGTGATAAGGACGACTCTAAGTCGCAGTCGGGATTTGTCTTTACCCTTTACGGAGGGGCGGTTAGCTGGAAGAGTTCCAAGCAGGAAACCGTGGCAGACTCGTCGATGGAGGCTGAATACATCGCTGCCAACGATGCTGCTAAAGAGGCTGTCTGGATCAAGAAGTTCATTACTGAACTTGGTGTGGTTCCATCCATTGAGCATCTAATACCTTTGTATTGCGATAACAATGGAGCGGTGGCTTTGGCCAAGGAACCCAGGTCCCATCAGCGATCCAGGCATATTCTGAGGCGGTATCACCTGATCCGGGAGATAGTTGATCGCCGGGAGATCGAGGTCAGGAGGGTTGACACGAAGAACAACACGGCGGATCCACTCACGAAGGCCATTCCCCAGATACAGTTTGAGAGACTCTTCGGGATGCTCGGTATGCGATATTACAGCAGCTGGCCCTAGTGCAAGTGGGAGATTGTTAGTTGTATGTATGCCCTAGAGACCAGTATTGTACAGATGATGTATATTATATTGGATGCTTGGACATATATAGAGATGACTTTCTTGCTCGATATGATAGTATGCTATCTGGTTGCTCTTTATCTTAACATGTATACTAGTCTCTTTGAACTGTCTTATAGTTACATGTTGGTAAAGCCCTTAGGATGTGCACTTGACTACCTGGACTATGATGCAGATCATACTAGTAGGGACATGGTAGTCTATAGGTACATCCTTCAAGGTCCCTAGTCGTGGGTGTATCAAGACGGGGCATCGATATACCAGTGTAGACTAGCGTATACGCTTCTCGACCCATGAGATGGGCAATGGATGATCCCATATCCATTGATGTTTGACATCAGAGATGGTATACGGGTGCTCAGTGGAGACTGGGTACACTGGACGGACTCGCCGAGAACTCCCAGATGGTATTATACCTCACGTCAGATGGCAGTTCTCAGGTGACACTTGTGCAGGTTGGTCTGTAGACCCGAGATCGTCATAGAGTCTTGTGTGATTCCTACTGTGCTTTGATCTCCACCTTACCACGTCCATGAGGGCGTGCAAAACGGTGGTTTTTGGGTACAGTCCCGAGTCACATGGAGACAATGAGCGATAGGAGGGGTTTCGTCTCTCCCGGTATTGGGGGTTGATGTTGCGCTGTGCTCGATTGGCCGTAACAGGGAAGTCCCTGGCCGGGGCTGATCAGAGATTTACTGGTAAGTGTTACCAGTAGTTTCTCGACCCGTTATGAGCCTCACATCGGCACGACTTATCGGTTATTGGGGTCTGACGTTTACCACCCCTAGACTTGATATGCGACATATCAGACGAAATGACCGGACTGTACGGTAAGTGTTACTGGTTGGATTCACAGGAGTGTGAGCGGGCTTGCTCGTCGATCTTCTGATCGATCAATACCTGGGTGGCCGTTACGTTTGGCAGACCGCTTGCGGCTTGTGAGTGCTTGATATGATAATCACCTGCTGCCGACGTATTGACGAGTCTTTAGAGTCCTACACAGAGGTTTCCTGGCTCAAGCGAAACGAAATAGGAGCTCATATGAGATATGTGCGGGACCGAGAATAATGCGTGTATGTGATACCGTATTTCATTCTCGCGATGAATGTTTGGATTGGTTGTATGCGATATAACCTAGTTATCGAATCGAAGATTGATTTGATAAGTCGATACATTGCATACTAGTCGGTTATGTGCGACATGACCGGATCATTGAATCAAGTGTTGATTTAATGATTTAATGTATAATTATATATTTGATATATTACTTTGCATTAACTAGTATTGGTTCACTTTAAAAGGATTTTCTCACTTGATGTGCACATTGTATATGTGATATATTTTTTTGTGCACTTGTTTGTATCATGTTTGATGATACATGCTAACTTTAGTTTGTGTAAAGATTAAACCATGGTTATATGAATGGTTAGGGTTGTGTTCACTTATTCATTTATTAATATTGATTATTTATTTTGGAAAAGAAAATGGAAATGGTGGCTTTCTTTGTTTCTTTCATGAAGCTTCATGAAGGGTTGAAAGCTTGACCATTTTTGTTTTATTCCCTTAACCTAACCATTCACCTAACCCTAGTTTACTCTCTACACTTGACCATGGTTAGTATATGATAAGTATTCATATTATTTTCATTAGAAAAGAGAGACTTAACATATTCTATCATCTTTTTCTTCTTCTTCAAGAAGAAAACTTGTCACCATTAATGGTATCTTGAGAAAAAGAGTGAGAAATCCAATTCTAAAGTGAACCCACCTCCTATTTCTTCATCCTCTACCTCTTGCCAAGTAGTATAGGGTGTTTTCTTCACAAGTTTCACAACTTGGTGAAGTTGGAGCTTGATCTTGAGTTGCCTCGACGTAGATCTTCTTCGGCATCGAAGTCGACAACCTAGTCCGCACATTTCTCCGATGAAGCCGATGCAAGAGTTTGAGATCCGATATGGACAGCGAGGGGACGTCTACGTGGAGCTAAGGAAGTGGAGAACTGGATCTACAAAGGTTGTAGCCTCTTTCTTTTAGTTAAATTGTTAACTAGTTTCACTTTTCGCCTAAACTCTAGTCAACGAATCCGTATTAGGGTTTCTCGGCACTTGTAAAATTTGAAATTGGCATAGTTGATGCCTTGTGAGACCTCTTTAGCGTGCCTAGTAACCCTACAGTTATGTCCTGGTATTTGGATAACATACATAGAGTAGGAAGTAAAATTCCTATACTACGATCGGTTGTACTGTGGTCGTCACACAGTTGTTTCTCCACAAAGGATATGGATATAATATCTGACATTCTGGTTTCTAGATCTATGGTTTTAGATCTAGATTTGGGTAGTTTCCCAATGTGGGTACTTTAACAGTATTCTAATAGTATTTTAGAATAGATGACTCCCGGCATGGTAGTGTACCTGCAGGTGATGGAGTCACCCTCTCTAAAGGTGTCTTACAGACTAAAAGGGAGAGGGACATGCATGATTGGCATATCACTTGCTTAGGCAATTGAGTCAATCGTGAGATGTCAAGTACCACACCAGATGTTGTTATTGCACTAGATGCGATAAGTTTATATTAATCCAATCCTGAAGAAACATACGGAAGCAGTTATAAAACAAAAGTACATGTTCTATGGATTTGATGACGGCAGCCTCTTTCGGGAGACGGTTATAATTCCAGGCTTCACTACCTTCTTAACAGATCCATCCCCTATTCTGATGAAGTCAAACCCATGACTGTCACATCAAAATAAGATGATCTATCTCCGCTATAATTGCTCAAGTCTATAAATAGACATAAGCTACTTGCCCACTATGCTTCCGCTGCTCCCACTGACCTGGATGACAGAGTGATTGTCAGAGTAATAGTTTTCCCTCAGACGAGGGACAGTATTATGGACAGGTGGTCCAAGAGGATACTGTGGGAGGCATAGTGCTGGATACTGATTATTTTCAGTTATCGATACAGTCTAAAAAGTTTGGATTTGGAGTTCATTTATGAACTAGGTCCCATCAGATATCCAGACATATTCTAAGACAGGTATTACTCAATTCGGGAGATGGTTTTCTCCGCGAACTTGATTTTAAGAGAGACATAGAAATGAAACATCGGGGCGGATCCACTCACTGAGGCTATTTCTCGAACACAATAGTTTTACAAACGAGCTTTGTGAAACTGATTAGTAAAGGAGTTGGATGTTTGGTATCACACGGGCTGTGAGTATGCGACATCATAATAATTAGCCTTAAGTGCAAGTGGGAGATTGTTGGATATAGTGCCCACAAAGTCAATTATTGGATCGCAGGTACGTGATTGCAATGATTGAGGGAGGACCTATACCGATAGAACAATCTTACTCGAGATGATAGTATGCTATCTGGTTTGTCTTTATCATCATGTAGATATTGATAGAGCCCATAGGATTCTTGCTTGACTACCAGCAGTATGATGGCGATCATATATGTGGGAACTGGGGTCTATAAGCACATCCTTAAAGTGTCCCTAGTCGTGGGAGTTTCGAGACAGGGCATCGATACTCCGGAGTAGACTAGTGTATACATTCGAGACCCCGACGAGGGGCGGTGGCCGGTCTCACAAGCCATTGGTGTTAGTTGATTCACCTAAGATGTATACAGGTGCTCATTAGGTTATGAGTACACCGGACAGGACTCTCCGGGAACTTGCTAGTTGGTATTATACCTAGAGTCAGATATCAGTTCCCTAGTGACATGTGTACAGGTTAGTTCATCGACCTGAGGTCGTCATTTGCCTCGTGTGAGTTCCCACTGTACTTTTATTTATACCCTACAACGGGTCAAAGGAGTCGTGCAAACAGGTATATTTTAGGTACAGTCCTGAGCCACATGGAGGCAGTGAGCAGATCTTCGGGGATTCGTTTCTCTCAGTATTAGGGGTGAGATCGCGCTGTGATTAGGAGAGCCATTACACGAAATCCCTGGCTAGGGTAATCGAGATTTACTGGAAGGAATTCCAGTAGTATCTCAGGGTGTTCTGGGCTGCTCTCTGACACGACTTATACAGCTATTGGGGGTCTGACTTTTACCGGCCCCTAGGCCTAATATGCGATACTCATAGACGAATGGACCGGACTGTACGGATATTGTCACTGTCAGGCTCAGTAGGGTATATAGATGTGTTCACTCGTCAGCTTCCCTTCCAATCAATACATAGGCAACCGTTACGTACAGCTTGTACCTCTGATGTGCTAGTGGTTATACCCAGTGCCAGTATATTGATGAGTCATTAGAGTCCCCCACAGACACTTTCCCAAGTTCGGGCGAAACGTTGTAGATGCCGTATGGAATTATGGCAGGGTTCGGAAAATGCACGTGCGTTTTCGCACGTGTCATTTTTCGGGCAGATAATACCGGTAGGCTTTGGTTTAAGCCGGATCCCAGTATTATACTGTGTAGATATAATATCGTTTTCTCAGTTGCATTTGTATTCGGTCGTATACAAATGCGGGTATGTTTATACTGTTACGGGGTTATCCTGAAATTCGTTTCAGGATCGCTTTTGGAAGTTGTCAGTTTCCTGTTTTCTATCACCCGTATTTAACATTCGGTTAAATACGGATTTTTCTTTTCGTCTTAAGGGTGAGTCATTGTGTGTGGAAGCTTCAAGGTTACTGACTCATTCTTTTGCATTAATGAGTTGATGACTAGGTTTCATGATTCATTCTTTTACATTTAATGTTCTAAATGAGTCATTCTTTCTTTAATGGTTATGATAAGTATGAATGCTTATGGTCACCATGTTTTTCCCTCCTACACTCACTCTCCCTCTCCTTTATATGGCTGGCCCCTCTTGAGGGAATGGTGATTTTTGATTTTCCTTTGAAAAGATTATGATAGTTGAGTGTATGGAAATTTGATGGCTCAATTTCCATTTACCCGATTTCAATTTGCAACTTCATTAACCGTTCGTCCATAGCTTTGGACGTAACGAGACAAAATGTTCTACTCATTCTCTACATCAATCTTGGTCGTCTCTTTTAGCAAACTTGACGACCGAGTTGCCTCGGTTCAGATGCGGGAGCCCGATTAAAAATCCGTCGACGTGGTGCTACTTGGACGACGAGACCGGAGATCGAGGAGATCGGAGCAACCGCAACAAAGCGTGGGATGATGGTTGAAGACCGAATGACTCGGATCGTTCGGTATAACATTTCTACCCACTTTACAATTTGTTAGTTTAGCTTTAATGGCAGATCCGGGTTATAGTACGCGATAGCGCCAGTCGTAAAAGTTTTGTTCCGCATTTTGGCGTCTGTTAGACTGCCGGGGCGCTACCGTGGACTTTCATATATTCACAAACTAGTAAAAACCATTACAGAAATGTGCAACTCTCTGCTAGCCGACATACTAGCAGTTAGGGGAGGTTTACGAACACATTAAACACATCACAGATATAATCAAGTTAGCCAAACATCTTAGAATTTCGATCAAGCAACACAAATGAATCTACTCCAAATAATTCCCTGTGCACATAAAACCTGAGCAGAAACAAATCATCCAAGAAAACACAACATCAACACAGAAGAATAACTGAGCAAATTTTGGTTGACTTGGAGTCAACTCGTCCGCGGATCCGCAGCGGATCGCTTGGATCGGCGGCAGTTCTGCGGTGCTATTGTCGAGTCACAGTTCCAAATTTCTTCACAATTCTTAGAATTCCCTACTTGTATTTTTAAGGGTCCCTGAAAAAATTTTAGACCTCGTTTTAAAAAGGCAGAAACTTAGTGAAAATGATGTTTTTCGGGTTCATTTTGCGTTCAAATTTCTAATGACTTTGCTAACAAGTTAGTTATGGTTTAGCTAGGCTCTAATACCACTGTAAGTCGACGTTAGACACCCCACATGATGCGGGGAGGCGGAATAGGTAAAACAATCATTTTGTTTAAACTAACATCGACTAACTTTACGGATCTTTGCTAAACCCTAACTAACAACTATCTAGAAGTGATTAGCTACTATAATAGATGATTATACTTAGAGATTCAAGTCCTTCTTGTCTTTGTAGTTCACCACTTCGTCGGCCTCCTCGATGTGATAGAAGATCCACCCGAGAGCTCCTTCTCCAAGCTTTCACCTCTCACTTGAGGTAACTAGGTGGCTATGAGTGCTAATCAAAGTAACCTAGAGAATATAGAAGAGGATTAGGGATCTATTAGTCTTGCTAACCCTAGGATCTCAACACATGAGAGGATTAGGGTTAGATCTTTGAAGAGAGAAAGCTTGAGGAGAGAGAAGGTGTGAATGAGAATGATCATGAATTATGTCTCATTTGTGAATATATGAAGCATGATAATTATTAAAAATGAATAACATAACAATAATATCAACCATGCTTCATTAACTCTCTTTGGGTGAATCATCTCATGAGTCATTAAGCAATAAATACTTCATTAACTCATTTGGATGAATCACACCATGAGTCACTAATCCATTTAATGCAAATAGCACCTAAGCTCTCCAACTCATCAATCTTCCAGTAGCTTCTCGACAAATTACGAGAATGCCCTTCCCATCTGTGAAAACACGGAAATACTGAGACTGTATAAATCCAATAATCCAATACTAGAATCTGGATTAAACTAAAGCCCGCTAGTAAAAACTGTCCGAATATCATACGTGCATAAAAACACGTATGTGTCCGAACCCTGTCGTAAAACCATACAACCTCTATATCATTTCGCCTAAAGCAGGGAAACTCTCTGTGTAGGACTCTAAAGACTTAACACTACGCTGGCAGTGGGTTTAACCATAGGCCGCAAGCGGTACTAGCTGTACGTAACGGTCCCCAGGTAGATGTCGATAAAAAGGCCGATGAGGAAACCCATCCGAACTCCTACTGAGCCTAATGTGACAATCTCCGTACAGTCCGGTCTGTTCGTCTAAGACTATCGCATATCGGGCCTAGGGGGCGGCAAGCGTCAGTCCCCTAAAAACAGTATAAGTCGTGTCGGAGTGAAGCCCATTACACCTTGAGAAGCTACTGGAAATCCTACCAGTAAATCTCGTTTGCCCTGGCCAGGGACTTTGCGTAATGGCTCTCCAAACATAGCACGATATCAACTCCCAATACCGGGAGAGACGAATCCTATCTAACCGCCACTGCCTCCAAGTGCTTCGGGACTGCACCCAACTGCTACCTGTTTGCACGACTCCTTTGAGCCGTGGTAGGGTAGCAATCTAAGAACTGTGGGAACACACTTAAGACGAAGCAGCAGTGTCAAGTCTGCGGACTATGCTGTACTCATGTCACCTGAGAACTGTTAACCGACGACGGGTATAATACCAACCAACAGTTCCCTGCGAGTCCTGTCCGGTGTACCCGTAACCCAATGAGCACATGTATACTATCTCCAGTACAACATACTAATGGCTGCGGGACAGACTATTTCCCCTGTTGGGATGAGAAGCGTACAGACTAGTCTACTCTGGAGTATCGATGCCATGTCTCGATAATCCTACGACAAGGGACCTGAAAAAAAAAGATGTGCTTGTAGACTACCCAGCTCTCACTAGTGTGACTGCCATCACAACGCTGGTAATCAAGCAAAGATCCTAAAAGCTCTACTAATATGTATAAGCGACATGTTAAAAGAAACACATGCACATATTAAAGTAGAAACAAACCAAGTAGCATACTACCATTTTTAGCAAGACTGTTAATACAACTATGAATATCCCAAGCTTCCATTAAGTAATATACAAACTAGTATGATACAGTAATGGCTTCTACGACATAAACACTAAAAAAACTAGCCCCGAAATCGGGTACAAGACAAGATATAAGTAAAAATGACATACAATAAGAATAAAGCATTCCCAAACGGGAGCAATCACGCCCAACGGCGGAAACAACCACCACAATAATAATATACGACACCGTAGCGAAGAAATGAGCAATATAAATAAAAGACATCAGAAAAGATAAAACTGCATAAATAAAGTCGGCTCACAACGAGCTCGACACCAGAGTACAAAAGAATATACATCGTCCTCACAACTGGTCTCTAAGTCAATACATGAATAGTAGATGGAGAGTACTAGATACAATAGTGAGTACAACTGGAAAATAAACGGATACCGCAAAAACCCACCTATCAGCAAAGGGCTCACGCGCCAACTGCAGTGGTATCCGTAGCAAAAAATACAAGAAGGTAGCCCTGCCGCAACTACTCTAAGGGGCAACCTGCAAATACTGTGGCACAACGGGGGTGAGTTGCCAACTCGTGAATAGTAGATAACATATAAAGATAATCGCGAGTATGTACATACCGCGATACTCTAACATATACCAACAGATAACATCTATATGCGATGAGCAGGGTATGCAATAATCATGCATAACAAGCGTAAGCTAATACATCTATATATATGATGGTTTGGAACAATTTCAAAACCACTCGGTTTCTTTTCAAAACAGAAAACTTTTAAAATGCGGAGCTTAAACCACTCCTTTTAAAAGCTATCAGGTTCCTTCGATTATATCAAGTTCACTACGTTCACGGTTTCGCCAAAACCATTTGTAGCCCTTCGTCATTTCATATGAATATTCAATAGTATTCAAGCTATGTTTGTTGACCTTCGTCAAGGCATAGTGATTGGTAGCTGTTGGATGTTCATATGTAGCACAGATAGATGCGTTGGTTTGGGACAGTCGTATTACCTTGTTGACCTTCGTCAAGGGTATATACGGGTGGGTTCAAATTAACCTGGACAATGATGGGTAGAATTTGACATGTGACTTATGATTTGTTGACCTTCGTCAATATCATAAGAGCATGGGGCAAAAATCCACATCGGGAGTTTCTAAAGAAACTGAAACTTGCTAGTGCTGCATACCATTTAGAGTTTGATAATGTTGGTAGGATTCCTTCAGCATTATCTCACAATGATATTTGGATCCCGATCCTACTGTGAGTATCCGCTCCTCCTCGGGAAACTTTTCACTTAACGATCAATGCTATAAACCAAGTAGGTGTCTAGAAAGGTGTTAGCGGGGCTACGCCCACAGGGAAAAGAGCTTATTTAATTAAGGAACTTCACGAAAGCGCCGTAAAACCTCACTCGAAGTACCGACACTGGCCTGGCTGAACGGTTAAGCAAGTATTGTACGGTGAGATTGATCCCGACTAATTCTTCTTTTATGGTTTGAGGAAGGATTCGAGAAACAGTGGGTGTTGGAGATAGTGCCCTCAAAGTCAATTATTGGATCGCAGGTACGTGACTGCAATGATTGAGGCAGGACCTATACCGATATGACAGTCTTACTCGAGATGATAGTATGCTATCTGGTTTGTCTTTATCATCGTATACATGCTTTAGATCGCTATTTCATGTTGATAGAGCCCATAGGATTCTTGCTTGACTACCAGCAGTATGATGGCGATCATATACATGGGAGCTGGGGTCTGTAAGCACATCCTTAAAGAGTCCCTAGTCGTGGGAGTTTCGAGACAGGGCATCGATACTTCAGAGTAGACTAGTGTATACAGTTGAGACCCTGACGAGGGGAAATGGCCAGTCTCACAAGCCATTGGTGTTTGTTGGTTCACCTAAGATGTATACAGGTGCTCATTGGGATATGAGTACACCGGACAGGACTCGCCGGGAATCTGCTAGTTGGTATTATACCTAGTGTCAGATAGCAATTCCCTGGTGACATGTATACAGGTTAGTTCATCGACCTGAGGTCGTCATTTATCTCGTGTGAGTTCCCACTGTGCTTTGATTTCTACCCTACCACGGCCCAAAGGATTCGTGCACACAGGTTTTTTTTGGGTACAGTCCCGAGCCACATGGAGGCAAGTGAGCGGATCGGCATGGGATTCGTCTCTCCTGGTATTGGGGGTGAGATCGCGCTGTGTCTAGGAGAGCCATTACACAAAGCCCTTGGTTGAGGCAGGAGATTTACTGGTAGGTACTCCAGTAGTATCTCAGGGTGTTCCGGGCCACTCTCTGACATGACTTATACTTCTATTGGGGGTCTGACGTTACCAGCCCCTAGGCCTATATGCGACACTCATAGACGAATGGACCGGACTGTATGTATATTGTCACTGTTAGGCTCAGTAGGGTTTATGGATGAGTTTGCTCGTCAGCTTCCTTCCAATCAATTCATAGGCAACCGTTATGTACAGCTTATACCTCTGACGTGCTAGTGGTTATACCCAGTGCCAGTGTGTTGATGAGTCATTAGAGTCCCCCACAAACACTTTTCCAAGTTCGGGCGAAACGTTGTAGAGGCCGTATGGGTTTATGGCAAGGTTCGGAAAATACACGTGCGTTTTCGCACGTGTCATTTTTCGGGCAGATAATACTGGTCGGCTTTGGTTTAAGCCGGATCCGAGTATTATGCTGTGTAGATATAATATCTTTGTCTCAGTTGCATTTGTATTCGGTCGTAATACAAATGCGGGTATGTTTATACTGTTACGGGGTTATCCTGAAATTCGTTTCAGGATCGCTTTTGGAAGTTGCTAGTTTCCAGTTTTCTATCGACCGTATTTAACATTCAGTTAAATGCGGATTTATCTTTTCTTCTTGGGTGAGTTATGAGCGTGAGTCATGCTTCTAGAAGGTTCTAGAAGTGATGACAAGGATAGTGACTCATTCATTAGCATTAATTATATGATGACTAGGTTTACATGAGTCATTCATTACATTAATGCATTTTGTTTGTGCTAAGATATTTTCTTCATGATAAGCTTTGCTTAAGGTCACCCCTCTTGCTCCTACACTCACCCCCTCCTCTATTTAGTGGCCGGCCACCTCTTGGAGATGTTATGGTTGTTCATTTGCAAAAAGATTAGGGTTTTGGCTTCATGGAAATTTCATATATTCATTTCTCATTTCATTTGAATTCAAAAGGCAACATCATTAACCGTTCGTCCATTGCTTTGGACGTAACGAGACAAATTGTTCTACTCATTCTCTACATCAATCTTGGTCATCTCTTTTAGAAAACTTGATGATCGAGTTGCCTCGGTTCAGAGGCGGGAGCCCGTTTAAAGATCCGTCGACGTGGTGCCACCTGGACGAGTAGACTGGAGATTCAGGAGATCGGAGCAGCCGCAACAAGCGTGGGATGATGGTTGAAGACCGAAGGACTCGGATCGTTCGGTATAACATTTCTACTCACTTTGTAGTTTGTTAGTTTAGCTTTAATGGCTGATCCGGGTTATAGTACGCGATAGCGCCAGTTGTAAAAGTTTTTTGTTCAGCAATTGGCGTCTGTTAGACGGCCGGGGCGCTACCGTGGACTTACAGTGGTATCAGAGCCTCACCATTAAGCTATACTAACTTATGCTAACGTGTTTAAAATATCGATCGAACGGATTTTCGAAAACCGCAAATTCTACGGTTAAAGTTTCTGTCGATTTTAAATGTTGTCTAAAAATTATTTTACATATCACAGAACACTAAGCAGGCTTTTCATAGTATTCTGGAAAAAATTGGGCACGTGATCCCACAAGACCACCGCAGATCCGCGGTCAAACCTTGGGTTTGACCGCGGAACCGCGGCGCTTTAGTGGGAACAGTGCACCAACTTTTTCCAGAGAGATTCTTTTTGGAAATTATGGTTTTTGGTATAGTTCTTTTGGGCCCAGATTTTGTTACTGTACAGCAGATGTACATAGGGCCCACTTCGGGAAATTTAGTCGATCGAAATTTTAAACTTGTTAGTATAAAGTATTTACATTATATCTCCGACCGGGAATGTCATTCGAGCGGTAAACTGCGTCTAATTGCTATAGTTGTTTTAGACGGGTTTGCGAACGTGACATTCGCGTTGATGTTCTGTGTTGTGCTGTAATGTTGCAGATATGTCGTGGTGGATAGCAGGGTGCAATGATAGTGCTGTTTGGATTTATTTATACATTTGATATTGCGGGGCGAGCGTCCAACATGTGGACTGCCGTCACTGCCTGTTTGTATAATATTCTTTTAGGGCACGACCAGGTTGAGGTTGATGTACCCGTTGTACATATTTTTATTTCTGTACTGGGTTCATCCCGCGAAGGAGTGCACGGATAGCCTGGTTCTGGAGGGCAACGGGTCTGTATCTCATGGCATTGAGAGGCAGTTTGACCCAAGGAGGGGTGCTCAATTTACCGGATTCCGTGAAGTGCCGGGTGTTCCATTCACTATGCTGTGGGGGACTACCTCGCTTCAGGTTTTGGCGGGTAACTTGCCGCGCCCATAGGGGTCTATGTTTCATTGCACAGGCTATCCATACGAGCAGGGGAACGTCAGGTTTCAGCAGCGGCTCTGTGAAACCCGGGGATCCCAGATTATCTGTATTGTTCTGTGATGCTTATTACTTTTCTGTAATGTTGCATATTATCACGCCTGGAGAGATTATTGTAAATTGGTATATATACTATTAGATGTTGTATATGTTTTACACCCGCGCTAGTCCAGCCCCCGCTCTGTCGTTAGTTAAGTAACCTAATGGGTGATGACGGGACCCAGTGACGAATGCGGATGGCATATACGTACATTTTATTTTTGTTCTTTTCTGGTGTGATTGATTGATGGGACTGCGTTGATTCTAATCAATGAGAACTAAAACAAACCTATATTTGATGTTGTTGGAACAAATTTTAAAATGTGTTATTACAAAGATGTTTCCTTTTGTTTTGCATAGAGGTATTCAGTTGGAATATCCCGCAGCTCATTCCATGAGGCAAGGGCCGAGATCCCTTCACCGGGAGTGACCCCATGGGCAGAAGTTTGCGTCAAGGTAATAACTTCACTATAGTCAATTACAAGTTGCTTTGCATCGCGGTATTCAGTCAGAATATCCTGCACCTCATTCCACGAGGAAAGAGCCGAGATCCCTTCACCGGGAGTGACCTCTTTAGCAAAAGGTTTTCGTCACTATATCTTTCTAAAAAGCTATCAGGTTCCTTCAACGAGATCAAGTTCATTACGTTAAAGGTTTTTCGCCAAAAACCAGCCGTAGCCTTCCGTCATTTCTTATGGATAGTCAGTAGTATTCAAGCTATGTTTGTTGGCCCTTAGTCAAGGCATAGTGTTTGGTAGCTGCTGGGTATTCATTTGTTGCATCGATAGATGCGTTGGTTTGGGACAGTCGTATTACTCTGTTGGCTCTTAGTCAAGACTATGTACGGGTGGGTTCAAATCAACCTGGATAATGACGGGAAGAACTTGACATGTGACTTATGATTTGTTGGCCTTTAGTCAAGGTCATAAGAGCATGAGGTAAAAATTACATCGGGAGTTTCAAACAAACAGCAAACTTGCCAGGCATGCGCATACCTTCTGGAGTGAGATAACTTGAGTGGCTTCCATCAAGTTATCATGCGATGATAGTTGGATCCTGATTCTCACTGATGAGTTGGTTTACTCTTCGGGTGATCCCGACTAATTCTTCTTTCAGGTTGGAGGAGAATTTGAGATTACAGTGGGAGGTTTCCAGATTAGATAAAGTGATAACCATTCTGATATAGGTTAGAGTTCACGCAGAGTGTTTCTTTTCTCTCTCTCTTTGGCAGCGACTATTGATCGACCCTAGACTTTGACTCAGTGACCAAGTTGACCGAACCTTCTTAAAATACTGGCTTTTGGATTTTCCAAGTTGCATAAGTCATTGCCTCTCCTTTTTTTACCCTTTGTATTTCTCAGAACACCCCGTATTACTACGGATATCCACTTCCATTGGATAGATCCATCGTATGGTTATATACGAACTCGGAGGGACTTCTTCGAGGATGGATCCAGGTTCAGGAGAAATAGAATTGGTTTATTCAGTTGTCTTTTATTATCACCTTCTTTCAGGATGCGAGGGCTCCTTAGTTTAGGAGGGTACACCTATTACGCTTATTGGGTAGTCTTATTCCAAACAATAGGCAGGTGCCGAAAGGTAGGGAATGAAGAAAACCAATTAGCCTAAGTAGGGTGTACAGAAGGTAATAACTAAAGAAAAAATAAAGGGATTAGAAAGATGGCAAAGTAAATTGCGACTTCTATCATTCACGACCAAACCGCGTACTTCATCGCCACTCCTATTTCACCTTTGCTTTTTTCCCCAGTTCGGGAGAAATAGAATAAGATATTATTCAGTTGTCTTTTATCATCATCTTCTCTCAAGTTGCGAGTACTCGTAGGATTAGAAGAGTACACCCATTATGCTTACTGGATATTCTTCTTCCAAACCATAGGCTGGTGCCGAACAGCAGGGAAGGAAGAAAACCATTTAGCCTAACGTTGGTGTACAGAAGGTAATGAATAAAGACAAATAAAGGGATTTGGAGAGATGGCAATGAAATATACGGTTAATGTCATGAATTGGATCATGGAAGAGGCATTACTAAGAATACCAGAATACCCCTACAAAATATTTTCATGTTTCAGTACATTGTTAAAGGAAAACTAATTTCCCGATTAGATACTTACTCCAGGGTATGTATTTACCAGGTTTCATTCTCATATCTGTATTGTTTTACAGATGATGAGTGGGAGTAAGTTATTGGGAATTAGGTGATTATCCTCTTTATATCGGAACTCGTTGTAATTGGTGATATTTGAGGAAATCGCCTGGGTACAGTTTTCAACCTACGATGCACAGGTTTTGAGTTATTCAACTCAGCGGACTTATACAGAGTATTGTATGTTGTCTAGTGTCCGTTAGGACAAAGGGGCAGGTCCTCGTACTATGTTCTGTTTACTTGTAACTTCTCTAGGTTTTAGACAAGTATTTCATAGAAATACAATGTCTAAGTTTTGAGAAGTTGTGGGTATAAGAATAAAGTAGCGAACCAGGTATCGCAAGTATCGGGATTCTTCAAAGAGATCGAAGATGTAGATTCTTATGATTGGTATTCAGATGATAGTAATGGTTTTGAGAAACTTGTTTCTCTTTCGGGTTACTCATAATTGGATGGATTCCTAAGTTGAGTAATGCTGATCCGGGTTATAGTACGCGATAGCGCCAGTTGTAAAAGTTTTTTGTTCTGCAATTGGCGTCTGTTAGACGCCCGGGGTGCTACCGTGGACTTACAGTGGAAGCCATCCTATTTAGATAAATTAAAAACCAATCTAAACTTGCAAGAGCATCATGCTGAGTGTTTTCTTCTCTCTCTCTTAATTGTAGCGACCCAGTGACCACACATAGGTTACATCTAGATAATAAAATGACTTAATCTGACTGTTATGACTGGCAAAGGTCTGTCCAGATGACCATTACCAATGACAAGCTGGGACACCTCCTGACTAATCAAACCCCTGCCATCTCAGGACCAGTTTTCCCTTTCACGGATATTGATATCCGTAAGATATCGGAAAAAGACTGTGCGAATGCCAAGTGCCTCGTGTTGGCCTCAGTTGATGGTGCATACCAGAGGCAGCACGAGAAGATGGACTTAACTTCTGTCTTCCTCCATAACAAAGACTTATATGGAGAGCAATCTCGTATCGCAAGATATAAGACCTCGAACGAATTTCTTGAAGCGAGGTTGGCATTCGGGTCATCTGTAGGGGACAACGTCCTTACAGAGACTAGCTATTTTGATGAGCTCATGGACCTGAAGACCACGTTGAAGACCGGGTCAAGTACTGACTTGATTCTACAGTCTCTGCCCTCTACTTATACCCTGAAGGAAACCAGGGAAAAAGAAGGAAAGGGAAGGGCAAATGTTTCGGGACTGGATATAGTAAAGGAGAGACGTTCCTATTGTTACGGGAATGAACATTGGCAGAAGGATTGCAGGGCTAGCAAAGCCGGTAGCCAGTATTCGAAGCATGTTGTGGCTTCGGCTTCGGGTGTGTTTGTAGTAGAAAAATGTATGTCAATTAACCCTACTTCCTGGGTATTGGATACCGGATCAGGATCTCACATCTGTAATTCATTACAGGCTCTAAGAAACCATAGAGTTGTCAGGATAGGTGATATGACTCTCAGGGTTGCCAACGGAATGAGCATGGACGCTGAATCCGTAGGGGAATATCATCTAGGATTGACAACAGGGCAGATATTGATTCTGCGTAACTGTTTGTATGTACCTAGTGTGACTTGTAATATCATATCTGTATCCTTACTTTCTAAGGAAGGATATGATTTTACTTTTGTAAGCGATGTGGTCCACATCCACCTAAATCAAGTTCTGATTGGGTCGGGTACATTAGAAAACGGGATATACGTATTGAATCAAGCTCAGGTTTTCAGTGTCCAGAACACACTTAAAAGAAAGTCTCCGGAAACAAATCAGGCTTTCTTGTGGCATTGTAGACTAGGTCACATTAATGACACACAGTTAACAAAGTTACATAAAGAGGGATACTTGAATCCATTCGAGTATCAGTCTTATGCTACTTGTGAATCTTGTCTCATGGGAAAGATGACAAAGACTCCGTTCACTGAACACGGAGTAAGAGCGAGCGAGCTCTTGGGACTCCTACACAGTGACGTGTGTGGTCCAATGTCTATACATGCGCAAAGTGGTTATTCATACTTCATTAGCTTTACGGATGATTTCTCTAGGTATGGACATATCTTCCTGATGAAGCATAAATCCGAGGCCTTTGGGAAATTTCGGGAATACAAGAATGTAGTTGAAAAACAAACAGGCAAAAGTATCAAGACACTGAGATCTGATCGAGGTGGTGAATACTTGAGTGCCGAGTTTCTGGGCTACTTAAAAGTGACTGGAATTTTCTCTCAGCTTACTTCTCCATACACACCACAACACAACGGTGAATCGGAAAGACGGAATCGAACTCTATTGGGTATGGTTCGTTCCATGATGAGTAAGGCTGAGTTACCGTGATCTTTCTGGGGTTATGCACTAGAAACAGCTGCATATCTTTTGAACAAGGCTCCAACCAATACTGTGCCTACCACCCCATATCAGATGTGGAGTGGGAAGAAACCCTGTCTTAAGTATCCTAAGACATGGGGATGTCCAGCTTTTGTAAAGAAGCAGCATGCGGAAAAGCTCGAGGCACGCTCGGTACTGTGTAAATTTATGGGATACCCCAAGAACTCCAGGGGTATCTTTTCTATTCCGCAGAGGAATAAAAGGTTTTTGTTTCTCAGCATGCCCACTTCTTGGAAACTGAATTTTTAGAAAATCGGATAAGTGGGAGCACAATAGAACTGTAAAAAATTCCAGAACCACATGTTATTACTGAAAGCTCGGTAGAACCAGAAGTTTTAGGAGAACCGGACATCCCAGCGCCACTCCGCAGGAGTAGTAGGAAGTCTCATCCACCTGAGAGATACTACGGTTTTCTCATAGACGGGGATCGAGAGGATTGCGTCATTGAAAATGATGAGCCTACAAGCTTCCTGCAAGCCATTCAGAGCGGTGACTCAGTAAAATGGCTGGATGCAATGCGGACCGACATGGAGTCTATGTACACCAGCAAAGTTTGGACTTTGGACATTGCTCCAAAAGGGGTAAAACCCGTAGACTGCAAATGGATCTTCAGAAAGAAGATTGGTGTAGATGGGCAGGTTGAAACCTATAAAGCTAGACTTGTTGCAAAGGGTTTTCATCAAAGACCTGGTTTGGACTATGACGAGACCTTTTCTCCAGTAGCTATGCTCAAATCCATTCAGATCCTTCTTTCCATTGCTGCCTTCCACGATTATGAGATCTGGCAGATGGACGTAAAGACGGCCTTTCTAAATGGAAATTTGGAAGAGTGCGTCTATATGGATCAGCCGGAGGGATTCATTCAGAGTGGGAGCTGTAAGTCCGCGGCGGCGCCCCGGCCGTCAACCCGACGGCCAAATGCGGAAGCGGTGATAAACTTTAAATTTTGCGAACTTGGCAAACCGGCACCACCGCGCACTAAACCCGGATCGGGCCATTAAACTAAATCTAGCTAACTACAAAGAGAAGGGGAAGAGATGTACCGACTGATCCGAGTCCTCCGGTCTTCTCGTCGCCGTCCTGATCTCCCGCGGAATGTCCGGTCTCCTCCTCGTCGCCGGAAGGGCACCACATCGCCTACGTCTTTTACGGACTCCCACCTCAATGCCGAGGCAACTCGGGCACGAAGCTGGCTAGTCGACGTGCCCAAGATTCGCTGTAGAGTGTGTAATGAGCTATTGTCTCTATTGGGGTTATGTTGCCATAAAGATGATGGAGGAATTGTGCAAGAATAATTTTCATGAAGGCTTGAAGAAAAATGGAGCAAGCCATCAAAAGGGAGCTCGGCCAGATCATTAGAGCTCTCTGGAAAAACATGAAGCTGGCATACTGAAGAATGTGTGCCTCAAGGAAATTTCAACCTCACAAACAAATTAAATCTCCAACAACCCAACAGTGGTCGGCCCAAAGCAATAAATCAATATTTATTAACCCATCATCTTCTGCACCCCTATTTAGTGCTCACTGCCACCTCAAAATAATAATCATCCCACACCTCAAAAGAACCTACAGCTAACCCACCAAGGAATAAATTAATATCAATTAATTTATCATGACCAGCACACTCATTATGCCCACGCCCTCTTAATAAATTAATCCTACAACCTTTATTCTCCTGCACACTCATGTGCTCCTTTAAAACCCTTAGGAAATTAATTTAAATCATCACCCCCTAAGAACAGTGGCCGGCCCCCATTTCCAATCTTATCACAATTAATGCAAAGAAGTGATTAAAATGGAATCTAATCATGACAAAGGCTACAAAATGCAAGGAAGCCCTCCACTAAAAGTTATTTGCGAACTTGCAAATAACCCCTCCAACGGATAGTCCGGCCGGGAAGGAAAAAGAGAAAACCGGCCGGAACGGAATGCAAACTGGCAACCCCAGAAAACCGATCCCGTAATAAATTACAGGAAAACCCCGCACTTGCAAATACATGCCCGCATTTGTATTCCCACTGAACACAAATGCAAAGAGACAAAACTACATTATCTAATACTAGGATCCGGCTTAAGCCAAAGCCGGCTAGTAAAAAACCGTCCCATCACGATCCGTGCAATACCGCACGTATCTGATCGAACCCTGCCATATCTCCATACGGCCTCTACAGCTTTTCGCCCGAAAGCTTGAGTAACTGAAAGTGTGGTGGACTCTAAAGACTCGTCAATACTATGGCTGTGGATTTAACCACTAGCACGTCAGAGGTATTAGCCATACATGACGGGCCACCAGCTATTGACCAAAAGGGACGTCTGTGAGCGAACTCAACCTGTCACCCTACTGAGCCTGTCAGTGACAATATCCGTACAGTCCGGTCCGTTCGTCTATGAGTATCGCATGGCGGGCCTAGGGGGTTGGTAAAAGTCAGACCCCCAAAAGCGGTACAAGTCGTGTCGGAGTGTAGCCCAGAACACCCTGAGATACTACTGGAATACCTACCAGTAAATCTCCTTGCCTCGGCCGAGGGCTTCGTGTAATGGCTCTCCTAGATACAGCACGACCTCACCCCCAATACCGGGAGAGACGAACCCCTGAAGATACGCTCACTGCCTCCATGTGGCTCGGGACTGTACCCAACTAAAACCTGTTTGCACGACTCCTTTGAGCCGTTGTAGGGTAGTAATCAAAGTACAGTGGGAACTCACACGAGACAAATGACGATCCCCAGGTCGATGAACTAACCTGTACACATGTCACCAGGGAACTGCCATCTGACGTCTGGTATATGACGAACTAGCATGTTCCCGGCGAGTCCTGTCCGGTGTACTCATAACCCAATGAGCACCTGTATACATCTTAGGTGATCCAACTGACACCAATGGCGGCCACCGCCCCTCGTCGGGGTCTCGACTGTATACACTAGTCTACTCTGGAGTATCGATGCCCTGTCTCGAAACTCACACGACTAGGGACCATTTAAGGATATGCTTATAGACCCCAGCTCCCACTTATATGATCGCCCTCATACTGCTGGTGGTCAAGCAAGAATCCTAGGGGCTCTATCAACGTGTAATAGCAACTTGTCAGGTCACCTAAAGCAGTACACGATGATAAAGGCAAACCAGATAGCATACTATCATCTCGAGTAAGACTGTTCTACCGGGATAGGTCCTCCCTCAATCATTGCAATCGCGTGCCTGTGATCCAATAATTGACTCTGAGGGCACTATCTCCAACAATCTCCCACTT
Source organism: Agapanthus africanus (assembly GCA_030015575.1). Taxonomy (NCBI): domain Eukaryota; kingdom Viridiplantae; phylum Streptophyta; class Magnoliopsida; order Asparagales; family Amaryllidaceae; genus Agapanthus; species Agapanthus africanus. The sequence goes on along the minus strand of CM057343.1, from coordinate 373,567,540 downwards.
GCACTCTAGGCTAATTATTGCGATGTCGCATACTCACAGCCCGTGTGATACCGAACACCCAACTCCTCTACTAGTCAGTCTCACAAATCCCGTTTGCGAAACTATTGCGTTCGAGGAATAGCCTCAGTGAGTGGATCCGCTTTGATGTTTCTTTCTATGTCTCTCCATATCTCATGTTCGCGGAGAAAACCATCTCCCGAAATGAGCAACACTTGTCTTAGAATGTGTCTGGATGTCTGATGGGACCTAGCTCATAAATGAACTCCAAATCCAAACTTCTTAGACTGTATCGTCAACTGAACTTAATCAGTATCCTGCGCCATGCCTCCTTCAGTATTGCCTTGGACCACCTGTCCAAAATACTGCCCCTCGACAGAGGGAAAACTATAGCTCTGACAACCTCCTTGTCGTCCATGTCATCTTGGAAGCCTGGAATGATAACTGTCTCCCACATGAGGCTGTCGTTATCATATCCCTAGAACATCCACTTATGTTCTAAAACTGCTTCCGACTGTTTCTCCAGGATCAGGTCAATATCAACTTATTGCATCTAGTGCAAGAACAACATCTGGTGTGGTACTTGACATCTCACGATTGACTCAATTGCCTGAGCAAGTGATCTGCCAATCATGTACGTCCCTCTCCCCTTTAGTCTGTAAGACTCCTTTGGAGAGGGTGACTCCATCACCTGCAGGTACACTACCGTGCCAGGAGTCGTCCATTCTAAAATACTTTTAGAATGCTGTCAAGTACCCTGATTGGGAAACCACCCAAATCTAGATCTAAAACCATAGATCTAGTAACCAGTATGTCTGATAGAGAATCCATTTCCTTTGTGGAGAAACAACTGTGTGACGACCAAAGTATAACCGATCGTAGTGTAGGAGTTTCTTTTCCTACTCTGTGTATGTCATCCAAATACCATGACATCACACCCTACTACCTTCTCAACAGATCCATCCCCTATTCTGATGAAGTCAAACCCATGACTGTCACGTCAGAAATAGATGATCTATCTCCGCTACATCTGCTTTAGTCTATAAATAGACATAAGCTCCCTGTCCACCAATGCTTCCGCTGCTCCCACTGACTACGACAACCCTCTGGCAGAGTCATATAGACGTACACTTCTAAAACTAGTTTTAGAACGACGCTATACTCATCCTCCCGCCGGGTCTCGCAGCCTGGAACAACAGCAATGGTAATTGTGGGTAAACACGAACTTCCCTGTCACCGTCCTTGAGGCTACCGGAGTACCTCTCGGGTACCTGAAGTTACCCACCGAATCTGCGAAGTGGCCAATGGAATGTCAAATCAGATTCAAATCATGCAACTGTCTCCAGTGCACGTCAACTAAATGGAAGGAGGCCGATCAGCGTTACTCAACTTAGGAATGCTTCCAATTATGAGTAACCTGAAAGAGAAGCAAGTTCTCTTAGTCACTACTACCAACTAAATACCATACACAAGTATCTACATCTTCGATCTCTTTGAAGAATCCCGATACTTGCTACACCTGGTTCTCTACTCTATTCAAATACCTATAACTTCTCAAAATTCGGACCCTGTGTTTCCACGAAACACCTGTCTAAAAACTAGAGAAGTCATAAGTAAACCGAATATGGTACGAGGACCAACCCCTCTGTCCTGATAGACCCTGGACAACATACAATACTCTGTATGAGTCCCCTGAGTCTGATAACTCATTCACTGTGTGTCGTAGGTTGAAAACTGTACTTATGGTTAAGAAGAATTACACCGCTGTTTAATACTCCTTACCTAACCATCCACTGATATAGGTAAATGTCGTAGACATAATTTCAAAAAGTATATCTCACTCTATGAAAATAGACGTACAGATATATCGATTTGAAATTGGTGCATAACAGCGGATATTCAAAACCAAATATTTGCCGACCGGCAAACAACCCAGGTGACTTCCTCAAATATCACCGATTACAACGAATCCCGATACAATGAGGATGATCACCCAATTCCCAATAACTTACTCCCACTCATCATCTGTAAAACCATACAGATGTGAGAATCATACTTGGTAAATACATGCCCTGGAGCAAGTGTCTAACTGGGAAATCAGTTTTCCTTTAACATTACACAGTGAAACTGAAACATTAAAAATGTTTCGATGGGGTATCCTGGTATTCCTAGTAATGCCTCTTCCATTATCCAGATTCACAACTGTAACCGTATATTTCTTTGCCACCTCTCCAAGTCCCCTCATATGTCTTTAGTCGTTACCTTCTGCACACCCTATAGGCCAAATGGTTTTCTTCCTTCCCTACCGTTCGGCACCAGCCTATGGTTTGGAAGAAGACTATCCAATAAACATAATGGGTGTACTGTCCCAATCCTAGGAACACTCGCAATGAGAGAGGGTGAAGATAAAAGACAACCGAATAAACCTTCCTATTTCTCCTGGACCAGAATCCATCCCCGAACTGGAACAAGTTCCATTCGAGTTCGTATATAACAATACGATGGAGTATCCAAATAAACTGTGGATCTTCGTAGTGATACGGAGTGTCCTGGAGAAATACAAAGGTGATGTTGGAGTGGTAATGAAATATTTGGTTTGGTCGTGAATATCTGTTGCAATTTACTTTGCCCTCTTACTAATCCCTTGCTTTATTTGAACTTAATACCTTCTGTACACCATCGTTATGCTAATTGGTTTTCTTCATTCCCTACCGGTCGGCACCAGTCTAAGGTTTGGAAGAAGACAATCCAATTTGCGTAATAGGTGTACTACCCCTAAACCAAGGAGTACTCGTAACCTGAGAGAGGGTAAAAGGAAAAGACAACTGAATAATCCTATCCGTTTTCTCCAGAACCGGAAACCATCCTCGAATAAATCTTTCGAGTTCGTATCTAACCATACGATGGTTTTGTCCAATGGAAGTGGACGTTCGTAGTAAAACGGGGTGTCCTGGAGAAAAGGGTAAAAGTAGGAGTGGCAATGAGGTTAGCAACTCTGACAATCCAAAAGCCGGTGTTAAGAAGGTTCGGTCAACTTGGTCACTGAGTCAAAGTCTTAGGGTCAGGTCAATGGTCGCTGCCAAAGAGAGAGAGAAAAGAAACACTCAGCGTGCACTCTAACCTAGATCAGAATGGTTACCAATTTATCTAATCTGGAAACCTCCCACTGTACCTCAAATTCTCCTCCAAACCAGAAAGAAGAATTAGTCGGGATTACCCGAGGAGTAAACTAACTCATCAGTGGGAATCGGGATCCAACTCTCATCGCATGACAACGTGACGGAATCCGCTCACGGTATCACACTCCAGAAGGTATGCGCATATCTGGCAAGTTTCAGTTCTTTTGAAACTCCCGATGTGATTTCTGCCCCATGCTCTTATGACCTTGACTTTGGCCAACATATCATAAGTCACATGTCAAGTTCTACCCGTCATTCTCCAGGTTAATTTGAATCCACCCGTACATACCCTTGACTTTGGCCAACATGGCAGTACGACTGTTCCAAACCAACGCATCTATCTATGCTGCATATGAATAACCAACAGCTACCAAACACTGTGCCTTGACTCTGGCCAACATACACAGCTTGAATACTATTGACTATCCATATGAAACGACGGAGGGCTACGAATGGTTTCTGGCGAAAACCTTTAACGTAATGAACTTGATATCGTTGAAGGAACGGATAGCTTTTAAAAATATAGTGACGAAAACCGTTGCTAAAGAGGTCACTCCCGGTGAAGGGATCTCGGCTCTTTCCCCGTAGAATGGGGTGCAGGATATTCCAACTGAATACCACGGTGCAAAGCAAAAGTAATCGGCTATAGTGAAGTCATTGCCCTGACGCAAACTTTTTGTCCAAGGGGTCACTCCCGGTGAAGGGATCTCGGCCCTTGCCTCGTCGACTGAGGAGCAGGGTATTCCAACTGAATACCACGATGCAAAACAAAAGTGAACGTTCTTGCAATAACAGCTTTTTGAAAAAGTGTTCCAACAACATCAGATTAGGTTTGTTTTTAACTTGCATTGATCCGAATCAATGCAGTCCCATCAATTGATCACACCACAAAGAACGAAAATATACTGATGTACGTATATGCCATCCGCATTCGCCACTGGGTCCCGTCATTACCCGTTAGGTTAGCTAACTAACGACAGAGCGGGGACTGAACTAGCGCGGATGCAAAACATATACAACATCTACTAATATATATACCAATATATTATATTTCGCTCAAGGCGTGATAAAAATACAACATCACAGAAAATGAACAGCATCACAGAAACAATACAGATATCTGGGATCCCCGGGTTTCACAGAGCTGCTGAAACCCGACGTTCCCCTGGTCATGTGGATAGCCTGCGCAATGAAATCCTAGACCCCTACGGGCGCGGCAAGTCACCCGCCAAAACCTGAAGCGAGGCAGCCCCCTTCAGCAACGTGAATGGACCACCCAGCACTTCACGGAATCCGGTAACTTGGGCACCCCTCCTGGGTCAACCTGTACCCCCTACGTGTGCGGCGAATAGCCTGTCAATCCTAGAGTGAAGCCCCTTCCGTCTCAATGCCATGAGATGCGGGCTTGTTGCCCTCTAGAACCCGGCTATCCGTGCACCCCTCCGCGGGGTAATCCTAGTACAGAAAGTAAAATATACATACAACGGGTACATCGACCGCAACCAGGTCGTGCCCCAAAATAATAATACAAACAGGCAGTGACGGCAGTCCACATGTCGGACGCTCGCCCCGCAATATCAAATGTACATAATACTACCACAACTGCACTAGCATTGCATCCAGGCTATCCCCCACGACCGATCCGCAACATCACAGCAAAAACAGAACATCAACGTGAAAATCACGTTCGCAAATCCGTCTAACCGGGCTATAGCAGTTTGACCGGATTTACCGATCAAGTGACATTCACGGTCGCAGATATAATGTAAATACTGTGAAATAATGTGTTTAAAATATCCGCTCGATCAAAAATTAACAAGTGGGCCCCAAGTATTATTGTTGCACATCAAGAAAATCTGGGCCCAAAATTAATATTCCAAAACCCATATTTTAAGCCCACAAGCCCTCTGGAAAAAGCTGGTGAGCTGAACCCAACTACCTGCGGCGGAACCGCGGCCAACAAGGGGTTATGGCCGCGGTTCCGCGGTCGTACGGAGGGTTCAGGGAACCAAAATTTTCCAGTGGTCTTAGGGTACTCTGTACATCATTCTGCAATCACCTGAAAAATTTTTCGAGACCAAAAATTTTCAACAGAAACTGATGCGAACTAAAATGTAGTTTTGGAACATTCGATCGATCGAAACAGAAAAACACATTAAACCAAGTTAGACTAAGTTAATGGCGAGGCTCTGATACCACTGTAAGTCCGCGGCGGCGCCCCGGCCGTCAACCCGACGGCCAAATGCGGAAGCGGTGATAAACTTTAAATTTTGCGAACTTGGCAAACCGGCACCACCGCGCACTAAACCCGGATCGGGCCATTAAACTAAATCTAGCTAACTACAAAGAGAAGGGGAAGAGATATACCGACTGATCCGAGTCCTCCGGTCTTCTCGTCGCCGTCCTGATCTCCCGCGGAATGTCCGGTCTCCTCCTCGTCGCCGGAAGGGCACCACATCGCCTACGTCTTTTACGGGCTCCCACCTCAATGCCGAGGCAACTCGGGCACGAAGCTGGCTAGTCGACGTGCCCAAGATTCGCTGTAGAGTGTGTAATGAGCTATTGTCTCTATTGGGGTTATGTTGCCATAAAGATGATGGAGGAATTGTGCAAGAATAATTTTCATGAAGGCTTGAAGAAAAATGGAGCAAGCCATCAAAAGGGAGCTCGGCCAGATCATTAGAGCTCTCTGGAAAAACATGAAGCTGGCATACTGAAGAATGTGTGCCTCAAGGAAATTTCAACCTCACAAACAAATTAAATCTCCAGCAACCCAACAGTGGTCGGCCCAAAGCAATAAATCAATATTTATTAACCCATCATCTTCTGCACCCCTATTTAGTGCTCACTGCCACCTCAAAATAATAATCATCCCACACCTCAAAAGAACCTACAGCTAACCCACCAAGGAATAAATTAATATCAATTAATTTATCATGACCAGCACACTCATTATGCCCACGCCCTCTTAATAAATTAATCCTACAACCTTTATTCTCCTGCACACTCATGTGCTCCTTTAAAACCCTTAGGAAATTAATTTAAATCATCACCCCCTAAGAACAGTGGCCGGCCCCCATTTCCAATCTTATCACAATTAATGCAAAGAAGTGATTAGAATGGAATCTAATCATGACAAAGGCTACAAAATGCAAGGAAGCCCTCCACTAAAAGTTATTTGCGAACTTGCAAATAACCCCTCCAACGGATAGTCCGGCCGGGAAGGAAAAAGAGAAAACCGGCCGGAACGGAATGCAAACTGGCAACCCCAGAAAACCGATCCCGTAATAAATTACAGGAAAACCCCGCACTTGCAAATACATGCCCGCATTTGTATTCCCACTGAACACAAATGCAAAGAGACAAAACTACATTATCTAATACTAGGATCCGGCTTAAGCCAAAGCCGGCTAGTTAAAAACCGTCCGATCACGATCCGTGCAATACCGCACGTATCTGATCGAACCCTGCCATATCTCCATACGGCCTCTACAGCTTTTCGCCCGAAAGCTTGAGTTACTGAAAGTGTGGTGGACTCTAAAGACTCGTCAATACTATGGCTGTGGATTTAACCACTAGCACGTCAGAGGTATTAGCCATACATGACGGGCCACCAGCTATTGACCAAAAGGGACGTCTGTGAGCGAACGCAGCCTGTCACCCTACTGAGCCTGTCAGTGACAATATCCGTACAGTCCGGTCCGTTCGTCTATGAGTATCGCATGGCGGGCCTAGGGGGTTGGTAAAAGTCAGACCCCCAAAAGCGGTACAAGTCGTGTCGGAGTGTAGTCCAGAACACCCTGAGATACTACTGGAATACCTACTAGTAAATCTCCTTGCCTCGGCCGAGGGCTTCGTGTAATGGCTCTCCTAGACACAGCACGACCTCACCCCCAATACCGGGAGAGACGAACCCCTGAAGATACGCTCACTGCCTCCATGTGGCTCGGGACTGTACCCAACTAAAACCTGTTTGCACGACTCCTTTGAGCCGTGGTAGGGTAGTAATCAAAGTACAGTGGGAACTCACACGAGACAAATGACGATTCCCAGGTCGATGAACTAACCTGTACACATGTCACCAGGGAACTGCCATCTGACGTCTGGTATATGACCAACTAGCATGTTCCCGGCGAGTCCTGTCCGGTGTACTCATAACCCAATGAGCACCTGTATACATCTTAGGTGATCCAACTGACACCAATGGCTTGTGAGACCGGCCACCGCCCCTCGTCGGGGTCTCGACTGTATACATTAGTCTACTCTGGAGTATCGATGCCCTGTCTCGAAACTCACACGACTAGGGACCATTTAAGGATATGCTTATAGACCCCAGCTCCCACTTATATGATCGCCCTCATACTGCTGGTGGTCAAGCAAGAATCCTAGGGGCTCTATCAACGTGTAATAGCAACTTGTCAGGTCACCTAAAGCAGTACACGATGATAAAGGCAAATCAGATAGCATACTATCATCTCGAGTAAGACTGTTCTACCGGGATAGGTCCTCCCTCAATCATTGCAATCGCGTGCCTGTGATCCAATAATTGACTCTGAGGGCACTATTTCCAACAGCAGCAGCGGTAAAGTATGCAAGTTTCTTAAGTCCATCTATGGACTGAAGCAGGCATCGCGGAGTTAGAACATCTGCTTTGATGATACTTTCAAAGAATTCAACTTTATCAAAAATCTGGATGAACCATGCATTTACAGTAAGATTGTAGGGAGAACTGTGGTATTTCTCGTCTTTTACGTGGATGAAATTCTCCTAATAAGAAATGATATTCCTATGCTACAGTCAGTCAAAGGATTCTTGTCACAGAAGTTCTCCATGAAGGACCTGGGCGATGCCAACTACATTCTCGAGATCCAGATCTAAGAGGATGTTGGGACTTTCGCAGTCCAGGTACATCGACACTATACTGAAACGATTCAGTATGGAAGATTCAAAGTGCGGTAATCTACCGGCTTGTCACGGAATCACCCTCTCCATAGAGATGTCTCCCAAGGCTGATTTGGAAAGGGCTCGCATGTCATCTATACCCTACGTATCTGCGGTAGGCTCTATAATGTATGCGATGTTGTGTACCAGACCAGATGTAGCATACGCATTAAGCGTTGTAAGCCGGTATCAGTCGGACCTAGGGGAGAAACACTGGATATCAGTAAAGAAAATTCTCAAGTACCTGAGAAGGACTAAGGAGATGTTCTTGGTGTATGGCGGAAAAGACCTCCAGATCAAGGCTTTTGCTGACTCCAGCTTCCAGAGTGACAAGGATGACTCCAAGTCCATATCGGGTTATGTCTTTACCCTCAATGGAGGGGCGGTTTGCTGGAAAAGCTCCAAGAAGGAAACCGTTGCTGACTCAACTATGGAAGCGGAGTAGATAGCTGCTTGCGATGTCGCAAAGGAAGCTGTCTGGATGAAGAAGTTCCTTACGGAGCTTCCGGTGGTTCCTACCATTGTTGATCCAATACCGCTGTATTGTGACAACAACGGCGCTATAGCTTTAGCGAAGGAACCCAGGTCCCATCAGAAGTCCAGGCACATTTTGAGGCGGTACCACCTGATCAGGGAGATCGTAGATCGCCAGGAGATCGAGGTGAAGAGAGTAGATTCAGAGAATAACACTGCAGATCGATTCATGAAGGCCATACCCCAGACTCAATTCGAGCGGCTGATCGAGATGATAGGTCTTCGATACGCCAGTACATGGCCTTAGTGCAAGTGGGAGATTGTTAGTGTATATGCCCTAGAGGCCATTACTGTATCATACTAGTTTGTATATTACTTAATGGAAGATTGGGATATTCACAGTTGTATAGACAATCTTGCTCAAAATGGTAGTATACTATTTGGTTTGTTTCTACTTTAATATGTGCATGTGTTTCTTTTAGCATATCGCCTATACACATTAGTGGAGCCCTTAGGATCTTTGCTTGATTACCAGCGTTGTGATGGCAGTCACACTAGTGGGGGCTGGGTAATCTACAAGCACATCCTTATACAGGTCCCTAGTCGCAGGATTATCGAGATGGGGCATCGATACTACGGAGTAGACTAGCGTATGCGCTTCTCATCCCAGCAGGGGAGATGGTCTGTCCCACAGCCATTAGTACGTCGTACTTGAGATAGTATGTGGGTGCTCGTTAGGTTACGAGTACACTGGACAGGACTCGCCGGGAACTGTTGGTTGGTACTATACCTATCGTCAGTTATCAGTTCCCAGGTGACATGAGTACAGCTTAGTCTGTTGACTTGACACTGTCACTTCGCCTCGATTGTGTTCCCACCGTTCTTAGATTGCTACCCTACCACGGCTCAAATGAGTCGTGCAAACAGGTAGCAGTTGGGTGCATTCCTGAAGCACTTGGAGGCAGTGACAGTTAGACAGGATTCGTCTCTCCCGGTATTGGGGGTTGATATCGCGCTGTGTCTAGGAGAGCCATTACACAAAGTCCCTGGCCAGGGCAAGCGAGATATACTGGTTGCGTTTCCAATGTTATCTCAGGATGTTCTGGGCTACACTCCGACATGACTTATACCGCTATTAGGGGGTCGACGTTTACCGCCCCCCTAGGCCTGCCATGCGATATTCTCAGACGAACAGACCGGACTGTACGGAGATTGTCACATTCAGGCTCAGTAGGAGTTCAGATGGGTTCACCTCATCAGTCTGTTAGTTGTATGTATGCCCTAGAGGCCAGTATTGTACAGATTATGTATATTATATTGGATGCTTAGACATATATAGAGATGACTTTCTTGCTCGACATGATAGTATGCTATCTGGTTACTCTTTATCTTAACATGTACACTAGTCTCTTTATACTGTCTTATAGTTACATGTTGGTAAAGCCCTTAGGATTTGTACTTGACTACCTGGACTATGATGCAGATCATACTAGTGGGGACATGGTAGTCCATAAGTACATCCTTCAAGGTCCCTAGTCGTGGGTGTATCGAGACGGGGCATCGATATACCAGAGTAGACTAGTGTATACGCTTCTCGACCCATGAGATGGGCGATGGATGATCCCATATCCATTGGTGTTTGACATCAGAGATGGTATACGGGTGCTCAGTGGAGACTGGGTACACTGGACGGACTCGCCGAGAACTCCCAGATGGTATTATACCTCACGTCAGATGGCAGTTCTCAGGTGACACTTGTACAGGTTAGTCTGTAGACCCGAGATCGTCATAGAGTCTTGTATGATTCCCACTGTGCTTTGATCTCCACCTTACCACGTCCATGAGGGCGTGCAAAACGGTGGTCTTTGGGTACAGTCCCGAGTCACATGGAGGCAATGAGCGATAGGAGGGGTTTCGTCTCTCCCGGTATTGGGGGTTGATGTTGCGCTGTGCTCGATTGGCCGTAACAGGGAAGTCCCTGGCCAGGGCTGATCAGAGATTTGCTGGTAAGTGTTACCAGTAGTTTCTCGACCCGTTACGAGCCTCACATCGGCACGACTTATCGGGTTATTGGGGTCTGACGTTTACCACACCTAGACTTGATATGCGACGTATCAGACGAAGAGACCGGACTGTATGGTAAGTGTTACTGGTCGGATTCGCAGGAGTGTGAGCGGGCTAGCTCGTCGATCTTCTGATCGCTCAATACCCGGGTGGCCGTTACGTTTAGCAGACCGCTTGCGGCTTGTGGGTGCTTGATATGATCATCATCTGCTACCGGCGTATTGACGAGTCTTTAGAGTCCTACACAGAGGTTTCCTGGCTCAAGCGAAACGAAATAGGAGCGCATATGAGATATGTGCGGCACCGAGAATAATGCGTGTATGTGATACCGCATTTCATTCTCGCGATATATGTTTCGATTGGTCATATTCGATATGACCTAGTTATCGAATCATTGATTCGATAAATCGATACATTGGATTCTAGTCGGTTAAGTGCGACATGACCGGATCATTGAATCAAATGTTGATTTAATAATTTAATGCATAATTATATATTTGATATATTGCATTGCATTAACTAGTATTGGTTCACTTTAAACGGATTTTTCTCACTTGATGCACATTGTATATGTGATATGCTTTAGTGCACTACTTTGTATCATGTTTGATGATACTTGATCATATAGTTAAGTTTATAGAATTAATCCATGGTTAATTTGATAATTAGGGTTTTGCATATTCATTTATTTATTTATTTGTTTATTTATTTATTTGAAATGGATTAAGATAAGAATGGTGGCTTTATTTGTTTTATATTGAAGCTTCATGGAGCTTTGACTTTGCTAACCATCCTTATCTTCATGCTTAACCCTAACCCATCCAAGTGACCAGGGTTAATTCTCTACACTTAACCCTAGTTCAAGTTATGATAAGTATTGGATTTAAATTTATTTTTAACACAAGACTTATCATATTCTTTTCTTGAGCTCCATCTTCTTCTTCTTCTTCAAGCTTGCTACTCTAATGGAAACTTGAGATTTAGTGAGAGAAATCCAAATCTAAAGTGAACCCACCTCCTATTTCTTCATCCTCTACCTCTTGCCAAGTTGTTTTGGGTGTTTACTTCACAAGTTTCACAAGTTTGTGAAGTCGGAGCTTGAGTTTGTGCAACCTCGACGTAGATCGTCTTTGACACGAAGCCGACGATCTATTCCGCACGTTTCTCCGATGAAGTCGTTACGAGAGTTCAAGCTTCAAGATGGACAGCGAGAGGACGCCCTTGCGGAGCCGTGGAGGTGGATATCCGGATCTACAAAGGTTGCAATTTCCGTATCCCAGTAGTTAAGTGTTAACTAAGTTTTCTTTTCGCCTAAACATCTAGTTTAAGATCCGTAGTCTAGGGTTTCTCGGCACCAAAAATTTTAAATTGGCATGTTCGATGCCTTGTGAGACCACTATAGGGTGGCTAGGAACCTTTCACTGGTATCAGAGCAAGGCTAGAGCCTTAGGCGAAGCGTTGACGGAATTTGAAGTCCGAACGACCCAAAACCGAAACCCAAAATATGCTCTCTGTACTTTTTTGAAAACAGTAGATTTTTCCAAATTAAAAATTGCTAAAAAATTCAGCAGGAAAAAATAAGAATTACGGTGCAAAAAGTTTCTGGTGAACAGTGTTTTTCGCGGCGGATCAGCGGCAGAAGCATGGCTTCTGCGGCTGATCAGCGGCCATTTGGTGACGTCAGACCACTTTGTTTGCACAGTAACTCCTGATAAATTCTGCTGAGTTTTCTGGGAATTTTTAATATTGATTCAAGAGTTGAATTTTCTGCAATTGTTTTGGGGATTCGGTGTTTCGATCGGGGTATCAAATTTTGTCTATTTGGCTTTCCGGATAAATTTTAGAATATGTTAAAAAGTTCGACCGGATATAAATACCCAATTTTTCCCCTGTCGGGAAATTTCCAAGTGTTGGATTTTTCCGTAGTTTAACGACGTTCTAAGTAGTGCAAGTAACTCGATGGTCCCTCTAGAAGACAACAAACCTTAACTCGATTATGTGACCGTCTTGAACTGCCCTTTGAACCTTCGGGTTTGGGGCAGTACGGCGTGCCACATGTGAGGCGTTGGCTTGACCCTTCTACGGCTGGACCGTTGGTACTGAGGTACGAACTGAATGTTGTTAGACTTATTTCATTTGTTGATCTGTATTGGGAAAACTTGGGTGTTCGATTGTTCGATCGGAAAGTTTAACATTTTCTGTTTATCTGGAATGTGATACAATAATTGGAATTCACAAGTAGTTATGAGATAACTGAATGAATGTTATAAATCTAGCAATTTAGTCCCATATGATATTAAAAAGAGTTTTCGATAATGAGACTAAAATGCGGGATTTATATCTGATTAGGCATGTGATGTCTAAAGCCGTTGCGGATTCCAATTGTTGTAGTTTTACACTTTCTTTTCTGTGACCGTAAGTGTAGTATGTTCATATCGCCGGTTTCGTTGCTATACGTCAACGACAATTGGGGTATGCATACTTACTTACGTTGATGACATGTGATGTTATGTGTTGCTGGATATGTTATATTGGATCGTCGTGTTTGAATAGCCGGGGGTTTTTATGTGAGATGAGTGTTTTTCATTTTCATTCATGTATAAAAACTTGTATGTAATATTCTTTCATTTGGGGCGCTTCCAGGTAGCGGAAGTTGTCACCCTTTGTATATTATTTACTTTTCCGCATTAGGATAGACCCAAGGAGGGGAGCACAAGTAACCGTGTTCTGGGGTCCAGTGGGAGACCAACTCGAGGAGTCGAGTCCGGGTCTCCTAACCCTAGAATTGGCAGGGTTGCTTGCCGCTCTCGTAGGGGTCTAGGGGTGTGGGATTGGCTATTCATCACGACCGTGGAATCCGTGTTTTATACTGGCTCGTATTGAAAATACGGACGTCCTAGTATATCCAATATTTCATATGTTTATTCTGCTACGATATCTGTTATGTGATTCTGTGATGGATATAGTATATAGTATATATGATATATTTTAAAGACGTTACTTATGTTTTACACCCGCGCTAGCCCTGCCCTGCTCTGTCGTTAGTTACCTAACCTAACGGTGCACGAGGGGACATCGAGGCGAATGCGGATGGCATAAGTGTACGTTATATCTATCTGTGATGTTTAGGTATTTAAATGATGGGACTTCATTAATGTGATTAATGAAAGATAAGAAACCTAAGATGTTGTAGAATCGAATTTTAAAATAAAACAGGTAGCTACAGTTCTTGCTTTGCATAGCGGTATATATGATATACCCCGCACCTTATTCGATGAGGAAAGGACCGAGATCCCTTCACCGGGAGTGACTCCTTTAGCAATAACTGGCAGATGCTACACACTCGGTTTGCTTTTGACTGCTTTTGTGTTTTTGCTTTGCACAGCGATATATATGATATATCCCGCACCTCATTCGACGAGGAAAGGACCGAGATCCCTTCACCGGGAGTGACTCCTTTAGCAAAACTAGAAAAGCCTCAAAATCACTCCATTTTTAAAACTTCATTTGATTCTACAACGATATCAAGTTCATTACGCAATAGGTTTTCAGAAAAACCTGCGTAGCCCTCCGTCATTTCAGATAGGTTACATATAGTATTCGTGCTACATTTGTTGGCTTTCGTCAAGGTGTAGTGTGCGGTAGCTATGTGCTGTTTATCTGCTGCATATGATGCGACTGGATTAGGGTAGTCGTACGGCTTTGTTGGCTTTCGTCAAGGGTCATGCGGGTGGGTTTAATTCAGTCAAGAAATGTACGGGTTGAACTTGACTAGCGGGCTGTGGTTTGTTGGCTTTCGTCAAGGTCATAGCACGCTAGGGGCAAAAGCATTATCGGGAATTTCAAGTGTTGAAATTTGCAATGAGATTGCATACCTTCTATGAGATAGTTGGATCCCGATACCCACTGCGAGTAAGAGTTACTCCTGGGAGAGTTTTACACAGTGCAATTAGCCGATCAAGTAGGTGTCTAGAAAGGTGTCAACGAGGTTACGCCTCTGGGAAAACGAGGTTTACATTAATTAGGTTCGTGCGAAAGCACGGGGGACCTCCCTCAAAGTACCGACACTGGCCTGGCTGAAAGATAGGCGAACTTGTAATGTGTAATTAATCCCGGCTAGTCTTTCCTTTTAGGGTTTGGAGGAAGATTTGATAAAAAGCAGTGGGAGCCATCCTGATTAGATAAGATAATAACCAATCTGATCTTGCACGAGCATACGCTAAAGTGTTTTCTTCTCTCTCTCTCCAGGTAGCGACCAGTTCATGCCTTAATCAAGATAATAATATGGATGTATTGACCGAACCCGCATGTTATACTGTGCTGGGGAACGTTGGTTCCGTTCTTTCCTGTAAGAGTTATAGGAATGAACAGGAAATAGGGGAATACCAGGATTCCCATGCCACCCGAATGAAGAAATTACATGTTGATGCATTTTCTTCGGGTGTGTTCGTTACAGAGAACTGTTTCTCCATTTGCTCTACGTCCTGGGTATTGGATACCGGGTCAGGATCCCATATATGTAATCAGTTACATGGGCTTAAGAAAGGTAGAGAACTTGGAGAAAGTGATAAAGACATTATAGTTGGAAATGGTGCAATTGTTGCAGCTAAGACTGTCGGGGAATATCACCTTGAATTACCAACTGGTAATACATTGGTTCTGAACGAATGCTATTACATGCCGAACCTGATATGCAACATTATATCGGTTTCTTTATTAAGTAAAGAGGGATATAATTTTGTATTACAGGACAATGTTATGAACATTTTCCGTAACCAAAAGTTGGTTGGATCAGGCACGTTGTGCAATGGCATTTATGTTCTAAACCAATCAACAGTTCTGAGCATAACAAACACACACAAGAGGAAGAGTTCTGAACTGAACGAATCCTTCTTGTGGCATTGTAGACTGGGTCACATCAATATGACACGACTAGCTAAGTTGCATAAAGATGGATATTTAAATCCGTTTGAATTTTCATCTTATGACACTTGCCAGTCATGTCTCAAAGGAAAGATGACCAAAACTCCGTTTACGGGACACGGAGAAAGAGTTACCGAACTCTTAGGACTGATACATAGTGATGTATGTGGTCCCATGTCTACACATGCCTGGGATGGTTCTTCGTACTTCATTACATTCACTGACGATCTCTCAAGATACGGACATGTGTACTTAATAAGACACAAGTCTGAAGCTTTTGAGAAATTTAGAGAATATAAACAAGAAGTCGAAAACCAAACCGGAAAGAGTATTAAAATCCTTCGATCTGATCGAGGAGGTGAATACTTGAGCAATGAATTCCTGGACTTCCTAAAAGAGAATGGGATTCTCTCTCAGCTGACTCCTCCATATACACCACAGCACAACGGTGTATCAGAACGGAGGAACCGCACCTTATTAGATATGGTGCGCTCTATGATGAGCACAGCTGAGTTACCTATTTCCTTCTGGGGGTATGCGCTTGAGACAGCCATACATCTATTGAATATGGTCCCCACCAAATCTGTGCCTACCACTCCATATGAGATATGGAAAGGGAAAAGACCAAGTCTTAACTATGTTAAGATATGGGGTTGTCCAGCCTATGTCAAACGACAAAATCCGGACAAACTCGAGGCACGGTCTGTTCTATGCAAATTTGTAGGATATCCCAAGAATTCTCAAGGGTATATCTTCTACCACCCTGAGGAACAAAGAGTGTTTGTTTCTCGGCATGCCACCTTTTTAGAAAAGGAATTTCTCGAAAAAGAGATTAGTGGTCATGAGGTAGAACTGGAAGAGGTTCCAGCTGCAGAAGCTACAACAGAAGATCCGGTGGAACCAGAGGATTCCGTAGTTCCCGACGAACCTCAGCCTCTCCGCCGATCTAGTAGAGTTTCTCGTCCACCTGAGAGATACTATGGTTTTCTCATTGATGGTGGTAGTGAGGATTGCATCATGGAGGATGATGACCCAACTAGCTTCGAGCAGGCCATCACGAGTGGGGACTCAGTAAAATGGCTGGATGCTATGCGGTCCGAGATGGATTCCATGTACACCAACAAAGTATGGACTTTGGAAGTTGCTCCTGAAGGGGTAAAACCCATTGGGAGCAAGTGGATCGTCAAGAAAAAACTTGGTGTAGATGGGAAAGTGGAGACTTTCAAAGCTAGACTTGTAGCAAAGGGTTTTCGTCAAAGACCAGGTGTGGACTATGACGAGACCTTTTCTCCAGTGGCTATGCTTAAATCCATCCGAATCATGCTTGCCATTGCTGCCTTTCATGACTACGAAATCTGGCAAATGGATGTTAAGATCGCCTTTCTAAATGGTGATTTAGAAGAGTGCGTGTACATGACTCAGCCAGAGGGCTTCGTAGACAGTGGGAGCAGCGGGAAGGTGTGCAAGTTGCTTAAATCCATTTATGGATTAAAGCAAGCATCGCGGAGTTGGAACATCTGCTTTGACGTCGTTATCAAAGAGTTTGATTTCGTCAAAAATCCAGATGAACCTTGTATCTACAAGAAGGTGGCAGAGAGTAAGGTTGTCTTCCTCGTATTGTACGTGGACGACATACTCTTGATAGGAAATGATATTCCTATGCTGCAATCGGTCAAGCTCTTCTTATCACAAAGATTCTCAATGAAAGATCTTGGTGATGCCTCCTGCATATTGGGGATCAGGATCTATAGAGATAGATCCAAACGGATTTTGGGATTGTCCCAATCCAGGTACATTGACACCATACTAAAGAGGTTTAGTATGGAAGAGTCCAAGCGTGGGAACTTGCCCACGATCTCTGGAGTCACTCTCTCCAAAGAGATGTCTCCCAAGACTGATTTGGAGAGAGCTCGCATGCAAGGGATACCCTATGCTTCGGCAGTAGGCTCTATCATGTATGCGATGCTATGTACCAGACCCGATGTAGCATACTCTCTAAGTGTAGTGAGTAGGTATCAAGATGATCCTGGAGAGAGTCACTGGACAGCTGTGAAGAGCATTCTCAAGTACTTGCGAAGGACTAGAGATATGTTCTTGGTGTATGGTAACGGAGAACTCCAAGTGGATTCCTTTACCTATTCCAGCTTCCAGAGTGATAAGGACGACTCAAAGTCGCAGTCGGGCTTTGTCTTTACCCTTTACGGAGGGGCGGTTAGCTGGAAGAGTTCCAAGCAGGAAACCGTGGCAGACTCGACGATGGAGGCTGAATACATCGCTGCCAACGATGCTGCCAAAGAGGCTGTCTGGATCAAGAAGTTCATTTCTGAACTTGGAGTGGTTCCATCCATTGAGCGTCCAATACCTTTGTATTGCGATAACAATGGAGCGGTGGCTTTGGCCAAGGAACCCAGGTCCCATCAGCGGTCCAGGCATATTCTGAGGCGGTATCACCTGATCCGGGAGATAGTTGATCGCCGGGAGATCGAGGTCAGGAGAGTTGACACGAAGAACAACACGGCGGATCCACTCACGAAGGCCATTCCCCAGATACAGTTTGAGAGACTCTTCGGGATGCTCGGTATGAGATACTACAGCAGCTGGCCCTAGTGCAAGTGGGAGATTGTTAGTTGTATGTATGCCCTAGAGGCCAGTATTGTACAGATTATGTATATTATATTGGATGCTTGGACATATATAGAGATGACTTTCTTGCTCGACATGATAGTATGCTATCTGGTTACTCTTTATCTTAACATGTACACTAGTCTCTTTATACTGTCTTATAGTTACATGTTGGTAAAGCCCTTAGGATTTGTACTTGACTACCTGGACTATGATGCAGATTATACTAGTGGGGACATGGTAGTCCATAAGTACATCCTTCAAGGTCCCTAGTCGTGGGTGTATCGAGATGGGGCATCGATATACCAGAGTAGACTAGCGTATACGCTTCTCGACCCATGAGATGGGCGATGGATGATCCCATATCCATTGGTGTTTGACATCAGAGATGGTATACGGGTGCTCAGTGGAGACTGGGTACACTGGACGGACTCGCCGAGAACTCCCAGATGGTATTATACCTCACGTCAGATGGCAGTTCTCAGGTGACACTTGTACAGGTTAGTCTGTAGACCCGAGATCGTCATAGAGTCTTGTATGATTCCCACTGTGCTTTGATCTCCACCTTACCACGTCCATGAGGGCGTGCAAAACGGTGGTCTTTGGGTACAGTCCCGAGTCACATGGAGGCAATGAGCGATAGGAGGGGTTTCGTCTCTCCCGGTATTGGGGGTTGATGTTGCGCTGTGCTCGATTGGCCGTAACAGGGAAGTCCCTGGCCAGGGCTGATCAGAGATTTGCTGGTAAGTGTTACCAGTAGTTTCTCGACCCGTTACGAGCCTCACATCGGTATGACTTATCGGGTTATTGGGGTCTGACGTTTACCAACCCTAGACTTGATATGCGACGTATCAGACGAAGAGACCGGACTGTATGGTAAGTGTTACTGGTCGGATTCGCAGGAGTGTGAGCGGGCTAGCTCGTTGATCTTCTGATCGCTCAATACCCGGGTGGCCGTTACGTTTAGCAGACCGCTTGCGGCTTGTGGGTGCTTGATATGATCATCATCTGCTACCGGCGTATTGACGAGTCTTTAGAGTCCTACACAGAGGTTTCCTGGCTCAAGCGAAACGAAATCGGAGCGCATATGAGATATGTGCGGGACCGAGAATAATGTGTGTATGTGATACCACATTTCATTCTCGCGATATATGTTTCGATTGGTCATATTCGATATGACCTAGTTATCGAATCATTGATTCGATAAATCGATACATTGGATTCTAGTCGGTTAAGTGCGACATGACCGGATCATTGAATCAAATGTTGATTTAATGATTTAATGCATAATTATATATTTGATATATTGCATTGCATTAACTAGTATTGGTTCACTTTAAACGGATTTTTCTCACTTGATGCACATTGTATATGTGATATGCTTTAGTGCACTACTTTGTATCATGTTTGATGATACTTGATCATATAGTTAAGTTTATAGAATTAATCCATGGTTAATTTGATAATTAGGGTTTTGCATATTCATTTATTTATTTATTTGTTTATTTATTTATTTGAAATGGATTAAGATAAGAATGGTGGCTTTATTTGTTTTATATTGAAGCTTCATGAAGCTTTGACTTTGCTAACCATCCTTATCTTCATGCTTAACCCTAACCCATCCAAGTGACCATGGTTAATTCTCTACACTTAACCCTAGTTCAAGTTATGATAAGTATTGGATTTAAATTTATTTTTAACACAAGACTTATCATATTCTTTTCTTGAGCTCCATCTTCTTCTTCTTCTTCAAGCTTGCTACTCTAATGGCAACTTGAGATTTAGTGAGAGAAATCCAAATCTAAAGTGAACCCACCTCCTATTTCTTCATCCTCTACCTCTTGCCAAGTTGTTTTGGGTGTTTACTTCACAAGTTTCACAAGTTTGTGAAGTCGGAGCTTGAGTTTGTGCAACCTCGACGTAGATCGTCTTTGACACGAAGCCGACGACCTATTCCGCACGTTTCTCCGATGAAGCCGTCACGAGAGTTCAAGCTTCAAGATGGACAGCGAGAGGACGCCCTTGCGGAGCCGTGGAGGTGGATATCCGGATCTACAAAGGTTGTAATTTCCGTATCCCAGTAGTTAAGTGTTAACTAAGTTTTCTTTTCGCCTAAACATCTAGTTTAAGATCCGTAGTCTAGGGTTTTTCGGCACCAAAAATTTTAAATTGGCATGTTCGATGCCTTGTGAGACCACTATAGGGTGCCTAGGAACCTTTCACAGTATTCTTATCGGTATCTACCTGGGGACCGTTACGTACAGCTAGTACCGCTTGCGGCCTGTTGTTAAACCCGCTGCAAGCGTAGTGTTGAGTCTTTAGAGTCCCACAGAGAGGGTTATTCGCCTTTGGGCAAAACAAAGTAGAGGTCGCATGGTTTTGTGACGGGGCTCGTTCGCATCCGCGCACTTATGCACGTTTGGTGTCCGGGCAGTTATTACTAGCGGACTTTTGTTTGAGCCAGATCCTAGTATTTGTTTTAAGATTGGTTTTGTCTCATTGTATTCGTGTTCCTCAGAACATAGATGCGGGTGTGTATGCACAATTGACAGAGGCAGAGGATTCTCATTAGGGTTGTTGACCGTTGACTTTTCCAAAACCCTAATAAGAATGAGAAATATGATTAATAATATTAATTAAGGATAATTGTGCTATGGTTAGGTTGACCATTTGACTTTTGTTGACTTTTTGACTTTAGTTGACTGGTTGACTTATGTTGACAATTTGACCATCATCATTTCACATGAAAGATGCTTCTTGATTCTTGCAAAATTCATTTAATGTGAAATGATAATGGTCATTCCAAATGAACCATCACAATTTCTTTAATTATTATTATTATTTTCATAATTCACCCATATGAGAGTATGGTTGTAAAAAGATATTCATTCTCTCTTGCTCTTTCTCTCATATGTTTGAGCTCTCCCTCTTCCTCTCAAAGCTCACATCTCTCATGTGTTGAGAACCATGAGCTCTTGAGATAAAACCATCAAAACTCCTCTCTACTCTTTCTAGGGTTCTAGGTTTAGCAAGCCAAACACTTTAGTTACCTCTTGGTTGAGGTAGAAGCTCAAGGTAGAGGCCTTCGGGTGGATCTTTCTTCGGCAAAGAGAAGGCGACGAGGAGGAGCCGTTCAAACCACTCCAAGGAGCAAGAAGAGAAGGAGTTCAAGACCTAGGTATAACCTTCTAACCGAGTAGCTAAACTTGTAGTTAGTTTGTTAGTTTTTGTTTAGCAAAGATCCTCTTGTTCTAGTCCATATTACCTTGTGTTAAAAATCGTTTTTTACCTATTCCGCCTCCCCGTAAGCACCGGGGTGGGTAACGTGGACTTACACCTGACACTCTGGGGAAGGAAACCGGCTTGAAATACCATCACAAACTCGGTCCAGGTCATAGGAGGAAGACCTGCTGCTCTGCCCTTCTCGACCGACTCGCACCATTTCTGCGGAAGACATTCCATACGAAAGCTCGCGGACTCTACCCATCTCACATCTGAGCATCTGAGTGAATGACATATCCGGGCCATCCTGTCAATAAAAGACTGTGGGTCCTCGGCTGCTTCAGTGCCTGTGAAGACTGGAGGCTTCAGCCTCATAAACTCTGATAGCGATACCGTAATAACCTCTGTAGCAGCAGGGGCAACTGCTTGTACTATAGGTACCATCGCGGTCCCCGTAACGGGTGGAACTACCTCTGGTCGCTGCGCTCGTAGTGTCTCAACTAACGACCCTATCATCTGGCGCATCTCCTGCATACCGGCCCCTAGCATAGCGATCTGATCTGTCGTAGGAGGAACAGTCTGCTCTGGTAAAACGGGCGTACTGCCCGGATCAGTTCTCGTCTTAGACGAGTCAGCTCTAATCTCGGCTCTCGCGGCCGCTCTCTGTGCCCTCGTAGTTTTTGGCGGCATAATGGCTGAAAAGGAAGTAGGATTCGATAAGGATACGGAAATCGAATCACAAGAATATATATAATCATGAAGGAATTTCAATCAATAAGTCCTAAGGTCGCTCTGGCAGAGTACCGTGTCGTGAGTATGCCGCGGAACATACGCATGCTACGCCACTCTGCTTCAGCTACTTACTCCATCATACCAGGGGCATCCTACACTCCAAAAGGTAAAACCTACACTCTGATGCCAACTTTGTCACGACCCAAAGTTCGGCCCGTGACCGGCACTTAACCACGTAATGTCTACAGGCGTAACGCGACTAAGTAAGCCGAAACCCAGAAATCAAAACCATTGAAAAAGCGAGTGAAAGAAAAAATTAGTTTAAAACATTTAGAAAACCTTAAGTAATTTAGTAAAAATTCTTTAAAGTTTAAATTGTTTTCTTAAAAATTTCGGCAGCATCTCCTTGTAAAAACTAACCCCGAAATCGGATACAAGACAAGATATAAGTAAAAATGACATACAATAAGAATAAAGCATCCCCAAACGGGAGCAATCACGCCCAACGGCGGAAACAACCACCACAATAATAATATACGACGCCGTAGTGAAGAAATGAGCAATATAAATGAAAGACATCAGAAAAGATAAAACTGCATAAATAAAGTCGGCTCACAACGAGCTCGACACCAGAGTACAAAAGAATATACATCGTCCTCACAACTGGTCTCTAAGTCAATACATGAATAGTAGATGGAGAGTACTAGATAAAATAGTGAGTACAACTGGAAAATAAACGGATACCGCAAAAACACTTATCAGCAAAGGGCTCACGCGCCAACTGCGGTGGTATCCGTAGCAAAAGATACAAGAAAGTAGCCTTGCCGCAACTACTCTGAGGGGCAACCTACAAACACTGTGGCACAATGGGGGTGAGTTGCCAACTCGTGAATATTAGATAACATATAAAGGTAATCGCGAGTATGCACGTGCCGCGATACTCTAACATATACCAACAGATAACATCTATATGCGATGAGCAGGATATTCAATAATCATGCATAACAAGCGTAAGCAAATACATCTATATATATGATGAGCAGGGTATGCAATAATTATGCAAAAGTACTCTATCAGGTACTACGACTACAGGATGAGATGCATAACAATGAATGCTAAGCATGTGATAAAATAACATCTACACGGAATATCAACGTGGAAAAATAACCGGTGTCCATCAACATACCCAAATCCCAGTAAAACTCAGGTGTCGTCACTCTAATCGGCCTTCAAATCTTGTATATCTCATGGAATCGTGAGTGCCCAGTATCGGCACTCGAAAATATCATGAAATCATCGTGTCCAACATCGACACGCAAATCCTTAAGTATCGGGCTCCGTCAGTCCGGATCGGCCCTCGGCCCCGGCAGTACGTGTTGTCCCGTATCCATCTATCGACTCTGGTTAGTTTCCTCCGGATAACCGCCAGGTTCAACCAATCACTGGTAGGTAGTAGTCCCTCTGCCAGGCTCACCGTCTACTGCACAGCGATCCGTTCTCGCCCCGGGGTACCATACCGGGTCCACCATGTACCCGCAATCGGCCTCATCCTGCTCATCGATTCGGGTTCACATATCACACGTCTCAGCACCGAGAAAACGCATGGTGGACGCACTGAAATATCATATCAAGAGAAACCGGGTTTTTAAAACAGTGCGTATTTTCTTAAAATAATACCACGGTTCTCAAATCCAGAAATCACATGTATCAAAAACTCAATGCATAAATCCATGCAATGTGTCGTATGACACTAAGAGTAAAAAGAGAAAACCGCTCTTTTAAAAGGACCCAGTTTTGAAAATATCTCATGCGGTCCCTATTTTCTAGAAATCAAATCAATATTATCCATGTATGTAACATATGTATGTATATAGGTATGGATGTGCAAATGGATATATACGCAATTATGAGTGTAGCAATGTATATGTGCACTAATATGGATACACAGTGTGTATGTGCGCAAGTATAGATATGTCAAAGTATTTGTGCACCAATAGGGATATATAATGTGTATGTGCACAAGTACAGATATGTCAAGGTATGTATGCACCAATGTCAATATACAATATGAATGTGCGCAATATAGGTATATCATGTATGTGTGCATCAATGTCAATATACAACATGAATGTGCGCAATATATATATATCATGTATGTGTGCATCTATGTCAATATACAATACGAATGTGCGCAATATGTGGCAGAAACATGTTTAATCATCAATGATGCGGTATCAAAATGATGTATGATTCGTAACAATCCTATAGTGCGAGTGTCATGGCAATCACTAAGGGAGTGAGTGTAACATACACATAGTGCTCGTGCCTCTTAAACCGTTAATGACAGTGTGGTGTTATATACCTACCGTTTCTATATGCAACAAGGGGGGTATGATACAATAATACATATGCACGAACAATAGACATATAAGTATATATGCGACTACAATATCTTATCGCGCCCTGACGCTTAACGCCATACGGGCGATTTCCCCGTAGATGTTAAATCTACTCACCTGGTCTCGTGCTAAACGTAGCCGACCACTTGTTTCCCCTTCTTTGCGGCGTTCGACGTACCCGCCTGCGAACCTAGAATTCACACAAGGAATACACATAAGCCGGAATCCTGCAAAAACGCGATATCAAAACCAAACGAAAAACTCACGTCGCGAACTAACGCATGTGTATACGTAACGTGTGTGCATACGCCAAAACCCAACGCGACACGCTGTGGAACACCGCGACACGCTGTGACACACAGCAAACCAACTCAACACGTATCGTACGTGTCGCGCAAGTCCCGCTACGCAACATATAGGTAAACGGTCCCAGATTTAATCTTGTGCAAAAATAAGAAAATCAAACAAGACCAAATATCTTAAAATACCTACAGACAGCTATCTGCAAAAATCCAATATAATTCCTCAAAATTGGGCCGGCCACCATAGGGTTTATATCGGCCAAAAAGGAGTGAAAAGGGTCCAGATTTCCACACTATGATCCTAGCACAATTCATAGCCTAGTGTATATGTTTGCTTACTAAAATTACTACCCTGGTAACAGCAGATTCTATGTATCATAAGGTTTAGTTTAAAAACGTTTCAAAACACTAAGTTTGCAACAAAAGGGTGCACAGGTGATATAGGTGAAATTACTAGACTTAAGTGGCACCACCAGCACAATTTAGAGCAAATCTAACTATAATCACCCTGAATCATCCTATTTTTCAATTAAACTATAAGCTTAGCAATAAAACTCACTAAAAACACTAAACTTAGCTAAACCAACCCATATTTCAACTTGCCAACAAACAAGGAAAATAAATAATACCAAACACAGAAAAATCCCCACAGACACCCCCTACACAAAGCACCAACACCCAGAACAACAGGGGGCCCACGACGCTGGAATTTGGGGGATGGTCGCCGGATTTTTGGGGAGGTGGTGGGCTTGGATTTCAACACATTAGCCTAAAATGCCTGCACACTAATCTGTACATGTTTGCTACACTAGAAAAAGATCACAGTTGTAGCAGATCTCAATATCCTACAGTTTGCATCAAAACCGTATTTTAAATTTCAAGTTTTTAGCTTTAAGGCGATTTAGATAAATCTAGTGACACTACTCAGTTTTCACAGCATATATAACACCTGATTAGGTTCATTAAGCTATAAAAACTCGAACTTAGCTAAATCTTCACTTAAAACACAAATCTAGCACTTAAGACCACAAAAAACACTAATCGAAGCTAAATAACGCATGCAAGCAAAGAAAAGACTTGGGTTTAAGAAATTATACCCCACTTGATCCTAAGATGCAGGAAGAAGGAGGAGGAGAAGAAGAGAAGGGGGTAAGCTGTTGCAAATGCTGCTGCTGTTGCTGCTGCTGATGATGATGCTGCTGCTGCTGATGATGATGATGCTGCTGCTGCCACTGCTTGATGTTGCTGTTGTTGCTTCAGCTACTGTTGTTGCTTGCTTGCTACTGCTGTTGCTGTTGTTGTTGTGTTGATGTTGCTGTTGTTGCTGTTGCTCCAGATGCTGCTGCTGTTGCTGCAAGTGCTGCTGCTGCTACTTCTGCTGCTGCTGCTGGTTCTGCTGTTGGTGCTATTTTTGTTGGGTGTGTGTGTGAGTGAGAGTGAGAAAGACGTGAGAAAATGAGAGTGTTGAAACAAAAAGAAATGAGAGCATGATAGAGTCAAACCTCCCCCTCTCTCATTAAATGCAAGCATGGCTCAAGCCATCACGCACTCTCTCTCTCTCTCTCCCCTACCCAAGTCAACCCAAAACAATAATTCATTTTCCTTTAAAAAAAAACAAATACCCTTAATTAAAATCAAATTAGCTTAATAAGAATGGGTTAGTTCACCATGGTTACTAAACATGGTTTAACCCTAACACTTAACCCTAATTTACATGCACAAGTGTGTGCAAGCCCAAATAAAACCTAATAAAATAATCATTAATTTTGATAAAATATTTGAAAATCGTTTTGGTAAAGTTTTTACTAAAAACCACACATTAAAATATAATTAGACACTAATTTCATTCTAATGTGTTACAGTCTTCCCCCCTTAAAGAAATTCGTCCCCGAATTTAAAAATATAGCTACGTGTACCTTTAAAGAGATGAGGGAATTTCTTCCGCATCTCGCCCTCGGCCTCCCAAGTGATCTCTTCAGCATTTGGACTGCGCCAAAGCACCTTCACAGATGGCACGACCTTCGATCGAAGTTTCTTCACCTGCCGGTCCAATATCACTACTGGCTGCTCGGTGAATGATAGATCGCGCTCGAGCTGAACGGTCTGATGCTGAATCATGTGAGAAGGGTCATGTAGGTATCTGCGAAGCATCGACACGTGGAATACGGGGTGAACATCTGGAAAGTCGGGTGGAAGAGCCGAACGATATGCTACTGCGCCCACACGCTCGAGGATCTCGAAGGGACCTATGAATCTGGGGCTAAGCTTCCCCTTCCGTCCAAACCTCATCACTCCCTTCATCAGAGAGACCCTCAGAAAAACGTGATCGCCAACTGCGAACTCTAATCTGCGGCGGCTTCTGTCAGCATACGATTTCTTCCTACTCTGAGCTGTCCTCATCCTATCTCGAATCAGCTGTATCTTCTAGGTCGTCTCCTGTACGATCTGCGGCCACAAAATACTGCTCTCACCGAGCTCTATCCAACAGACGGGCGATCTACATCTCCTCCCATACAATGCCTCGAAAGGTGCCATCTGAATAGTATCCTGGAAACTATTGTTGTAGGAGAACTCCACCAAGGGTAAATGATGATCCCAGCTACCACCAAAGTCTAAAACGCACGCTCGGAACTGTTAACTGACGACGGATATAATACCAACCAACAGTTCCCTGCGTGTCCTGTCCGGTGTACCCATAACCCAACGAGCGCATGTATACTATCTCCAGTACAACGTACTAATGGCTGCGGGACAGACCATTTCCCCTGTTGGGATGAGAAGCGTACACACTAGTCTACTCTGGAGTATCGATGCGCTGTCTTGATAATCCTACGAGCAGGGACCTGAAAAAAAGGATGTGGTTATAGACTACCCAGCTCCCACTAGTGTGACTGCCATCACAACGCAGGTAATCAAGCAAAGATCCTAAGAGCTCTACTAATATGTATAAGCGACATGTTAAAAGAAACACATGCACATATTAAAGTAGAAACAAACCAAGTAGCATACTACCATTTTTAGCAAGACCGTCAATACAACTATGAATATCCCAAGCTTCCATTAAGTAATATACAAACTAGTATGATACAGTAATGGCCTCTAGGGCATAAACACTAACAAAAACTAGCCCCGAAATCGGGTACAAGACAAGATATAAGTAAAAATGACATAACATAAGAATAAAGTATCCCCAAACGGGAGTAATCACGCCCAACGGCGGAAACAACCACCACAATAATAATATATGACGTCGTAGCGAAGAAATGAGCAATATAAATGAAAGACATCAGAAAAGATAAAACTGCATAAATAAAGTCGGCTCACAACGAGCTCGACACCAGAGTACAAAAGAATATACATCGTCCTCACAACTGGTCTTTAAGTCAATACATGAATAGTAGATGGAGAGTACTAGATATAATAGTGAGTACAACTGGAAAATAAACGGATACCGCAAAAACCCACCTATCAGCAAAGGGCTCGCGCGCTAACTGCAGTGGTATCTGTAGCAAAAGATACAAGAAAGTAGCCCTGCCGCAACTACTCTGAGGGGCAACCTGCAAACTCTGTGGCACAACGGGGGTGAGTTGCCAACTCGTGAATAGTAGATAACATATAAAAGTAATCGCGAGTATGCATGTACCGCGATACTCTAACATATACCAACAGATAACATCTATATG
Source organism: Agapanthus africanus (assembly GCA_030015575.1). Taxonomy (NCBI): domain Eukaryota; kingdom Viridiplantae; phylum Streptophyta; class Magnoliopsida; order Asparagales; family Amaryllidaceae; genus Agapanthus; species Agapanthus africanus. Next base: position 373,539,002 of record CM057343.1, on the reverse strand, counting down.
CGATGAGCAGGATATGCAATAATCATGCATAACAAGTGTAAGCTAATACATCTATATATAGATGAGCAGGGTATGCAATAATCATGCAAAAGTACTCTATCAGGTACTACGACTATAGGATGAGATGCATAACAATGAATGCTGAGCATGTGATAAAATAACATCTACACGGAATATCAACGTGGAAAAATAACCGGTGTCCATCAACACACCCAAATCCTAGTAAAACTCAGGTGCCATCACTCTAATCGGCCCTCAAATCTTGTATATCTCATGGAATCGTGAGTGCCCAGCATCGTCACTCGAAAATATCATGAAATCATCGTGTCCAACATCGACATGCAAATCCTCAAGTATCGGGCTCCGTCTGCAGAATCGGCCCTCGGCCCCGGCAGTACGTGTCGTCCCGGATCCATCTATCGACTCTGGTCAGTATCCTCCGGATAACCGCCAGGTCCAACCAATCACTGGTAGGTAGTAGTCCCTCTGCCAGGCTCGCCGTCTACTGCACAGTGATCCGTTCTCACCCCGGGATACCATACCGGGTCCACCATGTACCCACAATCGGCCTCATCCAGCTCCTCGATTCGGGTTCACATGTCACACGTCTCAGCACCGAGAAAACGCATGGTGGACACACTGAAATATTATATCAAGAGAAACCGGGTTTTTAAAACAATGCGTATTTTCCTAAAATAATACCACGGTTCTCAAATCCAGAAATCACATGAATCCAAAACTCAATGCGTAAATCCATGCAATGTGTCGTATGACACTAAGAGTAAAAAGGGAAAACCACTCTTTTAAAAGGATCCAGTTTTGAAAATATCTCATGCGGTCCTTAGTTTCTAGAAATCCAATCAATATCATCCATGTATGTAACATATGTATGTATATAGGTATGGATGTGCTAATGGATATATACGCAATTATGAGTGTAGCAATGTATATGTGCACTAATATGGATACACAGTGTGTATGTACGCAATTATAGATATGTCAAAATATGTGTGCACCAATAGGAATATACAATGTGTGTGTGCACAAGTACAGATATGTCAAGGTATGTGTGCACCAATGTCAATATACAATATGAATGTGCGCAATATAGGTATATCATGTATGTGTGCATCAATGTCAATATACAATATGAATGTGCGCAATATAGGTATATCATGTATGTGTGCATCAATGTCAGTATACAATACGAATGTGCGCAATATGTGGCAGAAACATGTTTATGAAGGGTTCCGGCAGTGCCCCGACCGTCAAACGCGGCCAAAATGCGCAACAAAAATTTCTAAAACTGGCGCTACCGTTACCCGATTTACGGATCGACCTTAAACCCTAATCTAGCAAACTAACTAAGAGTTAGAATCGTTATACCGAGTTGATCCGTGTCCTTCGGTCTTCATTCCAAGCTCCTAGCGGCTCCTTGATGTGGTTTGGTTGTCGATCTTCCTCCATCTCCGATGATCTACCCGAGGGAAACAGCGCAAGCTCCAGCCTCGTCAAACGAGACAACCGACGCTCCAAAGTCGCTAGCGATGGAGAGTGGGGGTGTATGAAAATGTCACTAAATTTTTCTCTCAACATCTATTCTCATGGGAGCAACCAAAGAAGAAGATGAAGGAGGTGATGAAAATTTTTGCATGAGCAACAAAATTGGCTAAGTCTTTTTGTGTGAGCATGAGAGAGTGGGAGAGCAAAATGTGTAATGTAAAAATCAACCAAATGAAATGAGCTACCCCCCAAAAAATGGCCGGCCCCCCTTTCTCCCATGCCCCCAAAAAATCTTATCCAATTAATCAAATAAACAATTGCAACCATACTTTGAACCATGCGCAAAACCATGCTCAACACTATGCAAATGCCACCTCACACCTCCACCTCATTTGTGAGTCAAATGAATTTCCAAAAAATGGAAAATCATACAAATAAGGTGGCCAACTTCTAGAAGCCATTCCGTATAAAATATGGAATACTTCCCGGTACATGTATCGAAATACATATACGCGTATTCGTACCTAAAATACGAATAGCCAAGAGAGAAAACAAATAATGAACAATAATACTAGAATACGTATATACAAATACATATATAAATTATTAAATCAAAATCCGATTTAATAATCCGGCTTAATCCTAAGCCACTAGTATTATCAACCGTCCGATCAAAGTCTGCGCAGCCTGTGCACATATTTAACCGGACACCAGTATGTACCAACATACCTCATGTACACCATATCGCCTGAACCGTGAAAACCCTCTGTGTGGGACTCTAAAGACTCGTTAATATGCTGGAAGTGGGTTTAACCACAAGCACGTTAGCGGCACTAGCTGTACGTAATGGCTACCCAGGTATTGAGCGAAAGGGAGGCCGACGAGAAAACTCATCCTGAACCCCTATTGAGCCTGACAGTGACAATATCCGTACAGTCCGGTCTGTTCGTCTAAGAGTATCGCATATAGAGTCTAAGGGGGTGGATAATGTCAGATCCCTAACAACGCGACATTTAGTGTCGGTATGAAACCCATCTCCACCTGAGAAACTATCGATCCTGGATCGATAATTCTCGTCCACCGTGGCCACGGATTTATGATGATGGCCATCCGTACACAACGCGACATCAACCCCTAATACCGGGTGAGACGAACCCCCGACGATCCGATCACTGCCTCCATGTGGCTCGGGACTGTACCCAACTAAAACCTGTTTGCACGACTCCTTGGAGCCGTGGTAGGGTAGTAATCAAAGCACAGTAGGAACTCACACGAGACAAATGACGATCTCAGGTCGACAGACTAACCTGTACACATGTCACCTGTGAACTGCAATCTGACAATAGGTATAATACCGACTAGTAGGTTCCCGACGAGTCCATCCAGTGTACTCATAACCCAATGAGCACCTGTATACTATCTTAGGTGAACATACTAACACCAATGGCTTGTGAGACCTGGCTACCGTCCCTTGTCGGGGTCTCGATCAGTATACACTAGTCTACACTGGAGTATCGATGCCCGGTCTCGATACTCCTACGACTAGGGACATTTAAGGATGTGCTTATAGACCCCAGCTCCCACATATATGATCGCTATCATAATGCTGGCAGTCAAGCAAGAATCCTATGGGCTCTATCAACATGTACATGATGATAAAGACAAACCAGATAGCATACTATCATCTTGAGTGAGACTGTTTTATCGGTATAGGTCCTCCCTCGATCATCATAATCATCTGCCTGCGATTACGATAATTGCTTTGAGGGCACTATAGCCAACAATCTGCCACTTGCACTTAAGGCCAATTCTTGCGATGTCGCATACTCACAGCCCGTATGATACCGAACACCCAACTTCTCTACTAATCAGTCTCGCAAAGCCCGTTTGCGAAAATAATTGCGTTCGAGAAATAGCCTTAGTAAGTGGATCCGCTCCAATGTTTCTTTCTGTATCTCTCTGTATCCCAACTTCGCGGAGAAAACTATCTCCCGAAATGAGCAATACCTGTCTTAGAATTTGTCTGGATATCTGATAGGACCCAGTTCGCTAATGAACTCCAAATCCAGCAAACTTCTTAGATTGTATCGTCCACTGAACTTAATCAGTATCATGCGCCATGCCTCAGTATTCGATTGGACCACCTGTCCAAAATACCGTTCCTCAAAAGAGGGTAAAACTATAACTCTGACAGTCACTCTGTCATCCAGATCACCTTGGAAGCCTGAAATGATAACCGTCTCCTGAAGGAGGCTGCCGTTATCATATCCCTAGAACATCCATTTATGTTCAATAACTTCTTCTCAATGTTTCTCCAGGATTGGATATGTTTATTGCAGCTAGTGCAAAAACAACATCTGGTGTAGTATTTGACATTTCATGATTAACTCAATTGCCTAAGCAAGCGATATGCTAATCATGCAGATCCCTCTCCCCTTTAGTCTGTAAGACACCTTTAGAGAGGTTGACTCCATCACCTGCAGGTTCACCACCATGCCAGGAGTCGTCCATTTAATGTCAAAGTACCCAGATTAGGATACTTCACAAATCTAGATCCAACACCATAGATCTAGTAACCAGAAAACCTGATATTACATCCATATCCTGTGTGGAGAAACAACTTTGTGACAACCATAGTACAACCGATCATAGTATAGGAATATCTCTTCCTATCAAGTGCATGTCATCCCAATACCTGGACATCACTCTCTACTACCTTCTTAGCAGATCCATCTCCTATTCTGATGAAGTCAAAGCCTATGACTGTAACATCAAAATTAGATAATCTATTTCTACTATACCTGCTTTAGTCTATAAATTGACATAAGCTACTTGCCTTCTATGCTTCCGCTGCTCCCACTGACTACAACAACCTTCTGGCAGAGTTATATACACGTGCACTTCTAAAGCTAGTTTAGAACGACGCTATACTCATCCTCCTGCCGGGTCTTATAGTCTAGAATAGCAGAAATGGCAAGTCTGGGTAAACAAGAACCTCCCTGTCACCGTCTCTAAGAAGACCGAAATACCTCTCGGGTGCCTGAGGTTACCCACCAAATCTGCGGAGTGGCTAATGGAATGTCGAAACTAATTGAATCCTTAGGTTGTATTAAATCATCAGTGATCATTTATGGCTCTGGAATCACTTCCAGTTCTACCATACTCCCACTTCTGTTTTCTGAAAAAATCCATTTTACTAAAACTGTGGCGAGTCAAGAATAATATAAATATTTATCTTCCTGATGGTAGAAAGTTAATCCTTGTCAAAGCTCGGGGTAACCCACAAACAGCCATTACTAAAACGTGCCTTGAGTTTATCCGGATTCTGGTTTTAAGCATCAGCCTGACAACTCCCTATACCTTAACATCGTCAAGATATAAATTGATTCTATATATATCTAATATAGAAACAAAAGCACTAACTTAATTTGAACCAGATTCAAAATCATGCAGCTTTCTCCAGTGCATATCAACCAAATGGAAGAAGGCCATACAGCATTACTCATCTAGGAGTATGTCCATATATGAGTAACCCGAAAGAGAAGCAAGTTCTCAAAACCATTACTATCAATGGAATATCAAACACAAGTATCTACATCTTCGACTTCCTCGAAGAATCCTGATATTTCCAACAAATGGTTCTCTACTTTATTCTTATACCTATAACTTCTCAAAATCTGAACCATGCACTTCAACGAAATACATGTCTAGAATCAGAGAAGTTATAAGTAAACAGAATACAGTGCGAGTACCAACCCCATTGTCCTAATGGACACTGGACAACATACAATACTTTGTGTAAGTCCCCTGAGTTTAATAACTCAAACCCTGTGCGTCGTAGGTTGAAAAACTGTACTATGATTAAGAAAAATTACACCGCTGTTTAATGCACCTTACCTAATCACCAGCTGATATAGGTAAATGTCATAGACATAATATCAAAAGGTTATATCTCACTTTATAGAATAAATGTATAGATATATCAGTTTGAAATTGGTGCATAACAACGGATATTCAAAACCAAATATTTGCCATCCGACAAAATCCAGATGATTTCCTTAAATATCACCAATTACAACGAATTCCGATATAATGAGGATCTAATCACCCAATTCCCAATATCTTACTCCCACTCACCATCCGTAATAATATACAGATGTGTGAAACTGATCTGGTAAATACATACCCTGGAGTTAGATTCCAATTGGGAAAACAGTTTTTAATTAAAATCGCACAGTGAAACTGAAACATGAAAATGTTTCAAAAGGGGTTAACTGGTATTCCTAGTAACGCCTTTTCCACTATCCTGATTCACGACAGTAACCATATACTTTCCTGCCCTCTCTGCAATCCCTTTATTATGTCTTTACTTATTACCTTCTGTACACCTCTTTTACGCTAATTGGTTTTCTTCATTCCCTACCTTTCGGCACCAGCCTAAGGTTTGGAAGAAGACTATCCAATAAGTGTAATAGGTGTACTCTCCTAATCCTAGGAGCCCTCGCAACCTGAGAGAAGGTAAAGAGAAAAGACATCTAAATAATCCTGTCCAAATTCTCTTGAACCGGAAACCATCCCGAATTTGGAACAAATTCCTTCGAGTTCGTATGTAACTATACGATGGCATATCCAATGGAAGTGGATATCCGTAGTGACACGGAGTGTTCTAGAGAAAAGCAAAGTGGATGCAGGAGTGGCAGGGGTGCACACGGTCTTTGTCGTGAATGATGGTGATCGCAATTTCCTTTGCCATTATTCTAATCCCTTTATATGTATTTACTTATTGCCTTCTGTACACCACAGTTAAGCTTGTTGGTTTTCTTCCTTCCCTACCGTTCGGCACCTGCCTATGGTTTGGAAGAAGACTATGCAATAAGCTCAATAGGTGTACCATCTCCTAATCCTAGGAGCCCTCATAACCTAAGAGAAGGTGAAGAGAAAAGACAACCGAATAATCCTATTCAATCTCTCCAGAACCAGAATCCATCCTCGAAAAAGTTCCTTCGAGTTCGTATGTAACTATACGATGGATTTATCCAATGGAAGTGGATGTTTGTAGTAATACGAGGTGTTCTGGAAAAATGCAAAGGTGATATAGAAGTGGCAATGATGTATGCGACACCGTGACATTCCAAAAGCCAAAGTGTTTTAAGAAGGTTCAGTCAACTTGGTTTCATGAGTTTTAGTCAAAGGTCGGGTCATAGTCGCAGCCAGAGAAAGAGAGAAGAAACACTCAGCGTGCACTCTAACCTAAATCAGAATGGTCAATCGCTTTATCTAATCTGGATGGCTCCCACTGTTTCCTCAAATTCTCCTCCAAACCCAAAAGGAGAATTAGTCGGAATCACCCGAGGAGTAATCCTACTCATCAGTGGGAATCGGGATCCAACTATCATCGCATGATAACTTGATGGAAGCCACTCAAGTCACCACACTCCAGAAGGTATGCGCAAGCCTGGCAAGTTTCCTGTATGTTTGAAACTCCCGATATGATTTTTACCCCTAAGACCCAAGTGACCTTGACAATGCCAACATATCAAAGAGTCCTAGTCATGTTCAACCCGTCATTATCTTGATTGCGTTAAACCCACCCGTACGAGTCCTTGACAATGCCAACATAACCGTACGACTGTCCTAACCAATCCACATATCCATGCGACAGAAAAGCATTACAGAGCTACCGAACACTACGCCTCGGCAATGCACAACATACGTAGCACGAATACTAAGCAATACTAATCTGAAATGACGGAGGGCTATGTCTGGTTTTTGGCGAAAAACCATTAACGTAATGAGCTTTATATCGTTGAAGGAATCTAAGTGGTTTTATAAATATATAGTGGCGAAAACTTTTGCTAAAGAGGTCACTCCCGGTGAAGGGATCTCGGCTCTTTCCCCATCGAATGGGGTGCGGGATATCCCAAACTGAATACCACGATGCAAAATAAAAGAAAACGACTATAGTGAAGTTATTACGTTGACACAAACTTTTACTCAAGGGGTCACTCCCGATGAAGGGATCTCGGCTCTTGCCTCGTCGAATGAGGTGTTGGATATTCATAACTGAATACCACTGTGCAAAGCAAAAGATAACGTCTGTAATGTCAGTTTTTAAAAAACTTGGTTCCAACAACATCATATATAGGTTTGTTTTATCCTTGCGTTGATAAGAATCAACGCAGTCCCATCAATTAATCGCACCAGAAAAGAACGAAAATAAAATGTACGTATATGCCATCCGTATTCGCCACTGGGTCCCGTCATCACCCGTTAGGTTACTTAACTAACGACAGAGCGGGAACTGGGCTAGCACGGGTGCAAAACATATACAACATCTACTAATATATATAAATATATATAACAATCGTCCCAGGCATGATATAAAGAAACATCACAGAAGCAACACAGAATGGTGGATAATCAAGAGCCCCGAGTTTCACTTGAGCCGCAAGTGAGACCGGACGTTCCCTGTCGTGTGGATAGCATCTGCAATGAATCCTAGACCCCTACGAGCGCGGCAAGTTACCCGCCAAAAGCAGAAGTGAGGCAGCCCCCTTCAGCAATGTGAATGGACCACCCAGCACTTCAGGGAATCCGGTAACTTGAGCATCCCTCCTGGGTCATCCTATACCCCCTACGAGTGCGGCGAATAGCCCGCCAATTCTAGAGTAAGGTCCCCTCCGTCCCAACGCCATGAGATGGGGACCAGTTTCCCTCTAGAACCCGGCTATTCATGCACTCCACCGCGGGGTAATCCTAGTACAGAAAAGAAAATAATATACAAGGGTGACATCGACCTCAGCCCGGTCGTGCCCCAAAAAATTAATATACAAACTGATAGTGACGGCAGTCCACATGTCGGACGCTCGTCCCGCAATATCAAATGTATAAATGAAATAAAACTGTACTAACATTGCACCATAGCTATCCACCACGACGATCCAACCAACATCACAGCACAACACAGAACATCAACGTGAATGTCATGTTCGCAACCCCGTTAAAAAGACATATAGCAATTATACGAGTTTACCGATCAAGTGACAATCACGGTCGCAGATAGAAATGTATGTACTGTTAAACGCACACTTAAAATATCGATTGACTAAGTTCCAAATTGGCCCCAATAGCAAAACCAACACGTCACAGAAACCTGGGCCAAAACAGGATATTACAAAAATCACAATTCCAAGTCAGGGGGCTACAGGAAAAATTTAGAATCCAGTCGCCACTAAATGGCTGCGGATCTGCCGCCAATAGGGGGTAAGTGCGGCAGTTCCACAGTGATTTGGAGGAATCAGAAGCCTAAATTTTTTCTGTACCCATAAAATTGCCTGCACGGATTTTTAAGCCACTGGAAAATATTTTTTGAACACTTTTGAAAATCGGCAGAGAACAGAAAAATGGAATCGTGATTTTGGAAATTTCCGTCGATCGATCTTTCAAGAACGTTTAAACAAGCTAGTAAGGGGTTTAAAGGGTAGCTCTGATACCATGAAGGGTTCCGGCAGCGTCCCGGCCGTCAAAATGAGGCCAAAATGCGGAACAAAAATTTCTAAAACTGGCGCTACCGTTACCCGATTTACAGATCGACCTTAAACCCTAATCTAGCAAACTAACTAAGAGTTAGAATTGTTATACCGAATTGATCGGTGTCCTTTGGTCTTCATTTCAAGCTCCTAGCGGCTCTTTGATGTGGTTTGGTTGCCGGTCTTCCTCCATCTCCGATGATCCACCCGAGGGAAACGGCGCGAGCTCCAGCCTCGTCGAACGAGACAACCGACGCTCCAAAGTCGCTAGCGATAGAGAGTGGGGGTGTATGAAAATGTCACTATATTTTTCTCTCAACATCTATGCTCATGGGAGCAACCAAAGAATAAGATGAAGGAGGTGATGAAAATTTTTGCATGAGCAACAAAATTGGCTAAGTCTTTTTGTGTGAGCATGAGAGAGTGGGAGAGCAAAATGTGTAATGTAAAAATCAACCAAATGAAATGAGCTACCCCCCAAAAAATGGTCGGCCTCCCTTTCTCTAATGCCCCAAAAAATCTTATCCAATTAATCAAATAAACAATTGCAACCATACTTTGAACCATGCCCAAAACCATGCTCAACACTATGCAAATGCCACCTCACACCTCCACCTCATTTGTGAGTCAAATGAATTTCCAAAAAATAGAAAATCAAATAAATGAGGTGGCCACCTTCTAGAAGACATTCCGTATAAAATACGGAATACTTCCCGGGACATGTATCGAACTACATATACGCGTATTCTTACCAAAAATACGAATAGCCAAGAGAGAAAACGAATAGTGAACAATAATACTAGAATACGTATATACAGATACATATATAAATTATTAAATCAAAATCCGATTTAATAATCCGGCTTAATCCTAAGCCGCCAGTATTATCAACCGTCCGATCAAAGTCTGCGCAGCCTGTGCACATATTTAACCGGACACCAGTATGTACCAACATACCTCATATACACCATATCTCCTGAACCATGAGAACCCTCTGTGTTGGACTCTAAAGACTCGTCAATACGCTGGCAGTGGGTCACAAGCACGTCAGCGGCACTAGCTGTACGTAACGGCTACCCAGGTATTGAACGAAAGAGAGGCCGACGAGCAAACTCATCCTGAACCCCTACTGAGCCTGACAGTGACAATATCCGTACAGTCCGGTCTGTTCGTCTAAGAGTATCGCATATCGAGTCTAAGGGGGTGGATAAAGTCAGACCCCTAACAACGCGACATTTAGTGTCGGTATGAAACCCATCACCACCTGAGAAACTATCGATCCTGGATCGACAATTCTCGTCCACCGTAGGCACGGATTTATGGTGATGGCCACCCGTACACAACGTGACATCAACCCCCAATACCGAGAGAGACGAATCCCCGACGATCCGATCATTGCCTCCATGTGGCTCGGGACTGTACCTAACTAAAACCTGTTTGCACGACTCCTTTGAGCCGTGGTAGGGTAGTAATCAAAGCACAGTGGGAACTCACACGAGACAAATGACGATCTCAGGTCGACAGACTAACCTGTACACATTTCACTTGGGAACTGCTATCTGACAATAGTATAATACCAACTAGCAGGTTCCCGGCGAGTCCGTCCAGTGTACTCATAACCCAATAAGCACCTGTATACTATCTTAGGTGAACATACTAACACCAATGGCTTATGAGACCTGGCCACCGCCTCTCGTCGGGGTCTCGATCATACACTGGAGTATCGATGCCCGGTCTCGATACTCCTACGACTAGAGACATTTAAGGATGTGCTTATACACCCCAACTCCCACATATATGATCGCCATCATAATGCTGGCAGTCAAGCAAGAAACCTATAGGCTCTATCAACATCTACATGATGATAAAGACAAACCAGATAGTATACTATCATCTTAAGTGAGACTGTTTTATCGGTATAGGTCCTCCCTCAATCATCATAATCATTTGCCTGCGATTATGATAATTGCCTTGAGGGCACTATAGCCAACAGTTTAATCATCAATAATGCGGTATCAAAACGATGTATGGTTCGTAGCAATCCTGTAGTGCGAGTGTCATGCAATCACTAACGGTGTGAGTGTAACATACACATAGTGCTCGTACCTCTTAAACCGTTAGTGACAGTGCGGTGTTATATTACTACCATTTCTATATGCAACAAGGGGGTATGATACAATAATACATATGCACGAACAATATACATATAAGTATATATGCGACTACAATATCCTATCATGCCCTGACGCTTAACGCCATACGGGCGATTTCCCCGTAGATGTTAAATCTACTCACCTGGTCTCGTGCTAAGCATAGCCGACCACTTGTTTCCCCTTCTTTGCATTGTCTGACGTACCCGCCTGCGAACCTAGAATTCACATAAGGAATACACATAAGCCAGAATCCTGCAAAAACGTGATATCAAAACCAAACGAGAAACTCACGTCGCGAACTAACGCATGTGTATACGTAACGTGTGTGCATACGCAAAAACCCAACACGACACGCTGTGGCACACAGTGATACGCTGTGACACACAGCAAACCAACTCAACACGCATCGTACGTGTCGCGCAAGTCCCGCTACGCAAAATATAGGTAAACGGTCCCAGATTTAATCTTGTGCAAAAACAAGAAAATCAAACAAGACCAAACATCTTAAAATACCTACAGACAGCTACCTGCAAAAATCCAATATAATTCCTCAAAATTGGGCCGGCCACTATAGGGTTCATATCGGCCAAAAAGGGGTGAAAAGGGTCCAGATTTCCACACTATGATCCTAGCGCAATTCATAGCCTAGTGTATATGTTTGCTTACTAAAATTACTACCCTAGTAACAGCAGATTCTATGTATCATAAGGTTTAGTTTAAAAACGTTTCAAAACACTAAGTTTGCAACAAAAGGGTGCACAGGTGATATAGGTGAAATTACTAAACTTAAGTGACACCACCAGCACAATTTAGAGCAAATCTAACTATAATCACCCTGAATCATCCTATTTTTCAATTAAACTATAAGCTTAGCAATAAAACTCACTAAAAACACTAAACTTAGCTAAACCAACCCATATTTCAACTTGTCAACAAACAAGGAAAATAAATAATACCAAACACAAAAAAATCCCTACAGACACCCCCTAGACAAAGCACAAACATCCAGAACAACAGGGGGTCGGGGACGCCGGAATTTAGGGGATGGTCGCCGGATTTTTAGGGAGGTGGTGGGCTCAGATTTAAACACATTAGCCTAAAATGCCTGCACACTAATCTGTACTTGTTTGCTACACTAGAAAATGATCACAGTTATAGCAGATCTCAATTTCCTAAAGTTTGTGTCAAAACCGTATTTTAAATTTCAAGTTTTTGGCTTTAAGGCGATTTAGCTAAATCTAGTGACACTACTCGGTTTTCACAGCATATATAACACGTAATTAGGTCATTAAGCTATAAAAGCTCTAACTTAGCTAAATCTTCACTTAAAACACAAATCTAGCACTTAAGACCACAAAAAACACTAATCGAAGCTAAATAACGCATGCAAGCAAAGAAAGGAGTTGGGTTTAAGAAATTATTCCCCACTTGATCCTAAGATGTAGGAAGAAGGAGGAGAAGAAGAAGAGAAGGGGGTGAGCTATTGCAAATGCTGCTGCTGTTGCTGCTGATGATGATGTTGCTGCTGCTGCCACTGCTTGCTGTTGCTTCAGCTGCTGCTGTTGCTTGCTTGCTACTGCTGTTGCTGTTGTTGTGGTGTAGATTTTTCTGTTGTCGGTGTTGCTGCTGCTGCTCCAGATGATGCTGCTGCTATTGTTGCAAGTGCTTCTGCTGCTACTTCTGCTGCTGCTGCTGGTTCTGCTGCTGCTGCTGTTTTTGTTGGGTGTGCGTGTGAGTGAGAGTGAGAGAGATGTGAGAAAATGAGAGTGTTGAAACATAAAGAAATGAGAGCATGAGAGAGTCAAACCTCCCCCTCTCTCCTCATTAAATGCAAGCATGGCTCAAGCCATCATGCACTCTCTCTCTCTCTCTCCTACCCAAGTCAACCCAAAACAATAATTCATTTTCCTTTGAAAAAAAACAAATACCCTTAATTAAAATCAAATTGGCTTAATAAGAATGGGTTTGTTCACCATGGTTACTAAACATGGTTTAACCCTAACACTTAACCCTAGTTTACATGCACAAGTGTGTGCAAGCCCAAATAAAATCTAATAAAATATTCATTAATTTTGATAAAATATTTGAAAATCATTTTGGTAAACTTTTTACTAAAAACCACTCATTAAAATATAATTAGACACTAATCGCATTCTAAGGTGTTACAGCTGTCGACTGCTTCGGACTCGTCTCATCGTGGCCGCATAGACTGTGCTCCAACGGCTATACTCATATCTGGAGTCTCCTAAGCAATGCATCCCATCACATGATATCCGAAAGATGTCAAACCATTCGATCGATTCGTCAAAACCTCACAATCCCCCAAGAGCTCAACATCTTGGGTACATTTTAATAGTATCGAGTACATGCCACAGCACCAGTGGACCAGCCGTAGAAGGGAAAACCCAAGCCTCACTAATGGCACCGCGGAACTGCTGCAAACCCTAAGGTTCAAAGGCTTTCACACGGTCATTATGTCGAGTTAGGGTTTCATTCTTCTAGAGGGTCCATAAAATCACTTGCATGTCTTTCCGAATACTTTAAACTTGGACAATGGGCTCCTGACATTCGATCGTCTCCATCGACTCTCAACGTACCTGCGTGAGTTTGTCTCTAGCTGGAATCAATCTATCTGATGACCTCGCATCGGGATAATTGAACGAACCACGTGTCCTAGTCATTCATCCTGGTTGACTAGCGACCTTCTATCATATCTCTTAGTACAAGTCGTACTGCAATAGCTCCAACATCTGGGGCAATATCTCGTCGTTCGCAGCAACATCTGGCTCATTCATCTACACGCTGAACAGTGCCTCAATCATCATGAATAAACGATACTTCAATGGTCATCATATTCTGGCTGGCCTCTAGCAGTAGCCCGATCCTCTTGTGCTGATTTGCACATCCGAGAAATCTCATAAAAGTGATCCATCAAATGCTCATGACGCGAAAACACAATAAAACGATGCCTCTATATGCAATCGTATCTCCCTGGAATCACGCCCTGGTCAGTCCTCGTTCATGACGAGCTAGTGCTGACCGCAACTCTAGCCGTAGCTCTCTCTTCCCATGCAATCGTGGCAGCAAAATCATAACCAACATCGATGAGGATAGATCATAGGAATGAATATAATACTGTGCAAGGAAATGTACATCTTAAGGCTCCTTAAGCGGAGTGGCGTATCGTAAGTATGTCGCGGAACATACACACGGTGTAGGGTTACTAGGCACTGTCACAAGGGTCTATAAGGCATCAACCATGTCCGATTTAAAATTTAGACGTGCCGAACAACCTAAAGCGAGGATCTTTGATAGATAATTAGGGTTAAACATGTAAGTAAACATCTTTACAACTAAGAGAGAGGGATTACAACCTTTGTAGTCCGCTCCTTCGCTTCATAAGCTCCGAGTAGTAGTCCCTTCGCCGCGATCCATGATCTTCCGGACTCAAGAGAGGCTCCACAAGCCGAACGATCCATGCTTGCTTGAAGTCTTCCTTTTTGAAGATGATCTACCTTGAAGTTTCTTTAACTCAAGCTCTCACTTTTCTAATCAAGTATTAGACTAGTGAACACCCTAATCTAAGTGGCTAGAATAGATGAGGATGATGAAGTAGGATTTTAGCTCTCTTTTATTTTCTTAATCTCACACTAATTCATCACAAAACCAAAAGCTAGAAAGCTTTGCAAGGAGGAAGAAGAAGATGAATTCTTTTGTGATGATTAATGAAAAGTTAGTATGCTTACAAATGAACCTTGAGTTAATAATATGAAGCATTAACTCATGTAGAGAGTTTACTAGGGTTAAGGGTTTAGGTTGGGTTAAATAATATCTCCAAAATATCAACACATAATATCTTAGCTTAAAACAAAACAAAAGCTTCAAGAAGCTTCAAGAAAATACTAACCCAAATCAAACCCTAACAATGTTTAATCTCCACTAATCATGTTGCATTTGTAATCATAACTTGTTACAATATTATATATCACATATATAATATATTTTTGTAACAAAAGAAAATAATACAATTAACATATATCGCATATATATCAATGTATTATTCGGTGGGAAAATGAATCAAAAAAGCGAGCCAATATTAGATAATGTAATATAATATATCACACATATATATATACATTAAATTATCGAATAAACACATGATCCGACAATCCGTCTATTTCTCAAATAACCGACTAATATAAACTGTACCAGTTCATCGAATCAACACTTGATCCGATGATCCGGCTATATCACATATACCCGGCTGATATCTAATATCGCGAGAATAGAATACGGTATCTCATATCGTATTATCCTCGGTCCCGCACATATCATATATGTGCTCTTACTCCGTTTTACCTGATTCAAGAAACCTCTGTGTAGGACTCTAAAGAATCGTCAATACACCGGCAGTAGGTGATTATCATATCAAACACCCACAAGCTGCAAGTGGTCAGCTAAACGTAACAGCCACCCAGTTATTGAGCGATCAGAAGATCAACAAGCAAGCCCGTACATTCTCCTGTGAATCCAGTCAGTAACACTACCGTACAGTCCGGTCTCTTCGTCTGATATGTAGCATATCTGGTCCAGGGGCGGTAAACGTCAGACCCCAGTAAACGATAAGTCATGTCGATGAGAGGCTCATAACAGGTCGAGAACCAACTGATAACACTTCCCAGTAGTACTCAATATCCGCCCTGGCCAGGGACTTCCAGTTATAGCCAATCGAACACAACACAACATCAACTCCCTATACCGGGAGAGAAGAAACCCTCCTATCGCTCATTGCCTCCATGCGATTCGGGACTGTACCCAAAAGCCACTATTTTGCACGCCCTCTTGGACGTGGTATGATGGAAATCAAAGCACAGTGGGAATCACACAAGACTCTTTGACGATCTCGGGTCTACAAACTAACCTGTACCAGTGTCACCTGAGAACTGCCATCTGACGTGAGGTATAATACCATCTAGGAGTTCTCGGCGAGTTCGTCCAGTGTACCCAGTCTCCACTGAGCACCCGCACACCATCTTTGATGTTAAACACCGATGGATATGGGATCATCCATCGCCCATCATATGGGTCAAGATGCGTATACGCTAGTCTACTCTGCTGTATCGATGCCCTGTCTCGATACACCCTCGACTAGGAACAGTTATAGGATGTACTCGTCGACTACCGTGGCCCCACTAGTATGATCTCATCATAGTCCCAGTAGTCGAGTACATATCCTAAGGGCTTTATCAATATGTGAGAGTAAGACGGTAATCTAATATAAGTCAACATGTTAAGACAAAGTGAAACCAAATAGCATACTATCATGTCGAGCAAGAAAGTCCTCTATATATATATCGAAGCATCCACTATAATATATATCATATGTACAACAATGGCCTCTAGGGCATATATATAACTAACAATCTCCCACTTGCACTAAGGCCAGCTGTTGTAGTATCTCATACCCAGCATCTCGAAGTGTCTCTCAAACTGTGTCTTGGGAATGGCCTTCGTGAGTGGATCCGCAGTGTTGTCCTTCATAACAACTCTCCTGACCTCGATTTCCCGGCGATCAACTATCTCCCGGATTAGGTGATACCGCCTCAGAATATGTCTGGACTTCTGATGGAACCTGGGTTTCTTGGCCAAAACCACAGCTCTATTGTTATCACAATACAAAGGTATTGGATACTCAATGGATGGAACCACACCAAGTTCAGTAAACTGCTTCATCCAGACAGCCTCTTTTGCAGCATCGTTGGCAGCGATGTATTCAGCCTCCATCGTTGAGTCTGCAACGGTTTCCTGTTTGGAACTCTTCCAACACACAGCCCATCATAGAGCGCACCATATCTAATAGGGTGCGATTCCTTCGTTCCGATACACCGTTGTGCTGTGATGTATAAGGAGGAGTAAGCTGAGAGAGAATCCCATTCTCTTTTAGATAGTCTAGAAACTCATTGCTCAAGTATTCTCCTCCTCGATCAGATCGAAGGATCTTAATACTTTTGCCCGTTTGGTTCTCTACTTCGTTCTTATATTCTCTGAATTTCTCAAAAGCTTCAGACTTGTATTTCATCAGGAACACATGTCCGTATCTAGAGAGATCGTCGGTGAATGTAATAAAGTAGGAAGAACCGTTCCTGGCATGTGTAGACATGGGATCGCATACATCACTATGTACCAGTCCTAAGAGTTCCTCAACTCTTTCTCCGTGTGCACTAAACGGAGTTTTGGTAATTTTACCTTTGAGACATGAATGGCAAGTATCATAAGATGATAATTCGAACGGATTCAAATATCCATCCTTATGTAACTTAACTAGCCATGTCGCATTGATATGACCAAGTCTACAATGCCACAAGAAGGATTCGTTCATTTCTGAATTCTTCCTCTTGTGTGTGTTTTGTATATTAAGGACCGTATTTTGATTGAGAATGAATATGCCATTATGTAACGAGCCTGATCCAATAAACTTTTGATTTAGGAAGATGTTCATAATATTATCCTGTATTACAAAATTATACCCTTCTTTACTTAATAAAAAAACTGATATAATGTTGCACATCATGTTCAGTATATAATAGCACTCATTCAGAATCAATGTATTACTACTTGGTAATACAAGGTGATATTCGCCAACTGCTTTGGCTGCAATATTTATACCATTCCCTTCTTGTACGGAATGATCACCCTTTCCCAGTTCTTTACCTTTACGTAGCCCATGTAACAATTTACATATGTGGGATCCCGATCCGGTATCTAATACCCAGGACGTAGGGTGAACTGAGAAACAGTTCTCAATAACTTACACACCCGAAGAAGATGCATCAACATACTTGTTCTTCGTTTGGGCGGCGTGAGAATCCAGATATTGTCCTATTCCCTGCTCAGTCTCATAACACTTATAAGAAAGAACGGGACCAACATTCGCCTTCTCAGTATAATAAGCGGGTTCAGTCAATACATCCATATTATTATCTTGTTTATGGCCTGACATGGTCGCTACCTAGAGAGAGAGAAGGAAACACTTTAGCGTATGCTCTTGCAAGATTAGATTGGTTATTATCTTATCTAATCAGGATGTCTCCCACTGTTTTTATCAAATCTTCCTTCAAACCCTAAAACGAAAGACTAGGCGGGATTAATTACACCCTACAATTTCGTCAATCTTCCAGCCAGATCAGTGTTGATACTTTAAGGGAGGTTCCCCGTGCTTTCGCACGGACCTAATTAAAATAAACCTCGTTTTCCCAGAGGCATATCCCCGTTAACACCTTTCTTGACACCTACTTGATCGACTGATTGTCCTGTATAAAATTCTTCCAGGAGTAACTCTTAATCGTAGTGGGCATCAGGATCCATCTATCTCATAGAAGGTATGCAATCTCATTGCAAATTTCAACTCTTGAAATTCCCGATAATACTTTTACCCCTAACCCCTATGATCTTGACAAAGGCCAACAAACCATAGGAAGCTAGTCAAGTTCAACCAGTCATTTCTTGATTAAAATAAACCCACCCGCACGACCCTTGACAAAGGCCAACAAGGTCGTACAACTACCCTAATCCAATCGCATCACATGCTTAAACAGATAAGTACCAGTCATCTACCGTACACTACGCCTTGACAAGGCTAACAAACGCAGTACGAATACTAAATAGTCTTTATCTGAAATGACGGAGGGCTACGCAGGTTTTTCAGAAAACCATGAGCGTAATAAACTTGATATCGTTGTAGAAACAAGCGATTTTGAAAAGGAGTGTTTTTTAGGCTTTTCTAGTTTCGCTAAAGAGGTCACTCCCGGTGAAGGGATCTCGGCTCTTTCTTCATCGAATAAGGTGCAAGATATTTCATAAATATCGCTGTGCAAAGTAAAGCTATAGAAGCAACCAAAAACTAATCCGTGAGTTTGTAGCATCTGCCATTTCTGCTAAAAAGGTCACTCCCGGTGAAGGGATCTCGGCTCTTTCCTCATCGAATAAGGTGCAGGGTATATCATATATACCGCTTTGCAAAGCAATACTGTAGCTACCATTTTTATAAAGTTTTGTTTCTACAACATATTTTAGGTTTCTTTTCTTTTATTAATCTCATTAATAAATCCCATCAACTCTTCTTCCTAAGCATCACAGAAGAAACGACAGCTGTAATATTTATATATCATCATATATATTGTATAAGCATTCGTCTCAGACAGTAATATGATCTCATCACAGAACATTGCAGCAGATGATAACATATGAAATATTGGATATACTAGGACGTCTGTATTTTATATCGAGCCTGTATAAAACACGGATTCCACGGTCGCGATGAATAGCCAAATCCACATCCCTAGACCCCTATGAGAGCGGCAAGCAACACTGCCAATTCTAGGGTTAGGAGACCCGGTCTCGACTCCTCGAGATGGCCTTCCACTGGAACCTAGAACCCGGTTACTTGTGCTCCCCTCTTCGGGTCTACCTAATGCGGAAAAGTAAATAATATACAATGGTGACATCATCCTCATCCCGGAAGTGGCCCAATAAAAGAATATTACATACAAATGAATTTTACATGAATGAAAATAAAAACCCTCATCTCACATAAAACCCCCGGCTATTCAGAATACGACGATCCAATACAACATATCACAGCAACACATAATATCTCATATCATCAACGTAAGCAAGTATGCGTATCCCGATTGTCGTTGATGTATAGCAACGAACCCAGCGATACACCATATACTACGCTTACGGTCACAGAAAAGAAAGTGTAAAACTACAACATTTGGAATCCACAATCACTTTAGACATCATAAATCCTAAATATCACATATACTTCGCATTTCATGCCTAACTATATGAATTCCACATATTGTATCACATTCCAGATAAATAGACAATATTAAACTTTCCGATCGAATAATCAAATATCCAAGATTTCCCAAATATCTCAACACATGAGCGGAGTTCAAAAATCCCAAAACATGTCACAGCCCCAATGAACCAGCCGTAGAAGGGTCAAACCAACGCCTCACTTGTAGCAACGCTAAACTACCACAAACCTAAGGGTTCAATGGAAGTTTTGACGGTCACATAATCGAGTTAAGATTACGTTCTTCTAGAGGGTCCACAGATATGCTTGCATGTTTTTCCGAAAGATTCAAACTCAAGAAAAATTCAACACTTGAAAGTTTTTCGTGTCGGGAAAAAGTGAGTTATTGATATCCGTTCGAACATTTTAACACGTTCTAAATTATCCGGAAAACAAAACGAAATTAAATTTTCCGATTGAATCAACGAATACAAAAGATCTCCAGAACACTCAACACTTGAGTAATATTAAAAATTCCCAGAAGTATATACTAATACATACGTATAAACCCTACAAATACGAGTCCCCAATTCGTAAGTTCGGCCGCGGAACCGCCGCGCGAAGCCCGTTCCTGCCGTAGTTCCGCGGTGACATGAGGGAGTCAGGTGCTCGTATTTCACAGTTATCCTTTAAATTGCCTGCTGAATTTTCTGAGAATTTTTAATGCAGAAAAAATCATATTTTAAAAAAATTTCCAGAGAGGGGTCAAAATACGACGTTTCGGGGTTCGATCGGACTTTTAACTTCGTATACACGTCGCCTAATGCTCTAGCTAGGCTCTGATACCACTGTAGGGTTACTAGGCACTGCCACAAGGGTCTATAAGTATCAACCATGCCCGATTTAAAATTTAGACGTGCCGAACAACCTAAAGCGAGGATCTTTGCTAGATAATTAGGGTTAAACATGCAAGTAAACATCTTTACAACTAAGAGAGAGATTACAACCTTTGTTGTCCACTCCTTTGCTTCATAAGCTCCGAGTAGTAGTCCCTTTGCCGCGATCCATGATCTCCCAGACTCAAGAGAGTCTCCACAAGTCGAAAGATCCATGCTTGCTTGAAGTCTTCCTTTTCGAAGATGATCTACCATGAAGTTTCTTTAACTCAGGCTCTCACTTTTCTAATCAAGTATTAGACTAGTGAACATCCTAATCTATGTGGCTAAAATAGATGAGGATGATGAAACAGGATTTTAGCTCTCTTTTATTTTCTTAATCTCACACTAATTCATCATAAAACCAAAAGCTAGAAAGCTTTGCAAGGAGGAGGAAGAAAATGAATTCTTTTGTGATGAATAATGAAAAGTTACTATGCTTACAAATGAACCTTGAGTTAATAATATGAAGAATTAACTCATGTAGAGAGTTTACTAGGTTTAAGGGTTTGGGTTGGGTTAAATAATATCTCCAAAATATCAACACATAATATCTTAGCTTAAAACAAAACAAAAGCTTCTAGAAGCTTCAAGAAAATACTAACCCAAATCAAACCCTAACCATGTTTAATCTCCACTAATCATGTTACATTTGCAATCATAACTTGTTACAATATTATATATCACATATATAATATATTTTTGCAACAAAAGAAAATAATACAATTAAGATATATCGCATATATATCAGTGTATTATTCGGTGAGAAAATGAATCAATAAACCGAGCCAATATTAGATAATGTAATGTAATATATCACACACATATATATATACACACACACATTAAATTATCGAATCAACATATGATCCGACAATCCGGTTATTTCTCAAATAACCGACTAATATAAAATGTATCAGTTCATCGAATCAACACTTGATCCGATGATCCGGGTATATCACATATATCCGGCTGATATCTAATATCACGAGAATAGAATACGGTATCTCATATCGTATTATCCTCGGTCCCGCACATATCATATATGTGCTCCTACTCCGTTTTGCCTGAGTCAAGAAACCTCTATGTAGGACTCTAAAGAATCGTCAATGCGCCGGCAGTAGGTGATGATCATATCAAACACCCACAAGCTACAAGCAGTAAGCTAAATGTAACAGCCACCCATGTATTGAGCAATCAGAAGATCAACAAGAAAGCCTGTACATTCTCCTGTGAATCCCGTCGGTAACACCACTATACAGTCCTGATATGTCGCATATCTGGTCTAGGGGCGGCAAACGTCAGACCCCAGTTACCGATAAGTCATGTCGATGAAAGGCTCATAACAGGTCGAAAACCTACTGATAACACTTACCAGTAGTACTCAATATCCGCCCTGGCCAGGGACTTCCAGTTATAGCCAATCGAACACAGCACAACATCGACACCCTATACCGGGAGAGACGAAACCCTTCCTACCGCACATTGCCTCCATGCGATTCGAGACTGTGCCTAAAAGCCACCATTTTGCACGCCCTCTTGGACATGGTATGATGGAAATCAAAACACAGTGGGAATCATACAAGACTCTATGACGATCTCGGGTCTACAGACTAACCTGTACCAGTGTCACCTGAGAACTGCCATCTGACGTGAGGTATAATACCATCTAGGAGTTCTCGGTGAGTCCGTCCAGTGTACCCAGTCTCCACTGAGCACCCATACACCATCTTTGATGTCAAACACCGATGGATATGGGATCATCTATCGCCCATCATATGGGTCAAGATGCGTATACGCTAGTCTACTCTGGTGTATCGATGCCCTGTCTCGATACACCCTCGACTAGAAACAGTTATAGGATGTACTCTCCGACTACCGTGGCCCCACTAATATGATCTCATCATAATTCCAGTAGTCGAGTACATATCCTAAGGGCTTTATCAACATGTGAGAGTAAGACAGTAAACTAATATAAGTCAACATGTTAAGGCAAAGTGAAACCAAATAGCATACTATCATGTCGAGCAAGAAAGTCCTCTCTATATATATCCAAGCATCCACTATAATATACATCATATATACAGCAATGGCCTATAGGGCATATATATAACTAACACACGGCACGTCACTCTACTGAAGTCACCTATTCCATCAACCAAGGTCAATCTATGCGATGAAAGTTCGGGTCTAATACCCCCTTGGCTAAGTCTAGGCCCCGTAAGGTTAAGCCTAAGTTCCGAATATACAAACGCTCTAGGCTCCGCATAGTCAAACTTAGACTCGAACCAAGGTTAACTTAGCGCTCTGATACCAACTTTGTCACGACCCGAAATAGCACGTGAGTGGCCCTTAAATCATATGAAGTCTATAGGACCTCATCCAATTCAAGTAAGCCAAAAGCCCAGAAATCTAAAACCATTTTAAATAATAAATGAAGGAAAACTAGTTTTAGCGAAGTGAAGAAAACATGTTTTAAAAACAAGTTTTTAAATAAGTAAGCCGAATATGCATTTTTAAATCCTCAAGTCTTTTCTGAAAATTTCGGCAGAGTTTCCTTTGTAAATACTGGCGCCAAACGGGGTACAATAAGAATAATATATGCATAATGATAAAAGGCATCCCCAATCGGGTGCTAGCTCTTTGTCAATCGACGGTCACAACCACGCAAGCAACATAATATACAACGCCGAAGGGTAAGGATAAAAACTCAAAAGGAAACTCAAAATCATCATGAAAACCATAATACTACAACGCGCGACTCTAAGGTCGAAATAATACACAACTGGATTCCTAAGTCTAAATAAGTGTACAAGTTTGGTTGATGGAATTACTAGATACAACTGATTAAAATAAATACAAGGGTGGTCACGATGCGAGTGAAATCACCTACCAAAGCAATCACCCAGAAGGGAAACAGTGTGCCAGAAAAGCCGCAATGAAACTTGTACGGCAAAACCTGAAAGAACTTGGGCACAACGGGGGTGAGTTGCCAACTCGTGAATAGAAAACATCACAGAGCAGAAATCATATGTATGACTCATCCTAGATCAAACGATCAGTAATAATATATATTCTCAATATGATAAAGTCTGAAGCATGATAAGGTGGCAAGGGTAAACATCTATACATCAGTGTAATACCAAGTACTCATGTCAGTGCCTCAGGTAGCAACATATCATAAATATGAGGTATCATCAATGTAATCAATGTCTATAAGTATGTGGATCTCGTCTACATGTCACCCAATGACACAAAACATCACGCATGTAAATATCATAAAGCATATGCATGGAGGTATGAGGATGTAAATCAACATGTGTCCCGCGCGACACATCAAAATCATGGAACCTGAGTGTCCAACATCGACACTCGAAAACATCATGAAATCCGTGCCCAGCATCGGTATATAAATCCTCATATATTGGGCTCCGTCAGTCCGGATTGGCCCACGGGCTCCGTCAGTCCGGATCGGCCTATATCATCTCTCGACTCCGGTCGATATCCTCCAGATATCCGCCGAGCCCAAATACTATCACCGGTAGGTAGTGGTCCCTCTGCCAGGCTCACCGTCTACTGCACAGCAAATCCGTTCTCTCCCCGGGGTATCATACCGGGTCCACAATGTACCCGCAATCGTCCTCATCCAACTCCTCGAATTGCGTTTCACATGTCATACGTCTCAGAACCGAGAAAACACATGGTGTACGCACTGAAATATTATATCAAGGGAAACCGGGTTTTTAAAACAATACATACTCACTTTTGAAATTACCCCGGTTCCCTAATCTAGAAATCTCATGAAAACAAATATCTCAATGCGTGTAATCATAAAGCATGGTGTATGCGACATATAAAAGAAATGTAAGCATATCAGTATATCATGCAACATGGAATAGTAATATGCACAAATCGAGGGAAACCGCTCTTTTAAAATGAATCCAGTTTTAAAATATATCTTGCGGTTCCCAAATCTCCAAAATCAAGCCAGAATCATCTATGTATGTGTAAATAGTATGTATGCAAGTATGGGTGTACAATATGTATGTACACAAGTATGTCATGCAAGGGTTTATATCCTGATGCAACAATTCTACTGTGTAGTGACATGGCAATTATCGATGATGAAGTGTGTGAGCCGGCAAGCAGGTGTACGTGGAACATACGCATCATCGATAATGGTGCTGGTGTCCTGACAGCATGGTTTTAATATAATAATAAACACATTTAAACAGGCAATGCGATGCGAACAACAAGAATATGCGAAAAAAGAATGATAAACACAATAGTGAAGAATCTACATCAATATATATATCATATAGTTTTGCCATTTGAAATAACACGAATCGTCGGGTTTAGAAAAATAAGGGCTACGGTGTTTTTAGGAAAAGATGCGTCTTTTGAACATATCCATAGAATCCCTTGACCTGTCTTTTAAAATACTCATGATTCGTTAGTTTTAAAATAGGTATGACTCGGGTCAAGTCTAACATCTACTAAGTAAACTACAGATTTAACTAACAAGCTAATCGAAAGGGTACGGAAACCACCTAAATCTGAGTCGATACACACACACACACATAATAGTCGATGATCCCGCCTCAATAGTATCATATATGATACAATATACAATATGACATCCTCAAGTCAAGAGTGCGGATCTATCATCAATATATAGCTCGTACGTAAATCCGTCGTACGGCATCCCAAATCTGGGTACGGGTCGAATCTCACATTTATCTCATCAATTATCTGGTATCCTTATCATCATATCTCATGAACTGGGGTACTGATCTAAGTCTAGTACAAACTGATACCATCTATATATATGCGTGTGTGATACGCACGCCCAAAGGCCCGCTAAAATCTCATGTCGTATCTCATCATACGAACCACATCATATCACCGATCTCATGGCACCATGCCCAAACTCATCGACTCATCTCCAAATACCATAATAATCCTCATCATCCATGTGTAGGTATACATGTATATATATATATACATAGTCCCATACCTCTGTGTGTGTGTGTGTGTATACGTATTCCCATATAAGCATAAGTATAATAAAGTAAACATGTGTGTGCGTGTAGGTGAAAACCTATTCTAGGGTTCGCAACTAAGAACCTATACTAGTTCACTTCTACAACCCTAATCTAACCATTGAACACCTAATCATATCCTGAAAATCCATGTCACACATAAAAGACATCATATATATATAGTATATATATATAGCATACTATACATCGAACTGCGGGGGTGCTATACGCCATCCACCCGACTTCTCCCCGTAGATATAATCTACTCACCTTGATCTTTCTTGCCGATGTCGATGTTGCCATCATCTCCTTTATCATCTCAAATCATCGTGGGGGTACTTACATATCACACGTATCGTATCGCATTAAAAACCAAGTCGAAACCAAAACGACACGCGGAACTCACATAGGTCAAAACCTTTGCCCTCGCAACTTAACCAAATAACACCCGATAGAGACGTACAAACGTCAAGTGATCGAGTACAACACAAATCACAAAAATCCATAATCCAGAATATGTAAAACCATAACTCGAATCAAAACAGCAGCACAAGTATTTAGTCCCAGATTTTGATTAAGATGCAAACAATGCTCCAAAACAATACTGGAGTGATGTATAAAGTGTAAATGAGCTATTGAAGCAACCAGGATGACTGAATCCACAAGGTAAAATAGGTATGACTCGGGTCTAGTCTAACATCTACTAATTAAACTACAGATCTAACTAACAAGCTAATCGAAAGGGTACGGAAACCACCTAAATCTGAGTCTATATATATATATATACATTTAATAGTCGGTGATCCCGCCTCAATAGTATCACATACGATACAATATACAATATGACATCCTCAAGTCAAGAGTGTGGATCTAACATCAATATATAGCTCGTACGTAAATCCGTCGTACGGCATCCCAAATCTGGGTACGGGTCGAATCTCACATTTATCTCATCAATTATCTGGTATCATTATCATCATATCTCATGAACTGGGGTACTGATCTAAGTCTAGTACAAACTGATACCATCTATAAATATATATGCGTGTATAAAACGCATGCCTAAAGGCCCGCTAAAATCTCATGTCGTATCTCATCATACGAACCACATCATATCACCGATCTCATAGCACCATGCCCAAACTCATCGACTCATCTCCAAATACCATAACAATCCTCATCCTCCATGTGTAGATATACGTGTATATATATACATAGTCCCATACCTATGTGTGTGTGTATATATACGTATTCCCATATACACACAAGTATAATAAAGTAAACATGTGTGTGAGTGTAGGTGAAAACCTATTCTAGGGTTCGCAACTAAGAACCTATACTAGTTCACTTCTATAACCTTAATCTAACCATTGAATACCTAATCATATCCTGAAAATCCATGTCACACATAAAAGATATCATATATATAGTATATATATATAGCATACTATACATCGAACTGCGGGGGTGCTATTCGCTATCCACCCGACTTCTCCCTGTAGATATAATCTATTCACCTTGATCTTGCTTTCCGATGTCGATGTCGCCATCATCTCCTTTATCGTCTCAAATCATCATGGGGGTACCTACATATCACACGCATCGTATCGCATTAAAAACCATGTCGAAACCAAAACGACACGGGGAACTTATATAGGTCAAAACCTATGGTTTGCCCTTTCAACATAACCAAATAACACCCGATAGAGACGTACAAACGTCAAGTGATCGAGTACAACACAAATCACAAAAATCCATAATTCAGAATATGTAAAACCATAACTCGAATCAAAACAGCAACACTTGTATTCAGTCCCAGATTTTGATTAAGATGCAACAATGTTCCAAAACAATACTTGAGTGATGTATAAAGTGTAAATGAGCTATGGAAGCAACCAGGACCCCTGACTCCACAAGGTGGCCGGCCCCCTACCCTAAAATTCCGGCGACCTCCGCCCTGGTAGGGAGTTGGGGTGTCATGTTTGTAGGGTAGTCTCGTGGTAGTCAATATAGGCTAATGGTCTTGTTAGTTTTTCCAGTAAGTGTCTAGGGTCACTCCAGATTCCCTTTCGGCCACCAATCTAACCCAAAAACCAAGATTTGGTATCTAAAGTTTAAGTCGTGGCAATGTCATAATACTAAATTATAGGAAATTGGTCCCAGATTTGGATGATGGTGAAAACCATGTGAGCAAACAACACTAGAGTGATATATAGGGTATATGTGACCTACAGAAGAAACCTGAATCCACCCCCTCACCAAGTGGTCGAGCCTTCTCCCATGCCAATCCGAGCTCGCCGGCCCTAGGGGCTCCTCTGTGGTTCGTCTTGCTACAGGGGGTTCCTAGGGTCAATTTTAGTCCTTTGGTATTGTTTACTTTTCTTGAAAATAACCCAGGTCATCCCAGATTTCCCTGCACGCTCTAAGTTCACAAACCGACATTGCAAAGTTCTGTAAATCTGTATTTTGGGTTTCAGTTGAGTTGGTCTGGGCTATCAATTGTGAGGGGTTTAAGGTCACCACTAGGCCTCAATTCACAATCACCACTCAATTCAAACCCTAGCCCTCTACTAAAATTTTCAAAGTTCACCCAAACACCACTTAATCACCACTAAACACATATGAATACCAAAGTGAAAGAAAAACTACACAAACGGTGTAGAGATTACCTCATTTACCACCCATGAATCCTCTACAGCGCCAAAATCAAATTTTTCTTGGTCCATAGTGTAGCTCGTGAGCTTGTGCATCTTTTTTGTGAAGTGGGGAAGATATTTTGGTGTAGTTTTGAAGCTTGAGTGAAGAGAAGAAGAGTAGAAGAAGAAGGAGAAGGGGAAAAGGAGGGGCTGCTGCTGGAGTCTTAGGAGGGAGTGAGGGAAAGAGAGAGAGTGTCCAAGGTCAAGTACCATGCCTCCTAACTACCCTCTCCATACCTCTTGACTTTCTTTTCTTTATTGTTATCTTTTCATTTTCCTTTCTTTTCTTCTCTCTAATATTGGAATAAGAAACCCAAATGAAACCATGGTAGAAAAATGCACAAGTGTGAAAAAGACTTTGTGCATACTATGTGCACAAAATACGCTTAATCCGCGATTAGCGATTTTTAGTCGCGATTAGCACTAAAATAGCGTATAATTAATCATAAAAACTTTAAATTTGCATAATTCACATGAAACACCCTCTTTTAGTAATTTCCATAATTTTCCAAATTTTTTTCCAATTTATCGGTATTTAATTATACCGCCTTATTAAAATATTCAATATTTTATTAGTTAATTATAAAAATTTCTAAAAATAATATTTTATGTTTTTTGAAATGTTACACCTCTGCTACTCCCGCGATGGTCACGAAATCTGTCTCGATGACTACTCCTCTGTCTCTGGGCTGGTACACCGGTATGAGTCCTCCACTATTCCGAAACTCCCAAAGTCTCTTGACGACGTGCCTCGTCAACTGGGGCTATGTAGGTGACAGAATGCTGTGTACTGACCGCAAGGAACAACTGGGTAACAGGGGAGGGGACCTCCTGTCGCTGCGCTCTACTGGCCTCAACCAAAGACCTCATCATCTGGCGCAAGTCCTGCATCTCTTCCACAAGTCTAGCGATACGATCAGTCGAAGGCGGATGCATCTGCTCCTGTGCAACGAGCGTGCCATCCTGGTCAGTCCTCATCCCACACGAGTCAACTCTGACCTCGGCCCTCGCTGTATCACTCTAAGTCCCCATAGTCATCGGCGGCAAATGCTATAAATGGAAAAAGGATTCGATAAGAATACGGAAATCGAATCACAAGGATATGTATCATCAAGAAAGGAATTTCAAGAAATTTGTACTTAGGTCACTTTAGGCGGAGTACCGCATCATGAGTATGCCGTGGACATACACACACTATGTTAATCTGCTTAAACTACTTACTCCATCATACCAAGGTCATCCTACACTCCGAAAGGTAAAACCTAGCGCTCTGATACCAACTTTGTCACGAACCGAAATTGGCACGTGACGGCCCTTAAACTACGCAACGTCTATAGGCGTAACGCAATTTAAGTAAGCCGAAAACCCAGCAATCTAAACCATCAAAAGTAGTAAGAAAGTGATAATAGCATTTTCAAAACCTTTAAAATCTCAACCCAAATTCTTTAAAAGTCCAACATTATTTTCTTTAAAATTTTGGCAGCACCTCCTTTGTAAAAACTAACCCCAAAAAGGGTACAACAAAGATATAAGTAAAGCATCCCCAAACGGGAGCAAAAACGCGCCCAAAGGCAGCAAATAACCACTACAACAGATATACGATGCCGTAGCGAAGAAATAAAAGACGATATAAATAAAACTGAATAAAAGAACTCCAAGTCACAAAATAATATACAACATCATCCTCACATCAAGTCTCTAAGTCATACAAGATAATGGTAGATAGAGAGTACAGGATACAAAGAATATAAAATAACCAACATGAACGGATAACCACAAAACCCACCTAAAACAAAACTGCACACTGTGAGCCAAAGCTGTATCCGCAGCAAAAGATAATATGATAGAAGATAATAGCCCTGCCTCTGACAACTGTGGGGAACAACCTGCAAAACACTATGACACAACGGGGGTGAGTTGCCA
The DNA here is from genome assembly GCA_030015575.1 of Agapanthus africanus. Taxonomy (NCBI): domain Eukaryota; kingdom Viridiplantae; phylum Streptophyta; class Magnoliopsida; order Asparagales; family Amaryllidaceae; genus Agapanthus; species Agapanthus africanus. The sequence continues at coordinate 373,508,418 of CM057343.1, read as the reverse complement.
ACTCGTGAATAGTAAATAACATATGCAGGTAATTGGAAGCATGCACATGCAGCGCGAATCTAACATATGCAAGCTAATAGCAATAAATGGTCCTATGTATGCAATAGTCATGAAAGGTACACTAGCAGGTATAACTAATACATGAAGAAGTAATATGCAATATGTATGCAACAGTCATGTAATGTACTCTATCAGGTACAACTAATACATGAAAAAATGATATGACAATGTATATATGCAACAGTCATAAAAGATACTCTAGCAGGTACAACTAATACATGAAGCAATACATATAAAATAAAGTATGTAAATGCAACAGTCATGGAAGGTACTCTATCAGGTACTATTAATACATGAAGCAGTGCATAAACAATAAATGTAGAGTATGGGATAAAACATGTCATTTCCACGGAATTCAGATATCGTGATAGGACCAAAGTCCATCAAGACAATCCAAATCCGAATTTCCTCAAATCAGCCCCCAAATTGGCTCTCATATCATGTAAGTCTCATAAATCCTGAATGTATAATATCAAGTAAATCTCATATATCCTGAATGTACAAAATCAAGTAAATCTCATATATCCTGTATCCAATATCAAGTGAATCTCATATATCCTGAATCCAATATCAAGTGAAACTCATATATACTGAATCCAATATCAAGTGAATCTCATATATCCTGAATCCAATATCAAGTGAATCTCATATATCCTGAATAAGTATATTTGCATGAATAATTATGATTATGTATATAAATTGATATGTATACATATATATTAGCGTCCCATTCCACTAATATATATATATATATATATATATATACATATACATATATAACAACGTCCCATTCCACTGTTATATATACTTAGGAGTAAAAATATCATGAAAACCTGTGCCATGCATCGACACATAAAGGCGGATCTATCACGTGCTGTCACCACGACTGGCACCCTGATAGGTACGTATCATACGCTATCCGAAAACCCGAGTGCCCAACTTCGACCCTCGTCTTTCGATGTATCCATACGTATATGACCCCGGCCTGTATCCCCACGATACCCGTCGAGTCAGAGGTAATGTCACCGGAAGGTCTGGTTCCCCTGTCAGGCCTCATCGGCATGTTACATCGACATCCTTTTCTTGCCCCACGGTACCTTCGGGCCCCACCATGTACCCTCATACGGCCCACGACGCTCCTCGCATAGGGTATATATATCAGAACCGATAAAACTTATAATGGCTGCAGAAATATCATATCAAGAGAAACCGGGTTTTTCAAATAATGCATAATTTCATGAAACTACCACGGTCCTCAAATCCAGAAAACATCATGAAAAATCCATATCTCAATGCGAAAATTCATGAATATAATATAGGAAACATAAAATTGAAATGCGAGCATATAAAGGAAAAGCCGCTATTTAACTGCTACAAGTTAATATAAATATCATGCGGTTCCTAATTTCTCCAAGTCTATATAACATCAAATAAAGGTAAACATGTAGCTATAGCCAGATATATGTGTAAACATAAAGGTATAGTAAGGTATATGTATCTACCTATCAGTAATGATGTAATATAATCTCCAGGTATAAGTGAAGTATGTATGCAAGGTATATATGTAGCTATGTCATTATGTGTGAAATATACCTATCACTAATGGTATAATACCATATAGGAATACAGGTAACTAGCATGTAAGCATGTCAAGGCATATGTTTAAGCATGTAAGTATACAGGCATGCTATATGTCATATGCAATACCGAATATGAATCAATGTCTCAATGTCCCTAACCAACAATATCATATAGGTATGTGTGTTGTGCATGTCATGGCAATTATTGACGGTGCGTGTGGCATACAATCAGTGGTCGTGCAACATGAGCCGTCAATAATAGTATAGTGTCCTAAGAGTACAAGTCCAAGCACAACTAGTAACTAAGCAATAAGATGTATGCGCAACTCTATATATGAAATAGAATATGCGACAATATCATAACATCTCTAGCCCAGACGCATAATGCCATGCGGGCGATTCCCCTGTAGATGTTAAATCTACTCACCAATGCTCCTGGCTAAGTAAGCTAACCACCTGTTTCCCCTTTTTCGCAGCGCCTAAAGTCCCCGCCTGCGAACCTATAGCATAACACAACAAAACAAGTATATATTAGCAATAGACCCAAAACATATACAAACTACGCGGACCAACGCGACAACACAAACGTACTCTCAAGTGTTCGTATTGTAGCTAACGTGCATAGCAACACTACGAAACCAACTTAAGAGCAACAGAACACAGAACACGAACCGTATCGGATAACGTAACGCGTGAAACGAAACACAAGAAATACGCAAAGTGGTCCCAGATTTTGCTATACTAACAATTTGTAAAAGTTTCAAGTACCATGAGACCACATACAACCCAAAAGACCCTTACAACAAAACCCAAACCCTAACTCCCTAGTCTGGCCGCAATTTGCAGCTAGAAGCAATATAATTGCGGCCGTACGGAAATGAAATGTGCTCGTATTTTGAGGGTAGGTTCTAGGTCACTACACTAGGTCATTGTGATGGGAACTTTTGCAATAATTACCTGGTTTGATAGAAGATCATCCCAGACCCAAAACAACACTAAAAATACGATATTTACCCGAAACGATACGATACGCGATCTAAATTGAAACGACTAAGCTACGCAACACAAGAAACACATAAATAACAGAAAGAGATCATTACCTAACCAAAACAACTCAAAGATCCTAGCTTCCCAAGCTCCAAGGCATCCAAGAGGAAATCAAGGCAAAAGATGTGATTTTTGTGAGTTTTTGTGAAGTTTGTGATGGTTTTGTGATGGAATGAAGAAATGTTCAGTTTTTGGTGAAGAGAGATGAGGAAAATGAAAAGAGATAGAGAAATGAGAGAGCGTGAGGATAAAGAGAGAGGGATGTGAGTGTAGGGTGAGAGTGAGGTGAGTGAAACCCCTTTACATTAATTCACCATTAATGCATTCACACACTGTTAGTGTATATGCCCTAGAGGCCATTACTATATCATACTAGTTTGTATATTACTTAATGGAAGCTTGGGATATTCACAGTTGTATAGACAATCTTGCTCAAAATAGTAGTATGCTACTTGGTTTGTTTCTACTTTAATGTGTGCATGTGTTTCTTTTAGCATATCGCCTATACACATTAGTGGAGCTCTTAGGATCTTTGCTTAATTACCAGTATTGTCATGGCAGTCACACTAGTGGGGGCTGGGTAATCTACAAGCATATCCTTATACAGCTCCCTAGTCGTAGGATTATCGAAACGGGGCATCGATACTCCGGAGTAGACTAGCGTATGCGCTTCTCATCCCAGCAGGGGAGATGGTCTGTCCCATAGCCATTAGTACGTCGTACTTGAGATAATATGCGGGTGCTCATTAGGTTACTTGTACACCGAACAGGACTCGTCCGGAACTGTCGGTTGGTACTATACGTATCGTCAGTTATCAGTTCCTGGGTGACATGAGTACAGCTTAGTCCGCTGATTTGACACTGTCACTTCGCCTTGAGTGTGTTCCCACTGTTCTTAGATTGCTACCCTACTACGTCTCAAATGAGTCGTGCAAACAGGTAGCAGTTGGGTGCAGTCCCGAAGCACTTGGAGGCAGTGACGGTTAGACAGGATTCGTCTCTCCTGGTATTGGGGGTTGATATCGCACTGTGTCTAGGAGAGCCATTACACAAAATCCCTGACCAGGGCAAGCGAGATATACTGGTAGCGTTTCCAGTGTTATATCAGGGTGTTCTGGGCTACACTCCGACACGACTTGTATCGCTATTAGGGGACTGACGTTTACCGCCCCTCTAGGCCCGCTATGCGATACTCTTAGACGAACAGACTGGACTGTACGGAGATTGTCACATTCAGGCTCAGTAGGAGTTCGGATGGGTTCACCTCATCAGTCTTCTTATCGGCATCTACCTGGGGACCGTTACGTACAGCTAGTACCGCTTGCGGCCTGTGTTTAAACCCATTGCCAGCGTAGTGTCGAGTTTTTAGAGTCCCACATAGAGGGTGCCTTTGGGCAAAACAGAGTGGAGGTCGCATGGTTTTGCGACGGGATTCGTTCACATTCGCGCACTTGTGCACGTTTGGTGTCCGGGCAGTTATTACTAGTGGGCTTTGGTTTAAGCCAGATCCAAGTTTTGGGATTGGTTTTGTCTCATTGTATTCGTGTTCCCCGGAACACGGATGCGGGTGTGTATGCACAGTTGACAGAGGCAAAGGATTCTCATTAGGATTGTTGACCGTTGAGTTTTTCCAAACCCCAATGAGAATGAGATATATGATTAATGATATTAATTAACGATAATTGTGCCATGGTTAGATTGACCATTTGACTTTTGTTGACCTTTTGACTTTGGTTGACCGGTTGACTTATGTTGACAATTTGACCATCATCATTTCACATGAAAGATGCTTCTTGATTCTTGCAAATTTCATTTAATGTGAAATGATAATGGTCATTCCAAATGAACCATCACAATTTCTTTAATTATTATTATTATTTCATTATTCTCTCATATGAGAGTATGGTTGCAAAAATATCCTCATTCTCTCTTGCTCTTTCTCTCCCATAAGTTTGAGCTCTCCTTCTTCCTCTCAAAAGCTCTCATCTCTCATGTGTTGAGAACCATGAGCTCTTAAGATAAAACCATCAAGACTTCACTCTACTCATTCTAGAGTTCTAGGTTTAACAAGCCAAGATCCTGACTAATTCTTCTTTTTTGGTTTGAGGAAGGATTCGAGAAACAGTGGGAGCCGACCTGTTTAGATAAACTAAAAACCAATCTAAACATGCAAGAGCATCATGCTGAGTGTTTTCTTCTCTCTCTCTTAATTGCAGCGACCCAGTGACCAGACATAGGTTACATCTAGATAATAAAATGACTGAATCTGACTGTTATGACTGGCAAAGGTCTATCCAGATGTCCATTACCCATGACAAACTGGGACACTTCCAAACTAATCAAACCCCTGCCGTCTCAGGACCAGTTTCCCCTGTCATGGGTATTGATATCCGTAAGATATCGGAAAAAGACTGTGCGAATGCCAAGTGTCTCGTGTTGGCCTCAGTTGATGGTGCATACCAGAGGCAACACGAGAAGATGGACTTAGCTTCTGTCTTCCTCCATAACAAAGATTTATATGGAGTGCAATCTCGTATCGCAAGATATGAGACCTCGAACGAATTGCTTCAAGCGAGGTTGCATTCGGGTCATCTGTATGGGACAACGTCCTTACAGAGACTAGCTATTTTGATGAGCTCACGGACCTGAAGACCACGTTGAAGAACGGGTCAAGTACTGACTTGATTCTACAGTCTCTGCCCTCTACTTATACCCTGAAGGAAACCAGGGAAGAAAAAGGAAAGGGAATGGCAAAAGTTTCGTGACTAGATGTAGTGAAGGAGGGACATTCCTATTGTTACAGGAAAGGACATTGGCAGAAGGATTGCAGGGCTAGCAAAGCCAGTAGCCAGGATTCGAAGCATGTTGTGGCTTCGGCTTCGGATGTGTTTGTAATAGAAAATTGTATGTCAATTAACCCTACTTCCTGGGTCTTGGATACCGGATCAGGATCTCACATCTATAATTCATTACAGGCTTTGAGAAACCGTAGAGTTATCAGGATAGGTGATATGACTCTCAGGGTTGCCAACGGAATGAGCGTGGATGCTGAATCCGTAGGGGAATATCGCCTTGGATTGACAAGTGGGCAGATATTGATTCTGCGTAACTGTTTGTATGTACCTAGTATGGCTTGTAATATTATATCTGTATCTTTACTTTCTATGGAAGGATATGATTTTACTTTTGTAAGCGATGTGGTCCACATCCACCTAAATCAAGTTCTGATTGGGTCAGGTACATTAGAAAATAGAATATACGTACTGAATCAAGCTCAGGTTTTCAGTGTCCAAAACACACTTTAAAGAAAGTCTCCGGACACAAATCAGGCTTTCTTATGGCATTGTAGACTGGGTCACATTAATGAGACACGGTTAACAAAGTTACATAAAGAATGATACTTGAATCCGTTCGAGTATCAGTCTTATGCTACTTGTGAATCTTGTCTCATGGGAAAGATGACAAAAACTCCGTTCACTGGACACGGAGTAAGAGCGAGCGAGCTCTTGGGACTTATACACAGTGACGTGTGGTCCAATGTCTACACATGCGCGAAGTGGTTATTCATACTTCATTACTTTTACGGATGATTTCTCTAGGTATGGACATGTCTTCCTGATGAAACATAAATCCGAGGCCTTTGAGAAATTTCGGGAATACAAGAATGAAGTTGAAAAACAAGCAGGAAAAAGTCTCAAGACACTGGGATCTGATCAAGGTGGTGAATATTTAAGAGCCGAGTTTCTGGACTATTTAAAAGAGAATGGAATTCTCTTTTAGCTTACTCCTCCATACACACCACAACACAACGGTGTATCAGAAAGGCAGAATCGAACCCTATTGGATATGGTTCGTTCCATGATGAATAAGGCTGAGTTACCGTGATCTTTCTAGGGTTATGCACTAGAAACAGATGCATATCTTTTGAACCGAGTTCTAACTAAGTCAGTGCCTACCACACCATATCTGATGTGGAGTGGGAAGAGACCCTATCTTAAACACATTAAGACATGGGGATGTCCAGTTTTTGTTAAAAAGCAGCATGCAGACAAACTCGAGGCACGCTCAGTACATTGTAAGTTTGTGGGATATCCAAAGAACTCCAAGGGATATTTCTTCTATTACGCAGAGGAACAAAAGGTATTTGTTTCTCGTCATGCCTGCTTCTTGGAAACTAAATTTTTAGAAAATCAGATAAGTGGGAGCGCAATAGAACTGGAAGAAATTCCAGAACCATAAGCTATTACTGAAAGCTTAATAGAACCAGAAGGTTCGAAAGAACAGGACATTCCTGCGCCACTCCGCAGGAGTAGTAGGCAGTCTCATCCGCCCGAGAGATACTACAGTTTTCTCATAGACTGGGATAGAGAGGATTGCGTCATTGAAAATGATGAGCCTACTAGCTTCCAGCAAGCCATTCAGAGCAGTGACGCAGTAAAATGGCTAGATGCAATGCGGACTGAAATGGAGTCCATGTACACCAACAAAGTTTGGACTTTGGACATTGCTCCAGAAGGGGTAAAACCCGTAGGCTGCAAATGGATCTTCAGAAAGAAGATTGGTGTAGATGGGCAGGTTGAAACCAATAAAGCTAGACTTGTTGCAAAGGGTTTTCGTCAAAGACCTGGTTTGGACTATGACGAAACCTTTTCTCCAGTGGCTATGCTTAATTCCATTCGGATCCTTCTTGCCATTGCTGCCTTCCACGATTATGAGATCTGGCAAATGGACGTAAAGACGGCTTTTCTGAATGGAAATTTGGAAGAGTGCGTCTATATGGATCAGCCGGAGGGTTTCATTCAGAGTGGGAGCAGCGGTAAAGTGTGCAAGTTGCTTAAGTCCATTTATGGAATGAAGCAGGCATCGCGGAGCTGGAACATCTGCTTTGATGATACTGTCAAAGAATTCGACTTTATCAAAAATCTGGATGAACCATGCATTTACAGTAAGATTGTAGGGAGAACTGTGGTATTCCTCGTCTTATACATGGATGACATTCTCCTAATAGGAAATGGCATTCTTATGCTACAGTCAGTCAAAGGATTCTTTTCACAGAGGTTCTCCATGAAGGACCTGGGCGATGCCAACTACATTCTGGGGATCCAGATCTATCGTGATAGATCTAAGAGGATGTTGGGACTTTTGCAGTTCAGGTACATCGACACCATACTAAAACGATTCAGTATGGAAGATTCAAAGCGCGGTAATCAACCGGCTTGTCACGGAATCACCCTCTCCAAAGAGATGTTTTCCAAGACTGATTTGGAAAGGGCTCGCATGTCATCTATACCCTACGCATCTGCGGTAAGCTCTAAAATGTATGCGATATTGTGTACCAGACTAGATGTAGCATACACATTAAGCGTTGTAAGCCGGTATCAGTCGGACCCAAAGGAGAAACACTGGATAGCAGTAAAGAACATTCTCAAGTACCTGAGGAGGACTAAGGATATGTTCTTGGTGTATGGCGGAAAAGACCTCCAGATCGAGGCCTTTGCTGACTCCAGCTTCCAGAGTGACAAGGATGACTCCAAGTCCATGTCGGGTTATGTCGTTACCCTCAATGGAGGGGCGGTTTGCAGGAAGAGCTCCAAGCAGGAAACCGTTGCTGACTCAACTTTGGAAGCGGAGTACATAGCTACTTGCGATGCCGCAAAGGAAGGTGTCTGGATGAAGAAGTTCCTCACGGAGCTTCAGGTGGTTCCAACCATTGTTGATCCAATACCGCTGTATTGCGACAACAACGGCGCTATAGTTTTAACGAAGGAACCCAGGTCCCATCAGAAGTCAAGACACATTTTGAGGCGGTATCACCGGATCAGGGAGGTCGTTGATCGCCGGGAGGTCGTTGATCGAGGTGAAGAGAGTAGATTCGGAGATTAACACTACAGATCCATTCACGAAGGCCTTACCCGAGACTCAGTTCGAGCGGCTGATCGAGATGATAGGTCTTCGATACGCCAGTACATGGCCTTAGTGCAAGTGGGAAATTGTTAGTGTATATGCCCCAGAGGCCATTACTGTTTCATACTAGTTTGTATATTACTTAATGGAAGCTTGGGATATTCACAGTTGTATAAACAATCTTGCCCAAAATAGTAGTATGCTACTTGGTTTGTTTCTACTTTAATGTATGCATGTATTTCGTTTAGCATATCGCCTATACACATTAGTGGAGCCCTTAGGATCTTTGCTTGATTACCAGCGTTGTGATGGCTGTCACACTAGTGGGGGCTGGGTAATCTACAAGCACATCCTTATATAGGTCCCTAGTCGTAGGATTATCGAGACGGGGCATCGATATTCCGGAGTAGACTAGCGTATGTGCTTCTCATCCCAGCAGGGGAGATGGTCTGTCCCACAGCCATTAGTACGTCGTACTTGAGATAGTATGCGGGTGCTCGTTAGGTTACGAGTACACTAGACAGGACTCGTCGGGAACTGTTGGTTGGTACTATACCTACGTCAGTTATCAGTTCCCGGGTGACATGAGTACAGCTTAGTCTACTGACTTGACACTGTCACTTCGCCTCGAGTGTGTTCCCGCTGTTCTTAGATTGCTACCCTACCACGGTCAAATGAGTCGTGCAAACAGGTAGCAGTTGGGTGCAGTCCCGAAGCACTTGGAGGCAGTGACGGTTAGACAGGATTCGTCTCTCCCGGTATTGGGGGTTGATATTGCACTGTGTCTAGGAGAGCCATTATACAAAGTCCCTTGCCAGGGCAAGCGAGATATACTGGTAGCATTTCCAGTGTTATCTCAGGGTGTTCTGGGCTACACTCCGACACGACTTGTACCGCTATTAGGGGACTGACGTTTACCGCCCCCCTAGGCCTGCCATGCGATACTCTTAGACGAACAGACCGGACTGTACGGAGATTGTCACATTCAGGCTCCGTAGGAGTTCGGATGGGTTCACCTCATCAGTCTTCTTATCGGCATCTACCTGGGGACCGTTACGTACAGCTAGTACCGCTTGCGGCATGTGGTTAAACCCACTGCCAGCGTAGAGTCGAGTATTTTGAGTCCCACATAGAGGGTTACTCGCCTTTGGGCAAAATAGAGTAGAGGTCGCATGGTTTTGCGACGGGGTTCGTTCACATCCGCGCACTTGTGCACGTTTGGTGTCCAGGCAGTTATTACTAGTGGGCTTTGGTTTAAGCCAGATCCTAGTATTTGTTTTTGGATTGGTTTTGTCTCATTCTATTCGTGTTTCTCGGAACACGGATGCGGGTGTGTATGCACAGTTGACAGAGGCAGAGGATTCTCATTAGGGTTGTTGACCGTTGACTTTTCCAAACCCTAATGAGAATGAAAGATATGATTAATGATATTAATTAAAGATAATTGTGCCATGGTTAGGTTGACCATTTGACTTTTATTGACCTTTTGACTTTGGTTGACCGATTGACTTATGTTGACAATTTGACCATCATCATTTCACATGAAAGATGCTTCTTGATTCTTGCAAATTTCATTTAATGTGAAATGATAATGGTCATTCCAAATGAACCATCATAATTTCTTTAATTATTATTATTATTTCATTATTCTCTCATATGAGAGTATGGTTGCAAAAATATCCTCATTCTCTCTTGCTCTTTCTCTCTCATATGTTTGAGCTCTCCCTCTTCCTTTCAAAAGCTCTCATCTCTCATGTGTTGAGAACCATGAGCTCTTGAGATAAAACCATCAAGACTTCACTCTACTCATTCTAGAGTTCTAGGTTTAGCAAGCCAAGCACTTTAGTTACCTCTTGGTTGAGGTAGGAGCTCAAGGTAGAGGCCCTTGGGTGGATCCTTCTTCGGCAAAGAGAAGACGACGAGGACGAGCCATTCACACCACTCCAAGGAGTAAGAAGAGAAGGAGTTCAAGACCTAGGTATAACCTTCTAACCGAGTAGCTAAACTTGTAGTTAGTTTGTTGGTTTTTGTTTAGCAAAGATCCTCTAGTTCTAGTCCATGTTACCTTGTGTTAAAAAATCGTTTTTTACCTATTCCGCCTCCCCGTAAGCACCGGGGTGGGTAACGTGGACTTACACACACACCATGCCACCTCCTCACTTCCAAAAGAAAATATCTCTCTCTTCTCACACAAATATCAAGAGGTTAGGTTAAGAATTAGATTAAAACAAGGATTAGGATAAAGCAAAGAATTATATTAGGTTAAGTGTCATGGCCACTAACCACGATTAGCACAAACAAACCCTCATATTAACGTGCATACGTGCGTGCATGCCATAATAAATAATAATAAATTATTAATTAAATGGTATAAAATGTGAAGAATCCAAATTGGAAAACTTTTTAACAAAACCCGCATTATCGTCTAAATTATCACTAACCGAAATCTAAGGCGTTACAGAGCTACGCATAGCATGTCGATTTGGAAAAGATTTTACATGTATTTTATTCAGCTTTAGAGAATTGTACTAGTATGCGTACTATTTACGTATTATGATTTGACTATAGTATATTTGGTTTTCAGCAGTGGATTTCAAGATTTGGCATCTCTATTATAACTCCCGTGATTGCGTAATGCTTGACAGAGTTTGATTTTGAGTTCCGTACTCATTTTCAGGCGTACACGATACGCTGTAGTATTTCTGTATCTTCCGTGATTTCGGAGCCCCGTTGATTTGAGCTGACTATTGAAATATTTTAGTATTTGGGGATTTAAATTTAAATTCGGGGACCGAATTTATTTAAAGGGGGAAGATTGTATAATTTCAGAAAAATAAAATATTATTTTTGGAATTTTAATATTAAAATAATATATTTCGCGAAAACTATTTGATTTGCGAATAGGGGTTTTTCGTAAAACGGTATAAGTATATACCAATATTTGGAATATAATTTGAGATTAAAATGATTTATTCATTAAAAAGATATTTATCGGATTTTGGCATTTTTATAATTAATTATATGCAAGTTTAAATTAAAATTGATTATTTCACTACCAATCACGATTAATCCAGATCCGTATTTTTACATTTTTACATGGCTAGTGCACCATGTCATATGCATGTTATTCATTTGTGTTTATGAATTGTGAGTTTTGTGAAAGAAAAGAAAAGAGAAGTAATGAGGGAAAGAAAAAAAGAGAAAGAAACAAAAGAGATATTTGATAGAGTGAGTGTAGGAGATATTTTGAGAGAGAGTAAGGTTAAGAGAGATGAGACTTGGCTGCCACATTCATTTCCTTTTGTTTCTTCACCATTTCATCATGCATCTTTCATTTCACTACCTCTATATATCATCTCCAATCCCTTTCCAAAACCCCATGCCACCTTCACAATAAAGATGCACAAGCCTATTCTAAACCCTTTGAACCAATCAAGTGTGGATTTTGAAGACTTTGGGCAACTCAAGAATTTTCCTAAGTTGCTAAATAAGCTAATCCCTTCATTTTTAGATTAGTATTTGTGTTTATATATCCTAGTTTAGTTTAGAATTTGATTTAGTTAGGTTATGTGACCTTAGAAATTTCCAAGTTGATGTTAAGTGATAAGTTGAGGTATAGTGAGTATTTACAAGACTTGAGTGATAATTTCTGGACCAAGACCAGATACTAGAAACCAAAACACGAACATAGAATTTCCCCGATATCATATTTTGTGAGAATTGTGATGGGTTACTGAGATCTGCTATAACCCGGAGACCCTAAAGATTATTTAGCGAACACAGAGAGACATGTAGGCAACCAGGAACCTACCCTAGAAACCCGAACCCATTTCCTTGGATCCTTGCCACAAATTTATTCCTTGTGGTCACAATATGCGGCCACATTAGGGAGTCTCGTGTTGATTTTTGGTGTGTGGCATTCTTATCTGATATCTAGAGCAACCCCCTATGCAAAATTAACTAGTTTGGCCTAGGGTAAAATCTAGGATAGATTTCCTTAGTTGTTGATTTCGTGTTATGCAATTTGTGAAACTTGGTTTTGGTATTTGATTTTGCATTCCGTCGTTGGACGTTTGTACGTCAACGGACGAGGGTTATTTGGTTGATTTTGCATGCGTAGGCTATAGGTTCTAACCTACAAGCGATTCGAGTGCCGTATCGGTTTTTGGATATTGGTTTTAATAGAATTGCATTGCGATTATGTATTGATTGTAGGTAACTTCGTGTGGACTTCCGAGACGACGAAGCACATCGAATTTGGCTAAGCGGGGAGTTTAGCAGGTGAGTAGATTTATATCTACGGGAGAAGTCGGGTGGATGGTGTATAGCACCCCCGCAACTATTGATATGGAAGATAGTTTTATAACTTATAATTTTGATAAAGGATATACTACGAACTTAAGATAACATGATTATAGGATTTAGAAAAAGATGATATGATAAAAGTTGACACTAATGAATATATATTGGCTTGAGAATATGATATTGGTATATAGGATAACATGATGTGGGATATTGAGATGATAGAAATAGATGACTCGGATTGATATATGAGAATATGAAATGAGAAAATAAATCATGATAAGTATGAATTGAAAGAGGACACGTATGAGGTGAAAATGATAGGATATGAGATCGAGATCGAGATCGATATGAATTGAGATTAACAAGATATGACTATATGCAAGATGACATGATATAAGATTGATATAGATGTGTTATGTGATTAATAAGGTATGCCGTACAAGATTATAAATCCGTACCTTTGCTGGTGAATAAGACGATAGATTCCCTACTCTGTTTGTGACACTGTACAATGGATTACTGTACGCGATGCGTCTGCCGAATGTTTTATCCGCGCTCATGAATTGAGAATGATGATCGAGGATATTGCGATACTTGATGCTATGAGGCGGGATCGTTGACATAAAGAGACTATCTTATTATAGTTCATATTTTGTTGGATTATTCCTCGTGTGATACCTATCATGTTTCCAATATTTAATGTTATATGATATCATTGCAAGTACACCTGCACAATTACCGTTGATGCGCATGTTACACTTATACAGATTTACCGGCTCACACACATTCATCATCGGTAATTGCCATGCTACTTAAACAGTAGAACTGTCCAATCATGATATTATTCTTAACCGTAAAAGTACATTTATTGTTCGGTATTATCACTTAACATGCTTGCATGATATACTCTATATGCTCATATAACTACTCTATGTTGTATACATTGTACTTTATGGTTATATGCACTGAGATGTTGTTTTTATGAGATCTCTGGATTTGATAACCGCGGTTATATTCAAAGGGAATTATGTATTGCTTTAAAATGCGGTTTCTCTTGATATGATATTTCGAGGAGTCCACTATGAGTTTTCTCGGTTCTGTGCAGTGACTATACCCGATTCGAGGAGCGGTAGGCACCGTCTGCGGGTACATGGTGTACCCGGTGAGGTATCTATGGGGTTTCGTAGGGCGGCAGCAAGGTTTCGGGAGGTATCGTCCATGCCAATTTCAAATTTTTGCCGTACTAAAGAACCATAAACTAGAATCTTAACTAGAGATTTAGACGACTCAAGGATGCAAATAACTTTACATCTAAGTGAATGAGAAATACAACCTTTGTAGACCGGTCCTTCACTTCTAAAGCTCCGTGTAGTAATCCCTTCACTCCAAGTAGTGAACATCCGAACTCTAGTAAGGGTTCACATGAAGAAATGAACAAGCTTTCTCGAAGTCTTCGAGGCCGAAGATGATCTTCGTCGAGGAGACTCAAGCTCATGCTACCTCTTCACTAATGGTAGATTAGTGAAGAAAACACCCTAAACTAAATGGCTAATATAGTAAAGGATGATGAAATAGGAACTGGGCTCAGTTTAGATTAATTTTTCTCACAATATTTCATCACCTTGAGAAAAGCTAGAAAACTTTCTTATGAGGAAGTAGAAAATGAAGTGGAGATGAGAATGAAACACATGAGGTGAGAATAGCAACCATGGGTGAGTTAGTGTCATGCACTAACTCATGTTGAGAATAAACCATGGCTAATAATAATGGTTAGGTTAATAAATATCTAATGTAAAACAAAGTTAGTGGACTAAGTCAATGGTTAGCAACAAGCTTCTCCAAGCTTCTATCCAAGATATAATTCCACTAATTTATGATTTACTTTGATAAATAAAACCCTAGGATTATCATAAGCATGGTGTGTGTCTCATACACCCATGTTGCATATGGCATCAAACATGACACAAAATAAAATGTACATTAATAATATCACATATAAACTATATGCACACAAGTGAGAAAATGAAATTTTTAAGTGAGCTAATATTAGTTAATGTAATTCAAAATATCAAATATATAATTATACATTAAATTATTAAATCAAAACTTAATTTAATAATCCAGCTATATCACATATAACCGACTAATATCATATGAATCAACTTATCGAATCAACACTTGATCCGATAACCCAGCTATATCACATATAACCGTCCGATATCTCATATCGCGAGAATAGAATACGGTATCACATACTCGTATTAATCTCGGTCCCGCACATATTACATATGTGCTCCTACTTCATTTCGCATGAACCAGGAAACCTCTGTGTAGGACTCTAAAGACTCGTCAATACGCCGGCGGTAGGTGATGATCATATCTAACACCCACAAGCCGCAAGCGGTCTGCTAAACGTAACGGCCACCCGGGTATTGAGAGATCAGAAGATCAACAAGCATGCCTTCTCATACTCCTGCAAATCCAATCAGTAACACTACCGTACAGTCCGGTCTCTTCGTCAGATATGTCGTATATCGTAGCCTGGGGGTGGTGAAACGTCAGACCCCCAATAGCCTGATAAGTCACGCCGATGCAAGGATCATAATGGTTCGAGAAACTACTGATAACACTTACCAGTAAATCTTATTAACCCTGGCCAGGGATTTCCTGTTATGGCCAATCGAGGATAACGCAACATTAACCCCTAATACCGGGAGAGACGAATCCCCTCCTATCGCTTATTGATTCCATGTGACTCGGGACTGTACCCAAAAACCACCGTTTTGCACGATCTCTTGAACGTGGTAAGGTGGAAATCAAAACACAGTAGGAATCACACAAGACTCTATGACGATCTCGGGTCAATAGACTAACCTGTACCAGTGTCACCAAAGAAATGCTATTTGACGATAAGTATAATACCATCTAGGAGTTCTCGGCAAGTCCGTTCAGTATACCCAGTCTCCACTGAGCACTCATTTACCCTCTCTGATGTCAAACACCAATGGGTGTGGGATCATCCATCGCCCATCATATAGGTCAAGAAGCGCATACGCTAGTCTACTCTGGAGTATCGATGCCTTGTCTCGATACTCCCATGACTAGGAACAATTGAAGGATGCACTTACTGACTACCTCAGCCCTACTAGTATGATCTATAACATAATCCTAGTAGTCAAGTGTACATGTTAAGATAAAGAGCAACCAGATAGCATACTATCATGTCGAGCAAGAAAGTCCTCCCATTATATGTCCAAGAATCCACTACAATATACATCACATGTATAGTAATAGCCTCTAGGTCATACATATAACTAACAGTACCCCGGGGCAAGAAGACTCGTATTGTCAGGCGATGAGCCTGGCAGGGAAACGCTACCTACCGGTGATAGTTTTGGACTCGGCGGATATCTGGTGGATACCGACCAGAGTCGTGAGATGATATGGGCCGATCTAGACTGACAGAGCCTGAGATAGTTTGGCGCGACAGATATCTGGAGGATACCGACCGTGGTCGTGATATGGGCTGATCCAGACTGATGGAGCCCGAGATATGAGGATTTACGTGTCGATGCTGGACATGGGTTTTCATGATGTTTTGAGTGTCGGTGTTGGACACTCAGGTTTCATGATTTTGATATGTCGTTGATGGACACACGTGGTTGATATCCTCATATATATATACAGGCATATGTTTTCATGATGTTCGAGTGTCGGTGTGTGACATTCAGGTTCCATGATATTGTTTGTGTCGTTGACGGACACGTGGCTGATATCCATATGCATACAGGCATATGATGTCGGATGTTTATTTATATATGTCATTGCATTGAATCGATTGTTTACATATGTCAGGAGAGTAGACACGAAGGAAAACACGGAGGATCCACTCATGAAGGCGCACCCCAGACACAATTCGAGAGACTTTTTGGGATGTTGGGTATGCGATGCTACAACAACCGGTCTTAGTGCAAGTGGGAGATTGTTAGGAATATGTATGCCGTAGAGGCCATTATTGTATATTAAAGTGGATGCTTGGACATATATATATATATATATATATATATATAGAGAGAGAGAGAGAGAGGGAGCGGACTTTCTTGCTCGACATGATAGTATGCTATATGGTTGCTCTTTATCTTAACCCGTGCGCTTGTTTTAGTTTACTATCTTATTGATACATATTGATAAAGCCCTTAGGATGTTGCCTTGACTACCAGGACAATGATGCAGATCATACTAGTGGGGATTGTGTAGTCCATTAGCACATCCTTAACAGTTCCTAGTCGAGAGAGTATCGAGATAAGACATCGATATTACAGAGTAGACTAGTGTGCACGTTTCTTGGCCCTGTATGGGGCGATGGTTGATCCTACAACCATTGGTGTTTGACGTCAAAGATTGTACATAGGTGCTGATTGGAGAATGAGTATACCGAACAAGACTCGCCGAAAACTCCTAAATGGTACAATACTGTCACGACCCAAAATTGGCACGAGACGACCCTTAAAGTACGCAACGTCCACAGGCATAACGCAATTTAAGTAAGCCGAAACCCAGCAATCTAAACCATCAGAAGTAGTAAGTGATAATAACATTTTTGAAACCTTTGAAATCTCAAACCAAATTCCTTAAAGTCCAACTTTTCTTCCTTTAAAATTTTGGCAGCACCTCCTTTGTAAAAACCAACCCCAAAATGGGTACAACAAAGATATAAGTAAAGCATCCCAAACGGGAGCAAAAAACGCCTAAAGGTGGAAAACAACCACCACGACAGATATACGACGCCGTAGAGAAGAAATAAAAGATGATATAAATAAAACTTCATAAAAGACCTCCATGTCACAAAATAATATACAATATCGTCCTCACATCAAGTCTCTAAGTCAATACAAGAAAGTAGTAGATGGAGAGTACATGGTATAAAGATATACAATGAGTAATATCGGATAACCGCAAAACCCACTTATAACAAAACTGTACACAGTCAGCCGTAGCGGTATCCGCTGCAAAAGATGATATGAAAGATGAAAATAGCCCTGCCTCTAAGTACTCTAAGAAACAACCTGCAAAACACTATGGCACAACAGGGGTGAGTTTCCAACCCGTGAATAGTAAATAACATATGCAGGTAATCGCAAGTATGCACGTACAGCGCGAATCTAACATATGCAAACTAATAGCAATAAATAGTCATATGTATGCAACAGTCATGAAAGGTACTCTAGCAGGTACAACTAATACATGAAGCAACAATATGACAATATGTATATGCAACAGTCATGTAAGGTACTCTATCAGGTACTGCTAATACATGAACAATAAATGGCAATATATATGCAACAATCATGTAAGGTACGCTATCAGGTACTACTAATACATGAAGCAATAAATGGCAATATGTATGCAACAATCGTGTAAGGTACGCTATCAGGTACTACCAATACATGAAGCAATGCATATAAAGTAAATGCAGAGTAAGGGATAAAACATGTCATTCCCACGGAATCCTGAACTCGTGGCAGGACCAAAGTCCATCAAGACAATCCAAATCCCAAATTTCTCAAATCAGCCCCCAAATTGGCTCTCATATCAGGTAAGTCTCATATATCTTGAGTGTCCAATATCAAGTAAATCTCATATATCATGTATCCAATATCAAGTAAATCTTATATATCCTGAATAAGTATATTTGCATGAATCATTATGATGATATATATAAATTAGATATGTATACATATATATTAGCGTCCCATTCCACTAATATATATATATATATATATATATATATATATAACAGCTTCCCATTCCACTGTTATATATACTTAGGAGTAAAAATATCATGAAACCAAGTGTCAAGTATCGACACATAAATACTGATCTATCAGGTGCTGTCACCATGACAGGCCCCCTGATAGGTACGTATCATATGCTATCCCGAAAACTCGAGTGCCCAGCTTCGACCCTCGCCTTTCAACGTATCCATACGTATATGACAACGGTCGGCATCCCCGCGATAACCGCTGAGTCATAGGTACTATCACAGGTAGGTACTTGCCCACCTTCCAGGCTCAATCGGCATGTACCGTCGATCTTCTTGCCGAGGGGAACCGTACCGGGCCCCACCATGTACCCTCACACGGCTCATGACTCTTCCTCGTATGGGTTATATATATCAGAACCGATAAAACTCATGATGGCTGCTGAAATATGAGATCAAGAGATACCGGGTTTTTCAAACAATGCATAATTTCATGAACTACCACGGTCCTCAAATCCAGAAAATTTCATGAAAAATCCATATCTCAATGCGAAAATCCATGAATATAATATATGCAACATAAAACTTTAATATGAGCATATAAAAGAAAAGCCGCTATTTAACTACAACAAGTTAATATATATATCATGTGGTTCTTAATTTCTCCAAATCTATATAACATCAAATAAAAGTGAACATGTAGATATAGCCAGATATATGTGTAAACATGTAGGTGTAGCAAGGTTTATGTATCTACCTATCAGTAATGATGTAATATACCCTCCAGGTATAAGTGTAAGTATGTATGCAAGATGTACATGTAGCTATGACTCATATGTATATATACCTATTACTAATGGTACAATACCATATAAGTATATGGGTAACTAGCATGTAAGCAATCAAGGCATATGTGTAAGCATGTAGGTATACATGTATGCTATATGTCATATGCACGAAGAAAAATAAGGATCAATGACTCAATGTCCCTAAACAATACAATATCACATATGTATAGGTGTTGTGCGTGTCATGGCAATTATTGACGGTATGTGTGTAGCATACAATTAGTGATCGTGAAACATGAACTGTCAATAATGGTGTTGTGTCTCATTAATGCTATATCCATACACAAGGAAATGAGATAAGCAACAAAGCTATACTTGCGCAATCAATTTCCTTATACTTCTAACTAATAGTCATGTCATTTGATCTAGCCCAGACGTATAACGCCATGCGGGCGATTCCCTGTAGATGTTAAATCTACTCACCAACGCTCCTGGCTAAGTAAAGCCTACCACCTGCTTCTCCTTCTTCGCAGCGTTCGAAGTCCCCGCCTGCGATCCTGAAAGCAAATAACAATATAACAAGTATTTATTAGCAATAGACCCAAAACGCGTACAAACTACGTTTGACCGACGCATCAACTCAAAACATACTCTCAAGTGTTCGTATTGTGGTTAACGTGCGTAGAGACACTACGAAACCAACTAAAGAGCAAAACCACACAAAGTGCACGAACCGTGTCGTATAACGTATCGCGCGTAATCGCAACACAAGAAACTAGCTCTGTGATCCCAGATTTCGTATACAGAGAAAACCCAAAAATCAAACAGGACCAAACACACCTAAACCAAAGTATAGAGCTGCCCACAAAAACCCAAACCCTAATTCCACAGGAAAACCGAGGTCGCCGGCTATTGCCTTCTCGTCGCCGCCCATTGTCCGAGCAAGGGGGTTCGTGCTCCAGGTGTAGGCTCGGGGTCTCAGGTACAACACAAGTACATTTTTTGTTTTCTAGTATACTCTTGGGGTCACAGCAGATAACAGATATCACAAATCGACACTAAAAATATGATATTTGCACGAAACATAACTTTAAACGATCAAAACTAAAACTAAAAGTCTACACAACACAATAACAATATAAAGAACACATAGAGATCATTACCTACTCCTACAAGCTCAAAGATCCTAGCTTTCCAAGCTCCAAGGCATCCAAGAGGCAAAACTACAGCAAAGATGTGATTTTTGTGAGATTTGTGAAGGTTTTGTGAAGGTTTTTGTGATGAAAGTTCAAGTGTTCAGTTTAGATAAGAGAGAGATGAAGAAAACGAGAAGGGAATAAGTGTGAGAGAATGAGAGAAGGAAAAGATAAAGAGAAAGAGAGAGGTGAGTGTAAAAGGTGAGTGCACCTTGCAATAACTCACCATTAATGCATCCACACTACTCACCATGCCACCTCTTCTCTCATCCAAAAGCTAAAAGAAATATCTCACCTCACACAACAAATATCTAGGATTAGGGTTAAGGTTTAAACAAGGATTGGATTAAAGCAAAGGATTAGATTAGGTTAAGTGTCATGGTCACTAACCTAGATAATACAAACACACCCTCACATAAACATGCACATGTGTGTGCATGCCATACAAAATAATAATAAATTATTAATTAAATGTTATAAAATATGAGGAACCCAAATTGGTAAACTTTTTACCAAAAACCCGCATTACCGTCTAAACTAACACTAATCTAAATCTAAGGCGTTACAATCTCCCCCCTTATAAAAATTCGTCCCCGAATTTAAAATTCTTACTATGCATACCTTCAAAGAGATGAATGCAAAACTCATAATTCTCACTCGTAGCCTTCCAAGTGATCACCTCACTATACGGCTACGCCCAAGAAAACCCTCCACAGATAGCAAGACCCTTGACCGAAGTTTCTCCACCTACCGAACCACTAACACAAATGGCTGCCGGAGAACGAAAAGATCGTGTCCAAGCTAAATGGTCTGGTGCTAAATCATGTGAGAAAGTTCATAAAGGTATTTACAAAGTATCGACACAAGGAATACGGGGTGAATACTCAATAATCTGGGCAGAAGTGCCAAATTATAGGCAACGGAACTAACTCGCTTTAAGGATCTCAAAAGGACCTACAATCCTGGAATAAGGTTCCCAAAACTCAACATGCCATTCATCGGAAAATCCATAGGAATACATGATCTCCCACTGCGAACTCAAGTCTGCGACCACCACAGTCGGCATAAGACCTCTGTCTGCACTGGGCTGTTCTCATCCTGACCTAAACCAACTGGATCATCTCCGAAGTCTCTAGACTAGCAGGGGTCCAAAAATCCTACTCTCGCAGAGTCAGCAAAACAGACTGGCGATCGACACGGCCTACCAAACAAAAACCTAAAGGTTGCTAATTGGAATGTCTCCTAATAACTGCTATCGAAGGAGAACCCTAACAATGGCAAGTGACGATCCCAACTGCCGACAACAATTAGTACGCACGTACAAGCATATCCTCCAGAGTCTGTATAGTCCGCTCTCACAAACCCTCGTCCTGCTGATGGAAAAGCGGAGCTAAAACTCAACCAGTACCCAAGGCTTTCTGAAAGTTCTGCCAAAGACGACAAGCGAACAGGGTGCCTCTATTGGATACAACACATGATGGAACTCCATGCAACGCAAAAACTTAACGAAGAACAACTGAGCAAACTGAGCATAACCGGACAGCAAACACCCAAATGGAGTTACACCCTATCTAGGACTTGGTAGACACCACAACGAAAATCATGGAGATCTACTCCCATTCTCACTCCGGAACGGTTAAAGGTTGCAACTCTTCAGCCGATCTCAAATGCTCAACCTTAGCTCACAACAAGACAGACACCTTGAAACGAAATCCGAAACTTCACTCTTCATCCCTGCCCACCCGTAACTATCTCATAAGTCACGTCACATATTGGTAGAACTTGAATGAATACAGAAAGCTGACTGATGTACCTGCTTTAGGATTTCGCGTTTCTACCCATCAGTAATAGGTACACACAACGCGTCCCTAAACATAGCATACCCTGGTCACAAATCAAGGACTCCGAATCTTTACCTAGCCGAGTATGCTCAAGAATATCTGACAAACGAGCATCGGCGGGCTGTGCCTCGCGAAAATGATTAAGGAAAAATGGACGGGCGTGGACATGAGCAAGTTGTCCCCTCAGTAGAGGCGAACTCAAGCTGTACTCAACGATTACACAAGAACTGTACATCTGCAGAAGACTGTCTCAAAACTGCGCACAACTGGAACAAGCTAACCCCGGGCCTACGACTCAAATCATCAGCTACCACAATCGCCTTGCCATGGGTAACGAGGATCTCACAAACACAATCCTTCACAAGCTCCATCCAATGGCGCTGTCTCAACAATCAAAACCCACTGCAGGAAGATGTACATTAAGCCCTGGTGGTCCGTGAAAATCTGACACGACTCTCCACAAAAGTAGTGTCTCCAAATCTCCAACGCACGACCACCGCGGCCATCTTCAGATCATGAGTGGGATATCCTGCTCGTACTTCTCCCAACAGTCGGGAAGCAAAAGCGATAACTCTATAGTGTCCCACCAGTACACAATCGAGCCCCACTCGCGAAACATCACAGTTAAACAACAAGTCGCCCGATCCAAAAGCAAAGAAAGAACTGGTGCAGTCATCAACCGAGTCTTTAACTGCTGAAAACTCCGCATGCATGCTTCAGTCCAAAGAAAAGGAACCTCCTTTCCGGTCAGTTCAATCAACGGTGCAGCGATACACTAGCAATCCTGCACGAAATGGCGGTGAAAACCTGCTTAGCCCAAAAATCTGCGGACCTCCGTCCCGTACACAAGTCTAGGCTAAAACTGTACGGCCTCGATCATCCTCGAGACCATACGAAAACCGTCTCCCGTAACTACAAGACCTAGGAGTCAACACAATCAAGCCTGAAGGAACACTCCGAGAATTTAGCAAACAGTTAGTGCTCTCCCAATGTCTGCAAAACAAATCCTCAACTACTGTCCACGTTCCTCACGACCCTTGGAATAGACCAGAATGTCATCAATGACACAACAATAAACTGGTCGAGAAACGTCTTGAAGAAACCTGGTTCATCATATCCAGGAATGCTGCTGGAGAATTGGTGAGTCCAACGACACCACCAAAACACATAAATCCCGTAGCGCACACAAAAGCAGTCTTCGGAATGTAATCACTCCGAACTCGCAACCAATGATGACCTGATCCCAAACAAACATAGAAAAAGTCTCGCACTCTGGAGCTGATCGAAGAAATCGTCAATGCGAGGTAAAGGATACCTATCCGCACCGTAACCCGGTTCAATTGACGATCAATCAATACACAACCTCAAACTACCGTCCTTCTCCTTGACGAATAGAATAGGAGCTCCCCAAAGCGAAACACTCAGACGCATAAGCCCCCCTACAAGAAACTCTACAGCTGATCTTTAAGCTCCCTAGGCTCCGCCGGCTCATCTAGAACAATGTCAGAAAACACTCGCATGATAGGAACCCGGTCCAACAAACCCACTATGGCTCCGGTATCACGAATGTAAGCCAAGAATCCTCGACATCCTCTCCTCAAAAGCCGACTAGCGAAAAAGGCTGAATTCAAGCTGTGATGGGCGGCACCACTGTCCCCCTGCACAACAAGAACCGACTTGCCGGAAAAACAAAACCTGACTGTTTTCTCACGATAGTCCACAGACGCATAGCACGTAGCTAACCAGTACGTACCCAGGAGAATGTCAAACACAACATCTCTAGAAGGATCAAAACAACGGACGAATCCCAATCTCCTATCCGATTGGCACGAGACCGAAACACGTGTCGCGCAACAAAAGAATCGCTGACAGAAGTTAACACAACAAATGGATGATCTAGCTAACACGACTCTCGGCCCAACCACGGCACAAAGTGTGCCAAACAAACAAGTGAAACAAAAGAACATAAAAATAAAGAATACCTGAAAACTCTGAATTGGATGCCCGCGCGTCCCGATGAGAAGAAGCAAACTCTCGTGTCTGCCCCCTACCCGCAACTGGCTGAACTCCTCCTCTGCCAACCTGTTCCCTCTGAGCAAACCCTCCGCGTCCACGACCTCTCAGAATACGACCCTGACGAGGTGTTAGGGAACAACTTCTGATGGAGTGATGAAGGCCCCCACACCGATAACATCCTCTTTATGGCTGCCGACCCTCCTAAGAATACGAGCTAAGAGACTGACCTCGTCCCAAGCCTCCGCTACTCCCACGACGTGCCCGAAACTTATCACGGTGACTGAACCTCTATCTCTGGGCTGGTATACCTGCACGAGCCCTCCTCTGCTCCGGAACTCCTAATGTCTCTGGAAGACGTGCCTCATCAACTAGGGCTGCATCCAATGGTGCTATGTAAGTGACAGAATGCTGTGTACTGACCGCAAGGAACAACTGGGTAACAGGGGTGGCAACCTCCTGTCGCTGCGCTCTACTGGCCTCAACCAAAGACCTCATCGTCTGGCGCAAATCCTGCATCTCTGCCACAAGCCTAGCGATACGATCTGTCGAAGGTGGATCCATCAGCTCCTGTGCAAGGAGCATGCTATCTGTTAGTTATATGTATGCCCTAGAGGCCATTACTGTACATAGGATGTATATTGTAGTGGATGCTGGGACATATATAGGGAGGACTTTCTTGCTCGACATGATAGTATGCTATCTGGTTACTCTTTACCTTAACGTGTATGCTGATTGTCTCTCTGTTACATGTTGGTAAAGCCCTTAGGATCTGTACTTGACTACCTGGACTGTGATGCAGATCATACTAGTGGGGACATGGTAGTCTATAAGTACATCCTTCAAAGTCCCTAGTCGAGGGTGTATCGAGATGGGGCATCGATATGCCAGAGTAGACTAGCGTGTACCTTCTCGACCCATACAGATGGGCGATGGATGATCCCATATCCATCGGTGTTTGACATCAGAGATGATATACGGGTGCTCAGTAGAGACTGGGTACACTGGACGGACTCGCCGAGAACTCCCAGATGGTATTATACCTCACGTCAGATGGCAGTTCTCTGGTGACACTGGTACAGAGTAGTCTGTTGACCCGAGATCGTCATAGAGTCTTGTGTGGTTCCCACTGTGCTTTGATTTCCATCTTACCACGTCAAAGAGGGCGTGCAAAACGGTGGTTTTTGGGTACAGTCCCGAGTCACATGGAGGCAATGAGCGATAGGAGGGGATTCGTCTCTCCCGGTATATGGGGGTTGATGTTGCGCTGTGTTCGATTGGCTATAACAGGAAATCCCTGGCCAGGGTTGCTGAGATTTACTGGTAAGTGTTACCAGTAGTTTCTCGAACAGTTATAGACCTCATATCGACACGACTTATTGAGCTATTGGGGTCTGACGTTTACCACCCCTAGGCGAGATATGCGACATATCAGACGATCAGACCGGACTGTACGGTAGTGTTACTGGTCGGATTCACTGGAGTGTGAGCGGGCTTGCTCGTCGATCTTCAGATCGCTCAATACCCGGGTGGCCGTTACGTTTAGCAGACCGCTTGCGGCTTGTGGGTGTTTGATATGATCATCATCCGCTGCCGGCATATTGACGAGTCTTTAGAGTCCTACACAGAGGTTTCCTGGCTCAAGCGAAACGAAATAGGAGCGCATATGAGATATGTGCGGGACCGAGAATAATGCGTGTATGTGATGCCGTATTCTATTCTCGCGATAAATGTATCGAATGGTTGTATGCGATATAACCTAGTTATCGATTCAAGCGTTGATTCGATAAGCCGATACATTGTATACTAGCCGGTTATATGCGACATGACCGGATCATTGAATCAAGTGTTGATTTAATGATTTAATGCATATTTATATATATGATATATTACTTTGCATCAACTAGTATCGGTTTACTTAAGATGGATTTTCTCACTCGGATATGCGCATTACATATGCAATATGATTTTGTGCATTTGATTGTATCATGTTTGATGATACATGTTTACTTGGTTAAGTGCAAAGATTTAAACCATGGTTAAAAGAATGGTTAAGGTTTCTTTTCCTTTATTTATCTATCTATTTATTTATTTATTTATTGTTTTTTGGAAAATAAAAGGCAAGAGAAAAGAATGGTGGCTATTTTTGTTTTAAGTTGAAGTTTCATGAAGCTTTGACTTTGTCCACCATTCTTATCTCATGCTTAACCTAACCATTTGAATTAACCCTAGTTAAATCTCTACACATAACCATGGTTATATTATGATAAGAATTGATTTTCTTTTATTTATTCTTTTAACTTATCATATCATTTTTCTTCTTCTTCTTCATTCTTCAAGTGAAGAAAAGCAAAGTCCATCAATGGTGATTGTTGGATATGAGTGAGAAATCCAATTCTAAAGTCTACCCACTTCCTATTTCTTCATCCTCTACCTCTTGCCAAGTAGTAGAGTGTGTTTCCTTCACAAGTTTCATGACTTGGTGAAGGTGGAGCTTGATTCATCGATGCTTCGACGTAGATCATCTTCGGCATGGACATCGACGACCTAGCTTGCCCATTCTCCGACGAAGCCGATCCTAGAGCCCAGATTCGATTTGGACAGCGGAGAGGACCTCGTTACGGAGCTATGGAGGTGGAGCACCGGATCTACAAAGGTTGTATTTCCGTATTTTATTTAGTTAACTGTTAACTAGTTCTTGTTCGCCTAGATATCTAGCAAACGATCCGTACTTTAGGGTTTGTAGGCACCATAATTTTTGAAATTGCCATGGTTGATGGCTTGGGAGACCTCACTAGAGTGCCTAGGAACCCTGCAGTGGTATCAGAGCCTAGCTAGAGCCTTAGGCGAAGTCCAGACGCGATTTGAAGTCCGAACGACACAAAACCGAAACCCAAAACATGCTCTCTGTACAATTTTTAAAATCTGGGATTTTTCCACATTAAAAATATTCAGAAAAACATGCAGGAAAATATAAGAGAAACTGTGAATTTCGTAGCCCTAATTCCATCAGACCGCCGCGCTTCCGCGGCATGAGCCTGGCTCGTGCGGCGGAAGGGCGGCGGGTTTGTCGTTTTCTGTAGGGTTGTTTTCACAGTAACTCCTATTTAGCTGTGCTGAGTTCTCTGGATATTTTTAATATTTTTTCCAGAGTTGAATTTTTCTTAGTTGATTTGGGAATTCGGTGTTTCGATCGGGGTATCAAATTTTGTCTGTGTGGCTTTCCGGATAAATTTTAGAATATGTTAAAAAGTTTGACCGGATATAAATACCCAATTTTTCCCCTGTCGGGAAATTTCCAAGTGTTGGATTTTTCCGTAGTTTAACGACGTTCTAAGTAGTGCAAGTAACACGATGGTCCCTCTAGAAGACACAAACCTTAACTCGATTATGTGACCGTCTTGAACTGCCCTTTGAACCTTCGGGTTTGGGGCAGTACGGCGTGCCACATGTGAGGCGTTGGCTTGACCCTTCTACGGCTGGATCGTTGGTACTGAGGCACGAACGGAATGTTGTTAGACTTGTTTCATGTGTTGATCTGTTTCGGGAAAACTTGGGTGTTCGATTGTTCGATCGGAAAGTTTAACATTTTCTGTTTATCTGGAATGGGATACAATAATTGGAATTCACAAATAAGTTATATGATAACTGAATGAATGTTATAAACGTAGCAATTTAGTCTCACTTGATCGGTTGCCACGGAATTTTGATGTGATCAAAAGTTCGTCGCAATCACGTAGCGTACGCGGATACTCGCCGGATAAACTTAATAGACAGCTTCACTCCATAGCCCCGACCAAGTGACTGTAGGAGAACCCCGTCGCCGAAAGCATCCCTCCGGGTGCTCGCGGTAGCGGTGTTCCGCCTTGGTGCACTTCGTCGCCGGTATCGGGGGTGCGGCCGCCTACTTAAGTTTGCGACGAGCATTCGATCAGGCTGTCGGGAATCTTGTTGAATTGCCCGACTTGATATTGAAAAGTGTTTTCGATAATGAGACTAAAATGCGGGGTTTATAATTGTTAGGCATGCGATGTCTAAGTAATTCATTTGGTCAGGCATGCGATGTCTGAGGTGGTTGCGGATTCCAACTGTTGTAGTTTTACACTTTCTTTTCTGTGACCGTAAGTGTAATATGTGATATCGCCGGTTTCGTTGCTATATGTCAACGACAATTGGGATGGACATATTTACTTACGTTGATGACATGTGATGTTATGTGTTGCTGGATATGTTATATTGGATCGTCGTGATTGAATAGCCGGGGGTTTTTATGTGAGATGAGTGTTTTTCATTTTCATTCATGTAAATACTTGTTTGTAATATTCTTTTATTGGGGCGCTTCCAGGTTGCGGGAGTTGTCACCTGTTGTATATTATTTACTTTTCTGCACTAGGATAGACCCAAGGAGAGGGCATAAGTAACCGGGTTCTGGAGTCCAGTGGGAGACCAACTCGAGGAGTCGAGGTCGGGTCTCCTAACTCCAGAATTGGTAGGGTTGCTTACCGCTCTCGTAGGGGTCTAGGGGTGTGGGTTTGGCTATTCATCACGACCGTGGAATCCGTGTTTTATACTGGCTCGTATTGAAAACACGGACGTCCTAGTATATCCAATATTTCATATATTTCTTCTGCTGCGATATCTGTGATGAGATCATGTGATGTTTCTGTGATGGATATAGTATATAGTATATATGATATATTATATAGACGTTACTTATGTTTTACACCCGCGCTAGCCCTGCCCTACTCTGTCGTTAGTTACCTAACCTAACGGTGCATGAGGGGACATCGAGGCGAATGCGGATGGCATAAGTGTACGTCATATCTATCTGTGATGTTTAGGTACTTAAATGATGGGACTTCATTAATGTGATTAATGAAATTAAAAGAAACCTAAGATGTTGTAGAATCGAATTTCAAAATAAAACAAGTAGCTACAGTTCTTGCTTTGCACAGAGGTATATGTGATATATCCTGCACCTCATTCGACGAGGAAAGGACCGAGATCCCTTCACCGGGAGTGACTCCTTTAGCAATAACTGGCAGATGCTACACCCTCGGTTTGTCTTTTGATTGCTTTTAAGTGTTTTTGCTTTGCACAGTGATATATGTGATATATCCAGCACCTCATTCGACGAGGAAAGGACCGACGATCCCTTCACCGGGAGTGACTCCTTTAGCAAAACTAGAAAAGCTTCAAAAACACTCCATTTCCAAAATTCATTCGATCCTACAACGATATCAAGTTCATTACGCAATAGGTTTTCAGAAAAACCTGTCGTAGCCCTCCGTCATTTCAGATAAGTTGTATATAGTATTCGTGCTGCATTTGTTGGCTTTCGTCAAGGTGCAGTGTGCGGTAGCTATATGCTGCTTATCTGCTAGCATACGATGCGATTGGATTAGGGTAGTCGTGCGGCTTTGTTGGCTTTCGTCAAGGGTCGTGCGGGTGGGTTTAATTCGATCAAGAAATGTACGGGTTGAACTTGACTAGCGGGCTATGGTTTGTTGGCTTTCGTCAAGGTCATAGCACGTTAGGGGCAAAATATTATCGGGAATTTCAAGTGTTGAAATTTGCAATGAGATTGCATACCTTTTATGAGATAGTTGGATCCCGATACCCGCTGCGAGTAAGTGTTACTCCTGGGAGAGTTTTATACATTACAATTAGCCGATCAAGTAGGTGTCTAGAAAGGTGTTAACGAGGTTACGCCTCTGGGAAAACGAGGTTTACATTAATTAGGTTCGTGCGAAAGCACGGGGGACCTCCCTCAAAGTACCGACACTGGCCTGGCTGAAAGATTGGCGAACTTGTAGTGTGTAATTAATCCCGGCTAGTCTTTCCTTTTAGGGTTTGAAGGAAGATTTGATAAAAAGCAGTGGGAGCCATCCTGATTAGATAAAATAATAACCAATCTATTCTTGATAGAGCGCACGCTGAGTGTTTTCTTCTCTCTCTCTCCAGGTAGCGACCATATCACGCCTTAATCAAGATAATAATACGGATTATTGACCGAACCCGCTTGTTATACTGAGCTGGGGAACGTTGGTCCCGCTCCAGCTTATAATTGTTATAAGACAGAGCAGGAAATAGGGGAATACCAGAATTCCTATGCCGCCCAAACGAAGAAAGTGCATATGATGCATCTCCTTCGGGTGTGTTCATTACAAAGAACTGTTTCTCAGTATCCTCTGCATCCTGGGTATATGATACCGGATCAGGATCCCAGATATGTAATCTGTTACATAGGGCTACAAAAAGGTAGAAAAACTGAGAACGGGTGATAAGTTTCATGAGACAGAAACCGGGGCAAGAGTTGCAGCCAAGTCTGTCGGTCATTGTCATCCTGTATTACCTGAATACATTGATTCTGAACGAATGTTGTTAGATACCGAACCTGATATACAAAATCATATCACTCTCTTTATTAGTAAAGAAATGATAAAATTTTGTATTGTTGGATAATGTTTTGAACATTTCCTATATCAAAAGTTGATCGGATCAGGCACGTTATCTAAAAGCATTAATGTTCTAAATCAAACTACAGTTCTTAGTGTATGGAACACACACAAGAGGAAGAGTTCAGAAATGAACGAATCCTTCTTGAGGTATTGTAGACTAGGTCATATCAATGCGACCCGACTAGCTGAGTTACATTTAGATGCATATTTAAATCAGTTTGAATTTACATCTTGTGAAACTCGCCAGTCATGTCACAAAGATAAGATGACCATAGCTCCGTTTACTGGAAACAGAGAAAGAGTTAGTAACTCTTGGGATGATACATGTTGATGTATGTGAGGTCCCCTGTCTACACATGCCAGGACTGGTTCTTTGTACTTCATTACATTCTCTGATAATCTCTCAAGATTCAGACATATGTTCCTGTTGAAACACAAGTCCGAACCTTTTGAGATATTCAAAGAATATAAGTTAGAAGAAGAGAACTAACATACGGGTATAAGTATTATGTCCTTTGATGTGATCAAGGAGGAGAATACTTGAGCACGAAAATCCTGGATTATTCTAAAGGAGAATGAGATTCTCTCTCGGCATTACTCCTCCGTATACACCATAGCACGATGGTATATCAGGGCGGAGCAGACACACCCTATATGATAAGGTGTGCTCTATGATGAGTAATACTGAGTTACCTGTTTCCTTTAGGGTGTTATGCACTTGAGAAGCTGCATACCTATTGAATAGGGTTCTAATCAAATCAGTTGCCTACCACTTCATATGTGATATGGAATGGGAAGAACCCATATCTTAAGTTAGTTAAGATTTGGGGATTGTCCGGCCTATGTCTAAAAGCAAAATCCGGACAAGCTCGAGGCAAGGTCTGTTATGTAGAACTGGAAATGTTCCAGCTATACAAACTACAGCTGATGATTTGATAGAACCAAAGTATTCAGTAGAAACCAACGAACCTCAGCCTCTCCGCCGATCTAGTAGGGTTCCTCACCCACCTGAGAGATACTTCGGTTTCTCTATGACAGTGGGAGCGAGGATTGCATCATGAGATGATGACCCAACTAGTTTCGAGCTGGCCATCGAGAGTAAGACTCCATAAGAATGGCTGGATGTTTAGTGATCTGAGATGGAATCCTTATACACCAACAAAGTATGGACTTTGGTTGCTATATCTGAAGGGTTAAATTCCCATCAGGAGCAGGTATATCTTGAGAAGATTACTTGGTGTAGATGGAAAAGTTGAGACTTTCAAAGCTAGACTTGTTAAAGGTTTTCTTCATTGACCAGGCGTGGATCATGATGAAACCTTTTCAAGAATCTATGCTTAAGTCCATTCAGATCCTACTTGCCACGGCTACATACGATGACTGCGATATCTGATGGTTGGGTGTCTTGACTGCTTTTCTAAATGATGATTTAGAAGAGAGCGTCTATAAGTAAACAGCCAGAGGGCTTCGTAGACAGTGGGAGCAGCGGAAACGTGTGCAAGATGCTTTATAAGATAAAGCAGGCATCGCGGAGTTGGAACGTCTGTTTTGATGAAGTAGTCAAAGAGTTTGACATCATCAAAATGGTAGATGAACCTTGTACAAACAAAAAGGTAGTAGGGAGTATGGTGACGATCCTCGTAGAGTACGTGGATGACATACTCTTGATAGGGAAGGAGTTTCCTATGCTACGCTCGATCAATCTCCGCTTATCACAATGATTCTCCATATAGGATTAAAGTGATACATACTAAATCCTGGATTTTGGATCTATAAGATAGATTTAATTGGATGTTAGGATTCTCACTAGTTGTAGTGAGACGGTATCAACCGATCCTGGGGAGAATCGCTGGAAGGGTTCCAGTGTGATAAAGACGACTGAATGTCAGTCGCAGGCATTGCCTTTACCCTCTGTAAAGGGACGGTATGTTGGAAGAGTTCCAAGCTATATACCGTGGCATACTAGACGATAAAGGCAGGATACATCGCTACTTAAGATGCTACCAAAGAGGCTGTTTGGGTGTATATAGGTTCATGAGATGAACTATGTTCCTCCCATTGTGTGACAATGGAGTTGTGGCTTATGCCAAGGAACGCCGGTCCCATCAGTGATCCAGACTTATTCTAAGGCAGCATCGCCTGATCATGGAGATGGTTGATCTCCAGGGTGATCGAGGTTGGGAGAGTAGACTCAGAGGACAACACAGCGGATCGACTCACAAAGGCCTGTTCCCAGAGAGAGACTTTCATGGGATGGTTGAGTATGAGATACTGCAACCACTGCTACAGATGGCCCTAGTGCAAGTGGGAGATTGTTAGTTATATGTATGCCCTAGAGGCCATTACTGTACATAGGATGTATATTGTAGTGGATGCTGGGACATATATAGGGAGGACTTTCTTGCTCGACATGATAGTATGCTATCTGGTTACTCTTTACCTTAACGTGTATGCTGATTGTCTCTCTGTTACATGTTGGTAAAGCCCTTAGGATCTGTACTTGACTACCTGGACTGTGATGCGGATCATACTAGTGGGGACATGGTAGTCTATAAGTACATCCTTCAAAGTCCCTAGTCGAGGGTGTATCGAGATGGGGCATCGATATGCCAGAGTAGACTAGCGTGTACCTTCTCGACCCATACAGATGGGCGATGGATGATCCCATATCCATCGGTGTTTGACATCAGAGATGATATACGGGTGCTCAGTAGAGACTGGGTACACTGGACGGACTCGCCGAGAACTCCCAGATGGTATTATACCTCACGTCAGATGGCAGTTCTCTGGTGACACTGGTACAGAGTAGTCTGTTGACCCGAGATCGTCATAGAGTCTTGTGTGGTTCCCACTGTGCTTTGATTTCCATCTTACCACGTCCAAGAGGGCGTGCAAAACGGTGGTTTTTGGGTACAGTCCCGAGTCACATGGAGGCAATGAGCGATAGGAGGGGATTCGTCTCTCCCGGTATATGGGGGTTGATGTTGCGCTGTGTTCGATTGGCTATAACAGGAAATCCCTGGCCAGGGTTGCTGAGATTTACTGGTAAGTGTTACCAGTAGTTTCTCGAACAGTTATAGACCTCATATCGACACGACTTATTGAGCTATTGGGGTCTGACGTTTACCACCCCTAGGCGAGATATGCGACATATCAGACGATCAGACCGGACTGTACGGTAGTGTTACTGGTCGGATTCACTGGAGTGTGAGCGGGCTTGCTCGTCGATCTTCAGATCGCTCAATACCCGGGTGGCCGTTACGTTTAGCAGACCGCTTGCGGCTTGTGGGTGTTTGATATGATCATCATCCGCTGCCGGCGTATTGACGAGTCTTTAGAGTCCTACACAGAGGTTTCCTGGCTCAAGCGAAACGAAATAGGAGCGCATATGAGATATGTGCGGGACCGAGAATAATGCGTGTATGTGATGCCGTATTCTATTCTCGCGATAAATGTATCGAATGGTTGTATGCGATATAACCTAGTTATCGATTCAAGCGTTGATTCGATAAGCCGATACATTGTATACTAGCCGGTTATATGCGACATGACCGGATCATTGAATCAAGTGTTGATTTAATGATTTAATGCATATTTATATATATGATATATTACTTTGCATCAACTAGTATCGGTTTACTTAAGATGGATTTTCTCACTCGGATATGCGCATTACATATGCGATATGATTTTGTGCATTTGATTGTATCATGTTTGATGATACATGTTTACTTGGTTAAGTGCAAAGATTTAAACCATGGTTAAAAGAATGGTTAGGGTTTCTTTTCCTTTATTTATCTATCTATTCATTTATTTATTTATTGTTTTTTGGAAAATAAAAGGCAAGAGAAAAGAATGGTGGCTATTTTTGTTTTAAGTTGAAGTTTCATGAAGCTTTGACTTTGTCCACCATTCTTATCTCATGCTTAACCTAACCATTTGAATTAACCCTAGTTAAATCTCTACACATAACCATGGTTATATTATGATAAGAATTGATTTTCTTTTATTTATTCTTTTAACTTATCATATCATTTTTCTTCTTCTTCTTCATTCTTCAAGTGAAGAAAAGCAAAGTCCATCAATGGTGATTGTTGGATATGAGTGAGAAATCCAATTCTAAAGTCTACCCACTTCCTATTTCTTCATCCTCTACCTCTTGCCAAGTAGTAGAGTGTGTTTCCTTCACAAGTTTCATGACTTGGTGAAGGTGGAGCTTGATTCATCGATGCTGCGACGTAGATCATCTTCGGCATGGACATCGACGACCTAGCTTGCCCATTCTCCGACGAAGCCGATCCTAGAGCCCAGATTCGATTTGGACAGCGGAGAGGACCTCGTTGCGGAGCTATGGAGGTGGAGCACCGGATCTACAAAGGTTGTATTTCCGTATTTTATTTAGTTAACTGTTAACTAGTTCTTGTTCGCCTAGATATCTAGCAAATGATCCGTACTTTAGGGTTTGTAGGCACCATAATTTTTGAAATTGCCATGGTTGATGGCTTGGGAGACCTCACTAGAGTGCCTAGGAACCCTGCACTATCCTGGTCAGTCCTCGTCCTACATGAGTCAACTTTGACCTTGGCACTCACTGCATCACTTTGAGTCCCCATAGTCATCAGCGGCAAAGGCTATAAATGGAAAAAGGATTCAATAAGAACACGGAAATCGAATCACAAGGATATATCATCAAGAAAGGAATTTCAAGAAATTAGTACTTAGGTCACTTTATGCGGAGTACCGTGTCGTGAGTATGCCGCGGACATACACACACTACGTTACTGTGCTTAAGCTACCTACTCCATCATACCAAGGTCATCCTACACTCCGAAAGGTAAAACCTAGCGCTCTGATACCAATTTTGTCACGACCAGAAATTGGCACGTGATGGCCCTTAAATTACGCAACGTCCATAGGCGTAACGCAATTTAAGTAAGCCAAAAACCAAGCAATCTAAACCATCAAAAGTAGTAAGTGATGATAACATTAATAAAACCATTGAAATCTTAAACCAAATTCTGTAAAGTCCAACTTTTCTTCCTTTAAAATTTTGGCAGCACCTCCTTTATAAAAACCAACCCCAAAAATGGGTACAAGAAAGATATAAGTAAAGCATCCCCAAACGGGAGCAAAACATGCCCAAAGGAGGAAAACAACCACCACGACAGATATACAATGCCGTAGTGAAGAAATAAAAGACGATATAAATAAAACTGCATAAAAGACCTCCAAGTCACAAAATAATATACAATATCATCCTCACATCAAGTCTCTAAGTCAATACATGAAAGTAGTAGATGGAGAGTACATGGTATAAAGATATACAATGAGCAATATCGGATAACCGCAAAACCCACCTATAGCAAAACCCATAGCGGTATCCGCTGCAAAAGATGATATGAAAGACGAAAATAGCCCTACCTCTGACTACTCTGAGGAACAACCTGCAAAATACTGTGGCACAACGGGGGTGAGTTGCCAACTCGTGAATAGTAAATAATATATGCAGGTAATCTCAAGTATGCACGTACAACGCGAATCTAACATATGCAAACTAATAGTAATAAATAGTCATATGTATGCTACAGTCATGAAAGGTACTCTAGCAGGTACAACTAATACATGAAGCAATAATATGACAATATGTAGCAATAGTCATGTAAGGTACTCTATCAGGTACTGCTAATACATGAACAATAAATGGCAATATGTATGCAACAATCATGTAAGGTACGCTATCAGGAACTACTAATACATGAAGCAATAAATGGCAATATGTATGCAACAATCGTGTAAGGCACTCTATTAGGTACTACCAATACATGAAGCAATGCATATAAAGTAAATACGGAGTATGGGATAA
This sequence comes from Agapanthus africanus, assembly GCA_030015575.1. Taxonomy (NCBI): domain Eukaryota; kingdom Viridiplantae; phylum Streptophyta; class Magnoliopsida; order Asparagales; family Amaryllidaceae; genus Agapanthus; species Agapanthus africanus. The sequence continues at coordinate 373,471,599 of CM057343.1, read as the reverse complement.
AACATGTCATTCCCACGGAATCCTGACCTCGTGGCAGGACCAAAGTCCATCAAGACAATCCAAATCCCAAATTCCTTAAATCAGCCCCCAAATTGGCTCTCATATCAGGTAAATCTCATATATCCTGAGTGTCCAATATCAAGTAAATCTCATATATTCTGTATCCAATATCAAGTGAATCTCATATATCCAGAATAAGTATATTTGCATAAATTATTATGATGATGTATATAAATTAGATATGTATACAAATATATTAGCGTCTCATTCCACTAATATATATATATATATATATATATTTATATATATATATATATGACAGCGTCCCATTCCACTGTTATATATAACTAGGAGTAAAAATATCATGAAACCAAGTGTCAAGTATCGACACATAAATACTGATCTATCAGGTGCTGTCACCACGACTGGACCCCTGATAGGTACGTATCATACGCTATCCCAAAAATTCGAGTGCCCAGCTCGACCCTCGCCTTTCGACGTATTCATACGTACATGACAACGGTCGGTATCCCCACGATAACCGTCGAGTCATAGGTACTGTCACCGGTAGGTACTTGCCCACCTTCCTGGCTCAATCGGCATGTACCGTCGATCTTCTTGCCGAGGGGAACCATACCGGACCCCACCAAGTACCCTTACACGGCCCACGACTCCTCCTCGCATGGGTATATATATCAGAACCGATAAAACTCTTAATGGCTGTTGAAATATCATATTAAGAGAAACCGGCTTTTTCAAACAATGCATAATTTCATGAACTACCACGGTCCTCAAATCCAGAAAATATCATGAAAAATCCATATCTCTATGTGAAAATCGATGAATATAATATATGCAACATAAAACTGTAATGTGAGCATATAAAAGTGTAGGCTTCCTAGGCACCCTAATGAGGTCTCACAAGGCATCAACCATGCCAATTTGGAATTTAAACGGTGCCGAGAAACCCTAACACGGATCGTTGGCTAGATTTCTAGGCGAAAAAGCAATCTAGTTAACACTTAACTAAAAGAATACGGAAATACAACCTTTGTAGATCCGGTGCTCCACCTCCATAGCTCCGCAATGAAGTCCCCTCGCTGTCCAAATGAATTCCCGGGCTCTAGCGTCGGCTTCGTCGGAGAAATGGCGAGCTAGGTTGTCGATGTCCATGCCGAAGATGATCTACGTCGAAGCATCGCAAGATCAAGCTCTCACTTCACCAAGTCATGAAACTTGTGAAGAAAACACACTCTACTACTTGGCAAGAGGTAGAGGATGAAGAAATAGGAAGTGGGTTGACTTTAGATTTGGATTTCTCACTCTTTTTCATCACTTGCCATTGATGGAGGCAAGCTTTCTTCACTTGAAGAAATGAAGAAGAAGAAGGTAAATGTTATGATAAGTTAATTAAAAAAGAAAAGAATATCAATACTTATCATATAATGAACCATGGTCAAGTGTAGAGATTTAATCATGGTTGAAAGGAATGGTTAGGGTTAAGCATGAGACAAAAATGGTCACTAGGTCAAAGCTTCATGAAGCTTCAATATGAAACAAAATTAGCCAGCATTTTCTCTTTATGCCTTTTTATTTATTTCCAAAATGAATGAATAAATAAATGAGAAAAGGAAATAAAACCCTAATCATAAGTTTAACCATGGTTTAGTTCTATACACTTAACCAAGCAAACATGTATCATCAAACATGATACAATCAAGTGCACAAAAGTATATCACATATACAACTTGTGCAATCCAAGTGAGAAAATCCATATAAAGTGAACCAATACTAGTTAATGCAAAGTAATATATCAAATATATAATTATACATTAAATCATTAAATCAACAGTTGATTCAATGATCCGGTCATGTCGCACATAACCGACTAGTATCTAATGTATCGGCTTATCGAATCAACGCTTGAATCGATAACTAGGTTATATCGCATACAACCATTCGATACATTCATCGCGAGAATGGAATACGGTATCACATACCATTATCATTTTCGGTCCCGCACATATCTCATATGCGCTCCTATTTCGTTTCGCTTGAGCCAGGAAACCTCTGTGTAGGACTCTAAAGACTCGTCAATACGCCGGCAGCAGATGATGATCATATCAAACACCCACAAGCCGCAAGCGGTCTGCTAAACGTAACGGCCACCCGGGTATTGAGCGATCTGAAGATCGACGAGCAAGCCCGCTCACACTCCAGTGAATCCAACCAGTAACACTACCGTACAGTCCGGTCTGATCGTCTGATATGTCACATATCTCGCCTAGGGTGGTAAACGTCAGACCCCAATAGCTCGATAAGTCGTGTCGATATGAGGTCTATAACAATTCGAGAAACTACTGGTAACACTTACCAGTAAATCTCAGCAACCCTGGCCAGGGATTTCCTGTTATAGCCAATCGAACATAGTGCAACATCAACCCCCTATACCGGGAGAGACGACTCCCCTCCTATCGCTCATTGCCTCCATGTGACTCGGGACTGTACCCAAAAACCACCGTTTTGCACGCCCTCTTGGACGTGGTAAGATGGAAATCAAAGCACAGTGGGAACCACACAAGACTCTATGACGATCTCGGGTCAACAGACTACTCTGTACCAGTGTCACCAGAGAACTGCCATCTGACGTAAGGTATATTACCATCTGGGAGTTCTCGGCGAGTCCCTCCAGTGTACCCAGTCTTTACTGAGCACCCGTATATCATCTCCGATGTCAAACACCAATGGATATGGGATCATCCATCGTCCATCTGTATGGGTCGAGAAGGTACACGCTAGTCTACTCTGGTATATCGATGCCCCGTCTCGATACACCCTCGATTAGGGACTTTGAAGGATGTACTTATGGACTATCTGTCCCCACTAGTATGATCTGCATCATAGACCAGGTAGTCAAGTACTCATCCTAAGGGCTTTACCAACATGTAACAGAGAGACTATCAGTGTACACGTTAAGGTAAAGATCAACCAGATAGCATACTATCATGTCGAGCAAGAAAGTCCTCCCTATATATGTCCCAGCATCCACTACAATATACATCCTATGTATAGTAATGGCCTCTAGGGCATACATATAACTAACAATCTCCCACTTGCACTAGGGCCATCTGTAGCAGTGGTTGCAGTACCTCATACTCAACCATCCCTTAAAAAAATCTCTCTTTGGGAACAGGCCTTTGTGAGTGGATCCGCTGTGTTGTCCTCAGAATCTACTCTCCTTACCTCGATCACCCTGGAGATCAACTATCTCCATGATCAGGTGATGCGGCCTCAGAATACGCCTGGGTCACTGATGGGATGGGTGTTCCTTGGCATAAGCCACAACTCCATTGTCTCACAATGGTAGGAACGAAGTTCATCTCATGAACTATTATACACCCAGACTGCCTCTATGGTAGCATCTTAAGTAGCGATGTATTCAGCCTTTATCGTCTAGTATGTCACGGTATTTAGCTTGGAACTCTTCCAACATACCGTCTCTTTACTGAGGGTAAAGACAATGCCTGTGACTGACTTTCAGTCATTCTTATCACCCTGGAACCCTTCCAGTGATTCTCCCCAGGATCGATTGATACCATCTCACTACAACTAGTGAGAATTCTAACATCCAATTATATCTATCTCATAGATCGAAAACCCAGGATTTACGAGGTATCACTTTGATCCTTTATAGAGAATTCTGGTGATAAGCGGAGATTGATCGAGCGTAGCATAGGAAACTCCTTCCCTATCAAGAGCATGTCATCCACGTACTCTACGAGGATCGTCACTATACTCCCTACTACCTTTTTGTATATACAAGATTCATCTACCATTTTGATTATGTCAAACTGTTTGACTAACACATCAAAACAGATGTTCCAACTCCGCGATACCTGCTTTATCCTATAAAGCATCTTGTACACGTTTCCGCTGCTCCCACTGTTTACGAAGCCCTCTGGCTGTGTACTTATAGACGTTCTCTTCTAAAACATCGTTTAGAAAAGCAGTCATGGCACCCAACCGCCGGATATCGTAGTCATGGTATGTAGCCGTGGCAAGTAGGATCTGGATGGACTTAAGCATAGGTACTTGAAAAAGGTTTCATCATTATCCACAGCTGGTCAATGATGCAAACTTTTAACAAGTCTAGCTTTGAAAGTCTCAACTTTTCGATGTACACCAAGTAATCTTCTCAAGATATACTTGCTCCTGATGGGGATTTAACCCTTCAGATATAGCAACCAAAGTCCATACTTTGTTGGTGTACATGGATTCCATCTCAGATCGCTAAGCGTCCAGCCATTCTTACAGAGTCTTACTCCTGATGGCCAGCTCGAAACTAGTTGGGTCATCATCTCATGATTGCAATCCTCGCTCCCACTGTCATAGAGAAACCGAAGTATCTCTCAGGTGGGTGAGGAACCCTACTAGATCGGCGGAGAGGCTGAGGTTCGTTGGAATCTACTGAATCCTTTGGTTCTATCAAATCATCTTCTGTAGTTTGTATAGCTGAAACACTTCCAGTTCTACATGACTGACCTTGCCTCGAGCTTGTCCAGATTTTGCTTTTAGACATAAGCCGGACAACCCCAAATCTTAACTATCTTAAGACATGGGCTCTTCCCTTTCCATATCACATATGAAGTGGTAGGCAACTGATTTGATTTGAATCCTTTTCAATAGGTATGCAGCTTCTCAAGTGCATAACTCCCAAAAGGAAATAGGTAACTCAGTAGTACTCATCATAGAGCACACCTTATCATATAGGGTGTTATTGCTCCACCCCGATACACCATCGTGCTATGGTGTATATGGAGGAGTAATGCTGAGAGAGAATCTCATTCTCCTTTAGAATAGTCCAGGATTTCCGTGCTAAAGTATTCTCCTCCTCGATCTCATCAAAGGACATAATACTTATACCCGTATTTTGGTTATCCACTTCTATCTTATATTCTGTGAATATCTCAAAAGGTTCGGACTTGTGTTTCAACAGGAACATATGACTGAATCTTGAGAGATTATCAGAGAATATAATGAAGTATAAAGAACCAGTCCTGGCATATGTAGACAGGAGACATTACATACATCAACATGTATCATCCCAAGAGTTCACTAACTCTTTCTCTGTTTCCAATAAACAGAGCTATGGTCATCTTATCTCTGTGACATGACTGGCAAGTTTCACAAGATGTAAATTCAAACTGATTTAAATATGCATCTTCATGTAACTTCAGCTAGTCGGGTCGCATTGATATGACCTAGTCTACAATGCCACAAGAAGGATTCGTTCATTTCTGAACTCTTCCTCTTGTGTATGTTCTATATACTAAGAACTGTAGTTTGATTTAGAACATTAATGCTTTTAGATAACGTGCCTGAACCGATCAACTTTTGATATAGGAAATGTTCAAAACATTATCCAACAATACAAAATTATATCCTTTCTTTACTAATAAAGAGATTGATATGATTTTGTATATCAAGTTCGGTATCTAATAACATTCGTTCAGAATCAATGTATTGGTAATACAGGGTGACAGTGACCAACAGACTTGGCTGCAACACTTGCCCCGTTTTCTGCCTCATGAAACTTATCACCCGTTCTCAGTTCTCTACCTTTTTGTAGCCCTATGTAACAGATTACATATCTGGGATCCTGATTTGGTATCAAATAGCCAGGACGTAAAGGACACTGAGAAACAGTTCTGTATAAAGAACACACCCGAAGATGATGCATCAGCATGCACTCTCTTCGTTTGGGCGGTACGGGAATTCTGGTAATCCCCAATTTCCTGCTCTGTCTTATAACAATTATAAGTTGGAGCGGGACCAACGTTCCCCAGCTCAGTAAAACAAGCGGGTTCGGTCAATATTCCGTATTATTATCTTGATTAAGGCGTGATATGGTCGCTACCTGAAGAGAGAGAGAAGAAAACACTCTGCGTGCGCTCTAGCAAGAATAGATTGGTTATTATTTTATCTAATCAGGATGGCTCCCACTGTTTTTATCAAATCTTCCTTCAAACCCTAAAAGTAATGACTAGCCGGGATTAATTACACACTACAAGTTCGCCAATCTTTCAGCCAGGCTAGTGTCGGTACTTTGAGGGAGGTCCCCCGTGCTTTCGCACGAACCTAATTAATGTAAACCTCGTTTTCACAGAGGCGTAACCCCGTTGACACCTTTCTAGACACCTACTTGATCGGCTAATTGTAATGTGTAAAACTCTCCCAGGAGTAACTCTTACTCGCAGCGGGTATCGGGATCCAACTATCTCATAGAAGGTATGCAATCTCATTGCAAATTTCAACACTTGAAATTCCCGATAATATTTTGCCCCAAACGATCTATGACCTTGACAAGGTCAACAAACCATAGACCGCAAGTCAAGTTCAACCCGTCATTTCTTGATTGAATCAAACCCACCCGCACGACCCTTGACAAGGTCAACAAGGTCGTACGACTACCCTAACCCAATCTGCATCATATGCATAAGCAGATAAATACTGGTTAGCTACCGCACACTACGCCTTGACAAGGTCAACAAACGCAGCACGAATACTAAACACGACTTATCTGAAATGACGGAGGGCTACGACAGGTTTTTCTGAAAACCTATTGCGTAATGAACTTGATATCGTTGTAGAATCAAATGAAGTTTTAAAATGGAGTGTTTTTGAGGCTTTTCTAGTTTTGCTAAATGAGTCACTCCCGGTGAAGGGATCGTCGGTCCTTTCCTCGTCGAATGAGGTGCGGGATATATCATATATATCACTGTGCAAAGCAAAAACTCTTAAAAGCAATCAAAAGACAAACCGAGGGTGTAGCATCTGCCAGTTATTGCTAAAGGAGTCACTCCCGGTGAAGGGATCTCGGTCCATTCCTTATCGAATAAGGTGCAGGATATATCACATATACCGCTGTGCAAAGCAAGAACTGTAGCTACCTGTTTTATTTTGAAATTCAATTCTGCAACATCTTAGGTTTCTTTTATTTCATTAATCACATTAATGAAGTCCCATCATTTAAGTACCTAAACATCACAGATAAATACGACGTACACTTATGCCATCCGCATTCGCCTCGATGTCCCCTCGTGCACCGTTAGGTTAGGTAACTAACGGCAGAGCGGGGCAGGGCTAGCGCGGGTGTAAAACATAAGTAACGTCTATATAATATATCATTTATACTATATACTGTATCTATCATAGAACATCACATGATCACATCACAGATATCGCAGCAGAAGAATCATATGAAATATTGGATATACTAGGACGTCCGTGTTTTCAATACGAGCCAGTATAAAACACGGATTCCACGGTCGCGATGAATAGCCAAACCCACACCCCTAGACCCCTACGAGAGCGACAAGCAACCCTACCAATTCTGGAGTTAGGAGACCCGGACTCGACTCCTCGAGTTGGTCTCCCACTGGACTCCAGAACCCGGTTACTTGTGCCCTCCTCCTTGGGTCTATCCTAGTGCGGAAAAGTAAATAATATACATCAACGGTGACTACTTCCGCAACCTGGAAGTGCCCCAATAAAAGAATATTACATACAAGTTTTTACATGAATGAAAATGAAAAACACTCATCTCACATAAAAACCCCCGGGCTATTCAAACACGACGATCCAATATAACATATCCAGCAACACATAACATCACATGTCATCAACGTAAGTAAGTATGCATGCCCCAATTGTCGTTGACGTATAGCAACGAAACCGGCGATATGAACATACTACACTTACGGTCACAGAAAAGAAAGTGTAAAACTACAACAGTTGGAATCCGCAACCACCTCAGACATCACATGCCTGACCAAATGAATTCCTTAGACATCGCATGCCTAACAATTATAAACGCCGCATTTTAGTCTCATTATCGAAAACACTTTTCAATACCAAATCGGGCAATTCAACAAGATTCGCGACATCCTGATCGAATGCTCGTCGCAAACTTCAGTAGACGGCTGCACCCCCGATACCGTCGACGAAGTACACCAAGGCGGAACACCGCTACCGGGAGCACCCGAACAGATGCTTTCGGCGATGGGGTTCTCCTACAGTCACTTGGTCGGGGCTATGGAGTGAGGCTGTCTATTAAGTTTACCCGGCGAGTATCCGCGTACGCTATGTGATTGCGACGGACTTTTGATGACATCAAAATTCCGTGGCAACCGATCAAGTGAGACTAAACTGCTATGTTTATAAAATTCATTCAGTTATCTCATAACTCATTGTGAATTCCAATTATTGTATCACATTCCAGATAATCAGAAAATGTTAGACTTTCCGATCGAACAATCGAACACCCAAGTTTTCCCGGTACAGCTCAACACATGAAATAAGTCTGACAACATTCAGTTCGTGCCTCAGTACCAACGGTCCAGCCGTAGAAGGGTCAAGCCAACGCCTCACATGTGGCACGCCGTACTGCCCCAAACCCGAAGGTTCAAAGGGCAGTTCAAGACGGTCACATAATCGAGTTAAGGTTTGTTGTCTTCTAGAGGGTCCATCGCGTTACTTGCACTACTTAGAACGTCGTCAAACTACGGAAAAATCCAACACTTGGAAATTTCCCGACAGGGGAAAAATTGGGTATTTATATCCGGTCGAACTTTTTAACATATTCTAAAATTTATCCGGAAAGCCACACAGACAAAATTTGATACTCCGATCAAAACACCGAATCCCCAAAACAACTCCAGAAAATTCAACTCTTGAATTAATTTTAAAAATACCCAGAGAACTCAGCACCTGAAACAATGAATTACTGTGCAAACAGTTAGGGCTGACGTCATGATGTTGCCGCGGAACCGCCGCATAAGCTAGGCTTATGCCGCGGTTCCGCCGCCGTTTACACTGTTCATTCAAAACTTTTTGCGCCGTAATTCTTAGATTTCCCTGCTGAGTTTTCTGCATATTTTTAATTTGGAAAAATCCACGATTTTAGAAAAAGTACAGAGAGCAAGTTTAGGTTTGGGTTTTCGGGTTGTTCGGACTTCAAACTCCGTCTAGACTTCGCCTAAGGCTCTAACTAGGCTCTGATACAACAGTAGGCTTCCTAGGCACCCTAATGAGGTCTCACAAGGCATCAACCATGCCAATTTGGAATTTAAACGGTGCCGAGAAACCCTAACACGGATCGTTGGCTAGATTTCTAGGCGAAAAAGCAATCTAGTTAACACTTAACTAAAAGAATACGGAAATACAACCTTTGTAGATCCGGTGCTCCACCTCCATAGCTCCGTAACGAAGTCCCCTCGCTGTCCAAATGAATTCCCGGGCTCTAGCGTCGGCTTCGTCGGAGAAATGGCGAGCTAGGTCGTCGATGTCCATGCCGAAGATGATCTACGTCGAAGCATCGCAAGATCAAGCTCTCACTTCACCAAGTCATGAAACTTGTGAAGAAAACACACTCTACTACTTGGCAAGAGGTAGAGGATGAAGAAATAGGAAGTGGGTTGACTTTAGATTTGGATTTCTCACTCTTTTTCATCACTTGCCATTGATGGAGGCAAGCTTTCTTCACTTGAAGAAATGAAGAAGAAGAAGGTAAATGTTATGATATGTTAATTAAAAAAGAAAAGAATATCAATACTTATCATATAATGAACCATGGTCAAGTGTAGAGATTTAATCATGGTTGAAAGGAATGGTTAGGGTTAAGCATGAGACAAAAATGGTCACTAGGTCAAAGCTTCATGAAGCTTCAATATGAAACAAAATTAGCCACCATTTTCTCTTTATGCCTTTTTATTTATTTCCAAAATGAATGAATAAATAAATGAGAAAAGGAAATAAAACCCTAATCATAAGTTTAACCATGGTTTAATTCTATACACTTAACCAAGCAAACATGTATCATCAAACATGATACAATCAAGTGCACAAAAGTATATCACATATACAACTTGTGCAATCCAAGTGAGAAAATCCATATAAAGTGAACCAATACTAGTTACTGCAAAGTAATATATCAAATATATAATTATACATTAAATCATTAAATCAACAGTTGATTCAATGATCCGGTCATGTCGCACATAACCGACTAGTATCTAATGTATCGGCTTATCGAATCAACGCTTGAATCGATAACTAGGTTAAATCGCATACAACCATTCGATACATTCATCGCGAGAATGGAATACGGTATCACATACCATTATCATTCTCGGTCCCGCACATATCTCATATGCGCTCCTATTTCGTTTCGCTTGAGCCAGGAAACCTCTGTGTAGGATTCTAAAGACTCGTCAATACGCCGGCAGCAGATGATGATCATATCAAACACCCACAAGCCGCAAGCGGTCTGCTAAACGTAACGGCCACCCGGGTATTGAGCGATCTGAAGATCGACGAGCAAGCCCGCTCACACTCCAGTGAATCCAACCAGTAACACTACCGTACAGTCCGGTCTGATCGTCTGATATGTCGCATATCTCGCCTAGGGGTGGTAAACGTCAGACCCCAATAGCTCGATAAGTCGTGTCGATATGAGGTCTATAACAATTCGAGAAACTACTGGTAACACTTACCAGTAAATCTCAGCAACCCTGGCCAGGGATTTCCTGTTATAGCCAATCGAACACAGCGCAACATCAACCCCCTATACCGGGAGAGACGACTCCCCTCCTATCGCTCATTGCCTCCATGTGACTCAGGACTGTACCCAAAAACCACCGTTTTGCACGCCCTCTTGGACGTGGTAAGATGGAAATCAAAGCACAGTGGGAACCACACAAGACTCTATGACGATCTCGGGTCAACAGACTACTCTGTACCAGTGTCACCAGAGAACTGCCATCTGACGTAAGGTATATTACCATCTGGGAGTTCTCGGCGAGTCCGTCCAGTGTACCCAGTCTCTACTGAGCACCCGTATATCATCTCCGATTTCAAACACCAATGGATATGGGATCATCCATCGCACATCTGTATGGGTCGAGAAGGTACATGCTAGTCTACTCTGGTATATCGATGCCCCGTCTCGATACACCCTCGACTAGGGACTTTGAAGGATGTACTTATGGACTATCTGTCCCCACTAGTATGATCTGCATCATAGTCCAGGTAGTCAAGTACTCATCCTAAGGGCTTTACCAACATGTAACAGAGAGACTATCAGTGTACACGTTAAGGTAAAGATCAACCAGATAGCATACTATCATGTCGAGCAAGAAAGTCCTCCCTATATATGTCCCAGCATCCACTACAATATACATCCTATGTATAGTAATGGCCTCTAGGGCATACATATAACTAACAAAAAGTAAAGCCGCTATTTAACTACAACAAGTTAATATATATATCATGCAGTTCTTAATTTCTCCAAGTCTATATAACATCAAATAAAGGTAACATATAACTATAGCCAGATATATGTGTAAACATATAGGTATAGTAAGGTATATGTATCTACCTATCAGTAATGATGTAATATACCCTCAAGGTATAAGTGTAAGTATGTATGCAAGATATACATGTAGCTATGTCACATATGTGTATATACCTATTACTAATGATACAATACCATATAGGTATATGGGTAACTAGCATGTAAGCATGTCAAGGCATATGTATAAGCATGTAGATATACATGTATGCTATATGTCATATGCACGAAGGAAAACTAAGGATCAATGTCTCAATGTCCCTAAATAATACAATATCATATATGTATAGGTGTTGTGCGTGTCATGGCAATTATTGACGGTGTGTGTTATAAGTCCACGTTACCTCTCTCGGTTCTTACGGGCTTGCGGAAATGATGAAAAACGATTTTTCTTTTGGTGGTAATATGGACTCAAAATACGGATCTTTGTTAAACAACTATCTAACAACCCTAACAAGAGTTTTACCTACTCGGTTAGGGGGTTATATCTTAACTTGAACTCCTTCGTCTTCAACTCCTTGCGGTGGTCGGATCGGCCTCACCTCGTCGTCTCCTCGCGCCGAAGATGGATCCACCCGAAAGCTTCTACTTTTGGCTTCACTTCAAACTAGAAGAAACTAGAACACTTGGCTTGCTAGACCTTGTGAACTAAGATGAGTAGAGGAGTGTGTTGGGTTTTATCTCTATGGTTCTTGCTTCTCAACACATGAGACAAGTGAACCATGAACTAGAGAGAGAGCAAGAGGAAGAGGGAGAGCTCAAGCATGAGAGAGAAAGGAAATGAAAAGAATGAGCAAGACTTTTGCCATCCATGCTCTCATAATCCAAAATCATGATAACAAGTAATAATAATTGAGTATTATGTGATGGTTGTTATCATATCAAATGGCCATATCATTTCTTGCACTAAATGCAATTTGTGAACCAACAAGTAAGCCAAGGTCAATGCCAAGAAATGATAGCCATTGTCATGATGATGGTCAACTAGTCCAACCTAGTCAACCGGTCAACAAAGTCAACAAGTCAACAAAGTCAACCCTTCAACCCAACCATGGCACAATAATACTTAATTAATATTATCATTAATTATATTTCTTATTCTCATTAGGGTTTAGCAAAAGTCAACAGTCAACAACCCTAATGAGAATCCTCTGCCTCTGTCTCTCTGTCAACTGTGCATACACAACCGCATCCGCATTCCGAGGAACACGAATACAAATGAGATAAAACCAATCCCAAAACGTACACTAGGATCTGGCTTAAACCAAAGCCCGCTAGTGATAACTGCCCGGACACTAGACGTGCACAAGTGCACGGATGTGACCGAACCCTGTCGCAAAACCATGCGACCTCTACTCTTTTGCCTAAAGGCGAATAGCTCTCTGTGTGGGACTCTAAAGACTCGACACTACGCTGGCAGTGGGTTTAACCATAGACCGCAAGCGGCACTAGCTATGCGTAACGGACCCCAGGTAGATGCCGATAAGATGACGGACGAGGTGAAACCCATCTGAACTCCTACTGAGCCTGAATGTGACAATCTGCGTACAGTCCGGTCTGTTCGTCTGAGAATATCGCATGGCGGGCCTAGGGGGCGGTAAACGTCAGTCCCCTAATAGCGGTACAAGTCGTGTCGGAGTGTAGCCCAGAACACCCTGAGATAACACTGGAAACCTACCAGTATATCTCGCTTGCCCTGGCAAGGGACTTTGTGTAATGGCTCTCCTAGACACAGCGCGATATCAACCCCCAATACCGGGAGAGACGAATCCTGTCTAACCGTCACTGCCTCCAAGTGCTTCGGGACAGCACCCAACTACTACCTGTTTGCACGACTCCTTTGAGCCGTGGTAGGGTAGTAATCTAGGTACAGTGGGAACACACTCGAGGCGAAGTGACAGTGTCAAGTCAGCGGACTAAGCTGTACTCATGTCACCTGGGAACCGATAACTGACGATAGGTATAGTGTAGGGTTCCTAGGCACTCTCAAGAGGTCTCACAAGGCATCAACCATGCCAATTTCAAAATTTACGGGTGCCGAGAAACCCTAATACGGATCGTTGGCTAGAAATATAGGCGAAAACTAGAACAAGTAAACTACTTTACTAAGAGTGACGGAAATACAACCTTTGTAGATCCGATCCTCCACCTCCACGGCTCCGTGATGAAGTCCTCTCCGCTGTCTAAATCAAAATCCGGGCTCTAGCGTCGGCTTCATCGGAGAAATGGGCGGGCAAGGTCGTCGGCTTCGTGCCGAAGATGATCTACGTCGAAGCATCACAAGATCAAGCTCCCACTTCACCAAGTCATGAAACTTGTGAAGAAAACACACTCCACTACTTGGCAAGAGGTAGAGGATGAAGAAATAGGAAGTGGGTTCACTTTATAATTTGATTTCTCACTCTTTTCACCAAGTTGCCATTGATGAGGCAAGCTTTTTCTTCAAGTAGAAGATGATGAAGAAGAAGAAGATAATATGATAAGTTAATTCAAAAAATAGAAAGGAAAATGAATTCTTATCATAATTGTAACCATGGTAAAGTGTAGAGAACTAACTATAGTTTAATGAATGGTTAGGGTTAAATGAGATGAAGACAAAAGGGTTTCTTTGGTCAAAGCTTCATGAAGCTTCAACAAGCTTCATGAAAGAAACCCTTTTGTTTTTCTTTTCTCTTTTCATTTCTTTTAATCCAAATTAAAAGATAAATGAAAGAATAAATGAAAACCCTAACCATTAACTAACCATGGTTTAATCTTTACACTTAACCAAGTTAACATGTATCATCAAACATGATACAATCAAGTGCACAAAATATATCACATATACAATGTGCACATCCGAGTGAGAAAATCCATCTTAAATGAACCGATACTAGTTAATGCAAAGTAATATATCAAATATATAATTATGCATTAAATCATTAAATCAACAATTGATTTAATGATCCGGTCATATCGCATATAACCGACTAATATCCAATGTATCGATTTATCGAATCAATCCTTGATTCGATAACTAGGTTATATCGCATACAACCATTCGACACATTCATCGCGAGAATAGAATACGGTATCACATACACGCATTATTCTCGGTCCCGCACATATCTCATATGCGCTCCTATTTCGTTTCGCTTGAGCCAGGAAACCTCTGTGTAGGACTCTAAAGACTCGTCAATACGCCGGCAGCAGGTGATGATCATATCAAACACCCACAAGCCGTAAGCGGTCTGCTAAACGTAACGGCCACCCGGGTATTGAGCGATCAGAAGATCGACGAGCAAGCCCGCTCACACTCCTGTGAATCCAACCATTAACACTTACCGTACAGTCCGGTCTGATCGTCTGATATGTCGCATATCTCGCCTAGGGGTGGTAAACGTCAGACCCAAATAGCTTGATAAGTCGTGTCAATATGAGGTCTATAACAATTCGAGAAACTACTGGTAACATATACCAATAAATCTCAGCAACCCTGGCCAGGGATTTCCTGTTATATCCAATCGAACACAGCGCAACATCAACCCCCTATACCGGGAGAGACGAATCCCCTCCTATCGCTCATTGCCTCCATGTGACTCGGGACTGTACCCAAAAACCACCGTTTTGCACGCCCTCTTGGACGTGGTAAGATGGAAATCAAAGCACAGTGGGAACCACACAAGACTCTATGACGATCTCGGGTCAACAGACTACTCTGTACCAGTGTCACCAGAGAACTGCCATCTGACGTAAGGTATAATACCATCTGGGAGTTCTCGGCGAGTCCGTCCAGTGTACCCAGTCTCCACTGAGCACCCATATATCATCTCTGATGTCAAACACCGATGGATATGGGATCATCCATCGCCCATCTGTATGGGTCGAGAAGGTATACGCTAGTCTACTCTGGTATATCGATGCCCCATCTCGATACACCCACGACTAGGACTTTCAAGGATGTACTTATGGACTACCATGTCCCCACTAGTATGATCCGCATCATAGTCCAGGTAGTCAAGTACACATCCTAAGGGCTTTACCAACATGTAACAGAGAGACAATCAGAGTACACGTTAAGGTAAAGAGTAACCAGATAGCATACTATCATGTCGAGCAAGAAAGTCCTCTCTATATAGTCCCAGCATCCACTACAATATACATCCTATGTATAGCAATGGCCTCTAGGGCATACATATAACTAACAATCTCCCACTTGCACTAGGGCCATCTGATAGCAGTGGTTGTAGTATCTCATACTCAACCTTCCCATAAGAGTCTCTCTCTGGGAATAGGCCTTTGTGAGTGGATCCGCCGTGTTGTCCTCTGAGTCTATTCTCCTAACCTCGATCCCTTAGAGATCAACCATCTCCATGATCAGGTGATACTGCCTTAGAATGTGTCTGGATCACTGATGGGACCTGCGTTCCTTGGCATAGGCCACAACTCCATTGTCACACAATGGGAGGAACATAGTTCATCTCATGAACGAATATACACCCAAACAGCCTCTTTGGTAGTATCTTAAGTAGCGATGTATTCTGCCTTTATCGTCTAGTATGTCACGGTATCTAGCTTGGAACTCTTCCAACATACCGTCCCTTTACTGAGGGTATAGACAATGCCTGTGACTGACACTCAGTCGTCTTTATCACCCTGGAACCCTTCCAGTGATTCTCCCCAGGATCGATTGATACCATCTCACTACATTTAGTGAGAATCCTAACATCCACTTAGATCTATCTCATAGATCCAAAACCCAGGATTTAGTAGGTATCACTTTGATCCTTTATGGAGAATCATTGTGATAAGCGGAGATTGATCGAGCGTAGCATAGGAAACTCCTTCCCTATCAAGAGTATGTCATCCACGTACTCTACGAGGATCGTCACCATACTCCCTACTACCTTTTTGTTTATACAAGGTTCATCTACCATTTTGATGATGTCAACCTCTTTGACTAATCCATCAAAACAGATGTTCCAACTCCGCGATGCCTCCTTTATCTTATAAAGCATCTTGTACACGTTTCCGCTGCTCCCACTGTCTACGAAGCCCTCTGGCTGTGTACTTATAGACGCCCTTTTCAAAAACATCATTTAGAAAAGCTGTCATGACACCCAAACACCAGATATCGTAGTCAGGGTATGTAGCCGTGGCAAGTAGGATCTGGATGGACTTAAACTTGGTTACTTGAAAAAGGTTTCATCATATTCCACGCCTGGTAAATGATGCAAACTTTTAACAAGTCTAGCTTTGAAAGTCTTAACTTTTCCATCTACACCAAGTAATCTTCTCAAGATATACTTGCTCCTGATGGGGATTTAACCCTTCAGATATAGCAACCAAAGTCCATACTTTGTTGGTGTACATGGATTCCATCTCAGATCGCTAAGCATCCAGCCATTCATACAGAGTCCCACTCCTGATGGCCAGCTCGAAACTAGTTGGGTCATCATCTCATGATGCAATCCTCGCTCCCACTGTCATAGAGAAACCGAAGTATCTGTCAGGTGGGTGAGGAACCCTACTAGATTGGCGGAGAGGCTGAGGTTCGTTCGAATCTACTAAATCCTTTGGTTCTATCAAATTATCAGCTGCAGTTTGTATGGCTGGAACATTTCCAGTTCTACATAACAAACCTTGCCTCGAGCTTGTCCGGATTTTGCTTTTAGACATAGGCCGGACAACCCCAAATCTTAACTAGCTTAAGACATGGGCTCTTCCCTTTCCATATCACATATGAAGTGGTAGGCAATTGATTTGATTTGAACCCTATTCAATAGGTATGCAGCTTCTCAAGTGCATAACTCCCAAAAGGAAATAGGTAACTCAGTAGTACTCATCATAGAGCAAACCTTATCATATAGGGTGTGATTGATCCGCCCCGATATACCATCGTGCTATGGTGTATACGGAGGAGTAATGCTGAGAGAGAATCTCATTCTCCTTTAGAATAGTCCAGGAATTACGTGCTCAAGTATTCTCCTCCCTGATCTCATCAAAGGACATAATACTTATACATGTTATTGGCTCTCTACTTCTAACTTATATTCTGTGAATATCTCAAAAGGTTCGGACTTGTGTTTCAACAGGAACATAGGTCTGAATCTTGAAAGATTATCAGAGAAAGTAACGAAGTACAAAGAACCAGTCTTGGCAAGTGTAGACAGGGGACCTTACATACATCAACATGTATCAATCCCAAGAGTTCACTAACTCTTTCTCTGTTTCCATTAAACAGAGCTCTGGTCATCTTATCTTTGTGACATGACTGGCAAGTTTCACAAGATGTAAATTCAAACTGATTTAAATATGCATCTAAATGTAACTTCAGCTAGTCGGGTCGCATTGATATGACCTAGTCTACAATACCTCAAGAAGGATTCGTTCATTTCTGAACTCATCCTCTTGTGTGTGTTCAGTATACTAAGAACTGTAGTTTGATTTAGAACATTAATGCTTCTAGATAACGTGCCTGAACCGATCAACTTTTGATATAGGAAATGTTCAAAACATTATCCAACTATACAAAATTTTATCATTTCTTTACTAATAAAGAGATAGATATGATTTTGTATATCAGGTTCGGTATCTAATAACATTCGTTCAGAATCAATGTATTGGTAATACAGGGTGACAGTGACCAACAGACTTAGCTGCAACACTTGCCCCGTTTTCTGTCTCATGAAACTTATCACCCGTTCTCAGTCCTCTACCTTTCTGTAGCCCTATGTAATAGATTACATATCTGGGATCCTGATCTGGTATCACATACCCAGGACGTAAAGGATACTGAGAAACAGTTCTCTGTAATGAACACACCCGAAGATGATGCATCATCATGCACTCTCCTCGTTTGGGCGGCACGGGAATTCTGGTAATCCCCAATTTCCTGCTCTGTCTTATAACAATTATAAGTTTGAGCGGGACCAACGTTCCCCAGCTCAGTATAACAAGCGGTTTCGGTCAAATATCCGTATTATTATCTTGATTAAGGCGTGACATGGTCGCTACCTGGAGAGAGAGAGAAGAAAACACTCAGCGTGCGCTCTTGCAAGAATAGATTGATTATTATTTTATCTAATCAGGATGGCTCCCACTGCTTTTTATCAAATCTTCCTTCAAACCCTAAAAGGAAAGACTAGCCGGGATTAATTACACACTACAAGTTCGCCAATCTTTCAGCCAGGCCAGTGTCGGTACTTTGAGGGAGGTCCCCCGTGCTTTCGCACGAACCTAATTAATGTAAACCTCGTTTTCCCAGAGGCGTAACCCCGTTAACACCTTTCTAGACACCTACTTGATCGGCTAATTGTAATGTGTAAAACTCTCCCAGGAGTAACTCTTACTCGCAGCGGGTATCGGGATCCAACTATCTCATAGAAGGTATGCAATCTCATTGCAAATTTCAACACTTGAAATTCCCGATAATTTTGCCCCTAGCGTCCTATGACCTTGACGCAGGCCAACAAAACATAGTCCACTAGTCAAGTTCAACCCGTCATTTCCTGATTGAATTAAACCCACCCGCACGACCCTTGACGCAGGCCAACAAAGTCGCACGACTACCCTAATCCAATCTGCATCATATGCATAAGCAGATAAATACTAGTTAGCTACCGCACACTACGCCTTGACGCAGGCCAACAAACGTAGCACGAATACTAAATAGGACTTATCTGAAATGATGGAGGGCTACGACAGGTTTTTCTGAAATCCTATTGCGTAATGAACTTGATATCGTTGTAGAATCAAATGATTTTAAAATGGAGTGCTTTTGAGGCTTTTCTAGTTTTGCTAAAGGAGTCACTCCCGGTGAAGGGATCGTCGGTCCTTTCCTCGTCGAATGAGGTGCGGGATATATCACATATATCACTGTGCAAAGCAAAAACACTTAAAAGCAATCAAATGACAAACCGAGTGTGTAGCATCTGCCAGTTATTGCTAAAGGAGTCACTCCCGGTGAAGGGATCTCGGTCCTTTCCTCATCGAATAAGGTACAGGATATATCACATATACCTCTGTGCAAAGCAAGAACTGTAGCTACCTGTTTTAATTTTGAAATTCGATTCTACAACATCTTATGTTTCTTTTATTTCATTAATCACATTAATGAAGTTCCATCATTTAAATACCTAAGCATCACAGATAAATACGACGTACACTTATGCCATCCGCATTCGCCTCGATGTCCCCTCGTGCACCGTTAGGTTAGGTAACTAACGGCAGAGCGGGGCAGGGCTAGCGCGGGTGTAAAACATAAGTAACGTCTATATAATATATCATATATACTATATACAGTATCTATCACAGAACATCACATGATCACATCACAGATATCGCAGCAGAAGAAACATATGAAATATTGGATATACTAGGACGTCCGTGTTTTCAATACGAGCCAGTATAAAACACGGATTCCACGGTCGTGATGAATAACCAAACCCACACCTTTAGACCCCTACGAGAGTGGCAAGCAACCCTACCAATTCTAGAGTTAGGAGACCCCGACTCGACTCCTCGAGTTGGTCTCCCACTGGACTCCAGAACCCGGTTGCTTGTGCTCCCCTCCTTGGGTCTATCCTAGTGCGGAAAAGTAAATAATATACAAAGGGTGACAACTTCCGCAACCTGGAAGTGTCCCAATAAAAGAATATTACATACAAGTTTTTACATGAATGAAAATGAAAAACACTCATCTCACATAAAAACCCCCGGCTATTCAAACACGACGATCCAATATAACATATCCAGCAACACATAACATCACATGTCATCAACGTAAGTAAATATGCGCATCCCAATTGTCGTTGACATATAGCAACGAAACCAGCGATATCACATATTACACTTACGGTCACATAAAAGAAAGTGTAAAACTACAACAGTTGGAATCCGCAACCACCTCAGACATCGCATGCCTGACCAAATGAATTACTTAGACATCGCATGCCTAACAATTATAAACCCCGCATTTTAGTCTCAAAATCGAAAACACTTTTCAATATCAAGTCGGGCAATTCAACAAGATTCCCGACAAACTGATCAAATGCTCGTCGCAAACTTCAGTAGACGGTCGCACCCACGATACCGTCGACGAAGTGCACCAAGGCGGAACACCGCTACAGGGAGCACCCGAACGGATGCTTTCGGCGACGGGGTTCTCCTACAGTCACTTGGTCGGGGCTATGGAGTGAGGCTGTCTATTAAGTTTACCCGGCGAGTATCCGCGTACGCTACGTGATTGCGACGGACTTTTGATCACATCAAAATTCTGTGGCAACCGATCAAGTGAGACTAAACTGCTATGTTTATAACATTCATTCAGTTATCTCATAACTTCTTGTGAATTCCAATTATTGTATCACATTCCAGATAATTAGAAAATGTTAAACTTTCCGATTGAACATTCGAACACCCAAGTTTTCCCGAAACAGCTCAATACATGATATATGAGTCTAACAACATTCAGTTCGTGCCTCAGTACCAACGGTCTAGCCGTAGAAGGGTCAAGCCAACGCCTCACATGTGGCACGCCGTACTGCCCCAAACCCGAAGGTTCAAAGGGCAGTTCAAGACGGTCACATAATCGAGTTAAGGTTTGTTGTCTTCTAGACGGTCCATCGCGTTACTTGCACTACTTAGAACGTCGTTAAACCACGGAAAAATCCAACACTTGGAAATTTCCCGACAAGGGAAAAATTGGGTATTTATATCCGGTCGAACTTTTTAACATATTCTAAAATTTATCCGGAAAGCCACATAGACAAAATCTGATACTCCGATCGAAACACCGAATCCTCAATACAACCCCAGAAAATCCAACTCTTGAATAATTATTAAAAATTCCCAGGAAAACCAGAACCACAAAATAAGAGTTACTGTGCAAATCAAATGGGGAAAAGAGACCATTAGGCCGCGGAACCGCCGCACGAGGCATACTCGTGCCGCGGAACCGCGGCTGTTTAATGGAATTAGGTCATCAAACTTCACCGTAACTCTTAGATATCCCTGCTGGTTTTTCTGCATATTTTTAATCTGGAAAAAACCCAGTTTTTAGAAAAAGTCTAGAGAGCATTTTTTGAGTTGGGGTTTCGGGTCGATCGGACTTCAAACTCCGTCTAGACTTCGCCTAAGGCTCTAGCTAGGCTCTGATACCACTGTAGGTCAGGCAGCCACCCCATCCAATGGGGTCGTCGTGGCACCAACGGGTCCCTCAGCCGCTACTTTTTACGCATGCCCCTCGCGAGGACTACAACCCGCCGGAACACCTTCCGGTCTCGGGACACCCTGGGGGTAAGAGCCTATGCTTCGCCACAATGTCACACAGTGAGAACCCCCCATAGGTCGACATCCAATGCCTAGTAGCTCTGATACCACTGTAGGGTTCCTAGGCACTCTCAAGAGGTCTCACAAGGCATCAACCATGCCAATTTCAAAATTTACGGGTGCCGAGAAACCCTAATACGGATCGTTGGCTAGAAATATAGGCGAAAACTAGAACAAGTAAACAACTTTACTAAGAGTGACGGAAATACAACCTTTGTAGATACGGTCCTCCACCTCCACGGCTCCGTGATGAAGTCCTCTCCGCTGTCCAAATCAAAATCCGGGCTCTAGCGTCGGCTTCATCGGAGAAATGGGCGGGGAAGGTCGTCGGCTTCGTGCCGAAGATGATCTACGTCGAAGCATCACAAGATCAAGCTCCCACTTCACCAAGTCATGAAACTTGTGAAGAAAACACACTCTACTACTTGGCAAGAGGTAGAGGATGAAGAAATAGGAAGTGGGTTCACTTTAGAATTGGATTTCTCACTCTTTTCATCAAGTTGCCATTGATGAGGCAAGCTTTTTCTTCAAGTAGAAGATGATGAAGAAGAAGAAGATAATATGATAAGTTAATTCAAAAAATAGAAAGGAAAATGAATTCTTATCATAATTGTAACCATGGTAAAGTGTAGAGAACTAACTATAGTTTAATGAATGGTTAGGGTTAAATGAGATGAAGACAAAAGGGTTTCTTTGGTCAAAGCTTCATGAAGCTTCAACAAGCTTCATGAAAGAAACCCTTTTGTTTTTCTTTTCTCTTTTCATTTCTTTTAATCCAAATTAAAAGATAAATGAAAGAATAAATGAAAACCCTAACCATTAACTAACCATGGTTTAATCTTTACACTTGACCAAGTTAACATGTATCATCAAACATGATACAATCAAGTGCACAAAATATATCACATATACAATGTGCACATCCGAGTGAGAAAATCCATCTTAAATGAACCGATACTAGTTAATGCAAAGTAATATATCAAATATATAATTATGCATTAAATCATTAAATCGACACTTGATTTAATGATCCGGTCATATCGCATATAACCGACTAATATCCAATGTATCGATTTATCGAATCAATCCTTGATTCGATAACTAGGTTATATCGCATACAACCATTCGACACATTCATCGCAAGAATAGAATACGGTATCACATACACGCATTATTCTCGGTCCCGCACATATCTCATATGTGCTCCTATTTCGTTTCGCTTGAGCCAGGAAACCTATGTGTAGGACTCTAAAGACTCGTCAATACGCCGGCAGCAGGTGATGATCATATCAAACACCCACAAGCCGCAAGCGGTCTGCTAAACGTAATGGCCACCCGGGTATTGAGCGATCAGAAAATCGACGAGCAAGCCCGCTCACACTCCTGTGAATCCAACTAGTAACACTTACCGTACAGTCCAGTCCGATCGTCTGATATGTCGCATATCTCGCCTAGGGGTGGTAAACGTCAGACCCCAATAGCTTGATAAGTCGTGTCGATATGAGGTCTATAACAATTCGAGAAACTACTGGTAACACTTACCAGTAAATCTCAGCAACCCTGGCCAGGGATTTCCTGTTATAGCCAATCGAACACAGCGCAACATCAACCCCCTATACCGGGAGAGACGAATCCCCTCCTATCACTCATTGCCTCCATGTGACTCGGGACTGTACCCAAAAACCACCGTTTTGCATGCCCTCTTGGACGTGGTAAGATGGAAATCAAAGCACAGTGGGAACCACACAAGACTCTATGACGATCTCGGGTCAACAGACTACTCTGTACCAGTGTCACCAGAGAACTGCCATCTGACGTAAGGTATAATACCATCTGGGAGTTCTCGGCGAGTCCGTCCAGTGTACCCAGTCTCCACTGAGCACCCGTATATCATCTCTGATGTCAAACACCGATGGATATGGGATCATCCATCGCCCATCTGTATGGGTCGAGAAGGTATACGCTAGTCTACTCTGGTATATCGATGCCCCATCTCGATACACCCACGACTAGGGACTTTCAAGGATGTACTTATGGACTACCATGTCCCCACTAGTATGATCCGCATCATAGTCCAGGTAGTCAAGTACACATCCTAAGGGCTTTACCAACATTTAACAGAGAGACAATCAGAGTACACGTTAAGGTAAAGAGTAACCAGATAGCATACTATCATGTCGAGCAAGAAAGTCCTCCCTATATATGTCCCAGCATCCACTACAATATACATCCTATGTATAGCAATGGCCTCTAGGGCATACATATGACTAACATATAGTACCAACCAACAGTTCCCGACGAGTCCTGTCCAGTGTACTCGTAACCTAACGAGCACCCGCATACTATCTCAAGTACGACATACTGACGGCTGTGGGACAGACCGTCTCCCCTGATGGGATGAGAAGCGCATACGCTAGTCTACTCCGGAGTATCGATGCCCTGTCTCGACAGTCTTACGACTAGGGACCTGCATAAGGATGTGCTTGTGGATTACCCATCCCCCACGAGTGTGACTGCCATCACAACGCTGGTAATCAAGCAAAGATCCTAAGGGCTCCACTAATGTGTATAGGTGATATACTAAAATAAACACATGTACACATTAAAGTAGAAACAAACCAAGTAGCATACTACTATTTTGAGCAAGATTGTCTATACAAGGTGAATATCCCAAGCTTCCATTAAGTAATATACAAACTAGTATGATATAGTAATGACTTCTAGGGCATATACACTAACAATCTCCCACTTGCACTAAGGCCATGTACTGGCGTATCGAAGACCTATCATCTCGATCAGCCGCTCGAACTGAGTCTGGGGTAAGGCCTTCGTGAGTGGATCAGCAGTGTTATCTTCCGTGGCAACTCTCCGAACCTCGATCTCCTGGCGACCCACGATCTCCCTGATCCGGTGATAGCGCCTTAAGATGTGTCTGGAATTCTGATGGGACCTGGGTTCCTTCACTAAAGCTATAGCCCCGTTGTTGTCGTAATACAGAGGTATTGGATCAACAATGGACGGAACCACCTGAAGTTCTGTCAAGAACTTCCTTATCCAGACGGCTTCTTTTGCGGCATTTGCAGCAGCGATATATTCCGCTTTCATCGTAGAGTCAGCAACGGTTTCCTGTTTGGAACTCTTCCAACACACCGCCCCTCCATTAAGGGTAAAGACATAACCCTACATGGACTTGGAATCATCCTTGTCACTCTGGAAGCTGGAGTCAGCAAAGTCCTCGATCTGGAGGTCTTTTCCGCCATACACCAAGAACATCTCCTTAGTCCTTCTCAGGTACTTGAGAATGTTCTTTACCGCTATCTAGTGCTTCTCCCCAGTGTTTGACTGATACCTGCTTACCACACTCAGTGCATAAGCTACATCTGGTCTGGTACACAACATCGCATACATTATAGAGCCTACCGCAGAAGCGTAGGGTATAATAGACATGCGATCCTTTTCCAAATCAGTCTTGGGAGACATCTCTTTTAAGAGGATGATCCCGTGACAAGCCGGTAGATTACCGCGCTTGGAATCTTCCATACTGAATCTTTTCAGTATGGTGTCGATATACCTGGACTGTGAAAGTCCTAATATCCTCTTGGATCTGTCACGATAGATTCGGATCCCCAGAATGTAAGAGGCATCACCCAGGTCTTTCATGAAGAACCTGTGTGACAAGAATCCCTTGACAGATTGTAGCATAGAAATGTCATTTCCTATCAAAAGAATGTCATCCACGTACAATACGAGGAATACGACAGCTCTTGCTACAAATCTACTATAGATGCATGGTTCATCTAGATTTTTGATAAAGCCAAATTCTTTGACCGTCTCATCAAAACAGATGTTCCAACTCCGCGATGCCTGCTTTAGTCCATAGATGGACTTAAGCAACTTGCACACCTTTCCGCTGCTCCCACTCTGAATGAAACCGTCTGGCTGGTCCATATAGACACACTCCTCTAAATTTCCATTCAGAAAAGCGGTCTTTACGTCCATCTGCCAAATCTCATAATCGTGGAAGGCAGCAATGGCAAGAAGGATCCGAATGGATTTCAGCATAGCCACTGGAGAAAAGGTTTCGTCATAGTCCAAACCAGGTCTTTGACGAAAACCCTTTGCAACAAGTCTAGTTTTATAGGTCTCAACTTGTCCATCTACACCAATCTTCCTTTTGAAGATCCACTTGCATCCTACGGGGTTTACCCCATCTGGAGCAACGTCCAACGTCCATACTTTGTTGGTGTATATGTACTCCATTTCAGTCCGCTTTGCATCCAGCCATTTTACCGAGTCAATGCTCTGAATGGCCTGCTGGAAGCTAGTCGGCTCATCACTATCAATGATGCAATCCTCTCTATCCATGTCTATGAGAAAACCGTAGTATCTCTCGGGCGGATGAGACTGCCTACTACTCCTGCGGAGCGGCGCAGAAATGTCCTGATCTTTCGAACTCTCTGGTTCTACTAAGCTTTCAGTAATAGCTCGTGGTTCTGGAATTTCTTCCAGTTCTATTGCGCTCCCACTTATCTGATTTTCCAAAAACTCAATTTCCAAGAAGTGGGCATGACGAGAAACAAAAACCTTTTGTTCTTCTTCGCAATAGAAGAAATATCCCTTCGAGTTCTTTGGATATCCCACAAACTTGCACTGTACTGAGCGTTCCTCGAGTTTGTCCGCATGCTGCTTTTTGACAAAAGCTGGACATCCCCATGTCTTAATGTGCTTAAGATAGGGTTTCTTCCCACACCACATCTGATATGGTGTGGTAGGCACAGTCTTAGTTGGAATTCGGTTCAAAAGGTATGCAGCTGATTCTAGCGCATATCCCCAGAATGATCGCGGTAACTCAGCGTTACATATCATGGACCGTACCATATCCAATAAGGTTCGGCTCCGTCTTTCCGATACACCGTTATGTTGCGGAGTGTACGGAGGAGTAAGCTGAGAGAGAATTCCATTCTCTTTTAAGTAATCCAGGAATCGGCACTTAAGTTTTCACCACCTCGATCGGATCTCAGTGTCTTGATACTTTTGCCTGTTTATTTTTCTACTTCATTCTTATATTTTTGGAATTTTCCAAGGGCTTCGGATTTATGTTTCATTATGAAGACATATCCGTACCTTGAAAAGTCATCCGTAAAAGTAATGAAGTAAGAATAACCGCTTCTTGCATGCGTAGACATTGGACCACACACGTCGCTGTGTATGAGTCCCAAGAGCTCGCTCGCTCTTACTCCATGTCCAGTGAATGGAGTCTTTGTCATCTTTCCTTTGAGACAGGATTGACAAGTTGCATATGATTGATATTCGAACGGATCCAAATATCCTTCTGTATGTAACTTCGTCAACCTTCTCTCATTGATGTGACCCAGTCTACAATGCCATAAGAAAGCCTGATTTGTTTCCGGAGACTTTCTTTTGTGTGTATTCTGGACATTGAAAATCTGTGGTTGGTTTAATACGTATATTCCATTGCTTAATGTACCTGACCCAATCAAAACTTGATTAAGGTGAATGTTCACATCATTACTTACAAATGCAAATTCATAACCTTCTTTAGATAATAAAGATACAGATATGATATTATAGGTTGCATTAGGTACAAAATAACAATCATGCAAAACCAAAACGTGTCCATCTGACAACCCAAGGTGATTGTCCCCCACGGACTCAGCATCCATGCCAGCTCCGTTTGCAACTCTGAGGGTCATATCACCTGCCTTCAAAACCCTACGCCTTCTCAGTGCTTGTAAAGAATTACAGATATGAGATCCTGATCCGGTATCCAATACCTAGGATGTAGAGTTTATTGATAGACAGTTTTCAATAACATACACACCTGAAGCTGAAGCCGCAACTTGCTTCAGATCCTGGGTTCTGGCCTTCCAAGCCCTGTAATCCTTTTTTCAATGTCCACTCTTGTGACAGTAAAAGCATTCTTCCTTTCCCACAAGCTTTCCCGCTACCTTTGTTGCCTTTGTCTTTCCCTTCGTATCCACTTTACTAACACCGCCCCTTGGTTTGGCGGGGGCTTTCTTCTTCTTTCCCTTGGCTTTCGCCTTGGACCTGGAAGAGGAAGATCCTCCTACAAATAAAGTGGATGTTTCCCTACCTTTTTGTAGGGTGCCCTTTGCACTCCTCAGCATGTTGAGGAGTTCTGAAAGTTCAACTTCTTTTTCTTATAAGTTGAAGTTCAGGATAAACTGGGCGTAATTGGAAGGAAGGGACTGGAGAATCAAGTCCGTGTAGAGCTTGTTCTGTAACGTGGTCCCAAGGTTCGCGAGCTCCTCAATGAAGCCAATCATCTTAAGCACGTGTTCCGCTACCGATGATCCGACGACCAATCTCGCCGAAAACAACTTTTTCGAGACTTCGTATCTGGCGATACGGGATTGCTCTCCATACAGTTCTTTTGTATGGAGAAATATGGATTCAAGGTCCATATTCTCGTGCCTCCTCTGATGTTCATTGTCCATAGAGGCAAGCACGAGGCACTTGGCCTTCGCGCAGTCGATTTCCCAGGTCTTACGGATTTCCTTATCCGCGATGCTGGTTTTGGGACCTGGGACAGGGGGAGCTTTGGTGGTAAGGAGATACCCCAACTTGTCATAAGCGATTGCCATTTTGACATTCCTGAGCCGATCTTTGTAGTTTGGCCCTGTCAGTATATTTTTATCAAGTAATAACTTAAGTCCAATCATGATGTTTGGTCGCTGCAATTAGGAGAGAGAGAAGAAACACTTTAGCATGATGCTCTTGCAAGTTTAGAGTGGTTTTTAATTTGTCTAAACAGGATGGCTCCCACTGTCTCTCGAATCCCTCCTCAAACCAAAAAGGAAGAATTAGTCAGGATCAATCTCACCGTACAATACTTGCTTAACCGTTCAGCCAGGCTAGTGTCGGTACTTCGAGGGAGGTTTTCCAACGTTTTCGCGAAGTTCCTTAATTAAATAACCTCTTTTCCCTGTGGGCGTAGCCCCGCTAACACCTTTCTAGACACCTACTTGGTTTATAGCATTGATCATTAAGTGAAAAAATTCCCGAGGAGTAGCATATACTCACAGTAGGATCGGGATCCAAATATCATTGCGTGACAAAATTGAAGGAATCCTACCAGAATCATCACACTCCAAATGGTATGCAGCGTTAGCAAGTTTCAGTTCTTTTGAAACTCCCGATGTGGATTTTTGCCCCATGCTCTTATAACCTTGACTTTGGCCAATAAATCATAAGTCACATGTAAAGTTCTACCCGTCATTCTCCAAGTTAATTTGAACCCACCCGTACCTACCCTTGACTTTGGCCAACAATGTTAGTTGTATGTATGCCCTAGAGGCCAGTATTGTACAGATGATGTATATTATATTGGATGCTTAGACATATATAGAGATGACTTTCTTGCTCGATATGATAGTATGCTATCTGGTTACTCTTTATCTTAACATGTATACTAGTCTCTTTAAACTGTCTTATGGTTACATGTTGGTAAAGCCCTTAGGATGTGTACTTGACTACCTGGACTATGATGCAGATCATACTAGTGGGGACATGGTAGTCCATAAGTACATCCTTCAAGGTCCCTAGTCGTGGGTGTATCGAGACGGGGCATCGATATACCAGTGTAGACTAGCGTATACGCTTCTCGACCCATGAGATGGGCGATGGATGATCCCATATCCATTTGTGTTTGACATCAGAGATGATATACGGGTGCTCAGTGGGGACTGGGTACACTGGACGGACTTGCCGAGAACTCCCAGATGGTATTATACGTCACGTCAGATGGCAGTTCTCAAGTGACACTTGTGCAGGTTAGTCTGTAGACCCGAGATTGTCATAGAGTCTTGTGTGATTCCCACTGTGCTTTGATCTCCACCTTACCATGTCCATGAGGGCGTGCAAAACGGTGGTCTTTGGGTACAGTCCCGAGTCATATGGAGGCAATGAGCGATAGGAGGGGTTTCGTCTCTCCCGGTATTGGGGGTTGATGTTGCGCAGTGCTCGATTGGCCGTAACAGGGAAGTCCCTGGCCAGGGCTGATCAGAGATTTGCTGGTAAGTGTTACCAGTAGTTTCTCGACCCGTTATAAGCCTCACATCGGCATGACTTATCGGTTATTGGGGTTTGACGTTTACCACCCCTAGACTTGATATGCGACATATCAGACGAACAGACCGGACTGTACGGTAAGTGTTACTGGTTGGATTCACAGGAGTGTGAGCGGGCTAGCTCGTCGATCTTCTGATCGCTCAATACCCGGATGGCCGTTACGTTTAGCAGACCGCTTGCGGCTTGTGGGTGCTTGATATGATCATCATCTGCTACCGGCGTATTGACGAGTCTTTAGAGTCCTACACAGAGGTTTCCTGGCTCAAGCGAAACGAAATAGGAGCGCATATGAGATATGTGCAGGACCGAGAATAATGTGTGTATGTGATACAGTATTCCATTCTCGCGATAAATATATCGATTGGTTATATTCGATATAACCTAGTTATCGAATCATTGATTCGATAAATCGATACATTGTATACTAGTCGGTTATGTGCGACATGACCGGATCATTGAATCAAGTGTTAATTTAATGATTTAATGTATAATTATATATTTGATAAATTATTTTGCATTAACTAGTATTGGTTCACTTTAAATGGATTTTCTCACTTGATGTGCAAGTTGTATATGTGATATACTTTTGTGCACATCTTTGTATTATGTTTCATGATGCTTGCTCATTTGGTTAAGTGTAAAGAATTAAACCTAGGTTAAGAAAGTGATTAGGGTTTTATTTATCCATTCTTTTATTTATTGATTTTGGAAAAAGAATGGGATATGAATACAAAATGGCTGCTTTCATTCTTGAACCTTTGTGAAGCTTCTTGAAGCTTTGACCAAAGTGACCAATTTGTCTTCATGCTTAACCCTAACCACTCTTCTAACCTTGGTCAATTCTCTACACCTAACCATGGTTCCTATTATGATAAGTATTCATTTCTTTTTCATTTTTGATGAACTTATCATAATATTTCCTTCTTCTTGATCTTCTTCTTCAAGATAGAAAGCTTGATGCCATCAATGGCAACTTGAGTTCTAAAGTGAGAAATCCAATTTTAAAGTGAACCCACCTCCTATTTCTTCACCCTCTACCTCTTGCCAAGTTGTTTTGGGTGTTTTCTTCACAAGTTTCACAAATTTGTGAAGTCGGAGCTTGAACTTGTGATGCCTCGACGTAGATAATCTTCGGCACGAAGCCGACGACCTAGTCCGCCTATTTCTCCGATCAAGCCGACGATTGAGTCCGGGATTCGAGATGGACAGCGAGAGGACGCCTACGTGGAGCCAAGGAAGTGGATATCCGGATCTACAAAGGTTGTAGCTTCTTATCTTTAGTTAAGTTGTTAACTAGATTCGTATTTCGCCTAAACTTCTAGTCAACGATCCGTATTAGGGTTTCTCGGCACTCATAAAATTTGAAATTGGCATGGTTGATGCCATGTGAGACTTCATTAGCGTGCCTAGGAACCATACAGTGGTATCAGAGCCTAGATAGAGCCTTAGGCGAAGTCTAGACGACGTTTGAAACCCGAATACACATCGAAACCCTAACACATCATGCTCTCTGGACTTTTTCTAAAAACTGGGATTTTTCTAGATTAAAAATGCTGAAAAAATTCAGCAGGGAATTCTAAGAATTACGGTGCAAATTTTTTCCAATGAACAGTATAGTGTACGGCGGAACCGCGGCAGAAGCATGGCTTCTGCGGCGGTTCCGCGGCCTAATGATGACGTCAGCCCTCCTACTTTCCACAGTAATTCATCATTTCAGCAGCTGAGTTTTATAGGTATTTTTAATATTTATTCAAGAGTTGAATTTTCTGGGGTGTTTTAGAGCTTCGATGTTTCAATCGGATTATCAAATTTCGTTTTTGTGTATTTCCGGATGACTTTAGAATATGTTAAAAAGTTCGACCGGATATAAATACCCAACTTTTCCCCTGCCGGAAAATATCCATGTATTGGATTTTTGTGTGGTTTAAGGACGTTCTGAGTAGTGCAAGTAACGCAGTGGTCCCTCTAGAAGACAACAAACCTTAACTCGATTATGTGACCGTCTTGAACTGCCCTTTGAACCTTCGGGTTTAGGGGAGTACGGCGTGCCACATGTGAGGCGTTGGCTTGACCCTTCTACGGCTGGACCGTTGGTACTGAGGCATGAAGTGAATGTCTTTGAACTTATTTCATGTGTTGACCGGTTTCGGGAAAACTTAGGTGTTCGAATGTTCAATCGAAAAGTTTGATATTTTCTATTTATCCGGAAAGGGATACAATAATTGGAATTCACAAACAGTTATGAGATAACTGAATGAATGTTATAAATCTAGCGGTTTAGTTTCATTTGATATTGAAAAGAGTTTTCGATAATGAGACTAAAATGCGGGGTTTATAACTGTTAGGCATGTGATGTCTAAGTATTTCATTTGATTAGGCATGCGATGTCTAAAAGGGTTGCGAATTCCAACTGTTGTAGTTTTACACTTTCTTTTCTGTGACCGTAAGTGTAATATGTGATATCGCCGGTTTTGTTGCTATATGTCAACGACAATTGGGATGCGCATATTTACTTACGTTGATGACATGTGATGTTATGTGTTGCTGGATATGTTATATTGGATTGTCGTGTTTGAATAGCCGGAGGTTTTTATGTGAGATGAGTGTTTTTCATTTTCATTCATGTAAAAACTGGTATGTAATATTCTTTTATTTGGGGCACTTCCAGGTTGCGGAAGTTGTTACCTTTTGTATATTATTTTCTTTTCCGCATTAGGATAGACCCAAGGAGGGGAGCACAAGTAACCGGGTTCTGGGGTCCTGTGGGAGACCAACTCGAGGAGTCGAGTTCGGGTCTCCTAACCCTAGAATTGGCAGGGTTGCTTGCCGCTCTCGTAGGGGTCTAGGGGTGTGGGATTGGCTATTCATCACGACCGTGGAATCCGTGTTTTATACTGGCTCGTATTGAAAACACGGACGTCCTAGTATATCCAATATTTCATATGTTTCTTCTGCTGCGATATCTGTGATGTGATCATGTGATGTTCTGTGATAGATACTTTATATAGTATATATGATATATTATATAGACGTTACTTATGTTTTGCACCCGCACTAGCCCTGCCCTGCTCTGTCGTTAGTTACCTAACCTAACGGTGCACGAGGGGACATCGAGGCGAATGCGGATGGCATAAGTGTACGTCGTATTTATCTGTGATATTTAGGTGACTTAAATGATGGGACTTCATTAATGTGATTAATGAAAAGAAAGAAACCTAAGATGTTGTAGAATCAAATTTTAAACAAAACATGTAGCTACAGTCCTTGCTTTGCATAGCGGTATATATGATATACCCTGCACCTTATTCGATGAGGAAAGGACCGAGATCCCTTCACCGGGAGTGACTCCTTTAGCAATAACTGGCAGATGCTACACACTCGGTTTGTTTTTGATAGCTTCTATAGTTTCTGCTTTGCACAGTGATATATATGATATATCCCGCACCTCATTCGACGAGGAAAGGGCCGACGATCCCTTCACCGGGAGTGACCCCTTTAGCAAAACTAGAAAAGCCTCAAAATCATTCCATTTCAAAACTTCATTTGATCCTACAACGATATCAAGTTCATTACGTAATAGGTTTTCAGAAAAACCTGTCGTAGCCCTCCGTCATTTCAGATAAGTACTAGTTAGTATTCGTGCTACGTTTGTTGACTATGTTAAGGCGTAGTGTGCGATAGCTAATTAGTGCTTATCTGCATAAGCATATGATGCGATTGGATTAGGGTAGTCGTGCGACTTTGTTGACTATGTTAAGGGTCGTGCGGGTGGGTTTAATTCAATCGAGAAATGATGGGTTGGACTTGACTAGCACTTATGATTTGTTGACTATGTTAAGGTTATATAGCTGCTAGGGGAAAAATATTATCGGGAATTTCAAGTGTTGAAATTTGCAATGAGATTGCATACCTTCTATGAGATAGTTGGATCCCGATACCCACTGCGAGTAAGAGTTACTTCTGGGAGAGTTTTACACATTACAATTAGCCGATCAAGTAGGTGTCTAGAAAGGTGTCAACGGGGTTATGCCTCTGGGAAAACGAGGTTTACATTAATTAGGTTCATGTGAAAGCACGGGGGACCTCCCTCAAAGTACCGACACTGGCCTGGCTGAAAGATTGGCGAACTTGTAGTGTGTAATTAATCCCGGCTAGTCTTTCCTTTTAGGGTTTGAAGGAAGATTTGATAAAAACCAGTGGGAGCCATCCTGATTAGATAAGATAATAACCAATCTGATCTTGCACGAGCATACGCTAAAGTGTTTTCTTCTCTCTCTCTCTAGGTAGCGACCATTTCATGCCCTAATAAAGATAATAATATGGATGTATTGACCGAACCCGCATGTTATACTGTGCTGGGGAACGTTGGTTCCGTTCTTTCTTATAAGAGTTATAGGAATGAACATGACATAGGGGAATACCAGGATTCCCATGCCACCCGAATGAAGAAAGTACATGTTGATGCATTTTCTTCGGGTGTGTTCGTTACTGAGAACTGTTTCTCCATTTGCTCTACGTCCTGGGTATTAGATACTGGGTCAGGATCCCATATATGTAATCAGTTACATGGGCTAAGGAAAGGTAGAGAACTTGGAGAAGGTGATAAAGACATTAAAGTTGGAAATGGTGCAATTGTTGCAGCTAAGACTGTCGGGGAATATCACCTTGAATTACCTACTGGTAATACATTGGTTCTGAACGAATGCTACTACATGCCGAACCTGATATGCAACATTATATCGGTTTCTTTATTAAGTAAAAAGGGATATAATTTTGTATTACAGGATAAAAGTTGGTTGGATCAAGCACGTTGTGCAATGGCATTTATGTTCTAAATCAATCAACAGTTCTGAGCATAACAAACACACATAAGAGGAAGAGTTCAGAACTGAACGAATCCTTCTTGTGGCATTGTAGACTGGGTCACATCAATGCGACACGACCGGCTAAGTTGCATAAGGATGGATATTTGAAACCATTCGAATTTTCTTCTTATAACACTTGCCAGTCATGTCTCAAAGGCAAGATGACCAAAACTCCGTTTACGGGACACGGAGAAAGAGTTACCAAACTCTTGGGACTAATACATAGTGATGTATGCGGTCCCATGTCTACGCATGCCAGGGATGGTTCTTCATACTTCATTACATTCATTGACGATCTCTCTAGGTTCGGGTATGTGTTCCTGATGAAACACAAATCAGAAGCTTTTGAGAAATTTAGAGAATATAAACAAGAAGTTGAGAACCAAACCGGAAAAAGTATTAAAATCCTACGATCCGATCGAGGAGGTGAATACTTGAGCAATGAATTCCTGGACTTCCTAAAAGAGAATGGGATTCTCTCTCAGCTGACTCCTCCATATACACCACAGCACAACGGTGTATCAGAACGGAGGAACCGCACTCTATTAGATATGGTGCGCTCTATGATGAGCACAGCTGAGTTACCTATTTCCTTCTGGGGATATGCGCTGGAGACAGCTGCATACCTATTGAATCAAGTTCCATCTAAATCTGTACCTACCACACCATATGAGATATGGAGTGGGAATAGACCATATTTTAAACGAGTTAAGATATAGGGTTGTCCGGCCTATGTCAAAAGGCAAAATCCAGACAAACTCGAGGCACGGTCAGTTCTTTGCAAGTTTGTGGGATATCCTAAGAATTCACAGGGATATTTTTTCTACCATACTGAAGAACAAAAGGTGTTTGTTTCTCAATATGCCACCTTTTTAGAAAAGGAATTCCTTAAAAAAGAAATTAGTGGCAAAGTGGTAGAGCTGGAAGAAGTTCCAGATACACAAACCGTAACTGAAGATTTAGTGGAACCAGAAGATTCAGTAGCTCCAAATGAACCTCAGCCTCTCCGCCGATCTAGTAGGGTTCCTCGCCCACCTGAGAGATACTACGGTTTTCTCATGGATGGTGGGAGCGATGATTGCATCATGGAGGATGATGACCCAACTAGCTTCGAGCAGGCCATCACGAGTGGGGACTCAGTAAAATGGCTGGATGCTATGCGGTCCGAGATGGAATCCATGTACACCAACAAAGTATGGACTTTGGAAGTTGCTCCTGAAGGGGTAAAACCCATTAGGAGCAAGTGGATTTTCAAGAAAAAACTTGGTGTAGATGGGAAAGTGGAGACTTTCAAAGCTAGACTTGTTGCAAAAGGTTTTCGTCAAAGACCCGGTGTGGACTATGACGAAACCTTTTCTCCAGTGGCTATGCTTAAATCCATCCGAATCATGCTTGCCATTGCTGCCTTTCATGACTACGAAATCTGGCAAATGGATGTTAAGACCGCCTTTCTAAATGGTGATTTAGAATAGTGCGTGTACATGACTCAGCCATAGGGCTTCGTAGACAGTGGGAGCAGCGGGAAGGTGTGCAAGCTGCTTAAATCCATTTATGGATTAAAGCAAGCATCGCGGAGTTGGAACATCTGCTTTGACGTCGTTATCAAAGAGTTTGATTTCGTCAAAAATCCAGATGAACCTTGTATCTACAAGAAGGTGGCAGAGAGTAAGGTTGTCTTCCTCGTATTGTACATGGACGACATACTCTTGATAGGAAATGATATTCCTATGCTGCAAGCGGTCAAGCTCTTCTTATCACAAAGATTCTCAATGAAAGATCTTGGTGATGCCTCCTGCATATTGGGAATTAGGATCTATAGAGATAGATCCAAACGGATATTGGGATTGTCCCAATCCAGGTACATTGACACCATACTAAAAAGGTTTAGTATGGAAGATTCCAAGCGTGGGAACTTGCCCACGATCTCTGGAGTCACTCTCTCCAAAGAGATGTCTCCCAAGACTGATTTGGAGAGAGCTCGCTTGCAAGGGATACCCTATGCTTCGGCTATAGGCTCTATCATGTATGCGATGCTATGTACCAGACCCGATGTAGCATACTCACTAAGTGTAGTGAGCAGGTATCAAGCTGATCCTGGAGAGAATCACTGGACAGCTGTGAAGAGCATTCTCAAGTACTTGCGAAGGACTAAAGAGATGCTCTTGGTGTATGGTAACGGAGAACTCCAAGTGGAGTCCTTTACCGATTCGAGCTTCCAGAGTGATAAGGACGACTCTAAGTCGCAGTCGGGATTTGTCTTTACCCTTTACGGAGGGGCGGTTAGCTGGAAGAGTTCCAAGCAGGAAACCGTGGCAGACTAGACGATGGAGGCTGAATACATCGCTGCCAAAGAGGCTGTCTGGATCAAGAAGTTCATTACTGAACTTGGAGTGGTTCCAACCATTGAGCATCCAATACCTTTGTATTGCGATAACAATGGAGCGGTGGCTTTGGCCAAGGAACCCAGGTCCCATCAGCGATCCAGGCATATTCTAAGGCGGTATCACCTGATCTGGGAGATAGTTGATCGCCGGGAGATCGAGGTCAGGAGAGTTGACACGAAGAACAACATGGCGGATCCACTCATGAAGGCCATTCCCCAGATACAGTTTGAGAGACTCTTCGGGATGCTCGGTATGCGATACTACAGCAGCTGGCCCTAGTGCAAGTGAGAGATTGTTAGTTGTATGTATGCCCTAGAGGCCAGTATTGTACAGATGATGTATATTATATTGGATGCTTGGACATATATAGAGATGACTTTCTTGCTCGATATGATAGTATGCTATCTGGTTACTCTTTATCGTAATATGTATACTAGTCTCTTTAAACTGTCTTATGGTTACATGTTGGTAAAGCCCTTAGGATGTGTACTTGACTACCTGGACTATGATGTAGATCATACTAGTGGGGACATGGTAGTCCATAAGTACATCCTTCAAGGTCCCTAGTCGTGGGTGTATCGAGACGGGGCATCGATATACCAGTGTAGACTAGCGTATACGCTTCTCGACCCATGAGATGGGCGATGGATGATCCCATATCCATTGGTGTTTGACATCAGAGATGATATACGGGTGCTCAGTGGAGACTGGGTACACTGGACGGACTCACCGAGAACTCCTAGATGGTATTATACCTCACGTCAGATGGCAGTTCTCAGGTGACACTTGTGCAGGTTAGTCTGTAGACCCGAGATCGTCATAGAGTCTTGTGTGATTCCCACTGTGCTTTGATCTCCACCTTACCATGTCCATGAGGGCGTGCAAAACGGTGCTCTTTAGGTACAGTCCCGAGTCACATGGAGGCAATGAGCGATAGGAGGGGTTTCGTCTCTCCCGGTATTGGGGGTTGATGTTGCGCAGTGCTCGATTGGCCGTAACAGGGAAGTCCCTGGCCAGGGCTGATCAGAGATTTGCTGGTAAGTGTTACCAGTAGTTTCTCGACCCTTTATAAGCCTCACATCGGCACGACTTATCGGTTATTGGGGTCTGACGTTTACCACCCCTAGACTTGATATGCGACATATCAGACGAACAGACCGGACTGTACGGTAAGTGTTACTGGTTGGATTCACAGGAGTGTGAGCGGGCTAGCTCGTCGATCTTCTGATCGCTCAATACCCGGATGGCCGTTACGTTTAGCAGACCGCTTGCGGCTTGTGGGTGCTTGATATGATCATCATCTGCTACAAGCGTATTGACGAGTCTTTAGAGTCCTACGCAGAGGTTTCCTGGCTCAAGCGAAACGAAATAGGAGCGCATATGAGATATGTGCAGGACCGAGAATAATGCGTGTATGTGATACCGTATTCCATTCTCGCGATAAATATATCGATTGGTTATATTCGATATAACCTAGTTATCGAATCATTGATTCGATAAATCGATACATTGTATACTAGTCGGTTATGTGCGACATGACCGGATCATTGAATCAAGTGTTGATTTAATGATTTAATGTATAATTATATATTTGATATATTATTTTGCATTAACTAGTATTGGTTCACTTTTAATGGATTTTCTCACTTGATGTGCAAGTTGTATATGTGATATACTTTTGTGCACATCTTTGTATCATGTTTGATGATGCTTGCTCATTTGGTTAAGTGTAAAGAATTAAACCTAGGTTAAGAAAGTGATTAGGGTTTTATTTATCCATTCTTTTATTTATTGATTTTGGAAAAAGAATGGGATATGAATACAAAATGGTTGCTTTCATTCTTGAACCTTTGTGAAGCTTCATGAAGCTTTGACCAAAGTGACCAATTTGTCTTCATGCTTAACCCTAACCACTCTTCTAACCTTGGTCAATTCTCTACACCTAACCATGGTTCTTATTATGATAAGTATTCATTTCTTTTTCATTTTTGATGAACTTATCATAATATTTCCTTTTTCTTGATCTTCTTCTTCAAGATAGAAAGCTTGATGCCATCAATGGCAACTTGAGTTCTAAAGTGAGAAATCCAATTCTAAAGTGAACCCACCTCCTATTTCTTCACCCTCTACCTCTTGCCAAGTTGTTTTGGGTGTTTTCTTCACAAGTTTCACAAATTTGTGAAGTCGGAGCTTGAACTTGTGATGCCTCGACGTAGATCATCTTCGGCACGAAGCCGACGACCTAGTCCGCCCATTTCTCCGATCAAGCCGACGATTGAGTCCGGGATTCGAGATGGACAGCGAGAGGACACCTACATGGAGACAAGGAAGTGGATATCCGGATCTACAAAGGTTGTAGCTTCTTATCTTTAGTTAAGTTGTTAACTAGATTCGTATTTCGCTTAAACTTCTAGTCAACGATCCGTATTAGGGTTTCTCGGCACTCATAAAATTTGAAATTGGCATGGTTGATGCCATGTGAGACTTCATTAGCGTGCCTAGGAACCCTACAGACAAGGAAGTACGACTGTCCCAAACCAACACATCTATCTATCCTGCACATGAACACCCAATAGCTACCAATCACTATGCCTTGACTTTGGCCAACAAACATAGCTTGAATACTATTGACTATCCATGTGAAACGACGGAGGGCTACGAATGGTTTTGGCGAAACCGTGAACGTGGTGAACTTGATATAATCGATGGAACGAGATAGCTTTTAAATGGAGTGGCTTAAGCTCCGCGTTTAAAAGTAGTTTTTGAAAAGAAACCGAGTGGTTTTGAAAGTGTTCCAACGACTCAACTTTGGTTTATTTTCTTGCATTAATTTAATGCGTCCCATCATTTAATCCTACCATTGCAGAAAACAACGAAAATATGACGTATGCTTATGCCATCCGCATTCTCCACGGGGCCCCGTCATTACCCGTTAGGTTACTTAACTAACGACAGAGCGGGGGCTGGACTAGCGCGGATGCAAAACATAAGCAACGCCTAAATAGATATCATATATAGATATACACATTCGTCACATGCAATGATAGCCATTCCAGATCACAGATGAACACATTGGATATACTAGGAATCCGCAATCCGTACGAGCCTGTAACGAAGAGCGGATTACACGGTCGCGATGAATAGCCAAGACCCCACCCTAGACCCCTACGGGTGCGGCAAACTACCCGCCAAGTACCCGAAGCGAAGCAACCTCCCTCAACACCATGAGTAGGCCACTCGGCACTTCGAGATACCCGGTAGTTTGTGCACCCCACCTTGGGTCTATCCTAGGAGCAAAAATAGTAAAAGAAATTATACAATGACGGCTACAACCCCATCCCGGTTGTGCGGCCATATAAATAATATTACATCAATTACAAATTATATGAATTGAAAGAAAAAGAAAACTCTCATCTTACAACCCCTCGGCTATTCATCCGCGTTAATCCAATGAATTCATATACACATCAACATTACAGATCACAGATATGTATATGTTGGAGATAGTGCCCTCAGAGTCGATTATTGGATCACAGGCACGTGATTGCAATGATTGAGGGAGGACCTATCCCGGTAGGACAGTCTTACTCGAAATGATAGTATGCTATCTGGTTTACCTTTATCATCGTGTACTGCTCCAGGTGACCTGGCAAGTCGCTATTACACGTTGGTAGAGCCCCTAGGATTCTTGCTTGACCACCAGCAGTATGAGGGCGATCATATAAGTGGGAGCTGGGGTCTATAAGCACATCCTTAAAAGGACCCTAGTCGTGGGAGATTCGAGACAGGGCATCGATTCTCCAAAGTAGACTAGTGTATACAGTCGAGACCCCGACGAGGGGCGGTGGCCGGTCTCACAGGCCACTGGTGTCAGTTGGTTCACCTAAGATGTATACAGGTGCTCATTGGGTTATGAGTACACCGGACAGGACTCGCCGGGAACATGCTAGTTGGTCTTATACCTGACGTCAGATAGCAGTTCCTAGGTGACATGTGTACAGGTTAGTTCATCGACCTGAGATCGTCATTTGTCTCGTGTGAGTTCCCACTGTGCTTTGATTACTACCCTACCACGGCTCAAAGGAGTCGTGCAAATAAGTTTTAGTTGGGTATGTAAGTGCACGGCGGCGCCCCGGCCGTCAATCCGACGGCCAAATGCGGAAGCGGTGATAAACTTTAATTTTTCTTGAACTGGCAAACCGCCGCGCACTAATACCCGGATCGAACCACTAACTAGTCCTAGCTATCTACAAGATGGGGAAGAGAGATATACCGACAGATCCGAGTCCTCCGGTCTTCTCGTCGTCGTCCCGATCTCCTGCGGAATGTCCCGTCTCCTCCTCGTCACCGGAAGTGCACCACATCGCCTACTTCTTTTATGGGCTCCCACCTCAATTCCGAGGCAACTCGGGCACGAAGCTGGCTAGTCGACGTGCCCAAGATTTGCTGTAGAATGTGTAGTGAGCTATTGTCTCTATTGGGGTTGAAGGAGTTGCCATATGGTGGAGGAAAAGATACAAGCTTTTGGAGAGGAGCTAAAAAGACTTTTCCAAACCAAAATGAGTGTAATTCCCTCTTCTAAAAATTGGGACAGCCCCCACACACATATGGCCGGCCATGGACATAGGAGGGGAGGGAATGAGGGAGGTCACCAAAAGAATGAGTGGAGAAGTCTATCATGCAAGTGAGAGGAATCAAAAGATATCATGAAAGAACATGATCACTAACACCAAAACCACACTCAACACACTAATCATCAACAACCATGATGCTTACAAAGTCAAGCCATCATGAAGAAGCTAGAAGTCAAGGTCAAGGAAAAGCTATCATGATACAACAAAATGCAAAGACCCCCCTCCACAAATGCCTATTTGCAACAATGCAAATAAGCCCTCCTCCACCAATCTTCGGCCAATGAACGATACAAAGGAAATTGGCCGAAACGGAAAGTAAACTGGCAACTCCAGAAAACTGGTCCCGTAATAAATTATAGGAAAACCCCGATGCTGTGCATACACACCCGCATCTGTATTTCGACCGAAATACAAATGCAATGAGACAAAATCTACACTGTACTATACTAGGATCCGGCTTAAACCAAAGCCGGCTAGTAATATCCGTTCGATCCTGATCCGTGCAATACCGCACGCATCTGATCGAACCCTGCCATATATCCATACGGCCTATAGTACAAACTTTCCGATCCTGATCCGTGCAATACCGCACGTATCTGATCGGACCTTGCCATATCTCCATACGGCCTCTACAACCTTTCGCCCGAAAGCTGAGTAACTGAATGTGGGGGACTCTAAAGACTCATCAACACCTTGGTTGTGGATTTAACCACTAGCACGTTAGAGGTATAAGCCAATACATAACGGGCTACCAGGTATTGACCAAAAGGGACGTCTGTGAGCGAACTCAGCCTGACACCCTACTGAGACTGTCAGTGACAATATCCGTACAGTCCGGTCCGTTCGTCTACGAGGATCGCATGGCGGGCCTAGGGGGGTTGGTAAAATTCAGACCCCCAAAAGCGGTATAAGTCGTGTCGGAGTGTAGCCCAGAACACCCTGAGATACTACTGGAATACCTACCAGTAAATCTCCTTGCCTCGGCCGAGGGCTTCGTGTAATGGCTCTCCTAGACACAGCACGACCTCACCCCCAATACCGGGAAAGACGAACCCCTGAAGATACGCTCACTGCCTCCATGTGGCTCGGGACTGTACCCAACTAAAACCTGTTTGCACGACTCCTTTGAGCCGTGGTAGGGTAGTAATCAAAGTACAGTGGGAACTCACACGAGACAAATGACGATCCCCAGGTCGATGAACTAACCTGCACACATGTCACCAGGGAACTGCCATCTGACGTCTGGTATATGACCAACTAGCATGTTCCCGGCGAGTCCTGCCCGGTGTACTCATAACCCAATGAGCACCTGTATACATCTTAGGTGATCCAACTGACACCAGCGGCTTGTGAGACCGGCCACCGCCCCTCGTCGGGGTCTCGACTGTATACACTAGTCTACTCTGGAGTATCGATGCCCTGTCTCGAAACTCTCACGACTAGGGACCATTTAAGGATGTGCTTATAGACCGCCAGCTCCCACGTATATGATCGCCCTCATACTGCTGGTGGTCAAGCAAGAATCCTAGGGGCTCTATCAACGTGTAATAGCGACCTGTAAGGTCACCTAAAGCAGTACACGATGATAAAGGTAAACCAGATAGCATACTATCATCTCGAGTAAGACTGTCCTACCGGGATAGGTCCTCCATCAATCATTGCAATTACGTACCCGTGACCTAATAATTGACTCTGAGGGCACTATCTCCAACAATCTCCCACTTGCACTCAAGGCTAATTATTGTGATGTCGCATACTCACAGCCCGTGTGATACCGAACACCCAACTCCTCTACTAGTCAGTCTCACAAAGCTCGTTTGCGAAACTATTGCGTTCGAGGAATAGCCTCAGTGAGTGGATCCGCTTTGTTGTTTCTTTCTATGTCTCTCTATATCTCTAGTTCGTGGAGAAAGCCATCTCCCGAAAAGAGTAATACCTATCTTAGAATGTGTCTGGATGTCTGATAGGACCTAGCTCATAAATGAACTCCAAATCCAAACTTCTTAGACTGTATCGTTAACTGAACTTAATCAGTATCCAGCGCCATGCCTCCCTCGGTATTGCCTTGGACCACCTGTCCAAAATACTGCCCCTCATCAGAAGGGAAACTATAACTCTGACAACCTCCCTGTCGTCCAAGTCACCTTGGAAGCCTGGAATGATAACTGTCTCCCGAATGAGGCTGTCGTTATCATATCCTTAGAACATCCACTTATGTTCTAAAACTGCTTCCGACTGTTTCTCTAGGATTGCATTAATGTCAACTTATTTCATCTAGTGCAAGAACAACATCTGGTGTGGTACTTGACATTTCATGATTGACTCAATTTCCTGAGCAAGTGATCTGCCAATAATGCACTTCCCTCTCTACTTTAGTCTATAAGACACCTTTAGAGAGGGTGACTCCATCTTCTGCAGGTACACTACCGTGCATGGAGTCGTCCATTCTAAATACCCTTAGAATGCTGTCTAAGTACCCATATTGGGAGACTACCCAAATCTA
This sequence comes from Agapanthus africanus, assembly GCA_030015575.1. Taxonomy (NCBI): domain Eukaryota; kingdom Viridiplantae; phylum Streptophyta; class Magnoliopsida; order Asparagales; family Amaryllidaceae; genus Agapanthus; species Agapanthus africanus. The sequence continues at coordinate 373,427,380 of CM057343.1, read as the reverse complement.
GATCTAAAGCCATAGATCTAGTAACCAGAATGTCTGATATAAAATCCAAGTCCTTCGTGGAGAAACCACTGTGTGACGACCAAAGTATAACCGATCGTAGTATAGGAATATCACTTCCTACTCTGTGTATGTCATCCAAATACCAGGATATCACACTCTACTACCTTCTCAACAGATCCATCCCCTATTCTGATGAAGTCAAACCCATGACTGTCATGTCAGAAATAGATGATCTATCTCCGCTACATCTGCTTTAGTCTATAAATAGATATAAGCTACCTGTCCACCAATGCTTCCGCTGCTCCCACTGACTACGACAACCCTCTGGCAGAGTCATATAGACGTACACTTCTAAAACTAGTTTAGAATGACGCTATACTCATCCTCCCGCCGGGTCTCGCAGCCTGGAACAACAGCAATGGTAATTGTGGGTAAACAAGAACTTCCCTGTCACCGTCCTTGAGGCTACCGTAGTACTTCTTGGGTGCCTGAAGTTACCCATCTTATCTGCGGAGTGGCCAATGGAATGTCAATCCAGATTGAATCTTTAGGTTCCTTGTCAAATCTTCAGTAATCGTTCGTGGTTCTGGAATCACTTCCAGTTCTACCATACTCCCACTACTGTTTTCTGAAAAAAAAATCCATTTTTAATAAAACTGTGGCGAGTCTAGAACAATATTGCTATTGTTAATCCAGATGGTAGAAAGTCAACCCGCGTCATAGCCTGGGTCAACCCACAAACAGCCATTACAGAAACGTGCCTTGAGTTATCCAGAGTCTGGTTTTAAGCATAAGCCGGACAACTCCCCGTACCTTAACATCGTTAAGATACGAACTGTTCTATATCCAATATAGAACCAGAGGCACTGATTTAATTGAACCAGATTCAAATCATGCAGCTGTCTCCAGTGCATGTCAACTAAATGGAAGGAGGCCGATCAGCGTTACTCAACTTAGGAATGCTTCCAATCATGAGTAACCTGAAAGAGAAACAAGATCTCTTTATCATTACTATCAACTGAATACCATACACAAGTATCTACATCTTCGATCATTTTGAAGAATCCCGATACTTGCTACACCTGGTTCTCTACTCTATTCAAATACCTATAACTTCTCAAAATTCAGACCCTGTGTTTCCGCGAAACACCTGTCTAAAAACTAGAGAAGTCATAAGTAAACCGAATATAGTACGAGGACCAACCCCTCTGTCCTGATGGACCCTGGACAACATACAATACTCTGTATAAGTCCCTTGAGTCTGATAACTCATTCACTGTGTGTCGTAGGTTGAAAACTGTACTTATGGTCAAGAAGAATTACACCGCTGCTTAATGCTCCTTACCTAACCATCCACTGATATAGGTAAATGTCGTAGACATAATTTCAGAAAGGTATATCTCACTCTATGAAAATAGACGTACAGATGTATCAATTTGAAATTGGTGCATAACAGCGGATATTCAAAACCAAATATTTGCCGACCGGCAAACTACCCAGGTGATTTCCTCAAATATCACCGATTGTAACGAATCCCGATATAATGAGGATGATCACCCAATTCCCAATAACCTACTCCCACTCATCATCTGTAAAACCATACAGATGTGAGAATCATACCTGGTAAATACATACCCTGGAGCAAGTGTCTAATCGGGAAATCAATTTTCCTTTAACAGTACACAGTGAGACTGAAACATCGAAATGTTTCAATGGGGTATCCTGGTATTCCTAGTAATACCTCTTCCAGATTCACGACTGTAACCGTATAATTCTTTGCCACCTCTCCAAATCCCTTCATATGTCATTAGTCATTACCTTCTGCACACCCCTTTAGGCCAATTGGTTTTCTTCCTTCCCTACCGTTCGGCACCAGCCTATGGTTTGGAAGAAGACTATCCAATAAGTATAATGGGTGTACTGTCCTAATCCTAGGAGCACTCGCAATGCGAGAGAAGGTGAGGATAAAAGACAACCGAATAAACCTTATTCCTATTTCTCCTGAACCAGAATCCATCCCCGAACTGGAACAAGTTCCTTTTGAGTTCGTATATAACCATACGATGGAGTATCCAATAAACTGTGGATCTTCGTAGTGATACGGAGTGTCCTGGAGAAATACAAAGGTGATTTGGGAGTGGTAACGAAATATTTGGTTTGGTCGTGAATGGCAGTCGCAATTTACTTTGCCCTCCTTCTAATCCCTTTCTTTTGTCTTAACTTAATACCTTCTGCACACCATCGTTAGGCTAATTGGTTTTCTTCATTCCCTACCGGTCGGCACCAGCCTAAGGTTTGGAAGAAGACTATCCAATTTGCGTAATAGGTGTACTATCTCCTAAACCAAGGAGTACTCGCAACCTGAGAGAAGGTAAAAGGAAAAGACAACTGAATAATCCTATCCGTTTTCTCCAGAACCGGAAACCATCCTCGAATAAATTCTTTCGAGTTCGTATCTAACCATACGATGGTTTTGTCTAATTGAAGTGGACATTCGTAGTAAAACGGGGTGTCCTGGAGAAAAGGGTAAAAGTAGGAGTGGCAATGAGATTTGCAACTCTGACAATCCAAAAGCCAGTGTTAAAGAAGGTTCGGTCAACTTGGTCACTGAGTCATAGTCTAGGGTCGGGTCAATGGTCGCTGCCGAAGAGAGAGAGAAAAGAAACACTCAGCGTGCACTCTAACCTAGATCAGAATGGTTACCAATTTATCTAATCTGGAAACCTCCCACTGTACCTCAAATTCTCCTCCAAACCTAAAAGAAGAATTAGTCGGGAACACCCGAGGAGTAAACTAACTCATCAGTAGGAATCGGGATCCAACTATCATCGCATGATAACGTGACGGAATCCGCTCACGTCATCACACTCCAGAAGGTATGCGCATATCTGGCAAGTTTCAGTTCTTTTGAAACTCCCGATGTGATTTCTGCCCCATGCTCTTATGACCTTGACTTTGGCCAACAAATCATAAGTCACATGTCAAGTTCTACCCGTCATTCTCCAGGTTGATTCGAATCCACCCGCACAAGCCCTTGACTTTGGCCAACAAGGCTATACGACTGTTCCAAACCAACGCATCTATCTATGCTGCATATGAATAACCAACAGCTACCAAACACTGTGCCTTGACTTTGGCCAACAAACACAGCTTGAATACTATTGACTACCCATATGAAACGACGGAGGGCTACGAATGGTTTCTGGCGAAAACCTTTAACGTAACGAACTTGATATCGTTGAAGGAACGGATAGCTTTTTGAAAATATAGTGACGAAAACCATTGCTAAAGAGGTCACTCCCGGTGAAGGGATCTCGGCTCTTTCCCCGTAGAATGAGGTGCAGGATATTCTAACTGAATACCACGGTGCAAAGCAGAAGTAATCGGCTATAGTGAAGTTAATGCCCTGACGCAAACTTCTGTCCAAGGGGTCACTCCCGGTGAAGGGATCTCGGCCCTTGCCTCGTCGACTGAGGAGCAGGATATTCCAACTGAATACCACGATGCTAAACAAAAGTGAACGTCCTTGCAATAACAGCTTTTTGAAAAGTGTTCCAACAACATCAGATTAGGTTTGTTTTTAACTTGCATTGATCCGAATCAATGCAGTCCCATCAATTGATCACACCACAGAGAACGAAAATAATATGACGTACGTATATGCCATCCGCATTCGCCACTGGGTCCCGTCATTACCCGTTAGGTTAGCTAACTAACGACAGAGCGGGGACTGGACTAGAGCGGATGTAAAACATATACAACATCTACTAATATATATACCAATATATTATATTCGCTCAAGGCGTGATAAAAAATGCAACATCACAGAAATGTACAGCATCACAGAAACAATACAGATATCTGGGATCCCCGGGTTTCACAGAGCCACTACTGAAACCCGACGTTCCCCTGGTCGTGTGGATAGCCTGTGCAATGAGAACCTAGACCCCTACGGGCGCGGCAAGTCACCCGCCAAAACCTGAAGCGAGGCAGCCCCCTTCAGTGCCGTGAATGGACCACCCAGCACTTCACGGAATCCGGTAACTTGGGCACCCCTCCTGGGTCAACCTGTACCCCCTACGAGTGCGGCGAATAGCCCGCCAATCCTAGAGCGAAGCCCCCTCCGTCCCAATGCCATGAGATGCGGGCTTGTTGCCGTCTAGAACCCGGCTATCCGTGCACCCCTCCGCGGGGTAAGCCTAGTACAGAAAGTAAAATATACATACAACGGGTACATCGACCGCAACCTGGCCGTGCCCCAAAATAATAATACAAACAGGCAGTGACGGCAGTCCACATGTCGGACGCTCGCCCCGCAATATCAAATGTACATAATACAACCACAACTGTACTAGTATTGCATCCAGGCTATCCCCCACGACCGATCCGCAACATCACAGCAAAAACAGAACATCAACGTGAAAGTCACGTTCGCAAATCCGTCTAACTGGGCTATAGCAGTCAGACAGGATTTACCGATCGAGTGACATTCACGGTCGCAGATATAATGTAAATACTGTGAAATAATGTGTTTAAAATATCCGATCGATAAAAAATTAACATGTGGGCCCCCAAGCAATACTGTAGCACTCACAGAAATTCTGGGCCCAATATTAATATTCCAAAACCCCAATTTTCACCCCAGAAAGCCTCTGTAAAAATTTGGTGCAGTGAACCCAATAGTGTGCGGCGGAACCACGGCCCAAGGGGGTGTTTGGCCGCGGTTCAGCCCTCCTACAGTGGAGACACTTCATCGAATTTTCACAGAACTCTTATATTTTCCAGTACATCACTATTTTACAACCTGAAAAATTTTTGGAGACCAAAAAATTTCAACAGAAAACTGTCGTGAACAAAAATGTAGATTTTGGAATTTTGGTCGATCGGAAATGCAAAACACATTAGACAAAGCTAGACTAAGTTAATGGCGAGGCTCTGATACCACTGTAAGTGCACGGCGGCGCCCCGGCCGTCAATCCGACGGCCAAATGCGGAAGCGGTGATAAACTTTAATTTTTCTTGAACTGGCAAACCGCCGCGCACTAATACCCGGATCGAACCACTAACTAGTCCTAGCTATCTACAAGATGGGGAAGAGAGATATACCGACAGATCCGAGTCCTCCGGTCTTCTCGTCGTCGTCCCGATCTCCTGTGGAATGTCCCGTCACCTCCTCGTCGCCGGAAGTGCACCACATCGCCTACTTCTTTTACGGGCTCCCACCTCAATGTCGAGGCAACTCGGGCACGAAGCTGGCTAGTCGACGTGCCCAAGATTTGCTGTAGAATGTGTAGTAAGCTATTGTCTCTATTGGGGTTGAAGGAGTTGCCATATGGTGGAGGAAAAGATACAAGATTTTGGAGAGGAGCTAAAAAGACTTTTCCAAACCAAAATGAGTGTAATTCCCTCTTCTAAAAATTGGGACAGCCCCCACACACATATGGCCGGCCATGGACATAGGAGGGGAGGGAATGAGGGAGGTCACCAAAAGAATGAGTGGAGAAGTCTATCATGCAAGTGAGAGGAATCAAAAGATATCATGAAAGAACATGATCACTAACACCAAAACCACACTCAACACACTAATCATCAACAACCATGATGCTTACAAAGTCAAGCCATCATGAAGAAGCTAGAAGTCAAGGTCAAGGAAAAGCTATCATGATACAACAAAATGCAAAGACCCCCCTCCACAAATGCCTATTTGCAACAATGCAAATAAGCCCTCCTCCACCAATCTTCGGCCAATGAATGATACAAAGGAAATTGGCCGAAACGGAAAGCAAACTGGCAACTCCAGAAAACTGGTCCCGTAATAAATTACAGGAAAACCCCGATACTGTGCATACACACCAGCATCTGTATTTCGACCGAAATACAAATGCAATGAGACAAAATCTACACTGTACTATACTAGGATCCGGCTTAAACCAAAGCCGGCTAGTAATATCCGTTCGATCCTGATCCGTGCAATACCGCACGCATCTGATCGAACCCTGCCATATATCCATACGGCCTATAATACAAACTGTCCGATCCTGATCCGTGCAATACCGCACGTATCTGATCGGACCTTGCCATATCTCCATACGGCCTCTACAACCTTTCGCCCGAAAGCTGAGTAACTGAATGTGGGGGACTCTAAAGAATCATCAACACCTTGGTTGTGGATTTAACCACTAGCACGTTAGAGGTATAAGCCAATACATAACGGGCTACCAGGTATTGACCAAAAGGGACGTCTGTGAGCGAACTCAGCCTGACACCCTACTGAGCCTGTCAGTGACAATATCCGTACAGTCCGGTCCATTCGTCTACGAGCATCGCATGGCGGGCCTAGGGGGTTGGTAAAAGTCAGACCCCCAAAAACGGTACAAGTCGTGTCGGAGTGTAGCCCAGAACACCCTGAGATACTACTGGAATACCTACCAGTAAATCTCCTTGCCTCGGCCGAGGGCTTCGTGTAATGGCTCTCCTAGACACAGCATGACCTCACCCCCAATACCGGGAGAGACGAACCCCTGAAGATACGCTTACTGCCTCCATGTGGCTCGGGACTGTACCCAACTAAAACCTGTTTGCACGACTCCTTTGAGCCGTGGTAGGGTAGTAATCAAAGTATAGTGGGAACTCACACGAGACAAATGACGATCCCCAGGTCGATGAACTAACCTGCACACATGTCACCAGGGAACTGCCATCTGATGTCTGGTATATGACCAACTAGCATGTTCCCGGCGAGTCCTGCCCGGTGTACTCATAACCCAATGAGCACCTGTATACATCTTAGGTGATCCAACTGACACCAGTGGCTTGTGAGACCGGCCACCGCCCCTCGTCGGGGTCTCGACTGTATACACTAGTCTACTCTGGAGTATCGATGCCCTGTCTCGAAACTCTTACGACTAGGGACCATTTAAGGATGTGCTTATAGACCGCCAGCTCCCACGTATATGATCGCCCCCATACTGCTGGTGGTCAAGCAAGAATCCTAGGGGCTCTATCAACGTATAATAGCGACCTGTAAGGTCACCTAAAGCAGTACACGATGATAAAGGTAAACCAGATAGCATACTATCATCTCGAGTAAGACTGTCCTACCGGGATAGGTCCTCCATCAATCATTGCAATCACGTACCTGTGACCTAATAATTGACTCTGAGGGCACTATCTCCAACAGGGTACAGTCCCGAGCCACATGGAGGCAGTGAGCGGATCTTCAGGGGTTCGTCTCTCCCGGTATTGGGGGTGAGGTCGCGCTGTGTCTAGGAGAGCCATTACACGAAGTCCTTGGCCAAGGCAGGAGATTTACTGGTAGGTATTCCAGTAGTATCTCAGGTTGTTCTGGGCTACACTCCGACACGACTTGTACCGCTTTTGGGGGTCTGACTTTTACCAACCCCCTAGGCCCGCCATGCGATGCTCATAGACGAACGGACCGGACTGTACGGATATTGTCACTGACAGGCTCAGTAGGGTGTCAGGATGAGTTCGCTCATCGACGTCCCTTTTAGTCAATAGCTGGTGGCCCGTTACGTATTGGCTTATACCTCTGACGTGCTAGTGGTTAAATCCACAGCCAGTATTGACGAGTCTTTAGAGTCCACCACACTTTCAGTTACTCAAGCTTTCGGGCGAAACGCTGTAGAGGCCGTATGGAGATATGGCAGGGTCCGATCAGATACGTGCGGTATTGCACGGATCAGGATCGGACGGTTAGTACTAGAGGCCGTATAGATATATGGCAGGGTTCGATCAGATACGTGCGGTATTGCACGGATCAGGATCGGACGGATATTACTAGCCGGCTTTGGTTTAAGCCGGGTCCTAGTATAGTACAGTGTGGATTTTGTCTCATTGCATTTGTGTCCGGTCGGAATACAGATGCGGGTGTGTATGCACAGTATCGGGGTTTTCCTGTAATTTATTACGGGACCAGTTTTCTGGGGCTATTTGCAAGTTTGCAAATAACACTTAGTGGAGGGGTTTCTTGCAAATGCTTTGATTATGATGGCATCTTTTCTTTTGATGCACCATCACTTGCATTAATTGAGATAAGAGAGTTGGGTTTGATGTGAATATGTTATGATGATGTTTTGGTTGTGGTCACCCTCCACCTTTTCCTACACTCACCTCCCTTAGTTGATTCTCTCGACCATTCACACAAATTAGAGGCCGGCCACATTTTTAGGGGAGAAGGGGAGAAAAATGAGAGGGTTTCATTTTGATGAGGATAATTTGGTTCATCTCATTTTTCCTTGCTACACACATTCTAGCTCCACTTCAAAATTCCATTCCTCCATCAAGGCAACTACAAACCCCAAATGAGACATAGCCTCAACCCTACACATTCTACAGTAAATCTTGGACGCGTCGGCCAGCCAACTTCGCGCCCGAGTTGCCTCGGTATTGAGGTGGGAGCCCGTAAAAGATGCAGACGATGTGGTGCCCTTCCGGCAAGGATGTGACGACCGGAGGATCTGCGGGAGATCGGGACGAAGACGAGAAGACCGGAGGACTCGGATCACTCGGTATATCTCTAACCCGTCTTGTTGTTAGCTAGATCTAGTTTAATGGTCCGATCCGGGTGTTTAGTGCGCGGTGGTGCCGGTTTGCTAAGTTCGCAAAATTAAAGTTTATCACCGCTTTCGCATTTGGCCGTCGGATTGACGGCTGGGGCGCCGCCGTGCACTTACATTGGTATCAGAGCCTCGCCATTAATTTCGTCTAGCTTTGTTTGATGTGTTTGCATTTCCGATCGACCAAAATTCCAAAAACTCGCGTTTTTCTTTACATCAGTTTTCTGTCGAAATTTTTTGAAGTCCAAAAATTTTTCAGGTTGTCTCAGAATGATGTGCAGGGAGTTCTAAGAACACTGGAAAAATTCGACAACACGATCCCTCCGTACGACCGCGGAACCGCGGCCATAACAACTCTTTAGGCCGCGGTTCCGCCGCAGGAATGAGGGATCATGTCATCGTTTTTTTGCAGTGGGCTTGTGGGATAAAAATAGGGGTTTTAGAATATTAAAATTGGGCCCAGAATTTCTGTGAGTGCTACAGTATTGCTTGGGGGCCCACTTGTTAATTTTTGATCGATCGGATATTTTAAACACATTATTTCACAGTATTTACATTATATCTGCGACCGTGAATGTCACTTGATCGGTAAATCCTGTCTAACTGCTATAGCCCGGTTAGACGGATTTGCGAACGTGACTTTCACGTTGATGTTCTGTGTTTTTGCTGTGATGTTGCGGATCGGTCGTGGGGGATAGCCTGGATGCAATGTTAGTACAATTTTGTTGTATTATGTACATTTGATATTGCGGGACGAGCGTCCGACATGTGGACTGCCGTCACTGCCTGTTTGTATTATTATTTTGGGTCACGAGCAGGTTGCGGTCGATGTACCCGGTGTATGTATATTTTACTTTCTGTACTAGGATTACCCCGCGGAGGGGTGCATGGATAGCCGGGTTCAAGAGGGCAACAAGCCCGCATCTCATGGCATTGAGACGGAGGGGGCTTTACTCTAGGATTGGCGGGCTATTCGCCGCACTCGTAGGGGGTACAGGTTGACCCAGGAGGGGTGCCCAAGTTACCGGATTCCGTTAAGTGCTGGGTGGTCCATTCACGGTGCTGAAGGCGGCTGCCTCGCTTCAGGTTTTGGCGGGTGACTTGCCGCGCCCGTAGGGGTCTAGGATTTCATTGCACAGGCTATCCACACGACCAGGGGAACGTCGGGTTTTCAGTAGTGGCTCTGTGAAACCCGGGGATCCCAGATATCTGTATTGTTCTGTGATGCTGTACATTTCTGTGATGTTGCATTTTATCACACGTTGAGCGAATATAATATATTGGTATATATATTAGTAGATGTTGTATATGTTTTGCATCCGCGCTAGTCCAGTCCCCGCTCTGTCGTTAGTTATCTAACCTAACGGGTAATGACGGGACCCAGTGGTGAATGCGGATGGCATATACGTACGTCAGTATATTTTCGTTCTTTGTGGTGTGATCAATTGATGGGACTGCGTTGATTCGGATCAATGCAAGTTAAAACAAACCTATTCTGATGTTGTTGGAACACTTTTTCAAAAAGCTGTTATTGCAAGGACGTTCACTTTTGTTTTGCATCATGGTATTCATTTGGAATATCCTGCTCCTCAGTCGACGAGGCAAGGGCCGAGATCCCTTCACCGGGAGTGACCCCTTGGACAGAAGTTTGCGTCAGGGCACTAACTTCGCTATAGCCGATTACTTTTGCTTTGCATCGCGGTATTCATTTGGAATATCCTGCACCCCATTCTACGGGAAAAGAGCCGAGATCCCTTCACCGGGAGTGACCTCTTTAGTAAAGGTTTTCGTCACTATATTTTCTAAAAAGCTATTCGTTCCTTCAACGATATCAAGTTCATTACGTTAAAGGTTTTCGCCAGAAACCATTCGTAGCCCTCCGTCGTTTCATATGGGTAGTCAATAGTATTCAAGCTGTGTTTGTTGGCCAAAGTCAAGGCACAGTGTTTGGTAGCTGTTGGTTATTCATATGCAGCATAGATAGATGTGTTGGTTTGGGGCAGTCGTACTACCATTTTGGCCAAAGTCAAGGGTATGTACGGGTGGGCTCAAATTAACCTGGAGAATGACAGGTTGAACTTGACATGTGACTTATGATATGTTGGCCAAAGTCAAGGTCATAAGAGCATGGGGTAAAAATCACATCGGGAGTTTCAAAAGAACTGAAACTTGCCAGATATGCGCATACCTTCTGGAGTGTGATAACGTGAGCGGATTCCGTCACTTTATCATGCGATGAGAGTTGGATCCCGATTCCCACTGATGAGTTAGTTTACTCCTCGGGTATCCCCGATTAATTCTTCTTTTAGGTTTGGAGGAGAATTTGAGGTACAGTGGGAGGTTTCCTGATTAGATAAATTGGTAACCATTCTGATTTAGGTTAGAGTGCACGCTGAGTGTTTCTTTTCTCTCTCTCTTTGGCAGCGACCATTGACCCGACCCTAAGACTATGACTCAGTGACCAAGTTGACCGAACCTTCTTAACACTGGCTTTTGGATTGTCAGAGTTGCAGACCTCATTGCCACTCCTACTTTTACCCTTTTTTCCAGGACACCCCGTATTACTACAAACGTCCACTTCCATTGGACAAAACCATCGTATGGTTAGATACGAACTCGAAGGAATTCGAGGATGGTTTCCGGTTCTGGAGAAAACGGATAGGATTATTCAGTTGTCTTTTCCCTTTTACCTTCTCTCAAGTTGTGAGTACTCCTGTGTCTAGGAGATAGTACACCTATTATGCAAATTGGATAGTCTTCTTCCAAACCTTAGGCTGGTGCCGACCGGTAGGGAATGAAGAAAACCAATTAGCCTAAACGGTGTGCAGAAGGTATTAAGATTAAGACAAAGCAAGGGATTAGTAAGAGGGCAAAGTAAATTGCGACTGCTGTTCATGACCAAACCAAGTATTCCTTCGCCAATCCTAAATCACCTTTGTATTTCTCCAGGACACTCCGTATCACTACGAAGATCCACAGTTTATTTGGATACTCCATCGTATGGTTATATACGAACTCGAAAGGAACTTGTTCTAGTTCGGGGATGGATTCTGGTTCAGGAGAAATAGGAATAAGGTTTATTCAGGTGTCTTTTATCCTCACCTTCTCTCGCATTGTGAGTGCTCCTAGGATTAGGACAGTACACCCATTATGCTTACTGGATAGTCTTCTTCCAAACCATAGGCTGGTGCCGAACGGTAGGGAAGGAAGAAAACCATTTGGCCTAAGGGGTGTGCAGAAGGTAATGACTAAAAGACATATAAAGGGATTTGGAGAGGTGGAAAAGAATTATACGGTTATAGTTGTGAATCTGGATAATGGTAGAGGCATTACTAGGAATACCAGGATACCCCATCGAAACATTTCAATGTTTCAGTTCACTGTGTAATGTTAAAAGAAAACTGATTTCCCGATTAGATACTTACTCCAGGGTATGTATTTACCAGGTATGATTCTCACATCTGTATGGTTTTACAGATGATGAGTGGGAGTAAGTTATTGGGAATTGGGTGATCATCCTCATTATATCGGGATTCGTTGTAATCGGAGATATTTGAGTAGATCACCTGGGCTGTTTGCCGGTCGGCAAATATTTGGTTTTGAATATCCGCTTTTATGCACCAATTTCAAATTGATATATCTGTATGTCTATTTTCATAGAGTGAGATATACCTTTCTGAAATTATGTCTATGACATTTACCTATATCAGTGGATGGTTAGGTAGGGAGCATTAAACAGCGGTGTAATTCTTCTTAACCATAAGTACAGTTTTCAACCTACGACACACAGTGAAAGAGTTGTTAAACTCAGCGGACTTATACAGAGTATTGTATGTTGTCCAGTGTCCATCAGGACAGAGGGGTTGGTCCTCGTACTATATTCGGTTTACTTATGACTTCTCTAGTTTTTAGACAGGTGTTTCGTGGAAACACAGGGTCCGAATTTTGAGAAGTTATTGGTATTTGAATAAAGTAGAGAACCAGGTATTGCAAGTATCGGGATTCTTCAAAGTGATCGAAGATGTAGATACTTGTGTATGGTGTTCAGTTGATAGTAATGATTAAGAGAAATTGCTTCTCTTTCAGGTTACTTATAATTGGAAGCATTCCTAAGTTGAGTAACGCTGATCAGCCTTTTTCCATTTAGTTGACATGCACTGGAGACAGCTGCATGATTTGAATCTGGTTAAATTAAATCAGTGCCTCTGGTTCTATATTGGATATAGAACAGTTCATATCTTAACGATGTTAAGGTACGGGGAGTTGTCCGGCTTATGATTAAAACCAAACACTGGACAACTCAAGGCACGTTTCTGTAATGGCTGTTTGTGGGTTGACCCAGGCTATGACGAGGGTTGACTTTCTACCATCTGGGAGATCAATAGTAATATTGTTCTGGACTCGCCACAGTTTTAATAAAAATGGATTTTTTCAAAAGCAGTAGTGGGAGTATGGTAGAACTGGAAGTGATTCCAGAACAGCAAACGATTACTGAAGATTTGATAAGGAACCTAAAGATTCAATCTGTTTTGACATTCCATTGGCCACTCCGCAGATACGGTGGGTAACTTCAGGCACCCGAGAGGTACTCCGGTAGCCTCAAGGACGGTGACAGGGAAGTTCTTGTTTACCCACACTTGCCATTGTTGTTGTTCCAGGCTGCGAGACCCGGCAGGAGGATGAGTATAGCGTCGTTCTAAACTAGCTTTGGAAGTGCACATCTATATGACTCTGCCAGAGGGTTGTCGTAGTCAGTGGGAGAAGCGGAAGCATTGGTGGACATCAGGCTTATGTCTATTTATAGACTAAAGCAGATGTAGCGGAGATAGATCATCTATTTCTGATGTGACAGTCATAGGTTTGACTTCATCAGAATAGGGGATGGATCTGTTGGGTAGGTAGTAGGGTGTGATATCCGGGTTTTGGAAGACATACACAAAGTAGGAAGTGATATTCCTATACTACATTCAGTTATTCTTTGGTTGTCACACAGTGTTTTCTCCACATAGGACTTGGATATAATATCCGACATTCTGGTTACTAGATCTATGATTTTAGATCTAGATTTGGGTGGTTTCCCAATCAGGGTACTTAGACAGCATTCTATGAGTATTTAGAATGGTCGACTCCTGACACAGTAGTGTACCTGCAGGTGACGGAGTCTGTTAGTGTATATGCCCTAGAGGCCATTACTGTATCATACTAGTTTGTATATTACTTAATGGATGCTTGGGATATTCACCTTGTATATACAATCTTGCTCAAAATAGTAGTATGCTACTTGGTTTGTTTCTACTTCAATGTGTACATGTGTTTATTTTTGTATATCGCCTATACACATTAGTAGAGCCCTTAGGATCTTTGCTTGATTACCAGCGATGTGATGGCCGTTACACTAGTGGGGCTGGGTAATCTATAAGCACATCCTTATGCAGGTCCCTGGTCGCAGGACTATCGAGACAGGGCATCGATACTCCGGAGTAGACCAGCGCATGCGCTTCTCATCCCAGTGTGGGAGACGGTCTGTCCCACAGCCGTCAGTACGTCGTACTTGGGATAGTATGCGGGTGCTCGTTAGGTTACGGGTACACTGGACAGGACTCGTCGGGAACTGACTAGTTGGTATTATACCTATCATCAGTTATCAGTTCCCAGGTGACATGAGTACAGCTTAGTCCGCTGACTTGACACTGTCACTCCGCCTCGAGTGTGTTCCCACTGTACTTTGATCACTACCCTACCACGGCTCAAAGGAGTCGTGCAAATAGGTAGTGGTTGGGTGCAGTCCCGAAGCACTTGGAGGCAGTGACGGTTAGACAGGATTCGTCTCTCCCGGTATTGGGGGATGACATCGCGCTGTGTCTAGGAGAGCCATTACACGAGTAGTCCCTGGCCAGGGCAAACGAGATATACTGGTAGGTTTCCAGTGTTATCTCAGGGTGTTTTGGGCTTCGCTCCGGCACGACTTGTACCGCTATTGGGGGACTGACGTTTACCGCCCTCTAGGCCCGCCATGCGATGTATCAGACGAACAGACCGGACTGTACGGAGAATGTCACACTCAGGCTCAGTAGGGGTTCAGATGGGTTTCGCCTCGTCGGTCTTCTTGTCGGCATTACCTGGGGACCATTACGCACAGCTAGTGCCGCTTGCGGTCTGTGGTTAAACCCACTGCCAGCGTAGTGTCGAGTCTTTAGAGTCCCACACAGAAAGCTTTTCGCCTTTAGGCAAAAGAGTAGAGGTCGCATGGTATTGCGACAGGTCGCATGGTTTTGCGACAGGGTTCGGTCACATCCGTGCACTTGTGCACGTACAGTGTCCGGACAGTTTACACTAGCGGGCTTTGGTTTAAGCCAGATCCTAGTGTATCTTATGGGATTGGATTTATCCAGTTTGCATTCGTGTTCCTCGGAACGCGGATGCGGGTGTGTATGCACAGTTGACAGGGAGGCACAGACAGCGGATTCTCATTAGGGTTGTTGACAGTTGACCGTTGACTTTTTGACTTTTTGCTCAACCCTAATGAGAATATGATATGCGATTAACTATTATATTAATTAAGTATTATGGTGACTTGGTTGTTGACTTTTGTTGACTTTGTTGACTTGTTGACTTTTGTTGACTTGTTGACTTTGTTGACCGGTTGACTAGGCTTGACTAGTTGACCATCATGATAACCATCGTTATCATTTCATGCCAAAGACTTTTACTTGCTTGTTCATTTGAGTAAAATGAGTGCATGACATGATAAGGTTATGGTTGCTTCAACCATCACATAAGACTTTTATTGATATGATGAGTTATGATTACATTGGATTATGAGAGGGTGAGAGACAAAAGAGAGCCTCATTCTTTCTTGCTCATTCTCTCTCTTGTTCTTGAGCTCTTCTCTTGCTCTCACCCTCAACCTCTTGCTCCCTCTCTTGATCTATGGTTCTCTTGTCTCATGAGTTGAGAATCAAGAACCATAGATAAAATCCCATTCTAAATCTTCTCTACTCATTCTAGTTCACTAGGTTTAGCAAACCAAGTGAACTAGTTTCTTCAAAGAACGAAGAAGGAGCTAAAGGTTGGAGCTTTCAGGTGGATCTATCTTCGGCGTACGGAGACGACGAGAAGAAGCCATCGGACCACCATCGGAGCTTTGAAGACGAAGGAGTTCAAGACAAGTTTAGGTATAACCATCTCCATCCGAGTAGCTAACTCTCTTTAGCAAAGTTTGCTAGTTTTAATTTAGTTAAAGATCCCGACTTTGCTTAGTCCATGTTGCCCCTTGCGCTAAAAATTTGATTTTTATACCGTTTCCGCCTCCCCGTAAGAGCCGGGGGTCGCAACGTGGACTTACAGTGGTATCAGAGCCTAACTAAACTTAAACTAGCTTGGTAGTGAAGTGTAACGAAGTTCGGAACCGGAAAAATCAAAAAAAACCAAACTTTTACAAAACCTGAGTTTCTGTTGAAATTTTTTCTGGTCAAAATGAAAAACTTTATACTCCTAAATTCGGCTCAGGGTTTTGTGTGAACACCCATGAAAAGCGGTCCACTGTTTCGTTCAAACCGCCGCCCTTCCGCGGCACGAGGTAGGCATGTGCCGCGGAAGCGCCGCGGTTTGTCGTCTTCTCTGCATCGTTTTTCGTGCAGTGTGTGTCTGTGTTGGTTTTGGGATTTTTGAAATATATTATATGTGCCCAGATTTTCCAGAAAAGAAATTTCCTTTTGGGGTCCTATAATTCCGTATTTTTTTCCGAACTTCACTGCACTTTGACTATGATGGTTATATCTGTGATGTTTGCATGTATTGAACGTCGGCTAATCGCTATAAGTCGATTGGTCGGGGTTATACATGATCTGTAATGTGCTGGAATGTGTATATAAATATGTTGGATTGTCGCGGGTGAATAGCCGGGGGTTGTGAGACGAGAGTTTTCTTTTCTTGCAATTCATGTAAATTTGTAAATTGATGTAATAATTATTTGTATGGCCGCACAACCGGGTCGGGGTTGTAGCCGTCATTGTATAATTTCTTTTTACTGTTTTTGCTCCTAGGATAGACCCATGGAGGGGGTGCACAAACTACCGGGTATGCCGAAGTGTCGAGTGGCCTACTCATGGAGATGAGGGAGGTTACTATGCTTCGGGTACTTGGCGGGTAGTTTGCCGCACCTGTAGGGGTCTTGGGTGGGGTCTTGGCTATTCACCGCGACCGTGTAATCTGTCTTTCGTTACAGGCTCGTACGAATTACAGATTCCTAGTATATCCAATGTATTTATCTGTGATCTGAAATGTTTATCATTGCAGTATATCTATATATGATATTATTTAGGCGTTGCTTATGTTTTACAGACGCGCTAGCCCAGCCCCCGCTCTGTCGTTAGTTAAGTAACCTAACGGGTAATGACGGGGCCTCGTGGCGAATGCGAATGGCAGAAGCGTACGTCATATTTTGGTTGTTTTCTGCAATGGTAGGATTAAATGATGGGACGCATTAAAAGAACTAATGCAAGAATATCACGCATTAAAAGAACTAATGCAAGATAATAAACCAAGTTAAAGTCGTTGGAACACTTTCGAAAAACCACTCGGTTCTTTTCAAAAACAACTTTTAAATGCGGAGCTTGAGCCACTCCTTTTAAAAGCTATCTCGTTCCATCGACCAAATCAAGTTCACTACGTTCACGGTTTTGCCAAAACCATCCGTAGCCCTCCGTCGTTTCACATGAATAGTCAATAGTATTCAAGCTGTGTTTGTTGGCCAAAGTCAAGGCACAGTGATTGGTAGCTATTGGGTATTCATGTGCAGCATAGATAGATGCGTTGGTTTGGAACAGTCGTACTGCCTTGTTGGCCAAAGTCAAGGGTAGGTGCGGGTGGATTCAAATTAACCTGGAGAACGACGGGCAGAACTTGACATGTGACTTATGATTTGTTGGCCAAAGTCAAGGTCATAAGAGCATGGGGCAAAAATCCACATCGAGAGTTTCATAAGTACTGAAACTTGCTAGATTTGCATACCATTTGGAGTGTGATGATTCTGGTAGGATTCCTTCAGTTTCGTCACGCAATGATATTTGGATCCCGATCCTACTGTGAGTATATGCTACTCCTCGGGAAATTTCTCACTAATCGATCAATGCTATAAACCTAGTAGGTGCCTAGAAAGGTGTTAGCGGGGCTACGCCCCCAGGGAAAAGAGGTTCTTTAATTAAGGAACTTCGCGAAAGCATTGGAAAACCTCCCTCGAAGTACCGACACCGGCCTGGCTGAACGGTTAAGCAAGTATTGTGCGGTGGGATTGATCCCGGCTAATTCTTCCTTTATGGTTTGAGGAGGGATTCGAGAAACAGTGGGAGCCATCCTGTTTAGACAAACTAAAAACCACTCTAAACTTGCAAGAGCATCATGCTGAGTGTTTCTTCTTCTCTCTCCTAATTGCAGCGACCAATCAACATGACTGGACTTAAGTTACTCCTAGATAAAAACAAACTGACAGGGCCAAACTACAAAGATTGGCTCAGGAATGTCAAGATAGCAATCACTTATGACAAGCTGGGGTATCTTCTTACCACCAAAGCTCCCCCTATCCCTGGTCCAACTTCCAGCGTCGCGGATAAGGAAATCCGCAAGACTTGGGAGATTGATAGCGCAAAGGCCAAATGCCTCCTGCTTGCCTCGATGGACAACGAACATCAGAGGAGGCATGAGAATATGGACATGGAATCCATATTGCTTCATACAAAAGAACTGTATGGAGAGCAATCTCGTATCGCAAGATACGAAGCGTCGAAAAAGTTATTTTCGACAAGAATGGCCGTCGGATCATCAGTACACGAGCACGTGCTAAAGATGATCGGCTTCATTGAGGAGCTCGCTGACCTAGGGATCACATTGGAGAGTGAGCTATATACCGATATAGTTCTCCAGTCCCTTCCTTCCACTTACGCCCAGTTTATACTGAACTTCAACTTACAAGAAAAGGAGGTTGAACTTTCAGAGCTCCTCAACATGCTGAGGAGCGCAGAGGGCACCCTACAGAAAGGTAGGGATACATCCACTTTGTTTGTAGGAGGATCATCTTCTTCTAGGTCCAAGGCGAAAGCCAAGGGAAAGAAGAAGAAAGCCCCCGCCAAACCAAGGGGCGGTGTTAGTAAAGTGGATACGAAGGGAAAAGCAAAAGCAACAAAGATAGCGGGGAAGCTTGTGGATAAGGAAGAATGCTTCTATTGTTATAAGAAAGGACACTGGAAGAATGATTGCAGGGCCTGGAAGGCCAGAACACAGGAATTGAAGCAGGTTGCAGCTTCAGCTTCAGGTGTATATGTTATTGAAAACTGTCTTTCAATAAACTCTACTTCCTAGGTATTGGATACCGGATCAGGATCTCATATCTGTAATTCTTTGCAGGCGTTGAGAAACCGTAGGGTTTTGAAGGCAGGTGACATGACCCTCAAAGTTGCGAACGGAGCTAGCATGGATGCTAAAGCCGTGGGGGACTATCACCTGGGAATGTCAGATGGACATGTTTTGGTTTTGCGTAATTGCTTTTTTGTACCCAACGCAACTTGTAATATCATTTCTGTATCTTTAGTTTCTAAAGAAGGTTATGAATTTGCGTTTGTAAGTAATGTTGTAAACATTCACCTTAATCAAGTTTTGATTGGGTCAGGTACATTGAGTAATGGTATATACGTGTTAAACCAACCACAGATTTTCAACGTCCAGAATACACACAAAAGAAAGTCTCCGGAAATGAATCAGACTTTCTTATGGCATTGTAGATTGGGTCACATCAATGAGAGAAGGTTGACTAAGTTACATACAGAAGGATATTTGAATGCGTTCGAATATCAATCGTATGCCACTTGTCAATCTTGTCTCAAAGGAAAGATGACAAAGACTCCGTTTACTGGACAAGGAGTAAGAGCGAGCGAGCTCTTGGGACTCGTACAAAGTGACGTGTGCGGTCCAATGTCTACACATGCCCGAAGCGGACATTCTTACTTCATTACTTTTACGGATGACTTCTCAAGGTACGGTTATGTCTTCTTGATGAAACATAAGTCCGAGGCCTTTGGAAAATTCCAGGAGTATAAGAATGAAGTAGAGAAACAGACCGGCAAAAGTATTAAGATTCTAAGATCGGATCGAGGTGGAGAATACTTAAGTGCCGAGTTCCTGGACTATTTAAAAGAGAACGGAATTCTCTCTCAGCTTACTCCTCCATACACCCCGCAACATAACGGTGTATCGGAGAGACGGAACCGCACCCTATTGGATATGGTGCGGTCCATGATGAGTAATGCTGAGTTGCCGCGATCATTCTGGGGGTATGCGCTAGAATCAGCCGCATACCTTTTGAACCGAGTTCCTACTAAGACCGTGCCTACTACACCATATGAGATGTGGTGTGGGAAGAGACCCTATCTTAAGCATATTAAGACATGGGGATGTCCAGCTTTTGTCAAAAAGCAGCATGCGGACAAGCTCGAGGCACGCTCAGTACAGTGCAAGTTTGTGGGATATCCAAAGAATTCCAAAGGATATTTCTTCTACTGTGAAGAGGAACAAAAAGTCCTTGTTTCTCGTCATGCCTACTTCTTGGAAACTGAGTTTGTGGAAACCCAGATAAGTGGAAGCACAGTAGAACTGGAAGAAATTCCAGAACCACGGACTATTACTGAAAGTTTAGTGGAACCAGAGGGTTCAACAGAACAGGACATTCCTACGCCGCTCCGCAGGAGTAGTAGGCAGTCTCATCCGCCCGAGAGATACTACGGTTTTCTCATAGACGGGGATAGAGAGGATTGCATCATAGATTATGATGAGCCTACTAGCTTCCAGCAGGCCGTTCAGAGCGTTGACTCAGTGAAATGGCTGGATGCAATGCGGACCGAAATGGAGTCTATGTACACCAACAAGGTATGGACGTTAGACATTGCTCCAGACGGGGTAAAACCCGTAGGATGCAAGTGGATCTTCAAAAGGAAGATTGGTGTAGATGGACAGGTTGAGACCTATAAAGCTAGGCTGGTAGCAAAGGGTTTTCGTCAAAGACCTGGCTTGGACTATGACGAAACCTTTTCTCCAGTAGCCATGCTGAAATCCATTCGGATCCTTCTTGCCATTGCTGCCTTCCACGATTATGAGATCTGGCAAATGGACGTAAAGACAGCTTTTCTAAATGGAAATTTAGAGAAGTGTGTCTATATGGACCAGCCGGAGGGTTTCATTCAGAGTGGGAGCAGCGGAAAGGTGTGCAAGTTGCTTAAGTCCATCTAAGGACTAAAGCAGGCATCGCGGAGTTGGAACATCTGCTTTGATGAGACGGTCAAAGAATTTGGCTTTATCAAAAATCCAGATGAACCATGCATCTATAGTAGATTTGTAGCGAGAACTGTAGTATTCCTCGTCTTATACGTGGATGACATTCTCTTAATAGGAAATGACATTCCTATGCTACAATCTGTCAAGGGGTTCTTGTCACACAGGTTCTCCATGAAAGACCTGGGTGATGCCTCATACATTCTGGGTATCCGGATCTACCGTGACAGATCCAAGAGGATATTAGGACTATCACAGTCCAGGTACATCGACACCATACTGAAGAGATTCAGTATGGAAGATTCCAAGCGCGGTAACCTACCGGCTTGTCACGGGATCACCCTCTCTAAAGAGATGTCTCCCAAGACTGATTTGGAGAGGGATCGCATGTCTATTATACCCTACGCTTCTGCGGTAGGCTCTATAATGTATGCGATGTTGTGTACCAGACCGGATGTAGCTTATGCACTGAGTTTGGTAAGCCGGTATCAGTCAAACCCTGGGGAGAAACACTGGATAGCGGTAAAGAACATTCTCAAGTACCAGAGAAGGACTAAGGAGATGTTCTTGGTGTATGGCGGAAAAGACCTCCAGATCGAGGCCTTTGCTGACTCCAGCTTCCAGAGTGACAAGGATGATTCCAAGTCCATGTCGGGTTTTGTCTTTACCCTCAATGGAGGGGCGGTGTGTTGGAAGAGTTCCAAACAGGAAACCGTTGCAGACTCGACGATGGAAGCGGAATACATCGCTGCATCTGATGCCGCAAAAGAAGCTGTCTGGATGAGGAAGTTCTTGAAAGAACTTCAGGTGGTTCCGTCCATTGTTGATCCAATACCTCTGTATTGCGATAACAACGGGGCTATAGCTTTAGCGAAGGAACCCAGGTCCCATCAGAAATCCAGGCACATCTTGAGGCGGTATCACCTGATCAGGGAGATCGTGGATCGCCAGGAGATCGAGGTTCGGAGAGTCGCTTCAGAAGACAACACTGCAGATCCATTCACCAAGGCCTTGCCCCAGACTCAGTTCGAGCGGCTGATCGAGATGATAGGTCTTCGATACGCCAGTACATGGCCTTAGTGCAAGTGGGAGATTGTTAGTGTATATGCCCTAGAGGCCATTACTGTATCATACTAGTTTGTATATTACTTAATGGATGCTTGGGATATTCACCTTGTATATACAATCTTGCTTAAAATAGTAGTATGCTACTTGGTTTGTTTCTACTTCAATGTGTACATGTGTTTATTTTTGTATATCGCCTATACACATTAGTAGAGCCCTTAGGATCTTTGCTTGATTACCAACGATGTGATGGCCGTCACACTAGTGGGGCTGGGTAATCTATAAGCACATCCTTATGCAGGTCCCTTGTCGCAGGACTATCGAGACAGGGCATCGATACTCCGGAGTAGACCAGCGCATGCGCTTCTCATCCCAGTGTGGGAGACGGTCTGTCCCACAGCCGTCAGTACGTCGTACTTGGGATAGTATGCGGGTGCTCGTTAGGTTACGGGTACACTGGACAGGACTCGTCGGGAACTGACTAGTTGGTATTATACCTATCGTCAGTTATCAGTTCCCAGGTGACATGAGTACAGCTTAGTCCGCTGACTTGACACTGTCACTCCGCCTCGAGTGTGTTCCCACTGTACTTTGATCACTACCCTACCACGGCTCAAAGGAGTCGTGCAAACAGGTAGTGGTTGGGTGCAGTCCCGAAGCACTTGGAGGCAGTGACGGTTAGACAGGATTCGTCTCTCCCGGTATTGGGGGTTGACATCGCGCTGTGTCTAGGAGAGCCATTACACGAGTAGTCCCTGGCCAGGGCAAACGAGATATACTGGTAGGTTTCCAGTGTTATCTCAGGGTGTTTTGGGCTTCGCTCCGGCACGACTTGTACCGCTATTGGGGGACTGACGTTTACCGCCCCCTAGGCCCGCCATGCGATGTATCAGACGAACCGACCGGACTGTACGGAGAATGTCACACTCAGGCTCAGTAGGAGTTCAGATGGGTTTCGCCTCGTCGGTCTTCTTGTCGGCATTACCTGGGGACCGTTACGCACAGCTAGTGCCGCTTGCGGTCTGTGGTTAAATCCACTGCCAGCGTAGTGTCGAGTCTTTAGAGTCCCACACAGAAAGCTTTTCGCCTTTAGGCAAAAGAGTAGAGGTCGCATGGTATTGCGACAGGTCGCATGGTTTTGCGACAGGGTTCGGTCACATCCGTGCACTTGTGCACGTACAGTGTCCGGACAGTTTACACTAGCGGGCTTTGGTTTAAACCAGATCCTAGTGTATCTTATGGGATTGGATTTATCCAGTTTGCATTCGTGTTCCTCGGAACGCGGATGCGGGTGTGTATGCACAGTTGACAGGGAGGCACAGACAGCGGATTCTCATTAGGGTTGTTGACAGTTGACCGTTGACTTTTTGACTTTTTGCTCAACCCTAATGAGAATATGATATGCGATTAACTATTATATTAATTAAGTATTATGGTGACTTGGTTGTTGACTTTTGTTGACTTTGTTGACTTGTTGACTTTTGTTGACTTGTTGACCTTGTTGACCGGTTGACTAGGCTTGACTAGTTGACCATCATGATAACCATGGTTATCATTTCATGCCAAAGACTTTTACTTGCTTGTTCATTTGAGTAAAATGAGTGCATGACATGATAAGGTTATGGTTGCTTCAACCATCACATAAGACTTTTATTGATATGATGAGTTATGATTACATTGGATTATGAGAGGGTGAGAGACAAAAGAGAGCCTCATTCTTTCTTGCTCATTCTCTCTCTTGTTCTTGAGCTCTTCTCTTGCTCTCACCCTCAACCTCTTGCTCCCTCTCTTGATCTATGGTTCTCTTGTCTCATGAGTTGAGAATCAAGAACCATAGATAAAATCCTATTCTAAATCTTCTCTACTCATTCTAGTTCACTAGGTTTAGCAAACCAAGTGAACTAGTTTCTTCAAAGAACGAAGAAGGAGCTAAAGGTTGGAGCTTTCAGGTGGATCTATCTTCGGCGTACGGAGACGACGAGAAGAAGCCATCGGACCACCATCGGAGCTTTGAAGACGAAGGAGTTCAAGACAAGTTTAGGTATAACCATCTCCATCCGAGTAGCTAACTCTCTTTAGCAAAGTTTGCTAGTTTTAGTTTAGTTAAAGATCCCGACTTTGCTTAGTCCATGTTGCCCCTTGCGCTAAAAATTTGATTTTTATACCGTTTCCGCCTCCCCGTAAGAGCCGGGGGTCGCAACGTGGACTTACAGAGTCACCCTCTCTAAAGGTGTCTTACAGACTAAAGGGTAAAGGGATGTGCATGATTGGCAGATCACTTGCTTAGGCAATTGAGTCAATCATGAGATGTCAAGTACCACACCAGATGTTGTTCTTGCACTAGATGCAATAAGTTAACATTAATCCAATCCTGGAGAATCAGTCGGAAGCAGTTTTAGAACATAAGTGGATGTTCTAGGGATATGATAACGACAGCCTCATTCAGGAGACAGTTATCATTCCAGGCTTCCAAGGTGACATGGACGACAAGGACGTTGTCAGAGTTATAGTTTTCCTTCTGATGAGGGACAGTATTTTGGATAGGTGGTCCAAGGAAATACTGAGGGAGGCATGGCGCAGGATACTGATTAAGTTCAATTGACGATACAGTCTAAGAAGTTTAGATTTGGAGTTCATTTATGAGCTAGGTCCCATCAGACATCCAGACATTCTAAGACAGGTATTGCTCATTTTGGGAGATGGTTTTCTCCGCGAACTTGAGATATAGAGAGACATAGAAAGAAACATCTGAGCGGATCCACTCACTGAGGCTATTCCTCGAACGCAATAGTCTTCCAAACAGGCTTTGTGAGACTGACTAGTAGAGGAGTTGGGTGTTCGGTATCACACGGGCTGTGAGTATGCGACATCGCAATAATTAGCCTTGAGTGCAAGTGGGAGATTGTTGGAGATAGTGCCCTCAGAGTCGATTATTAGATCACAGGCACGTGATTGCAATGATTGAGGGAGGACCTATCCCGGTAGGACAGTCTTACTCGAAATGATAGTATGCTATCTGGTTTACTTTATCATCGTGTACTGCTTCAGGTGACCTGACAAGTCGCTATTACACGTTGGTAGAGCCCCTAGGATTCTTGCTTGACCACCAGCAGTATGAGGGCGATCATATAAGTGGGAGCTGGGGTCTATAAGCACATCCTTAAAAGGTCCCTAGTCGTGGGAGATTCGAGACAGGGCATCGATTCTCCAAAGTAGACTAGTGTATACAGTCGAGACCCCGATGAGGGGCGGTGGCCGGTCTCACAGGCCACTGGTGTCAGTTGGTTCACCTAAGATGTATACAGGTGCTCATTGGGTTATGAGTACACCGGACAGGACTCGCTGGGAACATGCTAGTTGGTCTTATACCTGACGTCAGATAGCTGTTCCCAGGTGACATGTGTACAGGTTAGTTCATCGACCTGAGATCGTCATTTGTCTCGTGTGAGTTCCCACTGTGCTTTGATTACTACCCTACCACGGCTCAAAGGAGTCGTGCAAACAGGTTTTAGTTGGGTACAGTCCCGAGCCACATGGAGGTAGTGAGCGGATCTTCAGGGGTTCGTCTCTCCCGGTATTGGGGGTGAGGTCGCGCTGTGTCTAGGAGAGCCATTACACGAAGTCCTTGGCCAAGGCAGGAGATTTACTGGTAGGTATTCCAGTAGTATCTCAGGGTGTTCTGGGCTACACTCCGACACGACTTGTACCGCTTTTGCGGGTCTGACTTTTACCAACCCCCTAGGCCCGCCATGCGATGCTCATAGACGAACGGACCGGACTGTACGGATATTGTCACTGACAGGCTCAGTAGGGTGTCAGGATGAGTTCGCTCATCGACGTCCCTTTTAGTCAATAGCTGGTGGCCCGTTACGTATTGGCTTATACCTCTGACGTGCTAGTGGTTAAATCCACAGCCATAGTATTGACGAGTCTTTAGAGTCCACCACACTTTCAGTTACTCAAGCTTTCGGGCGAAACGCTGTAGAGGCCGTATGGAGATATGGCAGGGTCCGATCAGATACGTGCGGTATTGCACGGATCAGGATCGGACGGTTAGTACTAGAGGCCGTATAGATATATGGCAGGGTTCGATCATATACGTGCGGTATTGCACGGATCAGGATCGGACGGATATTACTAGCCGGCTTTCGTTTAAGCCGGGTCCTAGTATAGTACAGTGTGGATTTTGTCTCATTGCATTTGTATCCAGTCGGAATACAGATGCGGGTGTGTGTGCACAGTATCGGGGTTTTCCTGTAATTTATTACGGGACCAGTTTTCTGGTGTTATTTGCAAGTTTGCAAATAACACTTAGTGGAGGGGTTTCTTGCAAATGCTTTGATTATGATGGCATCTTTTCTTTTGATGCACCATCACTTGCATTAATTGAAATAAGAGAGGGTATGGGTTTGATGTGAATATGTTATGATGATGTTTTGGTTGTGGTCACCCTCCACCTTTTCCTACACTCACCTCCCTTAGTTGATTCTCTCCACCATTCACACAAATTAGAGGCCGGCCACATTTTTAGGGGAGAAGGGGAGAAAAATGAGA
This sequence comes from Agapanthus africanus, assembly GCA_030015575.1. Taxonomy (NCBI): domain Eukaryota; kingdom Viridiplantae; phylum Streptophyta; class Magnoliopsida; order Asparagales; family Amaryllidaceae; genus Agapanthus; species Agapanthus africanus. The sequence goes on along the minus strand of CM057343.1, from coordinate 373,400,864 downwards.
GGGTTTCATTTTGATGAGGATAATTTGGTTCATCTCATTTTTCCTTGCTACACACATTCTAGCTCCACTTCAAAATTCCATTCCTCCATCAAGGCAAGTACAAACCCCAAATGAGACATAGCCTCAACCCTACACATTCTACAGCAAATCTTGGACGCGTCGGCCAGCCAAGTTCGCGCCCGAGTTGCCTCGGTATTGAGGTGGGAGCCCGTAAAAGATGCAGACGATGTGGTGCCCTTCCGGCAAGGATGTGACGACCGGAGGATCCGCGGGAGATCGAGACGACGACGAGAAGACCGGAGGACTCGGATCACTCGGTATATCTCTAACCCGTCTTGTTGTTAGCTAGATCTAGTTTAATGGTCCGATCCGGGTGTTTAGTGCGCGGTAGTGCCGGTTTGCTAAGTTCGCAAAATTAAAGTTTATCACCGCTTCCGCATTTGGCCGTCGGATTGACGGCCGGGGCGCCGCCGTGCACTTACAGTATAACCCCCACTAATCGACATATACCGATTAGCAGACGTTCAATACATATATCACATCACAGATATATACCCGTCTGCTTAAGTCTTTAGAAGTTTGATCAAAATACGGATTTTTAGGCCCCAAAAACAAATTTTGCTTTCTGGAAAATCTGGGCAGAAAAAACATATTGTAAAAATCCCAAAACAACCCCAGAAACACACTGCATGAAAATTGTGCCACGGCCGAGTCAACTCGGCCGCGTACCCGCGGCGGGAGCATGCTCCTGCCGCGTTTCCGCGGCGCTTTGACCGGGTCGGTGGACCAATTTTCTTGGGTGTCTTATAAAAAGCCTAAGCCGATTTTTAGTGTAAGATTTATTAATTTTTGAACAGAAAACAGAATCGGCAGAAACTTGATTTTTCGGGTTCGTTTCGCGACTTTTTCTCCGATCGAACTTCTAGTTACTTTGCTAACATGTTAGATAGTGTTTAACCTGGCTCTGATACCACTGTAAGTCTACGTTACCTCTCCCGGTTCTTACGAGCTTGCGGAAATGATGAAAAACGATTTTTCTTTTGGTGGTAACATGGACTCAAAATACGGATCTTTGTTAAACAACTATTTAACAACCCTAAGAAGAGTTTTACCTACTCGGTTAGGGGGTTATACCTTAACTTGAACTCTTTCGTCTTCAACTCCTTGCGGTGGTCGGATCGGCCTCACCTCGTCGTCTCCTCACGCCGAAGATGGATCCACCCGAAAGCTTCTACCTTTGGCTTCACTTCAAACTAGAAGAAACTAGAACACTTGGCTTGCTAGACCTTGTGAACTAGGATGAGTAGAGGAGTGTGTTGGGTTTTATCTCTATGGTTCTTGCTTCTCAACACATGAGACAAGTGAACCATGAACTAGAGAGAGAGCAAGAGGAAGAGGGAGAGCTCAAGCATGAGAGAGAAAGGACATGAAAAGAATGAGCAAGACTTTTGCCATCCATGCTCTCATAATCCAAAATCATGATAACAAGTAATAATAATTGAGTATTATGTGATGGTTGTTATCATATCAAATGGCCATATCATTTCTTGCATTAAATGCAATTTGTGAACCAACAAGCAAGCCAAGGTCAATGCCAAGAAATGAGAGCCATTGTCATGATGATGGTCAACTAGTCCAACCTAGTCAACCGGTCCACAAAGTCAACAGGTCAACAAAGTCAACCCTTCAACCCAACCATGGCACAATAATAATTAATATTATCATTAATCATATTTCTTATTCTCATTAGGGTTTAGCAAAAGTCAACAGTCAACAACCCTAATAAGAATCTTCTGTCTCTGTCTCTCTGTCAACTGTGCATACACACCCGCATCCGCGTTCCGAGAAACACGAATACAAACGAGATAAAACCAATCACAAAACGAACACTAGGATCTGGCTTAAACCAAAGCCCGCTAGTGATAACTGCCCGGACACTAGACGTGCACAAGTGCACGGATGTGACCGAACCCTATCGCAAAACCATGCGACCTATACTCTTTTGCCTAAAGGCGAATAGCTCTCTGTGTGGGACTCTAAAGACTCGACACTACGCTGGCAGTGGGTTTAACCACAGACCGCAAGCGGCTCTAGCTGTGCGTAACGGACCCCAGGTAGATGCCGATAAGAAGACGGACGAGGTGAAACCCATCTGAACTCCTACTGAGCCTGAATGTGACAATCTGCGTACAGTCCGGTCTGTTCGTCTGAGAATATCGCATGGCCGGCCTAGGGGGGCGGTAAACGTCAGTCCCCTAATAGAGGTACATGTCGTGTCGGAGTGTAGCCCAGAACACCCTGAGATAACACTGGAAACCTACCAGTATATCTCGCTTGCCCTGACCAGGGACTTTGTGTAATGGCTCTCCTAGACACAGCGCGATATCAACCCCCAATACCGGGAGAGACGAATCCTGTCTAACCGTCACTGCCTCCAAGTGCTTCGGGACTGCACCCAACTACTACCTGTTTGCACGACTCTTTTGAGCTGTGGTAGGGTAGTAATCTAAGTACAGTGGGAACACACTCGAGGCGAAGTGACAGTGTCAAGTCAGCGGACTAAGATGTACTCATGTCACCTGGGAACCGATAACTGACGATAGGTATAGTACCAACCAACAGTTCCTGACGAGTCCTGTCCAGTGTACTCGTAACCTAACAAGTACCCGCATACTATCTCAAGTACAACGTACTGACGGCTGTGGGAAAGACCGTCTCCCCTGCTGGGATGAGAAGCGCATACGCTAGTCTACTCCGGAGTATCGATGCCCTACCTCGATTGTCCTACGACTAAGGACCTGCATAAGGATGTGCTTGCGGATTACCCAGCCCTCACGAGTGTGACTGCCATCACAACGTTGGTAATCAAGAAAAGATCCTAAGGGCTCCACTAATGTGTATAGGTGATATACTAAAATATACACATGTACACATTAAAGTAGAAACAAACAAAGTAACATACTACTATTTTGAGCAAGATTGTCTGTACAAGGTGAATATCCCAAGCTTCCATTAAGTAATATAAAAACTAGTATGATACAGCAATGGCCTCTAGGGCATATACACTAACATGTGTGTAGCATACAATTAGTGCTCGTGAAACATGAACTGTCAATAATAGTGTTGTGTCTCATTAATACTAAGTCCATACACAAGGAAATGAGATAAGCAACAAAGGTATACATGCACAATCAATATCGTTATACTTCTAACTAATAGTCATGTCATTTGATCTAGCCCAGACGCATAACGCCATGCGGGCGATTCTCCTGTAGATGTTAAATCTACTCACCAACGCTCCTGGCTTAGTAAAGTCTACCACCTGCTTCTCTTTCTTCGCAGCGTCCGAAGTCCCTGCCTGCGATCCTGAAAGCAAATAACAATATAACAAGTATTTATTAGCAATAGACCCATAACGCGTACAAACTACGTTTGACCGACGCATCAACTCAAAACATACTCTCAAGTGTTCGTATTGTGGCTAACGTGCGTAGTGACACTACGAAACCAACCCAAGAGCAAAACCACACAAAGTGCATGAACCGTGTCGTATAATGTATCGTGCGTAATCGCAACACAAGAAACTAACTATGTGATCCCATATTTCATTTACAGAGAAAACCCAAAAATCAAACAAGACCAAACACACCTAAATCAAAGCATAGAGCTGCCCACAAAAACCCAAATCCCAACTCTACAGGAAAACCGAGGTCGCCGGATATTTCCTTCTTGTCGCCGGCCATGGTCCGAGCAAGGGGTTCGTGCTCCAGGTGTAGGCTCAGGGTCTTAGGTACAACACAACTACATTGATTGGTTTTCTAGTATACTCTCGGGGTCACAGCAGATCACAGATATCACAAATCGACACTAAAAATACGATATTTGCACGAAATTTAAGTTTAAACGATCAAAACTAAAACTAAAACTCTACACAATATAATAACAACATAAAGAATAGATAGAGATCAATACCTACTCTATAAGCTCAAAGATCCTAGCTTTCCAAGCTCCAAGGCATCCAAGAGGCAAAACTAGACCAAAGATGTGATTTTTGTGAGGTTTGTGAAGGTTTTGTGAAGGTTTTTGTGATGGAAGTTCAAGTGTTCAATTAGATAAGAGAGAGATGAAGAAAATGAGAAGGGAATAAGTGTGAGAGAATGAGAGAAGGAAAAGTTAAAGAGAAAGAGTGAGGTGAGTGCACCTTGCAATAACTCACCATTAATGTATCCACACTACTCACCATGCCACCTCTTCTCTCATCCAAAAGCCAAAAGAAATATCTCACCTCACACAACAAATATCTAGGATTAGGTTTAAGGTTTAAATAAGGATTGGATTAAAGCAAAAGATTAGATTAGATTAAGTGTCATGGTCACTAACCTAGATAACACAAACACACTCTCACATAAACATGCACATGTGTGTGCATGCCATAACAAATAATAATAAATTATTAATTAAATGTTATAAAATGTGAGGAACCCGAATTGGTAAACTTTTTACCAAAAACCCGCATTACCGTCTAAACTAACACTAATCTAAATCTAAGGTGTTACACATACCTATCGTCACATAGCAATTCTCTAATGACACTTATACAGGATAGTTTGTAGATCCGAGATCATTGATTGATAATTTGATTGGTTGAAATGAAAAGTATAATCACAATCAAAGAATTTATAATCGCGATCAATAACGGTGTCGATGTAGTTCATTAATGAATACGGGTCGTCCACTGAGATTCGTGTATTTATTCGTTCTTCCTTTTGTTGAGTCGAAAGAAAATAGTAAAGAAAATTCAAGAAAATGAATCAAGGTTTATTAGATAAACTATTTTCAAGAAAAATCAAGAAAGTGTTCAAGAATTAGTAATCAAGAAAATGTCCAATATCAATTTTAGTTATCAAGAAAATTGAAGAATAGATTGTAGGATTCGATAGGAATTAGTAGCAATGATGAATACTAATAATGACTCATCTTATCTATTGATGAATTTTAGCTAGAACGATGGCGATGAATGAAAATTAGGTATCTTTTGAAGAAACTAGGGTTTCTCCTTCACTATCCCTTGTCTTTTCATTGATCACCATTCAAATCTAGCCTTTAGCAAAGAAAATCATCAATCATTTAATCCCAAATTGCAACGAAATTATCAAGAACGGTGATCTCATTTCAAATTTGGTCATTGACTATTCTTTTTCCTAAAGTTCATAATTCTCATAAGACTTAAGATGCGTATAGGATTTCATCACCATTTGATCTACCTAATTCCTTCGAATCCTTAGCAAGCGGAGATTTACTCACGCATCATGAAAATAAAAGAATCAAGAATTAGAAATTTCATAATGCGAAAATTTAATAAAAACGAGAATTAACAATTGATCACCTTTATTATTCAACTTCTAATTACACTTTCCTTCAATCCGAAGTTACAAGAATTGCTCTCGATCGCTCCCTTGAAGATATAACAATTCCGTCGAATTTCGCTTTGCTCGATCTCCGTGAGACTTGGATCTGTCGAGAATCTCATGCTCTTGATGACGATCGGCTTCGCGTAAAGGATCTTGAATGTCGTCGCTTGATGTTGTTCTCAACGATTCTTGATTTGGATCTTGATTTGGAATTGAATTGGATTTGGTTTTGGATTATGTACTAGAAATCAACTACCATCAACAACTTCATTAATGTAGGCTTAGGTCCATTTTTATATCCCTTCACCAATCTTCCACTAGAAGCTAGGTCAATCTTCCCCAAGAAGCTATGTAGTTGTAAGGAAACTTCTAGAATAAAGTAGTTATCAAGTTTCCTTAAGAAGCTAGGCTGTTGTAGGGAAGTTTCCAGAACAAGGTTGTTACAATGGAGCGTCTTCAACAAGCTAGGTAGTTAGAATGAAGCTTCTAGAAAAGTATCGTCACCCGATGCCCTAACTCGGCCGTGGATCCGCGGCGGATCGGCTTGACTCGGCCGCGGATCAACGGCCGTTTGGTGAGATTGTTGCCTCATTTTCTCTGTGTATTTTGGTGTTGGCCAATTGGTATTCAGGTGATATCTGGAATATTCTTATCTCTTCTGAATCTCTGCTAGATTTTAACTCTTTGATTTGCTGCATTTTTATCGACAAATTTGCGATTCTGATATCTGTCCTGAAATAATTTTCTGCACAAAAATCTCAATGAAAATTGTTGAGATAGACAATATCATGCGTGAAATAATAAACACACGATTTCCTTCCAAAATATTGATTATAATGTATAACACATGGTATTTGGTATTTTCCAGACGAACTTGTAATACGTGTTATATTTATAACAAACATCATTAGATGATTAGAAAAGTGAGGAAATTGTTATGTTTAAGGTTGCAATATTTTCGACTGAACAAATTCCCCCAAACTTGACTTTCATCGTCTCAAGCAAACTTCTTTTATTCAAGAGAAGAAGAAAATATAAAGAGAGAGAAAAACTAACTAGCACACTTTCGTAGGCAACACGATTGCATTGAGCACGTGCAACAAGCCTTTAAAGCTCTAGGTGTCCCTTGTAGGAGGAGTGTTGTCGCCTGAGGGTTTTCAATGGATTGCACCCAGAAAATCCTATAATAAAAGGAAGACTATGAAAGTTAAATATAAAAGATAAGAATTATAAAAGAAAGACTTTGAAAACAAGAGTTTTCAACTACACTAGCTTTTCGGTTGTTATGAGCCCTATCTTAATAGTCATAAAAAGATGTTAGAAATCACATTATCCCTCAATAAAACATCGCCTTTATTCTTCATCCCTGCCTTTCTTCCAAACATTGATCATATACCCCTACGTGTGTGTAAGAGACATCCCTACACTCGAAGAATTCAATTCAAGCTATCATACTCTTGTCCATCTACCTCAGTACCTTTTAGTTGGTGAATATTTTAGATGGAATTTCTTACACATTCTTCATGTGACCGTTAATACTTCTTGAGGTACTAATCGACCGATTACTAAATGTGCTCACATATTAGGCGTAATTAGCAATTTTCTCGTCTTGCAACACCTAAGGCTTAGCAGTGACTTCCAAACCAGTTGGTCTGAGGCACAAAGTGATGAAGCACCCTTGCTATAGTTTTTTATGCTACCTTGGTGATTACAAAACCACTGTTCATTTTCCTTCACCATTTTATACTTTTATACTTAATTTATTATTTTTTTCGTACTTTGGCTTTTAGACAAGAGCATTTCAAGGTATCCTCTACTATCCCGAGTTTCAAGACGTGTGTAAGTGCGTATAGTAGGGTATCAACGTTCAGATGTTTGGCTTTCAGAATAAGAACTATTTTTCGGACTTATTTTTATCCTCAGATTAGTGACTTCCTTCATCTAACTAACCCTTGGGACAACGGTTCATAACTACTTATTACTAATTTCGTTTAAAAAAACATCTAACTTTCTTGATTTTCTTAAATTCTTCCAATCTTTCCAATGTAATTTTTCACTTTCTAATCTTTTATCATAAATAAAATTTTAAAAATTTTGTGCTTATGCAATGTAATGCAAAGTGATGCGTAAATAAGCACAAAGCTCCCCTAAACCTGTTTACAGTAGTGTCCTCACTGTTGTTATCTGTTAAATCTTAAAAACCTATAGGCTTGGAAGGAAAAGTTATTAATGGGGACAAGAATAAATGAAAGTGAAAATCCTCCCCCAAACTTATTTTTTTATTTATGTACGATTTTGCATTTTTTATTTTTTATTTTATTATTATTTTTTTAAATAACTCACCTCATTCTAAAGATGAGACAATATTACCGAGACATGGAGGTGAGGTGGAGGAAAATTAGTCATTATAAAGCGGCTCCTGTAAAAACAGGAGCTCTTCCGTGGGGTCAGTGGAAAAATACGGTTTTAATCTATATCCATTCACTTTGAAAATTATACCATTTTTTCTATTTTCAACTTCAACTGCCGTGTGCGGGTAGACATACCGCACCACAAATGGTCATTTCCAATGAGATCGTAGTTCACCCGCATGAAGATGGATACGGGAATCATATAGAAGGACTTGTTGTCCTGGGGTAAAAGTTTTTCTCAAAATATTTTTATCATGAAATAGCTTAGTCCAGTTCTTTACTATCACCACATTATCATAAGCTTCGTCACGGAGTTTGCGTAGCTCATTTAATTGCAGCTTACAAAAGTTGCAGGCTTGATTCAAATCGAAATTATGTTCTTTAATGGCCCACAATGCTTTATGTTCAATCTCAACAGGAAGGTGACACGTCTTTCCAAACAATAGGCGGTAAAGAGACATACCAAGATCAGTCTTATAAGCGGTACGGAATGCCCAAAGAGCATTCGTCAATTTGGTTGACCAGTCTTTCCTGTTTTTAGAAACTGTCTTCTCCAGAATTTTTTTGATTTTCCTATTGGAAATCTCAGCTTGCCCGCTTGTTCGGGGATGATAGGGCGTCGAAAGTTGGTGGTTGATTGCATATTTTCGCATCAAAATCTCGAAAGACCGATTACAGAAATACATCCCGTTGTCGCTAATGATAGCATGAGGGTGTCCAAATCGCAAAAAGATATTTCCTTTAAAAAACTTAAAGACAACCTTGTTGTCATTAGTGCGACATGGAATTGCTTTCACCCATTTCGAGACGTAATCAACCGCTAACAAGATGTACAAGTTCCCAAAAGAATTGGGAAAAGGACCCATAAAATCAATACCCCAAACGTCGAAAATTTCAACAACCAAGATTGGTTGAAGTGGCATCTCATTTCTTTTAGAAATCTGACCCGTGTTTTGACATTGTGGACAGGTTTTGCAATGATCATATGCATCTTTAAATAAAGTACGCCAGTAAAAACCACATTGCAAAACCTTTTCTGCCGTCATACGTGGACCAAAGTGACCTCCACATGCTTGATCATGACAGAAAGACAAAACACTCTTGAATTCATCATTGGAGACACGTCTGCGAATGATTTGGTCGGAACAATACTTAAATAAATAAGGTTCATCCCAGTAAAAATGCTTTACTTGGGATAGAAATCGATAATTGTCTTGTATAGACCAATCGCTCAGAATAAGTCCCGTTGCTAGATAATTCACAATATCCATGAACCAAGGTTCGCCGGATACAGTCAAGAGATGTTCGTCCGGGAAAGAGTCGTTAATTGGCAAGGTCACAGTTGGTAAGGAAGAGATGCGCGAAAGATGGTCGGCTACTATGTTTTCACATCCTTTCTTATCTCAAATGACAAGATCAAATTCTTTGAATAATAGGATCCAACGTATTAACCTGCCTTTAGCATCCTTCTTCAATAAAAGATGTTTTAGGGCGGAGTGATCAGTGTAAACCACAATCGGTGAGCCAATCAAGTAAGACTTGAATTTTTCTAATGCAAATACAACTGCCAAGAGTTCTTTCTCGGTAGTTGTATAATTAATTTGGGCATCATTTAAAGTCTTACTTGCATAATAAATCACATGTGGCATCTTATCAATCCGCTTTCCTAAGACTGCACCAACAGCAAAATCTAATGCATCACACATAAGCTCAAACGGGTGGTTCCAATCGGGAGATGATAAAACATGGGCTGTAGTGAGGGAATTTTTAAGCGGGCCAAATGCAGCCTCAAAATCCGAATCAAAGTGAAATATGGTATCCTTGGCCAAGAGAAGAGTTAAGGGTCTAGCAATTTGGATAAAATCCTTAATGAATCTTCTATAAAATCCTGCATGACCAAGGAAAGATCGTATATCTTTGACGCATTTAGGATGAGGAAGGTTATGAATGACATCTATTTTAGCTCTGTTGACCTCAAAACCTTTTCGTGAAATGACATGTCCAAGCACAATACCTTCTTGGACTATGAAATGGTATTTTTTCCAATTCAAAGTTAAGTTCTTATCTTTACAACTAGTAAGAACTGCGTCAAGATGAGATAGGCAATCATCAAAAGAGTCCCCGAATATCGAGATATCCTCCATGAAAATCTCCAGAAAATTCTCGACCATGTCCGAGAATATCCTCATCATACACCACTAAAATGTAGCGGGAGCATTGCATAACCCAAAGGACATGCGTCTATAAGCAAAAGTACCGAAAGGACAAATAAATGTGGTTTTATCTTGATCCTTTTCAGCAATAGGGATCGGTTTATAGCCAGAGTATCCATCCATAAAACAATAATATTCATGTCCAGCTAATCGTTCCAACATCTGGTCAATAAAAGATAGAGGGAAGTGGTCTTTCCTCGTTGCGGCATTGAATTTTCTATAATCAATACATACACGCCACCCAGTTTGGATGCATGTCTGGATCAACTCATTAGCCCCATTAGTTATGACCGTGATGCCAGAATTTTTAGGGACTACATGAATAGGACTCACCCATTGGCTATCAGAGATTGGGTAAATGATACCACTGTCAAGGCATTTGACGATTTCATTCTTTACCGCCTCTTTCATGACGGGATTTAACCGTCTTTGTGGTTCTCGGGTTGGCTTGGCTTCATCCATCAAATGTATATGATGTTCAATAATTAAGGGACTAATCCCTTTGATGTCAGCCATTGTCCAACCAAAGACTTGCTTATTAGATCTCAAGACCATCAAAAAGCGTTCTCTTGCTCTATGTTTAGTGAAGCGGATATGATCACAGGCAAAGACTCGTTCTCACCTAAATATGCATATTTAAGGTGAGATGGTAACAATTTGAGATCTAATGTTGGCGGAGAGACAATAGAAGGTAGGGTAAGTGAATGACATTCGGATTCTTGAAGAAGTTCATAGCCTGCAAAGGATAAAGACTCAGAAAGTGTGACTGACTTTTGTGATGAGTCAGCAGGTTCAAACTCAGGGGTGGACTCGTCAAAGGTGTCCTCACTATAATGTGCAAGATCAAACAATAATGTGCTAATGTTGTCGAGATCATCAAAGTAAATTTCATCATACTTGCAGCTTTCGGGAGCTATCTTGTGGACAGAACATACATCAAGAAAATGAGCAGAAGGTTCAGATGGCTGACTTCCAATCTTGTAAATGTTAACCTCAATTGTCATTTTCCCAAAGGATAGGTTCATGGAACCGTTTCGACAATTAATGACATCATTGGAAGTGGTTAAGAAGGGTCGACCGAGAATCACTGGAATTTGGTTCCATGGGTTTGCTACAGATTGTGTATCTAAAACAATAAAGTCCACAGGGAATATAAATTCCCCGACTTTTATCAACACATCCTCAAGCTCACCCCTAGGTTTGGTGATGGATCGGTCTGCCATCTAGAGAGTACAATGAGCGGGTTTCAACTCTCCAATCCCTAACTGCTCGTAGACAGAGTATGGAAGCAGGTTAACACTAGTGCCAAGGTCGAGTAAAGCACGGTTAATATTTTTACTCTCAATTGAAATAGAGATTGTAGGACAGCCGGGGTCCTTACGTTTCTTTGGTAATTGTGGGGTAAAAGCTGTGCTAACATTATTCATCATGAATACCTTTTTGGGCACTTGAGTCATCCTTTTCCTAGTGCACAAGTCCTTAAGGATTTTCGGATAAGCCGGAACTTGTTGTATAGCATCTAGGAGAGGGATATTTATGTTAACCTGTTTAAACATTTTCATAATCTTCTCCATATATGGACTTGGTTTGTTTCCCCTGAACCGATTTGGATAAGGAGCTTTAGCAATAAGAGCTGGGTCCGACATTGGAGAAGGTCGTGTGGGTGGAACAGATCCTAGAATTGGAGTGGGGATCGAGTGAGGTGGACTTAAAGACGGTGGGGGAGGATTCGAGCTTTGGGGAAACGAAGAATAGGCTCGGAAGAAGATGGTTGACTAGACGAAGTAGGATCAGAAGTGGAATTGGAAGCCTGGATATCATTCATTATTTCATCATTCTCAATCTGTTCACCGATATGGTTGTTTAGCACTCTTCCAGATCTCAACGTTGTAATAGCATTCACATTGTAGTGTTGTGAATGCCCAGGATTCGGTAGGGGTTAAGATAGAAGTTTCCCTTTCTCTCTAGCACTCATTTCGGCATTTAATCGTGCAATTTGTGCTTCTATCGATTTAATACTCTCACCGTGGGAGGCGGAGTCTTTCTTTATATTATCGACAGAAGCCTTTATCTCAGCCGAAACTTGCATGAAATTTTTCAGAAACAAATTTATGGTTTGTTCGAGTGAAGAGGAATTATCAGTATTGGTCATTTGCAAAGAATTATTAATACAGTGCAGAAGTGTTGGCTGGATTTTGAAAATTTTGTGATTGAAAGGGGTACTGACTCAATTGTAGTAGTTGCTGTTGTTATGGAGGGACCCATTGAAAATTATTTTGGTTTGGAACCGTATTTTGAGTTCGGTGTTGGTTCCAGGAAAAATTAGGGTGATTCCTTCATCCTTGATTATATGTGAAAGAATAAGGATCGTTTCTAGGCCTTTGTTGAAAAGCGGCATTAGTGTGTTCTTGACTTTGAAACGGAGAATTCAAAGGACATTCTTCCGTCAAATGTGATGGATCGGAACAACATACACACACGGTTTTAGGGAGTGTGACCTGGTTTAGGGAGGCTAATAAAAATTTATATTCCATAGCTTCAAGTTTCTTTTGCATTGTTACCATTTCAGTTTTGACTGCTATAGAAACATCAAGTTGATGAATACCACCTCTAGTTTATGGTTGACGAACACTCTTCCATTCCAAAGTTTTTTCAGCAAAATCTTCTAAAAATTTCCAAGCTTCGCCATCGTCTTTAGACATGAAATTGCCTTGACACATGGATTCAAGCATCTACTTTGTTGTTAGATTAATGTCCTCATATATGATTCGGCACAAATCCCATCGATGGATTCCGTGATGAGGACATTGGACTAGCAGATCCTTGAATCGTTCAAAACACTTCCAAAATTGTTCATTGGGAAGCCGGGTAAATTGATTGATTTCGCTACGGACACGGGCGGTTTTATGATTGGGATAAAATTTCTTAAGGAATGCTATGACGAATTCATCCCAGTTTGAAATAGAGTGTGCAGCTGTGTTATAAAGCCATTTTTCGGCTAAATCGCACAAAGTGAACGGAAGAAGACGTAAACGCATAGCATCCGCAGAAAGTTATGAAGTGCCCATCATAACACATACGTTTTCAAATTTGGTAATAAAAACTGTAGGGTTCCTAGGCACTCTCAAAAGGTCTCACAAGGCATCAACCATGCCAATTTCAGAAATTACGGTGCCGAGAAACCCTAGACTAGATCGTTAACTAGAAATTTAGGCGAAAGATACAACTAGTAAACTACTTTACTAAGAGAACGGAAATACAACCTTTGTAGATCCGGTCCTCCACCTCCATAGCTCCACAATGAAGTCTCCTCGCTGTCCAAAAGGAAACCCGGGCTCTAGCGTCGGCTTCATCGGAGAAATGGGCGGGCAAGGTCGTCGGCTTCGTGTCGAAGATGATCTACGTCGAGGCATCACTAGATCAAGCTCCACCTTCACCAAGCCATGAATACTTGTGAAGGAAACACCCTATACTACTTGCCAAGAGGTAGAGGATGAAGAAATAGGAAGTCGGTTCACTTTGGAATTGGATTTCTCACTCTTTTTCATCAATCACCATTGATGGAATCAAGGTTCTTCATCTTGAAGAAGAAGAAGAAGATGATGATAATATTATGATAAGTATTGTAGAATAATTGAAAAAGAATTATTCTTATCATAACTTGAACCATGGTTAGATGTAGAGAGTTAACTCAAGTTAGATGAATGGTTAGGGTTTTAAGAAGAAGACAAAAAAGGTTACATGAGTCAAAGTTGCATGAAGCTTCATGTAAGAAAGCAACCTTCTAATTTTCTTTTCACTTTTTCTTTTAATCCAAATTAAAAGATAAATGAATGAATAAATGAATAAAAACCCTAACCATTTACTTAACCATGGTTTAACTCTTTACACAAACCCTAGCAATCATGTATCATCAAACATAATAAATCAAGTGCACAAAAATATATCACATATACAATGTGCACACCCGAGTGAGAAAATCCATTTAAAGTGAACCGATATTAGTTAATGCAAAGTAATATATCAAATATATAATTATGCATTAAATCATTAAATCAACACTTGATTTAATGATCCGGTCATATTGCATATAACCGACTAATATCAACAGTAACAACTTATCGAATCAACACTTGTTCCGATAATCCGGCTATATCGCATATAACCGATCAATGTCACAAATCGCGAGAATCGAATACAGTATCACATACTGGTATCATTCTCGGTCCCGCACATATCTCATATGCGCTCCTATTTCGTTTCGCTTGAGCCAGGAAACCTCTGTGTAGGACTCTAAAGACTCGTCAATACGCCGGCAGCAGGTGATGATCATATCAAGCACCCACAAGCCGCAAGCGGTCTGGTAAACGTAACGGCCACCCGGGTATTGAGCGATCAGAAGATCAACGAGCAAGCCCGCTCACACTCCAGTGAATCCAACCAGTAACACTTACCGTACAGTCCGTTCTGTTCGTCTGATATGTCGCATATCTCACCTAGGGGTGGTTAACGTCAGACCCCAATAGCTCGATAAGTCGTGTCGATATGAGGCCTATAACAGTTCGAGAAACTACAGGTAACACTTACCAGTAAATCTCAGCAACCCTGGCCAGGGATTTTTGGTTATAGCCAATCGAACACAGCGCAACATCAACTCCCTATACCGGGAGAGACGAATCCCCTCCTATCGCTCATTGCCTCCATGTGATTCGGGACTGTACCCAAAAACCGCCGTATTGCACGCCCTCTTGGACGTGGTAAGGTGGAAATCAAAGCACAGTGGGAACCACACAAGACTCTATGACGATCTCGGGTCAACAGACTACTCTGTACCAGTGTCACCAGAGAACTGCCATCTGACGTAAGGTATAATACCATCTGGGACTTCTCGGCGAGTCCGTCCAGTGTACCCAGTCTCCACTGAGCACCCGTATATCATCTCTGATGTCAAACACCAATGGATATGGGATCATCCATCGCCCATCTGTATGGGTCGAGAAGGTATATGCTAGTCTACACTGGTATATCGATGCCCCGTCTCGATACACCCACGACTAGGGACTTTGAAGGATGTACTTATGGACTACCATGTCCCCACTAGTATGATCCGCATCATAGTCCAGGTAGTCAAGTACACATCCTAAGGGTTTTACCAACATGTAACAGAGAGACAATCAGTGAACACGTTAAGGTAAAGATCAACAAGATAGCACACTATCATGTCGAGCAAGAAAGTCCTCCCTATATATGTCCCAGCATCCACTACAATATGCATCCTATGTATAGCAATGGCCTCTAGGGCATACATATAAGTAACAAAAACGTATGCGTCTTCATACTCGAGACCGTGAAATTTATGTAAAAGATTGATATAGTGTGGTTTGATTTCAAAATTATCCCCATTGGCTGGTGGAATGGAAAGACAAGTAGAGAGGGGACCTCGAATAAGGTAGCATCTCTCTTGGAGAGAGATGCACGATGGGTTCTGCGCACCTGTGGGCGATGGCAGAGTGGTGTTATTAAAGTTTGATGGAAATCCATCCATCTCGGTCGTTGTGGTGTGTGGGGAAAAAGAAGATATAGAATTACCGACTTCGGAGTCAATAGGAGGAACGCGGACAAGACGGGCACTAGAATCCCGTGTCCAGCCGAGCATGCACTAAACGGTTTAGCTCAAGTGGCAGCGTTAATTAATTAGAGAAAGTGGCAACTGATTTGATTCGAACCCTATTCAATAGGTATGTAGCTTCTCAAGCGCATAACCCCCAAAAAGGAAATAGGTTTCTCAGTATTACTCATCATAGAGTACACCTTATCACATAGGGTGTGATTGCTCCGCCCCGATATACCATCGTGCTATGGTGTATACGGAGGAGTAATGCTGAGAGAGAATCTCATTCTCCTTTAGAATGGTCCAGGAATTCCGTGCTGAAGTATTCTCCTCCTTGATCACATCAAAGGACATAATACTTATACCCGTATTGGTTCTCTACTTCTAACTTATATTCTGTGAATATCTCAAAAGGTTCAGACTTGTGTTTCAATAGGAACATATGTCTGAATCTTGAGAGATCATCAGAGAATGTAATGAAGTACAAAGAACCGGTCTTGGTATGTGTAGACAGGGGACCTATATACACCAACATGTATCATCCCAAGAGTTCACTAACTCTTTCTCTGTACCTAGTAAACGGAGCTATGGTCATCATATCTCTGTGATATGACTGGCAAGTTTCACAAGATGTAAATTCAAACTGATTTCAATATGCATCTACATATAACTTCAGCTAGTCGGGTCGCATTGATATGACCTAGTATACAATGCCTCAAGTAGGATTCGTTCATTTCTGAACTCTTCCTCTTGTGTGTGTTCCGTATACCAAAGAACTGTAGTTTGATTTAGAACATCAATGCATTTAGATAACGTGCCTGAACCGATCAACTTTTGATATAGGAAATGTTCAAAACATTATCCAACTATACAAAATTTTATCATTTCTTTACTAATAAAGAGATGGATATGATTTTGTATATCAGGTTCGGTATCTAATAACATTTGTTCAGAATCAATGTATTTGGAATACAGGGTGACAGTGACCAACAGACTTGGCTGCAACACTTGCCCCGTTTTCTGCCTTATGAAACTTATCACCCGTTCTTAGTTCTCTACCTTTCTATAGCCCTATGTAACAGATTACATATCTGGGATCCTGATCTGGTATCACATACCCAGGACGTAGAGGATACAGAAAAACAGTTCTTTGTAACGAACACACCCGAAGATGATGCATCAGCATGCACTCTCTTCGTTTGGGCGGCACGGGAAATCTGGTATTCCCCAATTTCTTGCTCTGTCTTATAACAATTATAAGTTGGAGCGGGATCAACGTTCCCCAGTCAGTATAGCAAGCGGGTTCGGTCAATATTCCGTATTATTATCTTGATTAAGGCGTGATATGGTCGCTACCTGGAGAGAGAGAGAAGAAAACACTCAGCGTATGCTTTTGCAAGATTAGATTGGTTATTATTTTATCTAATCAGGATGGCTCCCACTGCTTTTTATCAAATCTTCCTTCAAACCCTAAAAGGAAAGACTAGCCGGGATTAATTACACACTACAAGTTCGCCAATCTTTCAGCCAGGCCAGTGTCGATACTTAGAGGGAGGTCCCCCGTGCTTTCGCACGAACCTAATTAATGTAAAACTCGTTGACACCTTTCTAGACACCTACTTGATCGGCTAATTGTAATGTGTAAGACTCTCCCAGGAGTAACTCTTACTCGCAGCGGGTATCGGGATCCAACTATCTCATAGAAGGTATGCAATCTCATTGCAAATTTCAACACTTGAAATTCCCGATAATATTTTGCCCCAAGCGATCTATGACCTTGACTGAGTCAACAAATCATAGACCACAAGTAAAGTTCAACCCGTCATTTCTTGATTGAATTAAACCCACCCGCACGACCCTTGACTGAGTCAACAAGGCCGCACGACTACCCTAATCCAATCGCATCATATGCTTTGCAGATAAGCACTAATCAGCTACCGCACACTACGCCTTGACTGAGTCAACAAACGCAGCACGAATACTAACTAGGACTTATCTGAAATGACGGAGAGCTACGTCAGGTTTTTAAGAAAACCTTTTGCGTAATGAACTTTATATCGTTGTAGAATCAAATGATTTTAAAATGGAGTGTTTCTGAGGCTTTTCTAGTTTTGCTAAAGGGGTCACTCCCGGTGAAGGGATCGTCGGCCCTTTCCTCGTCGAATGAGGTGCGGGATATATCATATATATCACTGTGCAAAGCAAAAACTCTAAAAAGCAATCAGAAGACAAACCGAGTGTGTAGCATCTGCTAGTTATTGCTAAAGGAGTCACTCCCTGTGAAGGGATCTCGGTCCTTTTCTCATCGAATAAGGTGCAGGATATATCACATATACCGCTGTGCAAAGCAAGAACTGTAGCTACCTGTTTTATTTTGAAATTCGATTCTACAACATCTTAGGTTTCTTTTATTTCATTAATCACATTAATGAAGTCCCATCATTTATATACCTAAACATCACAGATAAATACGACGTACACTTATGCCATCCGCATTCGCCTCGATGTCCCCTCGTGCACCGTTAGGTTAGGTAACTAACGGCAGAGCGGGACAGGGCTAGCACGGGTGTAAAACATAAGTAACGTCTATATAATATATCATATATACTATATACAGTATCCATCACAGAACATATCACATGATCACATCGCAGATATCGCAGCAGAAGAAGCATATGAAATATTGGATATACTAGGACGTCCGTGTTTTCAATACAAGCCAGTATAAAACACGGATTCCACGGTCGTGATGAATTGCCAAACCTACACCCCTAGACCCCTACGAGAGCGGCAAGCAACCCTACCAATTCTAGAGTTAGGAGACCCGGACTCGACTCCTCGAGTTGGTCTCCCACTGGACCCCAGAACCCGGTTACTTGTGCTCCCCTCCTTGGGTCTATCCTAGTGCAGAAAAGTAAATAATATACAAAGGGTGACATCTTCCGCAACCTGGAAGTGCCCCAATAAAAGAATATTACATACAAGTTTTTACATGAATGAAAATGAAAAACACCCATCTCACATAAAAACCCCCGGCTATTCAAACACGACGATCCAATATAACATATCCAGCAACACATAACATCACATGTCATCAACGTAAGTAAATATGCGCATCCCAATTGTCGTTGACATATAGCAACGAAACCGGCGATATCACATATTACACTTACGGTCACAGAAAAGAAAGTGTAAAACTACAACAGTTGGAATCCGCAATCTCTTTAGACATCTCATGCCTAATCAAATGAAATACTTAGACATCACATGCCTAACAATTATAAACTCCGCATTTTAGTCTCATTATCGAAAACACTTTTCAATATCAAGTCGGGTAATTCAACAAGATTCCCGACATCCTGATCAAATGCTCGTCGCAAACTTCAGTAGACGGCCGCACCCCCGATACCGTCGACGAAGTGCACCAAGGCGGAACACCGCTACCGCAAGCACCCGAACGGATGCTTTCGGCGACGGGGTTCTCCTACAGTCACTTGGTCGGGGCTATGGGGTGTAGCTGTCTATTAAGTTTACCCGGCGAGTATCCGCGTACGCTACGTGATTGCGATGGACTTTTGATCGCATCAAAATTCCGTAGCAACCGATCAAGTGAGACTAAATTGCTATGTTTATAACATTCATTCTGTTATCTCATAACTACTTGTGAATTCCAATTATTGTATCCCATTCCAGATAAATAGAAAATGTTAAACTTTCCGATCGAACAGTCAAACATGTTAGTTATATGTATGCCCTAGAGGCCATTACTGTACATAGGATGTATATTGTAGTGGATGCTGGGACATATATATGGAGGACTTTCTTGCTCGACATGATAGTATGCTATCTGGTTGATCTTTACCATAACGTGTACACTGATTGTCTCCCTGTTACATGTTGGTAAAGCCCTTAGGATCTGTACTTGACTACCTGGACTATGATGCGGATCATACTAGTGGGGACATGGTAGTCCATAAGTAAATCCTTCAAAGTCCCTAGTCGAGGGTGTATCGAGACGGGGCATCGATATACCAGAGTAGACTAGCGTGTACCTTCTCGACCCATATAGATGAGCGATGGATGATCCCATATCCATCGGTGTTTGACATCAGAGATGATATACGGGTGCTCAGTAGAGACTGGGTACACTGGACGGACTCGCCGAGAACTCCCAGATGGTATTATACCTTACGTCAGATGGCAGTTCTCTGGTGACACTGGTACAGAGTAGTCTGTTGACCCGAGATCGTCATAGAGTCTTGTGTGGTTCCCACTGTGCTTTGATTTCCATCTTACCACGTCCAAGAGGGCGTGCAAAACGGTGGTTTTTGGGTACAGTTCCGAGTTACATGGAGGCAATGAGCGATAGGAGGGGATTCGTCTCTCCCGGTATAGGGAGTTGATGTTGCGCTGTGTTCGATTGGCTATAACAGGAAATCCCTGGCCAGGGTTGCTGAGATTTACTGGTAAGTGTTACCAGTAGTTTCTCGAATTGTTATAGACCTCATATCGACGCGACTTATCGAGCTATTGGGGTCTGACGTTTACCACCCCTAGGCAAGATATGCGACATATCAGACGATCAGACGATCAGACCGGACTGTACGGTAGTGTTACTGGTTGGATTCACTGGAGTGTGAGTGGGCTTGCTCGTCGATCTTCTGATCGCTCAATACCCGGGTGGCCGTTACGTTTAGCAGACAGCTTGCGGCTTGTGGGTGTTTGATATGATCATCACCTGCTGCCGGCGTATTGACGAGTCTTTAGAGTCCTACACAGAGGTTTCCTGGCTCAAGCGAAACGAAATAGGAGCGCATATGAGATATGTGCGGGACCGAGAATAATGCGTGTATGTGATACTGTATTTCATTCTCGCGATGAATGTATCGAATGGTTGTATGCGATATAACCTAGTTATCGAATCAAGGGTTGATTCGATAAGTCGATACATAATATACTAGTCGGTTGTGTGCGACATGACCGGATCATTGAATCAAGTGTTGATTTAATGATTTAATGCATAATTATATATTTGATATATTACTTTGCATTAACTAGTATTGGTTCACTTTAAATGGATTTTCTCACTTGGATGTGCACATTGTATATTCGATATAGTTTTGTGCACTTGATTGTATCATGTTTGATGATACATGTTTACTTGTGTTTGTGTGAAGATTGAACCATGGTTATATGAATGGTTGGGGTTATGATTATTTATTCATTCATTTATTTATATATTAGTTTTGGAAAATAATTAGCATAATGAGAAAATGGTGGCTTTCTTTGTATGTATTATGAAGCTTCATGAAGACTTTGACCAAGTGACCATTTTGTCTCATGCTTAACCCTAACCATTCCATTCAACCATGATTAACTCTCTACACATTACCATGGTTACAACATGATAAGTATTCTTATTATTTCCTTTTTGAAAAGAACTTATGATAATATTCATCTTCTTCACTTGAAGAAGCTTGCTTCATCAATGGTGATTGATGAAAACAAGTGAGAAATCCAATTCTAAAGTCTACCAACTTCCTATTTCTTCATCCTCTACCTCTTGCTAAGTAGTAGAGTGTCTTTTCTTCACAAGTTTCTTGACTTGGTGAAGTGAGAGCTTGATCTAGTGATGCCTCGACGTAGATCATCTTCGGCATCGTCGTCGATGACCTAGCCCGTCCATTCTCCGATGAAGCCGACGCTAGAGCCCGGGATCCATTTTGGACAGCGAGGAGACATCCTCACGGAGCTATGGAAGTGGAGCACCGGATCTACAAAGGTTGTATTTCCGTTATCTTATAGTTTAGTTGTAAACTAGCTCGCTTTATCGCCTAAACTTCTAGCCAACGATCTAGTCTAGGGTTTCTCGGCACCGTATTTTTTTTAAATGGCATGGTTGATGCCTTGTGAGACCTCTTGAGAGTGCCTAGGAACCCTACAGTGGTATCAGAGCCTAGATAGAGCCTTAGGCGAAGTCTAGACGGAGTTTGAAGTCCGATCGAACCGAAACCCAACCCCAAAAATTCCTCTCTGTACTTTTTCTAAAATCGTGGATTTTTCCAAATTAAAAATATGCAGAAAACTCAGCAGGGAATTCTAAGAATTACGGCGCAAAATTTTTTGCATGAACAGTGTAATCGGCGGCGGAACCGCGGCATAAGCCTTGCTTATGCGGCGGTTCCGCGGCATAATTGTGACGTCAGCCCTAACTGTTTGCACAGTAATTCATTGTTTCAGGTGCTGAGTTCTCTGGGTATTTTTAAAATTTATTCAAGAGTTGAATTTTCTGTAGTTGTTTTGGGGATTCGGTGTTTCGATCGGAGTATCAGATTTTGTCTATGTGGCTTTCTGGATAATTTTAGAATATGTTAAAAAGTTCGACCGGATATAAATACCCAATTTTTCCCCTGTCGGGAAATTTCCAAGTGTTGGATTTTTCCGTAGTTTAACGACGTTCTAAGTAGTGCAAGTAACTCGATGGACCCTCTAGAAGACAACAAACCTTAACTCGATTATGTGACCGTCTTGAACTGCCCTTTGAACCTTCGGGTTTGGGGCAGTACGGCGTGCCACATGTGAGGCGTTGGCTTGACCCTTCTACGGCTGGACCATTGGTACTGAGGCACGAACTGAATGTTGTTAGACTTATTTCATGTGTTGATCTATATCGGGAAAACTTGGGTGTTCGATTGTTCGATCGGAAAGTTTAACATTTTCTAATTATCTGGAATGGGATACAATAATTGGAATTTACAATAAGTTATGAGATAACTAAATGAATGTTGTAAATCTAGCAATTTAGTCTCACTTGATCGGTTGCCACGGAATTTTGATGTGATCAAAAGTCCGTCGCAATCACGTAGCGTACGCGGATACTCGCCGGGTAAACTTAATAGACAGCCTCACTCCATAGCCCCGACCAAGTGACTGTAGGAGAACCCCGTCGCCGAAAGCATCCGTTCGGGTGCTCGCGGTAGCGGTGTTCCGCCTTGGTGCACTTCGTCGACGGTATCAGGGGTGCAGCCGTCTACCAAAGTTTGCGACGAGCATTCGATCAGGATGTCGGGAATCTTGTTGAATTGCCCGACTTGATATTGAAAAGAGTTTTCGATTTTGAGACTAAAATGTGGGGTTTATAATTGTTAGGCATTCGATGTCTAAGTTCTTCATTTGGTCAGGCATGCGATGTCTGTGGTGGTTGCGGATTCCAACTGTTGTAGTTTTACACTTTCTTTTCTGTGACCGTAAGTGTAATATGTGATATCGCCGGTTTCGTTGCTATATGTCAACGACAATTGGGATGCGCATATTTACTTACGTTGATGACATGTGATGTTATGTGTTGCTGGATATGTTATATTGGATCGTCGTGTTTGAATAGCCGGGGGTTTTTATGTGAGATGGGTGTTTTTTTCATTTTCATTCATGTAAAAACTTGTATGTAATATTCTTTTATTGGGGCACTTCCAGGCTGCGGAAGTTGTCACCGTTGTTGTATATTATTTACTTTTCCGCATTAGGATAGACCCAAGGAGGAGGGCACAAGTAACCGAGTTCTGGAGTCCAGTGGGAGACCAACTCGAGGAGTCGAGTCCGGGTCTCCTAACCCTAGAATTGGTAGGGTTGCTTGCCGCTCTCGTAGAGGTCTAGGGGTGTGGGATTGGCTATTCATCACGACCGTGGAATCCGTGTTTTATACTGGCTCGTATTGAAAACACGGACATCCTAGTATATCCAATATTTCATATGTTTCTTCTGCTGTGATTTATCTGTGATCATGTGATGTTCTGTGACAGATATTATATATAATGTATATGATATATTATATAGATGTTACTTATGTTTTACGCCCGCGCTAGCCCTGCCCCGCTCTGTCGTTAGTTACCTAACCTAACGGTGCACGAGGGGACATCGAGGCGAATGCGGATGGCATAAGTGTACGTCGTATTTATCTGTGATATTTAGGTACTTAAATGATGTGACTTCATTAATGTGATTAATGAAATAAAAGAAACCTAAGATGTTGTAGAATCGAATTTCAAAATAAAACAGGTAGCTACAGTTCTTGCTTTGCACAGCGGTATATATGATATATCCTGCATCTTATTCGATGAGGAAAGGACCGAGATCCCTTCACCGGGAGTGACTCCTTTAGCAATAACTGGCAGATGCTACACACTCGGTTTGTCTTTTGATTGCTTTTAAGTGTTTTTGCTTTGCACAGTGATATATATGATATATCCCGCACCTCATTCGACGAGGAAAGGACCGACGATCCCTTCACCGGGAGTGACTCCTTTAGCAAAACTAGAAAAGCCTCAAAAACACTCCATTTTTAAATCATTTGATTCTACAACGATATAAAGTTCATTACGCAAAAGGTTTTCTTAAAAACCTGTCGTAGCCCTCCGTCATTTCAGAAATGTAATAGTTAGTATTCGTGCTGCGTTTGTTGACTCAGTCAAGGCGTAGTGTGCGGTAGCTGATTAGTGCTTATCTGCAAAGCATATGATGCGATTGGATTAGGGTAGTCGTGCGGCCTTGTTGACTCAGTCAAGGGTCGTGCGGGTGGGTTTAATTCAATCAAGAAATATACGGGTTGAACTTTACTTGCGGTCTATGGTTTGTTGACTCAGTCAAGGTCATAGATCGCTTGGGGCAAAATATTATCGGGAATTTCAAGTGTTGAAATTTGCAATGAGATTGCATACCTTCTATGAGATAGTTGGATCCCGATACCCGCTGCGAGTAAGAGTTACTCCTGGGAGAGTTTTACACATTACAATTAGCCGATCAAGTAGGTGTCTAGAAAGGTGTCAACGGGGTTACGCCTCTGGGAAAACGAGGTTTACATTAATTAGGTTCGTGCGAAAGCACGGGGGACCTCCCTCAAAGTACCGACACTGGCCTGGCTGAAAGATTGGCGAACTTGTAGTGTGTAATTAATCCCGGCTAATCTTTCCTTTTAGGGTTTGAAGGAAGATTGGATAAAAAGCAGTGGGAGCCATCCTGATTAGATAAAATAATGACCAATCTATTCTTGCAAAGAGCGCACGCTGAGTGTTTTCTCTCTCTCTCTCCAGGTAGCGACCATATCACGCCTTAATCAAGATAATAAAACGGATTATTGACTGAACCCGCTTGTTATACTGAGCTGGGGAACGTTGGTCCCGCTCCAACTTATAAATGTTATAAGACAGAGCAGGAAATTGGGGAATACCAGAATTCCCGTGCCGCCCAAACGAAGAAAGTGCATGAGATGCATCATCTTCGGGTGTGCTCGTTACAAAGAACTGTTTCTCAGTATCCTCTGCGTCCTGGGTATTTGATGTTGGAGATAGTGCCCTCAGTGTCAATTATTGGATCACCGGCATATGATTGCAATGATTGAGAGAGGACCTATCCCGGTAGGACAGTCTTACTCGAGATGATAGTATGCTATCTGGTTTATCTTTATCATCGTGTACTGCTTTAGGTGACCTGACATGTCGCTATTACACGTTGATAGAGCCCCTAGGATTCTAGCTTCACTGCCAGCAGTATGATGGCGATCATATACGTGGGAGCTGGTAGTCTATAAGCACATCCTTAAAAGGTCCCTAGTCGTAGGAGTTTCGAGACAGGGCATCGATACTCCATCAGTAGACTAGTGTATACAGTCGAGACCCCGACGAGGGGCGGTGGCCGGTCTCACAAGCCACTGGTGTCAGTTGGTTCACCTAAGATGTATACAGGTGCTCATTGGGTTATGAGTACACCGGACAGGACTCGCCGGGAACCTGCTAGTTGGGCTTATACCTGACGTCAGATAGCAGTTCCCTGGTGACATGTGTACAGGTTAGTTCTTCGACCTGAGGATCGTCATTTGTCTCGTGTGAGTTCCCACTGTGCTTTGATTACTACCCTACCACGGCTCAAAGGAGTCGTGCAAACAGGTTTTAGTTGGGTACAGTCTCGAGCCACATGGAGGCAGTGAGCGGATCTTCAGGGGTTCGTCTCTCCCGGTATTGGGGGTGAGGTCGCGCTGTGTCTAGGAGAGCCATTACGCAAAGCCCTCGGCCGAGGCAGGAGATTTACTGGTAGGTATTCCAGTAGTATCTCAGGGCGTTCTGGGCTACACTCCGACACGACTTGTACCGCTTTTGGGGGTCTGACTTTTACCAACCGCCTAGGCCCGACATGCGATGCTCATAGACGAACGGACCGGACTGTACGGATATTGTCACTGACAGACTCAGTTGGGTGTCGGGGTGAGCTTCCTCATCGACGTCCCTTTTGGTCAATAGCTGGTGGCCCGTCACGTATTGGCTTATACCTCTGACGTGCCAGTGGTTAAATCCACAGCCATAGTATTGACGAGTCTTTAGAGTCCACCACACTTACAGTTACTCAAGCTTTCGGGCGAAACGCTGTAGAGGCCGTATGGAGATATGGCAGGGTCCGATCAGATACGTGCGGTATTGCACGGATCAGGATCGGACAGTTTTGTACTAGTAGCCGTATAGTTATATGGCAGGGTTCGATCTGATACGTGCGGTATTGCACGGATCAGGATCGAACGGATTTTACTAGCCGGTTTTGGTTTAAGCCGGTCCTAGTTTAGTACAGTGTAGATTTTGTCTCATTGCATTTGTATCCGGACGGAATACAGATGCGGGTGTGTATGCACAGTATAGGGGTTTTCCTGTAATTTATTACGGGACCAGTTTTCTGGAGTTGCCAGTTTGCATTCCGTTCCGGCCGGTTTTCCTTTGTTCTTTCCCGGCCGGACTTTTCCGATGGAGGGGGTAATTTGCAGTTTTGCAAATTACACTTTGTGGAGGTTTTTCTTGCAAATGTATTTATCATGATAGTATCTTTAGATGCCATTCTTTTCCTTGATCTTTTCATGCTTTATCTTGATTAGAATTGATAAGAATGGTTGATGTAAGTTTGTGATGATTATGTTTGGCTATGGTCACCACTTGTGCTCCTACCATCACCTCCCTTCATGCTTCCTATTACCTCCTCCACCATTCTCATTTACTTGATAAGTTTTTCATTAGAAAAGAAAAGAGAGAAGAAGAAAAAGAAAAGAGAGAAGAAGAAGGAGAGAGTTCTTCATTCTTGAGAGTTTCATCTTCTTGATCTCATTCATGCTAGAAAAATGCAAGCACCATTTTTCTTATCTCATTTCCTCCATCAAGGCAACCAAAACCCAAGTGAGACACTACACTACACATTCTACAGCATATCTTGAGCATGTCGAGTTGCCGGCTTCATGCTCGAGTTGCCTCGGTATTGAGGCGGGAGCCCGTAAAAGACGCAGGCGATGTGGTGCCCTTTCAGGCGAGGAGGCGACGATATGGAGACAAGACTTTCCGCGGGAGATCGGGACGATGAAGAGAAGACCGGAGGACTCGGATCACTCGGTATACTTCTCACCCTATCTCTTGATTGCTAGCATTAGGTTAATGGTAAACGATCCGGGTTTTCTTTGTCCGCGGTAGCGCCGGTTTCCGAGTAAGGAAAATTTTTGATTCCGCATTTTGGCCTCGAGTACGAGGCCGGGGCGCTGCCGTGGCGCAACATGGTATCAGAGCCACGCCATTAACCTTACCTAGCTTCGTTTGATGTGTTTGCGTCTCCGATCGACCGAAATTTCCAAAAACCGTATTTTTCTAGCACATCAGTTTCTGTCGAAATTGTTTGGAGTCTAAAAATTTTTCAGGTGGTCTCAGAATGATGTGCAGGGAGTTATAAGAACACTGCAAAAATTTGGTGACACGACTCGTCCGTACGACCGCGGAAGGGCGGCCAAAACCACCTTTTGGCCGCGCTTCCGCCGCAGTAGTGTGGGTTCGTGTGCTTAGTTTTTTGCAGTGGGCTTATAGGCTTATATTAGGGGTTTTGGAATATTAAAATTGGGCCCAGGTTTTCTGTGAGTGCTACAGTTTTGATTGGGGGCCCACTTGTTAATTTTTGGTCAATCGGAAAATTTTAAACACATTTTTCACAGTATTTACATTATATCTGCGACCGTGAATGTCACTCGATCGGTAAATCCGGTCTAACTGCTATAGCCCGGTTAGACGGATTTGCGAACGTGACTTTCATGTTGATGTTCTATGTTTATGCTGTGATGTTGCGGATCGGTCGTGGGGGATAGCCTGGATGCAATGCTAGTACAGTTTTGTTGTATTATGTACATTTGATATTGCGGGGCGAGCGTCCGACATGTGGACTGCCGTCACTGCCGTTTGTATTATTCTTTTGGGGCACGACCTGGTTGCGGTCGATGTACCCGGTGTATGTATATTTTACTTTCTGTACTAGGATTACCCCGCGGAGGGGTGCACGGATAGCCGGGTTCTAGAGGGCAACGGGCCCGCATCTCATGGCTTTGGGACGGAGGGGGCTTCAGTCTGGAATTGGCGGGCTATTCGCCGCACTCGTAGGGGGTACAGGTTGACCCAGGAGGGGTGCCCAAGTTACCGGATTCCGTGAAGTGCTGGGTGGTCCATTCACGGTGCTGAAGGGGGCTGCCTCGCTTCAGGTTTTGGCGGGTGACTTGCCGCGCCCGTAGGGGTCTAGGTTTTCATTGCACAGGCTATCCACACGACCAGGGGAACGTCGGGTTTCAGCAGCGGCTCTGTGAAACCCGGGGCTTCCAGATATCTGTATTGTTCTGTGATGCTGTACATTTCTGTGATGTTGCATTTTATTCACGCCTTGAGCGAAATACTATATATTGGTATATATATTAGTAGATGTTGTATATGTTTTTCATCCGCGCTAGTCCAGTCCCCGCTCTGCCGTTAGTCAGCTAACCTA
The DNA here is from genome assembly GCA_030015575.1 of Agapanthus africanus. Lineage (NCBI taxonomy): Eukaryota > Viridiplantae > Streptophyta > Magnoliopsida > Asparagales > Amaryllidaceae > Agapanthus > Agapanthus africanus. The sequence continues at coordinate 373,372,402 of CM057343.1, read as the reverse complement.
ACGGGTGATGACGGGACCCAGTGGCGAATGTGGATGGCATATACGTACGTCAGTATATTTTCGTTCTTTGTGGTGTGATCAATTGATGGGACTGCGTTGATTCGAATCAATGCAAGCTAAACAAACCTATTCTGATGTTGTTGGAACATTTTTCAAAAAGCTGTTATTGCAAGGACGTTCACTTTTGTTTTGCATCGTGGTATTCATTTGGAATATCCTGCTCCTCAGTCGACGAGGCAAGGGCCGAGATCCCTTCACCGGGAGTGACCCCTTGGACAGAAGTTTGCGTCAGGGCATTAACTTCACAATAGCCGATTACTTTTGCTTTGCATCGTGGTATTCAGTTGGAATATCCTGCACCTCATTCTACGGGGAAAGAGCCGAGATCCCTTCACCGGGAGTGACCTCTTTAGCAAAGGTTTTCGTCACTATATTTTATAAAAGGCTATGCAGTTCCTTCAACAATATCAAGTTCATTACGTTAAAGGTTTTTCGCCAAAAACCAGCCGTAGCCCTCCGTCATTTCCTACAGGTATTATTTGGTATTCGTGCTGCGTTTGTTGACCTAGTCAAGACGTAGTGTTCGGTAGCTAAGTGGTACTTGTTTGTTGCATAAGTGGGATTGGTTAAGACAGTCGTGCGGCCTTGTTGACCTAGTCAAGGGCACGTACGGGTGGGTTTAATGCAATCCAGAATAATGACGGGTTGAACTTGACTGGCGGTTTATGGTTTGTTGACCTAGTCAAGGTCATAAACCGCTTGGGGTAAAAATCACATCGGGAGTTTCAAAAGAACTGAAACTTGCCAGGCATGCGCATACCTTCTGGAGTGTGGTGACTTGAGTGGATTCCGTCAAGTTATCATGCGATGATAGTTGGATCCCGATTCCCACTGATGAGTTAGTTTACTCCTCGGGTGACCCAGACTAGTTCTTCTTTCAGGTTCGGAGGAGAATTTGAGGTACAGTGGGAGGTTTCCAGATTAGACTAAGTGATAACCATTCTGATCTAGGTTAGAGTGCACGCTGAGTGTTTCTTTTCTCTCTCTCTTTGACGGCGACCATTGACCCGACCCTAAGACTATGACTCAGTGACCAAGTTGACCGAACCTTCTTAATACTGGCTTTTGGATTGTCAGAGTTGCAGACCTCATTGCCACTCCTACTTTTACCCTTTTCTCCAGGACACCCCGTATTACTGCGAACGTCCACTTCCATTGGACAAAACCATCGTATGGTTAGATACGAACTCGAAGGACTTCGAGGATGGTTTATGGTTCTGGAGAAAACGAATGGGATTATTCAGTTGTCTTTTCTTTTCACCTTCTCTCATTGCGAGTACTCCTTGGTTTAGGAGATAGCACACCTATTACGCAAATTGGATAGTCTTCTTCCAAACCTTAGGCTGGTGCTGACCGGTAAGGAATGAAGAAAACCAATTAGCATAACAATGGTGTGCAGAAGGTATTAAGTTAAGACAAAGCTAGGGATTAGTAGGAGGGCAAAGTAAATTGCGACTGATATTCACGACCAAACCAAGTATTTCTTCGCCAATCCTAAATCACCTTTGTATTTCTCCAGGACACTCCGTGTCACTACGAAGATCCACAGTTTATTGGATACTCCATCGTATGGTTGTATACGAACTCGAAAGGAACTTGTTCCAGTTCGGGGATGGATTCTGGTTCAGGAGAAATAGGAATAAAGTACATTCAGGTGTCTTTTATCTTCACCTTCTCTCGCGATGCGAGTGCTCCTAGGATAAGGACAGTACACCCTTTATGCTTTTTGGATAGTCTTCTTCCAAACCATAGGCTGGTGCCGAACGGTAGGGAAGGAAGAAAACCATTTGGCCTAAAGGGGTGTGCAGACGGTATTGACTAAAGACATATAAAGGGATTTGGACAGATGGCAAAGAATTACAAGGTTACAGTTGTGAATCTGGATAATGGAAGAGGCATTACTAGGAATACCAGGATACCCCGACGAAACATTTTAATGTTTCAGTTTCAACTGTGTACCGTTAAAAGAAAACTGATTTCCCGATTAGACACTTGCTCCAGGGTATGTATTTACCAGGTTTGATTCTCACATCTGTATGGTTTTACAGATGATGAGTGGGAGTATGTTATTGGGAATTGGGTGATCATCCTCATTATATCAGGATTCGTTGTAATCGGTGATATTTGAGGAGATCATCTGGGCTGTTTGCCGGTCGGCAAATATTTGGTTTTGAATATCCGCTGTTGTGCACCAATTTCAAATTGATATATCTGTACGTCTATTTTCATAGAGTGAGATATACCTTTTGATATTATGTCGATGACATTTACCTATATCAGTGGATAGTTAGGTAAGGAGCATTGAACAGCGGTGTAATTCTTCTTAACCATAAGTACAGTTTTCAACCTACGACGCACAGTGAAAGAGTTGTTAGACTCAGCGGACTTATACAGAGTATTGTATGTTGTCCAGTGTCCATTAGGACAGAGGGGTTGGTCCTCATACTATATTCTGTTTACTTTTAACTTCTCTAGTTCTTAGACATGTGTTTCGTAGAAACACAGGGTCTAAGTTTTGAGGAGTTATAGGTATTTGAATAGAGTAGAGAACCAGGTGTAGCAAGTATCGGGATTCTTCAAAGAGATCGAAGATGTAGATACTTGTGTATGGTATTCAGTTGATAGTAATGATGAAGACAGATTGCTTCTCTTTCAGGTTACTCATAATTGGAAGCATTCCTAAGTTGAGTAACGCTGATCGACCTCCTTCCATTTAGTTGACATGCACTGGAGACAGCTGCATGATTTGAATCTGGTTCAATTAAATCAGTGTCCCTGGTTCTATATTGGATATAGAACAGTTCATATCTTAACAATGTTAAGGTACGGGGAGTTGTCCGGCTTATGCTTAAAACCAGACTCCGGATAACTCAAGGCACGTTTCTGTAATGGCTGTTTGTGGTTTGACCCAGGCTATGACGAGGGTTGACTTTCTACCATCTGGCAGATCAATAGAAATATTGTTCTAGACTCGCCACAGTTTTATTAAAAATGGATTTTTTCAAAAACAGCAGTGGGAGTATGGTAGAACTGGAAGTAATTCCAGAACCGCGAACGATTACTGAAGATTTAATAAGAAACCTAAAGATTCAATCTGATTTGACATTCCATTGGCCACTCCGCAGATACGGTGGGTAACTTCAGGCACCCGGGAGGTACTCCGGTAGCCTCAAGGACGGTGACAGGGAAGTTCTTGTTTACCCACACTTGCCATTGTTGTTGTTCCAGGCTGCGAGACCCGGTGGGAGGATGAGTATAGCATCGTTCTAAACTGGCTTTAGAAGTGCACGTCTATATGACTCTGCCAGAGGGTTGTCGTAGTCAGTGGGAGCAGCGGAAGCATTGGTGGACATCAGGCTTATGTCTATTTATAGACTAAAGCAGATGTAGCGGAGATAGATCATCTATTTCTGATGTGACAGTCATAGGTTTGACGTCATCAGAATAGGGGATGGATCTGTTGAGAAGGTAGTAGGAAGTGATATTCCTATACTACGATCGGTTATACTTTGGTCGTCACACAGTGGTTTCTCCACAAGGGACTTGGATATTATATCAGACATATTGGTTACTAGATCTATGGTTTTAGATCTAGATTTGGGTGGTTTCCCAATCTGGGTGCCTTGACAGCATTCTATGAGTATTTAGAATGGACGACTCCTGACACGGTAGTGTACCTGCAGTTGATGGAGTCACCCTCTCTAAAGGTGTCTTACAGACTAAAGGGGAGAGGGATACTCATGATTGGCAGATCACTTGCTTAGGCAATTGAGTCAATCATGAGATGTCAAGTACCACACCAGATGTTGTTCTTGTACTAGATGCAACAAGTTGATATTGATCCAATCCTTGAGAAACAGTCGGAAGCAGTCTTAGAACATAAGTGGATGTTCTAGGGATATGATAACGACAGCCTCATTTGGGAGACAGTTATCATTCCAGGCTTCCAAGGTGACATGGACGACAAGGAGGTTGTCAGAGTTATAGTTTTCCTTCTGACGAGGAGCAGTATTTTGGACAGGTGGTCCAAGGCAATACTGAGGGTGGCATGGCGCAGGATACTGATTAAGTTCAGTTGTCGATACAGTCTAAGAAGTTTGGATTTGGAGTTCATTTATGAGCTAGGTCCCATCAGACATCCAGACATTCTAAGACAGGTATTGCTCATTTCGGGAGATGGCTTTCTCCGCGAACTTGAGATATAGAGAGACGTAGAAAGAAACATCACAGCGGATCCACTCACTGAGGCTATTCCTCGAACGCTATAGTTTCGCAAACGAGCTTTGTGAGACTGACTAGTAGAGGAGTTGGGTGTTCGGTATCACACGGGCTGTGATGCGGCATCGCAATAATTAGCCTTGAGTGCAAGTGGGAGATTGTTGGAGATAGTGCCCTCAGTGTCAATTATTGGATCACCGGCATGTGATTGCAATGATTGAGAGAGGACCTATCCCGGTAGGACAGTCTTACTCGAGATGATAGTATGCTATCTGGTTTATCTTTATCATCGTGTACTGCTTTAGGTGACCTGACATGTCGCTATTACACGTTGATAGAGCCCCTAGGATTCTTGCTTCACTGCCAGCAGTATGATGGCGATCATATACGTGGGAGATGGTAGTCTATAAGCACATCCTTAAAAGGTCCCTAGTCGTAGGAGTTTCGAGACAGGGCATCGATACTCCATCAGTAGACTAGTGTATACAGTCGAGACCCCGACGAGGGGCGGTGGCCGGTCTCACAAGCCACTGGTGTCAGTTGGTTCACCTAAGATGTATACAGGTGCTCATTGGGTTATGAGTACACCGGACAGGACTCGCCGGGAACCTGCTAGTTGGGCTTATACCTGACGTCAGATAGCAGTTCCCTGGTGACATGTGTACAGGTTAGTTCTTCGACCTGAGGATCGTCATTTGTCTCGTGTGAGTTCCCACTGTGCTTTGATTACTACCCTACCACGGCTCAAAGGAGTCGTGCAAACAGGTTTTAGTTGGGTACAGTCCCGAGCCACATGGAGGCAGTGAGCGGATCTTCAGGGGTTCGTCTCTCCCGGTATTGGGGGTGAGGTCGCGCTGTGTCTAGGAGAGCTATTACGCAAAGCCCTCGGCCGAGGCAGGAGATTTACTGGTAGGTATTCCAGTAGTATCTCAGGGCGTTCTGGGCTACACTCCGACACGACTTGTACCGCTTTTGGGGGTCTGACTTTTACCAACCGCCTAGGCCCGACATGCGATGCTCATAGACAAACGGACCGGACTGTACGGATATTGTCACTGACAGGCTCAGTTGGGTGTCGGGGTGAGCTTCCTCATCGACGTCCCTTTTGGTCAATAGCTGGTGGCCCGTCACGTATTGGCTTATACCTCTGACGTGCCAGTGGTTAAATCCACAGCCATAGTATTGACGAGTCTTTAGAGTCCACCACACTTACAGTTACTCAAGCTTTCGGGCGAAACGCTGTAGAGGCCGTATGGAGATATGGCAGGGTCCGATCAGATACGTGCGGTATTGCACGGATCAGGATCGGACAGTTTTGTACTAGTAGCCATATAGTTATATGGCAGGGTTCGATCTGATACGTGCGGTATTGCATGGATCAGGATCGAACGGATTTTACTAGCCGGTTTTGGTTTAAGCCGGTCCTAGTTTAGTACAGTGTAGATTTTGTCTCATTGCATTTGTATCCGGACGGAATACAGATGCGGGTGTGTATGCACAGTATAGGGGTTTTCCTGTAATTTATTACGGGACCAGTTTTCTGGAGTTGCCAGTTTGCATTCCGTTCCGGCCGTTTTTCCTTTGTTCTTTCCCGGCCGGACTTTTCCGATGGAGGGGGTAATTTGCAGTTTTGCAAATTACACTTTGTGGAGGTTTTTCTTGCAAATGTATTTATCATGATAGCATCTTTAGATGCCATTCTTTTCCTTGATCTTTTCATGCTTTATCTTGATTAGAATTGATAAGAATGGTTGATGTAAGTTAGTGATGATTATGTTTGGCTATAGTCACCACTTGTGCTCCTACCATCACCTCCCTTCATGCTTCCTATTACCTCCTCCACCATTCTCATTTACTTGATAAGTTTTTCATTAGAAAAGAAAAGAGAGAAGAAGAAAAAGAAAAGAGAGAAGAAGAAGGAGAGAGTTCTTCATTCTTGAGAGTTTCATCTTCTTGGTCTCATTCATGCTAGAAAAATGCAAGCACCATTTTTCTTATCTCATTTCCTCCATCAAGGCAACCAAAACCCAAGTGAGACACTACACCACACATTCTACAGCATATCTTGAGCATGTCGAGTTGCCGGCTTCATGCTCGAGTTGCCTCGGTATTGAGGCGGGAGCCCGTAAAAGAAGCAGGCGATGTGGTGCCCTTTCCGGCGAGGAGGCGACGATATGGAGACAAGACTTTCCGCGGGAGATCGGGACGATGAAGAGAAGACCGGAGGACTCGGATCACTCGGTATACTTCTCACCCTATCTCTTGATTGCTAGCATTAGGTTAATGGTAAACGATCCGGGTTTTCTTTGTCCGCGGTAGCGCCGGTTTCCGAGTAAGGAAAATTTTTGATTCCGCATTTTGGCCTCGAGTACGAGGCCGGGGCGCTGCCGTGGCGCAACATTTGATACCAGATCAGGATCCCAGATATGTAATCTGTTACATAGGGCTACAGAAAGGTAGAGAACTGAGAACGGGTGATAAGTTTCATGAGGCAGAAAACGGGGCAAGTGTTGTAGCCAAGTCTGTTGGTCACTGTCACCCTGTATTACCAATACATTGATTCTGAACGAATGTTATTAGATACCGAACCTGATATACAAAATCATATCTGTCTCTTTATTAGTAAAGAAACGATAAAATTTTGTATTGTTGGATAATGTTTTGAACATTTCCTATATCAAAAGTTGATCGGTTCAGGCACGTTATCTAAAAGCATTGATGTTCTAAATCAAACTACAGTTCTTAGTATATGGAACACACACAAGGGGAAGAGTTCAGAAATGAACAAATCCTTCTTGAGGTATTGTAGACTAGGTCATATCAATGCGACCTGACTAGCTGAAGTTACATTTAGATGCATATTTAAATCTGTTTGAATTTACATCTTATGAAACTTGCCAGTCATGTCACAGAGATACGATGACCATAGCTCTGTTTACTGGAAACAGAGAAAGAGTTAGTAAACTCTTGGGATGATACATGTTGATGTCTGTAGGTCCCCTGTCTACACATGCCAAGACCGGTTCTTTTACTTCATTACATTCTCTGATAATCTCTCAAGATTCAGACATACGTTCCTGTTGAAACATAAGTCCGAACCTTTTGAGATATTCACAGAATATAAGTTAGAAGTAGAGAACTAATACGGGTAAAAGTATTATGTCCTATGATGAGATCAAGGAGGAGAATACTTGAGCATGGAATTTCTGGACTTTTCTAAAGGAGAATGAGATTCTCTCTCAGCATTACTCCTCCGTATACACCATAGCACGATGGTATATCGGGGTGGAGCAATAACACCCTATATGATAAGGTGTGCTCTATGATGAGTACTACTGAGTTACCTATTTCCTTTTGGGAGTTATGCACTTGAGAAGCTGCATACCTATTGAATAGGGTTCCAATCAAATCAGTTGCCCACCACTTCATATGTGATATGGAAAGGGAAGTGCCCATATCTTAAGTTAGTTAAGATTTGGGGTTGTCCGGCCTATGTCTAAAAGCAAAATCCGGACAAGCTCGAGGCAAGGTCTGTTATGTACAACTGGAAAGGTTCCAACTATACAAACTGCAGCTGATGATTTGGTAGAACCGAAGGATTAAGTAGAAACCAACGAACCTCAGCCTCTCCGCCGATCTAGTAGGGTTCCTCACCCACCTGAGAGATACTTCGGTTTCTCTATGACAGTGGGAGCAAGGATTGCATCATGAGATGATGACCCAACTAGTTTCGAGCTGGCCATCAGGAGTGGGACTCTGTAAGAATGGCTGGATGCTTAGCGATACACCAACAAAGTATGGACTTTGGTTGCGATATCTGAAGGGTTAAATCCCCATCAGGAGCAAGTATATCTTGAGAAGATTACTTGGTGTACATGGAAGAGTTGAGACTTTCAAAGCTAGACTTGTTAAAGGTTTACATCATTGACCAGGTATGGATGATGATGAAACCTTTTCTAAATATCAATGCTTAAGTCCATCCAGATCCTACTTGCCACGGCTACATACCATGACTACGATATCTGGTGGTTGGGTGTCATGACATCTTTTCTAAATGATGTTTTAGAAGAGGACGTCTATAAGTACACAGCCAGAGGGCTTCGTAGACAGTGGGAGCAGCGGAAACGTGTACAAGATGCTTTATAGGATAAAGCAGGTATCGCGGAGTTGGAACATCTGTTTTGATGGATAAGTCAAAGATTTTGACATCATCAAAATGGTAGATGAACCTTGTATAAACAAAAAGGTAGTAGGGTGTATGGTAGTGATCCTCGTAGAGTACGTGGATGACATACTCTTGATAGGGAAGAAGTTTCCTATGCTACGCTCGATCAATCTCCGCTTATCACAATGATTCTCCACATAGGATCAAAGTGATACCTACTAAATCCTGGGTTTTGGATCTATGAGATAGATCTAAATAGATGTTAGGATACTCACTAGTTGTAGTGAGATGGTATCAGTTGATCCTGGGGAAAATCACTGGAAGTGTTCCAGGGTGATAAAGACGACTGAATGTCAGTCGCCGGCATTGTCTTTACCCTCAGTAAAGGGACGGTATGTTGGAAGAGTTCCAAGCTAGATACCGTGACATACTAGACGATAAAGGCTGGATACATCGCTACTTAAGATGCTACCATAGAGGCAGTCTGGGTGTATAATGGTTCATGAGATGAACTACGTTCCAACCATTGTGAGACAATGGAGTTGTGGCTAGTGCCAAGGAACGCAGGTCCCATCAGTGATCCAGACATATTTTAAGGCAGTATCACCTGATCATGGAGATGCTTGATCTTCAAGGTATCGAGGTTAGGAGAGTAGACTCAGAGGACAACACAGCGGATCCACTCACAAAGGCCTGTTCCCAGAGAGAGACTTTTATGGGATGGTTGAGTATGAGATACTACAACCACTGCTATCAGATGGCCCTAGTGCAAGTGGGAGATTGTTAGTTATATGTATGCCCTAGAGGCCATTACTGTACATAGGATGTATATTGTAGTGGATGCTGGGACATATATATGGAGGACTTTCTTGCTCGACATGATAGTATGCTATCTGGTTGATCTTTACCTTAACGTGTACACTGATTCTCTCCCTGTTACATGTTGGTAAAGCCCTTAGGATCTGTACTTGACTACCTGGACTATGATGCGGATCATACTAGTGGGGACATGGTAGTCCATAAGTACATCCTTCAAAGTCCCTAGTCGAGGGTGTATCGAGACGGGGCATCGATATACCAGAGTAGACTAGCGTGTACCTTCTCGACCCATATAGATGGGCGATGGATGATCCCATATCCATCGGTGTTTGACATCAGAGATGATATACGGGTGCTCAGTAGAGACTGGGTACACTGGACGGACTCGCCGAGAACTCCCAGATGGTATTATACCTTACGTCAGATGGCAGTTCTCTGGTGACACTGGTACAGAGTAGTCTGTTGACCCGAGATCGTCATAGAGTCTTGTGTGGTTCCCACTGTGCTTTGATTTCCATCTTACCATATCCAAGAGGGCGTGCAAAACGGTGGTTTTTGGGTACAGTCCCGAGTCACATGGAGGAAATGAGCGATAGGAGGGGATTCGTCTCTCCCGGTATAGGGAGTTGATGTTGCGCTGTGTTCGATTGGCTATAACAGGAAATCCCTGGCCAGGGTTGCTGAGATTTACTGGTAAGTGTTACCAGTAGTTTCTCGAATTGTTATAGACCTCATATCGACGCGACTTATCGAGCTATTAGGGTCTGACGTTTACCACCCCTAGGCAAGATATGCGACATATCAGACGATCAGACCGGACTGTACGGTAGTGTTACTGGTTGGATTCACTGGAGTGTGAGCGGGCTTGCTCGTCGATCTTCTGATCGCTCAATACCCGGGTGGCCGTTACGTTTAGCAGACCGCTTACGGCTTGTGGGTGTTTGATATGATCATCACCTGCTGCCGGCGTATTGACGAGTCTTTAGAGTCCTACACAGAGGTTTCCTGGCTCAAGCGAAACGAAATAGGAGCGCATATGAGATATGTGCGGGACCGAGAATAATGCGTGTATGTGATACTGTATTTCATTCTCGCGATGAATGTATCGAATGGTTGTATGCGATATAACCTAGTTATCGAATCAAGGGTTGATTCGATAAGTCGATACATAATATACTAGTCGGTTGTGTGCGACATGACCGGATCATTGAATCAAGTGTTTATTTAATGATTTAATACATAATTATATATTTGATATATTATTTTGCATTAACTAGTATTGGTTCACTTTAAATGGATTTTCTCACTTGGATGTGCACATTGTATATTCGATATAGTTTTGTGCACTTGATTGTATCATGTTTGATGATACATGTTTACTTGTGTTTGTGTGAAGATTGAACCATGGTTATATGAATGGTTAGGGTTATGATTATTCATTCATTCATTTATTAGTTTTGGAAAATAATTAGCATAATGAGAAAATGGTGGCTTTCTTTGTATGTATTATAAAGCTTCATGAAGACTTTGACCAAGTGACCATTTTGTCTCATGCTTAACCCTAACCATTCCATTCAACCATGATTAACTCTCTACACATTAGCATGGTTACAACATGATAAGTATTCTTATTATTTCCTTTTTGAAAAGAACTTATGATAATATTCATCTTCTTCACTTGAAGAAGCTTGCTTCATCAATGGTGATTGATGAAAACAAGTGAGAAATCCAATTCTAAAGTCTATCCACTTCCTATTTCTTCATCCTCTACCTCTTGCCAAGTAGTAGAGTGTCTTTTCTTCACAAGTTTCTTGACTTGGTGAAGTGAGAGCTTGATCTAGTGATGCCTCGACGTAGATCATCTTCGGCATCGTCGTCGATGACCTAGCCCGTCCATTCTCCGATGAAGCCGACGCTAGAGCCCGGGATCCGTTTTGGACAGCGAGGAGACATCATCACGGAGCTATGGAAGTGGAGCACCGGATCTACAAAGGTTGTATTTCCGTTATCTTATAGTTTAGTTGTAAACTAGCTCGCTTTATCGCCTAAACTTCTAGCCAACAATTTAGTCTAGGGTTTCTCGGCACCGTAATTTTTTTAAATGGCATGGTTGATGCCTTGTGAGACCTCTTGAGAGTGCCTAGGAACCCTACAAAACACCCAAGTTTTCCCGAAACAGATCAACACATGAAATAAGTCTAACAACATTCAGTTCGTGCCTCAGTACCAACGGTCCAGCCGTAGAAGGGTCAAGCCAACGCCTCACATGTGGCACGCCGTACTGCCCCAAACCCGAAGGTTCAAAGGGCAGTTCAAGACGGTCACATAATCGAGTTAAGGTTTGTTGTCTTCTAGAGGGTCCATCGCGTTACTTGCACTACTTTGAACGTTATTAAACTACGGAAAAATCCAACACTTGGAAATTTCCCGGCAGGGGAAAAAATGGGTATTTATATCCAGTCGAACTTTTTAACAGTTTCTAAAATATCCGGAAAAACATAAACGAAGTTAAATTATCCGATCAAATTAACGAATCCCCAATAAAACGCTAGAAAACTCAACACTTGAGTGGAATTAAAAAATTCACATAAAAAAATGCCAAGAAAGGACCTAAGAATAAATATATGAAATTTGAGGGACTAAGTCCAAATTTGGGACGCGGAAGCGCCGCCAAACCCCTTGTTTGGCCGCGGTTCCGCGGTCGAATTATGGAATTAGGGGCCCAAACTTCACAGTAATTCTTAGTTTTTCCTGCTTACTTTTCTGCATATTTTTAATTCACAAAATTCAACAGTTTTGAAAAATGTACAGAGAGGCATTTTGATTGGGGTTTCGGGGTTCAATCGGATCTCTAACTTCGTCTACCCATCGTCTAAGGCTCTAGCTAGGCTCTGATACCACTGTAGGGTTCCTAGGCACTCTCAAGAGGTCTCACAAGGCAGCAACCATGCCAATTTCAGAAATTACGGTGCCGAGAAACCCTAGACTAGATCGTTAACTAGAAATTTAGGCGAAAGATACAACTAGTAAACTACTTTACTAAAAGAACGGAAATACAACCTTTGTAGATCCGGTCCTCCACCTCCATAGCTCCGCAATGAAGTCTCCTCACTGTCCAAATGGAAACCCGGGTTCTAGCGTCGGCTTCATCGGAGAAATGGGCGGGCAAGGTCGTCGGCTTCGTGTCGAAGATGATCTACGTCGAGGCATCACTAGATCAAGCTCCACCTTCACCAAGCCATGAATACTTGTGAAGAAAACACCCTATACTACTTGGCAAGAGGTAGAGGATGAAAAAATATAAAGTGGGTTCACTTTAGAATTGGATTTCTCACTCTTTTTCATCAATCACCATTGATGGAATCAAGGTTCTTCATCTTGAAGAAGAAGAAGAAGAAGATGATAATATTATGATAAGTATTGTAGAATAATTGAAAAAGAATTATTCTTATCATAACTTGAACCATGGTTAGATGTAGAGAGTTAACTCAAGTTAGATGAATGGTTAGGGTTTTAAGAAGAAGACAAAAAAGGTTACATGAGTCAAAGTTGCATGAAGCTTCAAGAAGCTTCATGTAAGAAAGCAACCTTTTAATTTTCTTTTCACTTTTTCTTTTAATCCAAATTAAAAGATAAATGAATGAATAAATGAATAAAAACCCTAACCATTTACTTAACCATGGTTTAACTCTTTACACAAACCCTAGCAATCATGTATCATCAAACATAATACAATCAAGTGCACAAAAATATATCACATATACAATGTGCACACCCGAGTGAGAAAATCCATTTAAAGTGAACCGATATTAGTTAATGCAAAGTAATATATCAAATATATAATTATGCATTAAATCATTAAATCAACACTTGATTTAATGATCCGGTCATATCGCATATAACCGACTAATATCAACAGTAACAACTTATCGAATCAACACTTGTTCCGATAATCCGGCTATATCGCATATAACCGATCAATGTCACAAATCGTGAGAATCGAATACAGTATCACATACTGGTATCATTCTCGGTCCCGCACATATCTCATATGCGCTCCTATTTCGTTTCGCTTGAGCCAGGAAACCTCTGTGTAGGACTCTAAAGACTCGTCAATACGCCGGCAGCAGGTGATGATCATATCAAGCACCCACAAGCCGCAAGCGGTTTGCTAAACGTAACGGCCACCCGGGTATTGAGCGATCAGAAGATCAACGAGCAAGCCCGCTCACACTCCAGTGAATCCAACCAGTAACACTTACCGTACAGTCCGGTCTGTTCGTCTGATATGTCGCATATCTCACCTAGGGGTGATTAACGTCAGACCCCAATAGCTCGATAAGTCGTGTCGATATGAGGCCTATAACAGTTCGAGAAACAACAGGTAACACTTACCAGTAAATCTCAGCAATCCTGGCCAGGGATTTTTGGTTATAGCCAATCGAACACAGCGCAACATCAACTCCCTATACCGGGAGAGACGAATCCCCTCCTATCGCTCATTGCCTCCATGTGATTCGGGACTGTACCCAAAAACCACCGTATTGCACGCCCTCTCGGACGTGGTAAGGTGGAAATCAAAGCACAGTGGGAACCACACAAGACTCTATGACGATCTCGGGTCAACAGACTACTCTGTACCAGTGTCACCAGAGAACTGCCATCTGACGTAAGGTATAATACCATCTGGGACTTTTCGGCGAGTCCGTCCAGTGTACCCAGTCTCCACTGAGCACCCGTATATCATCTCTGATGTCAAACACCAATGGATATGGGATCATCCATCGCCCATCTGTATGGGTCAAGAAGGTATATGCTAGTCTACACTGGTATATCGATGCCCCGTCTCGATACACCCACGACTAGGGACTTTGAAAGATGTACTTATGGACTACCATGTCCCCACTAGTATGATCCGCATCATAGTCCAGGTAGTCAAGTACACATCCTAAGGGTTTTACCAACATGTAACAGAGAGACAATCAGTGAACACGTTAAGGTAAAGATCAACCAGATAGCATACTATCATGTCGAGCAAGAAAGTCCTCCCTATATATGTCCCAGCATCCACTACAATATGCATCCTAGTATAGCAATGGCCTCTAGGGCATACATATAACTAACAAAAACGTATGCGTCTTCAGACTCGAGACCGTGAAATTTAGGTAAAAGATTGATATAGTGTGGTTTGATTTCAAAATTATCCCCATTGGCTGGTGGAATGGAAAGACAAGTAGAGTGGGGACCTCGAATAAGGTAGCATCTCTCTTGGAGAGAGATGCACGATGGGTTCTGCGCACCTGTGGGCGATGGCAGAGTGGTGTTATTAAAGTTTGATGGAAATCCATCCATCTCGGTCGTTGTGGTGTGTGGGGAAAAAGAAGATGTAGAATTACCGACTTCGGAGTCAATAGGAGGAACGCGGACAAGACGGGCACTAGAATCCCGTATCCAGCCGAGCATGCACTAAACGGTTTAGCATAAGTGGCAGCGTTAATTAATTAGAGAAAGTGGTTTATTTTAGTTTTTGGTTTGTTTTTAAAAAGTCGGATTTAGAAAAAATCACAACCAAAATGCACAATCAACCCTAGATCTACGGTCACCTAGGTCAAGTCACTAGACCGCTCCTAGATTTCCAGAAGACAAATCGCAGGATAAATTCTCTACTACCTCTTTATCCCTCTTGTAGCCAGGTAAGTGGGAGGTATTTGCTACGTAAGTAGCGGGCCTAATTAAGTAACCACTTGCCTTAGACATACTTGCCTTAGACACCACAAAAGAAATGCGGATAATCAATAGATTACATACGACCTTGTTCTGTCCTAATTGAGCGTGACGGTCCTTAGAGTCTTGTCTAGATATTTTTTTAGTTAATGAAGGGTGATGCAAATGCTCATTTTGTGATTTTTTGGGGCTTAGGAAGGGTAATGAAATCCCCCACCTAATCTAAATTTGGTCTTTTCCCCTTAATTTCTGTATTAAAATATGCAAGCACAACCAATATCAAAACACGCAACAAATTTTTATTTTTTGAGCGGCGAATTTTTGCAAAGAATCCTGCAGAAAAGTTGTTATTGGGAAGATCAGAGAAGAGATAAGAAAGTAGAGAATATACCAGAGAAATCTGGAGCCCTAAATCGTCAAAACAGCCGCGGTTCAGTCGCCAATACCTGCAAACTGTCGTGGTTCCGCGGTTGTATAAACCGTTCTTTGAACTAAATTTTGTACTGCTGCACCCTTTGCTCCTCTGTCCTAAATGAAATGATCTGAATAATTTTCTCCTTACTGCAGTGATTCCAGATTTCCTTGCAAAATTCACACACTAATCGTTAAGCACACGATGCGATTTTGATTCAAATTTTTGATGGAATAATAATATTTCAAATCAAATAGCAAGAAAGAACAAATTACGCACGCATCTCCGGCAACGGCGCCATTTAATTGATAATTTGATTGGTTGAAATGAAAAGTATAATCACAATCAAAGAATTTATAACCGCAATCAATAACGATGTCGATGTAGTTCGTTAATGAGTACCGATCGTCCACTGAAATTCGTGTATTTATTCGTTCTTGCTTTAGTTGAGTCGAAAGAAAATAGTAAAGAAAATTCAAGAAAATGAATCAAGATTTATTAGATGAAATATTTTCAAGAAAAATCAAGAAAGAGTTCAAGAATTAGTAATCAAGGAAATGTCCAATATCAATTTTAGTTATCAAGAAAATTAAATAATAGCTTATAGGATTCGATAGGAATTAATAGCAATGATGAATACAAATAATGACTCATCTTATCTATTGATGAATTATAGTTAGAACGATGTCGATGAATGAAGATTAGGGATCTTTTTAAGAAACTAGGGTTTCTCCTTCACTATCCCTTGTCTTTTCATTGATCACCCTTCAAATCTAGCCTTTAGCAAAGAAATCATCAATCATTTAATACCGTCGCTTGATGTTGTTTCAACGATTCTTGATTTGGATCTTGATTTGGAATTGCATTGGATTTGGTTTTGGATTGTGTACTAGAAATCAACTACCATTAACAACCTCATTAATGTAGGCTTAGATCCCTTTTTATAGCCATTCACTAATCATCCACTAGAAACTAGGTCAATCTTCCCCAAGAAGCTAGGTAGTTGTAAGAAAACTTCTAGAATAAGGTAGTTATCAAGCTTCCTCCCGAAGCTAGGCAATTGTAGGAAAGTTTCCAGAACAAGGTTGTTACAATGGAGCGTCTTTAACAAGCTAGGTAGTTAGAATGAAGCTTCTAGAAAAGTATCGTCACCTAATGCCCTAACTCGGCCGCTGATCCGCGGTGGATCGGCCTGACTCGGCCGCGGATCCGCGGCCGTTTGGTGAGCTTGTTGCGTCATTTTCTCTGTGTATTCTAGTGTAGGCCAATTGGTGTTCATGTTATATCTAGAATCTTCTTATCTCTTCTGAATCTCTGCCAGATTTTAATTCTTTGATTTGCTACATTTTTGTCGGCGAATTTGCGATTTCGATATCTGTCCTGAAATAATTTTCTGCACAAAAATCTCAATGAAGATTGTTGAGATAGACAATATCATGCGTGAAATAATAAACACACAATTTTCTTCTAAAATGTTGATTATAATGTATAACACGTGGTATTTAGTATTTTCCAGACGAACTTGTAATACGTGTTATATTTATAACAAACATCATTAGATGATTAGAAAAGTGAGGAAATTGTTTTGTTAAAGATTGCAATATTTTTGACTGAACAATCATCATAGTATCTTGTGTGGTTCCCACTGTGCTTTGATTTCCTCCCTACCACGACTCAAATGAGGCATGCAAACAGATGGTTTTTGGGTACAGTCCTGAGTCATATGGAGGCAGTGAGCGATAGGAGGGGTTTCGTCTCTCCCGGTATTGGGAGTTGATGTTGCGCTATGCTTGACTGGCTATAACAGCAAGTCCCTGACCAGGGCTGATGAGATTTACTGATAAGTGTTATCAGTAGTTTCTCGAAAGGTTATAGGACACTCATCGGCATGACTTATCGAGTCATTGGGGTCTGACGATTCCATCCCCCCCAGACTCGATATGCGACATATCAGAAGAAGAGAACGGACTGTACGGTAAGTGTTGCTTATAAGCTCTATGGGAGTTTAGATAAGTTTGCTTATTGATCTTCTATTCGTTCAATACCTGAGTAGCTGTTACGTCTAGCTAGTACCGCTGACGACTTGTGAGTATCTGATGTGATCATTACCTACTGCTGGCGTATTGACGAGTCTTTAGAGTCCCACATAGAGGTTTCCTAGCTCAAGCGAAATGAAGTAGGGCACGCATGGAGATATGTGCGGGAGCTTGATTAAATACGAGTATATGATACCGCATTCGAATCTAGCATTATATTTGATATAACCGGATTATTGAATCAAGCGTTGATTCAATGATTTGATATATATATAATTTAATATTAGCCGGTTATATATGATATAACCGGATTATTGAATCAAGTGTTGATTTAATAATTATATATATATATATATATTAACTAATATTAAATATTAGCCGGTTATATATGATATAACCGGATTATTGAGTCAAGTGTTGATTCAATGGTTATACACACACACACACACACACACACACTAATATTTGATATTAGCCGGGTTATATATGATATAACCGGATTATTGAATCAAGTGTTGATTTAATAATTATATATATATATATATATATAAACTAATATTAAGCTCACTTAAGATTTTCGGAGGGTTGCTACAGAAGATAACACTGCAGATCCATTCACAAAGGCCATACCTCAGACTCAGTTCGAGCGGCTGATCAAGATGATAGGTCTTCGATACGCCAGTACATAACCCTAGTGCAAGTGGGAGATTGTTAGTGTATATGCCCTGAGGCCATTACTGTATCATACTAGTTTGTATTACTTAATGAAAACTTGGGATATTCACAGTTGTATAGATAATCTTGATCAAAATGGTAGTATGCTACTTGGTTTGTTTCTACTTTAATATGTGCATGTGTTTCTTTTAGCATATCGCCTATACATATTAGTGGAGCCCTTAGGGTCTTTGCTTAATTACCAGCGTTATGAAGGCAGTCACACTAGTGGGGGCTGGGTAATCTACAAGTATATCCTTATACAGGTCCTTAGTCGTAGGATTATCGAGACGGGGCATCGATACTCCGGAGTAGACTAGCGTATGCGCTTCTCATCCCAGCAGGGGAGATGGTCTGTCCCACAGCCATTTGTACGTCGTACTGGAGATAGTATGCGGGTGCTCGTTAGGTTACGAGTACACTGGACAGGACTTGCTGGGAACTGTTGGTTGGTATTATACCTATCGTCGGTTATCAGTTCCTAGGTGACATGAGTACAACTTACCCCGTTGACTTAACACTGTCACTTCGCCTCGAGTGCGTTCCCACTGTTCTTAGATTACTACCCGACCACGGCTCAAATGAGTCATGCAAACAGGAAGTAGTTGGGTGTAGTCCCGAAGCACTTGGAGGCAGTGACGGTTAGACAGGATTCGTCTCTCCCGGTATTGGGAGTTGATATCGTGCTGTGTCTAGGAGAGCCATTACACAAAGTCCCAGGCCAGGCAAGCGAGATTTGCTGGTAGTGTTTCCAGTAGTTTCTCAGGGTGTTCTGGGATACACTCCAACACGACTTGTACCGCTATTATGGGACTGGCGTTTACCGCCCCTAGGCCCGACATGCGATACTCTCAGATGAACAGACCGGACTGTATGGAAATTGTCACATTCAGGCTCAGTAGGAGTTCGGATGGGTTCACCTCATCGGTCTTCTTATCGGCATATACCTGGGGACCGTCACGTACAGCTAGTACCGATTCCTGCCGGTGGTTAAACCTACTGCTAGCGTAGCGTCGAGTCTTTAGAGTCCCACACAGAGGGTTGTTCACCTTTGGGAAAAACAGAGTAGAGGTCGCATGGTTTTGCGACAGGGTTCGTTCACATACGCGCACTTATGCACGTTTGGTGTCCGGGAAGTTATTACTAGCGGGCTTTGGTTTAAGCGAGATCCTAGTATTTGTTTTGGGATTGGTTTTGTCTCATTGTATTCGTGTTTCTCGGAACACGGATGCAGGTGTGTATGCACAGTTGACAGAGGCAGAGCAACCTCATTAGGGTTGTTGACCGTTGACTTTTTCTAAACCCTAATGAGAATGAGAAATATGATTAATAATATTAATTAAGGATAATTGTGCCATGGTTGAGGTTGGGTTGACCATTTGACTTTTGTTGACCATTTGACCATGATCATTTCTTTTGCAAGATGCTTCTTGAAGCGTGCAATTAGAATTAAATGTGAAATGATAATGGTTACTTCAACTAACCATCACAATTTTCTTTAGTTATTATTATTATTATTCTTATATTCTCTCATATGAGAGCATGATTGTGATTTTTCTCTCATTCTCTCTTGCTCTTTCTCTCTCATGCTTTGCTCTCCCTCTTCCTCTCTCAAAGCTCTCTTCTTTCATGTGTTGAAAAACATGAGATTTGTGAGATAAAACCATCAAGACAACTCTCTACTCATTCTAGAGTTCTTAGTCTAGCAAGCCAAGCACTCTTGTTACCTCTTGGTTGAGGTAGGAGCTCAAGGTAGAGGCTTTCAGGTGGATCTTTCTTCGGCAAAGAGAAGACGAAGAGGAGGAGCCGTCTACACCACTCCAAGGAGCAAGTAAGAAGGAGGACCACAACAGGAAGAAAAGGAGTTCAAGATCTAGGTATAACCATCTAACCTAGTAGCTAGAACTTGTAGTTAGTTTGTTAGTTTTTGTTTAGCAAAGATCCTCTAATGTTAGTCCTTGTTACCTTGTGTTAAAAATCCATTTTTTACCTATTCCGTGTCCCCGTAAGTACCGGGGTGGGTAACGTGGACTTACAGTGGTATCAGAGCCTAGCTAAACAACAACTATCATGTTAGCAAAGTGTTTAGAACTTTGATCCGGAAAAAAATCGCAAAATACATCAAAATCTTGTGCTTTCTGCCGTTTTTAAAAACAGGTCTAAAAATATTTCCACACACATGAAAAATACGTGCAAGGTTTTTTAGGAACACCCAAGAAAACTAAGCCCATGACTCGATCAGACTGCCGCGAAAGCGCGGCGAAACCAAGTGTTTCGCCGGGGATCCGCGGCTAAGTCGACTCGGTCGCGACTCATTTTTCCTGCAGTGTGTTCAGACTGATGTTTTGTGATTTTTAAGATGATTTGTTTCTGCCCAGATTCTTCAGAGAACAGTATTGTATTTGGCGTAGTTTCAAATTGGAATATTGATCGAAATTCTATAAACTTTAGCTAATTGGTTATATCTGTAATGTGATATATGTACTGAATGTCGACTAATCGCTATACATCGATTAGTGGGAGTTGTGCATATCTGTGATCTGTGATGTTGGATTGTGTATATGAACTTGTTGGATTGTCGCGGATGAAGAGCCGGGGTTGTGAGATGAGAGTTTCTTGATCTTTCATTTGATGTAAATTGTAAATTGATGTAATATTTTTTTTATGGCCGCACATCCGGGTTGAGATTGGAGCCGCCATTGTATATTATTTCTTTTATTGTTTTTGCTCCTACGATAGACCCAAGGTGAGGTGCACAAACTACCGGGTACTTTGAAGTGCCGAGTGGCCTACTCACGTTGTTGAGGGAGGTTACTTCACTTCGGGTACTTGGCGGGTAATTTGCCGCACCCGTAGGGGTCTAGGGTAGGGTTTTGCTATTCATCGCGACCGTGTAATCCGTCTTTCGTTGCAGGCTCGAACGAAATGCAGATTCCTAGCATATCCAATATGTTCATCTGTGATCTGGAATGGCTATCATTTCATCTGACGAATGTATATGTCTATATATGATATCTAGTAGGCGTTGCTTATGTTTTGCATCCGCGCTAGTCCAGCCTCCGCTCTATCATTAGTTAAGTAACCTAACGGGTGATGACGGGGCCCAGTGGCGAATGAGGTGGCATAAACGTACGTCGTATTTTCGTTGTTTTCCGCAATGGTAGGATTAATTGATGGGACGCATTAATTAATACAAAGAAAACATACCAAAGCTGAATCGTTGGAACAATTTCAAAACCACTTGGTTTTTTCCAAAACAGAAAACTTTTAAAAACGCGGAGCTTAAACCACTCCTTTTAAAAGCTATCAGGTTCCATCGATTATATCAAGTTCACTACGTTCACGGTTTAGCCAAAACCATTAGTAGCCTTCCGTCATTTCGTATGGATAGTCAATAGTATTCAAGCTATGTTTGTTTGCCAAAGTCAAGACATAGTGATTGGTAGCTATTGGATATTCATATGCAATATAGATAGATGCGTTGGTTTGGGACAGTCGTACCGCCGTTGGCCAAAGTCAAGGGTAGATACGGGTGGGTTCAAATTAACCTGAATAATGACGGGTAGAACTTGACATGTGACTTATGATTTATTGGCCAAAGTCAAGGTCATAAGAGCATGGGGCAAAAAATCCACATCGGGAGTTTCAAAAGAAGCTGAAACTTGCTAGTGTTGCATACCATTTCGAGTGTGATGATTTTGGTAGGATTCCTTCAGCTTTATCACACGATAATATTTGGATCCCGATCCTACTGTGAGTATATGCTACTCCTCGGGAAACTTTCTCACTTAACGATCAATACTATAAACCAAGTAGGTGTCTAGAAAGGTGTTAGCGGGTCTACGCCTACAAGGAAAAGAGCTTATTTAATTAAGGAACTTGGCGAAAGCGTCGTAAAACCTCCCTCGAAGTACCGACACTGGCCTGGCTGAATGGTTAAGAAAGTATTGTACGGTGAGATTGATCCCGATTAATTCATCTTTTATGGTTTGAGGAAGGATTCGAGAAACAGTGGGAGCCATCCTGTTTAGACAAATTAAAAACCACTCTAAACTTTCAAGAGCATCATGCTAAAGTGTTTCTTCTCTCTCTCCTAATTGCAGGGACCAAACATCATGACCGGCCTTAAGTTACTACTAGATAAGAATATACTGACAGGGCCAAACTACAAAGATTGGCTCAGGAATGTGAAAATGGCAATCTCTTATGACAAGTTGGGGTATCTCCTTACCACTAAAGTGTTGGTGTATATGCCCTAGAGGCCATTACTGTATCATACTAGTTTGTATATTACTTAATGGATGCTTGGGATATTCACCTTGTATATACAATCTTGCTCAAAATAGTAGTATGCTACTTGGTTTGTTTCTACTTCAATGTGTACTTGTGTTTATTTCAGTATATCACTTATACGCATTAGTGGAGCCCTTAGGATCTTTGCTTGATTACCAGCGTTGTGATGGCAGTCACACTAGTGGGGGCTGGGTAATCTATAAGCACATCCTTATACAGGTCCCTAGTCGCAGGACTATCGAGACAGGGCATCGATACTCCGGAGTAGACTAGCGTATGCGCTTCTCATCCCAGTGTGGGAGATGGTCTGTCCCACAGCCATCAGTACGTCGTACTGGAGATAGTATACGGGTGCTCGTTGGGTTACGAGTACACTGGACAGGACTCGTCGGGAACTGACAGGTTGGTATTATACCTATCGTCAGTTATCAGTTCCCAGGTGACATGAGTACAGCTTAGTCCGCTGACTTGACACTGGCACTTCGCCTCAAGTGTGTTCCCACTGCACTTTGATCACTACCCTACCACGGCTCAAAGGAGTCGTGCAAACGGGTGGTGGTTGGGTGCAGTCCCGAAGCACTTGGAGGCAGTGACGGTTAGACAGGATTCGTCTCTCCCGGTATTGGGGGTTGACATCGCGCTGTGTCTAGGAGAGCCATTACACGAGTAGTCCCTGGCCAGGGCAAACGAGATATACTGGTAGGTTTCCAGTGTTATCTCAGGGTGTTTTGGGCTTCGCTCCGGCACGACTTGTACCGCTATTGGGGGACTGACGTTTACCACCCCCTAGGCCCGCCATGCGATGTATCAGACGAACAGACCGGACTGTACGGAGACTGTCACATTCAGACTCAGTAGGAGTTCAGATGGGGTTTCACCTCGTCAGCCTTCTTGTCGGCATCTACCTGGGGACCGTTACGCACAGCTAGTGCCGCTTGCGGTCTGTGGTTAAACCCACTGCCAGCGTAGTGTCGAGTCTTTAGAGTCCCACACAGAGGGTATTCGCCTCTGGGCAAAACAGAGTAGAGGTCGCATGGTTTTGCGACAGGGTTCGTTCTCATCCGCGCACTTGTGCACGTTTGGAGTCCGGACGGATTATACTGGCAGGCTCTGGTTTGAGCCAGATACTGGTATGTGTTTTGGGGTTGCTTTTATATCTTGGTATTCTTGTTTTTCGGAACGAGAATGCAGGTGTGTATGCACAGTTGCTTGAGGAGGAGAATGAGGTTTTTCATTAGGGTTTCGGAACGGGTGCGTATGCACAGTTGACAGTCTTTATTTTCCAAACCCTAATGGATTTATTTATTATCTATTAATAATAATAATTAAATGAGAATTATGTTATGGTTGTTCTTTGTTGACTTGTTGACCTTGGTTGACTTGTTGACCATTGACCACTTTCATGCCTTCAAAAGTCTTCCTTGATTTATGCTTACATTTTTAAATGAAGCATGGTTGTGGTCATTCCAAACACTACCATCAACTATTCTCATTTTCAATTATTATCATTTAGATAATATTATTCTTTTGCATTATGGTTGCAAGAAGAGAAAATTATAGCTCATTCTATCATTCTCATTCTCTCTCCTCTCTTCATCTTCTTCTTCCTCTAGTAAAGAGAAACCTTCTCATGAGTTGAGAATCCTTCTCTTTAAAAACAAAAGCAAACCCTAGTCACTCTCTACTCACCCTAGGATCAAAGGATTAGCAAGCCGGAGATTCTAGTTCACTCCAAGTCCGAGAAAGAGCCCAAGGTTGAACCCTCGAGGTGGATCCATCTTCGACGGAAGAAGGCGACAAAAGAGAACCATCAACCTCTACAAGATTTCAAGAAGAAGGAGTTCAAGTTTAGGTATAACCCTCATCCGAGTAGCTAACTCCTTTTAGCGTAATTGCTAGTTTAGTTTAGACACGATCCCGACCTTGTTTAGTCCATGTTGCCTCTTGCACTAAAAATTTGATTTTTATACCGTTTCCGCCTCCCCGTAAGAACCGGGGGTCGCAATATGGACTTACAGTGGTATCAGAGCCTAACTAAACTTAAACTAGCTTGGTAGTGAAGTGTAACGAAGTTCGGAAACAAAAAATCACAAAACCGGAGAAATCACAAAACCTGAGTTTCTGTTGAAAATTTTTTGGCTCAAAATGAAAAAATTTATACATTTAAATTAGGCTCAGGCTTTTCTGTGAACACCCAAGAAAAACGATACAGTAACTCGTCTAAGGCGCCGCGCTTCCGCCGCGTAAGGTAAGCATCCGCCGCGGAACCGCCGCGACTTGTCGTCTTCTGTGCATCGTTTTTCGTGCAGTGTGTGTCTGTCTTGGTTTTGGGATTTTTAAAATATATTATATGTGCCCAGATTTTCCAGAAAAGAAATTTCCTTTTGGGGTCCTATAATTCCGTATTTTTTTTTCCGAACTTCACTACACTTTGACTATGATGGTTATATCTGTGATGTTTGCTTGTATTGAACGTCGGCTAATCGCTATAAGACGATTAGTCGGGGTTATACAAGATCTGTAATGTGCTGGAATGTGTATATAAATATGTTGGATTGTCGCGGGTGAATAGCCGGGGGTTGTGAGACGAGAGTTTTCTTTTCTTGCAATTCATTGTAAATGTAAATTGATGTAATTATATTATTTGTTTGGCCGCACAACCGGGTCGGGGTTGTAGCCGTCATTGTATAATTCTTTTTACTGTTTTTGCTCCTAGGATAGACCCATGGAGGGGTGCACAAACTACCGAGGACTTGGCGGGTAGTTTGCCGCACCCGTAGGGGTCTTGGGTGGGGATTTGGCTATTTACCGCGACCGTGTTATCTGTTTTTTGTTACAGGCTCGTACAAATTACAGATTGCTAGTATATCCAATGTATTTATCTGTGATCTGAAATGTCTATCATTGCTTTCTATTTAGGCGTTGCTTATGTTTTACAGACGCGCTAGCCCAGCCCCCGCTCTGTCGTTAGTTAAGTAACCTAACGGGTAATGACGGGGCCCCGTGGCGAATGCGAATGGCATAAGCGTACGTCATATTTTGGTTGTTTTCTGCAATGGTAGGATTAAATGATGGGACGCATTAAAAGTACTAATGCAAGAATATCACGCATTAAAAGAACTAATGCAAGATAATAAACCAAGTTTAAGTCGATGGAACACTTTCGGAAAACCACTCGGTTCTTTTCAAAACTAACTTTTAAATGCGGAGCTTGAGCCACTCCTTCTAAAAGCTATCTCGTTCCATCGATTATATCAAGTTCACTACGTTCACGGTTTCGCCAAAACCATCCGTAGCCCTCCGTCGTTTCATATGAATATTCAACAGTATTCAAGCTGTGTTTGTTGGCCTTAGTCAAGGCACAGTGATTGGTAGCTGGTGGGTATTCATATGTTGCATAGATAGAATGCGTTGGTTTGGGACAGTCGTATTGCCTTGTTGGCCATAGTCAAGGGTATATACGGGTGGGTTCAAATTAACCTGGATAACGACGGGAAGAACTTGACATGTGACTTATGATTTGTTGGCCTTAGTCAAGGTCATAAGAGCATGGGGCAAAAATCCACATCGGGAGTTTCATAAGTACTGAAACTTGCTAGATTTGCATACCATTTGGAGTGTGATTATTATGGTAGGATTCCTTCATTTTCGTCACACAATGATATTTGGATCCCGATCCTACTGTGAGTATATGCTACTCCTCGGGAAATTTCTCACTTAACGATCAATGCTATAAACCTAGTAGGTGCCTAGATAGGTGTTAGCGGGGTTACGCCCCCAGGGAAAAGAGGTTCTTTAATTAAGGAACTTCGCGAAAGCGTTGGAAAACCTCCCTCGAAGTACCGACACTGGCCTGGCTGAACGGTTAAGCAAGTATTGTACGGTGGGATTGATCCTGACTAATTCTTCCTTTATGGTTTGAGGAGGGATTCGAGAAACAGTGGGAGCCATCCTGTTTAGACAAACTAAAAACCACTCTAAACTTGCAAGAGCATCATGCTGAGTGTTTCTTCTTCTCTCTCCTAATTGCAGCGACCAATCAACATGACTGGACTTAAGTTACTCCTAGATAAAAACAAGCTGACAGGGCCAAACTACAAAGATTGGCTCAGGAATGTCAAGATAGCAATCACTTATGACAAGCTGGGGTATCTTCTTACCACCAAAGCTCCCCCTGTCCCTGGTCCAACTTCCAGCGTCGCGGATAAGGAAATCCGCAAGACTTGGGAGATTGATAGCGCGAAGGCCAAGTGCCTCCTGCTTGCCTCGATGGACAACGAACATCAGAGGAGGCATGAGAATATGGACATGGAGTCCATATTGCTCCATACAAAAGAACTGTATGGAGAGCAATCACGTATCGCAAGATACGAAGCGTCGAAAAAGTTGTTTTCGACAAAGATGGCCGTCGGATCATCAGTAGCCGAGCACGTGCTAAAGATGATCGGTTACATTGAGGAGCTCGCTGACCTAGGGATCACATTGGAGAGTGAGCTATATACGGATATAGTTCTCCAGTCCCTTCCTTCCACTTACGCCCAGTTTATACTGAACTTCAACCTACAAGAAAAAGAGGTTGAACTATCAGAGCTCCTCAACATGCTGAGGAGCGCAGAGGGCACCCTACAGAAAAGTAGGGATACATCCACTTTGTTTGTAGGAGGATCATCTTCTTCTAGGTCCAAGGCGAAAGCCAAGGGAAAGAAGAAGAAGGCCCCCGCCAAACCAAGGGGCGGTGTTAGTAAAGTGGATACGAAGGGAAAAGGTAAAGCAACAAAGATAGCGGGGAAGCTTGTGGATAAGGAAGAATGCTTCTTTTGTCATAAGAAAGGACACTGGAAGAATGATTGCAGGGCCTGGAAGGCCAGAACACAGGAATTGAAGCAGGTTGCAGCTTCAGCTTCAGGTGTGTATGTTATTGAAAACTGTCTTTCAATAAACTCTACTTCCTGGGTATTGGATACCGGATCAGGATCTCATATCTGTAATTCTTTGCAGGCGTTGAGAAACCGTAGGGATTTGAAGGCAGGTGACATGACCCTCAGAGTTGCGAACGGAGCTAGCATGGATGCTAAAGCCGTGGGGGACTATCACCTGGGAATGTCAGATGGACATGTTTTGGTTTTGCGTAATTGCTTTTTTGTACCCAACGCAACTTGTAATATCATTTCTGTATCTTTAGTTTCTAAAGAAGGTTATGAATTTGCGTTTGTAAGTAATGTTGTAAACATTCACCTTAATCAAGTATTGATTGGGTCAGGTACTCTGAGTAATGGTATATACGTGTTAAACCAACCACAGATTTTCAATGTCCAGAATACACACAAAAGAAAGTCTCCAGATATCAATCGGGCTTTCTTATGGCATTGTAGACTGGGTCACATCAATGAGACACGGTTGACTAAGTTACATAAAGAAGGATACTTGGATCCGTTCGAGTATCAGTCTTATGCCACTTGTGAATCTTGTCTCATGGGAAAGATGACAAAGACTCCGTTCACTGGACACGGAGAAAGAGCGAGCGAGCTCTTGGGACTCATACACAGTGACGTGTGTGGTCCAATGTCTACACATGCGCGAAGCGGTTATTCATACTTCATTACTTTCACAGACGATTTCTCTAGGTATGGACATGTCTTCTTAATGAAGCACAAATCCGAGGCTTTTGAGAAATTTCGGGATTACAAGAATGAAGTTGAAAAACAAACAGGCAAAAGTATCAAGATCCTAAGATCGGATCGAGGTGGTGAATACTTGAGTGCCGAGTTCCTGGACTATTTAAAAGAGAATGGAATTCTCTCTCAGCGTACTCCTCCATACACTCCGCAACATAACGGTGTATCGGAAAGGAGGAATCGAACCCTATTGGATATGGTTCGTTCCATGATGAGTAAGGCTGAGTTACCGCGATCTTTCTGGGGATATGCACTAGAAACAGCTGCACATCTCTTGAACCAAGTTCCTACTAAGACTGTGCCTACCACACCATATCAGATGTGGAGTGGGAAGAAACCCTGTCTTAAAGCCTTTAAGACATGGGGATGTCCGGCTTTTGTAAAAAAGCAGCATGCGGACAAGCTCGAGGCACGCTCAGTACAGTGCAAGTTTGTGGGATACCCAAAGAACTCCAAGGGGTATCTATTCTATTACGCAGAGGAGCAAAAAGTCCTTGTTTCTCGTCATGCCCACTTCTTGGAAACTGAGTTTTTGGAAAATCAGATAAGTGGGAGCGCAGTAGAACTGGATGAAATTCCAGAACCTCAGACTATTACTGAAAGCTTAGTGGAACCAGAGGGTTCAGATGAACAGGACATTCCTACGCCGCTCCGCAGGAGTAGTAGGCAGTCTCATCCGCCCGAGAGATACTGCGGTTTTCTCATAGACGGGGATAGAGAGGATTGCATCATAGATTATGATGAGCCTACTAGCTTCCAGCAGGCCGTTCAGAGCGTTGACTCAGTGAAATGGCTGGATGCAATGCGGACCGAAATGGAGTCCATGTACACCAACAAAGTATGGACGTTGGACATTGCTCCAGACGGGGTAAAACCCGTAGGATGCAAGTGGATCTTCAAAAGGAAGATTGGTGTAGATGGACAGGTTGAGACCTATAAAGCTAGGCTGGTAGCAAAGGGTTTTCGTCAAAGACCTGGCTTGGACTACGACGAAACCTTTTCTCCAGTAGCCATGCTGAAATCCATTCGGATCCTTCTTGCCATTGCTGCCTTCCACGATTATGAGATCTGGCAAATGGACGTAAAGACAGCTTTTCTAAATGGAAATTTAGAGGAGTGTGTCTATATGGACCAGCCAGAGGGTTTCATTCAGAGTGGGAGCAGCGGAAAGGTGTGCAAGTTGCTTAAGTCCATCTATGGACTAAAGCAGGCATCGCGGAGTTGGAACATCTGCTTTGATGAGACAGTCAAAGAATTTGGCTTTATCAAAAATCCAGATGAACCATGCATCTATAGTAGATTTGTAGCGAGAACTGTAGTATTCCTCGTTTTATACGTGGATGACATTCTCTTGATAGGAAATGACATTCCTATGCTACAATCTGTCAAGGGGTTCTTGTCACAAAGGTTCTCCATGAAAGACCTGGGTGATGCCTCATACATCCTGGGGATCCGGATCCATCGTGATAGATCCAAGAGGATATTGGGACTTTCTCAGTCCAGGTACATCGACACCATAGTGAAAAGATTCAGTATGGAAGATTCCAAGCGCGGTAACCTACCGGCTTGTCACGGGATCACCCTCTCTAAAGAGATGTCTCCCAAGACTGATTTGGAGAGGGATCGCATGTCTATTATACCCTACGCTTCTGCGGTAGGCTCTATAATGTATGCGATGTTGTGTACCAGACCGGATGTAGCTTATGCACTGAGTGTAGTAAGCCGGTATCAGTCAAACCCTGGGGAGAAACACTGGATAGCAGTAAAGAACATTCTCAAGTACCTGAGAAGGACTAAGGAGATGTTCTTGGTGTATGGCGGAAAAGACCTCCAGATCGAGGCCTTTGCTGACTCCAGCTTCCAGAGTGACAAGGATGATTCCAAGTCCATGTCGGGTTTTGTCTTCACCCTCAATGGAGGGGCGGTGTGTTGGAAGAGTTCCAAACAGGAAACCGTTGCAGACTCGACGATGGAAGCGGAATACATCGCTGCATCTGATGCCGCAAAAGAAGCTGTCTGGATGAGGAAGTTCTTGAAAGAACTTCAGGTGGTTCCGTCCATTGTTGACCCAATACCTCTGTATTGCGACAACAACGGGGCTATAGCTTTAGCGAAGGAACCCAGGTCCCATCAGAGATCCAGGCACATCTTGAGGCGGTATCACCTGATCAGGGAGATCGTGGATCGCAAGGAGATCGAGGTTCGGAGGGTTGCTTCAGAAGAGAACACTGCAGATCCATTCACCAAGGCCCTACCCCAGACTCAGTTCGAGCGGCTGATCGAGATGATAGGTCTTCGATACGCCAGTACATGGCCTTAGTGCAAGTGGGAGATTGTTAGTGTATATGCCCTAGAGGCCATTACTGTATCATACTAGTTTGTATATTACTTAATGGATGCTTGGGATATTCACCTTGTATATACAATCTTGCTCAAAATAGTAGTATGCTACTTGGTTTGTTTCTACTTCAATGTGTACTTGTGTTTATTTCAGTATATCACTTATACGCATTAGTGGAGCCCTTAGGATCTTTGCTTGATTACCAGCGTTGTGATGGCAGTCACACTAGTGGGGGCTGGGTAATCTATAAGCACATCCTTATACAGGTCCCTAGTCGCAGGACTATCGAGACAGGGCATCGATACTCCGGAGTAGACTAGCGTATGCGCTTCTCATCCCAGTGTGGGAGATGGTCTGTCCCACAGCCATCAGCACGTCGTACTGGAGATAGTATACGGGTGCTCGTTGGGTTACGAGTACACTGGACAGGACTCGTCGGGAACTGACAGGTTGGTATTATACCTATCGTCAGTTATCAGTTCCCAGGTGACATGAGTACAGCTTAGTCCGCTGACTTGACACTGGCACTTCGCCTCAAGTGTGTTCCCACTGCACTTTGATCACTACCCTACCACGGCTCAAAGGAGTCGTGCAAACGGGTGGTGGTTGGGTGCAGTCCCGAAGCACTTGGAGGCAGTGACGGTTAGACAGGATTCGTCTCTCCCGGTATTGGGGGTTGACATCGCGCTGTGTCTAGGAGAGCCATTACACGAGTAGTCCCTGGCCAGGGCAAACGAGATATACTGGTAGGTTTCCAGTGTTATCTCAGGGTGTTTTGGGCTTCGCTCCGGCACGACTTGTACCGCTATTGGGGGACTGACGTTTACCACCCCCTAGGCCCGCCATGCGATGTATCAGACGAACAGACCGGACTGTACGGAGACTGTCACATTCAGACTCAGTAGGAGTTCAGATGGGGTTTCACCTCGTCAGCCTTCTTGTCGGCATCTACCTGGGGACCGTTACGCACAGCTAGTGCCGCTTGCGGTCTGTGGTTAAACCCACTGCCAGCGTAGTGTCGAGTCTTTAGAGTCCCACACAGAGGGTATTCGCCTCTGGGCAAAACAGAGTAGAGGTCGCATGGTTTTGCGACAGGGTTCGTTCTCATCCGCGCACTTGTGCACGTTTGGAGTCCGGACGGATTATACTGGCAGGCTCTGGTTTGAGCCAGATACTGGTATGTGTTTTGGGGTTGCTTTTATATCTTGGTATTCTTGTTTTTCGGAACGAGAATGCAGGTGTGTATGCACAGTTGCTTGAGGAGGAGAATGAGGTTTTTCATTAGGGTTTCGGAACGGGTGCGTATGCACAGTTGACAGTCTTTATTTTCCAAACCCTAATGGATTTATTTATTATCTATTAATAATAATAATTAAATGAGAATTATGTTATGGTTGTTCTTTGTTGACTTGTTGACCTTGGTTGACTTGTTGACCATTGACCACTTTCATGCCTTCAAAAGTCTTCCTTGATTTATGCTTACATTTTTAAATGAAGCATGGTTGTGGTCATTCCAAACACTACCATCAACTATTCTCATTTTCAATTATTATCATTTAGATAATATTATTCTTTTGCATTATGGTTGCAAGAAGAGAAAATTATAGCTCATTCTATCATTCTCATTCTCTCTCCTCTCTTCATCTTCTTCTTCCTCTAGTAAAGAGAAACCTTCTCATGAGTTGAGAATCCTTCTCTTTAAAAACAAAAGCAAACCCTAGTCACTCTCTACTCACCCTAGGATCAAAGGATTAGCAAGCCGGAGATTCTAGTTCACTCCAAGTCCGAGAAAGAGCCCAAGGTTGAACCCTCGAGGTGGATCCATCTTCGACGGAAGAAGGCGACAAAAGAGAACCATCAACCTCTACAAGATTTCAAGAAGAAGGAGTTCAAGTTTAGGTATAACCCTCATCCGAGTAGCTAACTCCTTTTAGCGTAATTGCTAGTTTAGTTTAGACACGATCCCGACCTTGTTTAGTCCATGTTGCCTCTTGCACTAAAAATTTGATTTTTATACCGTTTCCGCCTTCCCGTAAGAACCGGGGGTCGCAATATGGACTTACATAAAGCCCCCGCTGTCCCAGGTCCAAAATCCAGTGTTGCGGATAAGGAAATCCGTAAGACATAGGAAATTGACTGCGCGAAGGCCAAGTGCCTCGTGCTTGCCTCTATGGACAATGAACATCAGAAGAGGCATGAGAATATGGACCTTGAATCCATATTTCTCCATATTAAGGATCTTTATGGAGAGCAATCTCGTATCGCCAGATACGAAACCTCGAAAAAGTTGTTTTCAGCGAAGTCGGCCGTCGGATCATTTGTAGCGGAACACGTGCTTAAGATGATTGGCTACATTAAGGAGCTCGCGGACCTCAGGACCACGTTAGAGAACGAGCTCTACACTGACTTGATTCTCCAGTCCCTTCCTTCCACTTACGCCCAGTTTATCCTGAACTTCAACTTGCAAGGAAAAGAAGTTGAACTTCCGGAACTCCTCAACCTGTTGAGGAGTGCAGAGGGCACCCTAAAGAAAGTTAGGGAAACACCCGCTTTGTCTGTTGGAGGAGCTTCCTCTTCTAAGTCCAAGGCGAAAGCCAAAGGAAAGAAGAAGAAAGCCCCCACCAAACCAAGGGGCGGCGTTAGTAAAGTGGAAGCTAAGGGAAAGGCAAAGATAGCAAAGGTAGCGGGATAGCTTGTGGGAAAGAAAGAGTGCTTTTATTGTCACAAGAAAGGACACTGGAAGAAAGATTGCAGGGCTTGGAAGACCAAGAACCAGGACCCGAAGAAAGTTGTGGCTTCGGCTTCAGGTGTGTATGTTATTGAAAACTGTCTATCAATCAACTCTACTTCCTGGGTATTGGATACCGGATCGGGATCTCATATCTGTAATTCTTTGCAGGCAATGAGAAGGCGTAGAGTTTTGAAGGCAGGTGATATGACCCTCAAAGTTGCAAACAGAGCAGGCATGGATGCTGAGTCTGTGGGGGACTATCACTTGGGATTGACAGATGGACATGTTTTGGTTTTACGCGGCTGTTATTTTGTACCCAGTGCGACTTGTAATATCATATCTGTATCTTTAATGTCTAAAGAAGGTTATGATTTTGCATTTGTAAGCAATGTTGTAAACATTCACCTTAATAATGTTTTGATTGCGTCGGGTACATTAAGCAACGGTATATACGTATTGAACCAACCACAGATTTTCAATATCCAGAATACACACAAAAGAAAGTCTTCAGAAATAAATCATGCTTTCTTATGGGATTGTAGACTGGTTCACATCAATGAGACAAGGTTAACTAAGTTGCATAAAGAAGGATATTTGGACCCGTTAGAATATCAATCATATGTAACTTGTCAATCATGTCTCAAAGGAAAGAAGACAAAGACTCCGTTCACTGGACACGGAGTAAGAGCGAGCGAGCTCTTGGGACTCGTACACAGCGATGTATGTGGTCCAATGTCTACACATGCGCGAAGTGGTTATTCTTACTTCATTACTTTTACGGATGATTTTTCAAGGTATGGACATGTCTTCTTAATGAAGCATAAATCTGAAGCCTTTGAAAAGTTCCAGGAATACAAGAATGAAGCAGAAAAACAAACAGGCAAAAGTATAAGGACACTGAGATCTGATCGAGGCAGTGAATACTTGAGTGCTGAGTTCCTGGATTACTTAAAAGAGAATGGAATTCTCTCTCAGCTTACTCTTTCGTACACTCCACAACATAACGGTGTATCGGAGAGACGGAACCGAACCCTATTAGATATGGTACGTTCCATGCTGAGTTACCGCGATCTTTCTGGGGATAAGCACTAGAATATATCTTTTGAACCGAGTTCCAACTAAGTCAGTGCCTACCACACCATATCAGATGTGGAGTGGGAAGAAACCCTATCTTAAACACATTAAGACATGGGGATGTCCGACTTTTGTAAAAAAGCAGCATGCGGACAAACTCGAGGCACGCTCAGTACAGTGCAAGTTTGTGGGATATCCAAAGAACTCCAAGGGATATTTCTTCTATTATGCAGATGAACAAAAGGTATTTGTTTCTCATCATGCCTGCTTCTTGGAAACTGAATTTTTAGAAAATCAGATAAGTGGGGGCGCAATAGAACTGGAAGAAATTCCAGAACCACAAGCTATTACTGAAAGCTTAGTAGAACCAGAAGGTTTGAAAGAACAGGACATTCCTGCGCCACTCCACAGGAGTAGTAGGCAGTCTCATCCGCCCGAGAGATACTACGGTTTTCTCATAGACGGGGATAGAGAGGATTGCATCATTGATAATGATGAGCCGACTAGCTTCCAGCAGACCATTCAGAGCACTGACTCGGTAAAATGACTGGATGTAATGCGGACCGAGACAGAGTCCATGTACACCAACAAAGTATGGACTTTGGACGTTGCACCAGAGGGGTAAAACCCGTAGGCTGCAAATGGATCTTCAAAAGGAAGATTGGTGTAGATGGACAGGTTGAAACCTATAAGGCTAGACTTGTTGCAAAGGGTTTTCGTCAAAGACCTGCTTTGGACTATGACGAAACCTTTTCTCCAGTGGCTATGCTAAAATCCATTCTGATCCTTCTTGCCATTGCTGCCTTCCACGATTATGAGATTTGACAAATGGACGTAAAATCCGCTTTTCTAAATGGAAATTTAGAGGAGTGTGTCTATATGGACCAGCCAAAGGGTTTCATTCAGAGTGGGTGCAGAGGGAAGGTGTGCAAGTTGCTTAAGTCCATTTATGGACTGAAGCAGGCATCGCGGAGTTGGAACATCTATTTTGATGAGACGGTAAAAGAATTTGGCTTTATCAAAAATCCAGATGAACCATGTATTTATAGTAAAATTGTAGCACGAACTGTCGTATTCCTCGTTTTATACATGGATGACATTCTCTTGATAGGAAATGACATTCCTATGCTACAATCTGTCAAAGGGTTCTTGTCACATAGGTTCTCCATGAAAGACCTGGGTGATGCCTCTTATATTCTGGGGATCCGGATCTATCGTGATAGGTCCAAGAGGATATTAGGACTTTCACAGTCCAGGTACATCGACACCATACTGAAAAGATTCAGTATGGAAGATTTCAAGCGCGGTAATTTACCGGCTTGTCACGGGATCACTCTCTCCAAAGAGATGCCTCCCAAGACTGATTTGGAAAGGGATCGCATGTCTATTATACCCAACGCCTCTGCGGTAGGCTCTATAATGTATGCGATGTTGTGTACCAGACCAGATGTAGCTTATGCACTGAGTGTAGTAAGCCGGTATCAGTCAAACCCTGGGGAGAAGCACTGGATAGCGGTAAAGAACATTCTGAAGTTCCTGAGAAGGACTAAGGATATGTTTTTGGTTTACGGCGGAAAAGACCTCCAAATCGAGGCCTTTGCTGACTCCAGCTTCCAGAGTGACAAGGATGACTCCAAATCCATGTCGGGTTATGTCTTTACCCTCAATGGAGGGGCGGTATGTTGGAAGAGTTCCAAATAGGAAACCGTTGCTGACTTGACGATGGAAGCGAAATATATTGCAGCATCTGATGCCGCAAAAGAAGCCGTCTGGATGAAGAAGTTCTTGACAGAACTTCAGATGGTTCCATCCATTGTTAATCCAATACCTCTGTATTGTGACTACAACGGGGCTATAGCTTTAGCAAAGGTACCTAGGTCCCATCAGAAGTCCAGACACATCTTGAAGCGGTATCACCTGATCAGGGAGATCGTGGATCGCCGGGAGATCGAGGTTCGGAGGGTTGCTGCAGAAGATAACACTGCAGATCCATTCGCGAAGGCCATACCCCAGACTTAGTTCGAGCGGCTGATCGAGATGATAGGTCTTCGATACGCCAGTACATGGCCTTAGTGCAAGTGGGAGATTGTTAGTGTATATGCCCTAGAGGCCATTACTGTATCATACTAGTTTGTATATTACTTAATGGAAGCTTGGGATATTCACCTTGTATAGACAATCTTGCTAAAAATAGTAGTATGCTACTTGGTTTGTTTCTACTTTAATGTGTACATGTGTTTATTTTAGTATATCACCTATACACATTAGTGGAGCCCTTAGGATCTTTGCTTGATTACCAGCGTTGTGATGGCAGTCACACTCGTGGGGGCTGGGTAATCCACAAGCACATCCTTATGCAGGTACCTAGTCGTAGGACTATCGAGACGGGGCATCGATACTCCGGAGGAGACTAGCGTATGCACTTCTCATCCCAGCAAGAGAGATGGTCTGTCCCACAGCCATTAGTACGTCGTACTGGAGATAGTATGCGGGTGCTCGTTAGGTTACGAGTACACTGGACAGGGCTCGCTCGGAACTGTTGGTTGGTATTATACCTATCGTCAGTTATCAGTTCCCAGGTGACATGAGTACAGCTTAGTCTGTTGACTTGACACTGTCACTTCGCCTCGAGTGCGTTCCCACTGTTCTTAGATTACTACCCTACCATAGCTCAAATGAGTCATGCAAACAGGTAGTAGTTGGGTGCAGTCACGAAGCACTTGGAGGCAGTGACAGTTAGACAGGATCCGTCTCTCTCGGTATTGGGAGTTGATATCGCGCTGTGTCTAGGAGAGACATTACACAAAGTCCCTGGCCAGGGCAAGCGAGATTTGCTGGTAGTGTTTCCAGTAGTTTCTCAGGGTGTTCTGGGCTACACTCCGACAGGACTTGTACCGCTATTATGAGACTGACGTTTACCGCCCATCTAGGCCCGACATGCGATACTCTCAGACGAACAGACCAGACTGTACGGAGATTGTCACATTCAGGCTCAGTAGGAGTTCGGATGGGCTCACCTCATCGGTCTTCTTATCGGCATCTACCTGGGGACCGTTACGTACAGCTAGTACCGCTTGCGGCCTGTGGTTAAACCCACTGCCAGCGTAGTGTCGAGTCTTTAGAGTCCCACATAGAGGGTTGTTCACCTTTGGGCAAAATAGAGTAGAGGTCGCATGGTTTTGCGACAGGGTTCGTTCACATAAGCGCACTTGTGCACGTTTGGTGTCCGGGCAGTTATTACTAGCGGGCTTTTGTTTAAGCCAGATCCTAGTATTTGTTTTGGGATTGGTTTTGTCTCATTGTATTCGTGTTCCTCGGAACACGGATGCAGGTGTATGCACAGTTGACAGAGGTAGAGGCTCTCATTAGGGTTGTTGACCGTTGACTTTTTCTAAACCCTAATGAGAATGAGAAATATGATTAATAATATTAATTAAGGATAATTGTGCCATGGTTGAGGTTGGGTTGACCATTTGACTTTTGTTGACCATTTGACCATGATCATTTCTTTTGCAAGATGCTTCTTGAAGCTTGCAATTAGCATTAAATGTGAAATGATAATGGTCACTTCAACTAACCATCACAATTTTCTTTAGTTATTATTATTATTCTCATATTCTCTCATATGAGAGCATGGTTGTGATTTTTCTCTCATTCTCTTTTGCTCTTTCTCTCTTATGCTTTGCTTTCCCTCTTCCTCTCTCAAAGCTCTCTTCTTTCATGTGTTGAAAAACATGTGCTTTGTGAGATAAAATCATCAAGACAACTCTCTACTCATTCTACGGTTCTTAGTCTAGCAAGCCAAGCACTCTAGTTACCTCTTGGTTGAGGTAGGAGCTCAAGGTAGAGGCTTTCGGGTGGATCTTTCTTCGGCAAAGTGAAGACGAAGAGAAAGAGCCGTCTGCACCACTCCAAGGAGCAAGCAAGAAGGATGACCATAATAAGAAGAGAAGGAGTTCAAGATCTAGGTATAACTATCTAACCTAGTAGCTAGAACTTGTAGTTAGTTTGTTAGTTTTTGTTTAGCAGAGATCCTCTAATGTTAGTCCATGTTACCTTGTGTTAAAAATCCATTTTTTACCTATTCCGCCTCCCCGTAAGCACCGGGGTGGGTAACGTGGACTTACACTATAATGGTTGTAGACTCTCTTCACTTAGTTTAGAACTTATTTTCTTAATTTTGAAACCCTAATTCTCTAGTTCGATTCTTATTTAGTATATTTAGCCCTCTAGATTTTTTAAATTGCATACTTGATGCTCATAGAACCCTTGTAGAGGTGCTAAGACATACTTTCAAGACCGCATTCTAAAAGTATTTTAGAATGGACGACTCCTGACGTGGTGGTGTACCCGTAGGTGATGGAATCACCTTCTCTAAAGAAATGTCTTCTAAACTGATGAGGAAAGGGACTGGTATGAAAGACATATCATTTGCTTAGGCAATTGAGTCAATCATGCAATGTCTTGTACAACACCAGATATTTCTTTTGCACTAGTTGTAATAAGCATATATTAATCCAATCCTGGAGAAACATTGGGAAGCAGTAAACAACATAAGTGGATGTTTCGTGGTATAAGGTAACGGCAGCCTCTTTTGGGAGGCGATTATCGGTTCAGACTTCCTAGGTGACCTGGATGACAGAGATAATGTTAGAGTTTTGAGTTTAGCCTCTTCTGAGAATCAATATATTGGATAGTGTTCTGTAACATTTTAGAAATCGTTTAGGTGAATTTTCCGTTAATAAGTAAAATAAGCTGTGTTTTTCGTAAAAAGCTAGAAGTGATCATTTTTCAGTTTTGACTTAACTGCACCTAGTTTAACTAGGAAATTGCTAGTTTGCGGTATTTAGTTGTCACTTGAAAATTTTGGTTTACTTTAATATTTTTCCTTAATTAAAATATTATTATAAGTTTTTAATTATGCACTTAATTAGTGGTAATTACAATTTTGATTGGGTTAATTATACTAAAGTGAATCTATGCTAACTTAATCATAAGATTAAGCATTAAACCATACTTACAAAATATCCTCGAAAATATCTAGATATTTGTTAAAATTAAAGAAAATTCTAAATAAAGAATTAAAAGGGATTAAGAGGTGGAATGGATGGGAGAGGTATTAATGAGCATTAATTGAGGTTTTAGACTAAATTTTTCCACAACCTTCATCATTCCTTCTTGTTGGCCGACCCCCCCCCCCCGGCTGCCCTCCCATTTTCTCACCCCATTTTCACTCTTTAAACCTCAAATAAATAATCACAAATTATCAAATAATCCCACAAACTCAAATACAAATCCATACCCATTATTCTTTAGCCTAATCTTGCATGGATCTTCAAGAAAGTTAGCATTTTGGAGGCTATTTTGGAAACCTTTTTGCAAGTTTGTGACTCAAGTGGAGGTATAAAATCTCAACCCTAAACTTTAGTTGTTGTTTAAATACTTTAAGCTAGCTAATTAGATGTTTAAATATGGCTTTAATTTGCATGTTTAGAAATTCAAGAAAGGGTTGTGAAGATCAAGTTAGGGTTTGATTATTGTAATGGTTAAGTGAGTTGTGTAGACTTAGAAAACATAACCTAGTTGTGAGAATGTTATTTGTTATTTTTTCTAATTGGCTAATTAAGCTTAAGTGCAAACTAAACTTTTACTAAATATTTTTAGGTGAGATTAAAATTGTAGTAAAGGTTTGTGTGGCTTAATCAAGCTATTATGGGATGATTGTGATCGCTAGACTTGGTTAAACTCTTAGATTTGAGCTAAAATGTTTAAAAGTTGCTTACTAGGTTTACGGATAAATTAGGCATGGGTTTCTTTTGACGTTGCGATATTATATATATTAGATTCTATGATATATATTGTGTTGTAAATGCGCGGTCGGTACGATCGGGGTCTAGGCATGGTGGTTGTGTCATCCTAGTTAGGGATGTGCCGATATCGTGTGCGTTTTGTGCACTGGGTGCACAGTGTGTATATCTTGTGGACGTTATCCTTACGTTTCGTTGTCTTTGTGTCGGTATAGCATATTTAACCTTATGTGTTGTGTTTGTGAAATTTTAGGATCGCAAGCAGGGACTTCGGACGCTGTGAAGAAAGGGAAGCAGGTGGTCGGATTTACTTAGCTCGAGGTCATCGGTGAGTAGATTTAACATCTACAAGGGAATCGCCCGCATGGCGTTATGCTGGGCTGGATTATATGACATGATTATTAGTTACAAGTATTGCACATATAGAGATTGTGCATGAACTTCATTTCATATTATTAATTGTTGTGCTGGGATTTGTATCCATTGAACACTGCACTATTATTGACGATTCATATTGCACGAGCACTAATTGTATGCCACACACTCTATCGATAATTGCCATGACACGCACAACACATATACATACGTGATATTGTATTGGTTAGGGACATTGAGACATGATCCTTATTTCCATTGTGCATATGAGATATAGCTGACACCTATACATATGAGATATTGTATTGGTTAGGAAAATTGAGACATGATCCTTATTTCCTTTGTGCATATGAGAGGTAGCTGACACATATACATACGTGATATTGTATTGGTTTGGGACATTGAGACTTGACCCTTATTTCCATTGTGTATATGAGAGATAGCATACACATATACATACATAATTACACATATACCTATAGGGTATTGTATCATTATTGACAGGTATAGACACATATCTTGCTATAGCTACACATATACCTATAGGGTATTGTATCATTATTGACAGGTATATACACATATGAGATATAGCTATATGTACATCTTGCATACATACTTACATGTACACACATATACCTTGCTATAGCTACATGTTCACCCTTATATGATGTTGCGTTGGATTTTGGAGAAATTAGGAACCGCATGATATATTTAATAACTTATTGCATTTAAATAGTGGTTTTCCTTTATATGCTCATATTACTGTTTTATATTGCATATATTATATTTCATGGATTTACGCATTGAGATATGGATTTCATATGATATTTTTTGGATGTTTTACTCCTGAGGATATATATCAGTGGTATGGGACGCTTTTATATGTGTGTGTGTGTGTGTGTGTGTCTATATATATATATATATCAGTGGTATAGGACACTGTTATATATGTACATATATATAATATATATCATCATAATGATCTATGCAAGTATTCTTATTCTGTACTTGATGTTTTCTGGATTTGAGGATCGTGGTAGTTCATCAAACTATGCATTGTTTGAAAACCCCGGTTTCTTTTGATATGGTGCGTCCACCATGAGTTTTCTCGGTTCTGAGACTTGTGTTAGAAACCTGATACGAGGAGTAGAGTGGCCGTTTGCGGGTACATGGTGGACCCGGTATGGTCCCCCGGGGCAAGAAAGGTATGTCGATGGATTAGCCGATGAGCCTGGCAGGGAAGGTGCACTGCCTACCGGTGACAGTATTTGGACTCGGCGGTTATCTGGAGGATACCGACCGGAGTCATGAGATGGATTTAGGCCGACCCGTTCTGCCGGAGCCCGCAGGCCGATCCCGCAGACGGAGTCTATTATATGAGGATTTATGTGTCGATGCTGGACACTAGTTTTCATGATATTTTCGGGTGTCGATGTTGGACACTGATTGAATGATTTTCTCGGTTCATGTCGGTAGAAAACGTATAGAAATCACAACCAAAGAAATTTTCGACCGCAATCAATAACGGTGTCGATTGTAGCGCGTTAGCGAGTGCGGATCGTCCACAGGGAAAGTGAGATCCGTTCGAATATGAATTAGATGAATTGAAAATTAAAGAAAAGTGAAAAGACAATTCAATTCAAGATTTAAAAGTGAATTTCAAGAATTATTAAAATCTAGATCTAATAACAAGAAAACATTAAATTCAAGAATCAAGAATTGATGATTTCCAATCTAATAATCAAGAATCGAAGTGAGGCTCGTAGGAATCGATCGAATTTATAGACATGATGAAATCTATTAATTACGTTTTCTTATCCATCGATGATTTGATACTAGATCGATGATGATCAACGAGAATTAGGGATTTCTTGCGGAAACTAGGGTTTCATCATCTATCCCTTATCCTTTCGTTGATTTCATTCATATTCTAGCCTCTAGTAAATTCAAGGATCGATCATGGATCCCTAATTAAGAGCGAACACAATCAAGAAAGCATCGCTCGAAACTAGGTCGTCGATTCTTCAATTTACTATGGTTTACAAAACTCATAGGACTTAAGAATCGTTTCAAGATTTGTAACATCATCATCTATTGATTCTCTCGACTCCTTCACGAGCGGAGTTTTACTCAAACATCAGAACAAGAAACACAATCAAGAATTGAGATCGAATCATGATGCAAGAATGTAAAGAAAGCAAGATAAAAGAGTTTCACATTTTATTTATCAACAATTTCGTTACAATTCTCTCAAGATCAACAATGAGGAAAGAACTCGATCGTGGCTTCGCTCGTCTTCGTGAGTCGCGGATCGTCTTGAATCACTTGCTCGGATGAAGATCGGCTTCGCTCCTAAAAGGTTGAAGGCTTCTTGCTTGAATTGTACTCGGTGTTCTTGATTTTTGGCTTGGTGATTGGATTAGGGTTAAGGTTTGGAGATACAAGTTGTGTCACTCAACTTGTGGGAGAGATGAAGATTGAACAACCCAAAACCCTAGATCTAGGTTTCCTTTTATAACCACCTCAACCCTAGATCTAGAATTCAAATTAAAATTTCCCTCCAAAATGAACCACTTTTCCCTCCAAAATGAACAACTTTTCCCTCCAAAATGAACCACCTCATTTGAATTTTCCCTCCAAAATGAACTACCTCATTTGAATTTTCCTTCCAAAATGAACTACCTCATTTGAATTTTCCCTCCAAAATGAACTACCTCTAGAAGATTCTTTCTAACAACCTCATTTTGGAGGGAAAATTCTAGAATGAGGGATATTCTAGGATAAGGTTGTTAGGCCGAGCCTTCTGGATGAAGCTACGTGGTCATCTGGAGTCTTCTGGAACCGTTATGAGAAGCCAACTGAAGAAATCTGCAATGCTGACATCACCATTGTGCCGTGGATCCACGGCGAATGAGGAATATTCTAGGATAAGGTTGTTAGGCCGAGCCTTCTGGATGAAGCCACGTGGTCATCTGGAGTCTTCTGGAAGCATTTTCCGTTATGAGAAGCCAACTGAAGAAATCTGCAATGCTGACGTCACCATTGCGCCGCGGATCCGCGGCGGGAAGGGCCATTTGGCCGAGGATCCGCGGCTCTTTGAAAGCATCTGTGCATGTAACTTCTGTAATATTCTTGTACTGATATTGTGGCACTTTTCTGATGTGTGGAATCTCATATTTCTTTCTATAGCTCTTCCAGATCACAGGTCTTGGACTTGGCGTATTTTTCTCAGCACTTTAGACAATTTCGGCTCTTTTCCTGGAATTTCCTGCACAGATTCTCGAGACAGGTGTTGTGCTATACAAAGATTATGCGATGCAATGATAAACACTCAATTTCCTTCAAAAATGCCGGTTTTAATATATAACACAAGGTATTTGGTATTTTACGGATGTTTTGCTAATATGTGCTATACTAATACCGAACACCTCTGGATGAGTGCAAATGGTAGGGAAATTGACGTGTTAAAAATGCAATATTTTTGACTGATCAAATTCCCCCAAACT
Organism: Agapanthus africanus; assembly: GCA_030015575.1. Classification (NCBI taxonomy): domain Eukaryota; kingdom Viridiplantae; phylum Streptophyta; class Magnoliopsida; order Asparagales; family Amaryllidaceae; genus Agapanthus; species Agapanthus africanus. Next base: position 373,328,452 of record CM057343.1, on the reverse strand, counting down.
TATTTTCGGTCGTCTCGAGCGAACTGTTTTATTAAAAAGAGAAGGAGAAAATAAAGAAATAGAAAAACTAACTAGCACACTTTCGTAGGCAACATGATTGCACTGAGCACGTGCAACAAGCCTTTAAATCTCTAGGTGTCCCTAGTGGGAGGAGTGTTGTCTCCTGAGGGTTTTCAGCGGATTGCACCCACAAAATCCAATAATAAAAGAAAGAACGTGAAAGTTACATATAAAGATAAGAATTGTAAAAGAAAAGCTTTGAAAATTAAAGTTTCCAACTATGCTAGCTTTTCGGTTGTCATGAGCCGTATCTTAATAGTCATGAAAAGATGTTAGAAATCACATCATCCCTCAATAAAACATCGTCTTTATTCTTCATTCCTATCTTTCTTCCAAACATCGATCATATAACCCTACGTGTGTGTAATATACATCCCTACACTCGGAGAATTCAATTCAAGCTATCATACTCTTGTCCATCTGCCTCGGTGCTTTTTAATTAATGAATATTCAGATGAATTTGCTCACACACTTTCATGTGACCATTAATACTTCTTGAGGTACTAACCGACCGATTACTCATGTGCTTGCTTATTTGGTGTTTTTCTTCGTCTTGCACCACCTAAGGCTTAGCAGTGACTCCCAGACCAGTTGGTCTAAGGCACTAGGTGAAGAGGCACCCTCGCTATATTTTTTTATTACTGCCTTGGCGATAACAAAACCAGTATTCATTTTTCTGCACAATTTTTATATTTTATTCATTTTTTTTATTTCCTTCATACTTTTGGCTTTTAGATAAGAGCATTTCAAGGTATCCTCTACTATCCCGAGTTTCAAGACGTGTGTAAGTGCGTATGGTAGGGTATCAACGTTCAAAATGTTTGGCTTGCAGAATAGGAACAATTTTTCAGACTTATTTTTATTCTCAGATTAGTGACTTCCTTCATCTTACTAACCCTTGGGACAACGGCTCATAACTACTTATTACTAGTTCGTATAAGAAAACTTCTAATTTTCTTGGTTTTATTAAATTTTTCCAATCTTTTGGATGTAATTTTTCACTATCTAATCTTTTATTATCTTATTTATGTACAAAAATATTTTTATATTTTAAATTTTTTTAAATTTTTATAGGTTTTCAAATGTTTTGTGCTTATGCAAAGTATGATGCAAATGATACGAAAATAAGCACAAACCTTCCCCAAACTTGTTTTCAACAGTGTCCTCACTGTTGCCATCCGCTAAATCTCGAAAAACCTGTAAGTTTGGGAGGAAATTTATTAATGGGGGCAAAATATTTAAGTGAAGATCCTCCCCCAAACTTATTCTTGGCTCATCATTTTGTGTAAAAATTTTCTTTTCAGGAGCCAGATTATACCCCCTCCCCAAACTTGAGTTAAGCCATGTTAATCTTTTGAAAATCACAAGAAGGGGTCAAAAATCATTGGTCGATGCCAAGCTTTGCAAAGACCGAAGGTTAACACCAACCATTCGAAAATTTTATCAATGTAGTGCTCAGGTTGGTGGAAGAAGAAGTAAGGAAAGGGTAAGTGGTGGAATAGAATGTGTGTGCGTCTCATTTTGGAGAGACGATGCAGTGAACGTGATGGATTACTCGCATTCTTTTTACAGTCCAGAAGAAAGGGTGGAGGTTCAATTTCATTGTTTTGATGTGGATTCATCTCAACACCCGTGTCATTCAAAAATGCGAGTTCATCAGCGAAGATTCCATCAATACCCCGGAGAATAATGTCATCACATAGCACAGGGTGATCTTCATACTCTAAAAGTAGTTCATAATCAGTGTTAGTTGTTGACCCGGACATCTCGGTGGAAGAGTCCGTATGTGTATGATACATAGTTGGATCAAACAAAAACATATGAAAAGAGTCAAGATCAGTATCATGAGGATCATCAAATTCGCTGCTGTCGACAGAACAGACCTGAGCAGTAGGTTCGGAGGGTACACTTCCCAACTTGTAAATGTCCAGCTCAATTGACCTATTCCCGAAGGATAGGGTCATAGAGCCATTACGATAGTTGATTATAGCATTGGAAGTGGCCAAAAAGGGGCGACCTAAAATCACCGGAATTTGATTCCGTGGGTTTGCTACAGGCTGTGTATCAAGTACAATAAAGTCCACAGGGAATACAAATTTCCCGATTTTTATTAACACATCATCCAGTTCACCCCTAGGTTTGGTGATTGATCGGTCAGCCATCTGAAGAGTTATGTTCGAGGGCTTTAACACTCCGATACCTAGTTGCTCATAGACTGAATATGGAAGCAAGTTAACACTAGCGCCAAGGTCTAGTAGAGCACGGTTGATGTGTTTTTCCCCAATAGAAATGGAAATAGTAGGACAGCCAGGGTCCTTACGTTTCCGTGGTAATTGTTGGGGGATGGCCGTGTCTACAGTCTTTGCCATGAATATCTTCTTGGGCACTCGAGTCTTCCTCTTCCTAGTGCACAAGTTCTTATGAATTTTCGCATAGGACGGAACTTGTTGTATAGCATCTAGGAAAGGGATGTTGATGTTAACTTGCTTAAACATGTCCACAAGCTTCTCTATTTGGGCATCATGTTTGTTAAGACTCAACCTTTAAGGAAATGGAGCTCTATCAATAAGTGTTGGGTCCAACATTTGTGGAGAAGTTTGTGGGGGTGGAAAAGGTGAGGTGGGTGGAGGGTTTGAGCCTTTAGGAAAACGGAGAATAGGCTCGGAAGGAGAAGGTACATTAGACGAAATTGGATAAGAGGTAGAAGTGGGAATGGAAGTGGAAGTGGAAGCCGGGGTGTTAATGATCAATTCATCATTATCAATTTGTTCACCCACATGATTGTCTAGCACTCTTTCAGATCTCAACGTCGTAAAATCATCCACATTAGTGCAATGTGAAGGTCCAGGATCAGGTGGGGGTTGAGATGGAAGATTCTCTTTTTTCTCTAGCACTTATTTCGGCTATTATTCGTTCAATTTGTGCTTCCATCGATTTAATATTCTCATTTTGAGTGAGAATGATCTTCATCATATTATCGACGGAAGATTGAAAACTTGCCGACCCTTGGATGGATTGTTTCATGAAAGTAACCAAGGTTTGTACTAGTGCAGAGGTATTATCAGTACCGGCCAATTGCAAAGAGTTTTCATGTGGTGCAAAAGTGTTGGCCAGATTTTGGAAGTTTTGTGATTGGTAGGGGTGCTGACTTAATTGGTGTGGTTGCTGTTGTGGTGGAAGAGCCCTTTGGAAAGTGTTCTGGTTTAGATCCATGTATTGAGGTTGGTGTTGGATCCAAGAAAAATCAGGGTGATTCCTCCAATCTTTATTATATGAGGAAGAAGAAGGATCGTTTCCAGGTCTTTACTGAAATGCAGAATTAGTGTGACCTTGAAATGGTACATTCAAAAGACATTCCTCCGTCAAATGTGAAGGGTTTGAACAGCAGCCACACACGGTTTTGGGAAGTGTGTATTGGTTTAGGGAGGCTGAAGAAATTTTGTTTTCTATAGCGTCGAGTTTCCTTTGTATTGCGGCCATTTCGGCTTTCATTATGATGGAAACATCGAGCTGATTGACATCTTCCCTAGACGGTGGTGGTCTAACACTTTCCCATTGTGATATGTTTTGAGCTAAATCTTCTAGGTATTTCCAAGCATCACCATCATCTTTAGATAGGAATTGGCAATGACACAAGGTTTCAAGCATTTGTCTAGTAGTGAGATCAATACTCTCATAGATAATTCGACACAAATTCTATCTGGAGATTCCGTGATGAGGACATTGGATAAGAAGATCCTTGAACCGTTCAAAGCATTTCCAAAATGGTTCATTAGGAAGTTGGGTAAATTTGAAGATTTCGCTCCGAACACGGCTGGTCTTGTGATTGGGATAAAATTTCTTAAGTATTGCTGCAACGAATTCGTCCCATGTTGAAATAGAATGTGCGGGTGCGTTGTAAAGCCACTTCTCAGCTAAATCGCACAAAGTGAATGGGAGAAGACGTAAACGCAAAGCATCCAAAGACAGCTGTGAATTTCCCATCAAAGCACATACGTTTTCGAATTTGGAAATAAACATGTATGCGTTTTCAGAATCAAGACCGTGAAATTTGGGTAATAGTTTGATGAATTAGGGGTTGATTTCAAAATTTTCCCCATTGGCAGGTGGTATAGAAAGACAAGTGGGAAGGGGAACACGTGTAGGATAGTATCTCTCTTGGAGAGAAATACGTGGAGGATTCTGCGCACCTGTGGGCAGTAGCAGAGTGGTGTTAAAGTTTGATGGAAATCCGTCCATCGCGGTCGTGGTGGGTGGTGGGGAAGAAGACGAAGAATTACCGACTCTGGAGTCGATAAAATAAACACGGACAAGACGGGAAATGGAATCCCGTGTCCAGCCTAACATGTGCTAAATGGTTGTAACACTAGTGGCAGCGTTGGTAATAATTAGGGGAAAGATTAGTTGGTGTTTGTTTTGAAAAAGAATACGGATTTTTGAAAAATGATGCAAATCACAACAGATGCAACAAGCAACCCTAAGTCTAGTGGTCACCTAGGTCAAGGCTCTAGACCGCTCCTAACTGCCAAAAAACAAGTCGCAGGATCAATCCTCCACTGCCTCTTTGTCTCTTCTGTGGCCAGGTAAGTGCCAGGTAAGTGGGAGGTTCTCCACTACGTAAGTAGTGGGCCTAATTAAGTAACCACTTACCTTAGACACACTTGCCTTCGACACCACAAAAGAAACGCGGATAAGTAATAGATTACCCACGGCCTTCTTCTGTCCTAAGTGAGCACGACGGTCCTTAGAGTCAAGTCTAGATTTCTTTTAGTTAATGAGGGTAATGCGGATGCAATTTTGTGATTTTCGGGGTTTAGGAAGGGTAATGAACTCCCCCACCTAATCTGAATTTGGTCTTTGCCCCTTAATTTCCGTATTAAAAATGCAAACAACCAAGATCAAACACGCACAATTTTTATTTTTGCAGCGCTGCGATTTATTTGCAAAGAAACCTACAGAAAATTTGTTAATTAGAGCAGATTGAGGAATAGATAAGAAAGTACAGGTGATACCAGAAAAATTTCGCACAGAGAAGCTACAGTGTTGCCGCGTTTCCGCCGCGGGAGGCTGCCAATAGTCGCGGATCCGCGGTCCTTTCAAGAGATCACTGCACAAAAATTTCGGCAAATTCTTCTGTTGCCTCACTGAGCTCCCTGGAATGTTCAGAATATTTTTCCTCTTGCTCAGCAGATTCCAGATTCCCTCGCAACAAATCATAACAAATCGTTTAGTGTTTTTGCGAATTTAGATCTAAAAATTTTGATGGAATAAATTTTTCAACTCAAATTTCAAAAACGAATAAATTAGCACACGATCCCTGGCAACGGCGCCATTTGATTGAATGATTTTCTCGGTTCGTGTCGGTAGAAAATGTATAGAAATCACAACCAAAGAAATTTTTGACCGCAATCAATAACGGTGTCGATTGTATCGCGTTAGCGAGTGCGGGTCGTCCACAGGGAAAGTGAGATCCGTTCGAATTTGAATTAGATGAATTGAAAATTAAAGAAAAGAGAAAAGATATTTCAATTCAAGATTTAAAAGTGAATTTCAAGAATTATTAAAATATAGATCTAATAACAAGAAAACATTAAAATCAAGAATCAAGAATTGATGATTTCCAATCCAATTATCAAGAATCGAAGTGAGACTCATAGGAATCGATCGAATCTATAGACGTGATAAAATCTATTGATTACGTTTTCTTATCCATCGATGATTTGATATTAGATCAATGATGATCAACGAGAATTAGGGATTTCTTGCGGAAACTAAGGTTTCATCATCTATCCCTTGTCCTTTCGTTGATTTCATTCACATTCTTACTTCTAGTAAATTCAAGGATCGATCATGGATCCCTAATTAAGAGCGAACACAATCAAGAAAGCATCGCTCGAAATTAGGTCGTCGATTCTTCAATTTACTAAGTTTTACAAAACTCATAGGACTTAAGAATCGTTTCAAGATTTGTAACATCATCATCTATTGATTCTCTCGACTTCTTCACGAGCGGAGTTTTACTCAAGCATCATAACAAGAAACACAATCAAGAATTGAGATCGAATCATGATGCTAGAATGTAAAGAAAGTAAGATAAAAGAATTTCACCTTTTATTTATCAACAATTTCGTTACAATTCTCTCAAGATCTAAAATGAGGAAAGAACTCGATCGTCAATTTGGCTTCGCTCGTCTTCATGAATCATGGATCATCTTGAATCACTTGCTCGGATGAAGATCGGCTTCGCTCCTAAAAGGTTGATGGCTTCTTGCTTGAATTGTACTCGGTGTTCTTGATTTTTGGCATGGTGATTGGATTAGGGTTAGGGTTTGGAGATACAAGTTGTGTCACTCAACTTGTGGGAGAGATGAAGATTGAACAACCCAAAACCCTAGATCTAGGTTTCCTTTTATAACTACCTCAACCCTAGATCTAGAATTCAAATTTCCCTCCAAAATGAAACTTTTCCCTCCAAAATGAACAACTTTACCCTCTAAAATGAACCACCTCATTTGAATTTTCCCTCCAAAATGAACCACCTCATTTGAATTTTCCCTCCAAAATGAACTGCCTCATTCTAGAATATTCCCTCCAACAAACTTCTTCTAGAAGATTCTTTCTAACAACCTCATTTTGGAGGGAAAATTCTAGAATGAGGAATATTTTAGGATAAGATTGTTAGGCTGAGCCTTCTAGATGAAGCCACGTGGTCATCTGGAGTCTTCTGGATGCATTTGCCATTATGAGAAGCCAACTGAAGAAATCTGCAATGCTGACGTCACCATTGCGCCGCGGATCTACGGCGGGAAGGGCCATTTGGCCCCGGATCCGCGGCTCTTTGAAAGCATCTGTGCATGTAACTTCTGTAATATTCTTGTACTGACATTGTGGCACTTTTCTGATGTGCGGAATCTCATATTTCTTTCTATATCTCTGCCAGATCACAAGTTTTGGACTTGGCGTATTTTTCTCAGCACTTTTGACAATTTCAGCTCTTTTCCTGAAATTTCCTGCACAGATTCTCGAGACACGTATTGCGCTATACGAAGATTATGCGATGCAATAATAAACACTCAATTTCCCTCAAAAATGCCGGTTTTAATATATAACACAAGTTATTTAGTATTTTATGGATGTTTTGCTAATATGTGCTATACTAATACCGAACACTTCTAAATGAGTGCAAATGGTAGGGAAATTGTCGTGTTAAAAATGCAATATTTTCGACTGATCAGACACTCAGGTTCCATGAGACTTACAGGATATGAGGACCGATCTGTTAGTTGTATGTATGCCCTAGAGGCCATTATTGTACATATGATATATATTATATTGGATGCTTGGACATATATAGAGAGGACTTTCTTGCTCGACATGATAGTATGCTATCTGGTTGCTCTTTATCTTAACATGTATACTTGTCTCTTGATACTGTCTTATGGTTACATGTTGGTAAAGCCCTTAGGATGTGTACTTGACTACCAAGATTATGATGGAAATCATACCAGTGGGGCCATGGTAGTCTATAAGTTCATCCTTTAATGTTCCTAGTCGTGGGTGTATCGAGACAGGGCATTGATATACCAGAGTAGACTAGCGTATACGCTTCTCGACCCATGAGATGGGCAATGGATGATCCCATATCCATTGGTGTTTGACATCAGAGATGGTATACGGGTGATCAGTGGAGACTGGGTACACTGGACGGACTCGCCGAGAACTCCTAGTTGGTATTATACCTATTGTCAGATAGCAATTCGCTAGTGACACTGGTACAGGTTAGTCTGTAGACCCAAGATCGTCATAGAGCCTTGTGTGATTCCCACTGTGCTTTGATTTCCACCTTACCACGTTCAAGAGGACATGCAAAATGGTGGTTTTTGAGTACAGTCCCGAGTCACATGGAGGCAATGAGCGATAAAAGGGGTTTCGTCTCTCCCGGTATTGGGGGTTGATGTTGCGCTGTGCTCGATTGGCCATAACAGGGAAGTCCCTGGCCAGGGCTGATTTAGAGATTTACTGGTAAGTGTTATCAGTAGATTCTCGACCCGTTATGAGCCTCATATCGGCATGACTTGCTGACATAAAAAGCTCAGGAGATGTGTTGGTTTGATGAATATACCCGATCCAGCTCTTGAGGATGCGAAGGATCGGTTATTGGGGTCTGACGTTTACCACCCCTAGACTTGATATGCGACATATCAGACGAAGAGACCGGGCTGTACGGTAGTGTTACTGTCAGGTTTTTGTAGGAGTTAGAGCTGGCTTGCTTGCTAATCTTCTGATCGTTCAATACCCGGATAGCCGTTATGTCCGGCTAGTACCGCTGACGGCTTGTGGGTGCTTGATGTGATCATCACCTACTGCTGGCATATTGACAAGTCTTTAGAGTCTTACATAGAGGTTTTACTGGCTCAGGCAAAACGAAGTAGGAGCACATATGTGATATGTGCGGGACCGAGAATAATACGAGTATGTGATACCGTATTGTATTCTCGTGAGTTATTCGTATCAGTTGGTTATATATGATATAGCCGGGTTATCGAATCAAGAGTTGATTTGATAAGTTGATACAGATTATATTAGCCGGTTGTATGTGACATACCTGGATTATTAAATCAAGTCTTGATTTGATAATTTAATATATAATTAATTGTGTATATAATATACTAGATTACATTAACTAATATTAGCTCACTTAAGCATTTATTTTTCTTGCTTGTGTGCATGTGATATATATATGATATATATTAATGTACATTATTTTGTGTCATGATTGTTGATACACACTACATGGGTGTATGAGACTTACACCATACTAATTATAATGTAGGGTTTAAATATTTAAAGTAAATCCAAATTAGTGGATAATTACTCATGTGCATGAAGCTTATAGAAGCTTGTGGATGCATTGACTTTGTCCACTCATTTTGTTTTACTTAAGATATTTATTAACCTAACTATTATAATTTAGCCATGATTATGTCTCTATATGAGTTAGTATATGATACAAACTTACCCATGGTTGATTCTCTCACCTCATTAGTTCATTCTCATCTGTTGAGTTCGTCTTCTTCTTCAAGGCTCAAAAGCTCTTTAGGTTTTGTTCAAGTGAGAAAATATTGTGAGAAAAATAAAACTAAAGTGAGCCTACTTTCTACTTCATCATCCTCTACTAGATTAGCACTTTAGTATAGGGTGTTAGCTTCACTAATCTCTCATTTAGTGAAGTAGTAGCTTGACTCTGTGTCTTCTCGACGTAGATCATCTTCGGCCTCGAAGACTTCAAGCAAGTTCGTTCCTTTCACCTTGAGAAGCCATGCAAAAGTCCGTAAGTTCCATGATCACAGTGAAGGGACTACTACAAGGAGCTATTAAAGAAAAAGACCGGTCTACAAAGGTTGTATTTCCGTTATCACTTAGAAGTAAAGAAGTTTACTTTATGTATCGTATGATTATCTAGTTAACGATTCTAGTTTAGGGTTTTTAAAATGGCAAATTTTTGAAAATGGCATGGACGATACCTCCCGAAACCTTATTGTCATTCATTGGAACCCTACAGTGGTATCAGGACCTAACTAGAGAATTAGACGGATAATGTAGGATTACGAAACCGAAACAACTCCGAAACTTGACACATCAAAACCATGTTTCTGTCAATTTTTATATGAGCTCTAAAAAATTTTAAACAAGTACAGAATCTTGTATGTGATATGACAAGAACACTAGCAAAATTTGAAGCCATTTGGCTTGAAAGTGGCCGGCCACACACCCCCCCATCTCGGCAAAAAACCGAGCACCGCCCTTCAAATTTTGCCTGTGTTCCATTCTCTGGGTTTTGATGTTTCAGGTGTTGTTTGATTTTGCTAAATTTGTATGTGATGTTAATTTAATATAAAGCCAACTCGGAGTGTTTCGTAGTCGTAATTCTAATGGTTTTTCGGGTTACTTTAGACGGTGTTAAAAAGTTCGATCGGATATCAAATACCCATTTTAACCCTCGCCGGAAATTTTCCAAGTGTTGGATTTTTCCTTAGTCTTAAACTTTCAGAACATCATGCAAGTTATGCGATGGACCCTCTAGAAGAACAAAACCCTAACTCGATTATGTGACTGTCAGAACCACCACTAACCCTAGGGTTTGTGGTGGTTCAACGGTGCCACATGTGAGGCCTTGGTTGACCCTTCTACGGCTGGTTCATTGGTACTGTGGCATGTGCTAAATAATTTTAAACTACGCTCTAGTGTTGAGCTTTTTGGGTAATTTTGGGTGTTTGTTGATTCGATCGGAATGTTTAACATCGTCCTGCAATTTATGGAATGTTATACAAGATGTGGAATTCATATAGTTAGGCAAATCCAAAGTATGTGATATTTTGGGTTTATGATGTCTAAGGTTATTGTGGATTCCAAATGTTGTAGTTTGACATTCTCTTTTCTGCTACCGTAAGTGTAATATGTAGTGTATCGCCGGTTTCGTTGCTATATGTCAACGACAATTGGGATACGCATATTTACTTTTGTTGATGACATGTGATGTTATGTGTAGTTGTGATATGTTATATTGGATCGTCGCATTTTGAATAGCCGGGGGTTTTATGTGAGATGAGAGTTTTTATTTTCATCATGTAAAATTCAATGTATGTAATATTCTTTTATTGAGGCACTTCCGGGTTGAGGATGATGTCACCATTGTTGTATATTATTTACTTTTCTGTATTAGGATAGACCCAAGGAGGGGAGCATAAGTAACCGGGTTCTAGAGTCCAGTGGGAGACCAGCTCGAGGAGTCGAGTACGGGTCTCCTAACTCTAGAATTGGTAGGGTTGCTTACCGCACTCGTAGGGGTCTAGGGATGTGGGTTTGGCAATTTACCGCGACCGTGGAATTCGTGTTTTATATAGGCTCAAAATAAAACATGGACCTCCTAGTATATCCAATATTTCATATGTTTCTTCTGCTGCTCTGTGATGTGATCACTGTGGATTCTGAGACGAATAGATATACATTATATATGAGATATATAGTAGACGTTGCTTATGTTTTGCACCCGCGCTAGTCCCGTCCTGGAATGCCGTTAGTTAAGTAACCTAACGGTGCGTAACGGGACACTGTGGCGAATGCGGATGGCATAAGCGTACGTTGTATTTTCGTTTCATTTTCTATGATGCTTAGGAAGCTTAAATGATGGGACTTCATTAATATGATTAATGAAAGAAAAAGAAACCTAAAAGATATTGTAGAATCAAATTTTCAAAAAGGGTAGCTACAGTTTTTGCTTTGCATAGTGATATATGTGATATATCCCGCACCTTATTCGATAGGGAAAGAGCCGAGATCCATTCACCGGGAGTGACCTATTTAGCAAAAACTGGCAGATGCTACGACACTAGGTTTGTCTTTTGATTGCTTTTTGAGTTTCTTGCTTTGCATAGTGATATATATGATATATCCCGCACCTTATTCGATGAGGAAGGAGCCAAGATCCCTTCACCAGGAATGACCTCTTTAGCAAAACTAGTAAAAGCCTAAAAAACACTCCTTTTCAAAATCACTCGATTCTACAATGATATAAAGTTCATTACGCAAAAGATTTTCTGAAAAACCTGTCGTATCCCTGTTGGATGTATATGCCCTAAAGGCCAGTATTGTATATGGATACTAGGGATATGTATGTACAGAACAATCTTACTCAGTTTTATAGTATATTATTTGACTTGTCTTTATCGGGATAAGTGTATTTATTGTTATTATATCTGGTTTGCACATATTAATAAAGACTCGATACGGTAGTATACTATTGTGTTTTGTCTTTATCTTAACATGGCATATGTCATACTCGTTATTACATATTATAGTTACATGTTGATAAAGTCCCTAGGATCTTGCTTCATCGGCTTCATCGGAAAACTACAAAATTAGCAACCATTCTCTTTATCTTTTCTAAATGAAATAAATAGAATAAATAAATAGATAAATGAACAAAACCCTAACCACTTGTATAACCATGGTTTAATTCTTTACACTAACCCAAATGAGCATGTATCATCAAACATGATACAAACAAGTGCACAAAAGTATATCACATATACAACTTGTGAACTTCAAGTGAGAAAATCCATTTAAAGTGAACCAATACTAGTTAATACAAAGTAATATATCAAATATATAATTATGCATTAAATCATCAAATCAACACTTGATTTAACGATCCGGTCATATCGTATATGACCGACTAATATCCAATGTATCGACATATCGAATCAACCCTCGATTCGATAACTAGGTTATATCGCATACAACCATTCGACACATTCATCGCGAGAATGAAATACGGTATCACATACACGCATTATTCTCGGTCCCGCACATATCTCATATGCGCTCCTATTTCGTTTCGCTTGAGCCAGGAAACCTCTGTGTAGGACTCTAAAGACTCGTCAATACGCCGGCAGCAGGTGATGATCATATCAAACACCCACAAGCCGCAAGCGGTCTGCTAAACGTAACGGCCACCCGAGTATTGAGCGATCAGAAGATCGACGAGCAAGCCCGCTCACACTCCAGTGAATCCAACCAGTAACATTTACCGTACAGTCCGGTCTGATCGTCTGATATGTCGCATATCTCGCCTAGGGGTGGTAAACGTCAGACCCCAATAGCTCGATAAGTCGTGTCGATATGAGGTCTATAACATTTCGAGAAACTACTGGTAACACTTACCAGTAAATCTCAGCAACCCTGGCCAGGGATTTCCGGTTATATCCAATCGAACACAGCGCAACATCAACTCCCTATACCGGGAGAGACGAATCCCCTCCTATCACTCATTGCCTCCATGTGATTCGGGACAGTACCCAAAAACCACCGTTTTGCACGCCCTCTTGGACGTGGTAAGATGGAAATCAAAGCACAGTGGGAACCACAAAAGACTCTATGACGATCTCGGGTCAACAGACTACTCTGTACCAGTGTCACCAGAGAACTGCCATCTGACGTAAGGTATAATACCATCTGGGAGTTCTCGGCGAGTCCGTCCAGTGTACCCAGTCTCCACTGAGCACCCGTATATCATCTCTGATGTCAAACACCAATGGATATGGGATCATCCATCGCCCATCTGTATGGGTCGAGAAGGTATACGCTAGTCTACTCTGGTATATCGATGCCCCGTCTCGATACACCCACGACTAGGGACTTTGAAGGATGTACTTATGGACTACCATGTCCCCACTAGTATGATCCGCATCATAGTCCAGGTAGTCAAGTACACATCCTAAGGGATTTACCAACATGTAACTGAGAGACAATCAGTATACGCGTTAAGGTAAAGAGTAACCAGATAGCATACTATCATGTCGAGCAAGAAAGTCCTCCCTATATATGTCCCAGCATCCACTACAATATACATCCTATGTATAGTAATGGCCTCTAGGGCATACATATAACAAACAATCTCCCACTTGCACTAGGGCCATCTGATAGCAGTGGTTGTAGTATCTCATACTCAACCATCCCATTAAAATTTCTCTCTGGGAACAGGCCTTTGTCAGTGGATCCGCTGTGTTGTCCTCTGAGTCTACTCTCCTAACCTCGATCCCTTGGAGATCAAGCATCTCCATGATCAGGTGACACTGCCTTAGAATATGTCTGGATCACTGATGGGACGGACGTTCCTTGGCATAAGCCACAACTCCATTGTCACACAATGGGAGGAACTAAATTCATCTCATGAACTAATATACACCCAGACTTCCTCTTTGGTAGCATCTTAAGTAGCGATGTATCCTGCCTTTATCGCCTAGTATGTCACGGTATCTAGCTTGGAACTCTTCCAACATACCGTCCCTTTACTGAGGGTAAAGACAATGCCTGTGACTGACATTCAGTCGTCTTTATCACCCTGGAACCCTTCCAGTGATTCTCCTCAGGATCGATTGATACCATCTCACTACAACTAGTGAGAATCTTAACATCCAATTAGATCTTTCTCATAGATCCAAAACCCAGGATTTAGGAGGTATCAGTTTGATCCTAAATGGAGAATCCATGTGATAAACGGAGATTGATCGAGCGTAGCATAGGAAACTCCTTCCCTATCAAGAGTATGTCATCCACGTACTCTACGAGGATCGCCACCATAATCCCTACTGCCCTTTTGTATATACAAGGTTCATCTACCATTTTGATGATGTCAAACTCTTTGACTAATCCATCAAAACAGATGTTCCAACTCCGCGATGCCTGCTTTATCCTATAAAACATCTTGCACACGTTTCCGCTGCTCCCACTGTCTACGAAGCCCTCTGGCTGTGTACTTATAGACGTTCTCTTCTAAAACATCATTTAGAAAAGCAGTCATGACACCCAACCGCCAGATATCGTAGTCATGGTATGTAGCCGTGGCAAGTAGGATCTGGATGGACTTAAGCATAGCCACTTGAAAAGGGTTCATCATTATCCATATCTGGTCTATAATGCAAACCTTTAAACAAGTCCAGCTTTGAAAGTCTCAACTTTTCCATCTACACCAAGTAGTCTTCTCAAGATATACTTGCTCCTGATGGGGATTTAACCCTTCAGATAAAGCAACTAAAGTCCATACTTTGTTGGTGTATAAGGATTCCATCTCAGATCGCTAAGCATCCAGTCATTCTTACAGAGTCCCACTCCTGATGGCCAGCTCGAAACTAGTTGGGTCATCATCTCATGATGCAATCCTCGCTCCCACTGTCATCGAGAAACCGAAGTATCTCTCAGGCGGGTGAGGAACCTTACTAGATCGGCGGAGTGGCTGAGGTTCGTTGGTTACTATTGAATCCTTTGGTTCTGTCAAATCATCAGCTGCAGTTTTGTATAGCTGGAACCTTTTCAGTTCTACATAACAGATCTTACCTCGAGCTTGTCCGGATTTTGCTTTTCAGACATAGACTGGACAACCCCAAATCTTAACTAACTTAAGACATGGGCTCTTCCCTTTCCATATCGCATATGAAATGGTAGGCAACTGATTTGATTGGAACCTAATTCAATAGGTATGCAGCTTCTCAAGTGCATAACCCCCAAAAAGGAAACATGTGACTCAGTAGTACTCATCATAGAGCACACCTTATCATATAGGGTGTGATTGCTCCGCCCCGATATACCATCGTGCTATGGTGTATACGGAGGAGTAATGCTGAGAGAGAATCTCATTCTCCTTTAGAATAATCCAGGATTTTCGTGCTCAAGTACTCTCCTCCTTGATCACATCAAAGGACATAATACTTATACCCGTATTGGTTCTCTACTTCTAACTTATATTCTGTGAATATCTCAAAAGGTTCGGACTTGTGTTTCAACAAGAACATATGTCTGAATCTAAAGAGATCATCAGAGAATGTAATGAAGTACAAAGAACCGGTCTTGGCATGTGTAGACAGGGGACCTACATACATCAACATGTATCATCCCAAGAGTTCACTAACTCTTTCTCTGTTTCCAATAAACAGAGCTGGTGTCATTATATCTTTGTGACATGACTGGCAAGTTTCATAAGATGTAAATTCAAACTGATTTAAATATGCATCTATATGTAACTTTAGCTAGTCGGGTCGCATTGATATGACCTAGTCTACAATGCCTCAAGAAGGATTCGTTCATTTCTGAACTCCTCCTCTTGTGTGTGTTCCGTATACTAAAGAACTGTAGTTTGATTTAGAACATTAATGCTTTTAGATAACGTGCCTGAACCGATCAACTTTTGATATAGGAAATGTTCAAAACATTATCCAACAATACAAAATTTTATCATTTCTTTACTATTAAAGAGAGTGATATGATTTTGTATATCTGGTTCGGTATCTAATAACATTTGTTCAGAATCAATGTATTTGGAATACAGGGTGACAGTGACCAACAGACTTGGCTGCAACTCTTGCCCCGTTTTCTGCCTCATGAAACTTATCACCCGTTCTCAGTTCTCTACCTTTCTGTAGCCCTATGTAACTAATTACATATCTGGGATCCTGATCCGGTATCAATATACCCAGGACGTAGAGAATAGAGAGAAACAGTTCTTTGTAATGAACACACCCGAAGAAGATGCATCATCATGCACTTTCTTCGTTTGGACGGCACGGGAAATCTGGTATTCCCCAATTTCCTGCTCTGTCTTATAACAATTATAAGTTGGAGCGGGACCAACGTTCCCCAGCTCAGTATAACAAGCGGGTTCGGTTAATATATCCGTATTATTATCTTGATTAAGGCGTGATATGGTCACTACCTGGAGAGAGAGAGAAGAAAACACTCAGCGTGCGCTCTTGCAAGAATAGATTGGTTATTATTTTATCTAATCAGGATGGCTCCCACTGTTTTAATCAAATCTTCCTTCAAACCCTAAAAGGAAAGACTAGCCGGGATTAATTACACACTACAAGTTCGCTAATCTTTCAGCCAGGCCAGTGTCGGTACTTTGAGGGAGGTCCCCCGTGCTTTCGCACGAACCTAATTAATGTAAACCTCGTTTTCCCAGAGGCGTAACCCCGTTGACACCTTTCTAGACACCTACTTGATCGGCTAATTGTAATGTGTAAAACTCTCCCAGGAGTAACTCTTACTCGCAGTGGGTATCGGGATCCAACTATCTCATAGAAGGTATGCAATCTCATTGCAAATTTCAACACTTGAAATTCCCGATAATATTTTGCCCCTAGCGTGCTATGACCTTGACGCATGCCAAACAACCTATAGTCCGCTAGACAAGTTCAACCCGTACATTTCTTGATTGAATTAAACCCACCCGCAGGACCCTTGACGCATGCCAAACAACGCCGTACGAATACCCTAATCCAATCGCATCGTATGCTAGCAGATAAGCACTAGTTAGCTACCGTACACTACGCCTTGACGCATGCCAAACAACCGCAGCACGAATACTAACTAGTACTTATCTGAAATGACGGAGGGCTACGACAGGTTTTTCTGAAAACCTATTGCGTAATGAACTTGATATCGTTGTAGAATCAAATGATTTTAAAATGGATTGTTTTTGAAGCTTTTCTAGTTTTGCTAAAGGAGTCACTCCCGGTGAAGGGATCGTCGGTCCTTTCCTTATCGAATAAGGGGCGGGATATATCATATATATCACTGTGCAAAGAAAAAACTCTTAAAAGCAATCAAAATACAAACCGAGTGTGTAGCATCTGCCAGTTATTGCTAAAGGAGTCACTCCCTGTGAAGGGATCTCGGTCCTTTCCTCATCGAATAAGGTGCAGGATATATTACATATACCTCTGTGCAAAGCAAGAACTGTAGCTACCTGTTTTATTTTGAAATTCGATTCTACAACATCTTTAGATTTCTTTTTATTTCATTAATCTCATTAATGAAGTCCCATCATTTAAGTACCTAAACATCACAGATAAATATGACGTACACTTATGCCATCCGTATTCGCCTCGATGTCCCCTCGTGCACCGTTAGGTTAGGTAACTAACGGCAGAGCGGGGCAGGGCTCGCGCGGGTGTAAAACATAAGTAACGCCTATATAATATATCATATATACTATATACTGTATCTATCACAGAACATCTCATGATCACATCACAGATATCGTAGCAGAAGAATCATATGAAATATTGGATATACTAGGACGTCCGTGTTTTCAATACGAGCCAGTATAAAACACGGATTCCACGGTCGTGATGAATAGCCAAACCCACACCCCTAGACCCCTACGAGAGCGGCAAGCAACCCTACCAATTCTAGAGTTAGGAGACCCGGACTCGACTCCTCGAGTTGGTCTCCCACTGGACTCCAGAACCCGGTTACTTGTGCCCTCCTCCTTGGGTCTATCCTAGTGCGGAAAAGTAAATAATATACATCAACGGTGACAACTTCCGCAACCTGGAAGTGCCCCAATAAAAGAATATTACATACAAGTTTTTACATGAATGAAAATGAAAAACACTCATCTCACATAAAAACCCCCCGGCTATTCAAATACGACGATCCAATATAACATATCCAACAACACATAACATCACATGTCATCAACGTAAGTAAATATGCACATCCCAATTGTCGTTGACATATAGCAACGAAACCGGCGATATCACATATTACACTTACGGTCACAGAAAAGAAAGTGTAAAACTACAACAGTTGGAATCCGCAACCACCTCAGACATCGCATCCCTGACCAAATGAATTCTTTAGACATCGCATGCCTAACAATTTTAAACCCCCCATTTTAGTCTCAAAATCGAAAACTCTTTTCAATATCAAGTCGGGCAATTCAACAAGATTCCCGACATCCTGATTGAATGCTCGTCGCAAACTTTAGTAGGTGGCCGCACCCCCGATGCCGTCGACGAAGTGCACCAAGGCGGAACACCGCTACCGCGAGCACCCGAACGGATGCTTTCGGCGACGGGGTTCTCCTACAGTCACTTGGTCGAGGCTATGGAGTGAAGCTGTCTATTAAGTTTATCCGGCGAGTATCCGCGTACGCTACGTGATTGCGACGGACTTTTGATCACATCAAAATTCCGTGGAAACCGATCAAGTGAGACTAAACTGCTATGTTTATAATATTCATTCAGTTATCTCATAACTTATTGTGAATTCCAATTATTGTATCCCATTCCAGATAAATAGAAAATGTTAAACTTTTCGATCGAACAGTCAAACACCCAAGTTTTTCCGAAATAGATCAACACATGAAACAAGTCTAAAAACATTCCGTTCGTGCCTCAGTACCAACGGTCCAGCCGTAGAAGGGTCAAGCCAACGCCTCACATGTGGCACGCCGTACTGCCCCAAACCCAAAGGTTCAAAGGGCAGTTCAAGACGGTCACATAATCGAGTTAAGGTTTGTTGTCTTCTAAAGGGTCCATCGCGTTACTTGCACTACTTAGAACGTCGTTAAACTACGGAAAAATCCAACACTTGGAAATTTCCCGACAGGGGAAAAATTGGGTATTTATATCCGGTCGAACTTTTTAACATATTCAAAAATTATCCGGAAAGACACATAGACAGAGTTTGACAATCCGATCGAATAAACGAATCCCCAAAACAACCCCAGAAAATTCAACTCTTGAATACAGATTAAAAATTCCCATAAAACTCAGCACCTGAAACCATGAGTTACTGTGCAAAATAGAAAGGCAACTTCCATCATTTGGCCGCGGAACCGCCGCAGAAGCCAGGCTCTGCCGCGGTTCCGCCGCACTATGAACAGTTCATGGAAAAAATTTTGCACCGTAATTCTTAGATTTTCCTGCTGAATTTTTTAAGCATTTTTAATGTGGAAAAATCCCAGTTTTTAGAAAAAGTCCAGAGAGCATGTTTGGGGTTAGGGTTTTGGTTCGATCGGACTTCAAACTCCGTCTACGCTTCGCCTAAGGCTCTAGCTAGGCTCTGATACCACTGTAAGGTTCCTAGGCACACTAATGAGGTCTCACAAGGCATCAACCATGCCAATTTCAAATTTTACGGGTGCCGAGAAACCCTAATACGGATCGTTGACTAGAGATTAGGCGAAACTAGCAACTAGTTAACTACTTTAACTAAGAGTGAATGGAAATACAACCTTTGTAGATCCGGTTCTCCACCTCCATAGCTCCGCAATGAAGTCTCCTCGCTGTCCAAATCAAATCCCGGGCTCTAGCGTCGGCTTCATCGGAGAAATGGGCGGGCATGGTCGTCGGCTTCGTGCCGAAGATGATCTACGTCGAGGCATCACAAGATCAAGCTCCCACTTCACCAAGTCATGAAACTTGTGAAGAAAACACACTCTACTACTTGGAAAGAGGTAGAGGATGAAGAAATAGGAAGTGGGTTCACTTTAGAATTGGATTTCTCACTCTTTTTCTCAAGTTGCCATTGATTGAGGCAAGCTTTTCTTCAAGTGAAGAAGAAGAAGAAGAAGATGAATATTATGATGAGTTAAGTTAAAATCAAAAGAAAAAGAATACTTATCATAATATGAACCATAGTTAGATGTAGAGAATAAACCATGGTTAGGGTTAATGGTTAGGTTTAGGAAAAGAACAAGAATGGTCAAGCTTTCAACACTTCATGAAGTTTCCACAAAACTACAAAATTAGCAACAATTCTCTTTATCTTTTCTAAATGAAATAAATAGAATAAATAAACAGATAATTGAACAAAACCCTAACCACTTGTATAACCATGGTTTAATTCTTTACACTAACCCAAATGAGCATGTATCATCAAACATGATACAAACAAGTGCACAAAAGTATATCACATATGCAACTTATGAACTTCAAGTGAGCAAATCCATTTAAAGTGAACCAATACTAGTTAATGTAGAGTAATATATCAAATATATAATTATGCATTAAATCATCAAATCAACACTTGATTTAACGATCCGGTCATATCGTATATGACCGACTAATATCCAATGTATCGACTTATCGAATCAACCCTCGATTCGATAACTAGGTTATATCGCATACAACCATTCGACACATTCATCGCGAGAATGAAATACGGTATCACATACACGCATTATTCTCGGTCCCGCATATATTTCATATGCGCTCCTATTTCGTTTCGCTTGAGCCAGGAAACCTCTGTGTAGGACTCTAAAGACTCGTCAATACGCCGGCAGCAGGTGATGATCATATCAAACACCCACAAGCCGCAAGCGGTCTGCTAAACGTAACGGCCACCCGGGTATTGAGCGATCAGAAGATCGACGAGCAAGCCCGCTCACACTCCTGTGAATCTAACCAGTAACACTTACCGTATAGTCCGGTCTGATCGTCTGATATGTCGCATATCTCGCCTAGGGGTGGTAAAAGTCAGACCCCAATAGCTCGATAAGTCGTGTCGATATGAGGTCTATAATATTTCGAGAAACTACTGGTAACACTTACCAGTAAATCTCAGCAACCCTGGCCAGGGATTTCCGGTTATAGCCATCGAACACAGCGCAACATCAACTCCCTATACCGGGAGAGACGAATCCCCTCCTATCGCTCATTGCCTCCATGTAATTCGGGACAGTACCCAAAAACCACCGTTTTGCATGCCCTTTTGGACGTGGTAAGATGGAAATCAAAGCACAGTGGGAACCACACAAGACTCTATGACGATCCCGGGTCAACAGACTACTCTGTACCAGTGTCACCAGAGAACTGCCATCTGACGTAAGGTATAATACCATCTGGGAGTTCTCGGCGAGTCCGTCCAGTGTACCAAGTCTCCACTGAGCACCCGTATATCATCTCTGATGTCAAACACCAATGGATATGGGATCATCCATCGCCCATCTGTATGGGTCGAGAAGGTATACGCTAGTCTACTCTGGTATATCGATGCTCCGTCTCGATACACCCACGACTAGGGACTTTGAAGGATGTACTTATGGACTACCATGTCCCCACTAGTATGATCCGTATCATAGTCCAGGTAGTCAAGTACACATCCTAAGGGCTTTACCAACATGTAACTGAGAGACAATCAGTATACGCGTTAAGGTAAAGAGTAACCAGATAGCATACTATCATGTCGAGCAAGAAAGTCCTCCCTATATATGTCCCAGCATCCACTACAATATACATCCTATGTATAGTAATGGCCTCTAGGGCATACATATAACTAACAGGTTTAATACTTGGGGCCCACTTGGAAAGTTTAGTCGAACATAATTTTAAGATACGTGTTTTATTATCAGTACATTCACTTTTATCTGCGACCGGGAACGTCACTCGATCGGTAAAACACGTCTGATTGCTATATGTTCTATTAGACGGGTTTTGCGAACGTGACATTCGCGTTGATGTTGTGTGCTTGTGCTGTGATTGTAGTTGGATTGTCGTGGTGGATAGCATGTGGTGCAATGTTAGAAATACAGTTTACATTCATTTGTACATTTATTATTGCGGGGCGAGAGTCCGACATGTGGACTGCCGTCTTTGCCGGGTTGTATATTATATTGGGGCACGACCGGGATGAGGTCGATGTCACCGGTTGTATATATTATTTTCATTTTCTGTATTAGGATTACCCTGCGATGGGGTGCACGAATAGCCGGGTTCTAGAAGGCAACAAGCCCACATCTCAAGGCGCTGAGACGGAGGGGGCTTCATTCTAGAACTGGCAGGCTATTCACCGCACTCGTAGGGGGTACAGGTTTTCATTGCATAGGCTATCCACACGACCGGGAACGTCGGGTTTTATTTGCGGCTCAAATGAAACCCGGGGCTCCAAGATTATCCACCATTCTGTAATGCTATCTGTGATGTTGTTTATTATCATGCCTGGGATGAATGTTATATATACTTATATATATACTAGTAGATGTTGTATATGTTTTGCACCCACACTAGTCCAGCCCCTGCTCTGTCGTTAGTTAAGTAACCTAACGGGTGATGACGGGGCCCCGTGGCGAATGCGGATGGCATATATGTACATTTTATTTTCGTTCTTTTCTGGTGTGATAGGTTACAAAATGATGGGACAGCATTAATTTTGATTAATGAAAAATAATAAACCTAAAAGATGTTGGAACCAAGCTTTAAAAACTGACATTACAAATGTTCTCTTTTGCTTTGCACAGTGGTATTCAGTTTGGAATATCCTGCACCTCATTCGACGAGGCAAGGGCCGAGATCCCTTCACCGGGAGTGACCCCTTGAGTAAAAGTTTACGTCAGGATAATAACTTCAATATAGTCGACTATTTTTGCTTTGCGTCGTGGTATTCAGTTTGGAATATTCTGCACCTCATTCGACGAGGAAAGAGCCGAGATCCATTCACAGGGAGTGAACTCTTTAGCAAAGGTTTTCGCCACTATATATTTCTAAAAACAACTCAGGTTCCTTCAACGATATCAAGTTCATTACGTTAACGGTTTTTTCGCCAAAAACCCAGCCGTAGCCCTCCGTCATTTCTTATAAGTTATACTTAGTATTCGTGCTGCGTTTGTTGACTGTGTCAAGGCGCAGTGAACGGTAGCTGAGTATTGCTTATTTGTGGCATACAGTGCGATTGGTTAGGACAGTCGTGTAACCTTGTTGACTGTGTCAAGAGTTATGCGGGTGGGTTTAATGCAATTAAGATAATGACGGGTTGAACTTGACTCGGACTCTTTGATTTGTTGACTGTGTCAAGGTCACTTGGGTCTTAGGGGTGAAAACCACATCGGGAGTTTCAAATATACAGGAAAATTGCAGATTTAGCATACCTTCTAGAGTGTGGTGACTAGAGTGAATTCCATCTAGTGCATCACACAATGATAGTTGGATCCCGATCCCACTAATGAGTAGGATTACTCTCGGGAGATTATCACACTTAACAATCAATGTTATAAACCAAGTAGGTGTCTAGAAAGGTATTAGCAGGGCTACGCCTCGAAGGGAAAGAGGTTATTTAATTAAGGAACTTCGCGAAAGCGTTGGAAAACCTCCCTCGAAGTACCAACACCGGCCTGGCTGAAAGGTTAAGCAAGTATTATAACGTGCGATTAATCCTGACTAGTTCTTCTTTTAGGGTTTGAAGAAGAATTTGAGGGAACAGTGGGAGCCATCCTGATTAGATAAATCAATAACCAATCTAATCTTGCAAGAGCGCACGCTGAGTGTTTTCTCTCTCTCTCTCTCCAGGTAGCAACCATTTCACGCCCTAATCAAGATAATAAAATGTATCGCTTGACCGATCCGAATTCTTATTCGGGGCTGGGGAACGTCGGTTCGGCTCTAACTTACGACAACTGTCATAAGTATGAGCAAGGGAAAGAGGAAAGTTTGAATTCCCTGATAACCCCATCGAAGAAGAAACATACTGTTGCGTCTTCTTCAGGTGTTCTTGTTATTGAGAACTGTTTTTCGATCAGTCCTACCTCCTGGGTACTTGATACCGGATCAGGATCCGATATCTGTAATTTATTGCAGGGACTGAGAAAAAGTATGATAGTTGGACCTGGTGATATGTCCCTTAGAGTAGGGAATGGAGCACAAGTTAATGCTGCAGCCGTCAGTGAATATCACCTAGTGTTGCCAAATGGCAATGCTATGATTTTGAACAATTGCTACTATATACCTTTCATGCTTTGCAACATCATATCAGTTTCTTTACTTGATAAAGATGGATATAACTTTGTTCTTGATAGAAATATCATGAACATTTACCTTGATAAGGTACTGGTTGCAGAAGGTACACTGTGTAATGGTATCTATGTTCTAAATCAGAATGCAGTGCTCAATGTATAAAACACACGCAAGAGGAAGAGTTCAGATACGAACGAATCCTACTTGTGGCATTGTAGACTTGGTCATATCGGAGAGAAAACACTGAGTAAGTTGCATAAAGATGGATTTTTAGATACGTTCGAGTTTTCATCTTATGAAACTTGTCAATCTTGTCTCAAAGGAAAGATGACCAAATCTCTGTTCACCGGACATGGAGAAAGAGCAACAGAGCTCTTGGGGCTCATACACAGTGATGTATGTGGTCCAATGTCTATACATGCAAGGGGTGGGTTCTCGTACTTCATCACATTCACTGACGATCTCTCTAGGTTCGGATATGTGTATCTTATGAAACACAAATCTGAAACTTTTGAGAAATTCAAAGAATTCAGAAACGAAGTAGAGAACCAGACTGGCAAAAGTATCAAGATCCTCTGATCTGATAGAGGAGGGGAGTACTTAAGCATGGAATTCCTAGATTACTTAAAAGAGAATGGAATTCTCTCTCAACTTACTCCTCCGTATACACCACAGAACAGTGGTGTATCAGAGCGGAGGAATCGTACCCTATTGGATATGGTTCTCTCCATGATGAGTAGTGATGAGTTGCCTCTTTCATTCTGGGAATATGCACTTCAAACAGCAACACATCTTTTGAATCAAGTTCTATCCAAATCCATGCCTAAAACTCCGTACGAAATATGGAGTGGTAAGAGTTTGTATCTTAAACGTGTTAAGATATGGGGTTGCCCAGCTTATGTCAAAAAGCAGAACCCAGACAAACTTGAGGCACGGTCAGTTTTGTGTAAGTTTGTGGGATACCCAAAGGATTCTAATGGGTATCTATTCTACCATGCAGAGGAACAGAAGATTATTGTTTCCAGGAACGCCACATTTTTGGAAAAAGAATTTCTTGTTAAAAATATTAGTAGCAGTACGGTAGAACTAGATGAAATTCCAGAGACACAAACTATAACTAAAGATTTGGTGGAACCACTAGATTCAGTTATATCCGACGAACCTCAACCACTCCGCAGATCTAGTAGGATTTCTCATCCCCCGAGAGATACTACGGTTTTCTCATAGATGGGGATCGAGAGGATTGCATCTTGGAAGAAGATGATCCTACTAGTTTCAGGCAGGCCATTATCAGTAGGGACTCTGATAAGTGGCTGGATGTTATGCAATCTGAAATGGAATCCATGTACACCAATAAAGTGTGGACCCTAGAAGTTGCTCCACTAGGGTAAAACCCGTTAGATGCAAATGGATCTACAAGAAGAAACTTGGTGTAGATGGGCAGGTGGAAACCTATAAGGGTAGACTCGTTGCAAAAGGTTTTCGTCAAAGACCCGGAGTGGACTATGACGAGACCTTTTCTCCAGTGGCTATGCTCAAATCCATTAGGATCCTGCTTGCCATTGCTGCCTTCCATGACTATGAGATCTGGCAGATGGACGCAAAAACGGTCTTTCTAAACGGAAATTTAGAAGAGTGCGTTTATATGGATCAGCCAGAAGGTTTTGTGGACAGTGGGAGCAGCGGGAAGCTGTGTAAGCTGCTCAAATCCATTTATGGATTGAAGCAAGCATCGCGGAGCTGGAACATCTGTTTTGATGAGACAGTCAAGGACTTTGACTTCATCAAAAACGAGGATAAGCCTTGTATTTATAAGAAGATTATAGGACGAACTGTCGTATTCCTAGTCTTGTACGTGGACGACATTCTTTTGATAGAAAATGTCATTCCTATGCTACAGTCGGTCAAGCTATTCTTATCACAAAGGTTCTCTATGAAAGACCTAGGTGATGCCTCATACATTCTGGGGATCAAGATCTTCAGAGATAGATCCAAGAGACTACTGGGACTTTCACAGTCCAGGTACATAGAGACCGTACAAAAGAGATTTAGTATAGAAGATTCCAAGCGTGGTAACATACCCGCATAGCACGGAATCACCCTCTCCAAGGCGATGTCTCCCAAGACTGACGAGGAAAGGGTTCGCATGAACACTATACGCTACGCTTTGGCGGTAGGATTTATAATGTATGCGATGCTATGTACAAGACAAGATGTAGCTTACAAGCTAAGCGTGGTGAGCCGGTATCAGTCAGACCCAGGTGAGGACCACTGGACAGCAGTAAAGAACATTCTCAAGTACCTGAGAAGGACTGAAGAGATGTTCCTGATTTATGGTAATGGAGACCTCAGGGTCGAGTCCTTTACTGACTCAAGTTTCCAGAGTGATAAGGATGATAGCAAGTCTGTCTCGGGTTTTATGTTTACCCTCAACGGAGGGGCGGTATGTTGGAAAAGTTCCAAACAGGATACCGTCGCAGACTCGACGATGGAGGCTGAATACATTGCTGCAAGCGATGCCGCAAAAGAGGCGGTCTAGATAAAGAAATTCATAGCTAAACTTCAGGTGGTTTCGTCCATTGTTGATCTAATACCAGTGTATTATGATAACAATGGGGCTATAGTTTTAGCGAAGGAACCACGGTCCCATCAGAAATCCAGGCACATCTTAAGACGGTATCACCTGATCAGGGAGATCGTAGATCGCCAGGAGATCAAGGTTCGGAGAGTAGATACGAAGGACAACACGGCGGATCCATTTACAAAGGCCCTCCCTCAAGCACAGTTCGAGCGACTTTTTGGGATGTTGGGTATGCGGTACGCCAGCAGCTGGCCTTAGACCAGACGATGGGTATTCAGTACGCCAATCACTGGTCTTTAGTGCAAGTGGGAGATTGTTGGATGTATATGGCCTAGAGGCCAGTATTGTATATGTATACATATGGATACTAGGAATATGTACGTACAGAACAATCTTGCTCAGTTTTATAGTATATTATTTGACTTGTCTTTATTGGGATATGTGTATTTATTGTTATTATATCTGGTTTGCACATGTTGATAAAGACTCGATACGGTAGTATACTATTATGGTTTGTCTTTATCTTAACATGGCATATGTCATACTCATTATTACATATTGCGGTTACATGTTGATAAATTCCCTAGGATCTTGCTTGACTACCTGCGTTGTGATGGCGATCATACTTATGGGACAGGGTAGTCCATAAGCACATCCTTAAATGGTCTTTAGTCACGTGAGTATCGAGACTGGGCACTGATACTCCAGAGTAGACTGGTGTGTACGTTTCTAGCCCTGTCGGGGGATGGCTGGTCCCGCAGCCTTTGGTCTGATGCACCTAAGATCGTATACAGGTTCTCACTGGGTGTGAGTACATTGGACGGACTCGCCGAGAACTTCCATATGGTACTATACCTATCATCAGATTGAAGTTCTCAGGTGACATGCGTATAGGTTAGTCTTTGGACCCGAGATCGGCATTTGTCTCGTGTGAGTTCCCACTGAACTTTGATCACTACCCTACCACGGCTCTACTGGGTCGTGCAAACAGGTTTTGTTTGGTTCAGTCCCAAGCCACATGGAGGCAGTGAGTGATTGTCGGGGATTCGTCTCTCCCGGTATAGGGAGTCGATATCGCACTGTGATTTCATTGGTCAAGACCATAGGACCTTGGCCAAGGCACTTGGGATTTACTGATTGGTTGATCAGTAGTTTCCCGGATTGGTCCTGAGCCACATCGGCACGACTTATCAGGTTGTTAGGGTCTGACGTTCACCATCCCCTAGACCCGTATGCGATACTCTTTGACGAAAAGACCGGACTGTACGGATATTGTCACGGATAGGCTCAGTAGGAGATCCGGATGAGTTTGCTCATCGGCCTTCCTTTTCGACAGGTACCTGGGCAGCCGTTACGTACAGCTA
This sequence comes from Agapanthus africanus, assembly GCA_030015575.1. NCBI lineage: Eukaryota > Viridiplantae > Streptophyta > Magnoliopsida > Asparagales > Amaryllidaceae > Agapanthus > Agapanthus africanus. The sequence continues at coordinate 373,300,376 of CM057343.1, read as the reverse complement.
ATGCCGCTGACGTGCTTGTGGTTAAACCCACTGCTAGAGTACTGTCGAGTCTTTAGAGTCCCACACAGAGGGTTTCCCCGATTCAGGCGAAATGGTGTAGTTGCCGTATTGGATACGTGCAGGGTTCGATCGATTGATGTACTTTGTTCTCGGACTTTCGATCGGACAGTTGGTAATACTAGCCGGCTAGGATTTGAGCCGGATTATTAAATCAGGTATTGATTTAATAATTTACATATATGTATTTCGATATATATATTCTAGTATTACATTCTTCGTGTTATTCTATCTCTTTTGGGCGTTCGGATTTTTATCTTATTGCCGGTATATTTGTACAGTAGTCGGAAATCCATATTTATTACAGTTTTCCTTCTAGAAGGTGGCCACCTCATTTTGGATTTTCCTTTTATTTCATAATTGGAAATGAGGTGTAAAGTGAGAGGTGAGGGAGGAATGGGAGTGACCATGCTTCAATAGTGAACAAATGAATTTATAATTCATTTTGGGTTTACTATTGAAGTATGGTTGCTATTGTTTTTTGAAAGAATTCATACACAAAACCAAGATGTGTGAATTTCTCTTTCATGATTGCTCATTTTTTTCTTGAGCTCCATTTTCTCTCCAAGCTCCTCCCTCCTCTCTAGCTTCCTCCACCTTCATCTTCTTCCTCTTCACTACCTTCTCATGTGTTGAGAATCAAGTGAAGAGGCAAGAAAGAGATAGCTTCACACTTTGAACTCCAAAACTACATCCTAGATTACTTGGACTAGCATCCCAAGTTCTCTAGTTGCTCTTTTGATATTTAGCAAAGATCTAGAGCCATGGATCATACCCCTCAGGTGGATCATCTACGACAAAGCAAGGCCGGAGAACAAGCTCGATCCCGGAGGACCGATGGAGCCAGAGTTGGTGATCGAACAAGTTCAAGGAGGCCACTTGGAGCATATGATGAAGAACGAAGACCGAAGGACTTGGTTCATTTGGTGAGGTTTCTGTCATAGTAGATAGCTCTCTTAGTGTGGCTAGTTAGTTTTATGGAAAGATCCGGTTTTATGGTTTAGTCTAGCGCCAAGTTTCATTCGTAAGAAAATTTTTTGTTCTGCATTTGGCCACGTGAGATGGCCGGGGCGCTAGGGTAACCCTTCAATCCCTCCGTCATTTCAGATAAGTCCTACTTAGTATTCGTGGTATGTTTGTTGACCTCCGTCAAGGCGTAGTGTGCGGTAGCTGACTCGTATTTATCTGCTTATGCATATGATGCTGATTGGATTAGGGTGGTCGTAAGGCTTTGTTGACCTCCTTCAAGGGTCGTGCGTGTAGGTTTAATTCAATCAAGAAATGTCAGGTTGGACTTGACTAGCAGCATATGGTTTGTTGATCTCCATCAAGGTCATAGGACGCTAGGGGAAAAATATTATCGGGAATTTTAAGCGTTGAAATTTGCAATGAGATTGCATACCTTCTATGTGATAGTTGGATCCTGATAGCCATTGCGAGTAAGAATTACTCCTGGGAGAGTTTTACAAAGGACAATTAGCCGATAAAGTAGGTGTCTAGAAAGGTGTCAACGGGGTTATGCCTCTGGGAAAACGAGGTTTATTTTAACTAGTTCCGTGCGAAAGCACGAGGAACCTCCCTCAAAGGACCGCCACTGGCCTGGCTGAAAGATTGGCGAAATTGTAGGGTGTAATTAATCCCGGCTAGTATTTCCTTTTAGAGTTTGAAGGAAAATTTGATAAAAAAACAGTGGGAGCTATCCTGATTAGATAAAATAATAAACAATCTGATTTTGTAAGAGCATACGCTAAAGTGTTTTCTCCTCTCTCTCTAGGTAGCGACCATGTCACGTCTTAATCAAGATAATAATATGGATGTATTGACCGAACCCGCATGTTGTACTGTGTAGGGGAACGTTGGTTCCGTTCTTTCTTATAATTGTTATAAGACTGAACAGGGAATAGGGGAATATCTGGATTTCCACGCCGCCCAAACGAAGAATAAGCATATTAATGCATCTTCTTCGGGTGTGTTAGTTATTGAGAACTGTTTATCAGTTCACTCTACGTCCTGGGTATTAGATACCGGATCGGGATCCCACATATGTAATATGTTACGTGGGCTAAAGAAAGGTAGAGAACTGGGAATGGGTGATCATTCCATAAGAGTCGGGAATGGGGCAAATGTTGCAGCCAAACCAGTTGGCGAATATCACCTTGTATTACCAAATGGTAATACATTGATTCTGAACGAATGCTATTACATTCCGACCCTGATATGCAATCTTATATCAGTTTTTTTATTAAGTAAAGAAGGATATAATTTTGTAGTACAGGATAATGTTATGAACATCTTCTTGAATCAAAAGTTGATCGGATCAGTCTCGTTAATTAATGGCTTATACGTTCTAAACCAAACGACAGTTCTTAGCATACATAACACACACAAGAGGAAGAGTTCAGAAATGAACGAATCCTTCTTGTGGTATTATAGACTGTGTCATATCAATGCGACACGACTGGCTAAGTTGCATAAGGATGGATATTTGAATCCATTCGAATTTTCATCTTATGACACTTGCCAATCATGTCTTAAAGGCAAGATGACCAAAACTCCGTTTACAGGACACGGAGAAAGAGCTAGTGAGCTCTTGGGACTGATACATAGTGATGTATGTGGTCCTATGTTTACACATGCCAGGAATGGTTCCTCATACTTCATTACATTCACTGACGATCTCTCAAGATTCGGACATGTGTTCCTGTTGAAATACAAGTCTGAAGCTTTTGAGAAATTCAAGGAATATAAATCCGAAGTCGAGAACCAAACGGGTAAAGTATTAAAATCCTTCGATCTGATTGAGGAGGCGAATACTTGAGCACGGAGTTCCTGGACTTTCTAAAAGAGAATGGGATTCTCTCGCAGCTTACTCCTCCGTATACACCACAGCACAACTGTGTATCGGAATGGAGGAATCGCACCCTATTAGATATGGTGCGCTCTATGATGAGCACCGTTGAGTTATCTATTTCCTTTTGGGGTTATGCGCTTGAGATAGCCATATATCTATTGAATAGAGTTTCAAGCAAATCCATGCCTACCACTCCATATGAGATATGGGAGGGGAAGAGACCGTATCTTAATTTTGTTAAGATATGGGGTTGCCCGACCTATGTTAAAAAGCAAAATCCGGACAAGCTCGAGGCAAGGTCTGTTCTGTGCAAGTTTTTAGGATATCCTAAGCATTCGTGTGGACATATCTTCTACCACCCTGAGGAACAAAAGATGTTTGTTGTTCAACATGCCACCTTTTTAGAAAAGGAATTTCATGCAAAGGAAATAAGTGGCAAGGAGGTAGAACTGGAAGAAATTCCAGCTATACATGTTAGTTGTATGTATGCCCTAGAGGCCATTATTTATATGAGATGTATCTTATAGTGGATGCTTGGACATATATAGAGATGACTTTCTTGCTCGACATGATAGTACGCTATCTGGTTGCTCTTTATCTTAACATGTATACTTACTGTCTCTCTGTTACATGTTGATAAAGCCCTTAGGATGTGTACTCGACTTCTAGGATTATGATGCAGATCATACTAGTGGGGCCTGGGTAGTCCATGAGTACATCCTTCAATGTTCCTAGCCGTAGGATTATCAAGATGGGGCATCGATATTCCAGAGTAGACTAGCATATATCTTCTCGACCGATATGATGGGCGATGGATGTTCCCATATCCATTGGTATTTGACATCAAAGATGGTATACAGGTGCTCAGTAGAGACCGGGTACACTGAACGGACTCGCCGAGAACTCCCAAATGGTATCATACCTCACAACAGATGGCAGTTCTCTGGTGACACTGGTACAACTTATTCTGTCGACCAAAGATCGTCATAGATTCTTGTGTGTCTCCCAATGTGCTTTGATTTCCACCCTACCACGGCTCTACCGAGTCATGCAAACATGTGGTTTTTGGGTACAGTCCCGAGTCACATGGAGGCAATGAGCAATAGGAGGGGATTCGTCTCTCCTGGTATTGGGGGTTGATGTTGCGCTATACTCGACTGGCCATAACTGAAAATCCCTGGCCAGGGTTGCTGTGATTTACTGCTAAGTGTTATCAGTAGTTTCATGACCGTTATGGACCTTACATCAGCATGACTTATCAAGCTACTGGGGTCTGACGTTTACCACCCCTAGACAAGATATGCGACATATTAGACGAACAGACCAGACTGTGCGGTAAGTGTTACTGATTGGATTCGCAGGAGTGTAAGAAGGCTTGCTCGTTGATCTTCTGATCGCTGAATACCCGGGTGGCCGTTACGTTTAGCAGACCGCTTACGGCTTATGGGTGACTGATATGATCACCACCTACTGCCGGCGTATTGACGAGTCTTTAGAGTCCTACACAGAGGTTTCCTGGCTCAAGCGAAACGAAATAGGAGCGCATATGAGATATGTGCGGAATCGAGAGTAATACTAGTATGTGATACTGTATTCTATTCTCGCGATTTGTATCATCGGTCGGTTGTATGCGATATTACTGGGCTACCGAATCAAGTGTTGATTCGATATATTGATACACATGATATTAGTCGGTTATATGCGATATGACCGGATCATTAAATCAAGTGTTGATTTAATGATTTAATGTATAATTATATATTTGATATATTACTTTACATTGACTAGTATTGGTTCGCTTAAGATTGCTTTTCTCACTTGATGTGCACATAATGTATATGTGATATATGTTTGTGTACATGTTTGTATCATGCTTGATAATACATGCAAACTTGGTTGTGTGTATGATTTACACTATATTTAAGATAATGGTTAGGGTTTTTATTTATTTTGTAATTCAAAATGGTGGCTTACTATGTCATGGTTAAAGTTTCATGAAGCTTCAAGCATCTTTAACAAAGTCCACACATTTTGTTTCACTTAAGATATTTCTAAACCAAACCATTATATTAAACCATGGTTTAGTCTCTACAATAGTTAGTGGATGATAATAACTCACCCATGGTTACACAATGATGATTATTCTTTTCTCATTTTTCATTCTTACTTCTTCTTCTTCATCATCCAAAAGTAAAAGCTTTCTAGGTTTTTTCTAAGCGATGAAAACAAGTGAGAAATCAAAATCTAAAGTGAACCCACATCCTATTTCATCATCCTCTACTACTTGCCATTTAGTTTAGGGTGTACTCTTCATAAAGTTCTTGACCTAGTGAAAGGTTAGCTTGAGTTTGAGTCACCTCGACGTAGATCATCTTCGGCCTCGAAGTCTACGAATAAGCTTGTTCATTTCTCCGGGGAAATCCATTCTAGAGTTCGGGACAACGATGATCGCAGCGAAGGGACGTCAACACGGGGCTTTAGAAGTGAAGGACCGGATCTACAAAGGTTGTATTCTTGTTTACTTCTTTTTTGATGTTAGATTGCAAAGTTTTGTTACCCTAGTTTTCTAGCATGATTCTTAGTTTGATTGCTTAGTACCACCTTGAATTTTGTTGTGGCATGTGTGATTCTTGCAAACCCTAGGCTAGGTGCTAAGGAATCCCAACATGGTATCAGAGCCTGGCTAGAAATCTAGATGATGTTAGATATAATACGAAACCGAAATAAATACGTAATACAGTTTCTAAAACCCTGCAGTTCATGCTCTCTGTTGATTTTCAAAAGGTCTGTAAAATATTTGCAAACAAGTGCAGAGTCATGTATGTGATGCCTATAGTGCACAGAACAAAAATGGGACCCTTTGCTCGGTTTTCAACCGAGCACATTCCTCTAAATTCCGAGGAGGCCGGCCCCCTATGCTCTATATGGTGTCGTTTTTGTTTTGTGCTCTAGTGTACTCATTTTATGGTTTTAAGTATTTTTTTCTTGGTCCAAATTTCCATGTGATGTAAATTTTGCTATAGGACCAAAATGGAGTGTTTCGTAGTCGTATAATTTAACATTGTGATGGTAACCTAGGTTATGTCTGACAGTTCGAACGAAATTCAAACATCACCCCATGACCCCCTCTGAAATTTTTAAGTGTTGGAATTTTTCTAAGTTAATTATATTCAATGTTCGTGCAAGTAACTCTATAGACCCTCTAGAAAAACATAAACCTTAACTCGATTCTATGCCCTCAGAACCGCGGCTTGAACCTTAGGGTTTGCCGTAGTTCCGCGGTGTCATAGGTGAGGCGTTGGTTTGACCCTTCTACGGCTGGATCATAGCTACTGTGGCATGTTTTGGGTGTTTTAACTTCGCTCAAGTGTTGAGCTCATTGGGAGATAAGGGTGTTGTTTGATTCGCTCGAAACGTTTAATATCGTCTAGTATATTATGATACAATACTTGGAATCAACAACATTTGAATTTTATAAGTCTAGCAATTTAGTCTCACTTGATCGGTTGCCACGGGATTTTGATATGATCAAAAGTCCGTCGCAATCACTTTGTGTGTTCGGATACTCGTCGGGTAACATTACTAGATAGCCACACCCCATAACTGCGACCAAGTGACTATAGGAGAACTCCGTTGCCAAAAAGCATCCGTCCGGGTGCTCGCGGCCGTGGTGTTCCGCTTAAGTACACTTCGTCATCGGCATCGGGGGGTGCGGACATCTACTAAAGTTTCCGACGAGCATTCGATCGGGATGTCGGGAATCTTGTTGAATTTCCCGACTGATTATTGGAAAGAGTTTTCAATATCGAGACTAAAATGCGGGGTTTATAATTGTTAGGCATGTGATGTCTACGGATTTTATATTTTTAGGCATGAAATCCGTAATATGAGATATTACGGGTTTATGATGTCTAAGGTGGTTGCGGATTCCAACTATTGTAGTTATCATTTTCTTTTCTGAGACCGTAAGTATAATATATGGAGTATCGCCAGTTTCGGTTATATACGTCAACGAAAAGTGGGATACGCATATTTACTTACGTTGATGACATGTGATGTTATGTGTTGCTAGATATGTTATATTGGATCATCGTGTTTGAATAGCCGGGGGGTTTTATGTGAGATGAGCGTTTTTCATTTTCATTCATGTAAAAACTTGTATGTAATATTCTTTTATTGGGGCACTTCCGGGTGAGGAAGATGTCACCGTTGATGTATATTATTTATTTTTCCGCATTAAGATAGACCCAAGGAGGGAGCACAAGTAAACGGGTTCTAGAGTCCAGTGGGAGACCATCTCGAGGAGTCGAGCCCGGGTCTCCTAACTCTAGAATTGGTAGGGTTGCTTGCCGCTCTCGTATGGGTCTAAGGATATGGGTTTGGCTATTCATCACGACCGTGGAATCCGTGTTTTATATAAGCTCAAAATAAAACACGGACATCCTAGTATATCCAATATTTCATATGTTGTTTTCTGCTGTGATATCTGTGATGTGATCATTTGATATAGTGAGATAGATACTATATATAGTATATATGATATATTATATAGACGTTGCTTATGTTTTACACCCGCTCTAGCCTTACCCCGCTCTGCCGTTAGTTACCTAACCTAACGGTGCATGACGGGACATCGAGGCGAATGCGGATGGCATAAGCGTACGTTGTATTTATCTGTGATGTTTAGGCGACTTAAATGATGGGACATTCATTAATGAGATTAATGAAAGAAAATAAACCTAAAAGATGTTGTGGAATCGAATTTCAAAAATTATGTAGCTCTAGTTGTTGCTTTGCATAGCGGTATTCCTTGTAGAATATACAGCACCTCATTCGACGGGGAAAGAGCCGAGATCCCTTCACCGGGAGTGACCTCTTTAGCAATAACTAGCAGATGATACAACCCTCGGTTTTGTCTTTTGATTGCTTTTCTAGTTCTTGCTTTGCACAGTGGTATTGTGAATATCCTGCACCTCATTCGACGAGGAAAGAGCCGAGATCCCTTCACCGGGAGTGGCATCTTTAGCGAAACTAGCAAAAGCCTCAAAAACACTCCATTTAAAATCATTTGATTCTGCAACGAGATCTAGTGCAAAGAATTAAAGGTTTTCTTAAAAACCATCCGCAACCCTCCGTCACTTTAGGAAGTAGAGTACTTAGTATTTGTGTTGTGTTTGTTGACCTTAGTTAAGGCACAGTGTACGGTAGCTAAGTGATGTCTTCCTACACAGCATATGATGCGATTAGTTAGGATAGTCACGTGACTTTGTTGACCTTAGTTAAGGGTCATGTGAGTGGGTCTATTAATCATGAAATGACGGGTAGAACTTGACTAGTGCTTATAATTTGTTGACCATAGTTAAGGTCATAAGTCACTAGGGGTAAAAACCATTATCGGGAGTTTCAAGTGTTGAAATTTGCAATGAGATTGCATACCTTCTATGAGATAGTTGGATCATGATACCCACTGTGAGTAATTGTTATTCCTGAGAGAGTTTTGCACTTTACAATTAGCCGATCAAGTAGGTGTCAAGAAACGTGTCAACGGGGTTACGCCCCTGGGAAAACAAGATTTATTTTAATTTGGTCCGTGCGAAAGCACGGGGAACCTCCCTCAAAGTACCGGCACTGGCCTGGATGAAAGATTGGCAAACTTGTAGTGTGTAATTAATCCCGGGTAGTCTTTCCTTTTACGGTTTGAAGAAAGATTTGATAAAAACAGTCGGAGCCATCCTGATTAGATAAAATATATAACCAATCTAATCTTGCAAGAGCGCACACAGAGTGTTTACTTCTCTCTCTCTCTCCAGGTAGCAACCATGTCATGCCTTAATTAAGATAATAATATGGATGTATTGACCAAACCCGCTTGTTATACTGTGCTGGGGAACGTTGGTCCCACTCCAACTTATAATTGTTATAAGGCTGAGAAGGAAATAGGGGATTACCAAGATTCCCATGCCGCCCAAATGAAGAAAGTACATGATTGATGCATCTTCTTCGGGTGTGTTCATTACATAGAACTGTTTCTCAGTATCCTCAACATCCTGGGTATTTGATACCGGATCAGGATCCCAGATCTGTAATCTGTTATATAGGCTACAGATAGGTAGGGAACTGAGAACGGGTGATAAGTTTCAAGAGTTGAAAACGGTGCAATTGTTGCAGCCAAGGTGTTGGCAGTTATCACCCTGTATTACCAAATACATTGATTCTGAACGAATGTTATTAGATACCGAACCTGATATACAACATCATATCAGTCTCTTTATTTAGTAAAGATGGATATAATTTTGTATTATTGGATAATGTTTTGAACATTTCCTATATCAAGAGTTGATCAGTTCAGGCACTTTATCTAAAAGCATATATATTCTAAATCAAACCATAGTTCTTAACGTATAGAACACACATAAGAGGAAGAATTCAGCAATGAACGAATCTTTCTTGAGGCATTGTAGACTAGGTCATATCAATGCTACCCGACTAGCTAAGTTACATTAAGTTGCATATTTAAATCAGTTTGAATTTATATCTTGTGAAACTTTCCAGTCATGTCACAAAGGTAGGATGACCATAGCTCCGTTTACTGGAAACAGAGAAAGAGTTAGTAAACTCTTGGGACTGATACATAATGATGTAGTCCCCTGTCTACAGATGCCAGGACTGGTTCTTTGTACTTCCTTCCATTCACCGATGATCTCTCAAGATTCGGACACATGTTCCTGTTGAAACACATGTCTGAAGCTTTTAAGAACTTCAAAGGATATAAAATAGAAGTAAAGAACCAATACAGGAAAAAGTATTATATCCTTTGATGTGATCAGGGAGGAAAATACTTAGGCATGGAGATCCTGGACTATTCTAAAGGAGAATGAGATTCTTCCTCAGCATTACTCCTCCATATACACCACAGCACAACGGTGCGTCGGGATGGAGCAATCGCACCCTATTAGATATGGTGCGCTATATGATGAGTACTACTGAGTTACCTGTTTCCTTTTGGGGGTTATACACTTGTGAAGATGCATACCTTATTGAATAAGGATTTAATAGTTCCTGATGAACCTCAGCCTCTCCGCCGATCTGGTAGGGTTCCTATCCGCTTGAGAGATACTTCGGGTTCTCGATGACAGTGGGCGCGAGGATTGCATCATGAGATAATGACCCAACTAATTTCGAGCAGGCCATCAAGAGTAGCGACTCTGTAAGAATGGCTGGATGCTTAGCGATCTGAGATGGAATCTATATACACCAACAAGGAGCAAGTATATCTTGAGAAGATTACTTGGTGTAAATGGAAAAGTTGAGACTTTCAAAGCTAGACTCGTTGCAAAAGGTTTTCGTCATTAACCAGGCTTGGATAATGATGAAACCTTTTCTCCAATAGCTATGCTTAAGTCCGTCCGGATCCTGCTTCCCACTGCTACATACCATAACTACGATATCTGGCGGTTGGGTGTCATGACTGCTTTTCTAAATATAGATTTAGAAGAGAATGTCTATAAGTACACAGCCAGAGGGCTTCATAGATAGAGGGAGGAGCAGAAACGTGTGCAAGTTGCTTTAAAAGTTAAAGCAGGCATCGTGGAGTTGGAACATCTGTTTTGATGTGGTAGTCAAAGTGTTTGACTTCATCAAAATGATAGATGAACTTTGGATATATAAAAAGGATAGTAGAGAGTATGGTGGTATTCTTCGTATTGTACGTAGATGGCATACTCTTGATAGGAAAGGAGTTTCCTATGCTACGCACGGTCAATCTCCTCTTATCACAATGATTCTACATATAGGATCAAGGTGATATCTCCTAAATCCTGGGTTTTGGATCTATGAGATAGATCTAAATGGATGTTAAGATTCTCACTAGGCGTAGTGAGATGGTATCATTAGATCCTGGAAAGAATCACTGGATAGCTTCCAGGGTGGTAAGGATGACTGAATGTCAGTCGCAGGCATTGTCTTTACCCTCAGGGGAGAGGCGGTATGTTGGAAGAGTTCCAAGCTAGATACCGTGGCAAACTAAACGATAAAGGCTGAAGACGTCGCTATCTAAGATGCTACCAAAGAGGAAGTTTGGGTGTATATTTTTTCATGAGATGAACAAGGTTCGTGCCATTGTGTGACAATGGAGATGTGGCTATGGCCTAGGAACCCCTGTCCCATCAGTGACCTAGACATAGTCTGAGGCAGTATCACCTGATCATGGAGATGGTTGATCTCCAAGAGATCGAGGTTAGTGTTGGTTGTAGTGCCCTCAAAGTCAATTATAGGATCACAGGCACATGATTGCAATGATTGAGAAGGACCTATACCGGTAGGACAGTCTTACTCGAGATGAAAGTATGCTATCCGGTTTGCCTTTATCATCGTGTATAGCTTTAGGTGACATGATCACTATTAAACATTGATAGAGCCCTTAGGATTCTTGCTTGACTACCAGCAGTATGATGGCGATCATATACGTGAGAGTTGGGTAGTCCATAGGCACATCCTTAAAAGTGGTCCCTAGTCATGGGAGTTTCGAGACAGGGCATCGATACTCCAGAGTAGACTAGTGTATATAGTCGAGACCCCGACGAGGGGCGGTGGCCGGTCTCACAACCCATTGGTGTCCGTTGGTTCACCTAAGATGCATACAGGTGCTCATTGGGTTATGAGTGTACCGGACAGGACTCGTCGGGAACCTATTAATTGGTATTATACCTAGCGTCAGAAAGAAGTTCCCTGGTGACATGTATACAGGTTAGTTCATCGACCTGAGGTCGTCATTTATCTTGTGTGAGTTCCCACTGTGCTTAGATTACTACCCTACCATGGCTCAAAGGAGTCGTGCAAACATGTTTTAGTTGGGTACAGTCCCGAGCTTTATAAAGGCAGTGAGCGGATCGGCAGGGGATTCGTCTCTCTTGGTATTGGGGGCGAGATTGCGCTGTTTCTAGGAGAGCCATTACACCAAGTCCTTGGCCAAGGCAGGTGAGAATTACTGGTAGGTATTCCAATAGTTTCTCAGGGTGTTCAGGGCTACCCTCCGACACGACTTATACAGCTATTGGGGGTCTGACGTTACCAGCCCCCTAGGCCCGATATGCGATGCTCATAGACGAACGGACCGGACTGTACGGATATTGTCACTGATAGGCTCAGTAGGGTTCCAGGATGAGTTCACTCATCGGCTTCCCTTTCTGTCAATACATGGGCAGCCGTTACATACAGCTAGTACTACTGACATACTTGTGGTTAAACCCACTGCCAGAGTATTGATGAGTCTTTAGAGTCCCCCACAAATTGTTTACCAAGTTCGGGCGAAACGTTGTAGAGGCCGTATGGTTTTATGGCAGGGTTCAAACATACGCGTGTACTTATGCACGTGTCATGGTTCGGACAGATAATACTGGTGAGCTTTGGTTTAAGCCAGATATTAGTATTATATTGTGTAGGAGTAATTTTCTCTCATTGCATTTCGTATTCGGTCGGAATACAAATACGGGTATGTATTTACAGTTGTGGGGTAATCCTGTAATCTGTTACGGGATTTCTTTTTGAAGTTGCCAGTTTTTCCCCGCTTGATTAAACATTAGCTATAATGTTTAATTAATGGCCTTTTTTGTTAGCTATTCTTCCGTGGCTGAATTTTTAGTTGAAGGGGTTATCTGCAAATGTTGGTTTTAATGGGAGGGGTCTTTTGTGGTAACCAGGGGCCCCAGTACCAGGCCAGGGATTTCTAGATAGGTATGGGGTGTTTTATGAGGTGGCAAAAGCTTTAATTGCTTTTGTATAAGATTAAGATATTTGTTGTGATATTTGCATAAGATATTTTTCCTTATAAACACCTTGGTTTTCCTTGTGCTCACCCCCTCCACCTCATGGCCGACCCCACTCCCATTTCATCCCCAAGAATGGCCGAGCCCCATTTGATAGGAATCAATTCTTCACCCAAAAGGCAACTTCAATTTACCTCCACCCAATGGCTTGGGTTCCTTGAGACAAAGTATTCTACACTCTCTCTACTTCAGTCTTGGACATGTCGGTTAGCAAACTTCATGTCCGAGTTGCTTCAGTTTGAAGCGGGAGCCCGTATAAAGATTCGTTGACGTGGTGCCACCTCGACGAGGAGACAGGAGATCGGAGATGCCGCGAGGAGCGTGGCATGATGGCTAAAGACCGAAGGACACGGATCGATCGGTATAGCCATTCTGTCATTTTGTAGATTGCTAGTTTAGTGTTAATGGCACGATCCGGGTTACAGTCTATGTTAGCGCCAGTTTATGAAAAAGTTTTTATTCCGCGTTTGGCCTCAGATTATTGGTCGGGGCGCTACCGTAGACTTACATGGTATCGGAGCCATGCCATTAACACATACTAGCTTATTCTAACATGTTTAAAATATCGTAAGCCAGTTGTAGGGTCGCTTCCATAAGCTTTTTGGAGGCACGAACTAGTTTTCTTAGTGCACTCTCAACGGTAGACTGCACACCTTGTACATCTGGTTGAGTTCACTCGAGTAATTCACCAGGTCCAGCCATGGAATTCTTGGCTTCCTTCCGAACGAAATTTCCAAAACCGCATTTCCGTAATTTAAAGTTTCTATCGAAATTTTTTTGTCGTCAAAAAATAATTTTGAGTATGTCAGAAAATCGAGCAGGCTTTTCAAAGACTGCAGAAGAAATTTGGTAGACTGATCCCACAAAACCGCCGCGGTTCCGCCACCGTTTTGGGGCTTCAGCGGACCATTTTTCTTCTGGGTGTCTTTTATGTGGAATTGTGGTTTCTGGAATATTTTGTTTAGGCCCAGATTTGTTTGAGTACTGGATTTGTACTTGGGGCCCACTTCGGGAAATTTTGTTGACCGGAATTTTAAATATGTTAGTTTACAGTACTTATATTATATCTGCGACCTTGAATGTCATTTGAGCGGTATAATTCGTCTAATTGCCATAGTCCTTTTAGACGGGTTTGCGAACGTGACATTCATGTTGATGTTTTGTGTTATGCTGTGATGTTGCGGATTTGTCGAGGTGGATAGCTTGGTGCAATGTTAGTGCAGTTTGGATTTATTTGTACATTTGATATTGCAGGGCGAGCGTCCAACATGTGGACTGCCGTCGCTGCCTGTTTGTATATTATTCTTTTGGGGCACGACCGGGTTGAGGTCGATGTACCCGTTGTACATATTTTCATTTCTGTACTAGGTTTACCCCGCGACGGAGTGCACGGATAGCCGGGTTCTGGAGGGCAACGGGTCCACATCTCATGACTTTGAGAGGGAGGTGACCTCACTCTAGGATTGGCAGGCTATTCGCCACACTCGTAGGGAGTTCAGGTTGACCCAAGGTGGGGTGCTCAAGTTACCGGATTCCGTGAAGTGCCGGGTGGTTCATTAACTTTGCTGAAGGGGGCTGACTCGCTTCAGATTTTGGCGGGTAACTTGCCGCACTCGTAAGGGACTAGGTTTCATTGCACAAGCTATCCACACGACTAGGGGAACGTCGAGTTTCAGTTGCGGCTCTGTGAAACCCGGGGATCCTAGATTATCTGTATTGTTCTGTGATGCTGATTACTTTTCTGTAATGTTGCATTTATCATGCCTGGAGCGATTATTATATATTGGTATATATACTAGTAGATGTTGTATATGTTTTACACCCGCATTAGTCCAGTCCCCGCTCTGTCGTTAGTTAAGTAACCTAACGAGTGATGACGGGACCCAGTGGCGAATGCGGATGGCATATACGTACATTTTATTTTCGTTCTTTTCTGGTGTGATTAATTGATTGGACTGCGTTGATTTTGATCAATGCAAGGAAAACAACCCTGTTTGACGTTGTTGGAACAGTTTTCAAAAAGTGTTATTACAAGGACGTTTTCTTTCGTTTTGCACAGTGGTATTCAGTTGGAATATCCTGCACCTCATTCGACGAGGCAAGGGCCGAGATCCCTTCACCGGGAGTGACCCCTTGGGCAGAAGTTTGTGTCAGGGTAATAACTTCACTATAGTCGATTACTTGTTGCTTTGCATCGCGGTATTCAGTTGGAATATCCTGCACCTCATTTCACGAGGAAAGAGTCGAGATCCCTTCACTGGGAGTGACCTTTTTAGCAAAGGTTTTCGTCATTATATTTTTGTAAAAAGCTATCAGGTTCCTTCAGCGATATCAAGTTCGTTACGTTAAAGGTTTTTCGCCAAAAACCAGCCGTAGCCCTCCGTCATTTCAGTTGGGTATTCAGTAGTATTCAAGCTATGTATTTTGACCAACGCCAAGGCATAGTGTTTGGTAGCTGCTGGGTATTCATCTGTTGCATAGAAAATTAGTTGGTTTGGGACAGTTGAACTGCCATTTGGCCAACGTCAGGGGTATGTACGGGTGGGTTCAAATTAACAAGATAATGATGGGTAGAGCTTGACATGTGACTTATGATATTTTGGCCAACGTCAAGGTCATAAGAGTATGGGGCAAAAACCCATATCGGGAGATTCTAAAGAAACTGAAACTTGCCAGGCATGCGTATACCTTCTGGAGTGTGATAACGTGAGTGGATTCCTTCACGTTATCATGCGATGAGAGTTGGATCCCGATTCCCACTGATGAGTTGGTTTACTCTTCGGGTGATCCCGACTAATTCTTCTTTTAGGTTTGGAGGAGAATTTGACGGTACAGTGGGAAGTTTCCCGATTAGATAAAGTGATAACCATTCTGATCTTGGTTAGAGTGCACGCAGAGTGTTTCTTTTCTCTCTATCTTTGGCAGCAACCATTGACCAACCCTAGACTATGACTCAGTGACCAAGTTGACCGAACCTTCTTAAAATACTGGCTTTTGGATTGTCTGAGTTACATACATCATTGCCACCCCTTCTTTTACCCTTTGCATTTCTCCAGAACACCTCGTATTACTACGAACATCCACTTCCATTGAATAAATCCATCGTATGGTTATATACGAACTCGAAGGGACTTCTTCGGGGATAGATTCATGTTCAGGAGATATTGAATTGGTTTATTCAGTTGTCTTTTATCATCACCTTCTCTCAGGTTGAGAGTACTCCTTGGTTTAGGAGACGGTACACCTATTACGCTTATTGGATAGTCTTCTTCCAAACCATAGGCAGGTGCCGAAAGGTAGGGAATGAAGAAAACCAATTAGCCTAAGTAGGGTGTACAGAAGGTAATAAGTAAAGACAAAATAAAAGGATTAGAAAGAGGGCAAAGTAAATTGCGACTGCTATCATTCACGACCAAACCATATAGTTCATCGCTACTCCTACTTCACCTTTGCTTTTTCTCCAGTTCAGGAGAAATAGAATAAGGTTTTATTCAGTTTTCTTTTATCATCACCTTCTCAGGGTGCGAGTACTCCTAGGATTAGGAGAGTACA
The DNA here is from genome assembly GCA_030015575.1 of Agapanthus africanus. Taxonomy (NCBI): domain Eukaryota; kingdom Viridiplantae; phylum Streptophyta; class Magnoliopsida; order Asparagales; family Amaryllidaceae; genus Agapanthus; species Agapanthus africanus. Next base: position 373,284,092 of record CM057343.1, on the reverse strand, counting down.
CCTATTATGCTTACTGGATAGTCTTCTTCCAAACCATGGGCTAGTGCCGAACGGTAGGGAAGGAAGAAAACCATTTAGCCTAATGATGGTGTACAGAAGGTAACGACTAAAGACAAATAAAGCGATTTGGAGAGATGGCAATGAAATATACGGTTATAGTCATGAATCTGGATTATGGAAGAGGCATTATTACGAATACCCGGATATCCCTTCGAAACATTTTTATGTTTCAGTTTCACCGTGCATTGTTACTTGAAAACTGATTTCCCAATTAGACACTAGCTCCAGGGTATGTATTTACCAGGTATGATTCTTACATCTGTATGATTTTAAAGATGATGAGTAGGAGTAAATTATTGGGAATTAGGTGATCATCCTCATTATATCAGTATTCGTTGTAATTGGTGATATTTGAGGAAATCGCCTAGGTTTTTGCCTGACGGCAAGTATTTGCTTTTGAATATCCGTTGTTATGCACCAATTTCAAATTGATATATCTGTACGTTTATTTTCATAGTGAGATATAACTTTTGAAATTATGTCTGTGACATTTACCTATATCAGTTGACGATTGGGTAAGGAGCATTGAACATCAGAGTAGTTCTTAACCATAAGTACAGTTTTCAACTTACGATGCACAGGTTTTGAGTTATTTAACTCAGCAGACTTATACAAAGTATTGTTTGTTGTCCAGTGTCCATTAGGACAAAGGGGTTGGTCCTTGTACTATGTTCCGTTTACTTGTGACTTTCTAGTTTTTAGACAAGTGTTTCGTAGAAATACAAGGTCAAAATTTTGAGAAGTTGTAGGTACATGAATAAAGTAGAGAACCAGGTGTAGCAAGTATCGGGATTCTTCAAGGTGATCGAAAATGTAGATACTTGTGTATGGTGTTCAGTTGATAGTAATGGTTTTGAGAAACTTGTTTCTCTTTCGGGTTACTCATAATTGGATGCATTCCTAACTTGAGTAATGCTGATCAGCCTCTCTTCATTTTGTTGACATGCGCTGGAGACAGCTGTATGATTTGAATCTGGTTCCAATTAAATCTGTGCCTCATTTTCTATATTGGATATAGAATGGTTCATATCTTAACGATGTTAAGGTATGGGGAGTTATCTGGCTTATGCTTAAAACCAGACTCTGGATAACTCAAGGCACGTTTCTGTAATGGCAATTTGTGGGTTGACCCGGGCGATGACGAGGGTTGATTTTCTACCATTTGGAAGATCAATGGCGATATTGTTCTTGACTCGCCACAGTTTTAGTAAAATGGATTTTTTTAGAAAACAGTAGTGGGAGTATGGTAGAACTGGAAGAGATTCCAGAACCGCAAATGATTACTGAAAATTTAATAGAACCTAAAAATTCAATCAGGTTTGACATTCCATTAGCCACTCTGTAGATATGGTGGGTAACCTCAGGCACCCGAGAGGTACTTCGTTAGCCTCAAGGACGGTGACAGGGAGGTTTTTGTTAACCCAGACTTGCCATTACTGTTGTTCCAGACTATGAAACCCGGCATGAGGATGAGTATAACGTTGTTCTAAACTAGTTTTAGAAGTACACATGTATATGACTCTGCCAGAGGGTTGTTGTGGTCAGTGGGAGCAGCGGAAGCATAGTAGACAAGTAACTTATGTCTATTTATAGACTAAAGCAGATATAGAGGAGAAAGATCATCTATTTTTGATGTGACAGTCATGGCTTTGACTTCATCAGAATAGAGGATGGATCTGTTAAGAAGTTAGTAGGGTGTGATGTCCTGGTATTTGGATGACACACACAGAGTAGGAAGTAAAATTCCTATACTACGATCGGTTATACTATGGTTGTCATACAGTAGTTTCTCCACAAAGGATATGGATATAATATCTGACATTCTGGTTACTAGATCTATGGTTTTAGATCTAGATTTGTGTAGTTTCCCAATCTGGGTACTTAGACAGAATTCTAAAGGTGTTTTAGAATGGACGACTCCTGGCATGGTGGTGTACCTGCAGGTAATGGATTCTCCCTCTCTAAAGGTGTCTTACAGACTAAAGGGGAAAGGGATGTGTATGATTGGCATATCACTTACTTAGGCAATTGAGTCAATCATGAGATGTCAAGTACCACACCAGATGTTGTTTTTGCACTAGATGTAATAGGTTGATATTAATCCAATCCTGGAGAAACATTGGGAAGCAGTTTTATAACATAAGTGGATGTTCTAGGGATTTGATGACGGCAGCCTCCTTTGGGAGACGGTTATCATTCCAGGCTTCCAAGGTGATATGGATGACAGAGTGACTGTCAGAGTTATAGTTTTCCCTCTGACGAAGGGGGCAGTATTATGGACAGGTGGTCCAACAGGATACTTTGGGAGGTATGGTGCAGGATACTGATTAGGTTCAGTTAACAATACAGTCTAAAAAGTTTGGATTTGGAGTTCATTTATGAGCTAGGTCCCATCAGATATCCAAACATATTCTAAGACAGGTATTACTCAATTCGGGAGATGGCTTTCTCCGCGAACTTAAGATTAAGAGAGACATAGAAAGAAACATCAGGGCGGATCCACTCACTGAGGCTATTTCTCGAATACAATAGTTTTACAAACGAGCTTTGTGACACTGATTAGTAGAGGAGTTGGGTGTTCGGTATCACACGGTCTGTGAGTATGCGACATCGCAATAATTAGTCTTAAGTGCAAGTGGGAGATTGTTGGTTGTAGTGCCCTCAAAGTCAATTATTGGATCGCAGGCACGTATTTGCAATGATTGAGGAGGACCTATACCAGTAGGACAGTCTTACTCGAGATGATAGTATGCTATCTGGTTTTCCTTTATCATCATGTACAGTTTTAGGTGACATGATCACTATTACACGTTGATAGAGCCCTTAGGATTCTTACTTGACTACCAGCAGTATGATGCCGATCATATACGTGAGAGTTGGGTAGTCCATAAGCACATCCTTAAAAGTGGTCCCTAGTCATGGGAGCTTCGAGACAGGGCATCGATACTCCAGAGTAGACTAGTGTATACAGTCGAGACCCGATGAGGGGCGGTGGCCAGTCTCATAAGCCATTGGTGTCAGTTGGTTCACCCAAGATGTATACAGGTGCTCATTGGGTTATGAGTGCACCGGACAGGACTCGCCGAGAACCTGCTAGTTGGTATTATACCTAGCGTCAGATAGCAGTTGTTCCCTTCCGAACGGCGGCCGAGACATGGGCTGTCTCGCCTGAGATTCGGGGCAGATGCTAATTGGTGCTATCCGTCCACCTCTCCGAAGATGCCAAGTTAATTTATGGCACCATATATCGAAGGTTTAGACGGATGCGTCCGATGTAGCAGACTTCGTCAGATTCCCCCTCGTTTGAGGGGTTTTTGATTGTGGGGACGCTCTTCCCTGCAGGCGCAAGCCCCTGCAGTTAATTACGCTACCGCATTGCGGTAACAACTTTCTCCTTCTCCAGATGGTCACTTCGTGTCGTGGGTGTTTGTTTTGTTGCCCGTGGATTGTTTACGGAGACTGAGTTACGTCGTCGCCCGTAGGGCGTGGACTAGTCCAAATCCGTATTATCTTAGATTTAGATTTGGAGGTTTGGTTTGAGGATACGTCAGCCCTACTTGAGGCTAAGATCAACTCAAACGTTTGTTAAGGATACGTTAGTCCGGTTTGAGACTAAGATCGACTTAACGGGATCGTTTAGATCCGACAAAAGAGCAATTGGCTCTAATGTTCCAGTTTAGGGACATAGTGGTCCATTAAATTTATGGCCGTCGGGACCCATCACCTCTCTGACGACGTTGAAGGATTACAACGACAAATGTCAGAGGAGTTCAGAGATGTACCTTTGAACCAAAGTTGATTGGGGGATTTGTAGTCCAATTTGGGACTAAAGTCTGTTTGAACGTTTAAGGATACGTTAGCCATATTTGAGGCTAAGATCAACTTAAACGGTTGTTAAGGATACGCTAGTCCAGTTTGGGACTAAGATCGACTTAACGGGATCGTTTAGATCCGACAAAAGAGCATTTGGGGGCTCTATTGTTCCAGTTTAGGGACATGGTGGTCCAATACCAGTTTAAGGACATAGTGGTCCAATGCCAGTTTAGGGACATGGTAGTCCCATGGTAGTTTAAGGACACATAAGTCCATGGGTTTAAGGACCCCACAGTCCATATGGTGTGTTTAAGGACGCATTAGTCCGTTAGTTTAAGGACGCATAAGTCCGCGGGTTTAAGGACCCCACAGTCCGTATCTTGGTTTAAGGACGCATAAGTCCATGAGTTTAAGGACCCCACAGTCCATGTTGATGTGTGGTTGTCGGGACCCGTCACCTCTCTGAAGACGTTGAAGGATTACAACGACAAATATCAGAGGAGTTTAGAGATGTACCCTTGAACCAATGAGTTGGTTGAAAGAGCAGATGTGCTCAGATCAAGATGATTTGAGGATTTATGGCCAGTTTGGGCTAAGTCCAGTTATGTTTGAAATATTGGCCCTCTGTTGGTCCATTGAAGGAGAGGCTTTGCCTCTGAAACTTAGCCAATTGGGCTGAAGCTAGTGTTAAACACTAGAAACCAACAGTGTTGAACACTGGGAATAAGATAGCAAGTTAGTGTTAAACACTAAAAGATAATCAGTGTTAAACACTGGGAACAGTGTTTTCAAATTAGTGTTAAACAATTAGTGTTAAACACTAAGCAAATCAGTGTTAAACACTGCAAATAGAGTTTTCCAAATTAGTGTTAAACACTAAGAAAATCAGTGTTAATCACTGAGGACAAAGTCTTCGGATTAGTGTTAAACACTAAGGGGAGAGGGGTCACGTGTGGACACGTGAGAGCACCCTGATTTCCCTTATCTTATTCTGCAGATCAGTGTTTTAACTCTTTTAATTCATACGGCCATCACGTGTGAGCACGTGATGGAGGCCCCCGCTCTGGTCTGTTGGAATGCTCATTAGGGGTCACGTGGTGACACGTGAGGGCGCCGTAAATGCGGAGCCACATCTCCTTTGTTTTATCCTCAAATCTGTGAATAAGTGTTAAACACTTTTCCTTTTTATTTCGAGCATCACGTGTTGACACGTGATGGGGATTTATGCGCTGACTGTTAGAACGTTTGCTAAGGGGTCACGTGGTAAACACGTGAGAGCGCCCAAAGCTTTCATTTCCATTGATCTTTCTTTCTGCGTTTTGAGAGTCACGTGGGAGCACGTGATGGCATCAAAAAGTGGGGCCAGATCCCCTTTATTTTGTTCTGCAAACAAGTGTTAAACACTTTTAATTTTCATAGCCATCACGTGTGGGCACGTGATGTATAATCATGCCCTGATTTATTAGAACATTTATTAGGGGTCACGTGGTAACACGTGAGAGCGCCCAGAATTGTTTCTGCCTTTACTTTTGTTCCATATATAATGAGGGTCACGTGGGAGCACGTGGGGTGATTCTTCAAAGTTCTTTGCAGGGGATCTTTTCAAGGGTCACGTGGGGGCACGTGACCCTAGTTCTTTTCATGAACAGAGATCTTTTAAGAATTGAATTCTTATTTAGGATGAAACCCTGATTTCTTTTCAAAGGAATTAAATTCCCAGATATGTAAAAGAATTAAATTCTTGATTAGGGTTAAACCCTAGTTTTGTTTTAGGAGAATTAATTCTCAAAACTCAATTCCCCTTCTAAGTTTAGGATCTGCATGGCAGGATCTCGACCCGATGAGAATTAAATTCTCAAGTTATGGGGAGATGCGCTCTGTGCAGATCTTCAACCAGAAGAAGAACTAATTTCTTTTTTGTATAAGAGTTAAACTCTTGGATTTTGAGAATTAAATTCTCTGTTTGAAGTTTATCTTTTTCTCTTTTCTTACCTAGGGTTTTCTTTGTTGAGAATTAAATTCTCCTTTCTTTTCTTCCCTCTTGAGAATTAAATTCTCCTCTCTCTGTTTTTCTCTCAAAAAAGTAGATCCATCTTCTTCTCTTCTTGGCTCCTATTTATAGGAGAAGGAAGAGAATCAATTTGTTTAGCAAATCTCTCATTGAAAGATTTGATTTGTATGTTGAGAGATTTGATTTATATTTATCATTCATCTGGGCCTTTAGATTGTTAAGTGAATTTTATTCACCATTGGATTTTAAATCCAAAGATATCCCTTTGTTATCTCGGTTAGATTTAGGGGGGAAATCTTTCCAAGTCCAAGATTATTCCATAAATTGGTGATTTTTAATCCCCCTTGGATTTTTAATCCAACGGTCCCCATAATCCTTTTCCATTTGGAAAGATTCAGAAACTTTTAGAATTCAATTCTATTAAATTATAAGGCTTTTAAAGCCAGTCACGTGCTGGCACGTGACCTTTGGTCACGTGTGAGCACGTGACCCCCAATTGGGTTCCTTTCTCAGCCGCTTTTTTATGTTTCAGTTTTAACCATCACGTGTCAACACGTGACCATTGGTCACGTGTAAGCACGTGATACCTCGTTGAGGTATTTTCTGACTTTTAAAATTAAATTCCATTCATTATTTTAGAGGCTTTAAAAGCCCATCATGTGTCTGCACGTGACCCATGGTCACGTGTGAGCATGTGATGCCCCATTGGGGTCTTTTCTGAGTTTTTATTATATCTTTTGACTCCTCCAGCGGGTTCTTAAAAGCCCATCACGTGTGGACACGTAATTCCTCATAACTTTTGATCCCGGATGAATTACGAGGCCCATAATATATCAAATCGAAGGGTTTTTCGAGCCGCTTTTGATACCATCAGAATTTATCTATTTCGTATTTGGTAGTTTGTCAAAATATAGGCCGGAAGATACTGGTTTGCATTTCTTTAAGCGTATCGCTGCCATTTGATACCTTGGACTCCTCTGCGCAGAAATTTTTGGCGGGAACAAATGCCCCCCACTACTTTGCCCACGTAAGTATGTACGTGGGTGAAGTAGTGCAGAGTTATGCCTAGCGTATGACCAGTTTCGGGTTGGTATATAACTTTCAGAATCTTGATCTGAGAAGATAACGAGCGGACAAAGGCGTCGTCATTTATCATTAACTCAAATCTCGACTCTTAAGAGATATAGTTCCAAACTCTCAACTCCATGAGTCGCACCCTTATATTTCTTTATGTCTTACTCTGGCGTGGAGTAGTTTATACTCTCATGAGTAACTTCTTCACTTCAGTGGCATATAGCTTTGGCATGTGTGGCTCATAGATGGTCCATCTTAACCTCTTTGCAGGGCGGTGATGGCTTAGGAGACAGGGTTAGGATCTGCTACCTAAGACTTTTCAACTTTATGAGCCGTGAGGGTCTCATAAAGACTTTTCTCCCTACGGATCGAGAGGATCTCGTAGGTGTATTTTCACCTTAGGGGTCGTGAGGACTCCTAAGTGTGTTTTCTCTCATAAGTCGTAAGGATCCTATAAGAGAATTTTCCCTCTTACAAGTCGAGAGGACTCGTAAGCGGTTGTTTCCCTCCTTGTCGAGATTCGACTTTGGAGAGTGAGACCCGTGGATGGTATGCAAGAGACCATTTTGGGCCGACTTGCAGGGTCCCAGTGCTTAGGAAACAGGTTTTTTAATCCCTATTGCCTAAGGCTTTATCTCACGAGTCGAGACGAATCGAGAAGTTCTCGCAAAGACATCAATTTCCTCACGAGTCGAAACGGATCGAGCAGATCTCGCAAGAATATCCTAACGTCACAGTTAACCTCTGCTCTTTACGACAGAAGTCCGTTAGGGTCTGTGGTACTTAGGGTTTTGGCCATCGAACCATCGCATGAGCTGATATATTCCTCGATGGGCAATTGTGCAGTTCGAGTAGCCCTGCGACTGCCGTGTCTCTGATCCCTTCGGGGGCTGGACAAGACGTCTTCAAGCAATCCTCCTTGGCAGTTTGACCGTCGGAGGAGCAAGCGCTAGGAATTTGCCATGCTGCTTTTTACTTGAGGTTAGGCTCATTTTGGAGAGCCCCGATGAGTCATAACCACTCCGTGCTGGTGTGGGATGATCTCCGATAGTCTTTAAGGCTTTATATGACTTGCCGTTAAGACCCTGAAGCTAGGAATTTGTCCTTTGCTTCGTTTGGCGGCATTGCGTCCTCTGTATCGAGACGAATGTCGCGGTTGTCTTTAGGTTGCTGGTGAACCGTCTAGATTTGGAACTAGGGATTTTGCCGTGGCTCCTTTTGGTGATGTTGCGTCTGCTGTATCGAGACGAACGTCGAGGTGGTGACTACTCCGCATTGGTTCGAGATAATCTCCGATTGTCTTTCAGGCTTTATATGACTTGCCGTTAAGACGTTGAAGCTAGGAATTTGGTCTTCGCTTCGTTTGCTTTGTCATGTGCGAATCCTGTTGGAGGAATAACGCTGTCATGACATCTCGTCTGCTGTATCGAGACGAACGTCGAGGTGGTGACCACTCCATGCTGGTGTGGGATGATCTCTGATGGTCTTTCAGGCTTTATATGACTTGCCGTTAAGATGTTGAAGCTAGAAATTTGTCCTTCGCTTCGTTTGCTGGCATTGTGTCCTCTGTATCGAGACGAATGTCATGGTTGTCTCTAGGTTGCTGGTGAACCGTCGAGGTCTGGAACCAGGGATTTTGCCGTGACTCCTTTCGGTGATGTTGCGTCTGCTGTGTCGAGACGAACGTCGAGGTGGTGATCACTCCATGTTGGTGTGAGATGATCTCTGATTGTCTTTCTGGTTTTATATGATTTACCGTTAAGACCCTGGAGCTAGGAATTTGGCCTTCGCTTCGTTTTTTTTGGTGTGTCCGGATCCTGTTGGAGGAAGGACGCTGAAGTGACATTTCGTCTGCTGTATCGAGATGAATGTCGTGGTGGTGACCACTCCATGTGGGATGATCTCTGTTTGTCTTTCCGGTTTTATATGACTTGCCGTCAAGACCCTGAAGCTAGGAATTTGGCCTTTGCTTCGTTTGCTGGTATCGCGTCTGCTGTATCGAGACGAATGTCGAGGTGGTGATCACTCCATGTTGGTGTGAGGACAAGGATCCGCTCTGGACGTTTCCCACGGGGTCGAAGAATGACGTTATCCGCGTTCCACGTGACCAGGAATTTTGCTCTAGATGCTTCACATGGGTTCACTGCCGCGTTAGGCGAGGACTAGGCTCCGCTCTGGATGCTTCGCGCGGGTTCACTGCCGTGCTCTGCGAGGACCAGGATCCGCTCTGGACGTTATCCACGGGGTCAAAGAGTGACGTTATCCGCGTTCCACGTAACCAGGAATTTTGCTCTAGATGCTTCACACGGGTTCACTGCCGCGTTAGGCGAGGACTAGGCTCCGCTCTGGATGCTTCGCACGGGTTCACCGCCGTGCTCTGCGAGGACCAGGATCCACTCTGGACATTTTCCACGGGGTCAAAGAGTGACGTTATCCGCGTTCCACGTGACCAGGAATTTTGCACTAGATGCTTCACACGGGTTCACTGCCGTGCTCGACGAGGACTAGGCTCCGCTCTGGATGCTTCGCACGGGTTCACTGCCGTGCTCTGCGAGGACCAGGATCCGCTCTGGACGTTTTCCACGGGGTCAAAGAGTGACGTTATCCGCGTTCCACGTGACCAGGAATTTTGCACTAGATGCTTCACACGGGTTCACTGCCGCATTAGGCGAGGTCTAGGCTCCGCTCTGGATGCTTCACACGGGTTCACTGCCGTGCTCTGCGAGGACCAGGATCCGCTCTGGATGTTTTCCATGGGGTCAAAGAGTGACGTTATCCGCGTTCCACGTAACCAGGAATTTTGCACTAGATGCTTCACACGGGTTCACTGCCGCGTTAGGCAAGGACTAGGCTCCGCTCTGGATGCTTCACACGGGTTCACTGCCGTGTTCTGCGAAGACCAGGATCCGCTCTGGACGTTTTCTATGGGGTCAAAGAGTGACGTTTTCCGCGTTCCACGTGACCAGGAATTTGCACTAGATGCTTCACACGGGTTCACTGCCGCGTTAGTCGAGGACTAGGCTCCGCTCTGGATGCTTCACACGGGTTCACTGCCATGTTCTGCGAGGACCAGGATCCGCTCTGGACGTTTTCCACGGGGTCAAAGAGTGACGTTTTCCACGTTCCACGTGACCAGGAATTTCGTTGATTATATCCGCATTTCACGGAGTTGGGATTTGAGTCTCTGTGGGAGTACATCGTCGAGTCATGGAACTGGGAGTTGCCGCTGTTCCGCTTTGCTTGATGATGTGTCCGCTGTGACGAGACGAGTGCTGAGGTGGAGCTGAGATTTTTCCATCACTCCGCTTTGCTGACCATGGGGTCTTTTATTAACTTTGCATGCACATCCTGCTGGACTGCGAAGGAACGCCGTTGTTAACATTGCGTTTGCTGTAACGAGACGAATGCTAAGGCGGAGTTGGGATTTTGCCATCGCTCCGCTTGATGGTGTAGCATCTTTGTCCTGCTAGAATGAGGAGGCACACCGTTGTTGGTCTCCAGGCTGCAGATGTGGCCGTTGAGATTTGGGACTAGGAACTTTTCCATGGTTCCGTTTCGTTGCGATTCTGAGGTCGGTTGTTGACGTCATGTCTGCATCTAGTTGGAGTGAGGAGAAACACAGTTGGTGATCTCTAAGTTGTCGATGTTGATGTCGAGACCCTAAAGCTAGGGATTTTCCTATACTTCATTTCTTGGCATTGTGTCTGCAATATTGCGATAGATGTCAAGATTGTCTCTAGGTTATCTATGAACCGTCGAGATTTGGCTTTGCTTTCTGGTGGAGCCTGTTGGGAAGGTAAGGTTCCCTCTTTGTTTGTGCCCCTGGATTGTATACAGGGATCGATGTGATCTCACCTGTAGGGCAAAAAGTTTCATTCTTTCAGAATTTTTTTTTATTTCCGCGATGCTCTATCCTTTCAGCTTTTATATCGCGAAAATCGCGATTGCCCAATCATTTCGGCTATTTTTTGCGGTGCCCAATCATTTCGGCTATTTATTTTATTTTTACTCGCTGCTTTTTATTGCGAGTTGCCCAATCATTTCGGCTATTTTTCATGCATACATTTTTTTACTTGCTGATTTTTATTGCAAGTTGCCCCATCATTTCGGCTATTTCGTATGCACGTATGGCTCGCTGTTTTTTTTTTATCGCGAGTGTGGAACTTGGAATCTGGTGCCAATCTCAGCATCAGCATCGCTACAACTGGAATATTTCTAGGAGCGAATCATCATTTGCCATGAAAGGACTTGGAATTTGATACCGGTTTAGGCATCAGCATCGCTGCAACTGGGATATTGCCAGGAGCGAATCATCATTTGCCTTGAAAAGGCTTGGAATTTGATACCGGTTTAGGCATCAGTATCGCTGCAACTAGGATATTGCCAGGAGCGAATCATCATTTGCCTCTGTCGATGTCGAGCAAAGGTGGCTTAGCAAACAGGGTTAGGATCCCATCGACTAAGACTTTTGACTTCATGAGCCGTAAGGGTCTCACAAAGGTATTTCTCCCTACAAGTCGTTAGGATCTCGTAAGTGTGTTTTCTCCTTAGAAATCGTGGGGATTCCTAAGTGTATGTTCCCCTGTAAGTCGTAAGGATCTTACAAAAGGGTTTTCTCCTTACAAGTCGAGAGGACTTATAAGGGTTGTTCACCGTATGGACATATCCCCAGTCACGGGTGGGACTTGTTTAGGGAAATGTTTATTCGTGCCCGTGGATTGTATACAAGGGTCAGTACTGAACCACTTGTAGGGCAGTATCGAAGGTTGTGGGGGATTTGCTTAAGAACAGGTTTAGGTTTCTGTAACTTAAGACTTTCAAATCTCATGAGCCGTGAGGGTCCCATAAGAGAATTCTCCTTACGAGTCGTAAGGATCTCGCAAGTGTAATTTTCTCCTTAGGAATCGTGAGGATTCCTAAGTGTGTTGCTCCCTTATGAGTCGTAAGGATCTCACGCGGGTGGTTTCTCCTTACAAGGTCGAGAGGACCCTATAAGTGTCTTTTAACGAGGTTGCGCCCTTTCGGGTTTTCACAAACACTCGCCGGTAGCCTTGCTGTTTTTACTCATGGAGCCCTTTCGGGTTTTCATCCGTGCCCACTTTGCTTATGGACATACCGTTTTTTTTTATTCTTTTTCTTTTCTTTTTTTTTCCTCTCTTTTTTCTTTTAAAACGAGGTCGCGCCCTTTCGGGTTTTCACGAACACTCGCCGGTAGCCCTGCTGTTTTTACTCACGGAGCCCTTTCGGGTTTTCATCCGTGCCCATTTTGCTTATGGACATACCGTTTTTTTTCTTTTTTTTTTTAACGAGGTCGCGCCCTTTCGGATTTTCACGAACACTCGCCGGTAGCCCTGCTGTTTTTACTCACGGAGCCCTTTCGGGTTTTCATCCGTGCCCATTTTGCTTATGGACATACCCTTTTTTTTTTTTACCACGTCAGCCTGAAGATGCTGCGGGTTGAGAGTAGTTTAACGACGTTTTGGTCATTTGCAAGTTTTAGGACATTGCGGTCCATTGTTAGTTTAAGGACGTTTCGGTCCACCGTCGCCGTATTTGAGACGCATCTCTAGTTTACTGACTTTTCGGTCTATGGGGCTTCCCTTATGAATGAGCATGATGCCCCGGGCATATCCATCTTTCTCGGAGCATGTGGTTGTGGCGGGTTTACCTTCCACTTTTCGGGCAGCGCGAACTTGCCCTGTTGGTATTGGTCTTCAACCCAGTTTTCGAAGATGTAACAATTTTCGATCGGATGGCCCAATACTTGGTGGTAAGGGCAGTAATTAGGATTATTGACCTCATTCAGTTGTAGCTGGCATTTCGGCTCCTGTAGAGTGATAAGTCCGTCGCGTACTGCTAGTTCGAACAGCCTCCTTGTTTCGTCCCGGGGAAACGAGTAAGGGCGTTTCAACTTTTCATAGAGGGGTTGCCGCTTGTTGTTTTGGCGAACAACCGTTCTAGGGCCACTCGACTGTTGTTGAGTGTTGGCGACGAAGGCCGTTTTCCCTTTTCCTTTATCCTTTTTGTTTGAACCGTTGCTTGCAGGTCCGAGATTTTTCCCGGGTATCGTGCAATTGCAAGGCTGAATGCTCTCGCAACTCCTCAACTCTTTCGTTTTAAAGATGGACTCCATGAAAAGAGGGCCGAGGGCTACTTTTTCGTCGGAATTGCTCCCGAATGTGAGAACTCGTGGTCCCTCGGGATCAACCCTATGACAGTTGCCGGCAATTCTTTTACGCTCATCTGTCGCATTTTTCTGCTGTCTACGAGCTTCACGTTTTGTCCTGTTGAAGTGCTGCCTGTGAGCGACATACTCTTGCCACCAACGCTTAAAGGATTTGCAGTCCTCAGTAGGATGTGCGATCTTCTGATGATATAAGCAGAAGTTAGGGTGTACGTCCGTTTCATCAAAATGTATACCACCAGGAGAATTTTCTCTGAAAGAGGGCGGCCTCATCCCCATTGATATGGCTTTGGCGAATCGTTTCCTTGTCTTAATCCTGCTTTCATTTGTGGCGGATGTACCTTGATATGGTGGGAGTGTTTCGACCCTTTCGTCCAGTCGCCGGCGTTTGGCCTTTTCAAATATGGCCGTCTCGCGCTCCCGATCAGCTTTACTTTTTAGACGAATCTCATCTAGAAAAGCGTCGATCGTTTCGTCTGACGGCCACACGAATTCCGGCTCAGGCTCTGCCCCCAGTTTCTCAGTGCAAGGAGTTTTTTCATCGTCCGTAAATGAGTGGGAGATCACGTGACAAGTTGCCCTCGGTGCGTCCGTCTTCTTTGGAGTGTGCGGCTGTGGTGGGTTTACTTTCCACTTTTCAGACAGCACGAACTTTCCTTGTAGGTACTGATCCTCGATCCACCCCTTAAAGACGAAACAATCCTCGATCGGGTGACTTACCGTTTGGTGGTAAGGGAAATAATTGGGATCGTTGACATCGACTGGTTGCAACGGATGTTTTGGATTCGGCAGATTGATGAGTCTGTTGCGCACTGCCAGCTCGAAGAGTCTTCTCATTTTGTCCTGAGGAAACAAGTAAGGACGTCCCAGTCTCTCCTCGAGGGATGGGCGTGGACGCACGTTGCTTTGGCGAACAACCGGATTTAAGTGGTTCGGCCGTTGTTGAGTATTGGTGACGACGGTTGCTTTCCCTTTGTCCTTTTCATTCCAAGGCTCTGTCTTTGAAGGAGATGGTCTATGACCCATCTGGTCCATTTGGGCCAGCTTGTCAATCAAGGCCTGAAAAGTGGTCGGTTTGAAGAACATCATGAATTGCGAGATGGTCGCTTGCGGATCAAGAGTGCCTACGAACATGCCCACCGCCGGCTCTTCTTCGATCCGCTGTTCGCATTTCGACCATAGATTCCGCCATCGTGTGAACCCACGTTTCTCCTGGCTTCACCCTGGCGTTAATCAGTACTGTTATCGGGGTGCGATCCCTGGCGCTGGCAAATCTTTGTGTAAACAATAGCTCCATCTCCGCAAATGTTTTGACAGAGTCATTAGGTAGCTCCGAATACCATTCAAAGGTCGTTTCTGCTAAGCTGCCGACGAATTGGCGAAGCAACAGTTTGTCGTCGCCTCCTGTGTTGCCGCATAAGGCCCTGAATTGAGCGACATGCTGATGTGGATTCCCTGTCCCTTTATATACGTGAAACTTAGGGATCGTATATCCCGGCGGGTAATTGATTTGGTCATACCAGCTCGGATACGATCGTCCGGTTCTAGCAATTTGCCCAGCCGCTTCATTCGCCTGATGAGCTCGTATTTGCTGAGCTATATAGTCGTCCAGTGCGGCCTTGGAAATTGTCTCCTCCTTGGCTGCTGAAAGAGCCGGCGGAGGATTATATGTCTCCTCTTTATCGTCTTCAATAATGATCGGAGGGTCTTCAGCTGGAAGGTCCGGCTGTAACATCATTCCCACCATGTCTTGGAAGAGAAGCGCCATTTGTTTTATGTTGGCAGCTTGTTCCGCTGCCTCTCTGTCCTTCTTTTCGAGGACTCTGCGTAGGAAGTCAGCGTCAGTTTCCTGTTCGTGACGCTGTTCTGATGATGTTTCCGGGCTTTCTTTTGGCCCGGTGAGTGCGGCCATCGTAGTCATCATCTCTTGAAACTTCTGCTGTTCCTCCTGGGCTTTTGTCAGGGATCGGGTGAGCGGTCGGTGGCCCATAGAAGCGCGACTATCCTCTTTCCCGGATGCCATGTAGACGGTATGCACCACCATGCCCCCAGACTTAGGGCGTTTAGATTCAGCGCCTTTACGGTTCGCCATGTTCACAGGGGCTTTTTGCGGCCTACTTTTCTTTTGAGTGATTGACGTTGAGGGAGCCGTTGCAGTGGGCACCCATCCAGTCGTTGCTTTTTCCGTCTTGACAGAGTAATTCTTCTCCTGCCGAACCTTCATCTTTTTCTGTCGGCGGAGATAGTCTTGATCTATTACGGAGTCTTGGACTTGATGCCAGACCTTGTAAATTTTAGAGGACAGCCATTGAGGGGGCTGCTCTAGCTTCTTTTCCGTATCATTCTTCACGGGTGGAGGAGATCTCTTCAGCACTGCAGTAAGAGAGTTTCTGTGCACCCTGTTCAGCAGCTCAAAGATGTTCCCGGTTGGAACAGCAACATCGATTCCCACCGTTGGGGCTGGTGGAGTAAATCCAGAGGGGGAGTTGCCCCCAGCCTTCCTTACTCAGCGCCAGTGGCGACGTCGAGCGCGTCGTGTGGATGGAGTTGTTTCGGCCGTAGGGGCAACTTCGTCATGCCCCCTACTTTGAGGAGAGACCGTTATTGGTGCTAACCTGTCGAAGACTGACACCCGTTGAGAAGCAATGTCTAATCTGTCAAAGACAGACCTCTGGGCAGGGGAAGCAGCTTTGAGGACCTCGCCTGGAGCAGCAACCGGAATGGCCAGCCTTGTAAAAATTGACTTCTTAGAAGGAGGAGCCTTTCCAATAATTTTGTCCGCTTGAGCCGGGATGGCTATCCGCTTTGGGATGGCAGCTTCGGGTATCACGGGCTTATAGACGTTCTGGCCCAGTCTGTTGAAAACTGAGGTATTGAAGTTGGGCGACCCGTTGAGAGGGGCCGCGGCAGTGGTGAGCCGATCAAAGACCGACTTCTTTGGGGCTTCTTGCAGCGTCATTGTGGCATTGAAGCTCAACGGTGGGAGCATGGTCCCGAAGAATAATCCAGTGGTGGCCTGAGTTACCTGCTCCACTGGCATCTTGAAAAGGGAGGCCGCTTGGGGCCCATAAGTCACTCCTCCAGCAATGACCGAGCGAGAGTTGCAGTTGCAGGCGGTGCAGTTTGAAGCCATTGATCTTCTATTCTCTGCACGGAGCAAGACACCAAATCTTAGTACCTCAAATCCACAGGCAACCACAGCAAACCGCGATTCGTTCGCGAACACGACACGCGAAGTGTGGAGTGGAAAGAGGAAGAGGTCCCACCGGGCGTGCCAGAATCTGTTCCCCTCCGAACGGCGGCCGAGACATGGGCTGTCTCGCCTGAGATTCGGGGCAGATGCTAATTGGTGCTATCCGTCCACCTCTCCGAAGATGCCAAGTTGATTTATGGCACCATATATCGAAGGTTTAGACGGATGCGTCCGATGTAGCAGACTTCGTCAGATTCCCCCTCGTTTGAGGGGTTTTTGATTGTGGGGACGCTCTTCCCTGCAGGCGCAAGCCCCTGCAGTTAATTACGCTACCGCATTGCGGTAACAACTTTCTCCTTCTCCAGATGGTCACTTCGTGTCGTGGGTGTTTGTTTTGTTGCCCGTGGATTGTTTACGGAGACTGAGTTACGTCGTCGCCCGTAGGGCGTGGACTAGTCCAAATCCGTATTATCTTAGATTTAGATTTGGGGGTTTGGTTTGAGGATACGTCAGCCCTACTTGAGGCTAAGATCAACTCAAACGTTTGTTAAGGATACGTTAGTCCGTTTTGAGACTAAGATCGACTTAACGGGATCCTTTAGATCCGACAAAAGAGCAATTGGCTCTAATGTTCCAGTTTAGGGACATAGTGGTCCATTAAATTTATGGCCGTTGGGACCCATCACCTCTCTGATGACGTTGAAGGATTACAACGACAAATGTCAGAGGAGTTCAGAGATGTACCCTTGAACCAAAGTTGATTGGGGGATTTGTAGTCCAATTTGGGACTAAAGTCTGTTTGAACGTTTAAGGATACGTTAGCCATATTTGAGGCTAAGATCAACTTAAACGGTTGTTAAGGATACGCTAGTCCAGTTTGGGACTAAGATCGACTTAACGGGATCGTTTAGATCCGACAAAAGAGCATTTGGGGGCTCTATTGTTCCAGTTTAGGGACATGGTGGTCCAATACCAGTTTAAGGACATAGTGGTCCAATGCCAGTTTAGGGACATAGTGGTCCCATGGTAGTTTAAGGACGCATAAGTCCATGGGTTTAAGGACCCCACAGTCCATATGGTGTGTTTAAGGACGCATTAGTCCGTTAGTTTAAGGACGCATAAGTCCGCGGGTTTAAGGACCCCACAGTCCGTATCTTCGTTTAAGGACGCATAAGTCCATGAGTTTAAGGACCCCACAGTCCGTGTTGATGTGTGGTTGTCGGGACCCGTCACCTCTCTGAAGACGTTGAAGGATTACAACGACAAATATCAGAGGAGTTCAGAGATGTACCCTTGAACCAATGAGTTGGTTGAAAGAGCAGATGTGCTCAGATCAAGATGATTTGAGGACTTATGGCCAGTTTGGGCTAAGTCCAGTTATGTTTGAAATATTGGCCCTCTGTTGGTCCATTGAAGGAGAGGCTTTGCCTCTGAAACTTAGCCAATTGGGCTGAAGCTAGTATTAAACACTAGAAACCAACAGTGTTGAACACTGGGAATAAGATAGCAAGTTAGTGTTAAACACTAAAAGATAATCAGTGTTAAACACTGGGAACAGTGTTTTCAAATTAGTGTTAAACACTAAGCAAATCAGTGTTAAACACTGCAAATAGAGTTTTCCAAATTAGTGTTAAACACTAAGAAAATCAGGGTTAATCACTGAGGACAAAGTCTTCGGATTAGTGTTAAACACTAAGGGGAGAGGGGTCACGTGTGGACACGTGAGAGCGCCCTGATTTCCCTTATCTTATTCTGCGGATCAGTGTTTTAACTCTTTTAATTCTGACGGCCATCACGTGTGAGCACGTGATGGAGGCCCCCGCTCTGGTGTGTTGGAATGCTCATTAGGGGTCACGTGGTGACACGTGAGGGCGCCCTAAATGCGGAGCCACATCTCCTTTGTTTTATCCTCAAATCTGTGAATAAGTGTTAAACGCTTTTCCTTTTTATTTCGAGCATCACGTGTTGACACGTGATGGGGATTTATGCGCTGACTGTTAGAACGTTTGCTAAGGGGTCACGTGGTAAACACGTGAGAGCGCCCAAAGCCTTCATTTCCATTGATCTTTCTTTCTGCGTTTTGAGAGTCACGTGGGAGCACGTGATGGCATCAAAAAGTGGGGCCAGATCCCCTTTATTTTGTTCTGCAAACAAGTGTTAAACACTTTTAATTTTCATAGCCATCACGTGTGGGCACGTGATGTATAATCATGCCCTGATTTATTAGAACATTTATTAGGGGTCACGTGGTAACACATGAGAGCGCCCAGAATTGTTTCTGCCTTTACTTTTGTTCCATATATAATGAGGGTCACGTGGGAGCACGTGGGGTGATGCTTCAAAGTTCTTTGCAGGGGATCTTTTCAAGGGTCACGTGGGGGCACGTGACCCTAGTTCTTTTCATGAACAGAGATCTTTTAAGAATTGAATTCTTATTTAGGATGAAACCCTGATTTCTTTTCAAAGGAATTAAATTCCCAGATATGTAAAAGAATTAAATTCTTGATTAGGGTTAAACCCTAGTTTTGTTTTAGGAGAATTAATTCTCAAAACTCAATTCCCCTTCTAAGTTTAGGATCTGCATGGCAGGATCTCGACCCGATGAGAATTAAATTCTCAAGTTATGGGGAGATGTGCTCTGTGCAGATCTTCAACCAGAAGAAGAACTAAGTTCTTTTTTGTATAAGAGTTAAACTCTTGGATTTTGAGAATTAAATTCTCTGTTTGAAGTTTATCTTTTTCCCTTTTCTTACCTAGGGTTTTCTTTGTTGAAAATTAAATTCTCCTTTCTTTTCTTCCCTCTTGAGAATTAAATTCTCCTCTCTCTGTTTTTCTCTCAAAAAAGTAGATCCCTCTTCTTCTCTTCTTGGCTCCTATTTATAGGAGAAGGAAGAGAATCAATTTGTTTAGCAAATCTCTCATTGAAAGATTTGATTTGTATGTTGAGAGATTTAATTTATATTTATCATTCATCTGGGCCTTTAGATTGTTAAGTGAATTTTATTCACCATTGGATTTTAAATCCAAAGATATTCCTTTGTTATCTCGGTTAGATTTAGGGGGGAAATCTTTCCAAGTCCAAGATTATTCCATAAATTGGTGATTTTTAATCACCCTTGGATTTTTAATCCAACGGTCCCCATAATCCTTTTCCATTTGGAAAGATTCAGAAACTTTTAGAATTCAATTCTATTAAATTATAAGGCTTTTAAAGCCAGTCACGTGCTGGCACGTGACCTTTGGTCACGTGTGAGCACGTGACCCCCAATTGGGTTCCTTTCTCAGCCGCTTTTTTATGTTTCAGTTTTAACCATCACGTGTCAACACGTGACCATTGGTCACGTGTAAGCACGTGATACCTCGTTGAGGTATTTTCTGACTTTTAGAATTAAATTCCATTCATTATTTTAGAGGCTTTAAAAGCCCATCATGTGTCTGCACGTGACCCATGGTCACGTGTGAGCACGTGATGCCCCATTGGGGTCTTTTCTGAGTTTTTATTATATCTTTTGACTCCTCCAGCGGGTTCTTAAAAGCCCATCACGTGTGGACACGTAATTCCTCATAACTTTTGATCCCGGATGAATTACGAGGCCCATAATATATCAAATCGAAGGGTTTTTCGAGCCGCTTTCGATACCATCAGAATTTATCTATTTCTCATTTGGGAGTTTGTCAAAATATAGGCTGGAAGATACTGGTTTGCATTTCTTTAAGCGTATCGCCGCCATTTGATACCTTGGACTCCTCTGCGCAGAAATTTTTGGCGGGAACAGCAGTTCCCTGGTGGCATGTGAACAGGTTAGTTCATCGACCTGAGGTCATCATTTATCTCGTGTGAGTTCCCACTGTGCTTAGATTACTACCCTACCGCGGCGAGTCGTGCAAACAGGTTTTAGTTGGGTACAGTCCCGAGCCACATAGAGGCAGTGAGCGGATCGGCAGGGGATTCGTCTCTCCCGGTATTGGGGTGAGATCGCGTTGTGTCGAGGAGAGCCATTACACCAAGTCCTTGGCCAAGGCAGGTGAGAATTACTGGTAGATATTTCAGTAGTTTCTCAAGGTGTTCAGGGCTACCCTTCGACACGACTTATACGGCTATTGGGGGTCTGACGTTACCATCCCCCTAGGCCCGATATGCGATGCTCATAGACGAACGGACCAGACTGTACAGATATTGTCACTGATAGGCTCAGTAGGGTTCCAAGATGAGTTCGCTCATCGGCTTCCCTTTCTGTCAATACATAGGCAGCCGTTACATACAGCTAGTACCACTGACGTGCTTGTTGTTAAACCCACTATCACAGTATTGATGAGTCTTTAGAGTCCCCCACAAATTGTTTTCCAAGTTTGGACGAAAAGTTGTAGAGGTCGTATGGTTTTATGGCAGGGTTCGAACATACACGTGCACTTGTGCACGTGTCATGGTTCGGACAGATAATACTGGTGGGCTTTGGTTTAAGCCAGATCCTAGTATTATATTGTGTAGGAGTATTTTTGTCTCATTGCATTTCATATTCGGTCGGAATACAAATTCGGGTATGTATTTACAGTTGTGGGGTAATCTTGTAATCTCTTACGGGATTGCTTTTTGAAGTTGCCGGTTTTTTCCCGCTTGATTAAACATTAGCTATAATGTTTAATTAATGGCCTTTTTTTGTTAGCTATTCTTCCGTGGATGAATTTTTAGTTGAATGGGTTCTCTGCAAATGTTGTTTTTTAATGGGAGGGGCCTTTTTGTGGTAACCATGGGTTCCAGCACCAGGCCTTTTTTGTGGTAACCAGGGGCTCCAGCACCAGGCCAGGGATTTCTAGATAGGTATGGGGTGTTTTGTGAGGTGGCAAAAGCTTTAATTGCTTTTGTATAAGCTTAAGATATTTGTTGTGATATTTGCATAAGATATTTTTCCTTATAGTCACCTTGGTTTTCCTTGTGCTCACCCCCTTCACCTCATGGCCAACCCCATTCCCATTTCAGCCCCAAGAATGGCTGAGCCCCATTTGATGGGAATTTGATTCATTTGCTAAAAACCTTAAGCTCATTTCTTCACCCAAAAGGCAACTTCAATTTACCTCCACCCAATAGCTTGGGTTCCTTGAGACAAAGTATTCAACACTCTCTCTACTTCAATCTTGGACATGTCGGTTAGCAAACTTCATGTCCGAGTTGCTTCAGTTTGAAGCGGGAGCCCGTATAAAGATTCGTTGACGTGGTGCCATCTCGACGAGGAGACAAGAGATCGGAGATACCGTGAGGAGCGTAGGATGATGGCTAAAGACCGAAGGACACGGATCGATCGGTATAGCCATTCTGTCATTTTGTAGATTGCTAGTTTAGTGTTAATGGCACGATCCGGGTTACAGTCTATATTAGCACCAGTTTATGAAAAAGTTTTTATTCCGCGTTTGGCCTCAGATTATTGGTCGGGACGCTACCGTAGACTTACAGTTAGGAGAGTAGACTTAGAGGTTAACACGGCGGATCCACTCACTGAGGCCATTCCTGCGAGAGACTTTTATAGGACGTTGGGTATACTATACTGCAACAACTGGACTTAGTGCAAGTGGGAGATTGTTAGTTGTATGTATGCCCTAGAGGCTATTATTGTACATAAGATGTATATTATAGTGGATGCTTGGACATATATATGGAGGACTTTCTTGCTCGACATGATAGTACACTATCAGGTTGCTCTTTATCTTAACATGTATACTTACTGTCTCTCTGTGACATGTTGATAAAGCCCTTAGGATGTGTACTCGACTTCCAGGATTATGATGTAGATCATACTAGTGGGGCCTGTGTAGTCCTTGAGTACATCCTTCAATGTTCCTAGTCGTAGGAATATCGAGACGGGGCATCGATATTCTAGAGTAGACTAGCGTATATCTTCTCGACCCATGTGATGGGCGATGGATGTTCCCATATCCATTGGTGTTTGACATCAGAGATGGTATACTGGTGCTCAGTGGAGGCTGGGTACACTGAACGGACTCGCCGAGAACTCCCAGATGGTATTATACCTCACGTCAGATGGCAGTTCTCTGGTGACACTCGTACAGCTTAGTCTGTCGACCCGAGATCGTCATAGTGTCTTATGTGTCTCCCACTGTGCTTTGATTTCCACCCTACCATGGCTCTACTGAGTCGTGCAAATAGGTGGTTTTTTGGTACAGTCCCGAGTCACATGTAGACAATGAGCGATAGGAGGGGATTCGTCTCTCCCGGTATTGGGGGTTGATGTTGCGCTATGCTCGACTGGCTATAACTGGAAATCCCTAGCCGGGTTGCTTTGATTTACTGGTAAGTATTATCAGTAGTTTCACGACCGTTATGGACCTTACATCGGCATGACTTATCAAGCTACTAGGGTCTGACGTTTACCACCCCTAGGCAAGATATGCGAAATATTAGAGGAACAGACCGGACTGTGCGGTAAGTGTTACTGATTGGATTCGCAGGAGTGTGAGCAGGCTTGCTCGTTGATTTTTTGATCGCTTAATACCCGGGTGGCTGTTACGTTTAGCAGACCGCTTACGGCTTGTGGGTGACTGATATGATCACCACCTACTGCCGGCGTATTGACGAGTCTTTAGAGTCCTACACAGAGGTTTCCTGGCTCAAGCGAAACGAAATAGGAGCGCATATGAGATATGTGCGGGACCGAGAATAATACCAGTATGCGATACTGTATTCTATTCTCGCGATTTGTATCATCGGTCGGTTATATGCGATATAACCGGGTTACCGAATCAAGTGTTGATTCGATATATTGATACACATGATATTAGTCGGTTATATGCGATATGACCGGATCATTAAATCAAGTGTTGATTTAATAATTTAATGTATAATTATATATTTGATATGTTACTTTACATTGACAAGTATTAGTTCACTTAGGATTGCTTTTCTCACTTGATGTGCACATAATGTATATGTGATATATGTTTGTATACATGTTTGTATCATGCTTGATGATAATGCAAACTTGGATGTGTGTATGACTTACACCATATTTAAGATAATGGTTAGAGTTTTTATTTATTTTTTAATTCAAAATGGTGGCTTACTTTGTCATGCTTAAAGCTTCATGAAGCTTCAAGCATCTTTGACAAAGTCCACACATTTTGTTTTACATAAGATATTTCTAAACCAAACCATTATATTAAACCATAGTTTAGTCTCTACAATAGTTAGTGGATGATAATAACTCACCCATGGTTGCATAATGATGATAATTCTTCTCATTTTTCATTCTTACTTCTTCTTCTTCATCATCCAAAAGGAAAAGCTTTCTAGGTTTTTTCTACATGGTGAAAACAAGTGAGAAATCAAAATCTAAAGTGAACCCACTTCCTATTTCATCATTGTCTACTACTTGCCATTTAGTTTAGGGTGTTCTCTTCACAAAGTTCTTGACCTAGTGAAGGGTTTGCTTGAGTTTGAGTCACCTCGACGTAGATCATCTTCGGCCTCGAAGTCTACGAGCAAGCTTGTTCATTTTTCTGGAGAAATCCATTCTCGAGTTAGGAAAAACGATGATCGCAGCGAAGGGACGTCAACACGGGGTTTTAGAAGTGAAGGACCGGATCTACAAAGGTTGTATTCTTGTTCACTTCTTGTGTAACGTTAGATTGCAAAGTTTTGTTACCCTAGTTTTCTAGAATGATTCTTAGTTTGATTGCTTAGCACCCCCTTGCATTTTGTTGTGTCATGTGTAATGCTTGCAAACCCTAGGCTAGGTGCTAAGGAATCCCAAAAATACAAACTACGACAGAAGATTTGGTAGAACCAGAGGATTCGATAGTTCCCAACGAACCTCAGCCTCTCCGCCGATCTAGTTGGGTTCCTCATCCACCTGAGAGATACTACGGTTTTCTCATTGATGGTGGAAGCGAGGATTGCATCATGGAGGAGGATGACCGAACTAGCTTCAAGCTGGCCATCATGAGCGGGGCCTCTATGAAGTGGCTGGATGCAATGCGATCTGAGATGGAATCCATGTACAACAATAAAGTATGGACTTTGGAAGTTGCTCCTTAAGGGGTAAAACCCATTGGGAGCAAATGGATCTTTAAGAAGAAACTTGGTGTAGATGGAAAAGATGAGACTTTCAAAGCTAGACTTGTTGCAAAGGGTTTTCATCAACGACCAGGTGTGGATTATGACGAAACTTTTTCTCCAGTGGCTATGCTTAAGTCCATCCGGATCCTACTTGCCATTGTTGCATACCATGACTTTGAAATATGGCAAATAGATGTTATGACCGCCTTTCTAAATGGTTTTTTGGAAGAGTGCATGTACATGACTCAGCCAGAGAGCTTCGTAGGCAGTGGGAGCAGCGGAAAGGTGTGCAAGCTGCTTAAATCCATCCATAGGTTAAAGCAAGCATCGCGGAGAAGGAACATCTGTTTTGATGTCGTTGTCAAAGAGTTTGACTTCGTAAAAAATGTAGATGAACCTTGTATATACAAGAAGGTGGCAGAGAGTAAGGTTTGTTAGTTATATGAATGCCCTAGAGGCCATTACTATACATACGATGTATATTGTAGTGGATGCTCGGACATATATAGGGAGGACTTTCATGCTCGACATGATAGTACGCTATCTGGTTGCTCTTTATCTTAACATGTACTCTGATTGTCTCTATGTTACATGTTGATAAAGCCCTTAGGATGAGTACTTGACTACCAGGACTATGATGCAGATAATACTAGTGGGGACAGAATAGTCGCTAAGTACATCCTTCAAATGTTTCTACTCGTGGGAGTACCAAGACAGGGCATCGATACTCCAGAGGAGACTAGCGTATGCGCTTCTTGACCCATATGATGGGTGATGGATGATCCCATATACATTTGTGTTTAATATCAGAGAAGGTATACGGGTGCTCAGAGGAGACTGGGTACACTGGACGGACTTGCCGAGAACTCCCAGATGGTATTATACCTCACGTCAGATGGCAGTTCTCTGGTGACACTGGTACAGAGTGGTCTGTAGACCCGAGATCGTCATAGAGTCTTGTATGATTCCCACTGTGCTTTGATTTCCATCATACCACGTCCAAGAGGGCGTGCAAAAAGGTGGCTTTTGGGTACAGTCCCGAATCACATGGAGGCAATGAGCGATAGGAGGGGATTCGTCTCTCCCAGTATAGGGAGTTGATGTTGCGCTGTGTTTGATTGGCTATAACTGGAAATCCCTGGCCAGGGTTGCTGAGATTTACTGGTAAGTGTTATCAGTAGTTTCTCGAACTGTTGTAGACCTCATATCGACACGACTTATCAAGCTATTTGGGTCTGACGTTTACCACCCCTAGGCGAGATATGCGACATATCATACGAAGAGGCCGGACAGTACGGGAGTGTTACTGATTGGATTCGCGGGAGAAAATATTGGCTTGCTTGTTGATCTTCTGATCGCTCAATACCTGGGTGG
This sequence comes from Agapanthus africanus, assembly GCA_030015575.1. Lineage (NCBI taxonomy): Eukaryota > Viridiplantae > Streptophyta > Magnoliopsida > Asparagales > Amaryllidaceae > Agapanthus > Agapanthus africanus. The sequence continues at coordinate 373,258,315 of CM057343.1, read as the reverse complement.
CTGTTACATTTAGCTGACCGCTTGTAGCTTGTGGATGTTTGATATGATCATCACCTACTGTCGGCGTATTGACGGTTCTTTAGAGTCCTACACAGAGGTTTCCTGGCTCAGGCAAAATGGAGTAGGAGCACATATATGATATGTGCGGGACCGAGAATGATGTGTGTATGCGATACCGTATTAGATTCTCGCGATATGAGATATCGGCCGGGTATATGTGATATAGCCGGGTCATCGGATCAAGTGTTGATTCGATGAACTGATACAGATTATATTAGTCGGTTATTTATGAAATAGCCCGACTATCGGATCAAGAGTTGATTCGATAATTTAATGTATAATTATATATTTGATATATTAAATTACATTAACTAATATAATCTCACTAAAAGATTCTTTTTCTCACCCGGGTAATACATTGATATATATGCGATATATGTTAATTGTATTATTTTATTTTGTTACAATAAATATTGCATATGTGATATATAATATTCTAACATATTGTGGTTATAAATGCAACATATTTTGTGGAGTTTAATTATGGTTAGGCTTTGGATTAGGGTTAAACATTCATCAAGCTTTCAAGAAGCTTCTTGAAGCTTTGACTTTGACCTTGATATTTTGTGATATTTTGTGATATTTCTTTAACCCAACCCAACCCTTTAACCATAGTAAAATCTCTACATGGGTTAAGTCTTCATACTTAACCCATGGTTGCATTTCTAACCTCACTTGATACATTATTCATCACAAAAGGATTTTGATCTTCTTCTTCTTCTTCTTGCTTGAAAAGCTTTATAGCTTTTTCAAAGGTGATGAAAATGAGTGAGAAATCGAAAACAAAGGAGAGCTAAATTCCTACTTCATCATCCTAATCTATCCTTGCCATTTAGATTAGGGTGTTCACTTCATTTAGTGAGTGAGAGCTTGTGTTAAAGAAACTTCAAGGTAGATCATCTTAGTTATCGAAGATCGGAATCAAGCTTGCATCTTTCTCTTCGTGGAGCTTTTCGAGAGTCCGGATACTTGATGATCGCAGCGAAGGGACCTCAACACGGAGCTTTAGAAGTGAAGGACCGGACTACAAAGGTTGTAATCCCAAACTCTTGGTGTTAAACTGTTTAACATGCTTTGTTTCGCCTAATCTCTAATTTAAAGATCTTGGTTAGGGTTGTTCGGCACGTCTAAATTTTAAATCGGGGATGGTTGATGCCTTGTAGACCCTTGTGAGAGTGGTTAGTAACCCTGCAGTGTTATCAGAGCCAAGCTAGAGCTGTAGGTGTAGTCTAGGCGAAGTTTAAAGTCCGATCGAACTCCGAATACCCGATAAAACCTAGTTTGTGGAATTTTTTTAAAAATGTTAATTTTTTCGTATTAAAAATATTCAGAAAATCATGCAGAGAAATATAGGAATTACGGTGAAGTACGGACCTCTAAATCCCTCACGTGACCGCGGAACCACGGCCAAACCACACGTTTGGCGGCGGTTCCGCGGCCAATAATTGGAGTTAGGGCCCACTACTTCAGGAATATATTCCTGGGTCCATTTTGATAGTTTTGGGAATTTTTTAATTCTACTCAAGAGTTGAGTTTTCTGGGTTGTATTGGGAACTTGTTGATTCGATCGGAAAGTATAACTTCGTTTAGTTTTTCAGGATAATTTTAGAACGTGTTAAAAAGTTCGACCGGATATCAATAACTCACTTTTTCCCCTGCCGGAAAATTTCCAAGTGTTGGATTTTTCCGTAATTTAAGATCGTTCTAAGTCGTGCAAGTAACGCGGTGGACCCTCTAGAAGACAACAAACCTTAACTCGATTATGTGACCATCTGAACCGCCTCTAAACCTTAGGGTTTGTGGCAGTACGGCGTTGCCACATGTGAGGCGTTGGCTTGACCCTTCTACGGCTGGACCATTGGTATTGTGGCATGTGATGGATGTTTTTAAACTAATTTCAAGTGTTGAGAATCATTTGGGAAAACTTGGGTGTTTGATTATTCGATCGGAAAGTTTAACACTGTCTTTTTATCTGGAATGTGATACAATATTTGGAATCCACAGGTAGTTATGAGATAACTAATTTGAATGTTATAAATCTAGCAGTTTAGTCTCAAATGATCGGTTGCCACGGGATTTTGATGCGATCAAAAGTCCGTCGCAATCACGTAGCGTACGCGGATACTCGCCGGATAAACTTAATAGATAGCCATGCCCCATAGCCCTGACCAAGTGACTGTAGGAGAACCGCGTCGCCAAAAGCATCCGTTCGGGTGTTCGCGGCAGCGGTGTTCCGCCTTAGTGCACTTCATCGACGGCATCGGGGGTGCGGCCGTCTACTAAAGTCTGCGACGAGCATTCGATCAGGATATCGGGAATCTTGTTGAATTGCCCGACTAGATATTGAAAAGACTTTTCGATAATGAGACTAAAGTGCGGGGTTTATAATTGTTAGGCATGCGATGTCTAAGTAATTCATTTGGTTAGGCATGCGATGTCTAAGAAGGTTGCGGATTCCAACTGTTGTAGTTTTACACTTTCTTTTCTGTGACCGTAAGCGTAGTATGTGGTGTATCGCCGGCTTCGTTGCTATTCATCAACGACAATCGGGATACGCATACTTGCTTACGTTGATGATATGAGATATTATGTATTGCTGTGATATGTTATATTGGATCATCACGTTCTGAATAGCTGGGGGTTTTATGTGAGATGAGAGTTTTTCTTTTTCATTCATGTAAAATTCATTTGTATGTAATATTCTTTTATTGGGGCAGTTCCAAGCAGAGGATGATGTCACCATTGTATATTATTTACTTTTTCTGCATTAGGTAGACCCAAGGCGGGGAGCATAAGTAACCGGGTTCTAGGGTCCAGTGGGAGACCATCTCGAGGAGTCGAGACCGGGTCTCCTAACCCTAGAATTGTCAGTGTTGCTTTCCGCTCTCGTAGGGGTCTAGGGATGTGGGTTTGGCTATTCATCGCGACCGTAGAATCCGTGTTTTATACAGGCTCGTATTGAAAACACGGACCTCCTAGTATATCCAATAGTTCATATATGTTCTTCTGCTGCAATGTTCTGTGATGAGATCATATTACTGTTTGAGACGAATGTTTATATTATATATATAAGATATATGTTATATTGCAGATTTCGTTTCAAATGTGATGCTTGTGAAGTATAATAAAATGGGACTTCATTAATGAGATTAATGAAACTAAAAGAAACCTAAAGATGTTGTAGAAACTTGTTTAAAAACTGGTAGCTCTAGTTCTTGCTTTGCATAGCGGTGTTCCTTGTAGAACATCCAGCACCTTATTCGATAAGGAAACAGCCGAGATCCCTTCACCGGGAGTGACCTCTTTAGTGAAACTAGCAGATGCTGCATACTCGGTTTGTCTTTTGATTGCTTCTATAGTTTTTGTTTTGCATGGTGATATTTGTGAAATATCCTGCACCTTATTCGATGAGGAAAGAGCCGATGATCCCTTCACCGGGAGTGACCTCTTTAGCAAAACTAGAAAAGGCCTCAAAAACATTCCATTTAAAATCACTCGATTCTACAACGATATCAAGTTCATTACGCAAAGGGTTTTCTTAAAAACCTGTCGTAGCCCTCCGTCATTTCAGAAAAGTACTACTTAGTATTCGTGCTGCGGTAGTTTGGCTTCCGTCAAGGCGTAGTGTACGGTATCTAACTAGTGCTTATCTGCTAGCATACGATGCGATTGGATTAGGGTATTCGTACGGCGTAGTTTGGCCTTCGTCAAGGGTCGTGCGGGTGGGTTTAATTCAATCAAGAAATGAACGGGTTGAACTTGACTAGCGGACTATGGGTAGTTTGGCCTCCATCAAGGTCATAGGACGCTAGGGCTAAAATATTATTGGGAATTTCAGGAGTTGAAATTTGCAATGAGATTGCATACCTTCTATGAGATAGTTGGATCTCGATACCCGCTGCGAGTAAAAGATACTCCCGAGAGAGTTTTACTATTACAATTAGCCGATCAAGTAGGTGTCTAGAAAGGTGTTAACGGGGTTACGCCCCTGGGAAAATGAGGTTTATTTTAATTAGGTCCGTGCGAAAACAAGGGGAACCTCCCTCAAAGTACCGGCACTGGCCTGGCTGAAAGATTGGCGAACTTGTAAAGTATAATTAATCCCGGCTAGTCTTTCCTTTTAGGGTTTGAAGGAAGATTTGACTAAAACAGTGGGAGACATCCTGATTAGATAAATTGATAACCAATCTAATCTTGTAAAAGCACACGCTGAGTGTTTTCTTCTCTCTCTCTCCTGGTTACGACTATGTCACGCCTTAATCAAGATAATAATACGGATGTATTGACCGAACCCGCTTGTTATACTGCGCTAGGGAACGTTGGTCCCGCTCCAACTTATAATTGTTATAAGACAGAGCAGGAAATAAGGAATTACCAGAATTTCCGTGCCGCCCAAACAAAGAAAGTGCATGCTGATGCATGTTCTTTGGGTGTGTTCATTACAATGAACTATTTCTCAGTATCCTTTATGTCCTGGGTATGAGATACAGGATCAGGATCCCACAATATGTAATTTGTTATATGGGCTACAGATAGGTAGAGAACTGAGAACGGGTAATAACTTTCATGAGATAGAAACGGTGCAAGTGTTGCAGCCAAGTCTGTTGGTAGTTATCACCCTGTATTACCAGAATACATTGATTCTGAACGAATGTTATTAGATACCGAACCTGATATACAACATCATATCAGTTTCTTTATTAGTAAAGAAGAATATAATTTTGTATTGTTGGATAATATTTTGAACGTTTCCTATATCAAGAGTTGATCGGTTCAGGCGCGTTATCTAAAAGCATAGACATTCTAAATCAAACTACAGTTCTTAATGTACAGAACACACATAAGAGGAAGAGTTCAGAAATGAACGAATCCTTCTTGAGACATTGTAGACTAGGTCATATCAATGCGACCCGACTAGCTGAAGTTATATATAGGTGCATATTTAAATTAGTTTGAATTTACATCTTGTGAAACTTGCCAGTCATATCACAAAGATAAGATGACCACAGCTCTGTTTATTGGAAACAGAGAAAAAGTTAGTAAACTCTTGGAATTGATACATGCTGATGCATGAAGGTCCCCTGTCTACACATGCCAAGACTGGTTCTTTATACTTCATTACATTCACTGTTTATCTCTCAAGATTCGGACATATGTTCCTGTTGAAACACAAGTCTGAACCTTTTGAGAAATTGAATGAATATGAGTTAGAAGTACACAACCAAAACGGGTATAAGTATTATGTCCTTTGATGAGATCAAAGAGGAGAATACTTGAGCACGGAAATCCTGGACTATTCTAACGGGGAATGAGATTCTCTCTCAGCATTACTCCTCCGTATACACCACAGTACGTCGGTGTATCGGGGAGGAGCAAACACACCCTATGTGATATGGTGCGCTCTATGATGAATACTACTGAGTTACTATTTCCTTTTGGGTGTTATGCACTTGAGAAGCTGCATACCTATTGAATAGGGTTCAAATCAAATTAGTTGCCTACCACTTCATATGTGATATAGAATGGGAAGAGCCTATATCTTAAGTTTATTAAGATTTGGGGTTGTCCAGCCTATGTCTAAAAGCATAATTCGGACAAGGTCGAGGCAAAGTCAGTTCTGTAGAAGTTTGTTGGATATCCCAAGCATTCGTAAGGGAATATCTTCTACCTAACCGAGGAACAAAAGTTGTTTTGTTTCTCAACATGCCATCTTTGTGAAAGGGAATTTCTTGTGAAGAAATTATTGGCCATGAGGTAGAACTGGAAAGAGTTTCAGCTATACAAACTGCAGCTGATGATTTGGTAGAACCGAAGGATTCAATAGTTTCCAACGAACCTCAGCCTCTCCGCCGATCTGGTAGGGCTCCTCACCCACCTGAGAGATACTTCGGTTTCTCTATGACAGTGGGAGCGAGGATTGCATCATGAGATGATGACCCAACTAGTTTCGAGCAGGCCATCAGGAGTGGGACTCTGTAAGAATGGCTGGATGCGTAGCGATCTGAGATGGAATCCTTATACACCAACAAAGTATGGACTTTAGTTGCTTTATTTGAAGGGTTAAATCCCCATCAGGAGCAAGTATATCTTAAGAAGATTACTTGGTGTACATAGAAAAGTTGAGACTTTCAAAGCTATGATTAAAGTCCATCCAGATCCTACTTGCCACAGCTACATACCATGACTACGATATCTGGCGGTTGGGTGTCATGACTGCTTTTCTAAATGATGATTTGGAAGTGAGCGTCTATAAGTACATAGCCAGAGGGCTTCGTAAACAGTGGGAGCAGCGGAAATGTGTGCAAGATGTTTTATGTGATAAATCAGGCATCGCGGAGTTGGAATGTCTGTTTTGATATGGTAGTCAAAGAGTTTGACTTCATCAAAATGATAGATAAACCTTGTATATACAAAAGGGTAATAGAGAGTATGGTGGTGATCCTCGTAGAGTACGTGGATGACATACTCTTGATAGGGAAGGAGTTTCCTATGCTAAGCTCGGTCAATCTCCGCTTATCACAAGGATTCTCTATATAGGATCAAATGATACCTCCTAAATCTTGGGTTTTAAATCTATGAGATAGATCTAATTGGATGTTAGGATACTCACTAGTTGTAGTGAGATGGTATCAATCGATCCTGGGGAGAATCACTGGAAAGGTTCCAGAGTGATAAGGACGACTGAATATCAGTCGCAGGCATTGTCTTTACCCTCAGTGGAGGGACGGTATGTTGGAAGAGATCCAAGCTAGATACCGTGACTTACTAGACGATTAAAGGCAAGATACATCGTTACCAAAGAGGCAGTCTGGATATATATAAGTTCATGAGATGAACTTCGTTCCTACCATTGTGTGACAATGGAGTTGTGGCTTATGCCAAGGAACCCCCGTCCCATCTGAAATCCAGATATAATTCTTAGGCAGTATCACCCGATCATGGAGATGGTTGATCTCCAGGGAGATCGAGGTTAGGAGGGTAGACACAGAGGACAACAGCGCGGATCCACTCACAAAGGCCTTGTTCCCAGTAGAGACTTTTATGGGATGGTTGAGTATGGGATACTTCAACCACAGCTAATTGTTGGGTATGCGATACCACAACAGATGGCCCTAGTGCAAGTGGGAGATTGTTAGTTATATGTATGCCCTAGAGCTATTATTGTACATACGATGTATATTGTAGTGGATCCTTGGACATATATAGGGAGGACTTTCTTGCTCGACATGATAGTATGCTATTTGGTTGCTCTTTGTCTTAACATATACTCTGATTATCTCTATGTTACATATTGATAAAGCCCTTAGGATGAGTACTTGACTACCAGGACTATGATGCAGATCATACTAGTGGGAACAGAGTAGTCGCCAAGTAAATCCTTCAAATGTTCCTAGTCGTCGGAGTACCGAGATAGGGCATCGATACTCCAAAGTAGACTAGCGTATGCGCTTCTTGACCCATATGATGGGCGATGGATGATCCAATATCCATTGGTGTTTGACATCAGAGAAGGTATACGGGTGCTCAGTGGAGACTGGGTACACTGGACGGAGTCGCCGAGAACTCCCAGATGGTATTATACCTTACGTCATATGGCAGTTCTCTGGTGACACTGGTACAGAGTAGTCTGTAGACCCGAGATCGTCATAGAGTCTTGTGTGATTCCCACTTTTCTTTGATTTCCATCATACCAGGTCTAAGAGGGCATGCAAAAAGGTGGCTTTTGGGTACAGTCCCGAATCACATGGAGGTAATGAGCGATAGGAGGGGATTCGTCTCTCCCGGTATAGGGAGTTGATGTTGCGCTGTGTTCGATTGGCTATAACTGGAAATCCTTGACCAAGGTTGCTGAGATTTACTGGTAAGTGTTATCTGTAGTTTCTCGAACTGTTATAGACCTTATATCGACACGACTTATCAAGCTACTAGGGTCTGACGTTTACCACCCCTAGGCGAGATATGCGACATATCAGAGAAGAGACCAGACTGTACGGGAGTGTTACTGATTGGATTCACGGGAGAAAATACAGGCTTGCTTATTGATCTTCTGATCGCTCAATACCTGGGTGGCTGTTACGTTTAGCCGACCGCTTGCAGCTTGTGGGTGTTTGATATGATCATCACCTACTGCTGGCGTATTGACGGTTCTATAGAGTCCTACACAGAAGTTTCTTGGCTCAGGCAAAACGGAGTAGGAGCACATATATGATATGTGCGGGATCGAGAATGATGCGTGTATGCGATACCGTATTAGATTCTCGCGATATGAGATATCGGCCGGGTATATGTGATATAGCCGGGTCATCGGATCAAGTAATGATTCGATGAACTGATACAGATTATATTAGTCGGTTATTTATGAAATAGCCGGATTATCGGATCAAGAGTTGATTCGATAATTTAATGTATAATTATATATTTGATATATTAAATTACATTAACTAATATAAGCTCACTAAAAGATTCTTTTTCTCACCCGGGTAATACATTGATATATATGCGATATATATTAATTGTATTATTTTATTTTGTTACAATAAATATTGTATATGTGATATATAATATTGTAACATTTTGTGGTTATAAATGCAACATGTTTTGTGGAGTTTAATTGTGGTTAGGGTTTGGATTAGGGTTAAACATTCATCAAGCTTTCAAGAAGCTTCTTGAAGCTTTGACTTTGACCTTGATATTTTATGATATTTTGTGATATTTCTTTAACCCAACCCAACCCTTTAACCATAGTAAAATCTCTACATTGGTTAAGTCTTCATACTTAACCCATGATTGCATTTCTAACCTCACTTGCTTCATTAATCATCACAAAAGGATTTTGATCTTCTTTTTCTTCTTCTTGCTTGAAAAGCTTTCTAGCTTTTTCAAAGGTGATGAAAATGAGTGAGAAATCGAAAACAAATGAGAGCTAAATTCCTACTTCATCATCCTAATCTATCCTAGCCATTTAGATTAGGGTGTTCACTTCATTTAGTGAGTGAGAGCTTGTGTTAAAGAAAGTTCAAGGTAGATCATCTTAGTTATCGAAGATCGGAAGCAAGCTTGCATCTTTCTCTTCGTGGAGCTTTTCGAGAGTCCGGATACTCGATGATCGCAACGAAGGGACCTCAACATGGAGCTTTAGAAGTGAAGGACCGGACTGCAAAGGTTGTAATCCCAAACTCTTAGTGTTAAACTGTTTAACATGCTTTGTTTCGCCTAATCTCTAGTTTAAAGATCTTGGTTAGGGTTGTTCCGCACGTCTAAATTTTAAATCGAGCATGGTTGATGCCTTGTAGACCCTTGTGAGAGTGCCTAGTAACCCTGCAAGGTTGTCTTCCTCGTGTTGTACGTGGATGACTTACTCTTGATAGGAAATGACATTCCTATGCTGCACTCGGTCAAGCTCTTCTTATCACAAAGATTCTCAATGAAAGATCTAGGTGATCCCTCCTACATCTTGGGGATTAAGATAAATAGAGATAGTTCTAAACAGATACTAGGATTGTCCCAATCCAGGTACATTGACACCATACTAAAATGGTTTAGCATGGAAGAATCCAAGCGTGTGTTTTTACCCACGATCTCAGGACTCACTCTCTCCAAAAAGATGTCTCCCAAGACTGATTTGGAGAGAGCTCGCATGCAAGGGATACCCTATACTTCGGCAGTAGGCTCTATCATGTACGCGATGCTATGTACAAGACCCGATGTAGCATACTCACTAAGTGTAGTGAGCAGGTGTCAAGAAGATCCTGGAGAGAGTCACTGGACAGCTGTGAAGAGCATTCTCAAGTACTTGAAAAGGACTAAAGAGATGCTCTTGGTGTATGGTAACGGAGAACTCCAAGTGGAGTCCTTTACCGATTCGAGCTTCCAGAGTGATAAGGACGACTCTAAGTTGCACTCGGGATTTGCCTTTACCCTCAATGGAGGGGCGGTATGCTGGAAGAGTTCCAAGCAAGAAACCGTGGCAGACTCGATGATAGAGGCTGAACACATCGCTGCCAACGATGCTGCCAAAGAGGCTGTCTGGATGAAGAAGTTCATAACTGAACTTGGAGTGGTTCCATCCATTGAGTATCCAATACCTTTGTATTATGATAACAATGGAGCGGTGGCTTTGGCCAAGGAACCCAGGTCCCATCAGCGATCCAGGCAAATCTAAGGCGGTATCACCTAATCCGGGAGATAGTTGATCGCCGAGAGATTGAGGTCAGGAGAGTTGACATGAAGAACAACACAGTGGATCCACTCAAGAAGGCCATTCCCCAGATACAGTTCGAGAGACTCTTCGGGATGTTGGGTATGAGATACTACAGCAGCTGGCCCACGAGCAAGTGGGAGATTGTTAGTTGTATGTATGCTCTAGAGGCCATTATTGTACATATGATGTATATTATATTGGATGCTTGGACATATATTGAGAGGACTTTCTTGCTCGACATGATAGTATGCTATCTTGTTGCTCTTTATCTTAACATGTATACTTGTCTCTTGACACTGTCTTATGGTTGCATGTTAGTAAAGCCCTTAGGATGTGTACTTGACTACCAGGATTATGATGGAGATCATACTAGTGGGGCCATGGTAGTCCATAAGTTCATCCTTTAATGTTCCTAGTCATGGTTGTATCGAGACAGGGCATCGATATACCAGAGTAGACTAGCGTATACGCTTCTCGACTCATGAGATGGGCGATGGATGATCCCATATCCATTGGTGTTTGACATCAGAGATGGTATACGGGTGCTCAGTGGAGATTGGGTACACTGGACGGACTCACCGATAACTCCTAGTTGGTATTATACCTATCATCATATAGCAGTTCTCTGGTGACACTGGTACAGGTTAGTCTGTAGACCCGAGATCGTCATAGAGTCTTGTGTGATTCCTACTGTGCTTTAATTTCCACCTTACCACGTTCAAGAGGACGTGCAAAATGGTGGTTTTTGGGTACAGTCTCGAGTCACATGGAGGCAATGAGCGATAGGAGGGGTTTCGTCTCTCCCGGTATTGGGGGTTGATGTTGCGCTGTGCTCGATTGGCCATAACAGGAAAGTCCCTGGCCAGGGCTCATTTAGAGATTTACTGGTAAGTGTTGTCAGTAGTTTCTCAACCCGTTTTGAGCCTCATATCGGCATGACTTATCGGTTATTGGGTTCTGACGTTTACCACCCCTAGACTTGATATGCGACATATCAGACGAAGAGACCGGACTGTACGGTAATGTTACTGTCAGGCTTTTGCTGGAGTTAGAGCGGGATTGCTTGCTGATCTTTTGATCGTTCATTACCCGGGTAGCTGTTACGTCCAGCTAGTACCGTTGACGGCTTGCGTGTGATTGATGTGATCATCACCTACTGCCGGCGTATTGACGAGTCTTTAGAGTCCTACATAGAGGTTTTAATGGCTCAGGCAAAACGAAATAGGAGCACATATGTGATATGTGCGGGACCGAGAATAATATGAGTATGTGATACCATATTGTATTCTCGCGATTTATTCGTATCAGTCGGTTATATGTGATATAGCCGGGTTATCGAATCAAGAGTTGATTCGATAAGTTGATACATATTATATTAGTCGGTTGTATGTAATATAGCCAGATTATTAAATCAAGTGTTGATTCAATAATTTAATGTATAATTGTGTATGTGATATACTAGATTAGATTAACTAATATTAGCTCACTTAAGCATTTATTTTTCTCACTTGTGTGCATGTGATATATATGTGATATATATTAATGTACATTATTTTGTGTCATGGTTGTTGATACACATTACATGGGTGTATGAGACTTACACCATACTAATTATAAAGTATGGTTTAAATATTTGAAGTAAATCCAAATTAGTGGATAATTACTCATGTGCATGAAGCATGTAGAAGCTTGTGGATGCATTGACTTTGTCCACTCATTTTGTTTTACTTAAGATATTTATTAACCTAATCATTATAATTTAGCCATGGTTATGTCTCTACAAGAGTTAGTATATGATACAAACTCACCTATGGTTGATTCTCTCACCTTATTAGTTCATTCTCATCTCTTGAGTTCATCTTCTTCTTCAAAGCTCAAGACCTCTCTAGGTTTTGTTCAAGTGAGAAAATATTGTGAGAAAAATAAAACTAAAGTGAGCCCACTTCCTGCTTCATCATCCTCTACTAGATTAGCACTTTAATATAGGGTGTTAGCTTCACTAATCTCTCATTTATTGAAGTAGTAGTTTGAGTCAGTGTCTCCTCGACGTAGATCATCTTCGGCCTCGAAGACTTCAAGCAAGTTCATTCCTTTCACCTTGAGAAGCCATGCAAGAGTCCGTAAGTTCTATGATCACAGCGAAGGGACTACTACAAGGTGCTATTGAAGTGAAGGACCAGTCTACAATAGTTGTATTTCCGTTATCAGTTAGAAGTAAAGTAGTTTACTTTATGTTACGTATGATTCTCTAGTTAACGAATCTAGTTTAGGGTTCTTTAAAACGGCAAATTTTTGAAAATGGCATGGATGATGCCTCCCGAAACATTGTTGTCGTTCATAGGAACCCTACACGATCTGAGGATGCGGTGCCTGAGGTATTGGGATTTGGAGTGTCGTTGATGGACACTAGTTTCTCCATGATGAGGATTTTCATGTTGTTGATATGTTTTATCCCATACTCAGTATTTATTTGATATGCATTGCTTCATGTTTTAGTAGTACCTGATAGAGTACTTTTCATGACTGTTGCATATACATATTGCCATTATTGCTATCAGTTGCATGTGATAGATTATCGCAGTACGTGCATATCTGCGATTACTTGCATATGTTATTTACTATTCACGAGTTGGCAACTAACTCACATTGTGCCACAGTGTTTTGCAGGTGTCCCTCAGAGTGGTAGCGGCAGGGCTTCTTCTTATCGTATCATCCTTTGCAGCGAATACCGCTACGGCTGATTGTGTGCAGTTTTCCTATAGGTGGGTTTTGCGGTTATCCGATGATGCTCATTTGTATATTCATTGTATCTAGTACTCTTCATCTACTACTTCATATATTGACTTAGAGACGAGTTGTGAGGATGATATTGTATATTATTTTGCAATTTTGGATGTCTTTTATGCTCTTGTCACTTTATATCATCCATTTTCTTCGCTACGGCGTTATATATCTGTTGTGGTGGTTGTTTCCGCCTTTGAGCGTGGATTTGCTCCCGTTTGGGGATGCTTTACTTATTCTATGTTGTACCCGTTTTCGGGGCTAGTTTTTACAAAGGAGGTGCTGCCAAATTTTTTAAAGAAAGTAAATTTGGACTTTAAAGAATTTTGATTGAGATTCCAAAAGTTTTTAAATATTGTTCTTATCACTTACGACTTTTGATGGTTTAGATTGCTGGGTTTTCGGCTTACTTAGATTGCGTTACGCCTGTAGACGTTACGTAGTTTAAGGGCTGTCACGTGCCAAATCTCGGGTCATGACAATGTTGGTATCAGAGCGCTCGGTTTTACCTTTCGGAGTTTAGGATGACCTTGGTATGATAAAGTAGGTAGCTTAAGCAGAGTGACGTAGCGTGTGTATGTCCGCGGCATACTTACGACACGGTACTCCGCCTAAGTGACCTTAGTACTTATTGCTTGAAATTCCTTCCATGATGATATATATCCTTGTGATTCGATTTCCGTGTTCATATCGAATCCTATTTCCATTTCTAGCCTTTATGCCGCCGATGACTATGAGGGCTCAGAGAGAGGCAGCGAAAGCCGAGGTCAGAGTTGACTCGTTTGGGACGAGGACTGACCAGGACGGTACACTCGCTGTACAGGAGCAGATTGATCCGTCTTCGATAGATCGTATCGCTAAGATAGAGGCAGATATGCTGGATTTGCGCTAGATGATGGGATCGTTGGTTGAGGCTAGTCGAGCGCAGCGACAGAAGGTTGCCACCCTTGTTACCCAGTTATTCCTTGATATTAACACATAGCATTGTGTTACGTATACAACAGCAGTGGACGCAGCCCTACTAGATGAGGTATGTCTTCCCGAGACTTTGGTAGTATCAGAACCGAGGAGGGCTCGTACAGGTGTATCAGCCCAAAGACTGATGCTCAGTCGCCGCGATAGATTCGTTTATGTCGTGGGAGTAGCAGAGGCTTAGGACGAGGTCAGTGGTTTAGCTCTTATCCCCAGGGGGATCAGCAGTCATCGTATGGATGTTTCCGGTGCGGGAGTTTCCATCACCTCGTCAGAAATTGTTCTGTGATACGCCAGAGGAGGGCAGCAGTACCATATTTTACCTTACCACCTTCACCTTAGGGAGCGTTGCCCCTTGCGCCTGTTGTCTCACCGTGTCAGACTTATGATCAGAGAGGTCGTGGTTACAGAGAGTTTGTTCAGAGTGTACAGGATGGCAGAGGAGGAGGACAGCCAGTTGCAAGTAGAGGGCAAGCATGAGCATTTGCTTCTACTCATTGGGACGCGCAGGCGTCCAATGAAGAGTTTTCAGGTGTTTTTAATTCGTATGTTCTTTTGATACACAAGTTTGTTTAATTCAGGATCTATGCACTCGTTTGTTCTACACACTTCGTGCTGAGGTTGGGCCGAGAGTCGTATATGCTAGATCATCAATTTGTTGTGTTTACTCCTGTTAGCGATTCTTTTGTTGCATGACACGTGTTTCGGTCATGTGCCAATCGGATAGGAGATAGAGATTCGTCCGTCGATTTGTTCCTTCTAGATATGTATGACTTTGACGTTCTCCTGGGCATGGACTGGTTAGCTACGTGCTATGCGTTTGTGGACTGCCGCGAGAAAACAGTCAGGTTTTGTTTTCCCGGCGTGTCAGTTCTTGTTGTGCAGGGGGATTGTGGTGCCAACCCTCACAGCTTGATTTCAACCTTTTTCACTACTCGGCTTTTGAGGAGAGGATGTCGAGGATTCTTGGTTTTCATTCATGATACTGGAGCCACAGTGGATTCGTTGGACCGGGTTCCTATCATGCGAGAGTTTTCCAACGTTGTTCCAAATGAGACGGCAGAGCTTAGGGAGCTTAAGGGTCCGCTGCTGAGTTGCTAGATAGGGGGACTTATAAGTCTAAGTTTTTCGCTTTGGGGAGGTCCTATTCTATTCGTCAAGGAGAAGGATGGCGGTTTGAGGTTGTGTATTGATTCATCGTCAATTGAACCGAGTTACGGTGTGGAATATCTATCCTTTACCTCGCATTGACGATTTCTTTGATCAATTCCAGGGTGCGGGACATTTGTCTACGTTTGATTTGTGATCAGGTCATCATCAGTTGCGGGTTCGGAATGATGACATTCCGAAGACTGCTTTTGTGTACGCTACGGGCTTTATGAGTTTTTGGTGGTGTCGTTGGACTCACCAATGCCCTAGCAGCATTCATGGATGTGATGGACCAGATTTTTTCAGGCCGTTCCTCGACCAGTTTTATTGCTGTGTTATTGATGACATTCTGGTCTATTTCAAGAGTCGAGGGAAACATGAGCAGCACTTGAGGATGGCTTTGGAGACATGGAGAGAGCACCAGCTGTTTGCTAAATTCTCGAAGTGTTCCTGTTAGTTATATATATGCCCTAGAGGCCATTATTGTACAGATGATGTATATTATAGTGGATGCTTGGATATATAGAGAGAGGACTTTCTTGCTCGACATGATAGTATGCTATTTGGTTTCACTTTGTCTTAACATGTTGACTTGTATTGGATTACTGTCTTGCTCTCACATGTTGATAAAGCCCTTAGGTTATGTACTCGACTACTGGGACTATAATGAGATCATACTAGTAGGGCCAGGGTAGTCAAAGAGTACATCCTATAATTGTTCCTAGTCGAGAAAGTATCGAGACAGGGCATCGATACTCCAGAGTAGACTAGCGTATACGCATCTTGATCCATATGATGGGCGATGGATGATCCCATATCCATCGGTGTTTGACATCAAAGATGGTGTACGGGTGCTCAGTAGAGACTGGGTACACTGAACGGACTCCCCGAGAAATCCTAGATGGTATTATAGCTATAGTCAGATAGCAGTTCTCCGGTGACACTGGTACAGGTTAGTCTGTAGACCCGAGATCGTCATAGAGTCTTGTATGATTCCCACTGTGCTTTGATTTCCACCTTACCACGTCGAAGAGGGCGTGCAAAACGGTGGCTTTTAGGTACATTCCCGAATCACATGGAGACAATGAGCGATATGAGGGGTTTCGTCTCTCCCGGTATAGGGAGTTGATGTTGTGCTGTGTTCGATTGGCTATAACTGGAAGTCCCTGGCTAGGGCTGATATGGAGTGCTGCTGGTAAGAGTTATCAATAGTTTCTCGACCTGTTATGAGCCTCATATCAACACGACTTATCGGTTATTGGGGTCTGACGTTTACCACCCCTACACTGGATATGCGACATATCAGACGAAAAGACCGGACTGTACGGTAGTGTTACTGATTGGATTCACAGAAGAATGTACAAGCATGCTTGTTGATCTTCTGATCGCTCAATACCTGGGTAGCTGTTACGTTTAGCTGACCGCTTGCAGCTTGTGGGTGTTTGATATGATCATCACCTACTGCCGGCGTATTGACGATTCTTTAGAGTCCTACACAGAGGTTTCCTGGCTCAGGAAAAATGGAGTAGGAGCACATATGTGATATGTGCGGGACCGAGAATATTATGATATGAGATACCATATTCTATTCTCGCGATATATGATATCGGCCGGCTATATGTGATATAGCCGGGTCATCGGATCAAGTGTTGATTTGATGAATCGGTACATGTTATATTAGTCGGTTATATGCTATATAGCCGGATTTTCGGATCAAGTGTTGATTCGATAATTTAATGTATATTATATATGTGATATATTACATTACGTTAACTAATATAAGCTCGCTTTATTGATTCATTTTCTCACGGAATAATACATTGATATATATGCGATATATGGTAATTGTATTATTTTCTTTTGTTACAAAATATATTGTATATATGATATATAATATTGTAACATGTCAGGGTTACAAATTTAACAAAGGTTTAGGGTTTAAACTTGGTTAGGGTTTGGATTAGGGTTAGCTTTTGCATGAAGCTTCCATGAAACTTCATGAAGCTTTGACTTTGTCTTTAGCTTGATATTTTGTGAAGATATTTTATTAACCCAATCCAAACCATTAACTCTAGTTAAATCTCTACAAGGGTTAACTCCTTCATACTTAACCCATGGTTGGATTTGTAACCATAACAATAATTCATTATTCATCATAAAAGGTTTAGCTCATTCTTCTTCTTCTTCTTCTTTTGTGAAAAAGCTTCACTTGGTTTTTGATTTGTGATGAATAAGTTTGAGAAATAGAAAACAAAAGAGAGCAAAATTCCTACTTCATCATCCTCATCTATTCTAGCCACTTGGATTAGGGTGTTCACTTCTCTAATAAGTCGTTTAGTGAAGTGTTAGCTTGGGTTAGAGATTCTTCAAGGTACATCATCTTGGATCATGAAGACTACAAGCAAGGTGTCTCATTTACCTCATGGAGCCACTCGAGAGTCATAGTTCATGTTGATCGCAGCGAAGGGACCTCAACACGGAGCTTATGAAGCGAAGGAATAGACTACATAGGTTGTAATCCCTATCTCTTTACTTCTTTGTATGTGATACAATTTTGTTACCCTAGAAATTCTAGCAAGATTCATGGTTAGTTAGTTTTGCACATCTCTAAATTTTAAAATGGCATGAGTGATGCTACCAAACCCTAGACTAGGTGCAAGGGTAACCTAACAGTTCCTTCAGGCTTGATAGTGTTGACTTCCTAGGTCATGTGGTTAGGGAGACGGTATTCGTATGGACCCGAGAAAGATCGAGGCCATACAGCTTTGGCCCAGACCTGTTCAGTGACAGAGGTCCACAGCTTTTTGGGCTTAGCCGGTTTTTACCGCCGTTTCATGCAGGATTTCTTGAGTATCACTGCACCACCGACCAGACTGACCAAGAAGGGGGTTCCCTTTCTTTGGACTGAGGCATGCGTGCTGAGTTTTCAGCGGTTGAAGGCTCGGTTGACGACTGCACCAGTTCTACCTTTGCTTTCTGCATCGGGCGACTGTGTCGATTATTGTGATGTTTCGTGAGTGTGGCTCGATTGTGTACTGATGTAGTATGATAGAGTTATCATTTATGCTTCCCGACAGTTGAAGGAGCACGAGCAGATTTATCCCACTCATGATCTGAAGATGGCCGCGGTGGTCGTGCGTTGAAGATTTGGAGACACTACTTATACGGAAAGTCATGTCAGATTTTCACGAACCACCAGAGCTTTATGTACATCTTCCTATAGTGGGATCTGAGTTTGAGACAGCGCCGTTGGATGGAACTTGTGAAGGATTATGATTGTGAGATCCTTTATTGCCCGGGGTAAGGCGATTGTAGTAGCTGATGCTTTGAGTCGTACGCCCGGGGGTTAGCTTGTCCCAGATAAGCGCAGTTCAGAGACAGCCTTTTGTAGATTTGCAGTTCTTGTGCGACCGTTTAGTACAGCTTAAGTTCACCTCTACTAGGGAACAACTTGCTCATGTCTGTGCCCGTCCACTTCAAATTAATCGTTTCCATGAGGCACATCCCGCCGATGCTTGTTTGACTGAGATTCTTGAGCATGTTCTGCAGGGTAGAGATTCGGAGTTCTTGATTTATGACCAGGGTGTGCTACGTTGCGGGACTCGCTTGTGTGTACCAGATACTGATGGGTAGAGACGCGAGATCCTAGAGCAGGTACATCAGTCAGTTTTCAGTGTTCGCCCAAGTCCTACCAAGATATAACGTGACTTGTGAGATAGTTACGGGTGGGCAGGGATGAAGAGTGAAGTTTCGGATTTCGTTTTGAAGTGTTTGGCTTGTTAGCGAGCTAAGGTTGAGTATTTGAGACCGGCAGGAGAGTTGCGACTTATGACCGTTCCATAGTGGGAATGGGAGCAGATCTCCACGAATTTCGTTGTGGGTCTACCCAGATCTAGTCGGGGGTATGATTCCATTTGGGTGATTGTTATCCGATTATGCTCAGTATGCTCAGTTTGCTCAGTGGTGTTTCGATAGATTGGTGTGTTTGCACGGAGTTTCTTCATGCGTTGTATCCATTAGAGGCATTCAGTTCGCTAGCCATCGATGGCAGAAGCTTCAGGAGGCCTTGGGTACCTGGTTGAGCTTTAGCTCCGCTTTCCATCCGCATGCTGATAGTTAGACAGAACGGACTATACAGACTCTAGAGGATATGCTTGTGTGTACGTACTAATTGTTTGTTGGCTGTGGGATCGTCACTTGCCATTGATGAAGCTCTCCTACAATAACGGTTATCAGGAGACGACTCAGATGGCACCTTTCTAGACTTGTATGTTAGATTGTGTCGATCGCCAGTTTGTTTTACCGACTCAGCAAGAGCACGATTTTTGGACCCCAGCTAGTCATGAGACTACGGAGAAGATCTAGTGGTTCTGGTCAGGTGTAAGTATTGAAAATCGTTTAGGTGAAATTTCGGATAATCGGTAAAATAACCGGTGTTTTCCGTAAAAATCAAGATATAATTATCTTTCAACATAAAATTAAATATACATATTCTAGCTATGTAATTGCTAGTATTTGGTATTTAATTGGTCACTTGTAAATTTCTAGTGTACTAAAATATTTTCCGTAATTAATTATTTTTTTATATTATTTTAAGCTTGCACCAATACATTTAATTAGTGATAATTACAAATTGAAATGAGTTAATACAAGTTTTATGAACCTTGACACATCAAAACATATATTATGACATGTTAAAAAAATAAATAAATAAAATTTTGGTTGGTTCTAGTTTTATTTGCATAGAAAAGGTGAAGGGAATATTGAAATAAATAAATTAAATGGATAATTTGAGTATGGGGCATGTTGATATAAGGTGTGGGATGTGGTCACCACCCTCTCTTGCTTACCCTCACCTCTCAATTCTCTTTTTGGCCAAGCCAAATGGGCAGCCCCCTCTCTTTGCACCAAAGAAAAATTTAAAGAGGTAATATTAAACAAGATAGCATGGGCTTCAATTAAAGAAGTATGGGTATTTCTGTTTGACTTGGCATTTCAACACCTCACTCTCTCTCTCTCTCCCCTTATCCCCAAAATGGCCGAGTCTCCCCCATTCTTACTACAGCAGCCCCTCCCTAAATCCCCCACTTCAATCGCTTTAAAAAATTCACCAAAATCCATCAAAAAAATCAACAAAAAACCTCACAAACTCTTCATTTAATCTTTACCAATTATTCTTTTCTCAATTTATCATGGATCTTGGAGGCTGGAAGCACGTTTTGGAGGCTAAGTTTTTGCATGTGTGGATCTCTTTCCAAATGATTTTGAGGTATAATCTTAACCAATGGTTACTTGATGTTAAATTACTCTAATTAAAGTTATTTTGATGTTTAATCATGATTCAAATTGCAAACTTGAAATTTGAAGAATAGGGTTTGAATGCAAGTTAGGGTTTTCATCACACCATTAAGGTTGCAATGTGTAATTTAATATATTAAGGCATGCAAAATCCAACCTAGTTGTTAAATTACTAATAGTTATTTTTAAATTGTCCTAATTAAGCTAATTTGCAAACTAGATTTTTGAAATTTATGATAATAGGTGAGAGAAAAATCTAGTTAATGTTTATGTGATCTAATTAGTTATTTAGTGAGCATTGTGGCCACTAGTTTTGTTAAAACACCAAGTTTTGAACTAAAATGGAAGTTGATACTTACTAGGTTTTTGAAATTTATCGATTTGAATTAAGTTTGAGGTTTCAGTGATTTATAAGCTTTTCCATATAATATTTAATGCGTTGTGAACGCACGATTAGTGCGATTGGGTTTTAGGCTTGGGGGTTGTCGCGTTTAGCGACCCTAGTTGTAGTTTGCGGTGTTGTCGCGGCGCGTTTCGTGCACCAAGCGTGTGCGCGTCAAGTTAATGCGCGTGGTTGACTTGTATTGGTTGTGTCCGCGACTAATATTATATTTATTCTCTTTTTAACTTGTATACGTTGCTAGGATCGGGTGCAGAGGCGTCGGACGTGGCGCGGAAAAGACAAAGCTGAAATCGGATCAGATGAGCCGAGGCGTCCAGGTGAGTAGATATATATCTACGGGGGAAGTCGGGTGGATAGCTTATAGTACCCTCGCAAATTTCGTTGCACTTGATGTGTTATTATATATATATATATATATATATATATATATAGGTTTATATGTTTTTATGAGATGTTTATGCTTAGCAAGAATTGCTTTAGATGACTTTGGGTTAGTGTTAGCTTATTTGGATGATAATGCTTTAGTTAGTTTCTTAGTCGCGAACCATAGAGTATAGGCTTTACATACACACACACGCACACACTTTATATGTTTTTGGTGTATATAATATATGTATGTGTGTGTGTGTGTGTGTGTATATATACGTGTGTTGATATATATATATATATATATATACATACATACATACATATACGTATACACGGATGATGAGGATAGTATGTGATATTTGGAGGTGAGTCGATGTGATGGGGCTTGATGCCGTGAGTTCGGTGATGTGATTTTGGTCGTGTTATGAAATACGACATATTATATTAGCGGATTGCTGAGCGATGTGTTTTCACACACACGTAGATATATGTGATGGTATCGGTAGGTACTAGACTTAGATCAGTACCCATTAATGATATTATGATAATAATACCATATGAATAATGAGATAAATGTGATATTTGACCCGTACCCAGATTGGGATGCCGTACGATGGATTTACTGTACGAGATATAATTATGATGATAGATCCGCACTCATGATTCGAGGATGTCGTAGTATATATTTTATCGTATGTGACGCTATTGAGGCGGGATCACCGACTACTTGATATATATATATCGACTCAGACTTATGTGGTTTTCCTTACCCTTTCGATTAGTTCTGTAGTTTTTCAGGTAGATGTTAGATTGGGCTCGAGTCATACTTATTTTCAAAACTGTCGAATCGTGGGTATTTTAAAGACAGGCCCTATTTTCTAAAAACCACCATTCGTGTTATTTCAATAGTCCAAAAACTGCATGACTCGTATATAGAAATGTATATTTCTTCATTGTTGCGTTTACCTTTCATTCTCCATTTATTCATTGTTGTTATCATCGCATTGCATGATTAATGTATACCTTAGTTATCATGAAACCCTGCTGTCATGACACCAGCACCATTACCGATGATGCGTATGCTCCACGTACACTTGCTTGCCGGCTCACACACATCATCATCGGTAATTTCCATGTCACGTGCACATTAGAAAATACTACTTCTTTAGTATAAATTGTTAGCTGATAGTTTCGACATGTTACTAGTGAGCTTACTTTTATATGATAGCTTAGATATTGCATTTATTACTGTGATATCGTATGCATGCATATTTATATATTCATTTGCCATGGGATATTATGGGCCAGTCTGGATTGCCGGAGCCCGGTATTCATTATTTATTTACATCGTGATTTATGATTTCGGATTTCCATGAGATTTCTGGATTTTGAGAAACCGCAAAAATTTTATAAACTGATTATCATTTCTACAAATAGAAAATGTGGTTTTCTCGTGATATGATATGAGATATGTCCACCATGAGTTTTCTCGGCTCTTGAGCGATATCATACACCCGATTCGAAGAGGAGGAGGAGGAACCGTCTGTGGATGCATGGTGGACCCGGTGCGGTACCCCGGGGCAAGATGGTCACAGATGATGGCGTTGAGCCTGGCAGGGGAGCACTACCGACCGGTTATTTATGACGCGGTGGATATCCGGAGGATACCGACGTAGTCGTGAGATTTGATGATTTGGGCCAGTCCGAATAGCTGGAGCCCCGGGGCCAGTCCGGATAGCCGGAGCCCGAGATATTGAGACTATATGATATGGGCTAGTCCGGATAGCCGGAGCCCGAGATATTGGATATTTGGATTTATGTTTTTGTGTCGATACTTGACACGGATTTTATGTTGATTTTATTGATGATACCTCGATCCATATATACAGAAGTCCCATTAAATTAAGAAAACAGTTTCTTATTCATGATGTATTCTGTTTTCATTCGTAATGCATTCATGCATCACATATATGATTTGTTGCTATCTGAGGCACTGACATGAGCACGTGGTATTACACTTATGTATAGATGGTTCAGGATATTGTATTGAGGATATAGTATTATCGTATGACCTGTTAGTTATATGTATGCCCTAGAGGCCATTACTGTACATAGGATGTATATTGTAGTGGATGCTTGGACATATATAGGGAGGACTTTCTTGCTCGACATGATAGTATGCTATCTGGTTGCACTTTACCTTAACGTGTATACTCATTGTCTCTCTGTTACATGTTGGTAAAGCCCTTAGAATGTGTACTTGACTACCTGGACTATGATGCAGATCATACTAGTGGGGACATGGTAGTCCATAAGTACATCCTTCAAAGTCCCTAGTCATGGGTGTATCGAGACGGGGCATCGATATACCAGAGTAAACTAGCGTATACCTTCTCGACCCATACAGATGGGCGATGGATGATCCCATATCCATTGGTGTTTGACATCAAAGATGATATACGGGTGCTCAGTGGAGACTGGGTACACTGGACGGACTCGCCGAGAACTCCCAGATGGTATTATACCTTACGTCAGATGGCAGTTCTCTGGTGACACTGGTACAGAGTAGTCTGTTGACCCGAGATCGTCATAGTGTCTTGTGTGGTTCCTACTGTGCTTTGATTTCCATCTTACCACGTCCAAGAGGGCGTGCAAAACGGTGGTTTTTGGGTACATTCCCGAGTTACATGGAGGCAATGAGCGATAGGAGGGGATTCGTCTCTCCCGGTATAGGGAGTTGATGTTGCGCTGTGTTCGATTGGCTATAACCGGAAATCCCTGGCCAGGGTTGCTGAGATTTACTGGTAAGTGTTACCTGTAGTTTCTCGAACTGTTATAGACCTCATATCGACACGACTTATCAAGCTATTAGGGTCTGATGTTTACCACCCCTAGGCGAGATATGCGACATATCAGACGAACAGACCGGACTGTACGGTAAGTGTTACTGGTTGGATTCACAGGAGTATGAGCGGGCTTGCTCGTCGATCTTCTGATCGCTCAATACCCGGGTGGCCGTTACGTTTAGCAGACCGCTTGCGGCTTGTGGGTGTTTGATATGATCATCACCTACTGCCGGCGTATTGACGAGTCTTTAGAGTCCTACACAGAGGTTTCCTGGCTCAAGCGAAACGAAATAGGAGCGCATATGAGATATGTGCGGGACCGAGAATAATGCGTGTATGTGATACCGTATTCTATTCTCGCGATGAATGTATCGACTGGTCGTATGCGATATAATCTAGTTATCGAATCAAGGATTGATTCGGTAAGCCGATACATAGGATACTAGTCGGTTATATGCGATATGACCGGATCATTGAATCAAGTGTTGATTTAATGATTTAATGCATAATTATATATTTGATATATTACTTTGCATTAACTAGTATTGGTTCACTTTAAATGGATTTTCTCACTTGGATGTACAAGTTGTATATGTGATATACTTTTTGTGCAAATGATTGTATCATGTTTGATGATACATGTTAACTTGGTTAAGTGTAAAGATTAAACCATGGTTAAGTTAATGATTAGGGTTTTGCTTTTCTTTCTAATTTATTTATTTATTTATTTTGGAAAGAATAAAGAGAAAATGGTGGCTTTCTTTGTTTGTAGTTGAATCTTCATGAAGGTTTGACTTTCTAACCATTTTGTCTTCATGCTAAACCCTAACCATTTAAACAAACCATGGTCTATTCTCTATACTTAACTAGGGTTAGGATATGATAAGTATTCATATTATTTATCCTTTTTTAAATAGACTTATCATATTCTTTTCATGATCTTCTTCATCTTCTACTTGAAGAAAAAGCTTGCCTCATCAATGGCAACTTGAGAAAAAGAGTGAGAAATCCAATTCTAAAGTGAACCCACTTCCTATTTCTTCATCCTCTACCTCTTGCCAAGTAGTAGAGTATGTTTTCTTCACAAGTTTCATGACTTGGTGAAGTGGGAGCTTGATCTTGTGATGCCTCGACGTAGATCATCTTCGGCACGAAGCCAACAACCTTGCCCGCCCATTTCTCCGATGAAGCCGATGCTAGAGTCATGGTTCGATTTGGACAGCGGAGAGGACTTCATCATGGAGCTATGGAGGTGGAGAAACGGATCTACAAAGGTTGTATTTCCGTTCTTGTAGTTAAGTTGTTAACTATTCGCATTTGTCGCCTAATATATCTAGTTAACGATCTAGTCTAGGGTTTCTCGGCACCGTAATTTCGGAAATTGGCATGGTAGATACCTTGTGAGAGTGCCTAGGAACCCTACAGTGGTATCAGAGTCTAGCTAGAGCCTTAGGCGAAGCGTAGACGAAGTTTGAAACCCGATCGACCCGAAACCCTAACATCAAAGTGCTCTCTGGACTTTTTCTAAAAACTGGGTTTTTTCTAGATTAAAAATGCTTAAAAAATTCAGCAGGGAAATCTAAGAATCACGGTGCAAAAGTTTACTCATGAACAGTCCAAACTGCGGCGGAACCGCGGCAGAAGCCTAGCTTCTGCGGCGGTTCCGCGGCCAATTGATGACGTCAGCTTCCCGTTTTTGCACAGTAATTCCTCTTTTCTGGTGCTGGATTTTCTGGGAATTTTTAATATTTATTCAAGAGTTGAATTTTCTGGGGTTGTTTTGGGGATTCGATGTTCAATCGGATTATCAAATTTTGTCTGCGTGGCTTTCCGGATAATTTTTGAATATGTTAAAAAGTTCGACCGGATATAAATACCCACTTTTTTCCCTGTCGGGAAATTTCCAAGTGTTGGATTTTTCCGTGGTTTAACGACGTTCTAAGTAGTGCAAGTAACGCGATGGACCCTCTAGAAGACAACAAACCTTAACTCGATTATGTGACGTCTTGAACTGCCCTTTGAACCTTCGGGTTTGGGGCAGTACGGCGTGCCACATGTGAGGCGTTGGCTTGACCCTTCTACGGCTGGACCGTTGGTACTGAGGCACGAACAGAATGTTTTTAGACTTGTTTCATGTGTTGATCTGTATCGGGAAAACTTGGGTGTTTGAATGTTCGATCGGAAAGTTGAACATTTTTCTAATTATCTGGAATGTGATACAATAATTGGAATTCACAATAAGTTATGAGATAACTGAATGAATGTTATAAATCTAGCAATTTAGTTTCACTTGATCGGTTGCCACGGATTTTTGATGTGATCAAAAGTCCGTCGCAATCACGTAGCGTACGCGGATACTCGCCGGGTAAACTTAATAGACAGCCTCACTCCATAGCCCTGACCAAGTGACTGTAGGAGAACCTCGTCGCCGAAAGCATCCGTTCGGGTGCTCGCGGCAGCGGTGTTCCGTCTTGGTGCACTTCGTCGACCATATCGGGGGTGCGGCCGCCTACTAAAGTTTGCGACGAGCATTCGATCAGGATGTCGGGAATCTTGCTGAATTGCCCGACTTGATATTGAAAAGTGTTTTCGATAATGAGACTAAAATGCGAGGTTTATAATTGTTAGGCATGCGATGTCTAAGGAATTCATTTGATTAGGCATGCGATGTCTAAAGAGATTGCGGATTCCAACTGTTGTAGTTTTACACTTTCTTTTCTGTGACCGTAAGTGTAATATGTGATATCGCCGGTTTCGTTGCTATATGTCAACGACAATTGGGATACGCATGTTTACTTACGTTGATGACATGTGATGTTATGTGTTGCTGGATATGTTATATTGGATCGTCGTGTTTGAATAGCCGGGGTTTTTTTATGTGAGATGAGTGTTTTTCATTTTCATTCATGTAAAAACTTGTATGTAATATTCTTTTATTGGGGCACTTCCAGATTGCGGAAGTTGTCACCCTTTGTATATTATTTACTTTTCCGCACTAGGATAGACCCAAGGAGGGGAGCACAAGTAACCGGGTTCTGGAGTCCAGTGGGAGACCAACTCGAGGAGCCGAGTCCGGGTCTCCTAACTCTAGAATTGGTAGGGTTGCTTGCCGCTCTCGTAGGGGTCTAGGGGTGTGGGTTTCGCTATTCATCACGACCGTGGAATCCGTGTTTTATACTGGCTCGTATTGTAAACACGGACGTCCTAGTATATCCAATATTTCATATGATTCTTCTGCTGCGATATCTGTGATGTGATCATGTGATATGTTCTGTGATGGATACAGTACATAGTATATATGATATATTATATAGGCGTTACTTATGTTTTACACCCGCGCTAGCCCTGCCCCGCTCTGCCGTTAGTCACCTAACCTAACGGTTCACGAGGGGACATCGAGGCGAATGCGGATGGCATAAGTGTACGTCGTATTTATCTGTGATGTTTAGGTATTTAAATGATAGGACTTCATTAATGTGATTAATGAAATAAAAGAAACCTAAGATGTTGTAGAATCGAATTTCAAAATTAAAACAGGTAGCTACAGTTCTTGCTTTGCACAGAGGTATATGTGATATATCCTGCACCTTATTCGATGAGGAAAGGACCGAGATCCCTTCACCGGGAGTGACTCCTTTAGCAATAACTGGCAGATGCTACACACTCGGTTTGTATTTTGATTGCTTTTAAGAGTTTTTGCTTTGCACAGTGATATATATGATATATCCCGCACCTCATTCGACGAGGAAAGGACCGACGGTCCCTTCACCGGGAGTGACTCCTTTAGCAAAACTAGAAAAGCCTCAAAAACACTCCATTTTTAAAATCATTTGATTCTGCAACGATATCAAGTACATTACGCAATAGGTTTTCAGAAAAACCTGTCGTAGCCCTCCGTCATTTCAGATATGTACTAGTTAGTATTCGTGCTGCGTTTGTAGACCTCTGTCAAGGCGTAGTGTGCGGTAGCTGATTAGTGCTTATCTGTATAAGCATATGATGTGATTGATTTAGGGTAGTCGTGCGACCTTGTTGACCTCTGTCAAGGGTCGTGCGGGTGGGTTTACTTCAATCAGGAAATGACGGGTTGAACTTGACTAGCAGCCTATGGTTTGTTGACTTCTGTCAAGGTCATAGGACGCTAGGTGCAAAATATTATCGGGAATTTCAAGTGTTGAAATTTGCAATGAGATTGCATACCTTCTATGAGATAGTTGGATCCCGATACCCGCTGCGAGTAAGAGTTACTCCTGGGAGAGTTTTACACATTACAATTAGCCGATCAAGTAGGTGTCTAGAAAGGTGTCAACGAGGTTACGCCTCTGGAAAAACGAGGTTTACACTAATTAGGTTCGTGCGAAAGCACGGGGGACCTCCCTCAAAGTACCGACACTGGCCTGGCTGAAAGATTGGCGAACTTGTAGTGTGTAATTAATCCCGGCTGGTCTTTCCTTTTAGGGTTTGAAGGAAGATTTGATAAAAAGCAGTGGGAGCCATCCTGATTAGATAAAATAATAACCAATCTATTCTTGAAAGAGCGCACGCTGAGTGTTTTCTTCTCTCTCTCTCCTGGTAGCGACCATGCCACGCCTTAATCAAGATAATAATACGGAATATTGACCGAACCCGCTTGTTATACTGAGCTGGGGAACGTTGGTCCCGCTCCAACTTATAATTGTTATAAGACAGAGCAGGAAATTGGGGAATACCAGAATTCCCTTGCCGCCCAAACGAAGAGAGTGCATGCTGATGCATCATCTGCGGGTGTGTTCGTTACAGAGAACTGTTTCTCAGTATCCTTTACGTCCTGAGTATGTGATACCAGATCAGGATCCCAGATATGTAATTTGTTACATAGGGCTACAAAAAGGTAGAGGACTGAGAACGGGTGATAAGTTTCATGAGGCAGAGAACGGGGCAA
Organism: Agapanthus africanus; assembly: GCA_030015575.1. Classification (NCBI taxonomy): domain Eukaryota; kingdom Viridiplantae; phylum Streptophyta; class Magnoliopsida; order Asparagales; family Amaryllidaceae; genus Agapanthus; species Agapanthus africanus. The sequence continues at coordinate 373,229,315 of CM057343.1, read as the reverse complement.
GAGTTGCAGCCAAGTCTGTTGGTCACTGTCACCCTGTATTACCAATACATTGATTCTGAACGAATGTTATTAGATACCGAACCTGATATACAAAATCATATCTCTCTCTTTATTAGTAAAGAAAGGATAAAATTTTGTATTGTTGGATAATGTTTTGAACATTTCCTATATCAAAAGTTGATCGGTTCAGGCACGTTATCTAAAAGCGTTGATGTTCTAAATCAAACTACAGTTCTTAGTATATGGAACACACAAAAGAGGAAGAGTTCAGAAATGAACGAATCCTTCTTGAGGCACTGTAGACTAGGTCATATCAATGTGACCCGACTAGCTGAAGTTACATGTGGATGCATATTTAAATCAGTTTGAATTTACATCTTATGAAACTTGTGAGTTATGTCACAGAGATAAGATGACCATAGCTCTGTCTACTGGAAACAGAGAAAGAGTTAGTGAACTCTTGGGATGATACATGTTGATGTATAAAGGTCCCCTGTCTACACATGCCAAGACCGGTTCTTTGTACTTCATTACATTCTCTGATAATCTCTCAAGATTCAGACATATGTTCCTGTTGAAACACAAGTCCGAACCTTTTGAGATATTCACAGAATATAAGTTAGAAGTAGAGAACCAAAATACGGGTATAAGTATTATGTCCTTTGATGTGATCGAGGAGGAGAATACTTGAGCACGGAAATCCTGGACTATTCTAAAGGAGAATGAGATTCTCTCTCAGCATTACTCCTCTGTATACACCATAGCACGATGGTATATCGAGGCGGAGCAATCACACCCTATATGATAAGGTGTGCTCTATGATGAGTACTACTGAGTTTCCTATTTCCTTTTTGGGAGTTATGCACTTGAGAAGCTGCATACCTATTGAATATGGTTCAAATCAAATCAGTTGCCTACCACTTCATATTTGATATGATAAGGGAAGAGCCCATCTCTTAAGTTAGTTAAGATTTGGGGTTGTCCGGGCTATGTTTAAAAGCAAAATCCGGACAGGCTCGAGGCAAGGTCTGTTATGTACAACTGGAAAGGTTCCAGCTATACAAAACTGCAACTGATGATTTGAAAGAACCAAAGGATTCAATAGTTACCAACGAACCTCAGCCTCTCCGCCGATCTAGTAAGGTTCCTCACCCGCCTGAGAGATACTTCGGTTACTCTATGACAGTGGGAGCGAGGATTGCATCATGAGATGATGACCCAACTAGCTTCGAGCTGGCCATCAGGAGTAAGACTCTGTAAGAATGGCTGGATGCTTAGTGATCTGAGATAGAATCCCTATACACCAACAAAGTATGGACTTTGGTTGCTATATCTGAAGGGTTAAATCCCCATCAGGAGCAAGTATATCTTGAGAAGATTACTTGGTGTAGATGGAAAAGTTGTGACTTTCAAAGCTAGACTTGTTAAAGGTTTTCGTCATCGACCAGGCGTGGATAATGATGAAACCTTTTCCAGTGCCTATGCTTAAGTCCATCCAGATCCTACTTACCACGGCTACATACCATGACTACGATATCTGGTGGTTGGTTGTCATGACTGCTTTTCTAAATGATGTTTTGGAAGAGAGCGTCTATAAGTACACAGCCAGAGGGCTTCGTAGACAGTGGGAGCAGCGGAAACGTGTGCAAGATGCTTTATAGGATAAAGCAGGCATCGCGGAGTTGGAACATCTGTTTTGATGTGTTAGTCAAAGAGTTTGACATCATCAAAATGGTAGATGAACCTTGTATAAACAAAAAGGTAGAAGGGAGTATGGTAACGATCCTCGTAGAGTACGTGGATGACATACTCTTGATAAGAAAGAAGTTTCCTATGCTACGCTCGGTCAGTCTCCGCTTATCACAATGATTCTCCATAAAGGATCATAATGATACCTCCTAAATCCTGGGTTTTGGATCTATGAGATAGATCTAATTGGATGTTAGTATTCTCACTAGTTGTAGTGAGATGGTATCAACCGATCCTGGGGAGAATCACTGGAAGGGTTCCAAGGTGATAATGACGACTGAATGTCAGTCACAGGCATTGTCTTTACCCTCAGTAAAGGGACGGTATGCTGGAAGGGTTCCAAGCTAAATACCGTGGCATACTAGACAATAAAGGCTGGATACATCGCTACTTAAGATGCTACCAAAGAGGCAGTCTGGGTGTATATTGGTTCATGAGATGAACTACGTTCCTACCATTGTGAGAAAATGGAGTTGTGGCTTATGCCAAGGAACGCCGGTCCCATCAGTGATCCAGACATATTCTAAGGCAGTGTCACCTGATCATGGAGATGTTTGATCTCCAGGGTGATCGAAGTTAGGAGAGTAGACTCAGAGGACAACACAGTGGATCCACACACAAAGGCCTATTCCCAGAGAGAGATTTTTATGGGATGGTTGAGTATGAGATACTACAACCACTGCTATCAGATGGCCCTAGTGCAAGTGGGAGATTGTTAGTTATATGTATGCCCTAGAGGCCATTACTATACATAGGATGTATATTGTAGTGGATGCTTGGACATATATAGGGAGGACTTTCTTGCTCGACATGATAGTATGCTATCTGGTTGCACTTTACCTTAACGTGTATACTCATTGTCTCTCTGTTACATGTTGGTAAAGCCCTTAGGATGTGTACTTAACTACCTGGACTATGATGCAGATCATACTAGTGGGGACATGGTAGTCCATAAGTACATCCTTCAAAGTCCCTAGTCGTGGGTGTATCGAGACGGGGCATCGATATACCAGAGTAGACTAGCGTATACCTTCTTGACCCATACAGATGGGCGATGGATGATCCCATATCCATTGGTGTTTGACATCAGAGATGATATACGGGTGCTCAGTGGTGACTGGGTACACTGGACGGACTCGCCGAGAACTCCCAGATGGTATTATACCTTACGTCAGATGGCAGTTCTCTGGTGACACTGGTACAGAGTAGTCTGTTGACCCGAGATCGTCATAGAGTCTTGTGTGGTTCCCACTGTGCTTTGATTTCCATCTTACCACGTCCAAGAGGGCATGCAAAACGGTGGTTTTTGGGTACATTCCCGAGTCACATGGAGGCAATGAGCGATAGGAGGGGATTCGTCTCTCCCGGTATAGGGAGTTGATGTTGCGATGTGTTCGATTGGCTATAACCGGAAATCCCTGGCCAGGGTTGCTGAGATTTACTGGTAAGTGTTACCTGTATTTTCTCGAACTATTATAGACCTCATATCGACACGACTTATCAAGCTATTGGGGTCTGATGTTTACCACCCCTAGGCGAGATATGCGACATATCAGACGAACAGACCGGACTGTACGGTAAGTGTTACTGGTTGGATTCACAGGAGTATGAGCGGGCTTGCTCGTCGATCTTCTGATCGCTCAATACCCGGGTGGCCGTTATGTTTAGCAGACCACTTGCGGCTTGTGGGTGTTTGATATGATCATCACCTACTGCCGGCGTATTGACGAGTCTTTAGAGTCCTACACAGAGGTTTCCTGGCTCAAGCGAAACGAAATAGGAGCGCATATGAGATATGTGCGGGACCGAGAATAATGCGTGTATGTGATACCGTATTCTATTCTCGCGATGAATGTATCGACTGGTTGTATGCGATATAACCTAGTTATCGAATCAAGGATTGATTCGGTAAGCCGATACATAGGATACTAGTCGGTTATATGCGATATGACCGGATCATTGAATCAAGTGTTGATTTAATGATTTAATGCATAATTATATATTTGATATATTACTTTGCATTAACTAGTATTGGTTCACTTTAAATGGATTTTCTCACTTGGATGTACAAGTTGTATATGTGATATACTTTTTGTGCAAATGATTGTATCATGTTTGATGATACATGTTAACTTGGTTAAGTGTAAAGATTAAACCATGGTTAAGTTAATGATTAGGGTTTTGCTTTTCTTTCTTATTTATTTATTTATTTATTTTGGAAAGAATAAAGAGAAAATGGTGGCTTTCTTTGTTTGTAGTTGAATCTTCATGAAGGTTTGACTTTCTAACCATTTTGTCTTCATGCTTAACCCTAACCATTTAAACAAACCATGGTCTATTCTCTACACTTAACCAGGGTTAGGATATGATAAGTATTCATATTATTTATCCTTTTTTAAATAGACTTATCATATTCTTTTCATGATCTTCTTCATCTTCTACTTGAAGAAAAAGCTTGCCTCATCATTGGCAACTTGAGAAAAAGAGTGAGAAATCCAATTCTAAAGTGAACCCACTTCCTATTTCTTCATCCTCTACCTCTTGCCAAGTAGTAGAGTATGTTTTCTTCAAAAGTTTCATGACTTGGTGAAGTGGGAGCTTGATCTTGTGATGCCTCGACGTAGATCATCTTCGGCACGAAGCCGACGACCTTGCCCGCCCATTTCTCCGATGAAGCCGATGCTAGAGTCATGGTTCGATTTGGATAGCGGAGAGGACTTCATCATGGAGCTATGGAGGTGGAGAAACGGATCTACAAAGGTTGTATTTCCGTTCTTGTAGTTAAGTTGTTAACTATTCGCATTTGTCGCCTAATATATCTAGTTAACGATTTAGTCTAGGGTTTCTCGGCACCGTAATTTCGGAAATTGGCATGGTTGATACCTTGTGAGACCTCTTGAGAGTGCCTAGGAACCCTACATGACCTAGGATTGAGTCATACATGCAATTTCTGCTCGATGATGTTTTCTACTCACGAGTTGGCAACTCACCCCCGTTGTGCCACAGTTTCTTGCAGGTTTTGCCGTACAGGTTTCCTTGGTGGCTTTACTGGCACACTACCTCATTTCGGGTGATTGTTTTGGTAGGTGGGTTCACTCACATCGTGACCACCATTGTACTTTACTTATTTTAGTTGCATCTAGTAAACTCCACCAACCAGACTTGTATATTATTAGACTTAGAAGACCAGTGTATATTATTTCGAACTTAGAGTCGCGCTTGTAATATTATGGTTTTCTGGTGGTTATTGGTTTTCCTTTTGAGTTTGATCCTCGCCCTTCGGCGTTGTATATTATATTGCTTGCATGGTTGCGACCGCCAATTAGGGAAGAGCTAGCTCCCGCTTGGAGACGCCTTTATGTATATTATTCATGTTTGTACCCGTTTGGGGCCAGTATTTACAAAGTAGACTAGTGTATACGTTTCTCATCCTAGGAGGGGAGATGGTCTGTCCCGCAGCCATCAGTACGTCGTACTGGAGATTGTATGCAGGTGCTCGTTAGGTTACGAGTACACTGGACATGACTCGGTGGGAACTGTTGGTTGGTATTATACCTATCGTCAGTTATCAGTTCCCAGGTGACATGAGTACAGCTTAGTCCGTTGACTTGACACAGTCACTTCGCCTTGAGTGTGTTCCCACTGTTCTTAGATTACTATCCTACCACGGCTCTATTGAGTCATGAAAACAGGTAGTAGTTGGGTGCAGTCCCAAAGAACTTGGAGGCAGGGACGGTTAGACAAAATTCGTCTCTCCCGGTATTGAGAGTTGATATCGCGCTGTGTCTATGAGAGCCATTACACAAAGTCCCTGGCCAGGGCAAGCGAGATTTACTGGTAGTGTTTCCAGCATTTTCTTAGGGTGTTCTGGGATACACTCCGACACGACTTGTACCGCTATTAGCGGACTGACGTTTACCGCCCCTTAGGCCCGACATACGATACTCTCAGACGAACTGACCGGACTGTACGGAGATTGTCACATTTAGGCTCAGTAGGAGTTCGAATGGGTTCACCTCATCGGTCTTCTTATCGGCATCTACCTGAGGACCGTTACGTACAGCTAGTACCGCTTGGGGCCTGTGGTTAAACCCACTGCCAGCGTAGTGTCGAGTCTTTAGAGTCCCACACAGAGGGTTGTTCACCTTTGGGCAAAACAGAGTAGAGGTCGTATGGTTTTACGACGGGGTTCGTTCACATACGCGCACTTGTGCACGTTTAGTGTCCGAGCAGTTATTACTAGTGGGCTTTGGTTTAAGACAGATCCTATTATTTGTTTTGGGATTAGTATTGTCTCATTGTATTCGTGTTTTTTCGGAACACGAATGCGGGTACATACGTACAGTTGACAGAACCGGAGAGGGAGAAACCTCATTAGGGTTTTTGACCATTGACTTTTTCAAAACCCTAATGAGAATGAGAAATATGATTAATAATATTAATTAAGGATAATTGTGTCATGGTTAGGGTTAGGTTGACTATTTGACTTGTTGACTTTCATTAACCTTGATATTTTCTTTTGTTAAGCAAAAGATGCTTCTTGAAGCTTGCTTAGCATTAAATGTGAAATGATAGTGGTCAAATCAACTAACCATCACAATTTTCTTAATTATTATTATTATCATATATCTCTAATATGAGAGCAAGGTTCATTCTAGACTCTCATTCTCTCATATTTTTCTCTCTCATGATTTGCTCTCCCTCTTCCTCTCTCTCAAAAGCTTAAGTGTTTCATGTGTTGAAAATCCAAGCTTTGAGACTAAACCATCAAAACACCTCTCTACTCATTCTAGGGTTCTTAGTCTAGTAAGCCAAGCACTCTAGTTATTTCTTGATTGAGGTAGGAGCTCAAGGTAGAGGCCTTCGGGTGGATCTTTCTTTGGCAAAGAGAAGATGAAGAAGAGGAGCTGTCTACACCACTCAAAGAAGCACACAAGAAAAGGAAGCAACACAAGAAGAGAAGGAGTTCAAGCTTTTGGTATAACCTTCTAACCTAGTAGTTAGAACTTGTAGATAGTTTGTTAGTTCATGTTTAGCCAAGATCCTTCAAGGTATGTCTATGTTTCCTTGTGATAAAAATTTGATTTTTACTCTTTCCGCCTCCCCTTAAGTACCGGGGTGGGTAACTTAGACTTACAGTGGTATCAAAGCCTAGCTAAACAACAACTAACATGTTAGCAAAATATTTAGAACTTCGATCCCGAAAAAAATTCGCAAAAACATCAAAATCTAGTGTTTTCTGCCGTTTTCAAAACCAGGTCTGAAAATATTTTCAGAGACCTGAAAAATACATGCAAGGTTTTTTAAGGACACCCAAGAAAAACGAGCTCGTGACTCAATCAGACAACCGCGGAAGCGCGGCGAAACCATGCGTTTCGCCGTGGATCCGCGGCCGAGTCGACTCGGAGTCAACTCGTTTTTCCTGCAAAATGTCCAGCTTGATGTTTTGTGATTTTTCAGATGCTTTGTTTCTGCCCAGATTCTTCTGAGAACAGTGTTGCTTTTAGGGTAGTTTCAAATTGGAATTTTGATCGAAATTCTATAAACTTTAGATAATTGATTATATCTGAAATGTGATATATGTACTAAACGTCGACTAATCGCTATACGTCGATTAGTGGGAGTTGTACATATCTGTGATCTGTAATGTTGGATTGTGCATATGAACTTGTTGGATTGTCACGGATGAATAGCCGGGGTTGTGAGATGAGTGTTTATTTATCTTTCATTTGTTGTAAATTGTAAATTTATGAAATATTATTTTTGGTCGCACATCCGGGTTGAGGTTGTAACCACCATTGTATATTATTTCTTTTACTGTTTTTGCTCCTAGGATAGACCCAAGAAGGGGTGCACAAACTACCGGGTACTTTGAAGTGCTGAGTGGCCTACTCACGTTGTTGAGGGATGCTGCTTCACTTCGAGCATTTGGCGGGTAGTTTGCCGCACCCGTAGAGGTCTAGGGTAGGGTTTGGCTATTCATCGCTGTTGGAGATAGTGCCCTCAAAGTCAATTATTGGATCGCAGGTACGTGATTGCAATGATTGAGGCAGGACCTATACCGATATGACAGTCTTGCTCGAGATGATAGTATGCTATCTGGTTTGTCTTTATCATTGTATACATACTTTAGTTCGCTATTGCATGTTGATAGAGCCCATAGGATTCTTGCTTGACTACCAGCAGTATGATGGCGATCGTATACGTGGGAGCTGGGGTCTATAAGCACATCCTTAAACGTGTCCCTAGTCGTGGGAGTTTCGAGACAGGGCATCAATACTCCAGAGTAGACTAGTGTATACAGTCGAGACCCCGACGAGGGGCGATGGCCGGTCTCACAAGCCATTGGTGTCAGTTGGATCACCTAAGATGTATACAGGTGCTCATTGGGTTATGAGTACACTGGACAGGACTCGCCGGGAACATGATAGTTGGTATTATACATATCGTCAGATAGCAGTTCCCTGGTGACATGTGTACAGGTTAGTTTCTCGACCTGAGATCGTCATTTGTCTCATGTGAGTTCCCACTGTGCTTTGATTCCTACCCTACCACACTCAAAGGAGTTGTGCAAACAGGTATTTTTTGGGTACAGTCCCGAGCCACATGGAGGCAGTGAGCGGATCGTCGGGGATTCGTCTCTCCCGGTATTGGGGGTTGATGTCGCGCAGTGCACGGGTGGCCATCACTAGAAATCCGTGGCCAAGGTAGTGGAGAATTACTGATTTGGATCAATAGTTTCTCAGGTGGTGATGGGCTTCATACCGACACGAATTATCGCGTTATTAGGGGTCTGACTTTATCCACCCCCCTAGACTCGATATGCGATACTCCTTAGACAAACGGACCGGACTGTATATACATTGTCACTGTCAGGCTCAGTAGGGTTTATGGATGAGTTCGCTCGTCAGCTTCCCTTCCAATCAATACATAGGCAAACCGTTACGTATAGCTTGTACCTCTGACGTGTTAGTGGTTATACCCAGTGCCAGTGTGTTGATGAGTCATTAGAGTCCCTTACAGACACTTTCCCAAGTTCGGGCGAAACGTTGTAGAGGCCGTATGGTTTTATGGCAGGGTTCGGAAAATGCACGTGCGTTTTCGCACGTGTCATTTTTCGGGCAGATAATACTGGTCGGCTTTGGTTTAAGCCGGATCCGAGTATTATGCTGTGTAGATATAATATCTTTGTCTCAGTTGCATTTGTATTCGGTCGTAATACAAATGCGGGTATGTTTATACTGTTACGGGGTTATCCTGAAATCCGTTTCGGGGTCGCTTTTGGAAGTTGCCAGTTTCCAGTTTTCTCTCGCCCGTATTTAACATTTGGTTAAATACGGATTTATCTTTTCTTGAGATGAGTGTGGAAGGTTCTATAAGCATCTAGAAGGTGGTGACTGGGATTAGTGACTCATGGTTGCATTTAATGATTCAATTAATGCATGATGACTAGGTTTTTCTGACTCATGCTTTAGCTTTAATGATTCTTGTTAACCTTAGGATATTTCCTCATGATATTTATCCTTGTGGTCACCCTCTTTGCTCCTACCCTCACCTCCCTCTTGTTATATATTGGCTGGTCCCTCCCCTTGAGAAAACATCATGGTTGTTGAAAAAAAGATAGAGTTTTGGATGTATGGAAATTAATATATTCATATCTCATTTTCATATCGATCAAAAAGGCAACTTCATTAACCGTTCGTCCATACCTTTGGACGTAACGAGACAAAGTGTTCTACTCATTCTCTACTTCATCTTGGTCTTCTCTTTTAGAAAACTTGACGACCGAGTTGCCTCGGTTCTGAGGCGGGAGCCCGTTTAAAGATCCGTCGACGTGGTGCCACCTGGGCGAGAAGACTGGAGATTCAGGAGATCGGAGCAGCAGCAACAAAGCGTGGGATGATGGTTAAAGACCGAAGGACTCGGATCGTTCGGTATAACATTTCTACCAACTTTGTAGTTTGTTAGTTTAGCTTTAATGGCAGATCCGGGTTAAAGTATGCGATAGCGCCAGTTGTAAAAAAGTTTTTGTTCCGCATTTGGCGTCTGTTAGACGGCCGGGGTGCTACCGTGGACTTACAGTGGTATCAGAGCCTCACCATTAAGCTATACTAACTTGTGCTAACGCGTTTAAAATATCGATCGAACCGAATTTCGAAAATCACAATTTTCAAGTGCTTAAGTTTCTGTCGATTTTTAAAATGGTCTAAAAATAATTTTACATATCACAGAAAACTAAGCAGGGTTTTTTAAGAATACTGGTAAATTTTGAGCACGTGATCCCACGTGACCGCCGCGGATCCGCGGTCTAACCTAGGGTTTGACCGCGGAACCGCGGCAGTACTGTGGGAACAGTGCGTCAAAATTCTTCAGTAGGCTTTGATGTGGAATTTGTGGTTTTTGGTATAGTTCGTTTGGGCCCAGATTTTGTTACTGTACAGCAGATGTATGTGGGGCCCACTTTGGGAAATTTAGTCGATCGAAATTTTAAACATGTTAGTATACAGTAATTACATTATATCTCCGACCAGGAATGTCATTTGATCGGTAAACCGCGTCTAATTGCTATAGCTCTTTAAGACGGATTTGCGAACGTGACATTCGCGTTGATGTTCTGTGTTGTGCTGTGATGTTGCGGATACGTCGTGGTGGATAGCAGTGTGCAATTATAGTAAAGTTTGGATTTATTTGTACATTTGATATTGTGAGGCGAGCGTCCAACATGTGGACTGCCGTCAGTGCCTGTTGTATAATATTCTTTTGGGGCACGACCGGGTTGAGCTCGATGTACCCGTTGTATATATTTTTATTTCTGTACTAGGTTTACCCCGCGACGGAGTGCACGGATAGCCGGGTTCTAGAGGGCAACGGGTCCGTATCTCATGGTTTTGAGAGGCAGAGGGACCTCACTCTAGAAATGGCAGACTATTTGCCGCACTCGTAGGGGGTACAGGTTGACCCAAGGAAGGGTGCTCAATTTACCGGATTCCATGAAGTGCCGGGTGTTCCATTCACTATGTTGTGGGGGACTACCTCGCTTCAGGTTTTGGCGGGTAACTTGCCGCACCCATAAAGGTCTAGGTTTCATTGCACAGGCTGTCCACACGACCAGGGGAACATCGGGTTTCAGTAGCGGCTCTGTGAAACACGGGGATCCCAGATTATCTGTATTATTCTGTGATGCTTATTACTTTTCTATAATGTTGCATATTATCACGCCTGGAGCGATTATTGTATATTGGTATATATACTATTAGATGTTGTATATGTTTTACACCCGCGCTAGTCTATCCCCCGCTCTGTCTTTAGTTAAGTAACCTAACGGGTGATGACGGGACCCAGTGACGAATGCGGATGGCATATACGTACATTTTATTTTCGTTCTTTTCTGGTGTGATTGATTGATGGGACTGCGTTGATTCTTATCAATGCAAGGATAAAACAAACCTATATTTGATGTTGTTGGAACAAATTTTAAAAGTGTTATTACAAAGACGTTTCTTTTTGTATTGCATAGCGATATTCAGTTTAGAATATCCTGCACCTCATTCGACGAGGCAAGGGCCGAGATCCCTTCACTGGGAGTGACCCCTTGGGCAGAAGTTTGTGTCAGGGTAATAACTTCATTATAGTCGATTACAAGTTACTTTGCATCGCGGTATTCAGTTAGAATATCCTGCACCTCATTCCACGAGGAAAGAGCCGAGATCCCTTCACCGGGAGTGAGCTCTTTAGCAAAAGGTTTTCGTCACTATATTTTTATAAAAAGCTATCAGGTTCCTTCAACGAGATCAAGTTCATTACGTTAAAGGTTTTTCGCCAAAAACCAGCCGTAGCCCTCCGTCATTTCTTATGGATGGTCAGTAGTATTCAAGCTATGTATTTTGACCTAACGCCAAGGCATAGTGTTTGGTAGCTGCTGGGTATTCATTTGTTGCATAGATAGATGAGTTGGTTTGGGACAGTCGTTCTGCCATTTTGACCTAACGCCAAGGGCATGTGCGGGTGGGTTCAAATTGACCTAGATAGTGACGGGTAGAACTTGGCATGTGACTTATGATATTTTGACCTAATGCCAAGGTCATAAGAGCATGGGGCAAAAATTATATCGGGAGTTTCAAACGAACAAGAAACTTGCCAGGCATGCGTATACCTTCTGGAGTGTGATAACTTGAGTGGCTTCCATCAAGTTATCATGCGATGATAGTTGGATCCCGATTCTCACTGATGAGTTGGTTTACTCTTCGGGTGATCCTGATTAATTCTTCTTTCAGGTTTGGAGGAGAATTTGAGATTACTGTAGGAGGTTTTCAAGTTAGTTAAATTGATAACCATTCTGATCTAGGTTAGAGTGCACGCAAAGTGTTTCTTCTCTCTTTCTTTTTTTGGCAGCGACCTTTGACCGACCCTAGACTATGACTCAGTGACCAAGTTGACCGAACCTTCTTAATATACTGGCTTTTGGATTGTCTATAGTTGCATAAGTCATTGCCGCTCCTTCTTTTACCCTTTGCATTTCTCAGAACACCCCGTATTACTATGGATTTCCACTTCCATTGGATAGATCCATCGTATGGTTATATACGAACTCGAAGGGACTTCTTCGAGGATGGATCCTGGTTCAGGAGAAATAGAATTGGTTTATTCAGTTGTCTTTTATTATCACCTTCTCTCAGGTTGCGAGGGCTCCTTAGTTTAGGAGAGTACACCTATTACGCTTATTGGATAGTCTTATTCCAAACCATAGGCTGGTGCCGAAAGGTAGGGAAGGAAGAAAACCAATTAGCCTAAGTAGGGTGTGCAGAAGGTAATATGTAAAGATAAAATGAAGGGATTATAAAGAGGGCAAAGTAAATTGCAACTGTTATCATTCACGACCAAACCGCGTACTTCATCGCCACTCCTATTTCGCTTTTTACTTTTTCCCCAGTTCTTGAGAAATAGAATAAGGTATTATTCAGATTGTCTTTTATCATCACCTTCTCTCAAGTTGCGAGTACTCCTTGGTTTAGGAGGGTTCACCTATTATGCTTACTGGATAGTCTTCTTCCAAACCATAGGCTGGTACCGAACGGTAGGGAAGGAAGAAAACCACTTAGCCTAACAATGGTGTACAGAAGGTAACGACTAAAAGACAAATAAAGGGATTTGGAGAGATGGCAAATGAAATATACGGTTTAAGTCATGAATTGGATTATGGAAGAGGCATTACTAGGAATACCAGGATACCCCTATGAGACATTTTAATGTTTCAGTTTCACTGCGCATTGTTTAAAGGAAAACTGTTTCCCGATTAGATACTTACTCCAGGGTATGTATTTACCAGGTTTCATTCTCATATCTGTATCGTTTTTACACATGATGAGTGGGAGTAAGTTATTGGGAATTAAGGTGATCATCCTCATCATATCGGAATTCGTTGTAATTGGTGATATTTGAGGAAATCGCCTGGGTACAGTTTTCAACTTACGATGCACAGGTTTTGAGTTATTCAAACTCATGGGACTTATACAGAGTATTGTATATTGTCCAGTGTCCGTAAGGACAAAGGAGTAGGTTCTCGTACTATGTTCTGTTTACTTATGACTTCTTTAGTTTTTAGACAAGTGTTTCGTAGAAATACAATGTCTAAGTTTTGAGAAGTTGTGGGTATAAGAATAAAGTAGAGAACCAGATGTCGCAAGTATCGAAGATATAGATTCTTGTGAATGGTATTTAGATAATAGTAATGGTTTTTAGAAACTTGTTTCTCTTTCAGGTTACTCATAATTGGATGGATTCCTAAGTTGAGCAATGCTGATTAGCCTTTTTCCATTAAGTTGATGTGCACTGGAGACAGCTGCATGATTTGAATCTGGTTCCAATTAAATTAGTGCCTCTGTTTCTATATTGGATATAGAATGGTTCATATCTTAACAATGTTAAGGTAAGGGGAGTTGTCCAGCTTATACTTAAAACTAGACACTAGATAACTCAAGGCATGTTTCTGTAATGGTAGTTTGTGGGTTGACCATGGTTTTGACGAAGGTTGACATTTCTACTATCTGATAGATCAATAGTGATATTGTTCATGACTCGCCACAGTTTTATTAAAATGGATTTTTTCATAAAACAATAGTGAGAGTATGGTAGAACTGGAAGAGATTCCAGAACCGCAAACGATTACGGAAAATTTAATAGGACTTATATATTCAATCAGATTTGACATTACAATAGCCACTCCACAGATATGGTGGGTAATCTCAGACACCCGAGAGGTACTCCGGTAGCCTCAAGGACGGTGACAGGGAGGTTCTTGTTTACCCAGACTTGACACTACTGTTGTTCCAAACTATGAGACCCGGCAAGAGGATAAGTATAACGTCGTTCTAAACTAGCTTTAGAAGTGTACGTAGATATTATTCTACCAGAGGGATGTCGCAGTCAGTGGGAGCAGCGGAAGAATAGTGGGCAAGTAGCTTATGTCTATTTATAGACTTAAGCAAATATAGCGGAGATAAGATCATCTAATTTTGATGTGACAGTCATAGGTTTGACTTCATCAGAATAGGAGATGGATCTGTTAAGAAGGTAGTAGGGTGTGATGTCCTGGTATTTGGATGACATACACAGAGTAGGAAGTAAAATTTCTATACTACGATCGGTTATACTTTGGTCGTCACACAGTTGTTTCTCCATACAGGATATAGATATAATATCAGACATTCTGGTTACTAGATCTATGGTTTTAGATCTAGATTTGGGTAGTTTCCCAATATGGGTACTTTGACAGTATTCTAATAGTATTTTAGAATAGATGACTCCTGGTATGGTGGTGTACCTGCAGGTGATGGAGTCACCCTCTCTAAAGGTGTCTTACAAACTAAAAGAGGAGAGGGGTGTGCATGATTGGCAGATCACTTGCTTAGGCAATTGAGTCAATCATGAGATGTCAAGTACCACACCAGATGTTGTTTTTTCACTAGATGCAATAAGTTTATATTAATCCAATCCTGGAGAAGCATAAGGAAGCAGCTTTAGAACATGAGTTAATGTTCTACGGATTTGATGACGGCAGCCTCCTTCGGGAGACGGTTATCATTCCAGGCTTTAATGGTGACATGAATGACAAAGTGATTGTCAGAGTTATAGTTTTCCTTATGATGAGGGACAATATTATGGATAGGTGGTCCAAGAGGATACTGTGGGAGGCATGGAGCTGGATACTGATTAGGTTCAGTTATCGATACAGTCTAAGAAGTTTGGATTTGGAGTTCATTTATGAACTAGGTCCCATCAGATATTCAGACATATTCTAAGACATGTATTACTCGATTCGGGAGATGGTTTTCTCTGCGAACTTGAGATTAAGAGAGACATAGAAAGAAACATCATGGCGGATCCACTCACTGAGGCTATTTCTCGAACACAAGAGTTTTACAAACTAGCTTTGTGAAACTGATTAGTAGAGGAGTTGGATGTTCGGTATCACACGGGCTGTGAGTATGCGACATCGCAATAATTAGCCTTAAGTGCAAGTGGGAGATTGTTGGAGATAGTGCCCTCAAAGTCAATTATTGGATCGCAGGTACGTGATTGCAATGATTGAGGCAGGACCTATACCGATATGACAGTCTTGCTCGAGATGATAGTATGCTATCTGGTTTGTCTTTATTATTGTATACATGCTTTAGTTCACTATTACATGTTGATAGAGCCAATAGGATTCTTGCTTGACTACCAGCAGTATGATGGCGATCATATACGTGGGAGCTGGGGTCTATAAGCACATCCTTAAACGTGTCCCTAGTCGTAGGAGTTTCGAGACAAGGCAACGATACTCCAGAGTAGACTAGTGTATACAGTCGAGACCCTGACGAGGGGCGATGGCCGGTCTCATAAGCCATTGGTGTCAGTTGGATCACATAAGATGTATACAGGTGCTCATTGGGTTATGAGTACACCGGACAGGACTCGCCGGGAACATGATAGTTGGTATTATACATATTGTCAGATAGCAGTTCCCTGGTGACATGTGTACAGGTTAGTTTATCGACCTGAGATCGTCATTTGTCTCGTGTGAGTTCCCACTGTGCTTTGATTCCTACCCTACCACCCTCAAAAGAGTTATGCAAACAGGTATTTATTGGGTACAGTCCCGAGCCACATGGAGGCAGTGAGCGGATCATCGGGGATTCGTCTCTCCCGGTATTGGGGGTTGATGTCGCGCAGTGCACGGGTGGCCATCACTAGAAATCCTTGGCCAAGGTAGTGGAGAATTACTGATTTGGATCAGTAGTTTCTCAGTTGGTGATGGGCTTCATACCGACACGAATTATCGTGTTATTAGGGGTCTGACTTTATCCATCCTCCTAGACTCGATATGCGATACTCTTTAGACGAACGGACCGGACTGTATATATATTGTCGCTGTCAGGCTCAATAGGGTTTATGGATGAGTTCGCTCGTCAGCTTCCCTTCCAATCAATACATAGGCAAACCGTTACGTACAGCTTGTACCTCTGACGTGCTAGTGGTTATACCCAGTGGCAGTGTGTTGATGAGTCATTAGAGTCCCCCATAGACAGTTTCCCAAGTTCGGACGAAACGTTGTAGAGGCCGTATGGTTTTATGGCAGGGTTCGGAAAATGCACGTGCGTTTTCGCACGTGTCATTTTTCGGGCAGATAATACTGGTCAGCTTTGGTTTAAGCCGGATCCGAGTATTATGCTGTGTAGATATAATATCTTTGTCGCAGTTGCATTTGTATTCGGTCGTAATACGAATGCGGGTATATTTATACTGTTACGGAGTTATCCTGAAATCCGTTTCGGGATCGCTTTTGGAAGTTGCCAGTTTCCAGTTTTCTATCGCCCGTATTTAACATTTGGTTAAATACGGATTTATCTTTTCTTGAGATGAGTGTGGAAGGTTCTAGAAGCATCTAGAAGGTGGTGACTAGGATTAGTGACTCATGGTTGCATTTAATGATTCAATTAATGCATGATGACTAGGTTTTTATGACTCATGCTTTAGCTTTAATGATTTTTGTTAACCTTAGGATATTTCCTCATGATATTTATCCTTGTGGTCACCCTCTTTGCTCCTACCCTCACCTCCCTTTTGTTATATATTGGCCGGCCCTTCCCCTTGAGAAAACATCATGGTTGTTGGAAAAAAGATAGAGTTTTGGATGTATGGAAATTAACATATTCATATCTCATTTTCATATCGATCAAAAAGGCAACTTCCTTAACCGTTCGTCCATAGCTTTGGACGTAACGAGATGAAGTGTTCTACTCATTGTCTACTTCATCTTGGTTGTCTCTTTTAGCAAACTTGACGACCGAGTTGCCTCGGTTTAGAGGCGGTACCCCGTTTAAAGATCCGTCGACGTGGTGCCACCTGGATGAGAAGACTGGAGATTCAGGAGATCGGAGCAGCCGCAACAAAGCATAGGATGATGGTTAAAGACCGAAGGACTCGGATCGTTCGGTATAACATTTCTACCCACTTTGTAATTTGTTAGTTTAGCTTTAATGGCAGATCCAGGTTAAAGTACGCGATAGCGCAAGTTGTAAAAAATTTTTTGTTCCGCATTTGGCGTCTGTTAGACGGCCGGGGCACTACCGTGGACTTACAATCGCGACCGTGTAATCCGTCTTTCGTTGCAGGCTCGAACGAAACGCGGATTCCTAGCATATCCAATGTGTTCATCTGTGATCTGGAATGGCTATCATTGCATCTGATAAATGTATATATATATATATATATATATATATATATATATATGATATCTAGTAGGCGTTGCTTATGTTTTGCATCCGCGCTAGTCCAGCCCCCGCTCTGTCGTTAGTTAAGTAACCTAACGGGTGATGACGGGGCCCCGTGGCGAATGCGGATGGCATAAGCGTACGTCATATTTTCGTTGTTTTCTGCAATGGTAGGGTTAATTGATGGGACGCATTATATTAATGCAAAGAAAATAAACCAAAGTTAAATCGTTGGAACAATTTCAAAACCACTCGGTTTTTTCCAAAATAGAAAACTCTTAAAAACGCAGAGCTTAAACCACTCCTTTTAAAAGCTATCAGGTTCCTTCGATTATATCAAGTTCACTACGTTCACGGTTTCGCCAAAACCATTCTTAGCCCTCCGTCATTTCAGTTAAATATTCAGAAGTATTCAAGCTATGTATTTTGACCTCCGCCAAGGCATAGTGATTGGTAGCTACCGAATTTTTATCTGTTGCATAGATAGATGCGTTTGTTTGAGACAGTCGTACTACTATTTTGGCCTTCGTCAAGGGTATATACGGGTAGGTTCAAATTAACCTGGATGATGACGGGTAGAACTTGACATGTGACTTATGATATATTGGCCTTCGTCATGGTCATAAGAGCATGGGGCAAAAATCCATATCGGGAGTTTCTAAAGAAACTGAAACTTGCTAGTGTTGCATACCATTTGGAGTGTGATGATTTTGGTAGGATTCTTTCAGTTTTATCACACGATAATATTTGGATCCCGATCCTACTGTGAGTATATGCTACTCCACAAGAAACTTTCACACTTAACGATCAATGCTATAAACCAAGTAGGTGTCTAGATAGGTGTTAGCGGGGCTACGCCCACAGGGAAAAGAGGTTATTTAATTAAGGAACTTCGCGAAAGCGTCGTAAAACCCCCTCGAAGTACCGACACTGGCCTGGCTGAACGGTTAAGCAAGTATTGTACGGTGAGATCAATCCCGACTAATTCTTCTTTTATGGTGTGAGGAAGGATTCGAGAAACAGTGGGAGCTATCCTGTTTAGACAAACTAAAAATCACTCTAAACTTGTAAGAGTATCATGCTAAAGTGTTTCTTCTCTCTCTCCTAATTGCAGCGACCAAACATCATAACCGGCCTTAAGTTACTATTAGATAAAAATATACTGGCAGGGCCAAACTACCAAGATTGGCTCAGGAATGTCAAAATGGCAACACTTATGACAAGTTGGGGTATCTCCTTACCACTAAAGGCCCCGCCGTCCCAGGTCCAGAATCCAGTGTCGCGGATAAGGAAATCCGTAAGACCTGGGAGATTGACTGCGCGAAGGCCAAGTGCCTCGTGCTTGCCTCTATAGACAATAAACATCAGAGGAGGCATGAGAATATGGACCTTGAATCCATATTTCTCCATACTAAGGATCTATATGGAGAGCAGTCCCGTATCGCTAGATACGAAACCTCGAAAAAGCTGTTTCAAGCGAGGTTGGCCGTCAGATCATCTGTAGCGGAACACGTGCTTAAGATGAATGGCGACATTGAGGAGCTCGCGGACCTCGGGACCATATTAGAGAACGAGCTCTACACTGACTTGATTCTCCAGTCCCTTCCTTCCACCTACGCCCAGTTTATCCTGAACTTCAACTTGCAAGGAAAAGAAGTTGAACTTCCGGAACTCCTCAACCTGTTGAGGAGTGCAGAGGACACCCTACAGAAAGTCAGGGAAATACCCGCTTTGTTTGTTGGAGGAGCTTCCTCTTCTAGGTCCAAGACGAAAACCAAAGGAAAGAAGAAGAAGGCCCCCACCAAACCAAGGGGCGGTGTTAATAAGGTGGAAGCCAAGGGAAAGGCAAAGGTAGCAAAGATAGCGGGATAGATTGTGGGGAAAGAAGAATGCTTTTATTGTCACAAGAAAGGACACTGGAAGAAAGATTGCAGGGCTTGGAAGGCCAAGAACCAGGACCCGAAGCAAGTTGTGGCTTCGGCTTAAGGTGTGTATGTTATTGAAAACTGTCAGTCAATCAATTCTACTTCCTTGGTATTGGATACCGGATCAGGATCTCATATCTGTAATTCTTTGCAGGCACTGAGAAGGCGTAGAGCTTTGAAGGCATGTGATATGACCCTCAGAGTTGCAAACGGAGCTGTTGGAGATAGTGCTCTCAGAGTCAATTATTGGATCACAGGCACGTGATTGCAATGATTGAGGGAGGACCTATCCCGGGACGACAGTTTTACTCGAGATGATAGTATGCTATCAGGTTTATCTTTATCATCATGTACTGCTTTAGGTGACCTGATAGGTCGCTATTGCACGTTGATAGAGCCACTAGGATTCTTGCTTGACTGCCAGCATTATGAGGGCGATCATATAAGTGAGAGCTGGAGTCTATAAGCACATCCTTAAAAGGTCCCTAGTCGTGGGAGTTTCGAGACAGGGCATCGATTCTCCAGAGTAGACTAGTGTATACAGTCGATACCCCGACGAGGGACGGTGGCCGGTCTCACAAGCCACTGGTGTCAGTTGGTTCACCTAAGATGTATACAGGTGCTCATTGGGTTATAAGTACACCGGACAGGACTCGCCGGGAATATGCTAGTTGGTCTTATACCTGACGTCAGATAGCAGTTCCCTGGTGACATGTGTACAGGTTAGTTCATCGACCTGAGATCGTCATTTGTCTCGTGTGAGTTCCCACTGTGCTTTGATTACTACCCTACCACGGCTCAAAGGAGTCGTGCAAATAGGTTTTATTTGGGTACAGTCCCGAGCCATATGGAGGCAGTGAGCGGATCTTCAGGGGTTCGTCTCTCCCGGTATTGGGGGTGAGGTCGCGCTGTGTCTAGGAGAGCCATTACACGAAGTCCTTGGCCTAGGCAAGAGATTTACTGGTAGGTATTCCAGTAATATCTCAGGATGTTCTGGGCTACACTCCGACACGACTTGTACCGCTTTTGGGGGTCTGACTTTTACCAACCCCCTAGGCCCGCCATGCGATGCTCGTAGACGAACGGACCGGACTGTACGGATATTGTCACTGACAGGCTCAGTAGGGTGTCAGGATGAGTTCGCTCATCGACGTCCCTTTTGGTCAATAGCTGGTGGCCCGTTACGTATTGGCTTATACCTCTGACGTGCTAGTGGTTAAATCCACAGCCATAGTATTGACGAGTCTTTAAAGTCCACCACACTTTCAGTTACTCAAGCTTTCGGGCGAAACGCTGTAGAGGCCGTATGGAGATATGGCAGGGTCCGATCAGATACGTGCGGTATTGCACGGATCAGGATCGGACGGTTTGTACTAGAGGCCGTATGGATTTATGGCAAGGTTCGATCGGATACGTGCGGTATTGCACGGATCAGGATCGAACGGATATTACTAGCCGGCTTTGGTTTAAGCCGGATCCTAGTTTAGTACAGTGTAGATTTTGTCTCTTTGCATTTGTATCCGGTCGGAATACAGATGCGGGTGTGCATGCACAGTATCGGGGTTTTTCTGTAATTTATTACGGGACCAGTTTTCTGGAGTTGCCAGTTTGCTTTCCGTTCCGGCCGGTTTTCCTTTGTTCTTTCCCGGCCGGACTTTTCCGATGGAGGGGGTTATTTGCAATTGTGCAAATAACATTTATGGAGGGGGTTTCTTGCAAATATATTCATTATGATATGTTTAGCATCTTTCATCCATGATTTTGCATTAATGAGATTTGATGTGAATAGAAGTGATAAGCATGGTTGATGTTTTGTTTAAGGTCACCTCTTGCTTTATCCTACACTCACATCCCTTCATGAGTTTTGTTTATCCCTCCACCATTCTCACTTTAGCATGGCCGGCTACAATTTGGAGGAGGAGAGAAAATGAGAGTTTTCATTTTGGTGAGAAAATTTCATCATTTCATTCCATGCTTGATAAATGAGAGTTCCACTTGAAAGTTCCAATCCATTCCTCCATCAAGGCAACATAACCCCAAAGAGACAAGCATCATCTACACTACATTATACAGCACATCTTGGGCATGTCAACTTGCCGGCTTCATGCCCGAGTTGCCTCGGTATAGAGGCGGGAGCCCGTAAAAGAAACAGGCGATGTGGTGCCCTTCCGGCGAGGAGGCGACGACCGGAGTTTCCGCGGGAGATCGGGACGATGACGAGAAGACCGGAGGACTCGGATCACTCGGTACATCTCTTCCCTATCTTATTACTTTGCTAGATCTAGTTTAATGGCCCGATCCCGGGTTTAGTGCGCGGTGGTGCCGGTTTGCTAAGTTCGCAAAATTAAAGTTTATCACCGTTTCCGCATTTGGCCGTCGGATTGACGGCCGGGGCGCCGCCGTGCACTTTCAGTGGTATCAGAGACTCGCCATTAACTTCGTCTAGCTTCGTTTGATGTGTTTGCATTTCCGATCGACCAAAATTCTAAAAACTCGCGTTTTTCCTCACATCAGTTTTCTGTCGAAATTTTTTGATGTCCAAAAATTTTTCAGGTTGTAAAAAACTAATGTACTGGAAATTCTAAGACTACTGGGAAAATTCGACACAGTCAGTCGACCATTGAAGCGCGGAACCGCTGCCAAACCCCCCCTTGGGCCGCGGTTCCGCCGCACATTGGTTTCGTCACTGTATCATTTTTTTTCCAGTGGGCTTCTGGGCTTATTTTAGGGGTTTTGGAATATTAATTTTGGGCCCAGATTTTCTGTGAGTGCTACAGTATTTCTTGGGGGCCCACTTGTTAATTTTTGATCGATCGGATATTTTAAACACATTATTTCACAGTATTTACATTATATCTGCGACCGTGAATGTCACTCGATCGGTAAATCCGGTCTAACTGCTATAGCCCGGTTAGACGGATTTGCGAACGTGACTTTCACGTTGATGTTTTGTGATTTTGCTGTGATGTTGCGGATCGGTCGTGGGGGATAGCCTGGATGCAATGCTAGTACAGTTTTGTTATATTATGTACATTTGATATTGCGGGGTGAGCGTCCGACATGTGGACTGCCGTCACTGCCTGTTTGTATTATTCTTTTGGGGCACGACCTGGTTGCGGTTGATGTACCCGTTGTATGTATATTTTACTTTCTGTACTAGGGTTACCCCGCGGAGGGGTGCACGGATAGCCGGGTTTTAGAGGGCAACGGGCCCGCATCTCAGGGCATTGAGACGGAGGGGGCTTCAGTCTGGAGTTGGCGGGCTATTCGCCGCACTCGTAGGGGGTACAGGTTGACCCAGGAGGGGTGCCCAAGTTACCGGATTCCGTGAAGTGCTGGGTGGTCCATTCACGGTGCTGAAGGGGGCTGCCTCGCTTCAGGTTTTGGCGGGTGACTTGCCGCGCCCGTAGGGGTCTAGGATTTCATTGCACAGGCTATCCACACGACCAGGGGAACGTCGGGTTTCAGTAGTGGCTCTGTGAAACCCGGGGATCCCAGATATCTGTATTGTTCTGTGATGCTGTACATTTCTGTGATGTTGCATTTTATCACGCTTTGAGCGAAATACTATATATTGGTATATATATTAGTAGATGTTGTATATGTTTTTCATCCGCGCTAGTCCAGTCCCCGCTCTGCCGTTAGTTAGCTAACCTAACGGGTGATGACGGGACCCAGTGGCGAATGCGGATGGCATATACGTACGTCAGTATATTTTCGTTCTTTGTGGTGTGGTCAATTGATGGGACTGCGTTGATTCGGATCAATGCAAGTTAAACAAACCTAATCTGATGTTGTTGGAACACTTTTCAAAAAACTGTTATTGCAAGGACGTTCACTTTTGTTTTGCATCGTGGTATTCATTTGGAATATCCTGCTCCTCAGTCGACGAGGCAAGGGCCGAGATCCCTTCACCGGGAGTGACCCCTTGGACAGAAGTTTGCGTCAGGGCATTAACTTCACCATAGCCGATTACTTTTGCTTTGCATCGTGGTATTCATTTGGAATATCCTGCACCCCATTCTACGGGGAAAGAGCCGAGATCCCTTCACCGGATGTGACCTCTTTAGTAAAGGTTTTCGTCACTATATTTTCTAAAAAGCTATCCGTTCCTTCAACGATATCAAGTTCATTACGTTAAAGGTTTTCGCCAGAAACCATTCGTAGCCCTCCGTCGTTTCATATGGGTAGTCAATAGTATTCAAGCTGTGTATGTTGGCCAAAGTCAAGGCACAGTGATTGGTAGCTATTGGGTATTCATATGCAGCATAGATAGATGCGTTGGTTTGGGACAGTCGTACTGCCATTTTGGCCAAAGTCAAGGGTAGGTACGGGTGGATTCAAATTAACCTGGAGAATGACGGGTTGAACTTGAAATGTGACTTATGATATGTTGGCCAAAGTCAAGGTCATAAGAGCATGGGGTAAAAATCACATCGGGAGTTTCAAAAGAACTGAAACTTGCCAGATATGCGCATACCTTCTGCAGTGTGACACCGTGAGCGGATTCCGTCACGTTATCATGCGATGATAGTTGGATCCCGATTCCCACTGATGAGTTGGTTTACTCCTCGGGTGACCCCGACTAATTCTTCTTTCAGGTTTGGAGGAGAATTTGAGGTACAGTGGGAGGTTTCCTGATTAGATAAAGTGATAACCATTCTGATCTAGGTTAGAGTGCACGCTGAGTGTTTCTTTTCTCTCTCTCTCTCTGGCAGCGACCATTGACCCGACCCTAAGACTATGACTCAGTGACCAAGTTGACCGAACCTTCTGAACACTGGCTTTTGGATTGTCAGAGTTGCAGACCTCATTGCCACTCCTACTTTTACCCTTTTTCTCCAGGACACCCCGTATTACTGCGAACATCCACTTCCATTGGACAAAGCCATCGTATGGTTAGATACGAACTCGAAGGAATTCGAGGATGGTTTCCGGTTCTGGAGAAAACGGATAAGGTTTATTCAGTTGTCTTTTCCTTTTTGCCTTCTCTCAAGTTACGAGTACTCCTTAGTTTAGGAGATAGTACACCTATTACGCAAATTGGATAGTCTTCTTCCAAACCTTAGGCTGGTGCCGACCGGTAGGGAATGAAGAAAACCAATTAGTCTAAACGGTGTGCAGAAGGTATTAAGATTAAGACAAAGCAAGGGATTAGTAAGAGGGCAAAGTAAATTGCGACTGATATTCACGACCAAACCAAATATTTCTTCGCCAATCCTAAATCACCTTTGTATTTATCCAGGACACTCCATATCACTACGAAGATCCACAGTTTATTGGATACTCCATCGTATGGTTATATACGAACTCGAAAGGAACTTGTTCCAGTTCGGGGATGGATTCTGGTCCAGGAGAAATAGGAATAAGGTTTATTCGGTTGTCTTTTATCTTCACCTTCTCTCGCATTGCGAGTACTCCTAGGACTAGGACAGTACACCCATTATGCTTATTGGATAGTCTTCTTCCAAACCATAGGCTGGTGCCGAACGGTAGGGAAGGAAGAAAACCAATCGGCCTAAAGGGGTGTGCAGAAGGTAATGACTAAAGACATATAAAGGGATTTGGAGAGGTGGCAAAGAATTACACGGTTATAGTTGTTAATCTGGATAATGGTAGAGGCATTACTAGAAATACCAGGATACCCCATCGAAACATTTTAATGTTTCAGTTCAACTGTGTACTGTTAAAAGAGAACTGATTTCCCGATTGGACACTTGCTCCAGGGTATGTATTTACTAGGTTTGATTCTCACATCTGTATGGTTTTACAGATGATGAGTGGGAGTAGGTTATTGGGAATTGGGTAATCATCTTCATTATATCGGGATTCGTTGTAATCGGTGATATTTGAGGAGATCATCTGGGCTGTTTGCCGGTCGGCAAATTTTTGGTTTTGAATATCCGCTGTTGTGCACCAATTTCAAATTGATATATTTGTACGTCTATTTTCATAGAGTGAGATATACCTTTTGATATTATGTCGATGACATTTACCTATATCACTGGATGGTTAGGTAAGGAGCATTAAACAGCGGTGTAATTCTTCTTAACCATAAGTACAGTTTTCAACCTACGACACACAGTGAAAGAGTTGTCAGACTCAGCGGACTTATACAGAGTATTGTATGTTGTCCAGTATCCATTAGGACAGAGGGGTTGGTCCTCATACTATATCCTGTTTACTTGTAACTTCTCTAGTTCTTAGACATGTGTTTCGCAGAAACACAGGGTCTAAGTTTTGAGGAGTTATAGGTATTTGAATAGAGTAGAGAACCAGGTGTAGCAAGTATCGGGATTCTTCAAAGTGATCGAAGATGTAGATACTTGTGTATGGTATTCAGTTGATAGTAATGATAAAGAGAAATTGCTTCTCTTTCAGGTTACTCATAATTGGAAGCATTCCTAAGTTGTGTAACGCTGATCGGCCTCTCTCCATTTAGTTGACATGCACTGGAGATAGCTGCATGATTTGAATCTTGTTCAATTAAATCAGTGCCTCTGGTTCTATATTGGATATAGAACAGTTCATATCTTAACGATGTTAAGGTACGGGGAGTTGTCCGGCTTATGATTAAAACCCGACACTGGAGAACTCAAGGCACGTTTCTGTAATGGCTGTTTGTGGGTTGACCCAGGCTGTGACGAGGGTTGACTTTCTACCATATGGGAGATCAATAGTAATATTGTTCTAGACTCGCCACAGTTTTAATAAAAATGGATTTTTCAGAAAACAGTAGTGGGAGTATGGTAGAACTGGAAGTGATTTCAGAACCGCAAACGATTACTGAAGATTTGATAAGGAACCTAAAGATTCAATCTAGTTTGACATTCCATTGGCCACTCCGCAGATACGGTGGGTAACTTCAGGCACCCGAGAGGTACTCCGGTAGCCTCAAGGACGGTGACAGGGAAGTTCTTGTTTACCCACACTTGCCATTGTTGTTGTTCCAGACTGCGAGACCCGGCAGGAGGATGAGTATAGCGTCGTTCTAAACCAGCTTTAGAAGTGCACGTCTATATGACTCTGCCAGAGGGTTGTCGTGGTCAATGGAGCAGCGGAAGCATTGGTGGACATCAGGCTTATGTCTATTTATAGACTAAAGCAGATATAGCGGAGATAGATCATCTATTTCTGATGTGACAGTCATAGGTTTGACGTCATCAGAATAGGGGATGGATCTGTTGAGAAGGTAGTAGGGTGTGATATCCAGGTTTTGGATGACATACAGTAGGGAGTGACATTCCTATACTACGATCGGTTATATTTTGGTCGTCACACAGTGGTTTCTCCACATGGGACTTGGACATTATATCAGACATACTGGTTACTAGGTCTATGGTTTTAGATCTAGATTTGGGTGGTTTCCCAATCAAGGTACTTTGACAGCATTCTAAGAGTATTTAGAATGGACGACTCCTTGCATGGTAGTGTACCTGCAGGTAATGGAGTCACCCTCTCTAAAGGTGTCTTATAGACTAAAGTAGAGAGGGATGCGCATGATTGGCAGATCACTTGCTTAGGCAATTGAGTCAATCATGAGATGTCAAGTACCACACCAGATGTTTATCTTGCACTGGATGCAATAAGTTGACATTGATCCAATCCTGGAGAAACAGTCGGAAGCAGTTTTAGAACATAAGTGGATGTTCTAAGGATATGATAACGACAGCCTCATTTGGGAGACAGTTATCATTCCAGGCTTCCAAGGTGACATGGACGACAAGGAGGTTGTCAGAGTTATAGTTTTCCTTCTGACGAGGGGCAGTATTCTGGACAGGTGATCCAGGCAGATACTGAGGGAGGCATGGCGCAGGATACTGATTAAGTTCAGTTGACAATACAGTCTAAGAAGTTTGGATTTGGAGTTCATTTATGAGTTAGGTCCCATCAGACATCCAGACATTCTAAGACAGGTATTGCTCATTTCGGGAGATGGCTTTCTCCGCGAACTTGAGATATAGAGAGACATAGAAAGAAACATCTAGGCGGATCCACTTACCGAGGCTAATCCTCGAACGCAAGAGTTTCGCAAACATGCTTTGTAAGACTGACTAGTAGAGGAGTTGGGTGTTCGGTATCACACGGGCTGTGAGTATGCGACATCGCAATAATTAGCCTTGAGTGCAAGTGGGAGATTTTTGGAGATAGTGCTCTCAGAGTCAATTATTGGATCACAGGCACGTGATTGCAATGATTGAGGGTGGACCTATCCCGGGACGACAGTCTTACTCGAGATGATAGTATGCTATCTGGTTTATCTTTATCATCGTGTACTGCTTTAGGTGACCTGACAGGTCACTATTGCACGTTGATAGAGCCACTAGGATTCTTGCTTGACTGCCAGCAGTATGAGGGCGATCATATAAGTGAGAGCTGGAGTCTATAAGCACATCCTTAAAAGGTCCCTAGTCGTGGGAGTTTCGAGACAGGGCATCGATTCTCCGGAGTAGACTAGTGTATACAGTCGAGACCCCGACGAGGGACGGTGGCCGGTCTCACAAGACACTGGTGTCAGTTGGTTCACCTAAGATGTATACAGGTGCTCATTGGGTTATGAGTACACCGGACAGGACTCGCCGGGAATATGCTAGTTGGTCTTATACCTGACGTCAGATAGCAGTTCCCTGGTGACATGTGTACATGTTAGTTCATCGACCTGAGATCGTCATTTGTCTCGTGTGAGTTCCCACTGTGCTTTGATTACTACCCTACCACGGCTCAAAGGAGTCGTGCAAACAGGTTTTTGTTGGGTACAGTCCCGAGCCACATGGAGGCAGTGAGCGGATCTTCAAGGGTTCGTCTCTACCGGTATTGGGGGTGAGGTCGCGCTGTGTCTAGGAGAGCCATTACACGAAGTCCTTGGCCAAGGTAGGAGATTTGCTGGTAGGTATTCCAGTAGTATCTCAGGGTGTTCTGGGCTACACTCCGACACGACTTGTACCGCTTTTGGGGGTCTGACTTTTACCAACCCCCTAGGCCCGCCATGCGATGCTCGTAGACGAACGGACCGGACTGTACGGATATTGTCACTGACAGGCTCAGTAGGGTGTCAGGATGAGCTCGCTCATCGACGTCCCTTTTGGTCAATAGCTGGTGGCCCGTTACGTATTGGCTTATACCTCTGACGTGCTAGTGGTTAAATCCACAGCCATAGTATTGACGAGTCTTTAGAGTCCACCACACTTTCAGTTACTCAAGCTTTCGGGCGAAACGCTGTAGAGGCCGTATGGAGATATGGCAGGGTCCGATCAGATACGTGCGGTATTGCACGGATCAGGATCGGACGGTTTGTACTAGAGGCCGTATGGATTTATGGCAAGGTTCGATCGGATACGTGCGGTATTGCACGGATCAGGATCGAACGGATATTACTAGCCGGTTTTGGTTTAAGCCGGATCCTAGTTTAGTACAGTCTAGATTTTGTCTCTTTGCATTTGTATCCGGTCGGAATACAGATGCGGGTGTGCATGCACAGTATCGGGGTTTTTCTGTAATTT
Source organism: Agapanthus africanus (assembly GCA_030015575.1). Lineage (NCBI taxonomy): Eukaryota > Viridiplantae > Streptophyta > Magnoliopsida > Asparagales > Amaryllidaceae > Agapanthus > Agapanthus africanus. The sequence goes on along the minus strand of CM057343.1, from coordinate 373,200,389 downwards.
ATTACGGGACCAGTTTTCTGGAGTTGCCAGTTTGCTTTCCGTTCCGGCTGGTTTTCCTTTGTTCTTTCCCGGCCGGACTTTTCCGATGGAGGGGGATATTTGCAATTGTGCAAATATCATTTGTGGAGGGGGTTTCTTGCAAATATATTCATTATGATATGTTTAGCATCTTTCATCCATGATTTTGCATTAATGAGATTTGATGTGAATAGAAGTGATAAGCATGGTTGATGTTTTGTTTAAGGTCACCTCTTGCTTTATCCTACACTCACCTCCCTTCATGAGTTTTGTTTATCCCTCCACCATTCTCACTTTAGCATGGCCGGCCACAATTTGGAGGAGGAGAGAAAATGAGAGTTTTCATTTTGGTGAGGAAATTTCATCATTTCATTCCATGCTTGATAAATGAGAGTTCCACTTGAAAGTTCCAATCCATTCCTCCATCAAGGCAACATAACCCCAAAGAGACAAGCATCATCTACACTACATTATACAGCACATCTTAGGTATGTCGACTTGTCGGCTTCATACCCGAGTTGCCTCGGTATAGAGGCGGGAGCCCGTAAAAGAAACAGGCGATGTGGTGCCCTTCCGGCGAGGAGGCAACGACCGGAGTTTCCGCGGGAGATCGAGACGATGACGAGAAAACCGGAGGACTCGGATCACTCGGTACATCTCTTCCCTATCGTGTTACTTTGCTAGATCTAGTTTAATGGCCCGATCCGAGGTTTAGTGCGCGGTGGTGCCGGTTTGCTAAGTTCGCAAAATTAAAGTTTATCACCGTTTCCGCATTTGGCCGTCGGATTGCCGGCCGGGGCGCCGCCGTGCACTTACAGGAGCAAGCATGGATGTTGAGTCCGTGGGGGACTATCACTTAGGGTTAACAGATGGACATGTTTTGGTTTTGCGCAACTGTTATTTTGTACCCAGTTCGACTTGTAATATCATATCTGTATCTTTAATGTCTAAAGAAGGTTATGATTTTGCATTTGTAAGCAATGTTGTGAACATTCACCTTATTTATGTTTTGATTGGGTCGGGTACATTAAGCAATGGGATATACGTATTAAACAAACCGCAGATTTTCAATATCCAAAATACAAACAAAAGAAAGTCTCCAGAAATAAATCATGCTTTCTTATGGCATTGTAGACTGGGTCACATCAATGAGATAAGGTTAACTAAGTTACATAAAGAAGGATATTTGGATCCGTTTGAATATCAATCATATGCAAGTTGCCAATCATGTCTCAAAGGAAAGATGACAAAGACTCCGTTCACTGGACACGGAGTAAGAGCGAGCGAGCTCTTGGGACTCGTACACAGTGATGTATGTGTTCCAATGTCTATACATGCGCGAAGTGGTTATTCTTACTTCATTACTTTTACGGATGATTTTTCAAGGTATGGACATGTCTTCTTAATGAAGCATAAATCCGAGGCCTTTGAAAAATTCCAGGAATATAAGAATGAAGTGGAAAAATAAACCGAAAAAAGTATTAAGACACTGAGATCTGATCGAGGTGGTGAATACCTAAGTGCTGAGTTCCTGGATTACCTAAAAGAGAATGGAACTCTCTTTCAACTTACTCCTCCATACACTCCATAACATAACGGTGTATCAGAGGGACGAAACCAAACCCTACTAGATATGGTACGTTCCATGATCAGTAACGCTGAGTTACCACGATTTTTCTGGGGATATGCACTAGAATCAGCTGCATATCTTTTAAACAAGGTTCCTACCAAGACTGTGCCTACCACACCATATCAGATATGGAGTGGGAAGAAACCCTATCTTCAATATCTGAAGATTTAGGGATGTCTAGCCTTTGTCAAAAAGCAGCATACGGACAAACTCGAGGCACGCTCAGTACTGTGCAAGTTTGTGGGATACCCAAAGAACTCCAGGGGGTATCTTTTCTATTACGCAGAAGAGCAAAAGGTTTTTGTTTCTCATCATGCCCACTCTGGAACATCAGTTCTTAGAAAAGGAAACAAGTGGGAGCGCAATAGAACTGGAAGAAATTCTAGAACCACAAGCTATTACTGAAAACTTAGTAGAACCAGAAGGTTTGAAAGGACAGGACATTCCTGCGCCGCTCCGTAGGAGTAGTAGGCTTTCTCATCCACCTGAGAGATACTATGGTTTTCCCATAGACGGGGATAGAGAGGATTGCATCATTGATAATGATGAGCCGACTAGCTTCCAGCAGGCCATTCAGAGCACTGACTCAGTAAAATGGCTGGATGTAATGCGGACCGAGATGGATTCCATGTACACGAACAAAGTATGGACTTTGGACGTTGCTCCAGAAGGGGTAAAACCCGTAGGCTGCAAATGGATCTTCAAAAGGAAGATTGGTGTAGATGGACAGGTTGAGACCTATAAGGCTAGACTTGTTGCAAAGGGCTTTCGTCAAAGACATGGTTTGGACTATGACAAAACCTTTTCTCCAGTGGCTATGCTCAAATCCATTCGGATCCTTCTTGTCATTGCTGCCTTCCACGATTATGAAATTTGGCAGATGGACGTAAAAACCGCTTTTCTAAATGGTAATTTAGAGGAGTGTGTCTATATGGACCAGCCAGAGGGTTTCATTCAGAGTGGGAGCAGCGGGAAGGTGTGCAAGTTGCCTAAGTCCATTTATGGACTGAAGCAGGCATCGCGGAGTTGGAACATCTGTTTTGATGAGACGGTCAAAGAATTTGACTTTATCAAAAATCCAGATGAACCATGTATTTATAGTAAGATTGTAGCGTGAACTGTCGTATTCCTCGTTTTATACGTGGATGACATTCTCTTGATAAGAAATGGCATTCCTATCCTACAATCTGTCAAAGGGTTCTTGTCACACAAGTTCTCCATGAAAGACCTGGGTGATGCCTCTTACATTCCGGGGATCCAGATCTATCGTTATAGGTCCAAAAGGATATTAGGACTTTCAAAGTCCAGGTACATCGACACCATACTGAAAAGATTCAGTATGGAAGATTCTAAGCGTGGTAATTTACCGGCTTGTCACGGGATCAGCCTCTCCAAAGAGATGTCTCCCAAGACTGATTTGGAAAGGGATCGCATGTCTATTATACCCTACGCCTCTGCGGCAGGCTCTATAATGTATGCGATGTTGTGTACCAGACCAGATGTAGCTTATGCACTGAGTGTAGTAAGCCGGTATCAGTTAAACCCTGGGGAGAAGCACTGGATAGCGGTAAAGAAAATTCTGAAGTACCTGAGAAGGACTAAGGAAATGTTTTTGGTTTACGGCGGAAAAGACCTCCAGATCGAGGCCTTTGCTGACTCCAGCTTCCAGAGTGACAAGGATGACTCCAAATCCATGTCGGGTTATATCTTTACTCTCAATGGAGGGGTGGTGTGTTGGAAGAGTTCAAAACAGGAAACCGTTGCTGACTCGATGATGGAAGCAGAATATATCGCAGCATCTGATGCCGCAAAAGAAGCCGTCTGGATGAGGAAGTTCTTGACAGAACTTCAGGTGGTTCCGTCCATTGTTGATCCAATACCTCTATATTGTGACAACAACGGGGCTATAGCTTTAGCAAAGGAACCTAGGTCCCATCAGAAGTCCAGACACATATTGATGCGGTATCACCTGATCAGGGAGATCGTGGATCGCCGGGAGATCGAGGTTCGGAGGGTTGTTACAGAAGATAACACTGCAGATCCATCCTTAAAGGCCATTCCTCAGACGCAGTTCGAGAGGCTATTCGAGATGATTGGTCTGCGATATGCCAGCACATGGCCTTAGTGTAAGTGGGAGATTGTTAGTGTGATATGCCCTAGAGGCCATTATTGTATAGTACTAGTTTGTATATTACATTTTGGAAGTTTGGGATATATACACGGATTGACATTCTTTCTCAATATGGTAGTATGCTACTTGGTTTGTATCTATCTGAATATGTGTATGTGTTTCTTTTTGACATATTGCTAATACATATTGATAGAGCGCTTATGATCTTTTTCTTGACTACCAGCGTTGGTGGGGGCTGGGTAGTCTATAAGCATATCCTTATACAGGTCCCTGGTCATGGGATTATCGAGACAGTGCATCGATACTCCAGAGTAGACTAGTATATACGCTTCTCATCCCAGGAGGGGAGATGGTCTGTCCCACAGCCATCAGTACGTCGTACTGGAGATAGTATGCAGGTGCTCGTTAGGTTACGAGTACACTAGACATGACTCGCTGGGAACTATTGGTTGGTATTATACCTATCGTCAATTATCAGTTCCCAGGTGACATGAGTACAGCTTAGTCCGTTGACTTGACACTGTCATTTCGCCTCGAGTGTGTTCCCACTGTTCTTAGATTACTATCCTACCACGGCTCTATTGAGTCGTGCAAACAGGTAGTAGTTGGGTGCAGTCCCGAAGCACTTGGAGGCAGTGACGGTTAGACAGGATTTGTCTCTCCCGGTATTTGGAGTTGATATCGCGTTGTGTCTATGAGAGCCATTACATAAAGTCCCTGGCCAGGGCAAGCGAGATTTACTGGTAGTGTTTCCAGCATTTTCTCAGGGTGTTCTGGGTTACACTCCGACACGACTTGTACCACTATTAAGGGACTGACGTTTCCGCCCTTTTAGGCCCGACATGCAATACTCTCAGACAAACAGACCGAACTGTAGGGAGATTGTCACATTCAGGCTCAGTAGAAGTTCGGATGGGTTCACCTCATCGGTCTTCTTATCGGCATCTACCTGGAGACCGTTACGTACAGTTAGTACCGCTTGCGGCCTGTGGTTAAACCCACTGCCAGCGTAGTGTCGAGTCTTTAAAGTCCCACACAGAGGGTTGTTCATCTTTGGGCAAAACAGAGTAGAGGTCGTATGGTTTTACGATGGGGTTCGTTCACATACGCGCACTTGTGCACGTTTGGTGTCCGGGCAGTTATTACTAGTGAGCTTTGGTTTAAGCCAAATCCTAGTATTTTTTTTGGGATTTGTCTTGTCTTATTATATTCGTGTTTCTTCGGAACACGAATGCGGGTACGTATGTACAGTTGACAGAGGCGGAGAGGGAGAAACCTCATTAGGGTTTTTGACCATTGACTTTTTCAAAACCCTAATGAGAATGAGAAATATGATTAATAATATTAATTAAGGATAATTGTGTCATGGTTAGGGTTGGGTTGACCATTTGACTTGTTGACTTTCATTGACCTTGATATTTTCTTTTGTTAAGCAAAAGATGCTTCTTGAAGCTTGCTTAGCATTAAATATGAAATGATAGTGGTCAAATCAACTAACCATCACAATTTTCTTAATTATTATTATTAGTATCATATATCTCTAATATGAGAGCAAGGTTCATTCTAGACTCTCATTCCCTCATATGTTTTCTCTCTCATGGTTTGCTCTCCCTCTTCCTCTCTCTCAAAAGCTTAAGTGTTTCATGTATTGAAAATCCAAGCTTTGAGACTAAACCATCAAAACACCTCTCTACTCATTCTATGGTTCTTATTCTAGCAAGCCAAGCACTCTAGTTACTTCTTAGTTGAGGTAGGAGCTCAAGGTAGAGGCCTTCGGGTGGATCTTTCTTTGGCAAAGAGAAGACGAAGAGGAGGAGCCGTCTATACCACTCAAAGAAGCACACAAGAAAAGGAAGCAACACAAGAAGAGAAGGAGTTCAAGCTTTTGGTATAACCTTCTAACCTAGTAGTTAGAACTTGTAGATAGTTTGTTAGTTCATGTTTAGCCATGATCCTTCATGGTATGTCTATGTTTCATTGTGATTAAAATTTGATTTTTACTCTTTCCGCCTCCCCGTAAGTACCGGGGTGTGTAACATAGACTTACATGTGGATCACATTGCAGACCTTGAGGGAGCACCAGCTGTTCGCGAAATTCTCCAAGTGTGCGTTTTGGCTTGACAGCGTTTATTTCTTGGTTCACGTAATTACGAGAGATGGCATATGCGTGGACCCGAAGAAGATCGAGACCGTTCAGTATTGGCCCAGACCGGCATCAGTTACAGAGATCTGCAGCTTCCTAGGCCTGGCTGGCTCTACCGACGATTTGTTCAGGACTTCTCCCGTATTGCTGCACCGTTGACCGGGTTGACCAGGAAGGGAGTTCCTTTTGGTTGGACCGAGGCGTGCGAGCATAGCTTCCATCAGTCGAAGACTCATATGACTACTGCACCAGTGTTGTCATTGCCTTCGGGATCGGGCGGATTCGTGGTTTATTACGATGCTTCTCGAGTGGGACTAGGTTATGTGTTGATGCAGCCAACATGGTTATCACGTATGATTCTCGACAGCTGAAGACACATGAACAGAACTATCCTACGCACGATTTAGAGATGGCTGCAGTGGTGTTTGCACTCAAGATCTGGAGACATTACCTATACGGAGAGTCGTGCCAGATATTCATGGACCACAAGAGCCTGAAGTACATATTTCAGCAGCAAGACCTGAATCTGAGACAACGCCGTTGGATGGAGCTGGTGAAAGACTATGATTGCGAAATCCTTTACCATCTGGGCAAGGCGAACGTGATGGCAGATGCTTTGAGTCGGAGGCCCAGAGGTAGTTTATCTTGTTTGAGCGCCGTGCAGAGGCAGTCGTCAGCAGATTGGCAGATTCTATGCGACTACCGAGTGGAGTTCGAGTTCACTCCGACCGAGGGACAGCTTGTGCATATTCATGCACGTCCGCAGTTGCTTGACCGTATTCGAGAGGGACAGCCCAGTGATGACCGTCTTTCAGAGATCATAGAGCAGATTAGGCAGGGCAGAGATTCTGAGTTCGTGATTGATGATCATGGGGTACTGCGATTTGGGACTCGTGTGCGTACCAGATTCTGAGGGACTGCGGCATGAGATACTTGAGGAGGCACATAGATCGATTTATAGCGTTCATCCAGGTTCCACCAAGATGTACACAATCTGAGAGATGTTTATTGGTGGGACGGAATGAAGAGGTACGTCACAGACTTCGTGTCGAAATGCCTGACTTGTCAGCAAGTCAAGGCCGAGCACCAGAGGCCCGCGGGAGAGTTACAGCCTTTGCCCATTTCGAAGTGGAAATGGGAGCAGATTTCTATGGATTTCATTGTGGGTCAACCCAGGACCAGTCGAGAGTATGACTCCATTTGGATGATCGTAGATCGATTGACGAAAGTGGCTCACTTCCTGCCAGTGAAGACCACTTTTGGTTTTGCTCAGTATGCCCAGATTTACATCGACGAGATCGTACGGTTGCAAGGCGTCCCGACTTGTATCGTGTCAGACCAAGGCACCCAGTTTACCAGCCGACTATGGCAGAGACTTCAGGAGGTGTTGGGCACCTGTTTGAGTTTCAGCACAGCATTTCATCCACAGACCGACGGCCAATCAGAGTGGACTATTCAGACTCTCAAGGACATGCTCCGAGCGTGCGTTTTAGACTTCGGTGGTAGCTGGGATAATCATTTACCCTTAGTGGAGTTCTCCTACAACAATTGTTAGTTATATGTATGCCCTAGAGGCCATTACTGTACATTGGATGTATATTGTAGTGGATGCTGGGACATATATAGGTAGGACTTTCTTGCTCGACATGATAGTACGCGATCTGGTTACTCTTTATCTTAACGTGTATACTTCCTGTCTCTCTGTTACATGTTGATAAAGCCCTTTAGGATGTGTACCCGACTTCCAGGACTATGATGCAGATCATACTAGTGGGGCCTGGGTAGTCAATGAGTACATCCTTCATTGTTCCTAGTCGAGGGAATATCGAGACGGGGCATTGATATTCCAGAGTAGACTAGCGTATATCTTCTCGACCCATGCGATGGGCGATGGATGATCCCATATCCATTGGTGTTTGACATCAGAGATGGTATACGGGTGCTCAGTGGAGACTGGGTACACTGAACGGACTCGCCGAGAACTCCCAGATGGTATTATACCTCACGTCAGATGGCAGTTCTCTGGTGACACTGGTACAACTTAGTCTGTTGACCCGAGATCGTCATAGAGTCTTGTGTGTCTCCCACTGTGCTTTGATTTCCACCCTACCACGGCTCTACTGAGTCGTGCAAACAGGTTGTTTTTGGGTACAGTCCCGATTCACATGGAGGCAATGAGCGATAGGAGGGGATTCGTCTCTCCCGGTATTGGGGGTTGATGTTGCGCAATGCACGACTGGCCATAACAGGAAATCCCTGGCCAGGGTTGCAGTGATATACTGGTAAGAGTTATCAGTAGTTTCACGAATGTTATGGACCTCAAGTCGGCATGACTTATCGAGCTATTGGGGTCTGACGTTTACCACCCCTAGGCGAGATATGCGACATATCAGACGAACAGACCGGACTGTACGGTAAGTGTTACTGGTTGGATTCACAGGAGTGTGAGCGGGCTTGCTCGTCGATCTTCTGATCGCTCAATACCCGGGTGGCCATTACGTTTAGCAGACCGCTTGCGGCTTGTGGGTGTTTGATATGATCATCATCTGCTGCCGGCGTATTGACGAGTCTTTAGAGTCCTACACAGAGGTTTCCTGGCTCAAGCGAAACGAAATAGGAGCGCATATGAGATATGTGCGGGACCGAGAATAATGCGTGTATGTGATACCGTATTCCATTCTCGTGACGAATGTATCGATTGGTTATATGCGATATAACCTGGTTATCGAATCAAGGATTGATTCGAGAAGCCGATACATTGGATACTAGCCGGTTATATGCGATATGACCGGATCATTGAATCAAGTGTTGATTTAATGATTTATTGTATAATTATATATTTGATATATTACTTTGCATTAACTAGTATTGGTTCACTTTAAATGGATTTTCTCACTTGAATTGTGCAAGTTGTATATGTGATATACTTTTGTGCACATGATTGTATCATTTTTGATGATACATGCTTATTTGGTTAAGTGTAAAGAATTAAACTATGGTTAAGTTAATGATTAGGGTTTTTTTTACTTAATTACTTATTCATTTATCTTATTTATTTATATCCATTTTGGAAAATGAAAAAGATAAATGAATGGTTGCTTGTTTTGTTTTTAGTTGAAGATTCTTGAAGTTTTGACTTAGTCTCCATTCTTGTCTTATACTTAACCCTAACCATTTAAACTAACCCTAATTCAGTCTCTACACTTAACTAAGGTTAGATTATGATAAGTATTATATTTATTTTCTATTCTAAAAATACTTATCATATCTTTTTCATCTTCTTCTTCATGAGCAAGAAGAAGAAAAGCTTTCTACACCAATGGCAACTTGAGAAATCAAGTGAGAAATCCAATTCTAAAGTCTACCCACTTCCTATTTCTTCATCCTCTACCTCTTGCCAAGTTGTATAGGGTGTTTAATTCACAAGTTTTCAAAGCTTGGTGAAGTTGGAGCTTGTTCTTGTGATGCCTCGACGTAGAACATCTTCGGCATCGAACCGACGATCAAGCCAGCCCATTCTTCGATGATGCCAATGCTAGAGTCAAGGGTTCGATTTGGACAGCGGAGGGAGATCATCGCGGAGCTTAGGAAGTGGTGGACTGGATCTACAAAGGTTGTAGTCACTTTCCTTTAGCTATATTTCCGTTTACATGCTTGCTTCGCCTATTTATCTAGTTAACGATCCGTATTAGGGTTTCTCGGCACCGTAATTTTTAGAAATTGGCATGTTTGATCACTTGTGAGACTCCATTAGAGTGCCTAGGAACCCTACAGTGGTATTAGAGACTAGCTAGAGCCTTAGGCGAAGTCCCGACGGAATCAGAAGTCCGATCGACCTAAAACCCGACTTGAAAAATGCTCTCTGGACTTTTTTGAAAAACGTGGTTTTTTGTAGATTAAAAATATTTAGAAAAATCAGCAGGATAATCTAAGAGTTACTGTGAATTTCGATGGACTAATTCCATCAATGAGCCGCTGATCCGCGGCACGAGCATGACTCGTGCGGCGGTTCCGCGGCCATTTTGTCGTTTTGTGTATTTAATTTTTCACAGTAATTCTCAGTTTTCTGTTCTGGTTTTCCTGGGAATTTTTAATATTTATTCAAGCGTTGAATTTTCTGGGGTTGTTTTGGGGATTCAGTGTTTCGATCGGAGTATCAGATTTTGTCTATGTGGCTTTCCGGATAAATTTTAGAATATATTAAAAAGTTCGACCGGATATAAATACCCAATTTTTCCCCTGCCGGGAAATTTCCAATTATTGGATTTTTCCGTAGTTTAACGACGTTCTAAGTAGTGCAAGTAACACGATGGTCCCTCTAGAAGACAACAAACCTTAACTCGATTATGTGACCATCTTGAACTGCCCTTTGAACCTTCGGGTTTGGGGCAGTACGGCGTGCCACATGTGAGGCGTTGGCTTGACCCTTCTACGGCTGGACCGTTGGTACTGTGGCACGAACTGAATGTTGTTAGACTTATTTCATGTGTTAAGCTGTTTCGGGAAAACTTGGGTGTTCGATTGTTCGATCGAAAAGTTTAGCATTTTCTATTTATCCGGAATGTGATACAATACTTGGAATTCGCAAATAGTTATGAGATGACTGGATGAATGTTATAAACATAGCAGTTTAGTCTCACTTGATCGGTTGCCACGGAATTTTGATGTGATCAAAAGTCCGTTGCAATCACGTAGCGTACGCGGATACTCGCCGGGTAAACTTAATAGACAGCCTCACCCCATAGCCCCGACCAAGTGACTGTAGGAGAACCCCGTCGCCGAAAGCATCCGTCCGGGTGCTCACGGCAGCGGTGTTCCGCCTTGGTGCACTTCGTCGACGGTATCAGGGGTGCGGCCGCCTACTAAAGCTTGCGACGAGCATTCGATCAGAATGTCGGGAATCCTGTTGAATTGCCCGACTTGATATTGAAAAGAGTTTTCGATAATGAGACTAAAATGCGGGGTTTATAATTGTTAGGCATGCGATGTCTAAAGAATTCATTTGGTCAGGCATGCGATGTCTGAGGAGGTTGCGGATTCCAACTGTTGTAGTTTTACACTTTCTTTTCTGTGACCGTAAGTGTAATATGTGATATCGCCGGTTTCGTTGCTATATGTCAACGACAATTGGGATGCGCATATTTACTTACGTTGATGACATGTGATGTTATGTGATGCTGGATTTGTTATATTGGATCGTCGTGTTTGAATAGCCGGGTTTTTTTATGTGAGATGAGTGTTTTTCATTTTCATTCATGTAAAAACTTATATGTAATATTCTTTTATTGGGGCGCTTCCGGGTTGCGGAAGATGTCACCGTTGATGTATATTATTTACTTTTCCGCGTTAGGATAGACCCAAGGAGGGGAGCACAGGTAACCGGGTTCTGGGGTCCAGTAGGAGACCATCTCGAGGAGTCGAGTCCGGGTCTCCTAACCCGAGAATTGGTAGGGTTGCTTGCCGCTCTCGTAGGGGTATAGGGGTATGGGATTGGCTATTCATCACGACCGTGGAATCCGTGTTTTATACTGGCTCGTATTGAAAACACGGACGTCCTAGTATATCCAATATTTCATATGTTTCTTCTGCTGTGATTTATCTGTGATGAGATCATGTGATGTTCTGTGACAGATATTATATATAGTATATATGATATATTATATAGACGTTGCTTATGTTTTACACCCGCGCTAGCCCTGCCCCGCTCTGCCGTTAGTTACCTAACCTAACGGTGCAGACAGGACATCGAGGCGAATGCGGATGGCATAAGCGTACGTTATATTTATCTGTGATGTTTAGGTGGACTTAAATGATGGGATATTCATTAATGAGATTAATGAAAGAAAATAAACCTAATTGATGTTGTGGAATCGAATTTCAAAATAAAAACAGGTAGCTACAGTTCTTGCTTTGCATCGCGGTGTTCCTTGTGGAACATCCTGCACCTTATTCGATAGGGAAAGGACCGAGATCCCTTTACCGGGAGTGACTCCTTTAGCAATAACTGGCAGATGCTACATCACTCGGTTTGTCTTTTGATAGCTTCTATAGTTTCTGCTTTGCACAGTGATATATATGATATATCCCGCACCTCATTCGACGAGGAAAGGGCCGACGATCCCTTCACCGGGAGTGACCCCTTTAGCAAAACTATAAAAGCCTCAAAAACATTCCATTTAAAAACCATTTGATTCCGCAACGAGATCAAGTTCAAAGCGTTAAAGGTTTTCACAAAAACCATTCGCAACCCTCCTTCATTTTAGGAAGTAGAGTACTTAGTATTCGTGCTGTGTTTGTTGACCATAGTCAGGCACAGTGTACGGTAGCTAAGTGATGTCTTCCTACACCGCATATGATGCGATTAGTTAGGACAGTCGCGTGACTTTGTTGACCTTAGTTAAGGGTCATGTGGGTGGGTCTAATTAATCACGAAATGATGGGTAGAACTTGACTAGTACTTATGATTTGTTGACCATAGTTAAGGTCATAGGTGCTAGGGGTAAAACCTTTATCGGGAGTTTCAAGTGTTGAATTTGCAATGAGATTGCATACCTTCTATATGATAGTTGGATCCCGATACCCACTGCGAGTAATTGTTACTCCTGGGAGAGTTTTGCACTTTGCAATTAGCCGATCAAGTAGGTGTCTAGAAAGGTGTCAACGGGGTTACGCCTCTGGGAAAACGAGGTTTACTGTAATTAGGTCCGTGCGAAAGCACGGGGAACCTCCCTCAAAGTACCGACACTGGCCTGGCTGAAAGATTGGCGAACTTGTAGAGTGTAATTAATCCGGGCTAGTCTTTCCTTTTAAGGTTTGAAGGAAGATTTGATAAAAACAGTGGGAGCCATCCTGATTAGATAACATATATAACCAATCTGATCTTGCAAGAGCGCACGCAGAGTGTTTTCTTCTATCTCTCTCCTGGTAGCGACCTTATCACCGCTTAATCAAGATAATAAAATGGATGTATTGACCGAACCCGCTTGTTATACTGAGCTGGGAACGTTGGTCCCGCTCCAACTTATAATTGTTATAAGACAGAGCAGGAAATAGGGGAATACCAGAATTCCTATGCCGCCCAAACGAAGAAAGTGCATATGATGCATCTCCTTCGGGTGTGTTCATTACAAAGAACTGTTTCTCAGTATCCTCTGCATCCTGGGTATATGATACCGGATCAGGATCCCAGATATGTAATCTGTTACATAGGGCTACAAAAAGGTAGAAAAACTGAGAACGGGTGATAAGTTTCATGAGACAGAAAACGGGGCAAGAGTTGCAGCCAAGTCTGTTGGTCACTGTCACCCTGTATTACGAATACATTGATTCTGAACAAATGCTATTAGATACCGAACCTGATATACAAAATCATATCAGTCTCTTTATTAGTAAAGAAAGGATATAATTTTGTATTGATGGATAATGTTTTGAACATTTCCTATATCAAAAGTTGATCGGTTCAGGCACGTTATCTAAAAGCATTGACGTTCTAAATCAAACTACAGTTCCTCGTATACAGAACACACACAAGAGGAAGAGTTCAGAAATGAACGAATTCTTCTTAAGGTATTGTAGACTAGGTCATATCAATGCGACCCGACTAGCTGAAGTTACATTTAGATGCATATTTAAATCAGTTTGAATTTACATCTTGTGAAACTTGCCAGTCATGTCACAAAGATATAATGACACAGCTCTGTTTACTGGAAACAGAGAAAGAGTTAGTAAACTCTTGGGACTGATACATGATGATGTATGTAAGGTCTCCTGTCTACACATGCCAGGACTGGTTCTTTTTACTTCATTATATTCTCTGATAATCTCTCAAGATTCAGTCATATGTTCCTGTTGAAACATAAGTCCGAACCTTTTGAGGTATTCACAGAATATAAGTTAGAAGTAGAGAACCAATAACAGGGTATAAGTATTATGTCCTATGATGAGATCAGGGAGGAGAATACTTGTGCATGGAATCCTTGGACTATTCTAAAGGAAAATGAGATTCTCTCTCAGTACTCCTCTGAATACACCACAGCACAACGGTGTATCGGGGCAGAGCAATCACACAATATTAGATATCGTGTGCTCGATGATGAGTATTACTGAGTTACCTATTTCCTTTTGGGAGTTATGCACTTGAGAAGCTGCATACCTATTGAATTAGGTTCGAATCAAATCAGTGCCTACCATTCCATATGAGATATGGTATGGGAAGAGCCTATCTCTTAAGTAAGTTAAGATTTGGGATTGTCCGGCCAATGTCAAAAGCAAAATCCGGACAAGATCGAGGCAAGATCAGTTCTGTAGAACTGGAAAGGTTCCAGCTGTACAAAACTGCTAATGATTTGACAGAACCAAAGAATTCAATAGTTCCCGACGAACCTCAGCCTCTCCGCCGATCTAGTAGGGTACCTCACCCACCTGAGAGATACCTCGGTTTCTCGATGACAGTGGGAGCGAGGATTGCATCATGAGATGATGACCCAACTAGATTCGAGCAGGCCATCAAGAGTAGGGACTCTGTAAGAATGGCTGGATGCTTAGCCATCTGAGATGGAATCCATATACACCAACAAAGTATGGACTTTGGTTGCGATATCTGAAGGGTTAAATCCCCATCAGGAGCAAGTATATCTGAGAAGATTACTTGGTGTAGATGGAAAAATTGAGACTTTCAAAGTTAGGCTTATTAAAGGTTTTAGTCATCAACCAGGCATGGATAATGATGAAACCTTTTCCAAGTGACTATGCTTAAGTCCATCCGGATCCTACTTAACATTGCTACATACCATGACTACGATATCTGGTGGTTGGGTGCCCTGACTGCTTTTCTAAATAATGATTTAGAAGAGAACGTCTATAAGAACACAGCCAGAGGGCCTCGTAGACAGTGGGAGCAGCGGAAACGTGTGCAAGATGCTTTATAAGATAAAGTAGGCATCGCGGAGTTGGAACATCTGTTTTGATGGATTAGTCAAAGAAGTTGACATCATCAAAATGGTAGATGAACCTTGTATAAACAAAAGAGTAGTAGGGGAGGTATGGTGACGATCCTCGTAGAATACGTGAATGACATACTCTTGTTAGGGAAGGAGTTTCCTATGCTACACTCGATCAATCTCCGCTTATCACAAAGATTTTCCATATAGGATCAAAGTGATACCTACTAAATCCTAAGCTTTGGATCTATGAGATAGATCTAATTGAATGTTAGGATACTCACTAGTTGTAGTGAGATGGTATCAATCGATCCTGGGGAGAATCACTGGAAGTGTTCCAGGGTGATAAAGACGACTGAATGTCAGTCACAGGCACTGTCTTTACCCTCAGTAAAGGGACGGTATGTTGGAAGAGTTCCAAGCTCGATACCGTGGCAAACTAGACGATAAAGGCTGGTAACATCGCTATTAAAGATACTACCAAAGAGGAAGGTTGGGTGTATATTGGTTCATAAGATGAATTAGGTTCCTGCCATTGTATGACAATAGAAGCGTGGCTTCGACCCTGGAACCCTGGTCCCATCAGTGACCCAGACATATTCTGAGGCAGCATCACCTGATCATGGAGATAGTTGATCTCCAGGATGATCGAGGTTAGGAGAGTAGACTCAGAGGACAACACGGCGGATCCACTCACGAAGGCCTTTTCCCAGAGAGACTCATATGGGATGGTTGAGTATTAGATACTGCGACCACTGCTACAGATGGCCCTAGTGCAAGTGGGAGATTGTTAGTTATATGTATGCCCTAGAGGCCATTACTGTACATTGGATGTATATTGTAGTGGATGCTGGGACATATATAGGTAGGACTTCTTGCTCGACATGATAGTACCGTATCTGGTTACTCTTTATCTTAACGTGTATACTTCCTGTCTCTCTGTTACATGTTGATAAAGCCCTTTAGGATGTGTACCCGACTTCCAGGACTATGATGCAGATCATACTAGTGGGGCCTGGGTAGTCAATGAGTACATCCTTCATTGTTCCTAGTCGAGGGAATATCGAGACGGGGCATTGATATTCCAGAGTAGACTAGCGTATATCTTCTCGACCCATGCGATGGGCGATGGATGATCCCATATCCATTGGTGTTTGACATCAGAGATGGTATACGTGGTGCTCAGTGGAGACTGGGTACACTGAACGGACTCGCCGAGAACTCCCAGATGGTATTTTACCTCACGTCAGATGGCAGTTCTCTGGTGACAATGGTACAGCTTAGTCTGTTGACCCGAGATCGTCATAGAGTCTTGTGTGTCTCCACTGTGCTTTGATTTCCACCATACCACGGCTCTACTGAGTCGTGCAAACAGGTGGTTTTTGGGTACAGTCCCGATTCACATGGAGGCAATGAGCGATAGGAGGGGATTCGTCTCTCCCGGTATTGGGGGTTGATGTTGCGCAATGCACGACTGGCCATAACAGGAAATCCCTGGCCAGGGGTTTGCAGTGATATACTGGTAAGAGTTATCAGTAATTTCATGAATGTTATGGACCTCAAGTCGGCATGACTTATCGAGCTATTGGGGTCTGACGTTTACCACCCCTAGGGGAGATATGCGACATATCAGACGAACAGACCGGACTGTACGGTAAGTGTTACTGGTTGGATTCACAGGAGTGTTAGCGGGCTTGCTCGTCGATCATCTGATCGCTCAATACCCGGGTGGCCGTTACGTTTAGCAGACCGCTTGCGGCTTGTGGGTGTTTGATATGATCATCATCTGCTGCCGGCGTATTGACGAGTCTTTAGAGTCTCTACACAGAGGTTTCCTGGCTCAAGCGAAACGAAATAGGAGCGCATATGAGATATGTGCGGGACCGAGAATAATGTGTGTATGTGATACCGTATTCCATTCTCGCGACGAATGTATCGATTGGTTATATGCGATATAACCTGGTTATCGAATCAAGGATTGATTCGAGAAGCCGATACATTGGATACTAGCCGGTTATATGCGATATGACCGGATCATTGAATCAAGTGTTGATTTAATGATTTATTGTATAATTATATATTTGATATATTACTTTGCATTAACTAGTATTGGTTCACTTTAAATGGATTTTCTCACTTGAATTGTACAAGTTGTATATGTGATATACTTTTATGCACATGATTGTATCATGTTTGATGATACATGCTTATTTGGTTAAGTGTAAAGAATTAAACTATGGTTAATTAATGATTAGGGTTTTTTTTTACTTAATTACTTATTCATTTATCTTATTTATTTATATCCATTTTGGAAAATGAAAAAGATAAATGGAATGGTTGCTTGTTTTGTTTTTAGTTGAAGATTCTTGAAGTTTTGACTTAGTCTCCATTCTTGTCTTATACTTAACCCTAACCCATCTTAAACTAACCCTAATTCATTCTCTACACTTAACTAAGGTTAGATTATGATAAGTATTATATTTATTTCTATTCTAAAAATACTTATCATATCTTTTTCATCTTCTTCTTCATGAGCAGAAGAAGAAAAGCTTTCTACACCAATGGCAACTTGAGAAATCAAGTGAGAAATCCAATTCTAAAGTCTACCCACTTCCTATTTCTTCATCCTCTACCTCTTGCCAAGTTGTATAGGGTGTTTAGTTCACAAGTTTTCAAGCTTGGTGAAGTTGGAGCTTGTTCTTGTGATGCCTCGACGTAGATCATCTTCGGCATCGAACCGACGATCAAGCCCGCCCATTCTTCGATGATGCCAATGCTAGAGTCAAGGGTTCGATTTGGACAGCGGAGATCATCGCGGAGCTTAGGAAGTGGTGGACCGGATCTACAAAGGTTGTAGTCACTTTCCTTTAGCTATATTTCCGTTTACATGCTTGCTTCACCTATTTATCTAGTTAACGATCCGTATTAGGGGTTTCTCGGCACCGTAATTTTTAGAAATTGGCTTGTTTGATCACTTGTGAGACTCCATTAGAGTGCCTAGGAACCCTACAACAATAGCTTCCAGGATACTATTCAGATGGCACCTTTCGAGGCCTTGTATGGGAGAAGATGTAGATCGCCCGTCTGTTGGACCAGAGCTCAGCGAGAGCAGTATTTTGGGGCCGCAGATCGTGCAGGAGACGACCGAGAAAGTACAGTTGATTGAGAACGGATGAGAGTGGCTCAGAGTAGGCAGAAATCGTATGCGGACAGACGTCGTCGCAGACTAGAGTTCGCAGTTGGCGATCATGTTTTTCTGAGGGTCTCTCCGATGAAGGGAATGATGAGATTTGGGCGAAAAGGAAAACTTGGTCGCAGATATGTGGGCCCCTTCGAGATCCTAGAGCGTGTTGGTGTTGTTACGTATCGGTTGGCTCTTCTGCCCATCTTCCCTGATGTTCACCCCGTCTTCCACGTTTCGATGCTCCGCAAGTACCTTCATGACCCTTCTCATACGATTCAGCACCCAACGGTCCAGCTGGATCATGACCTTTCCTTTGCAGAGCAGCCGGTGGTCATTCCGGATCGACAAGTGAAGAAATTGTGGTCAAGGGTTATACCATCCGTAAAAGTCCTTCGGCGTGGCCCGAGCAGCGAGGAGGTCACCTGGGAGACCGAGGATGAGATGAGGAAGAAATATCTCCATCTCTTTGAAGGTACGCGTAGCCAGTTTTTTTTAATTCGGGCACCGAGTTTCTTTAAGGGGGAAGATTGTAACGTCTTGAAAAGTCGTTTAGGTAATTTCCCGATAATCAGTAAATAACTGTTATTTTCCGTAAAATGTAATTATAATTATTTTGCAATATAGGCCTAATTATACTAAATTTAGATAGGTAATTGCTAGTATTTGGTATTTAATTAGTCACTTATAAATTTCTAGTCGTTTAAATATTTTTTCCTTAATTAATTATTTTTAATATTATTTTAAGCTTTTAAATATACAGTAATTAGTGTTAAATACAAATTTGAATGGGTAATTGCATACTTAAGAACTATGACAACTAAAATCTAGTTTGTAACATAAAATTTTTTTATCATGTTATTGCAAGTTCTAGTTGTTTCTAGGGTCAAAAGAATAAAATAAAATAAAATAAAACTTGTAATGATATAACTTGCAATTATGAACTTGATGGGGGTGTTTTTAGCATGGAAATTTCTATGCAATCACCCACTCATCCTCACCCCTCATCTTTGGCCGAGCCCAACTCAGGAAGCCCCCACTCCAATTTTCCCTTCACCTCTTTTGAAATGAAGCCATATGAATTGATTAAAATATAGTAATTTGGGGTATGGTGTACTTTGAGAATGGGAGGGGTTTGACTTGGAGAAAAATCCACAACACCCACACCATTTCCCCTATTCCCTCACTGCCAAAAATCTGCAGCCCTCCCCCTCCATTGTTTCCATCTCTTTCCATCTCCAAAAAAATCCCCAAAATACATCAAAAGAATCCAATTAAAACCTCACAAATTCGAGCAAATTCTCCATCCAATCTCCTTAGGCAACTCTTGCTTGAATCTTGGAGCAAGGAGACCATTTTGAGGAGGCAAAATCACATGCTAGATCTCTCAAATTTGAGGTATAATCTTCACTCAATTGATACTTGTGGTTAATTTCCTTAAACTAAATTGTTTAAGTGTTAATTGGTGCTAATTTCAAAATTAGGCTTTTAAAGATGAGGGTTTGAGTTAGAATTAGGATTTCAACCATCATTATATTAGTTATATGTATGCCCTAGAGGCCATTACTGTACATACGATGTATATTGTAGTGGATGCTAGGACATATATAGGGAGGACTTTCTTGCTCGACATGATAGTATGCTATCTGGTTGTACTTTATCTTAATATGTACTCTGATTGTCTCTATGTTACATGTTGATAAAGCCCTTAGGATATGTACTCGACTACTGGGACTATGATGAGATCATACTAGTGGGGCCACGGTAGTCGACGAGTACATCCTATAACTGTTCCTAGTCGAGGGTGTATCGAGACAGGGCATCGATGCACCAGAGTAGACTAGCGTATACGCATCTTGACCCATATGATGGGCGATGGATGATCCCATATCCATCGGTGTTTGACATCAAGGATGGTGTACGGGTGCTCAGTGGAGACTGGGTACACTGGACGGACTTGCCGAGAACTCCCAGATGGTATTATACCATACGTCAGATGGCAGTTCTCCAGTGACACTGGTACAGAGTAGTCTGTTGACCCGAGATCGTCATAGAGTCTTGTGTGGTTCCCACTGTGCTTTGATTTCCATCATACCACGTCCAAGAGGGCGTGCAAAAAGGTGGCTTTTGGGTACAGTCCCGAATCACATGGAGGCAATGAGCGATAGGAGGGGATTCGTCTCTCCCGGTATAGGGAGTTGATGTTGTGCTGTGTTCGATTGGCTATAACCGGAAATCCCTTGCCAGGGTTGCTGAGATTTACTGGTAAGTGTTATCAATAGTTTCTCGAACTGTTATAGACCTCATATCGACACGACTTATCGAGCTACTGGGATCTGACGTTTACCACCCCTAGGCGAGATATGCGACATATCAGACGACGAGACCGGACTGTACGGGAGTGTTACTGTTTGGATTCACAGGTGAACGTACAGGCTTGCTTGTTGATCTTCTGAGCGCTCAATACCTGGGTAGCTGTTACGTTTAGTTGACCGCTTGCTGCTTGTGGGTGTTTGATATGATCATCACCTACTGGCGGCGTATTGACGATTTTTTAGAGTCCTACACAGAGGTTTCTTGACTCAGGCAAAATGGAGTAGGGGCACATATGTGATATGTGTGGGACCGTGGATAATGCGATATGTGATACCGTATTATATTCTCGCGATATTTGATATCAGCCGGGTCATCGGATCAAGTGTTGATTCGATGAATCGGTACGGATAAATATTAGTCGGTTATATGCGATATAGCCGGATTGTCGGATCAAGTGTTGATTCGATAATTTAATGTATAATAATATATTTGATATATTAAATTGCATTAACTAATATTTGCTCACTAAAAGATTCTTTTTCTCACTCGGATAATACATTGATATATATGCGATATATGTTAATTGTATTATTTTATTTGGTTACGATAAATATTATATATGTGATATATAATATTGTAACATGATATGATAACTAATGCAACTTGTTTAGTGGAGTTTAAACATGATTAGGGTTTGGATTAGGGTTAAGCTTTCTAGATGTTTCTAGAAGGTTTTCTTTTTGTCATGATAAAGATATTTACAAGTGACTCATGCTTTAACCCAACCCAAACCCTAACCCTAGTCAATTCTCTACAATGGTTAAGTCAACCATGGTTGCATTATTCTTCATATTAATCCTTTCTTATTCATCACAAAAGGAAATGGATCACTATTCTTCTTCTTCCTTCATTCTTTCATGAAAAAGCTTGCTTGATTTTTCCAAAGTGATGAATAAATATGAGAAAAAGATAAATAAAGAGAGCAAAAATCCTACTTCATCATCCTCATCTTCCCTTGCTATTTAGATGAGGGTGTTCACATCATTTCATGAGTGTTAGCTTGTGTTAAAGAAACTTCAAGGTAGATCATCTTAGTATCGAAGATCGGAAGCAAAGGTTGCGTCTTTCTCTTCGTGGAGCCTCTCGAGAGTCCGGATCCCGATGATCGCAGCGAAGGGACCACAACACGGAGCATATGAAGTGAAGGACCGGATCTACAAAGTTTGTAATCCCTCTTACTTAGTGTTAAAGTTGTTAACATGCTTGTTTTCGCCTAATCTCTAGTTTAAAGTTCCGTATTCGGGTTGTTCGGCACGGCTAAATTTTTAATCGGGCATGGTTGATGCCTCGTAGACCCTTGTGCGCGTGCCTAGCTGTAAGTGCACGGCGGCGCCCCTTACGTCAATCCGACGGCCAAATGCGGAAACGGTGATAAACTTTAATTTTGCGAACTTAGCAAACCGGCACCACCGCGCACTAAACCCTGGATCGGGCCATTAAACTAGATCTAGCAAAGTAACAAGATAGGGAAGAGATATACCGAGTGATCCGAGTCCTCCGGTCTTCTCGTCATCGTCCCGATCTCCCGCGGAAACTCCGGTCGTCGCCTCCTTGCCGGAAGGGCACCACATCGTCTGTATCTTTTACGGGCTCCAGCCTCTATACCGAGGCAACTCGGGCATGAAGCTGGCAAGTCGACATGCCCAAGATGTGCTGTAGAATGTAGTGTAGAATGCGCTTTGTCTCAATGGGGTTTGTAGTTGCCTTGATGGAGGAATCAACAAGATATGAACTTGGGGATTTTTGGTAGCAATGAAAAATGAGATGGATGATTAATTTCCCACACCAAATGAAATGAACCTCTCTCATTTTTCCTCCTCTCAAAATTGTGGCCGGCCTTGTTCATATAAGAATGGTGGAGGAAAGAATGTGTAGCATGAAGGGAGGTGATGGTAGGAGAAGAGAAGAGGTGACCACACCATAAAGCAAAACCTCACATCAACACCTTAATCAACCCATACCCATTCAAATCACATTAATGCAAAAACCATCTTGAAAAAAGCAAGGATGCTTATCCTATCATAATGAATACATATGCAAGAAAACCCCTCCACAAATGTTATTTGCACAATTGCAAATAACCCCCTCCATCGGAAAAGTCCGGCCGGGAAAGAACAAAGGAAAACCGGCCGGAACGGAATGCAAACTGGCAACTCCAGAAAACTGATCCCGTAATAAATTAGAGGAAAACCCTGATACTGTGCATACACACCCGCATCTGTATTCCGCCCGGATACAAATGCAATGAGACAAAATCTACACTGTACTATACTAGGATCCGGCTTAAACCAAAACCGGCTAGTATTATCCGTTCGATCTTGATCCGTGCAATACCGCACGTATCTGATCGAACCCTGCCATATATCTATACGGCCTCTAGTACAAACCGTCCGATCCTGATCCGTGCAATACCGCACGTATCTGATCGGACCCTGCCTTATCACCGTACGGCCTCTACAGCATTTCGCCCGAAAGCTGAGTAACTGAAAGTGTGATGGACTCTAAAGACTCGTCAATACTATGGCTGTGGATTTAACCACTAGCACGTCAGAGGTATAAGCCAATACGTAACGGGCCACCAGCTATTGACCAAAAGGGACGTCGATGAGCGAACTCATCCTGACACCCTACTGAGCCTGTCAGTGACAATATCCGTACAGTCCGGTCCGTTCGTCTATGAGCATCGCATGTCGGGCCTAGGGGGTTGGTAAAAGTCAGACCCCCAAAAGCGGTACAAGTCGTGTCGGAGTGTAGCCCAGAACACCCTGAGATACTACTGGAATACCTACCAGTAAATCTCCTGCCTTGGCCAAGGACTTCGTGTAATGGCTCTCCTAGACACAGCGCGACCTCACCCCCAATACCGGGAGAGACGAACCCCCGAAGATCTGCTCACTGCTTCCATGTGGCTCGGGACTGTACCCAACTAAAACCTGTTTGCACGACTCCTTTGAGCCGTGGTAGGGTAGTAATCAAAGCATAGTGGGAACTCACACGAGACAAATGACGATCCCCAGGTCGATGAACTAACCTGTACACATGTCACCTGGGAACTGCTATCTGACATGAGGTATAAGACCAACTAGCAGGTTCCCGGCGAGTCCTGTCCGGTGTACTCATAACCCAATGAGCACCTGTATACATCTTAGGTGAACCAACTGACACCAGTGGCTTGTGAGACCGGCCACCGCCCCTCGTCGGGGTCTCGACTGTATACACTAGTCTACTCTGGAGAATCGATGCCCTGCCTCGAAACTCCCACGACTAGGGACCTTTTAAGGATGTGCTTATAGACTACCAGCTCCCACGTATATGATCGCCCTCATACTGCTGGAAGTCAAGAAAGAATCCTAGGGGCTCTATCAACGTGTAATAGCGACCAGTCAGGTCACCTAAAGCAGTACACGATGATAAAGGTAAACCAGATAGCATACTATCATCTCGAGTAAGACTGTCCTACCGGGATAGGTCCTCCCTCAATCATTGCAATCACGTGCCTGTGATCCAATAATCGACTCTGAGGGCACTATCTCAAACAATCTCCCACTTGCACTCAAGGCTAATTATTGCGATGTCGCATACTCATGTTGCGCCACGGCAGCGCCCCGGCCGTCTTACTCGAGGCCAAATTGCGGAATAAAAAAAAAAAAATTCCTTGCTCGGAAACCGGCGCTACCGCGGACAAAGAAAACCCGGATCGATAACCATTAACCTACGCTAGCAAAACAAGAGATAGGGTGAGAAGTATACCGAGTGATCCGAGTCCTCCGGTCTTGTCTTCATCATCCCGATCTCCCGCGGAAAGTCTTGGCTCCACATCGTCGCCTCCTCGCCGGAAGGGGCACCACATCGCCTTCGTCTTTTACGGGCTCCCGCCTCAATACCGAGGCAACTCGAGCATGAAGCCGGCAACTCGACATGCTCAAGATATGCTGTAGAATGTAGTGTAGAAGATGGTTGTCTCACTTGGGGTTTGTAGTTGCCATGATGGAGGATTGGGGTTAGGAAAAATGGTGCTTTCATTTTTCCGAAACAAGAAGAAGAAGGAGATGAAGAATTCCTCACAAAACTAAGATGAACTCTCTCATTCTTTTTTCTTTCTCTCTTTCTTTTTTTCTTCTTCTTCTTTTCTAAATGAGAAACTTATCATCTCCAAAATGAGAAGGGTGGAGGAGGTAATAAGAAGTAAGAAGGAAGGTGAGTGTAGGGTGAAAAGAGAAAGGTGACCATATCCTAGACAAGAAAACATTCAACCATGCTTCTTCTCCTATTCACTCCATAACCCTTCAAATCACATTAAAGCAAGCATGGTTGAAAGATAAGAAAGCTATCATAATCAATCATTATGCAAGAAAACCCCTCCACAAAATGTTATTTGCAAACTTGCAAATAACCCCCTCCATCGGAAAAGTCCGGCCGGGAAAGAACAAAGGAAAACCGGCCGGAACGGAATGCAAAATGGCAACTCCAGAAAACTGGTCCCGTAATAAATTACAGGAAAAACCCCGACACTGTGCATACACACCCGCATCTGTATTCCGACCGGATACAGATGCAATGAGACAAAATCTACACTGTACTAAACTAGGACCGGCTTAAACCAAAGCCGGCTAGTAAAATCCGTTCGATCCTGATTCGTGCAATACCGCACGTATCTGATCGAACCCTGCCATATAACCATACGGCCACAAGTACAAAACTGTCCGATCCTGATCCGTGCAATACCGCACGTATCTGATCGGATCCTGCCATATCTCCATACGGCCTCTACAGCGTTTCGCCCGAAAGCTTGAGTAACTGAAAGTGTGGTGGACTCTAAAGACTCGTCAATACTATGGCTGTGGATTTAACCACTGGCACGTCAGAGGTATAAGCCAATACGTGACGGGCCACCAGCTATTGACCAAAAGGGACGTCGATGAGGAAGCTCACCCCGACACCCAACTGAGCCTGTCAGTGACAATATCCGTACAGTCCGGTCCGTTCGTCTATGAGTATCGCATGGCGGGCCTAGGGGGTTGGTAAAAGTCAGACCCCCAAAAGCGGTACAAGTCGTGTCGGAGCGTAGCCCAGAACGCCCTGAGATACTACTGGAATACCTACCAGTAAATCTCCTGCCTCGGCCGAGGGCTTTGCGTAATGGCTCTCCTAGACACAGCGCGACCTCACCCCCAATACCGGGAGAGACGAACCCCTGCAGATCCGCTCACTGCCTCCATGTGGCTCGGGACTGTACCCAACTAAAACCTGTTTGCACGACTCCTTTGAGCCGTGGTAGGGTAGTAATCAAAGCACAGTGGGAACTCACACGAGACAAATGACGATCCTCAGGTCGATGAACTAACCTGTACACATGTCACCTGGGAACTGCTATCTGACGTCAGGTATAAGCCCAACTAGCAGGTTCCCGGCGAGTCCTGTCCGGTGTACTCATAACCCAATGAGCACCTGTATACATCTTAGGTGAACCAACTGACACCAGTGGCTTGTGAGACCGGCCACCGCCCCTCGTCGGGGTCTCGACTGTATACACTAGTCTACTAATGGAGTATCGATGCCCAGTCTCGAAACTCCCACGACTAGGGACCTTTTAAGGATGTGCTTATAGACCCCAGCTCCCACGTAAATGATCGCCATCATACTGCTGGTCGTCAAGCAAGAATCCTAGGGGCTCTATCAACGTGTAATAGCGACATGTCAGGTCACCTAAAGCAGTACACGATGATAAAGATAAACCAGATAGCATACTATCATCTCGAGTAAGACTGTCCTCCTGGGATAGGTCCTCCCTCAATCATTGCAATCACGTGCCTGTGATCCAATAATTGACTCTGAGGGCACTATCTCCAACAATCTCCCACTTGCACTCAAGGCTAATTATTGCGATGTCGCATACTCACAGCCCGTGTGATACCGAACACCCAACTCCTCTACTAGTCAGTCTCACAAAGCTCGTTTGCGAAACTATTGCGTTCGAGGAATAGCCTCAGTGAGTGGATCCGCTGTGATGTTTCTTTCTATGTCTCTCTATATCTCAAGTTCGCGGAGAAAGCCATCTCCCGAAATGAGCAATACCTGTCTTAGAATGTCTGGATGTCTGATGGGACCTAGCTCATAAATGAACTCCAAATCCAAACTTCTTAGACTGTATCATCAACTGAACTTAACCAGTATCCTACGCCATGCCGCCCTCAGTATTGCCTTGGACCACCTGTCCAAAATACTGCCCCTCGTCAGAGGGAGAACTATAACTCTGACAACCTCCTTGTCGTCCATGTCACCTTGGAAGCCTGGAGTGATAACCGTCTCCTATAAGAGGCAGCCGTTATCATATCCCTAGAACATTCACTTATGTTCTAAAACTGCTTCCTACTGTTTTTCCAGGATTGGATTAATATCAACTTATTGCATCTAGTGCAAGAACAACATCTGGTGTGGTACTTGACATCTCATGATTGACTCAATTGCCTAAGCAAGTGATCTGTCAATCATGCGTATCCCTCTCCCCTTTAGTCTGTAAGACACCTTTAGAGAGGGTGACTCCATTACCTGCAGGTACACTACCGTGCCAGGAGTCGTCCATTCTAAATACTCATAGAATGCTGTCAAGTTACCCAGATTGGGAAACCGCCCAAATCTAGATCTAAAACCATAGATCTAGTAACCAGTATGTCTGATATAATGTCCAAGTCCCTTATGGAGAAACCACTGTGTGACGACCAAAGTATAACCGATCGTAGTATAGGAATATCACTTCCTACTACCTTCTCAACAGATCCATCCCTTATTCTGATGACGTCAAACCCATGACTGTCACATCAGAAACAGATGATCTAACTCCGCTATATCTGCTTTAGTCTATAAATAGACATAAGCATGAAGTCCACCAATGCTTCCGCTGCTCCCACTGACTACAACAACCCTCTGCCAGAGTCATATAGACGTGCACTTCTAAAGCTAGTTTAGAACGACGCTATACTCATCCTCCTGCCGGGTCTCGCAGCCTGGAACAACAACAATGGCAAGTGTGGGTAAACAAGAACTTCCCTGTCACCGTCCTTGAGGCTACCGGAGTACCTCTCGGGTGCCTGAAGTTACCCACCTTATCTGCGGAGTGGCCAATGGAATGTCAAATCAGATTGAATCTTTAGGTTCCTTATCAAATCTTAAGTAATCGTCTGCGGTTCTGGAATCACTTCCAGTTCTAC
Organism: Agapanthus africanus; assembly: GCA_030015575.1. Lineage (NCBI taxonomy): Eukaryota > Viridiplantae > Streptophyta > Magnoliopsida > Asparagales > Amaryllidaceae > Agapanthus > Agapanthus africanus. The sequence continues at coordinate 373,172,763 of CM057343.1, read as the reverse complement.
CATACTCCCACTACTGTTTTTCTGAAAAATCCATTTCTTTTAAAAATGTGGCGAGTCAAGAACAATATTTCTATTGATCTGCCAGATGGTAGAAAATCAACCCTCGTCATAGCCTGGGTCAACCCACAAACAGCCATTACAGAAACGTGCCTTGAGTTATCCGGAGTCTGGTTTTAAGCATAAGCCGGACAACTCCCCGTACCTTAACAATGTCAAGATATGAACTGTTCTATATCCAATATAGAAACAGAGGCACTGATTTAATTTAACCAGATTCAAATCATGCAGCTATCTCCAGTGCATGTCAACTAAATAGAAGGAGGCCGATCAGCGTTACTCAACTTAGGAATGCTTCCAATTATGAGTAACCTGAAAGAGAAGCAATTTCTCTTTATCATTACTATCAACTGAATACCATACACAAGTATCTACATCTTCGATCACTTTGAAGAATCCCGATACTTGCTACACCTGGTTCTCTACTCTATTCAAATACCTATAACTCCTCAAAACTTAGACCATGTGTTTCCACGAAGCACATGTCTAAGAACTAGAGAAGTTAAAAGTAAACAGAATATAGTATGAGGACCAACCCCTCTGTCCTAATGGACACTGGACAACATACAATACTCTGTATAAGTCCGCTGAGTCTAACAACTCTTTGACTGTGTGTCGTAGGTTGAAAACTGTACTTATGGTTAAGAAGAATTACACCGCTGTTTAATGCTCCTTACCTAACCATCCACTGATATAGGTAAATGTCATCGACATAATATCAAAAGGTACATCTCACTCTATGAAAATAGACGTACAGATATATCGATTTGAAATTGGTGCACAACTGCGGATATTCAAAACCAAATATTTGCCGACCGGCAAACAACCCAGGTGACTTCCTCAAATATCACCGATTACATCGAATCCCGATATAATGAGGATGATCACCCAATTCCCAATAACTTACTCCCACTCATCATCTGTAAAACCATACAGGTGTGAGAATCATACCTGGTAAATACATACCCTGGAGTAAATGTCTAATCGGGAAATCAGTTTTCTTTTAACATTACACAGTAAAACTGAAACATTGAAATGTTTCTGTGGGGTATTCTGGTATTCCTAGTAATGCCTCTACCATTATCCAGATTCACAACTATAACCGTATAATTCTTTGCCAGCTGTCCAAATCCCTTTATATGTCTTTAGTCATTACCGTCTGCACACCCCTTTAGGCCAATTGGTTTTCTTCCTTCCCTACCGTTCGGCACCAGCCTATGGTTTGGAAGAAGACTATCCAATAAGCATAAAGGGTGTACTGTCCTAATCCTAGGAGCACTCGCAATGCGAGAGAAGGTGAAGATAAAAGACACCTGAATGTACTTTATTCCTATTTCTCCTGAACCAGAATCCATCCCCGAACTGGAACTAGTTCCTTTCGAGTTCGTATATAACCATACGATGGAGTATCCAATAAAATGGGATCTTCGTAGTGATACGGAGTGTCCTGGAGAAATACAAAGGTGATTTAGGATTGGCGAAGAAATACTTGGTTTGGTCGTGAATATCAGTCGCAATTTACTTTGCCCTCTTACTAATCCCTTGCTTTGTCTGAACTTAATACCTTCTGTACACCGTTTTAGGCTAACTGGTTTTCTTCATTCCCTACCGGTCGGCACCAGCCTATGGTTTGGAAGAAGACTATCCAATTTGCGTAATAGGTGTACTACTCCTAAACCAAGGAGTACTCGCAACCTGAGAGAAGGTGAAAAGAAAAGACAACTGAATAATCCTTTCCGTTTTCTCCAGAACCAGAAACCATCCTCGAAGTCCTTCGAGTTCGTATATAACCATACGATGGTTTTGTCCAATGGAAGTGGACGTTCGTAGTAATACGGGGTGTCCTGGAGAAAAGGGTAAAAGTAGGAGTGGCAACGAGGTCTGCAACTCAGACAATCCAAAAGCCAGTGTTAAGAAGGTTCGGTCAACTTGGTCACTGAGTCATAGTCCAGGGTCGGGTCAATGGTCGCTGCCAGAGAGAGAGAAAAGAAACACTCAGCGTGCACTCTAACCTAGATCAGAATGGTTATCACTTTGTCTAATCTGGAAACCTCCCACTGTACCTCAAATTCTCCTCCAAACCTGAAAGAAGAATTAGTCGGGATCACCCGAGGAGTAAACTAACTCATCAGTGGAAATCGGGATCCAACTATCATCGCATGATAACTTGACGGAATCCACTCAAGTCACCACACTCCAGAAGGTATGCGCATGCCTGGCAAGTTTCAGTTCTTTTGAAACTCCCGATGTTTGTTTTTACCCCTAGGACCCAAGTGACCTTGACAATGCCAACAAATCAAAGAGTCCTAGTCAAGTTCTACCCGTCATTATCTTGATTGCATTAAACCCACCCGTACGAGTCCTTGACAATGCCAACAAGACCGCACGACTGTCCTAACCAATCCACTTATCCTTGTGACAGAAAAACATTACATAGCTACCGAACACTACGCCACGGCAATGCACGACAAACGCAGCACGAATACTAAGTAATACTAATCTGAAATGACGGAGGGCTACGAATGGTTTTTGGCGAAAAACCTTTAACGTAATGAACTTGATATCGTTGAAGGAACTGGATAACCTTTTAGAAAATATAGTGACGAAAACCTTTACTAAAGAGGTCACTCCCGGTGAAGGGATCTCGGCTCTTTCCCCGTAGAATGAGGTGCAGGATATTCCAACTGAATACCACGATGCAAAGCAAAAGTAATCGGCTATAGTGAAGTTAATGCCCTGACGCAAACTTCTGTCCAAGGGGTCACTCCCGGTGAAGGGATCTCGGCCCTTGCCTCGTCGACTGAGGAGCAGGATATTCCAAATGAATACCACGATGCAAAACAAAAGTGAACGTCCTTGCAATAACAGCTTTTTTTTTTAAAAAATGTTCCAACAACATCAGATTAGGTTTGTTTATCTTGCATTGATCCGAATCAATGCAGTCCCATCAATTGAACACACCACAAAGAACGAAAATATACTGACGTACGTATATGCCATCCGCATTCGCCACTGGGTCCCGTCATCACCCGTTAGGTTAGCTAACTAACGGCAGAGCGGGGACTGGACTAGCGCGGGTGTAAAACATATACAACATCTACTAATATATATACCAATATATAGTATTTCGCTCAAGGCGTGAATAAAATGCAACATCACAGAAATGTACAGTATCACAGAACAATACAGATATCTGGAAGCCCCGGGTTTCACAGAGCCGCTGCTGAAACCCGACGTTCCCCTGGTCGTGTGGATAGCCTGTGCAATGAAATCCTAGACCCCTACGGGCGCGGCAAGTCACCCGCCAAAACCTGAAGCGAGGCAGCCCCCTTCAGCACCGTGAACGGACCACCCAGCACTTCACGGAATCCGGTAACTTGGGCACCCCTCCTGGGTCAACCTGTACCCCCTACGAGTGCGGCGAATAGCCCGCCAATCCTGGACTGAAGCCCCCTCCGTCTCAATGCCCTGAGATGCGGGCTCGTTGCCCTCCAGAACCCGGCTATCCGTGCACCCCACCGCGGGGCAAACCTAGTACAGAATGTAAAATATACATACACCGGGTACATCGACCGCAACCAGGTCGTGCCCCAAAAGAATAATACAAACAGGCAGTGACGGCAGTCCACATGTCGGACGCTCGCCCCGCAATATCAAATGTACATAATACAACAAAACTGCACTAGCATTGCATCCAGGCTATCCCCCACGACCGATCCGCAACAACACAGCATAAACATAGAACATCAACGTGAAAGTCACGTTCGCAAATCCGTCTAACCGGGCTATAGCAGTCAGACCGGATTTACCGATCGAGTGACATTCACGGTCGCAGATATAATGTAAATACTGTGAAATAATGTGTTTAAAATTTTCCGATCAATCAAACAATTAACAAGTGGGCCCCAAAGAAAACTGTAGCACTCACAGAAACAATTGGCCCAACTTTAATATTCCAAAGCCCATATTTTAAGCCCAGAAGGCCTCTGTAAAAAAATGGTGAAGTGATGTGAATAGTGCGCGGCGGAAGGGCCGCACAAAGGGGGTTTTCGCGGCGGTTCCGCGCTCCAACTGTGTATTCACTTCATCGAATTTTTACAGAGCTCTTAGATTTTCCAGTACATCAATATTTTACAACCTGAAAAATTTTTCGAGACCAAAATATTTCAACAGAAACTGATGTGAACAAAAAATACGGTTTTTGGAAATTTTGGTCGATCGGAAATGCAAACACATCAAACGAAGCTAGGTAAGGTTAATGGCGTGGCTTGTTGCGCCACGGCAGCGCCCCGGCCTCGTACCCGAGGCCAAAATGCGGAATAAAAATTTTTCCCTTGCTCGGAAACCGGCGCTACCGCGGACAATTACCCGGATCGAAACCATTAACCTATACTAGCTAACCAAAGAGATAAGGTGAGAAGATATACCAAGCGATCCGTGTCCTTCGGTGTTCGTCTCCACTCCGATCTCCCGCGGAATCTCCGTCACCTCCTCGCTCGTCGGAAAGGGCACCACGTAGCCGGAATCTTTTACGGGCTCCCGCCTCTAGACCGAGGCAACTCGGGCGCGAAGTTGGCTAGCCGACGCGTCCAAGGCTTGCTATAGAATAGTGTAGTGAACTTGTCTCTTGGGGTTATGAGGTTGCCTTGATGTGGAGGAATGGAGAAGAGAAGGAGAGAAGGAATTGAGCTTTGAAGCTAATTTTACAACCATGGAATGAGATGGAAAATGCCACACCACATAATTATCCCTCTCCCTCTCCTATGTGGCCGGCCCCTCTCACTCAAGAATAGATTGGAGAGAGAAAAAGAAAGCCTCTCCAAGTATATAAAAAATACAAAGGAAAAACCAAATAAGAAAAAGGAAAGGATAAATCAAGAAGAAGGTCACTCTCATTTCTTATCTAAATCCTTTCCATCAACCATCAAATGAAAAATCAAGATGAGACCAATATGGAATCTCATGATGACAAAGGCACATAAGCAACAAGACCCTCCACAAAAGAGTTATTTGCAAACTGCAAATAACCCCCTCCCAACAAGAAAGTCCGACCGAGAAGGAATGAAGGAAAACCGGACGGAACGGAATGCAAACTGGCAACCCCAGAAAACCGATCCCATAATAAATTACAGGAAAACCCCGCTACTGCAAATACATGCCCGCATTTGTATTCCCACTGAACACAAATGCAAAGAGACAAAACTACACTATCAAATACTAGAATCCGGCTTAAGCCAAAGCCGGCTAGTAAAAACTGTCCGATCACGATCCGTGCAATACCGCACGTATCTGATCGAACCCTGCCATATCTCCATACGGCCTCTACAGCGTTTCGCCCGAAACTTGAGTAACTGAAACTGAGTGTGGTGGACTCTAAAGACTCGTCAATACCTTGGCTGTGGATTTAACCACTAGCACGTCAGAGGTATAAGCCAATACGTGACGGGCCACCAGGTATTGACCAAATGGGACGTCGATGAGGAAGCTCACCCCGACACCCAACTGAGCCTGTCAGTGACAATAGCCGTACAGTCCGGTCCGTTCGTCTATGAGTATCGCATGGCGGGCCTAGGGGGTTGGTAAAAGTCAGACCCCCAAAAGCGGTACAAGTCGTGTCGGAGCGTAGCCCAGAACGCCCTGAGATACTACTGGAATACCTACCAGTAAATCTCCTGCCTCGGCCGAGGGCTTTGCGTAATGGCTCTCCTAGACACAGCGCGACCTCACCCCCAATACCGGGAGAGACGAACCCCTGCAGATCCGCTCACTGCCTCCATGTGGCTCGGGACTGTACCCAACTAAAACCTGTTTGCACGACTCCTTTGAGCCGTGGTAGGGTAGTAATCAAAGCACAGTGGGAACTCACACGAGACAAATGACGATCTCAGGTCGATGAACTAACCTGTACACATGTCACCTGGGAACTGCTATCTGACGTCTGGTATAAGACCAACTAGCAGGTTCCCGGCGAGTCCTGTCCGGTGTACTCATAACCCAATGAGCACCTGTATACATCTTAGGTGAACCAACTGACACCAGTGGCTTGTGAGACCGGCCACCGCCCCTCGTCGGGGTCTCGACTGTATACACTAGTCTACTAACGGAGTATCGATGCCCTGTCTCGAAACTCCTACGACTAGGGACCTTTTAAGGATGTGCTTATAGACCACCAGCTCCCACGTATATGATCGCCATCATACTGCTGGCAGTCAAGCAAGAATCCTAGGGGCTCTATCAACGTGTAATAGCGACATGTCAGGTCACCTAAAGCAGTACACGATGATAAAGATAAACCAGATAGCATACTATCATCTCGAGTAAGACTGTCCTACCGGGATAGGTCCTCCCTCAATCATTGCAATCACGTGCCTGTGATCCAATAATTGACTCTGAGGGCACTAACTCCAACAATCTCCCACTTGCACTCAAGGCTAATTATTGCGATGTCGCATACTCACAGCCCGTGTGATACCGAACACCCAACTCCTCTACTAGTCAGTCTCACAAAACTCGTTTGCGAAACTATTGCGTTCGAGGAATAGCCTCAGTGAGTGGATCCGCTGTGATGTTTCTTTCTATGTCTCTCTATATCTCAAGTTCGCGGAGAAAGCCATCTCCCGAAATGAGCAATACCTGTCTTAGAATGTCTGGATGTCTGATGGGACCTAGCTCATAAATGAACTCCAAATCCAAACTTCTTAGACTGTATCATCAACTGAACTTAATCAGTATCCTGCACCATGTCGCCCTCAGTATTGCCTTGGACCACCTGTCCAAAATACTGCCCCTCGTCAGAGGGAGAACTATAACTCTGACAACCTCCTTGTCGTCCATGTCACCTTGGAAGCCTGGAGTGATAACCGTCTCCTAAAGGAGGCAGCCGTTATCATATCCCTAGAACATTCACTTATGTTTTAAAACTGCATCCGACTGTTTTTCCAGGATTGGATTAATATCAACTTATTGCACCTACTGCAAGAACAACATCTGGTGTGGTACTTGACATCTCATGATTGACTCAATTGCCTAAGCAAGTGATCTGTCAATCATGCGTATCCCTCTCCCCTTTAGTCTGTAAGACACCTTTAGAGAGGGTGACTCCATTACCTGCAGGTACACTACCGTGCCAGGAGTCGTCCATTCTAAATACTCATAGAATGCTGTCAAGTTACCCAGATTGGGAAACCACCCAAATCTAGATCTAAAACCATAGATCTAGTGACCAGTATGTCTGATATAATATCCAAGTCCCTTGTGGAGAAAACACTGTGTGACGATCAAAGTATAACCGATCGTAGTATAGGAATATCACTTCCCACTACCTTCTCAACAGATCCATCCCCTATTCTGATGACGTCAAACCCATGACTGTCACATCAGAAACAGATGATCTATCTCCGCTACATCTGCTTTAGTCTATAAATAGACATAAGCCTGATGTCCACCAATGCTTCCGCTGCTCCCACTGACTACGACAACCCTCTGGTGGAGTCATATAGACGCGCACTTCTAAAGCTAGTTTAGAACGACGCGATACTCATTCTCCTGCCGGGTCTCGCAACCTGGAACAACAACAATGGCAAGTGTGGGTAAACAAGAACTTCCCTGTCACCGTCCTTGAGGCTACCGGAGTACCTCTCGGGTGCCTGAAGTTACCCACCTTATCTGCGGAGTGGCCAATGGAATGTCAAATCAGATCGAATCTTTAGGTCCCTTATCAAATCTTCAGTAATCGTTTGCGGTTCTGGAATCACTTCCAGTTCTACCATACTCCCACTACTTTTTCTGAAAAATCCATTTTTAATAAAACTGTGGCGAGTCTAGAACAATATTTCTATTGATCTATCAGATGGTAGAAAATCAACCCTCGTCATAGCCTGGGTCAACCCACAAACAGCCATTACAGAAACGTGCCTTGAGCTATCCGGAGTCTGGGTTTAAGCATAAGCCGGATAACTCCCCGTATCTTAACATCGTTAAGATATGAACTGTTCTATATCCAATATAGAAACAGAGGCACTGATTCAATTGAACCAGATTCAAATCATGCAGCTGTCTCCAGTGCATGTCAACTAAATGGAAAGAGGCCGATCAGCGTTACTCAACTTAGGAATGCATCCAATTATGAGTAACCTGAAAGAGAAGCAAGTTCTCTTTATCATTACTATCAACTGAATACCATACGCAAGTATCTACATCTTCGATCACTTTGAAGAATCCCGATACTTGGTATACCTGGTTCTCTACTTTATTCAAATACCTATAACTCCTCAAAACTTAGACCCTGTGTTTCTACGAAACACATGTCTAAGAACTAGAGAAGTTAAAAGTAAACAGAATATAGTACGAGGACCAACCCCTCTGTCCTAATGGACACTGGACAACATACAATACTCTGTATAAGTCCGCTGAGTCTAACAACTCTTTCACTGTGTGTCGTAGGTTGAAAACTGTGCTTATGGTTAAGAAGAATTACACCGCTGTTTAATGCTCCTTACCTAACCATCCACTGATATAGGTAAATGTCATTGACATAATATCAAAAGGTATATCTCACTCTATGAAAATAGACGTACAGATATATCGATTTGAAATTGGTGCACAACAGCGGATATTCAAAACCAAATATTTGCCGACCGGCAAACAACCCAGGTGACTTCCTCAAATATCACCGATTACAACGAATCCCGATATAATGAGGATGATCACCCAATTCCCAATAACTTACTCCCACTCAACATCTGTAAAACCATACAGATGTGAGAATCCAACCTGGTAAATACATACCCCGGAGCAAGTGTCTAATCGGGAAATCAGTTTTCTTTTAACAGTACACAGTGAAACTGAAACATTGAAATGTTTCGTTGGGGTATCGTGGTATTCCTAGTAATGCCTCTTCCATTATCCAGATTCACAACTATAACCGTATAATTCTTTGCCACCTCTCTAAATCCCTTTCTGTGTCTTTAGTCATTACCTTCTGTACACCCCTTTAGGCCAAATGGTTTTCTTCCTTCCCTACCGTTCGGCACCAGCCTATGGTTTGGAAGAAGACTATCCAAAAGGCATAAAGGGTGTACTGTCCTAATCCTAGGAACACTCGCAACGCGAGAGAAGGTGAAGATAAAAGACACCTGAATGTACTTTATTCCTATTTCTCCTGAACCAGAATCCATCCCCGAACTGGAACAAGTTCCTTTCGAGTTCGTATATAACCATACGATGGATTATCCAATAAAATGGGATCTTCGTAGTGATACGGAGTGTCCTGGAGAAATACAAAGGTGATTTAGGATTGGCGAAGAAATACTTGGTTTGGTCGTGAATAGCAGTCGCAACTTACTTTGCCCTCTTACTAATCCCTTGCTTTGTCTTAACTTAATACCTTCTGTACACCGTTTAGGCTAACTGGTTTTCTTCATTCCCTACCGGTCGGCACCAGCCTATGGTTTGGAAGAAGACTATCCAATTTGCGTAATAGGTGTACTACTCCTAAACCAAGGAGTACTCGCAACCTGAGAGAAGGTGAAAAGAAAAAACAACTGAATAGTCCTATTCGTTTTCTCCAGAACCAGAAACCATCCTCGAAGTCCTTCGAGTTCGTATCTAACCATACGATGGTTTTGTCCAATGGAAGTGGACGTTCGTAATAATACGGGGTGTCCTGGAGAAAAGGGTAAAAGTAGGAGTGGCAATGAGGTCTACAACTCTGACAATCCAAAAGCCAGTGTTAAGAAGGTTCGGTCAACTTGGTCACTGAGTCAAAATCCAGGGTCGGGTCAATGGTCGCTGCCAGAGAGAGAGAAAAGAAACACTCAGCGTGCACTCTAACCTAGATCAGAATGGTTATCACTTTATCTAATCAGGAAGCCTCCCACTGTACCTCAAATTCTCCTCCAAACCTGAAAGAAGAATTAGTCGGGATCACCCGAGGAGTAAACCAACTCATCAGTGGGAATCGGGATCCAACTATCATTGCATGATAACTTGACGGAATCCACTCAAGTCACCACACTCCAGAAGGTATGCGCATGCTTGGCAAGTTTCAGTTCTTTTGAAACTCCCGATGAGATTTTTACCCCTAGGACTCAAGTGACCTTGACGGAGTCAACAAATCAAAGAGTCCTAGTCAAGTTCAACCCGTCATTATCTGGATTGCATTAAACCCACCCGTACGTGCCCTTGACGGAGTCAACAAGGCCGCACGACTGTCCTAACCAATCCCACTTATGCGACAAACAAGTACCACTTAGCTACCGTACACTACGCCTTGACGGAGTCAACAAACGCAGCACGAATACTAAATAATACCCATAAGAAATGACGGAGGGCTACGAATGGTTTTTGGCGAAAAACCTTTAACGTAATGAACTTGACATCGTTGAAGGAACTGCATAGCCTTTTATAAAATATAGTGACGAAAACCTTTACTAAAGAGGTCACTCCCGGTGAAGGGATCTCGGCTCTTTCCCCGTAGAATGAGGTGCAGGATATTCCAACTGAATACCACGATGCAAAGCAAAGGTAATCGGCTATAGTGAAGCTATTGCCCTGACGCAAACATCTGTCCAAGGGGTCACTCCCGGTGAAGGGATCTCGGCCCTTGCCTCGTCGACTGAGGAGCAGGATATTCCAAATGAATACCACGATGCAAAACAAAAGTGAACGTCCTTGCAATAACAGCTTTTTGAAAAGTGTTCCAACAACATCAGAATAGGTTTGTTTATCTTGCATTGATCCGAATCAACGCAGTCCCATCAATTAATCACACCACAAAGAACGAAAATATACTGACGTACGTATATGCCATCCGCATTCGCCACTGGGTCCCGTCATCACCCGTTAGGTTAGCTAACTAACGGCAGAGCGGGGACTGGACTAGCGCGGATGAAAAAACATATACAACATCTACTAATATATATACCAATATATAGTATTTCGCTCAAGGCGTGAATGGAAAAAAAAACAGCAACACAGAAATGTACAGTAACACAGAACAATACAGATATCTGGAAACCCCGGGTTTCACAGAGCCGCTGCTGAAACCCGACGTTCCCCTGGTCGTGTGGATAGCCTGTGCAATAAAATCCTAGACCCCTACGGGCGCGGCAAGTCACCCGCCAAAACCTGAAGCGAGGCAGCCCCCTTCTGCTCCGTGAATGGACCACCCAGCACTCCACGGAATCCGGCAACTTGGGCACCCCTCCTGGGTCAACCTGTACCCCCTACGAGTGCGGCGAATAGCCCGCCAATCCTAGAGTGAAGCCCCCTCCGTCTCAATGCCATGAGATGCGGGCTTGTTGCCCTCTAGAACCCGGCTATCCGTGCACCCCTCCGCGGGGTAATCCTAGTACAGAAAGTAAAATATACATACACCGGGTACATCGACCGCAACCAGGCCGTGCCCCAAAAGAATAATACAAACAGGCAGTGACGGCAGTCCACATGTCGGACGCTCGCCCCGCAATAACAAATGTACATAATACAACAAAACTGTACTAGCATTGCATCCAGGCTATCCCCCACGACCGATCCGCAACATCACAGCATAAACATAGAACATCAACGTGAAAGTCACGTTCGCAAATCCGTCTAACCGGGCTATAGCAGTTAGACCGGATTTACCGATCGAGTGACATTCACGGTCGCAGATATAATGTAAATACTGTGAAATAATGTGTTTAAAAATATCCGATCGATCAAACAATTAACAAGTGGGCCCCAAAGAAAACTGTAGCACTCACAGAAATAATTGGCCCAATTTTAATATCCCAAAAGCCCTAAAATTAGCCCACAAGCCCACTGTAACAATTTGACACAGAGAAGACAACAGTGCGCGGCGGAAGCGCGGCCCAAGGGGGGGTTTGGCCGCGCTTCCGCGCTAGGGTTGTCGACTGAATGTGTCGAATTTTTGCAGAAGTCTTATAATGTCCAGTAGATTAGATTTATACAACCTGAAAAATTTTCTGAGGCCAAAATTTTTCAACAGAAACTGATGTGAACAAATATGGGGTTTTCGGGATTTCGGTCGATCGGATAAGTAAAACACATTACACAAAGCTAGACTAAGGTTAATGGCGTGGCTCTGATACCATGTTGCGCCACGGCAGCGCCCCGGCCTCGTACCCGAGGCCAAAATGCGGAATAAAAATTTTTCCCTTGCTCGGAAACCGGCGCTACCGCGGACAATTACCCGGATCGAAACCATTAACCTATACTAGCTAACCAAAGAGATAAGGTGAGAAGATATACCAAGCGATCCGTGTCCTTCGGTGTTCGTCTCCACTCCGATCTCCCGCGGAATCTCCGTCACCTCCTCGCTCGTCGGAAAGGGCACCACGTAGCCGGAATCTTTTACGGGCTCCCGCCTCTAGACCGAGGCAACTCGGGCGCGAAGTTGGCTAGCCGACGCGTCCAAGGCTTGCTATAGAATAGTGTAGTGAACTTGTCTCTTGGGGTTATGAGGTTGCCTTGATGTGGAGGAATGGAGAAGAGAAGGAGAGAAGGAATTGAGCTTTGAAGCTAATTTTACAACCATGGAATGAGATGAAAAATGCCACACCACATAATTATCCCTCTCCCTCTCCTATGTGGCCGGCCCCTCTCACTCAAGAATAGATTGGAGAGAGAAAAAGAAAGCCTCTCCAAGTATATAAAAAATACAAAGGAAAAACCAAATAAGAAAAAGGAAAGGATAAATCAAGAAGAAGGTCACTCTCATTTCTTATCTAAATCCTTTCCATCAACCATCAAATGAAAAATCAAGATGAGACCAATATGGAATCTCATGATGACAAAGGCACATAAGCAACAAGACCCTCCACAAAAGAGTTATTTGCAAACTGCAAATAACCCCCTCCCAACAAGAAAGTCCGACCGAGAAGGAATGAAGGAAAACCGGACGGAACGGAATGCAAACTGGCAACCCCAGAAAACCGATCCCATAATAAATTACAGGAAAACCCCGCTACTGCAAATACATGCCCGCATTTGTATTCCCACTGAACACAAATGTAAAGAGACAAAACTACACTATCAAATACTAGAATCCGGCTTAAGCCAAAGCCGGCTAGTAAAAACTGTCCGATCACGATCCGTGCAATACCGCACGTATCTGATCGAACCCTGCCATATCTCCATACGGCCTCTACAGCGTTTCGCCCGAAACTTGAGTAACTGAAACTGAGTGTGGTGGACTCTAAAGACTCGTCAATACCTTGGCTGTGGATTTAACCACTAGCACGTCAGAGGTATAAGCCAATACGTGACGGGCCACCAGGTATTGACCAAATGGGACGTCGATGAGGAAGCTCACCCCGACACCCAACTGAGCCTGTCAGTGACAATAGCCGTACAGTCCGGTCCGTTCGTCTATGAGTATCGCATGGCGGGCCTAGGGGGTTGGTAAAAGTCAGACCCCCAAAAGCGGTACAAGTCGTGTCGGAGCGTAGCCCAGAACGCCCTGAGATACTACTGGAATACCTACCAGTAAATCTCCTGCCTCGGCCGAGGGCTTTGCGTAATGGCTCTCCTAGACACAGCGCGACCTCACCCCCAATACCGGGAGAGACGAACCCCTGCAGATCCGCTCACTGCCTCCATGTGGCTCGGGACTGTACCCAACTAAAACCTGTTTGCACGACTCCTTTGAGCCGTGGTAGGGTAGTAATCAAAGCACAGTGGGAACTCACACGAGACAAATGACGATCTCAGGTCGATGAACTAACCTGTACACATGTCACCTGGGAACTGCTATCTGACGTCTGGTATAAGACCAACTAGCAGGTTCCCGGCGAGTCCTGTCCGGTGTACTCATAACCCAATGAGCACCTGTATACATCTTAGGTGAACCAACTGACACCAGTGGCTTGTGAGACCGGCCACCGCCCCTCGTCGGGGTCTCGACTGTATACACTAGTCTACTAACGGAGTATCGATGCCCTGTCTCGAAACTCCTACGACTAGGGACCTTTTAAGGATGTGCTTATAGACCACCAGCTCCCACGTATATGATCGCCATCATACTGCTGGCAGTCAAGCAAGAATCCTAGGGGCTCTATCAACGTGTAATAGCGACATGTCAGGTCACCTAAAGCAGTACACGATGATAAAGATAAACCAGATAGCATACTATCATCTCGAGTAAGACTGTCCTACCGGGATAGGTCCTCCCTCAATCATTGCAATCACGTGCCTGTGATCCAATAATTGACTCTGAGGGCACTAGCTCATAAATGAACTCCAAATCCAAACTTCTTAGACTGTATCATCACGTGCCTGTGATCCAATAATTGGCTCTGATACCATGTTGCGCCACGGCAGCGCCCCGGCCGTCTTACTCGAGGCCAAATTGCGGAATAAAAAAAAAAAAATTTTCCTTGCTCGGAAACCGGCGCTACCGCGGACAAAGAAAACCCGGATCGATAACCATTAACCTACGCTAGCAAACAAGAGATAGGGTGAGAAGTATACCGAGTGATCCGAGTCCTCCGGTCTTGTCTTCATCATCCCGATCTCCCGCGGAAAGTCTTGGCTCCACATCGTCGCCTCCTCGCCGGAAGGGGCACCACATCGCCTTCGTCTTTTACGGGCTCCCGCCTCAATACCGAGGCAACTCGAGCATGAAGCCGGCAACTCGACATGCTCAAGATATGCTGTAGAATGTAGTGTAGAAGATGGTTGTCTCACTTGGGGTTTGTAGTTGCCATGATGGAGGATTGGGGTTAGGAAAAATGGTGCTTTCATTTTTCCGAAACAAGAAGAAGAAGGAGATGAAGAATTCCTCACAAAACTAAGATGAACTCTCTCATTCTTTTTTCTTTCTCTCTTTCTTTTTTTCTTCTTCTTCTTTTCTAAATGAGAAACTTATCATCTCCAAAATGAGAAGGGTGGAGGAGGTAATAAGAAGTAAGAAGGAAGGTGAGTGTAGGGTGAAAAGAGAAAGGTGACCATATCCTAGACAAGAAAACATTCAACCATGCTTCTTCTCCTATTCACTCCATAACCCTTCAAATCACATTAAAGCAAGCATGGTTGAAAGATAAGAAAGCTATCATAATCAATCATTATGCAAGAAAACCCCTCCACAAAATGTTATTTGCAAACTTGCAAATAACCCCCTCCATCGGAAAAGTCCGGCCGGGAAAGAACAAAGGAAAACCGGCCGGAACGGAATGCAAAATGGCAACTCCAGAAAACTGGTCCCGTAATAAATTACAGGAAAAACCCCGACACTGTGCATACACACCCGCATCTGTATTCCGACCGGATACAGATGCAATGAGACAAAATCTACACTGTACTAAACTAGGACCGGCTTAAACCAAAGCCGGCTAGTAAAATCCGTTCGATCCTGATTCGTGCAATACCGCACGTATCTGATCGAACCCTGCCATATAACCATACGGCCACAAGTACAAAACTGTCCGATCCTGATCCGTGCAATACCGCACGTATCTGATCGGATCCTGCCATATCTCCATACGGCCTCTACAGCGTTTCGCCCGAAAGCTTGAGTAACTGAAAGTGTGGTGGACTCTAAAGACTCGTCAATACTATGGCTGTGGATTTAACCACTGGCACGTCAGAGGTATAAGCCAATACGTGACGGGCCACCAGCTATTGACCAAAAGGGACGTCGATGAGGAAGCTCACCCCGACACCCAACTGAGCCTGTCAGTGACAATATCCGTACAGTCCGGTCCGTTCGTCTATGAGTATCGCATGGCGGGCCTAGGGGGTTGGTAAAATTCAGACCCCCAAAAGCGGTACAAGTCGTGTCGGAGCGTAGCCCAGAACGCCCTGAGATACTACTGGAATACCTACCAGTAAATCTCCTGCCTCGGCCGAGGGCTTTGCGTAATGGCTCTCCTAGACACAGCGCGACCTCACCCCCAATACCGGGAGAGACGAACCCCTGCAGATCCGCTCACTGCCTCCATGTGGCTCGGGACTGTACCCAACTAAAACCTGTTTGCACGACTCCTTTGAGCCGTGGTAGGGTAGTAATCAAAGCACAGTGGTAACTCACACGAGACAAATGACGATCCTCAGGTCGATGAACTAACCTGTACACATGTCACCTGGGAACTGCTATCTGACGTCAGGTATAAGCCCAACTAGCAGGTTCCCGGCGAGTCCTGTCCGGTGTACTCATAACCCAATGAGCACCTGTATACATCTTAGGTGAACCAACTGACACCAGTGGCTTGTGAGACCGGCCACCGCCCCTCGTCGGGGTCTCGACTGTATACACTAGTCTACTAATGGAGTATCGATGCCCAGTCTCGAAACTCCCACGACTAGGGACCTTTTAAGGATGTGCTTATAGACCCCAGCTCCCACGTAAATGATCGCCATCATACTGCTGGTCGTCAAGCAAGAATCCTAGGGGCTCTATCAACGTGTAATAGCGACATGTCAGGTCACCTAAAGCAGTACACGATGATAAAGATAAACCAGATAGCATACTATCATCTCGAGTAAGACTGTCCTCCTGGGATAGGTCCTCCCTCAATCATTGCAATCACGTGCCTGTGATCCAATAATTGACTCTGAGGGCACTATCTCCAACAACTCACAGCCCGTGTGATACCGAACACCCAACTCCTCTACTAGTCAGTTTCACAAAGCCTGTTTGGAAGACTATTGCGTTCGAGGAATAGCCTCAGTGGGTGGATCCGCTCAGATGTTTCTTTCTATGTCTCTCTATATCTCAAGTTCGCAGAGAAAGCCATCTCCCGAAATGAGCAATACCTGTCTTAGAATGTCTGGATGTCTGATGGGACCCAGTTCATAAATGAACTTCAAATCCAAACTTCTTAGACAGTATCGTCAACTGAACTTAATCAGTATCCTGCACCATGCCTCCCTCAGTATTGCCTTGGATCACCTGTCCAAAATACTGCCCCTCGTCAGAGGGAAAACTATAACTCTGACAACCTCCTTGTCGTCCAGGTCACCTTGGAAGCCTGGAATGATAACCGTCTCCTAAAAGAGGCTGTCGTTATCATATCCCTAGAACATCCACTTACGTTCTAAAACTGCTTCCGACTGTTTCTCCAGGATTGGGTCAATGTCAACTTATTGCATCTAGTGCAAGAACAACATCTGGTGTGGTACTTGACATCTCATGATTGACTCAATTGCCTAAGCAAGTGATCTGCCAATCATGCACATCCCTCTCTACTTTAGTCTATAAGACACCTTTAGAGAGGGTGACTCCATCACCTGCAGGTACATTACCGTGCCAGGAGTCGCCCATTCTAAATACTCTTAGAATGCTGTCTAAGTACCCTGATTGGGAAACCACCCAAATCTAGATCTAAAACCATAGATCTAGTAACCAGTATGTCTGATATAATGTCCAAATCCTTTGTGGAGAAACCACTGTGTGACGACTAAAGAATAACCGACCGTAGTATAGGAATTTCCTTTCCTACTTTGTGTATGTCATCCAAATGCCATGACATCACACCCTACTACCTTCTCAACAGATCCATCCCCTATTCTGATGAAGTCAAACCTATGACTGTCACATCAGAAATAGATGATCTATCTCCGCTATATCTGCTTTAGTCTATAAATAGACATAAGCCTGATATCCACC
The DNA here is from genome assembly GCA_030015575.1 of Agapanthus africanus. Classification (NCBI taxonomy): domain Eukaryota; kingdom Viridiplantae; phylum Streptophyta; class Magnoliopsida; order Asparagales; family Amaryllidaceae; genus Agapanthus; species Agapanthus africanus. The sequence goes on along the minus strand of CM057343.1, from coordinate 373,155,098 downwards.
AATGCTTCCGCTGCTCCCACTGACTACGACAACCCTCTGGCAGAGTCATATAGATGTGCACTTCTAAAGCTAGTTTAGAACGACGCTATACTCATCCTCCTGCCGGGTCTCGCAGCCTGGAACAACAACAATGGCAAGTGTGGGTAAACAAGAACTTCCCTGTCACCGTCCTTGAGGCTACCGGAGTACCTCTCGGGTGCCTGAAGTTACCCACCGTATCTGCGGAGTGGCCAATGGAATGTCAAATCAGATTGAATCTTTAGGTTCCTTATCAAATCTTCAGTAATCGTTTGCGGTTCTGGAATCACTTCCAGTTCTACCATACTCCCACTACTGTTTTTTGAAAAAATCCATTTTTATTAAAACTGTGGCGAGTCAAGAACAATATTACTATTGATCTCCCAGATGGTAGAAAATCAACCCTCGTCATAGCCTGGGTCAACCCACAAACAGCCATTACAGAAACGTACCTTGAGTTATCCAGAGTCTGGTTTTAATCATAAGCCGGACAACTCCCCGTACCTTAACAATGTTAAGATATGAACTGTACTATATCCAATATAGAACCAGAGGCACTGATTTAATTGAACCAGATTCAAATCATGCAGCTTTCTCCAGTGCATGTCAACTAAATGGAAGGAGGCCGATCAGCGTTACTCAACTTAGGAACGCTTCCAATTATGAGTAACCTGAAAGAGAAGCAATTTCTCTTTATCATTACTATCAACTGAATACCATACACAAGTATCTATATCTTCGATCACTTTGAAGAATCCCGATACTTGCTACACCTGGTTCTCTACTTTATTCAAATACCTATAACTCCTCAAAACTTAGACCCTGTGTTTCTACGAAACACATGTCTAAGAACTAGAGAAGTTATAAGTAAATCGAATATAGTATGAGGACCAACCCCTCTGTCCTAATGGATACTGGACAACATACAATACTCTGTATAAGTCCGCTGAGTCTGACAACTCTTTCACTGTGTGTCGTAGGTTGAAAACTGTACTTATGGTTAAGAAGAATTACACCGCTGTTTAATGCTCCTTACCTAACCATCCACTGATATAGGTAAATTTCATCGACATAATATCAAAAGGTATATCTCACTCTATGAAAATAGACGTACAGATATATCAATTTGAAATTGGTGCACAACAGCGGATATTCAAAACCAAACATTTGCCGACCGGCAAACAGCCCAGGTGATCTCCTCAAATATCACCGATTACAACGAATCCCGATATAATGAGGATGATCACTCTATTCCCAACAACTTACTCCCACTCATCATCTGTAAAACCATACAGATGTGAGAATCAAACCTGGTAAATACATACCCTGGAGCAAGTGTCTAATCAGGAAATCAGTTTTCTTTTAACAGTACACAGTTGAACTGAAACATTGAAATGTTTCGATATGGTATCCTGGTATTCCTAGTAATGCCTCTACCATTATCCAGATTCACAACTATAACCGTATAATTCTTTGCCACCTCTCCAAATCCCTTTATATGTCTTTAGTCATTACCTTCTGCACACCCCTTAGGCCAAATGGTTTTCTTCCTTCCCTACCGTTCGGCACCAGCCTATGGTTTGGAAGAAGACTATCCAATAAGCATAATGGGTGTACTGTCCTAGTCCTAGGAGCACTCGCAATGCGAGAGAAGGTGAAGATAAAAGACAACTGAATAAACCTTATTCCTATTTCTCCTGGACCAAAATCCATCCCCGAACTGGAACAAGTTCCTTTCGAGTTCGTATATAACCATACGATGGAGTATCCAATAAACTGTGGATCTTCGTAGTGATACGGAGTGTCTTGGAGAAATACAAAGGTGATTTAGGATTGGCGAAGAAATACTTGGTTTGGTCGTGAATATCAGTCGCAATTTACTTTGCCCTCTTACTAATCCCTTGCTTTGTCTTAATCTTAATACCTTCTGCACACCATCGTTATGCTAATTGGTTTTCTTCATTCCCCACTGTTCGGCACCAGCCTAAAGTTTGGAAGAAGACTATCCAATTTGCGTAATAGGTGTACTATCTCCTAAACTAAGGAGTACTCGTAACTTAAGAGGAGGCAAAAAGGAAAAGACAACTGAATAATCCTATCCGTTTTCTCCAGAACCGGAAACCATCCTCGAATTCCTTCGAGTTCGTATCTAACCATACGATGGCTTTGTCCAATGGAAGTGGACGTTCGCAGTAATACGGGGTGTCCTGGAGAAAAGGGTAAAAGTAGGAGTGGCAATGAGGTCTGCAACTCTGACAATCCAAAAGCCAGTGTTAAGAAGGTTCGGTCAACTTGGTCACTGAGTCATAGTCTAGGGTCGGGTCAATGGTCGCTGCCAGAGAGAGAGAGAAAAGAAACACTCAGCGTGCACTCTAACCTAGATCAGAATGGTTACCAATTTATCTAATCAGGAAACCTCCCACTGTACCTTAAATTCTCCTCCAAACCTGAAAGAAGAATTAGTCGGGGTCACCCGAAGAGTAAACTAACTCATCAGTGGGAATCGGGATCCAACTATCATCGCATGACAACGTGACGGAATCCGCTCACGGTATCACACTCCAGAAGGTATGCGCATATCCGGCAAGTTTCAGTTCTTTTGAAATTCCCGATGTGATTTTTACCCCATGCTCTTATGACCTTGGCGTGAGGTCAAAATATCATAAGTCACATGTCAAGTTGTACCCATCATTGTCCAGGTTAATTTGAACCCACCCGTACATACCCTTGACGTAGGCCAAAATAGTAGTACGACTGTCCCAAACCAACGCATCTATCTATGCAACAGATAAATACCCGGCAACTACCAAACACTATGCCTTGGCGTGAGGTCAAAATACATAGCTTGAATACTACCGAATATTTAACTGAAATGATGGAGGGCTACGAATGGTTTCTGGCGAAAACCTTTAACGTAATGAACTTGATATCGTTGAAGGAACGGATAGCTTTTTAGAAAATATAGTGACGAAAACCTTTACTAAAGAGGTCACTCCCGGTGAAGGGATCTCGGCTCTTTCCCCGTAGAATGGGGTGCAGGATATTCCAAATGAATACCGCGATGCAAAGCAAAAGTAATCGGCTATAGTGAAGTTAATGTCCTGACGCAAACTTCTGTCCAAGGGGTCACTCCCGGTGAAGGGATCTCGGCCCTTGCCTCATCGACTGAGGAGCAGGATATTCCAAATGAATACCACGATGCAAAACAAAAGTGAACGTCCTTGCAATAACAGCTTTTTGAAAAGTGTTCCAACAACATCAGAATAGGTTTGTTTTAACTTGCATTGATCCGAATCAACGCAGTCCCATCAATTGATCACACTACAAAGAACGAAAATATACTGATGTACGTATATGCCATCCGCATTCGCCACTGGGTCCCGTCATTACCCGTTAGGTTAGCCAACTAACGACAGAGCGGGGACTGGACTAGCGCGGATGTAAAACATATACAACATCTACTAATATATATACCAATATATTATATTCGCTCAAGGCGTGATAAGAAATGCAACATCACAGAAATGTACAGCATCACAGAACAATACAGATATCTGGGATCCCCGGGTTTCACAGAGCCACTACTGAAACCCGACGTTCCCCTTGGTCGTGTGGATAGCCTGTGCAATGAAAACCTAGACCCCTACGGGCACGGCAAGTCACCCGCCAAAACCTGAAGCGAGGCAGCCCCCTTCAGCACCGTGAATGGACCACCCAGCACTTCACTGAATCCGGTAACTTGGGCACCCCTCCTGGGTCAACCTGTACCCCGTACGAGTGCGGCGAATAGCCCGCCAATCCTAGAGTAAAGCCCCCTCCGTCTCAATGCTATGAGATGCGGGCTTGTTGCCCTCTTGAACCCGGCTATCCGTGCACCCCTCCACGGGGTAATCCTAGTACAGAAAGTAAAATATACGTACAACGGGTACATCGACCGCAACCAGGTCGTGCCCCAAAAGAATAATACAAACAGGCAGTGACGGCAGTCCACATGTCGGACGCTCGCCCCGCAATATCAAATGTACATAATACAATAACACTGTACTAGCATTGCATCCAGGCTATCCCCTACGACCGATCCGCAACATCACAGCAAAACACAGAACATCAACGTGAAAGTCACGTTCGCAAATCCGTCTAACCGGGCTATAGCAGTTAGACCGGATTTACCGATCGAGTGACATTCACGGTCGCAGATATAATGTAAATACTGTGAAAAAATGTGTTTAAAATATCCGATTGATCAAAAATTAACAAGTGGGCCCCCAAGCAATACTGTAGCACTCACAGAAATTCTGGGCCCAATATTAATATTCCAAAACCCCTAAAATCAGCCCAGAAGCCCACTGGAGAAATTGGACACAGTGAGGACACCAATGTGCGGCGGAACCGCGGCCCAAGGGGGGTTTGGCCGCGGTTCCGCGCTTCAGTGATCGACTCACTGCGTCGAATTTTTACAGCAGTCTTAGAACTCCCTGTACATCATTCTGAGACAACCTGAAAAATTTTTGGACATCAAAAAAATTTGACAGAAAACTGATGTGAGGAAAAACGTGAGTTTTGGAATTTTGGTCGATCGGAAATGCAAACACATCAAACAAATCTAGACGAAGTTAATGGCGAGGCTCTGATACCACTGTAAGTGCACGGCGGCGCCCCTTACGTCAATCCGACGGCCAAATGCGGAAACAGTGATAAACTTTAATTTTGCGAACTTAGCAAACCGGCACTACCGCACACTAAACCCCGGATCGGGCCATTAAACTAGATCTAGCAAAGTAACAAGATAGGGAAGAGATATACCGAGTGATCCGAGTCCTCCGGTCTTCTCGTCATCGTCCCGATCTCCCGCGGAAACTCCGGTCGTCACCTCCTTGCCGGAAGGGCACCACATCGTCTGTATCTTTTACGGGCTCCCGCCTCTATACCGAGGCAACTCGGGCATGAAGCTGGCAAGTCGACATGCCCAAGATGTGCTGTAGAATGTAGTGTAGAATGAGCTTTGTCTCAATGGGGTTTGTAGTTGCCTTGATGGAGGAATCAACAAGATATGAACTTGGGGATTTTTGGTAGCAATGAAAAATGAGATGGATGATTAATTTCCCACACCAAATGAAATGAACCTCTCTCATTTTTCCTCCTCTCAAAATTGTGGCCGGCCTTGTGCATATAAGAATGGTGGAGGAAAGAATGTGTAGCATGAAGGGAGGTGATGGTAGGAGAAGAGAAGAGGTGACCACACCATAAAGCAAAACCTCACATCAACACCTTAATCAACCCATACCCATTCAAATCACATTAATGCAAAAACCATCATGAAAAAAGCAAGGATGCTTATCCTATCATAATGAATACATATGCAAGAAAACCCCTCCACAAATGTTATTTGCACAATTGCAAATAACCCCCTCCATCGGAAAAGTCCGGCCGGGAAAGAACAAAGGAAAAACCAGCCGGAACGGAATGCAAACTGGCAACTCCAGAAAACTGGTCCCGTAATAAATTACAGGAAAACCCCGATACTGTGCATACACACCAGCATCTGTATTCCGCCCGGATACAAATGCAATGAGACAAAATCTACACTGTACTATACTAGGATCCGGCTTAAACCAAAACCGGCCAGTATTATCCGTTCGATTTTGATCCGTGCAATACCGCACGTATCTGATCGAAACCTGCCATATATCTATACGGCCTCTAGTACAAACCGTCCGATCCTGATCCGTGCAATACCGCACGTATCTGATCGGACCCTGCCATATCTCCATACGGCCTCTACAGCATTTCGCCCGAAAGCTGAGTAACTGAAAGTGTGGTGGACTCTAAAGACTCGTCAATACTATGGCTGTGGATTTAACCACTAGCACGTCAGAGGTATAAGCCAATACGTAACGGGCCACCGGCTATTGACCAAAAGGGACGTCGATGAGCGAACTCATCCTGACACCCTACTGAGCCTGTCAGTGACAATATCTGTACAGTCCGGTCCGTTCGTCTATGAGCATCGCATGTCGGGCCTAGGGGGTTGGTAAAAGTCAGACCCCCAAAAGCGGTACAAGTCGTATCGGAGTGTAGCCCAGAACACCCTGAGATACTACTGGAATACCTACCAGTAAATCTCCTGCCTTGGCCAAGGACTTCGTGTAATGGCTCTCCTAGACACAGCGCGACCTCACCCCCAATACCGGGAGAGACGAACCCCCGAAGATCCGCTCACTGCCTCCATGTGGCTCGGGACTGTACCCAACTAAAACCTGTTTGCACGACTCCTTTGAGCCGTGGTAGGGTAGTAATCAAAGCACAGTGGGAACTCACACGAGACAAATGACGATCCCCAGGTCGATGAACTAACCTGTACACATGTCACCTGGGAACAGCTATCTGACATGAGGTATAAGACCAACTAGCAGGTTCCCGGCGAGTCCTGTCTGGTGTACTCATAACCCAATGAGCACCTGTATACATCTTAGGTGAACCAACTGACACCAGTGGCTTGTGAGACCGGCCACCGCCCCTCGTCGGGGTCTCGACTGTATACACTAGTCTACTCTAGAGAATCGATGCCCTGTCTCGAAACTCCCACGACTAGGGACCTTTTAAGGATGTGCTTATAGACTACCAGCTCCCACGTATATGATCGCCCTCATACTGCTGGCAGTCAAGCAAGAATCCTAGGGGCTCTATCAACGTGTAATAGCGACCTGTCAGGTCACCTAAAGCAGTACACGATGATAAAGGTAAACCAGACAGCATACTATCATCTCGAGTAAGACTGTCCTACCGGGATAGGTCCTCCCTCAATCATTGCAATCACATGCCTGTGATCCAATAATCGACTCTGAGGGCACTCTCTCCAACACTAGCAACCCTACACATTACTATGTTAACTAAGCTTAGTTTGCTATCTAGTGATTATATAAACCAAATCTAAGTAGTTACCTTGCGTAGGTGGGCTTCAATTTATTCTAAGCAAGTGATTATGCAAGCTAATTGCATGATTTTTGTGTGTTTTGTGGAATTTATTTTAGGTAGTGGAGCATGGCTCAATTTAGTTGTTGTTTTTTTTTTGAATGCGGCCATTAGGTCGTTAATCCATGAATGTTTGCACCGAAATCCCATTTGAATTCTTACTAGGTTTTTGTTATAATTAGGTGTTGAATTGGTTTGATGTTGTGACTAATTATATAACATCTCCTATGATAATTAGGGTATTTTGAATGAGCGATAGGTATGATCGGGTTCTAGGTTTAGTTGTTGTTTCGTATAGCAATCCTAGTGAGGTTGTGGAAATGTCGTGCATATTTTTGTGCATGCAAGTATAGCTCGAGGACGTTTATTCTTTGTATCATTGTCCTCGTACCTTCTCAGAGTTTTAGCTTGATGTTTTGTATTTGTACAATTCCAGGATCGGTCACGGAGACATCGGACGCAGCACGGAAGGGAAAAGCGGTGATTGGATCCGGCTAGCTGAGGCATTCCGGTGAGTAGATGTACACATCTACGAGGGAAATCGTATGGATGGCATGAGATGCCAGATAGTTTAAAACTTCTAGTAGCATAAGCATTTTGCATGTAGTTCCTGGTTATCTATTTTGCTGCATTGCATGATCTTTTATATCCATATATGTGTTAGTTCATCATATAGACCCATTGAACTATTAAAATGAGACATGTGACACGAGTACTTTATAACTTGCTTAGTTCATCATATAGACCCATTGAACCATTAAAATGAGACATGCGGCACAAGTACTATTTAACTTGCTAAATTAGGAATGTGAAACTATTACATCCTTATCATGAGTTATGCGGCACAAGTACAATTTAACTTGCTAAATTGGGAATGTGAAACTATTGCACCATTATCATGAGTATGCGGCACGAGTACAAATTAACTTGCTAAATTGAGAAATTACAATCATTGTATCATCATTCATGTACAGCTTTCTAACTACATATTGCAGTTCGTATTGTCAATACCATAGGTTCATTCTATCTGGCATGCGTGCTTATGGTGATTTTCTGAGGATTTCTGCACTTGAGATTTATAAGTTTTTGGGGGGAAACCGCAAGGATTTAATAAACCAGATATCATTTTTAAATATTGCAAGTTGCGGGTTTCTCGTAATTGATATATGTGTCGTCCACCATGGGTTATCTGTTAGTTTTCGAGACCCGATTCGAGGAGTAGGATGAACCATTTCTGGTACATGGTGGGCCCGGTAAGGTACCCCGGGCCAAGAAGATCGAGTTATAGATGATGATCCTGGCAGGGGCAGACTACCTAACGGTGATTGTTGGCGCGACGGATATCCAGAGGATACCGACCGTGGTCGTGAGATATTGAGATATTGATACTTTGAGATGGGCCAGCCGGACGGCTGGGGCACGAGATATTATGATACCGATACTTGAGATTTTGAGATAGTCACTTGAGGTGTCGATGCTGGACACGGATTTCTGTTGATTTCATTGATATTACTTCAAATACTTCACAGGAGCTTTTCTAAGATGAAAATGATGTTTTTCTCATATAAATATATTCAGATCTCGGGTTAAATTGATTCATGTTGCATACCTGCCAGTACATCATGCTATACTAGTATTTTAGAATTGATTCATGTTGCATACGTGCCTGTACATCATGCTATACTAGTATTGTTAAATTGATTCATGTGGCATACCTGCTAGTACATCATGCTATATCAGTATTGTTGAGTTGTGACAGTTTGCGTACATGTTTACGATAGCCTTTATAGATTTTACTTATTACTCACGAGTTGGCAACTCACCCCCGTTGTGCCACAGCCTTTTTGCAGGTCCGATCCGTCAGTACTGTAGTGGCGGGCGTACTTCATTTGCTCCTTTTGCTTGGATCTGAGATTTTTCTCTTAGGTGGATTGTGATATTATTTTGTTTCCACCTTATATATTTTTTTGTATTTAGTGTACTCCATCTACTGTACCTGCTACTTATACTGATGTATATTGACTTAGAGACGAGACAATGAGATTTGTGGACTTATATGTTGTTTCTCTGGGTCGAGCTCACTTGAGCCGACGTGATGCTTCTTACTTGGGCCTTTATATGCAACTTTTCTGCACAATTGTTATATTTATTGCGTGTGATGTTGAGACCGCTTTTGGCAAAGAGCTAGCTTCCGCTTGGGGATACCTTATTTCATGTTATATGTATATTCCTGTTTTGTACCCGTTTGGGGCCAGTTTATACAAAGGAGACTCTGCCAAAATTTTCGGAAAAATAGATGTTGCTTTTAAAAAGCTTGATGTAACTCATTTGATTACAATCGCTTTCAATAAATTGGTTTTCCTTCAATCTACTGCTTATTTGGTTTTGATTTCTGGGTTTTGGCTTACTTAGATTACATACGTCTCAAGACGTTTCGTAATTTAAGTGCCGGTCATGTTTCGTATCTTTCGGGTCGTGACAGTTGTTAGTTATATGTATGCCCTAGAGGCCATTACTGTACATAGGATGTATATTGTAGTGGATGCTGGGACATATATAGGGAGGACTTTCTTGCTCGACATGATAGTATGCTATCTGGTTGCTCTTTACCATAACGTGTATAATGATTGTCTCTCTGTTACATGTTGGTAAAGCCCTTAGGATGTATACTTGACAACCTAGACTATGATGCGGATCATACTAGTGGGGACATGGTAGTCCATAAGTACATCCTTCACAGTCCCTAGTCATGGGTATATCGAGACGGGGCATCGATATACCGGAGTAGACTAGCGTATACCTTCTCGACCCATACAGATGGGCGATGGATGATCCCATATCCATCGGTGTTTGACATCAGAGATGATATACGGATGCTCAGTGGAGACTGGGTACACTGGACGGACTCGCCGAGAACTCCCAGATGGTATTATACCTTACGTCAAATGGCAGTTCTCGGGTGACACTGGTACAGAGTAGTCTGTTGACCCGAGATCGTCATAGAGTCTTGTGTGGTTCCCACTGTGCTTTGATTTCCATCTTACCACGTCCAAGAGGGCATGCAAAACGGTGGTTTTTGGGTACAGTCCCGAGTCACATGGAGGCAATGAGCGATAGGAGGGGATTCGTCTCTCCCGGTATAGGGAGTTGATGTTACGCTGTGTTCGATTTGCTATAACAGGAAATCCCTGGCCAGGGTTGCTGAGATTTACTGGTAAGTGTTACCAGTAGTTTCTCGAATTGTTATAGACCTCATATCGACACGACTTATCGAGCTATTGGGGTCTGACGTTTACCATGCCTAGGTGAGATATGCGACATATCAGACGATCAGACCGGACTGTACGGTAGTGTTACTGGTTGGATTCACTGGAGTGTGAGCGGGCTTGCTCGTCGATCTTCAGATCGCTCAATACCCGGGTGGCCGTTACGTTTAGCAGACCGCTTGCGTCTTGTGGGTGCTTGATATGATCATCACCTGCTGCCGGCGTATTGACGAGTCTTTAGAGTCCTACACAGAGGTTTCCTGGCTCAAGCGAAACGAAATAGGAGTGCATATGAGATATGTGCGGGACCGAGAATAATGCGTGTATGTGATACCGCATTTCATTCTCGCGATGAATGTATCGATTGGTTGTATGCGATATAACCAAGTTATCGAATCAAGGATTGATTCGATAAGCCGATACATTGTATACTAGTCGGTTGTGTGCGACATGACCGGATCGTTAAATCAAGTGTTGATTTAATGATTTAATGCATAATTATATATTTGATATATTATTTTGCACTAACTAGTATTGTTTCACTTTAAACGGAGTTTCTCACTTGGTTTGTGCACATTGTATATGTGATATACTTTTGTACACTTGATTGTATCATGTTTGATGATACATGTTTACTTGTGTTTGTGTGAATATTGAACCACGGTTATATGAATGGCTAGGGTTATGATTATTTATTCATTCATTTATTTATATATTCATTTTGGAAATTATTTAAGGATGGTGGCTTATTTTGTTTTATGTTGAAGCTTCTTGAAGCTTTGATCAAGTCAACCATTCTTATCTCATCCTTAACCCTAACCATTCCAACTAACCTTGGTTTAATCTCTACACTTGACCATGGTTTGCTTATGATAAGAATTGATTTTCTTTTCTATTTTATTATTCTTATCATAACAATTATCATCTTCTTCTTCTTCTTCACTTCAAGAAGAAAGCTTTATTCATCAATGGTGATTGATGTATTTGAGTGAGAAATCCAATTCTAAAGTCTACCCACTTCCTATTTCTTCATCCTCTACCTCTTGCCAAGTAGTAGAGTGTGTTTCCTTCACAAGTTTTCTTGACTTGGTGAAGTTGGAGCTTGATCTAGCGATGCCTCGACGTAGATCATCTTCGGCACGTCGTCGATGACCTAGCTCGTCTATTCTCCGATGAAGCCGATGCTAGAGCCCGGAATTTGTTTTGGACAGCAAGAGGTCTTCATTGCGGAGCTATGGAGGTGGAGCACCGGATCTACAAAGGTTGTATTTCCGTATTCTCTTGTAGTTAAGTGTTAACTAGTTTTCATTTTCGCCTAGATTTCTAGCCAACGATCCGTAGCCGGGTTTCTCGGCACGTTAAAATTTGAAATTGGCATGGTTGATGCCTTGTGAGACATCATTAGGGTGCCTAGGAACCCTACAGTGGTATCAGAGCCTAGCTAGAGCCTTAGGCGAAGTCTAGACGGAGTTTGAAGTCCGAACGACCCAAAAACCCAAACCCATCCACGCTCTCTGGACTTTTTCTGAAAACGTGGATTTTTCCAAATTAAAAATTGCTAAAAAATTCAGCAGGGAAATATATGAGTTACGGCGCAAAATTGGACCCATGATTCATCCAAAACGGCGCAGAACCGCGGCAGAAGCCCAGCTTCTGCGGCGGTTCCGCGGCTAGGTGATGACGTCACCTTCCCATTGTTGCACAGTAATTCCTATTTTAATATGCTGGGTTTTCTGGGAATTTTTAATATTTATTCAAGAGTTGAATTTTCTGGGGTTGTTTTGGGGATTCGGTGTTTCGATCGGAGTATCAAATTTTGTCTATGTGGCTTTCCGGATAAATATTAGAATATGTTAAAAAGTTCGACCGGATATAAATACCCAATTTTTCCCCTGTCGGGAAATTTCCAAGTGTTGGATTTTTCCATAGTTTAACGACGTTCTAAGAAGTGCAAGTAACGCGATGGACCCTCTAGAAGACAACAAACCTTAACTCGATTATGTGACCGTCTTGAACTGCCTTTTGAACCTTCGGGTTTGGGGCAGTACGGCGTGCCACATGTGAGGCGTTGGCTTGACCCTTCTACGGCTGGACCGTCGGTACTGAGGCACGAACTGAATGTTGTTAGACTTATTTCATGTGTTGATCTGTATCGGGAAAACTTGGGTGTTCGAATGTTCAATCGGAAAGTGTAACATTTTCTAATTATCTGGAATGGGATACAATAATTGGAATTCACAAGAGTTATGAGATAACTAAATGAATGTTATAAACATAGCACTTTAGTCTCACTTGATCGGTTGCCACGGAATTTTGATGTGATCAAAAGTCCGTCGCAATCACGTAGCGTACGTGGATGCTCGCCGGGTAAACTTAATAGACAGCCTCACTCCATAGCCCCGACCAAGTGACTGTAGGAGAACCCCGTCGCCGAAAGCATCTGTTCGGGTGCTCCCGGTAGCGGTGTTCCGCCTTGGTTCACTTCGTCGACGGTATAGGGGGTGCGACCGTCTACTAAAGCTTGCGACGAGCATTCGATCAGTATTTCAGGAATCCTGTTGAATTGCCCGACTACATATTGAAAAGAATTTTCGATATAGAAACTAAAATGCGGGGTTTATAATTGTTAGGCATGCGATGTCTAAGTAATTCATTTAGTCAGGCATGCGATGTCTGAGGTGGTTGCGGATTCCAACTGTTGTAGTTTTACACTTTCTTTTCTGTGACCGTAAGCGTAATATGTGATATCGCCGGTTTCGTTGCTAAATGTCAACGACAATTGGGATGCGCATATTTACTTACGTTGATGACATGTGATGTTATGTGTTGCTGGATATATTATATTGGATCGTCATGTTTGAATAGCCGGGGGGTTTTATGTGAGATGAGCGTTTTTCATTTTCATTCATGTAAAAACTTGTATGTAATATTCTTTTATTGGGACACTTCCAGGTTGCGGAAGTTGTCACCTTTTGTATATTATTTACTTTTCCGCACTAGGATAGACCCAAGGAGGAGGGCACAAGTAACCGGGTTCTGGAGTCCAGTGGGAGACCAACTCGAGGAGTCGAGTCCGGGTCTCCTAACTCTAGAATTGGTAGGGTTGCTTGCCGCTCTCGTAGGAGTCTAGGGGTGTGGGTTTGGCTATTCATCACGACCGTGGAATCCGTGTTTTATACTGGCTCGTATTGAAAACACGGACGTCCTAGTATATCCAATATTTCATATGTTTCTTCTGCTGCGATATCTGTGATGTGATCATGTGATGTTCTGTGATAGATACTGTATATAGTATATATGATATATTATATAGGCGTTACTTATGTTTTACACCCGCGCTAGCCCTGCCCCGCTCTGCCGTTAGTCACCTAACCTAACGGTGCATGAGGGGACATCGAGGCGAATGCGGATGGCATAAGTGTACGTCGTATTTATCTGTGATGTTTAGGTACTTAAATGATGGGACTTCATTAATGTGATTAATGAAATAAAAGAAACCTAAGATGTTGTAGAATCGAATTTCAAAATAAAACAGGTAGCTACAGTTCTTGCTTTGCATAGCGGTATATGAGATATATCCTGCACCTTATTCGATGAGGAAAGGACCGAGATCCCTTCACCGGGAGTGACTCCTTTAGCAATAACTGCCAGATGCTACACACTCGGTTTGTCTTTTGATTGCTTTTAAGAGTTTTGCTTTGCACAGTGATATATACGATATATCCCGCACCTCATTCGACGAGGAAAGGACCGACGATCCCTTCACCGGGAGTGACTCCTTTAGCAAAACTACAAAAGCCTAAAAAACACTCCATTTTTTTTAAAAATCATTTGATTCTACAACGATATCAAGTTCATTACGCAATAGGTTTTCAGAAAAACCTGTCGTAGCCCTCCGTCATTTCAGATAAGTGGTAGTTAGTATTCGTGCTACGTTTGTTGGCCTGCGTCAAGGCGTAGTGTGCGGTAGCTAACTAGTATTTATCTGTTTATGCATATGATGCAGATTGGATTAGGATAGTCGTGCGACTTTGTTGGCCTGCGTCAAGGGTCGTGCGGGTGGGTTTAATTCAATCAGGAAATGACGGGTTGAACTTGACTAGCGGACTATGGTTTGTTGGCCTGCGTCAAGGTCATAGGACGCTAGGGGCAAAATATTATCGGGAATTTCAAGTGTTGAAATTTGCAATGAGATTGCATACCTTCTATGAGATAGTTGGATCCCGATACCCGCTGCGAGTAATAGTTACTCCTGGGAGAGTTTTATACATTACAATTAGCCGATCAAGTAGGTGTCTAGAAAGGTGTTAACGAGCTTACGCCTCTGGGAAAATGATGTTTACATTAATTAGGTTCGTGCGAAAGCACGGGGGACCTCCCTCAAAGTACCGACACTGGCCTGGCTGAAAGATTGGCGAACTTGTAGTGTGTAATTAATCCCGGCTAGTCTTTCCTTTTAGGGTTTGAAGGAAGATTTGATAAAAAGCAGTGGGAGCCATCCTGATTAGATAAAATAATAACCAATCTATTCTTGCAAGAGCGCACGCTGAGTGTTTTCTTGTCTCTCTCTCCCGGTAGCGACCATATCACGCCTTAATCAAGATAATAATACGGATTTATTGACCGAACCCGCTTGTTATACTGAGCTGGGGAACGTTGGTCCCGCTCCAACTTATAATTGTTATAAGACAGAGCAGGAAATTGGGGATTACCAGAATTCCCGTGCCGCCCAAACGAAGAAAGTGCATATGATGCATCTTCTTCGGGTGTGTTCGTTACATAGAACTGTTTCTCTGTATCCTCTACGTCCTGGGTATGTGATACCAGATCAGGATCCCAGATATGTAATCTGTTACATAGGGCTGCAGAAAGGTAGAGAACTGAGAACGGGTGATAAGTTTCATGAGGCAGAAAACGGGGCAAGTGTTGCAGCCAAGTCTGTTGGTCACTGTCACCCTGTATTACCAATACATTGATTCTGAACGAATGTTGTTAGATACCGAACCTGATATACAAAATCATATCACTCTCTTTATTAGTAAAGAAATGATAAAATTTTGTATTGTTGGATAATGTTTTGGACATTTCCCATATCAAAAGTTGATCGGTTCAGGCACGTTATCTAAAAGCATTGATGTTCTAAATCAAACTACAGTTCTTAGTATACGGAACACACACAAGAGGAAGAGTTCAGAAATTAACGAATCCTTCTTGAGGCATTGTAGACTAGGTCATATCAATGTGACCCGACTAGCTGAAGTTACATGTAGATGCATATTTAAATCAGTTTGAATTTACATCTTATGAAACTTGCGAGTCATGTCACAAAGATATAATGACACCAGCTCTGTTTATTGGAAACAGAGAAAGAGTTAGTAAACTCTTGGGATGATACATGTTGATGTATGTAGGTCCCCTGTCTATACATGCCAAGACCGGTTCTTTGTACTTCATTACATTCTCTGATGATCTTTCGAGATTCAGACCTATGTTCCTGTTGAAACACAAGTCCGAACCTTTTGAGATATTCACAGAATATAAGTTAGAAGTAGAGAACCAAAATAAGGGTCAAAGTATTATGTCCTATGATGAGATCAAGGAGGAGAATACTTGAGCACGAAATTCTTGGACTTTTTCTAAAGGAGAATGAGATTCTCTCTCAGCATTACTCCTCCGCATACACCATAGCACGATGGTATATCGGGGCGGAGCAATCACACCCTATGTGATAAGGTGTGCTCTATGATAAGTACTACTGAGTTACCTGTTTCCTTTTTGGAAGTTTTGCACTTGAGAAGCTGCATACCTATTGAATAAGGTTCGAATCAAATCAGTTGCCTACCACTTCAAATTTGATATGGAAAGGGAAGAGCCCATATCTTAAGTTGGTTAAGATTTGGGGTTGTCCAGCCTATGTCTGAAAAACAAAATCCGGACAAGCTCGAGGCAAGATCTGTTATGTAGAACTGGAAAGGTTCCAGCTATACAAACTGCTGCTGATGATTTGAAAGAACCAAAGGATTCAATAGATACCAACGAACCTCAGCCTCTCCGCCGATCTAGTAGGGTTCCTCACCCACCTGAGAGATACTTCGGTTTCTCGATGACCGTGGAAGCGAGGATTACATCATGAGATGATGACCCAACCAGCTTCGAGCTGGCCATCGAGAGTAAGACTCTGTAAGAATGGCTGGATGTTTAGCGATCTGAGATGGAATCCATGTACACCAACAAAGTATGGACTTTGGTTGCAATATCTGAAGGGTTAAATCCCCATCAGGAGCAAGTATATCTTGGGAAGATTACTTGGTGTAGAAGGAAAAGTTGAGACTTTCAAAGCTAGACTTGTTAAAGCTTTTCGTCATCGACCAGGCGTGGATTATGATGAAACCTTTTCAAGTGACTATGCTTAAGTCCATCCAGACCCTACTTGCCACGGCTACATACCATGACTACGATATCTGGTGGTTGGATGTCATGACAGCTTTTCTAAATGATGTTTTAGAAGAGAACGTCTATAAGTACACAGCCAGAGGGCTTCGTAGACAGTGGGAAACGTGTACAAGATGTTTTATGTGATAAAGCAGGCATCGCGGAGTTGGAACATCTGTTTTGATGGATTAGTCAAAGAGTTCGACATCATCAAAATGGTAGATGAACCTTGTATATACAAAAGGTAGTAGGGAGTATGGTGATGATCCTCGTTGAGTACGTGGATAACATACTATTGATAGGGAAGGAGTTTCCTATGCTACGCTCGGTCAATCTCCGCTTATCACAATGATTCTCCATAAAGGATCAAAGTGATACCTCCTAAATCCTGGGTTTGGATCTATGAGATAGATCTAATTGGATGTTAGGATTCTCACTATTTGTAGTGAGATGGTATCAATCGATCCTGGGGAGAATCACTGGAAGGGTTCCAGGGTGATAAAGACGACTGAATGTCAGTCGCAGGCATTGTCTTTACCCTCAGTAAAGGGACGGTATGTTGGAAGAGTTCCAAGCTAGATACCGTGGCATACTAGAGGATAAAGGCTTGATACATCGCTATTTAAGATGCTACCAAAGAGGCTGTTTGGGAATATATTGGTTCATAAGATGAACCATGTTCCTCCAATTGTGTGACAATGGAGTTGTGGCTTATGCCAAGGAACGTCCGTCCCATCAGTGATCCAGACATATTCTAAGGCAGTATCACCTGATCATGGAGATGGTTGATCTCCAAGGGATCGAGGTTAGGAGAGTAGCCTCAGAGGAAAAACACAGCGGATCCACTCACGAAAGGCCTTTTCCCAGAGAGAGACTTTTATGGGATGGTTGAGTATGAGATACTGCAACCACTGCTACAGATGGCCCTAGTGCAAGTGGGAGATTGTTAGTTATATGTATGCCCTAGAGGCCACTACTGTACATAGGATGTATATTGTAGTGGATGCTGGGACATATATAGGGAGGACTTTCTTGCTCGACATGATAGTATGCTATCTGGTTGCTCTTTACCTTAACGTGTATACTGATTGTCTCTCTGTTACATGTTGGTAAAGCCCTTAGGATGTATACTTGACTACCTGGACTATGATGCGGATCATACTAGTGGGGACATGGTAGTCCATAAGTACATCCTTCACAGTCCCTAGTCGTGGGTATATCGAGACGGGGCATCGATATACCAGAGTAGACTAGCGTATACCTTCTCGACCCATACAGATGGGCGATGGATGATCCCATATCCATCGGTGTTTGACATCAGAGATGATATACGGGTGCTCAGTGGAGACTGGGTACACTGGACGGACTCGCCGAGAACTCCCAGATGGTATTATACCTTACGTCAGATGGCAGTTCTCTGGTGACACTGGTACAGAGTAGTCTGTTGACCCGAGATCGTCATAGAGTCTTGTGTGGTTCCCACTGTGCTTTGATTTCCATCTTACCACGTCCAAGAGGGCATTCAAAACGGTGGTTTTTGGGTACAGTCCCGAGTCACATGGAGGCAATGAGCGATAGGAAGGGATTCGTCTCTCCCGGTATAGGGAGTTGATGTTGCGCTGTGTTCGATTGGCTATAACAGGAAATCCCTGGCCAGGGTTGCTGAGATTTACTGGTAAGTGTTACCAGTAGTTTCTAGAATTGTTATAGACCTCATATCGACACGACTTATTGAGCTATTGGGGTCTGACGTTTACCACCCCTAGGTGAGATATGCGACATATCAGACGATCAGACCGGACTGTACGGTAGTGTTACTGGTTGGATTCACTGGAGTGTGAGCGGGCTTGCTCGTCGATCTTCAGATCGCTCAAAACCCGGGTGACCATTACGTTTAGCAGACCGCTTGCGGCTTGTGGGTGCTTGATATGATCATCACCTGCTGCCGGCGTATTGACGAGTCTTTAGAGTCCTACACAGAGGTTTCCTGGCTCAAGCGAAACGAAATAGGAGCGCATATGAGATATGTGCGGGACCGAGAATAATGCGTGTATGTGATACCGCATTTCATTCTCGCGATGAATGTATCGATTGGTTGTATGCGATATAACCTAGTTATCGAATCAAAGATTGATTCGATAAGCCGATACATTGTATACTAGTCGGTTGTGTGCGACATGACCGGATCGTTAAATCAAGTGTTGATTTAATGATTTAATGCATAATTATATATTTGATATATTACTTTGCACTAACTAGTATTGGTTCACTTTAAACGGATTTTCTCACTTGGTTTGTGCACATTGTATATGTGATATACTTTTGTACACTTGATTGTATCATGTTTGATGATACATGTTTACTTGTGTTTGTGTGAATATTGAACCATGGTTATATGAATGGCTAGGGTTATGATTATTTATTCATTCATTTATTTATATATTCATTTTGGAAATTATTTAAGGATGGTGGCTTATTTTGTTTTATGTTGAAGCTTCTTGAAGCTTTGATCAAGTCAACCATTCTTATTTCATCCTTAACCCTAACCATTCCAACTAACCTTGGTTTAATCTCTACACTTGACCATGGTTTGCTTATGATAAGAATTGATTTTCTTTTCTATTTTATTATTCTTATCATAACAATTATCATCTTCTTCTTCTTCTTCACTTCAAGAAGAAAGCTTTCTTCATCAATGGTGATTGATGTATTTGAGTGAGAAATCCAATTCTAAAGTCTACCCACTTCCTATTTCTTCATCCTCTACCTCTTGCCAAGTAGTAGAGTGTGTTTCCTTCACAAGTTTTCTTGACTTGGTGAAGTTGGAGCTTGATCTAGCGATGCCTCGACGTAGATCATCTTCGGCACGTCGTCGATGACCTAGCTCGCCTATTCTCCGATGAAGCCGATGCTAGAGCCCGGAATTTGTTTTGGACAGCAAGAGGACTTCATTGCGGAGCTATGGAGGTGGAGCACCGGATCTACAAAGGTTGTATTTCCGTATTCTCTTGTAGTTAAGTGTTAACTAGTTTTCATTTTCGCCTAGATTTCTAGCCAACGATCCGTAGTCGGGTTTCTCGGCACGTTAAAATTTGAAATTGGCATGGTTGATACCTTGTGAGACCTCATTAGGGTGCCTAGGAACCCTACAACAGTCCCATCAATTAATCCTACCATTGCAGAAAACAACGAAAATATAACGTATGCTTATGCCATCCGCATTCGCCATTGGGCCACGTCATCACCCGTTAGGTTACTTAACTAACGACAGAGCGGGGGCTGGACTAGCGCGGATGCAAAACATAAGCAACGTCTACTAGATATCATATATAGATATATGCATCCGTCAGATGCAATGATAGGCATTCCAGATCACAGATGAACACATTGGATATACAAGGAATTCCACGTTTCGTTTAAGCCTGTAACGAAAATAGGATTCCACGGTCGTGATGAATAACCAAACCCTACCCTAGACCCCTACGAGTGTGGCAAACAACCCGCCAAATACCCGAAGTGGAGCAACCTTCCTCAACAAAGTGAGTAGGCTATTCGGCACTTCAAAGTACCCGGTACTTTGTGCACCCCACCTTGGGTCTATCCTAGGAGCAGAAAACAGTAAAAGAAATAATATACAATGGTGGCTACAACCTTAACCCGGATGTGCGACCATAAAATAATATTACATCAATTTACAATTTACATCGAATGAAAAATGAAAACTCTCATCTCACATCCCTGGCTATTCATCCATGACAATCTAACAAGTTCATATACACAATTCAACATCACAGATCACAGATATGTACAAGCCCACTAATCGACGTATAGTGATTAGTAGACGTTCAGTACATATATCACATCACAGATAAAATCCGATTAGCCAAAATTCTTAGAATTTCGATCGATTACCAGATTTGAATCTACTCCAAGTACACCACAGTACTCAAAAATTCTGGGTGCAAACAAAGTATCAAAAAATTACAAAACACCAAGCTAAACAATCTGCAGGAAAAACGAGTTGAATCGGCGTCGACTCGGCCGCGGATCCACGGCGAAACGCATGGTTTCGCCGCGCTTCCACGACAGTCTGAACGAGTCACGAGCTCATTTTTCTTGGGTGTCCATAAAAAAGCCTGCACGTATTTTTAAGGTCCCTGGAAAAAAATTTGGGCCTGTTTTGAAAATAGACAGAAAACGTGCATTTTTGTTCGTGTTTTCGGGATTTTTCCGTGATCGAATTTCTAACACTTTGCTAACATGTTAGTAATAGTTTAGCTAGGCTCTAATACCACTGTAAGTCTATGTTACACACCCCGGTAGTGTGCGGGGAGGCGGAATAGGTAAAAATCAAAATTTTCTTACAAGGTAACATAGACTATGCTTAAGGATCTTTGCTAAACCATTGCTAACAAACAAACTAGAGGTTTTATCTATTATGTTAGAAGATTATACCTCATGCTATAAGTCCTTCGGGTCTTCTCCATTGTCCTCCTCATCTCCGTAGGCTCTTAGGGTCGATCCGGATCGTGGCTTCTTCAACGGCCTCTTTGAGTCGAAGATGAGCCACCCGAGAGTCTATAGTCCGAGCTCCACCTCAAGACCGAGGTAACTAAGGCAACAAGATTTCTAAACTTGATTGCCTAACTGATGTTGAGTAAGAAGATGGATTTGTTTGTCTATTGAAACCCTAATTTTCTCAACACATGATAGCTTAAAGGATTTCTAGTGAGGAAGAAGAAGGAGAGCAAACATGGGAGCTCTCTTGAAAAGAGAGAAAATGTATGAAATAATGAACCATGGAAAAAAGAAAAAAAATCTTTTATCATGATAATTGTGATGGAAACCTTGATTTGACCATTATCATGTCATCATTAATGCTAAGCAAAATATCTAGTGCTTAACAAAAATATCTAAGTCAACCATAGTCAACATGGTCAAATGGTCAAACCAATTAGCCTTGACACAATTATCATTAAAAAGATTAGTAAATATTTTCCTCCACCTCATAATGGTTTTAATCAAGTCAATGGTCAAAACCCTAATGAAGCATCTCCTTCTTTGTTCCTCACATCTGTGCATAAACACCCACATCCGTATTCCGAAGAATATGAATACTAAGAGACAACAACTGATCTATCTATATATAATACTAAGATATGGCTTAAACCAAAGCCTACTAGCATTATCCGCGCGAACATCTTACGTGCACAAGTGCACGTAAGTGATCGTAGCCCTGTCGTAAAACCATACGGCCTCTACACCTTTTGCCCCGTGCAGGGAAACTCTCTGTGTGGGACTCTAAAGACTTGACACTACGCTGGCAGTGGATTTAACCACAGGCCACAAGCGGTACTAGCTGTACATAGCGGTCCCCAGTTAGATGTCGATAAGAAGGCCGATGAGGAAAACCCATCCGAACTCCTACTGAGCCTGAATGTGACAATCTCTGTACAGTCCGGTCTGTTCGTCTAATAGTATCACATATCGGGCCTAGGGGCGGTAAACGTCAGACCCCTAATAGCTGTAAAAGTTATGTCGGAGTGTAGCCTAGAACACCCTGAGAAACTACTGGAACACCTACCAGTAAATCTCGTTTGTCCTGACCAGGGACTTTATGTAATGGCTCTCCAGACACAGCGCGATATCAACCCCCAATAACGGGAGAGACGAATCCTGTCTAACCGCCACTGCCTCCAAATGCTTCGAAACTGCACCCAACTTCTACTTGTTTGCACGACTCCTTTGAGCCGTGGTGGGGTAGTAATCAAAGTACAGTAGGAACACACTCGAGGCGAAGTGGCAGTGTCAAGTCTACAGACTAAGTTGAACTCATGTCACCTGGGAACTGTTATCTGACGATAGGTATAGTACCAACCAACAGTTCCCGACGAGTCCTGTCCAGTGTACTCATAACCTAATGAGCACCCGCATACTATCTCCAGTATGACGTACTAATGGCTGTGGGACATACCATCTCCCCTGCTAGGATGAGAAGTGTATACACTAGTCTACTCCGGAGTATCGATGCCCCATCTCGATAATCCTACGACAAGGTACCTGTTTAAGGATGTGCTTGTAGTTACTTAGCCCCCACTAGTGCGACTGCCATCACAACACTGGTAATCAAGCAATGATCCTAAGGGCTCTACTAATATGTATAAGCAATACGCTAAAAGAAATACATGCACATATTGAAGTAGAAACAAACCAAATAGCATACTACCATTTTGAGCAATACTATTAATACAACTGTGAATATCCCAAACTTTCATTAAGTAATATACAAGTTAGTATGATACAATAATGGCCTCTAGGGCATATACACTAACATCCAAGCCCGCCCAAAGCTCAAACATTGGGGAAGAGAAGGAAATATGACAAATTAATATGACATGTGATTTAGTAAAAAAGAAATGTAAAAGAAATGAGCAAAAAGCCTAAATTTTGTAAAGCCCAATGATTAAGGTGCAAAAAGTGTGCACATGTGTAAAAGAATGGGCAAAAAGCCAAAATTGTAAAGCCCAAGGGCTAAGATGTAAATGTGTAAGGCTATAAAAGCCAACCATATGAGGAAATAATAACTCTTATTTTTTTGCAATCCCTAGAGTTTTGTGCCTCCACTCTCATTTTGAGATGAGCTCTCTCTTTTTCTTTCTCAAGAGAGACCAAAAAGGAAAAAAGAGTTTCTTTTGAGTCTCTCTGATCCCCTCTATCTTTTTCTTTCTCAAAACAACCTATCAAAAGAGAACACATCTCTCAAGGAAGAACTTTATCGCAAAGAACTCAAGATCTAAGAACAAAACTTAACAAAAGAGTGACATTTCTTCATCAAGCTTGAAGAACAAGAATGGAGAAGAACCCTTGGGGTGAAAGCCATTGGTTTTCACCCGAGTAAACTTAATTGAACAAAAGAACCCGATGAAAAGTTTCAGCCTTCATCACCGTGTCATCTCTACCCGTTGGCAAGGATCTCGAAAGGGAGCTCCTCCTCAAAAATCCCCGCGATAGGTTTTCCACTATATATGATGCTCGCTTTGGATATCTCAAGAGGAAACCCGCACGCGGATATCTTCAAGGAGATGCCCGCTCAATGATATCCCTAAGGAGATGTCTACGGCGGATTGTTAGATATGTATGCCCTAAAGGCCTGTATTGTATAGGATGCTAGGCATGTATATGTACAGAAACAATCTTTGCTCGAAATGATAGTATGCTATCTTGTTTATCTTCATTTTAACATGTGATTTGTTATATTTCATATCTTTATATGCATGTTGATGAAGCCCTTAGGATTATGCTTGACTACCAGGATTACGATGAGATCATACTAGTGGGGCCTGGACAGTCTATAAGTATATCCTTTAATAGTTCCTAGTCGAGGGTATATCTAGATAGGGCATCGGTATTACCAGATTAGACTAGTGTGTACGTTTCCTGACCCTGGGGGCAATGGTTGATTCCATAACCATTGGTGTTTGACATCAAAGATTGTACACAGGTGCTCATTGGAGAATGGGTAATCCGAACAGGACTCGCCGAGAACTTCTAGATGGTAAATATACCTATTGTTAGATAGAAGTTCTCTGGAGACACTTGTACAGGTTAGTCTGTAGACCCGAGATCGTCATAGTGTCTTGTGTGATTCCCACTGTGCTTTGATTTCTTCCGTACCGCGGCTCTACCGAGTCGTGTAAACAGATGGATTTTGGGTACAGTCCCAAATCGCATGGAGGCAGTGAGCGATAGGAGGGGTTTCATCTCTCCCGGTATAGGGAGTTGATGTCGCGCTATGCTTGATCGGCCATAATATCAAATCCTTGGCCAGGGTTCTCGAGATTTACTGATAAGTTTTATCAGTATTTTCTCGAACAGTTATGGGCCGTAAATCAGCATGACTTATAAAGTTACTGTGGTCTGATATTTACCACCCCTAGACTTCATATGCGACATATAAGACGAAGAGATCGGACTGTACGGTAAGTGTTGCTTGCAGGCTCGTTGGGGTTGTAATGAGTTTGCTTGTCGGCCACCTTTTTTTCATGTACCTGAGTAGCCGTTACGCAGAGCTAGTGCCACTGACGTGCTTGTGGTTAAACCCACTGCCAGCGTACTGTCGAGTCTTTAGAGTCTCACACAGAGGGTTCCCCGTTCAGGCGAAAGATGTAGAGGCTGTAAGTTGTTACGGCAGCTGTAAGTTGTTACGGCAGCCGTAAGGTGTTACGACAGGGATTCGATTATGTTTGTGTAATTGTTACAGGAATAATAATCGGAAGGATAATACTAGTAGGCTTTAGTTTAAGCCGAATACCGTTATTATATTATTGGATTAATGGTATTCATACTTTTCGGAATTCAGATACGGTTATACGGTATACGGTATACGGAGGAAGGGTATTATTGTAATTGTTACAAGAATACCTTCTAGAAGGTGCCACCTTATAATGACATTATTTATTTTATGAAAATATATAAATGAGGTGGAAATAAGAAAGTCCAAGTATGGTTGCAAGAATGGGTTGTTTAATTTTATATTGTTTTAGAATTACTATTGAAGCATGGTGCTAATTTTATATTATATGCTTCAATTATTTCATTTGCAATATATCATTTTCTCATGCTTGAACTCTCTCATTATCACAAACACTTTCTCTCTCCTTCTTCTCTCCTCCTTCTTCTTCCTAGCTTTAACCCTCACATGTGATGTGAATCCAAAGCTTAGGACCTTAAGTTAATCCAATACACTAATCTCTACATAATCCTAGTGACCTCTTGTAGCAAACTTGGTCTCTAGGTTAAACTCTTGTGAAGAGTTTCTAGCTTGTACGACAAATCTCGCGTGGATCATCTATGTCTTGGGGTGGCCAGAGATCGTGCACATCGGCAACGTCTAAGGAGCCAAGGAGTTCATCAAAGAACACCCGAAGGAACGGATCATTAAGGTATAACCCCTAACATAGTAGATAACATCTCTAGTTAGGGCTCACTAGTTGTGATTAAGACTATATCTTGGGTTAAGTGCGTGTTGTATGCAAAGAAAATTTTCGTTTATCACTTCCGCTGCCTCACAAGAGTTTTGGGAGCATGCATCATGCTCTAACATGGTATCAGTGCCTAACTAAACCACAACTAGATGATTAGACGACGTTTAAAGGTTCAAACACGAAAAAACTCTAAAAACTATATTTTTAAACCCTGCTATCTGGAAATTTTTCAAAAGTGTTCTGAAATTTTTTTAAACATGCGCAGAATACTTGTTATATGATAACTAGAAAACCCTAGAAAAAGGAGTCCCAACCACCAGCATTAAGCCGGCGACGAGACAAAGTTTTCCGGCATCGCCGGATTTCCTATGAGGTTTGGGCTTGGATTTTTTAGGGTTATCTGTACACTGGGTTTGGGCATTTATGGTATTGTTTGATTATTTCCAGATTACATGTGATGTAAACTAAGTGTTAGGGAAATATGTAGTGTTTCGAATTCGAACTTTTAATATCGTTTATCCGTTCTTTTTATATGTGTGTTTGAAACGTCGACTAATTGCTATAAGTCGATTAGTCCGGGTTGCACACTTCTATGATTGTATGTGTATATGAATATATTGGATCATCGTGATGAATGGCCGGGGGGTGTGAGAAGAGAGTTTTTCCTTTTCTTTCATTCAATGTAATTTGTGAAAAGTAATGTAATATTATTTTGCGGGGCACATCAGGCGTGAGGTTGTAGCCACCGTTGTATAGTTTCTTTTAACTGTTTTTGCTCCTAGGATAGACCCAAGGTGGGGTGCACAAACTACCGGGTTTTCGAAGTGCCAAGTGACCTACTCACTTTGTTGAGGGAGGTTGCTTCACTTCGGGAATTTGGCGGGTAGTTTGCCGCACCCATAGGGGTCTAGGGTAGGGTTTGGCTATTCATCACGACCGTGGAACCCGTTTTTTCATTAAGGCTTGAATGAAATACGGAATTCCTAGTATATCCAATGTATTCATCTGTGATCTATAATGGCTATATTTATATATGAGATATATAATAAACGTTGCTTATGTTTTGCACCCGCGCTAGTCCAGCCTCCGCTTTGCCATTAGTTAAGTAACCTAACGGTGCATGACGGGGCCCAGTGGCGAAAGCAAATGGCATAAGAGTACGTTCTATTTTCGTTTCTTTTCTGTGATATTTAGGAAATGGAATGGGACATCATTAATGTGATTAATGTTAAGAAAAAGAAACCTAAAGATGTTGTAGAATCAAATTTTTTAATAAAATGGGAAACTCTAGCTTTTGTTTTGCATCGTGGTATTCTTGAATATCCTGCACCTCATTCGATGAGGAAAGGGCCGAGATCCCTTCACCGGGAGTAATCCCTTTAGCGAAACTAGCAAATGTGACAAAGTACTCAATTTGATTTTATAGTTGATCAAACTTTTGCTTTGCATCGTGGTATTCTTGAATATCCTGCACCTTATTCGATAAGGAAAGAGCCGAGATCCCTTTACCAGGAGTGATCTCTTTAGCAAAATTAGAAAGATGCTATAAAACCATTCGACTTTTTAAAACTGGAGCATAAACCACTCCTTCTCACTCGATTCTACAACGATATCAAGTTCAAAACGTTAAGGGTTTTCATAAAAACCATTCATTGCTCTCCGCCATTTTAGGAAGCAGAGTACTTAGTATTCGTGCTACGTTTATTGACTATAATTAAGGCGTGGTGTACGGTAGCTAAGTGATGTCTTCCTACAAAGTATTTGATGCGATCGATTGGGATATTCGTATGACTTTGTTGACCATAGTTAAGGGCCATGCGGGTGGATCTAAATCAATCACGAAATGGCGGGTAGAACTTGACTAGTGCTTATGATTTGTTGACCATAGTTAAGGTCATAGGACACTAGGGGTAAAAATCATATTGGGAATTTCAAGAGTTGAAATTTGAAATGAGATTGCATACCTTCTGTTTTGATAGTTGAATCCCGATCCCCATGTGAGTAAAAGTTACTCCCGGGAGAGTTTTGCACTTTACAATTAGCTAATCCAGTAGGTGTATCGAAAGGTGTCAACGGGGTTACGCCTCTAGGAAAACGAGGTTTATTTTAATTAGGTCCGTGTGAAAGCACGGGGAACCTCCCTCGGAGTACCGACACTGGCCAGGCCGACCGGTTAGCAAACTTGTAGATTGCAATTAATCGTGGCTAGTTTTCTTTTTAAAAGGTTTGAAGGAAAATTTGATAAAAAGCGGTGGAGACATCAATTAGATAACATTAATAACCAATCTAATTATGCAAGAGCAATCACTGAGTGTCTTCTTTTCTCTCTCCTAATTGTTGGATATAGTGCCCTCAGAGTCAATTATTGGATCACAGGCACGTGATTGCAATGATTGAGGGAGGACCTATGCCGGTAGGACAGTCTTACTCAAGATGATAGTAAGCTATCTGGTTTATCTTTATCATCGTGTACTGTTTCAGGTGACCTCACAGGTCACTATTGCACGTTGGTAGAGCCCTTAGGATTCTTGCTTGACGGCCAGCAATATGATGGCGATCATATACGTGAGAGCTGGGGTCTATAAGCACATCCTTAAAGTGGTCCCTAGTCGTGGGAGTATTCGAGACATGGTATCGATACTCCGGAGTAGACTAGTGTATACAGTCGAGACCCGTACGACGGCCGGTGGCTGGTCTCACAAGCCACTGGTGTCAGTTGGTTCACCTAAGATGTATACAGGTGCTCATTGGGTTATGAGTACACCGGACAGGACTCACCGGGAACCAGCTAGTTGGGATTATACTAGACGTCAGATAGCAGTTCCCTGGTGACATATGTACAGGTTAGTTCATCGACCAGAGATCGTCATTTGTCTCGTGTGAGTTCCCACTGTGCTTTGATTACTACCCTACTACGGCTCAAAGGAGTCTTGCAAACAGGTTTTAGTTGGGTACAGTCCCGAGCCACATGGAGGAAGTGAGCGGATCTGCAGGGGTTCGTCTCTCCCGGTATTGGGGGTGAGGTCGCACTGTGTCTATGAGAGCCATTACACGAAGTCCTTGGCCAAGGCAGGAGATTTACTGGTAGGTATTCCAGTAGTATCTCAGGGTGTTCTGGGCTACACTCCGACACGACTTGTACCGCTTTTGGGGGTCTGACTTTTACCAACCCCCTAGGCCCGCCATACGATGCTCATAGACGAACGGACTGGACTGTACGGATATTGTCACTGACAGGCTCAGTAGGGTGTCAGGATGAGTTCGCTCATCGACGTCCCTTTTGGTCAATACCTGGTTGCTCGTTACGTACGGCTAATACCTCTGACGTGATAGTGGTTAAATCCATGGCCAAAGTATTGACGAGTCTTTAGAGTCCCCCACAGAAAGTTTCTCAAGTTTCGGGCGAAACGTTGTAGAGGCCGTATGATATATGGCAGGGTTCGATCATATACGTGCGGTATTGCACGGATCATGATCGGACGGATCATACTAGTGGGCTTTGGTTTAAGCCAGATCCTAGTATTAGATTTGTTGGATTACTTTAGTCTCATCGCATTCGCATTCGGTAGGAATGCGGATGCAGGTATGTATATACAGGTGAGGGGTATCCTTGTGATCTGTCACGAGTTTACTTTAGATGTTGCCGTATCTTTTTATTGTTACAAACATTTGGATTAATGTTTGTATTTGGAAATAATGAACTAGAATAAATCAAGACATGCATTAAATGTGACATGACCAAGTTTAGTGACTCATAGTCTTTTTTATTGTTCAAATGTCACATTTGTTTTGGATGTGTGAGTTGAAATGATAAGGAGAGAAAGAAAGGCAACCATATGGTTGAGGTTTACTCTTGTATTATTTTCTTGATCTCATTCTCACTCTCATTATCATACAACTCAAGAAAAGAAAAAGAATAGAAAGCCTTCTCTTCTTTTTCTTCTTCCTCTAGCTCACTATCTTCATCAATGGAAACACCTTCAACCTCCATCCAAAGCCATGGATGCAAGAAACAAAGTGATCACAAACATTCTCTACAACATCTTGGACACGTCGGCTAGCACACATCGTGCCCGAGTTGCTTCGGATGAAACGGGAGCCCGTAAAAAGACTTCTCGATGTGGTGCCCTTTCCGAAGAGGAGATGAAGACCGGAGTTGCCGCGGGGGGATCGGGATGGTGGCCGAAGACCGAAGGACACGGATCGCTCGGTATAGCTCTCTACCCTTTCTCTAGTTAGCTAGTAGTAGGTTAATGGTCCGATCCGGGTTTTTAGTATGCGGTAGCGCCGGTTTTCTAGTATTGAAAAAGTTTCGTTTCCGCATTTTGGCCTCGGAAAGACGGCCGGGGCGCTACCGTGCACTTACATGGTATCAGAGCCACGCCATTAACCTTTACTAGCTTGCTCTAACGTGTTTAGAACTTCGATCGAACAAAAATTCCAAAACCGCGATTTCAAATGCATCAGTTTCTGTCGAAATTTTTTACCTGTCAAAAAAATATTTGTTACATTGCAGAAATACGTGCAGGCGATTATAAGAAAACTGAGAAAATTTGGTGGGCTGATTTTACTGTAGCGCGGCGGATCCGGGGCCAAAACCACGTTTTGGCTGCGGATCCGCAGCCGTACTGTAGCCATAGTGCACCAAATTTCTTCAGTAGGTCTCTGTGTTGGAATTGGCGTTTTTGGTATATTCTGTTTGGGCCCAGATTTTTTTTGTACTGGGTATTGTGCTTGGGACCCACTTCGGGAAATTTAGTCGATCGAAAATTTTAAACATGTTAGTTCACAGTATTTACATTATATCTGCGACCGTGAATATCATTTGATCGATAAATCCTGTCTAACTGCTATAGCCCATTTAGACGGATTTGCGAACGTGACATTCACGTTGATGTTCTGTGTTGTGCTGTGATGTTGCGGATTTATCGTGGTGGATAGCTTGGATGCAATGGTAGAGCAGTTTGGTTGTATATGTACATTTGATATTGCTGGGCGAGCGTCTGACATGTGGATTGCCGTTACTGCCTGTTTGTATATTATTCTTTTAGGGCACGACCGGGCTGAGGTCGATGTACCCGTTGTATATATTTTACTTTCTGTACTAGGATTACCCCACGGAGGGGTGCATAAATAGCCGGGTTCTAGAGGGCAACGGGCCCGCATCTCATGGTTTTGAGACGGAGGGGGCTTCACTCTAGAATTGGCGGGCTATTCGTCGTACTCGTAGGGGGTATAGGTTGACCCAAGAAGGGGTGCTCAAGTTACCGGATTCCGTGAAGTGCTGGGTGGTCCATTCACGTTGTTGAAGGGGGCTGCCTCACTTCAGGTTTTGGCGGGTAACTTGCCGCGCCCATAGGTGTCTAGGATTTCATTGCACAGGCTATCCACATGACCAGGGGAACGTCGAGTTTCAGTAGCGGCTCTATGAAAGCCGGGGATCTCAGTTATCTATATTGTTCTGTGATACTTATTACATTTATGTGATGTTGCATTTTTATCACGCCTTGATCGATTATTATATATTGATATATAAACTAGTAGATGTTGTATATGTTTTACACCCGCGCTAGTCCAGTCCCCGCTCTGTCGTTAGTTAAGTAACCTAACGGGTGATGACGGGACCCAGTGGCGAATGCGGATGGCATATACGTACATCATTATTTTCATTCTTTATTGGTGCGATCAATTGATGGGACTGCGTTGATTCGGATCAATGCAAGCTAAACAAACCTATTCTGATGTTGTTGGAATATTTTTCAAAAAACTGTTATTGCAAGGACGTTCTCTTTTGTTTTGCACAGTGGTATTCGGTTATGAATATCCAGCACCTCAGTCGACGAGGCAAGGGCCGAGATCCCTTCACCGGGAGTGACCCCTTGGATAGAAGTTTGCGTCAGGGTAATAACTTCACTATAGTCGATTACTTTTGCTTTGCACCGTGGTATTCAGTTGGAATATCTTGCACCTCATTCTACGGGGAAAGAGCCGAGATCCCTTCACCGGGAGTGACCTCTTTAGAAAAGGTTTTCGCCACTATATTTTTATAAAAGCTATCCGGTTCCCTCAACGATATCAAGTTCATTACGTTAAAGGTTTTTCACCAAAAACCATCCGTAGCCCTCTGTCATTTCAGACGGGTAGTACGTAGTATTCATGCTATGTTGGTTGTCCAAAGTCAAGGCATAGTGTATGGTAGCTATTCGTTACTTTTCTGTTTCATAGATAGATGCGTTGGTTTGGGACAGTCGTACTGCCTTGTTGGCCAAAGTCAAGGGTTGGTACGGGTGGATTCAAATCAACCTGGATAATGACGGGTAGAACTTGATATGTGACTTATGATTTGTTGGCCAAAGTCAAGGTCATAAGAGCATGGGGTAAAAATCACATCGGGAGTTTCTAAATGAACTGAAACTTGCCAGGCATGCGCATACCTTCTGGAGTGTGATAACGTGAGTGGATTCCATCACGTTATCATGCGATGATAGTTGGATCCCAATTCCTACTGATGAGTTGGTTTACTCCTCGGGTGATCCCGACTAATTCTTCTTTCAGGTTTGGAGGAGAATTTGAGGTTACAGTGGGAGGTTTCCTGATTAGATAAAATGATAACCATTCTGATCTAGGTTAGAGTGCACGCTGAGTATTTCTTATCTCTCTCTCTTTGGCAGCGAGCATGACCCGACCCTTGACTATGACTCAGTGACCAAGTTGACCGAACCTTCTTAAACACTGGCTTTTGGATTGTCAGAGTTGCATACCTCATTGCCACTCCTACTTTTACCCTTTTCTCCAGAACACCTCGTATTACTATGAACGTCCACTTCCATTGGACAAAACCATCGTATGGTTATATACAAACTCGAAAGAACTTATTCGAGGATGGTTTCCAGTTCTGGAGAAAACGAATAGGACTATTCAGTTGTCTTTTCCTTTTACCTTCTCCCAGGCTGCGAGTGCTCCTTGGATTAGGACAGTACACCTATTACGCTTATTGGATAGTCTTCTTCCAAACCATAGGCAGATGCCGAACGGTAGGGAATGAAGAAAACCAATTAGCCTAATGATAGTGTACAGAAGGGATTAAGTAAAGACAAATAAAGGGATTAGTAAGAGGGCAAAGTAAACTGCGACTGCTATTCACGACCAAACCAAGCATTTCATTACCACTCCCACTTGACCTTTGAATTTCTCCAGAACACTCCGTATCACTACGAAGATCCACAGTTATTGGATACTCCATCGTATGGTTATATACGAACTCGAAAGGAACTTGTTCCAGTTCGGGAATGGATTCTGGTTCAGGAGAAATAGAAATAAGGTTTATTCGGTTGTCTTTTATCTTCACCTTCTCTCAGATTACGAGTACTCCTAGGATTAGGAGAGAACACCCATTATGCTTATTGGATAGTCTTCTTCCAAACCATAGGCTGGTGCCGAAAGGTAGGGAATGAAGAAAACCATTTAGCCTAAAAGGGTGTACAGAAGGTAATGACTAAAGACATATAAAGGGATTTGGAGAGATGGCAAAGAAACATACGGTTGAAGTCATGAATCTGGATAATGGAAGAGGCATTACTAGGAACACCCGAATACCCCTTCGAAACATTTACATGTTTCAGTTTCACTGTGTATTGTTAAAAGAAAACTAATTTCCGAATTAGCCCTTGCTCCAGGGTATGTATTTGCCTGGTATGATTCTCACATCTGTATGGTTTTACAGATGATGAGTGGGAGTAAGTTATTTGGAATTAGGTGATCATCCTCATTATATCGGAATTCATTGTAATTGGTGATATTTGAGGAAGTCACCTGGGTTGTTTGCCAGACGGCAAATATTTGGTTTTGAATATCCGCTGTTGTGCACCAATTTCAAATTGATATATCTGTACGTCTATTTTTATACAGTGAGATATACCCTTTTGAAATTATGTCTATGACATTTACCTATATCAGTTGATGGCTAGGTAAGGAGCATTAAACAGCGGTGTAACTCTTCATAACCATAGTACAGTTTTCAACCTACGACACACAGGGATTGAGTTATTAGACTCAGGGGGATTATACAGAGTATTGTATGTTGTCCAGTGTCCATCAAGACAGAGGGGTTGGTACTCGTACTATATTCTGTTTACTTGTGACCTCTAGTTCTTAGACATGTATTTCGCAGAAATACAAGGTCCAAGTTTTGAGAAGTTATAGGTATAAGAATAGAGTAGAGAACCAGGCGTAGTAAGTATCAGGATTCTTTAAGGTGATCGAAGATGTAGATACTTGTGTATGGTATTCGGTTGATAGTAATGATTATGAGAACTTGCTTCTCTTTCAAGTTACTCATAATTGGAAGCACTCCTAAGTTGAGTAATGCTGATCGGCCTCTCTCCATTTAGTTGACATGCACTGGAAACAGCTGCATGATTTGAATCTGGTTCCAATTAAATCAGTGCCTCTGTTTCTATATTGGATATAGAATAGTTCATATCTTAACAATGTTAAAGTACGGGGAGTTGTCCGGCTTATGCTTAAAACCAGACTCTGGATAACTCAAGGCACGTTTCCGTAATGGCAGTTTGTGGGTTGACCCGAACTATGACGAGGGTTGACTTTCTACCATCTGGAAGATCAATAGTGATATTGTTCTTAACTCGCCACAGTTTTAGTAAAATTTTTTTCAGAAAACAGTAGTGGGAGTATGGTAGAACAGGAAGTGATTCCAGAACCGCAAACGATTACTGAAAATTTAATAAGACCTAAAGATTCAATCTGGTTTGACATTCCATTGGCCACTCCGCAGATATGGTGGGTAACCTCAGGCACTCGAGAGGTACTTCGGTATGCTCAAAGACGGTGACAAGGAGGTTCTTGTTTACCCAGACTTGCCATTGTTGTTGTTCCAGACTGTGAGACCAGGCAGGAGGATGAGTATAGCGTCATTCTAAACTGGCTTTAGAAGTGCCTGTGTATATGACTCTGCCAGAGGGTTGTCGTAGTCAGTGGGAGCAGCGGAAGCATAGTGGACAGGTAGCTTATGTCTATTTATAGACTAAAGCAGATATAGCGAAGATAGATCATCTATTTCTGATGTGACAGTCATAGCTTTGACTTCATCAGAATAGGGGATGGATCTGTTAAGGAGGTAGTAGGGTGTGATGTCCTGGTATCTGGATGACATATACAGAGTAGGAAGTAAAGTTCCTTTACTACGATCGGTTATACTTTGGTTGTCACACAGTGGTTTCTCCATATAGGACATGATATTATATCAGATATTCTGGTTACTAGATCTATAGTTTTAGATCTAAATTTGGGTAGTTTCCCAATCTGGGTACTTGACAGAATTCTAAGAGTATTTAGAATGGACGACTCCTGGCATGGTAGTATACCTGCAGGTAATGGAGTCACTCTCTCTAAAGGTGTCTTACAGACTAAAGGAGAGAGGGATTTGCATGATTGGCAGATCACTTTCTTAGGCAGTTGAGTCAATCATGAGAAGTCAAGTACCACACCAGATGTTGTTTTTGCACTAGATACAATAAGTTGATATTAATCCAATCCTGGAGAAACGTTCGGAAGCAGTTTTAGAACGTAAGTGGATGTTCTAGGAATATGATAATGACAGCTCGTTCGGGAGACGGTTATCATTCCAGGCTTCTAAGGTGACCTGGATGACAGGGTGGCTGTCAGAGTTATAGTTTTCCCTCTAACGAGGGGAAGTATTTTAGAAAGGATGTCCAAGCGGATACTGAGGGAGGCATGGCGCAGAAACTGATTAAGTTCAGTTGACGATACAGTCTAAGAAGTTCTGATTTGGAGTTCATTTATGAGCTAGGTCCCATCAGATATCCAGACATATTCTAAGACAGGTATTGCTCATTTTGGGAGAAGGCTGTAGGGTTCCTAGGCACTCTTGTGAAGGTTCATAAGGCATCAAACATGCCCGGATAAAAATTTAGACGTGCCGAACAACCCAAAGCCGGGATCTTTGCTAGATTATTAGGGTTTAACATGCAAGATGATAACTTTTATCTAAGTGTGAGGGATTACAACCTTTGTAGTCCGCTCCTTCGCTTCACAAGCTCTGAGTAGAAGTCCCTTTGCCGCGATCCACGATCTCCCGGACTCATGAGAGGCTCCACGACTCGAACGATCCATGCTAGCTCGAAGTATTCCAAATCTCCGATGATCTACCTCGAAGTTGTAAAGACTCAAGCTATCTCACTCTAAAGAGATGAACACACTAATCTCATGGGCTAGATGAGATGAGGATGAGAGAGTAGTATTTTTGCTTTCTTTTAAAATCATTTTCTCATATTATTTCATCACATAAAGAAAATCTAGTAAGCTTTCTTCAAGAGAGAAGAAGATGATAATGGAAAGGATAATCAATTATTTTCTTTTGTGATGAATAGAAAGAAAGACTATATGATTGATTATAAACCATGGTCAAGGATGAGTGGCTAGGATTTAGTAGAGAATAAACTAGAGTTAGGGTTTGGTTGGGTTAAGAATGTGTCATCCTAAAATATCTTTACAATGACAAAAGAAAAAGCTTCTAGAAGGTGCATGAAGCATCTAACCCAAATCAAACCCTAACCTCAATTAATCATCCTTAAACATGTTTAACAATTAATCATATCATGTCACAATAATATATATCACATATATATTATATATTTGTAACAAAAGAAAATAATACAATTAACATATATCGCATATATATCAATGTATCATCCAGTGAGAAAATGAAATAATAAAGCGAGCCAATATTAGATAATGTAATAATATATCATATATATTATTATACATTAAATCATCGAATCAACACTTGATCCGACGATCCGGCTATATCGAATATTACCGACTAATATATCATGTACCGATTCATCGAATCAACACTTGATCCGATGACCCGGTTCATAACTAAATATCGCGAGAATATAATACGGTATCCCATATCGCATTATTCTCGGTCCTGCACATATCACATATGTGCCTCTACTCCGTTTCGCCTGAGCCAAGAAACCTCTGTGTAGGACTCTAAAGAATCGTCAATACGCCGGTAGCAGGTGATGATCATATCAAACACCCACAAGATGCAAGCGGTCAGCTAAACGTAACATCCACCCAGGTATTGAGCGATCAGAAGATCAACAAGCTAGCCTGTGCGTTCTCCTGTGAATCCAATCAGTAACACTCCCGTACAGTCCGGTCTGTTCGTCTGATATGTCGCATATCAAGTCTAGGGGTGGTATACGTCAGACCCCAGTAACCGATAAGTCGTGTCGATGTGTGGCTCATAACGGGTCGAGAAACTACTAGTAACACTTACCAGTAAATCTCTATATCAGCCCTGGCCAGGGACTTCCAGTTATAGCGAATCGAACACAGCACAACATCAACTCCCTATACCGGGAGAGACGAATCCCCTCCTATCGCTCATTGCCTCCATGTGATTCGGGACTGTACCCAAAAGCCACCGTTTTGCACGCCCTCTTGGACGTGGTAAGGTGGAAATCAAAGCACAGTGGGAATCACACAAGACTCTATGACGATCTCGGGTCTACAGACTACCCTGTACCAGTGTCACCGGAGAACTGCCATCTGACGTGTGGTATATCACCATCTGGGAGTTCTCGGCGAGTCCGTCCAGTGTACCCAGTCTCCACTGAGCACCCGTACACCATCTCTGATGTCTAACACCGATGGATATAGGATCATCCATCGCCCATCATATGGGTCAAGATGCGTATACGCTAGTCTACTCTGGTATATCGATGCC
This sequence comes from Agapanthus africanus, assembly GCA_030015575.1. Classification (NCBI taxonomy): domain Eukaryota; kingdom Viridiplantae; phylum Streptophyta; class Magnoliopsida; order Asparagales; family Amaryllidaceae; genus Agapanthus; species Agapanthus africanus. The sequence continues at coordinate 373,117,647 of CM057343.1, read as the reverse complement.
CTGTCTCGATATACCCTCGACTAGGAACAGTTATAGGATGTACTCATCGACTACCGCGGCCCCACTAGTATGATCTCATCATAGTCCCAGTAGTCGAGTACAGATCCTAAGGGCTTTATCAACATGTGAGAGTAAAACAGTAAACCAATACAAGTCAATATGTTAAGATAAAGTGAAACCAAATAGCATACTATCATGACGAGCAAGAAAGTCATCTCTATATATATCCAAGCATCCATTATAATATACATCATATGTACAACAATGGCCTCTAGGGCATATACATAACTAGCAATCTCCTAATTGCACTAAGGCCAGCTGCTGTAGTATCGCATACCTAGCATCCCGAATAATCTCTCAAACTGTATCTGGGGAACAGCCTTCGTGAATGGATCCGCAGTGTTGTCCCTCGTATCTACTCTCCTGACCTCGATCCCCCGGCGATCAACTATCTCCCTGATCAGGTGATACCGCCTCAGAATATGTCTGGACTTTTGATGGGACCTGGGTTCCTTGGCTAAAGCCATAGCTCCATTATTATCACAACACAGAGGAATTGGATGCTCAATGGATGGAACCACTCCAAGTTCACTAATAAACCTAATTGATGTTGTGGAATCGAATTTCAAATAAAACAGGTAGCTACAGTTCTTGCTTTGCATCGCGGTGTTCATTATAGAACATCCTGCACCTTATTCGATGAGGAAAGGACCGAGATCCCTTCACCGGGAGTGACTCCTTTAGCAATAACTGGCAGATGCTACAACCCTCGGTTTGTCATTTGATCGCTTCTATAGTTTCCGCTTTGCACAGTGATATATATGATATATCCCGCACCTCATTCGACGAGGAAAGGGCCGACGATCCCTTCACCGGGAGTGACCCCTTTAGCAAAACTAGAAAAGCTTCAAAAACATTCATTTAAAAAACCATTTGATTCCGCAACGAGATCAAGTTCAAAGCGTTAAAGGTTTTCACAAAAACCAGCCGCAACCCTCCGTCATTTTAGGAAGTAGAGTACTTAGTATTCGTGCTGTGTTTGTTGACCATAGTCAAGGCACGGTGTACGGTAGCTAAGTGATGTCTTCCTACACCGCATATGATGCGATTAGTTAGGACAGTCGCGTGACTTTGTTGACCTTAGTTAAGGGTCATGTGGGTGGGTCTAATTAATCACGAAATGACGGGTAGAACTTGACTAGTACTTATGATTTGTTGACCATAGTTAAGGTCATAGGTGCTAGGGGTAAAAACCTTTATCGGGAGTTTCAAGTGTTGAAATTTGCAATGAGATTGCATACCTTCTATATGATAGTTGGATCCCGATACCCACTGCGAGTAATTGTTACTCCTGGGAGAGTTTTGCACTTTACAATTAGCCGATCAAGTAGGTGTCTAGAAAGGTGTCAACGGGGTTACGCCTCTGGGAAAACGAGGTTTACGGTAATTAGGTCCGTGCGAAAGCACGGGGAACCTCCCTCAAAGTACCGACACTGGCCTGGCTGAAAGATTGGCGAACTTGTAGAGTGTAATTAATCCCGGCTAGTCTTTCCTTTTAGGGTTGAAGGAAGATTTGATAAAAACATTGGGAGCCATCCTGATTAGATAAAATATATGACCAATCTGATCTTGCAAGAGCGCACGCTGAGTGTTTTCTTCTCTCTCTCTCCAGGTAGGGACCATATCACGCCTTAATCAAGATAATAATATGGATGTATTGACCGAACCCGCTTGTTATACTGAGCTGGGGAACGTTGGTCCCGCTCCAACTTATAATTATTATAAGACAGAGCAGGAAATAGGGGAATACCAGAATTCCTATGCCGCCCAAACGAAGAAAGTGCATATGATGCATCTCCTTCGGGTGTGTTCATTACAAAGAACTGTTTCTCAGTATCCTCTGCATCCTGGGTATATGGTACCGGATCAGGATCCCAGATATGTAATCTGTTACATAGGGCTACAAAAAGGTAGAAAAACTGAGAACGGATGATAAGTTTCATGAGGCAGAAAACGGGGCAAGTGTTGCAGCCAAGTCTGTTGGTCACTGTCACCCTGTATTACGAATACATTGATTCTGAACAAATGCTGTTAGATACCGAACCTGATATACAAAATCATATCAGTCTCTTTATTAGTAAAGAAAGGATATAATTTTGTATTGATGGATAATGTTTTGAACATTTCCTATATCAAAAGTTGATCGGTTCAGGCACGTTATCGTTATCTAAAAGCATTGACGTTCTAAATCAAACTACAGTTCCTTGTATACTGAACACACACAAGAGGAAGAGTTCAGAATGAACAAATTCTTCTTGAGGTATTGTAGACTAGGTCATATCAATGCGACCCGACTAGCTGAAGTTACATTTAGATGCATATTTAAATCAGTTTGAATTTACATCTTGTGAACTTGCCAGTCATGTCACAAAGATATAATGAAACCAGCTCTGTTTACTGGAAACTGAGAAAGAGTAGTAAACTCTTGGGACTGATGCATGATGATGTATGTAAGGTCTCCTGTCTACAACATGCCAGGACTGGTTCTTTATACTTCATTATATTCTCTGATAATCTCTCAAGATTCAGTCATATATTCCTGTTGAAATATAAGTCCGAACCTTTTGAGGTATTCACAGAATATAAGTAGGAAGTAGAGAACCAAAATACGGGTATAAGTATTATGTCCTATGATGAGATCAGGAAGGAGAATACTTGTGCAGGAATCCTTGGACTATTCTAAGGAAAATGAGATTCTCTCTCAGTATTACTCCTCTGAATACACCACAGCACAACGGTGTATCGGGGCGGAGCAATCACACAATATTAGATATCGTGTGCTCTATGATGAGTATTACTGAGTTACCTATTTCCTTTTGGGAGTTATGCGCTTGAGAAGCTGCATACCTATTGAATTAGGTTCGAATCAAATCAGTGCCTACCTTCCATATGAGATATGGTATGGTAAGAGCTACTCTCTTAAGTAAGTTAAGATTGGGATTGTCCTGGCCTATGTCAAAAGCAAAATCCGGACAAGATCGAGGCAAGATCAGTTTCTGTAGAACTGGAAAGGTTCCAGCTGTACAAAACTGCTAATGATTTGACAGAACCAAAGGATTCAATAGTTTCCGACGAACCTCAGCCTCTCCGCCGATCTAGTAGGGTTCCTCACCCACCTGAGAGATACCTCGGTTTCTCAATGACAGTGGGAGAGGATTGCATCATGAGAGATGACCCAACTAGATTCGAGCAGGTCCATCAAGAGTAGGGACTCTGTAAGAATGGCTGGATGCTTAGCAATCTGAGATGGAATCCATATACACCAACAAAGTATGGACTTTGGTTGCGATATCTGAAGGGTTAAATCCCCATCAGGAGCAAGTATATCTTGAGAAGATTACTTGGTGTAGATGGACAAGTTGTGACTTTCAAAGCTATACTTGTTAAAGGTTTTCGTCATCGACCAGGCACGGCTAATGATGAAACCTTTTCCAGGGACTATGCTTAAGTCCATCCAGATCCTACTTGCCACGGCTACATACCATGACTACGATATCTGGTGGTTGGGTGCCATGACAACTTTTCTAAATAATGATTTAGAAGAGAACGTCTATAAGTACACAGCCAGAGGGCCTCGTAGACAGTGGGAGCAGCGGAAACGTATGCAAGATGCTTTATAGGATAAAGCAGGCATCGCGAAGTTGGAACATCTGTTTTGATGGATTAGTCAAAGAAGTTGACATCATCAAAATGGTAGATGAACCTTGTATAAACAAAAAGGTAGTAGGGAGTATAGTGACGATCCTCGTAGAGTACGTGGATGACATACTCTTGTTAGGGAAGGAGTTTCCTATGCTACGCTCGATCAATATTCGCTTATCACAAAGATTTTCCATATAGGATCAAAATGATACCTACTAAATCCTAAGCTTTGGATCTATGAGGTAGATCTAATTGGATGTTGGGATACTCACTAGTTGTAGTGAGATGGTATCAATCGATCCTGGGGAGAATCACTGGAAGTGTTCCAGGGTGATAAAGATGACTGAATGTCAGTCACAGGCACTGTCTTTACCCTCAGTAAAGGGACGGTATGTTGGAAGAGTTCCAAGCTCGATACCGTGGCAAACTAGACGATAAAGGCTGGTAACATCGCTATTAAAGATACTGTTAAAGAGGCAGTTTGGGTGTATATTGGTTCATAAGATGAACTAGGTTCCTGCCATTGTATGACAATGGAAGTGTGGCTTCGGCCCTGGAACCCTGGTCCCATCAGTGACCCAGACAAATTCTGAGGCAGCATCACCTGATCATGGAGATAGTTGATCTCCAGGGTGATCGAGGTTAGGAGAGAAGACTCAGAGGACAACACGGCGGATCCACTCACGAAGGCCTTTTCCTAAAGAGAGACTCATATGGGATGGTTGAGTATTAGATACTGCGACCACTGCAACAGATGGCCCTAGTGCAAGTGGGAGATTGTTAGTTATATGTATGCCCTAGAGGCCATTACTGTACATTGGATGTATATTGTAGTGGATGCTGGGACATATATAGGTAGGACTTTCTTGCTCGACATGATAGTACGCTATCTGGTTGCTCTTTATCTTAACGTGTGTACTTTCTGTCTCTCTGTTACATGTTGATAAAGCCCTTAGGATGTGTACTCGACTTCCAGGACTATGATGTAGATCATACTAGTGGGGCCTGGGTAGTCCATGAGTACATCCTTGAAATGTTCCTAGTCGAGGGAATATCGAGACGGGGCATCGATATTCCAGAGTAGACTACCGCATATCTTCTCGACCCATGCGATGGGCGATGGATGATCCCATATCCATTGGTGTTTGACATCGAAGATGGTATGCGGGTGCTCGGTGGAGACTGGGTACACTGAACGGACTCGCTGAGAACTCCCAGATGGTATTATACCTCACGTCAGATGGCAGTTCTCTGGTGACACTGGTACAGCTTAGTCTGTTGACCCGAGATCGTCATAGAGTCTTGTGTGTCTCCCACTGTGCTTTGATTTCCACCCTACCACGGCTCTACTGAGTCGTGCAAACAGGTGGTTTTTGGGTACAGTCCCGATTCACATGGAGGCAATGAGCGATAGGAGGGGATTCGTCTCTCCCGGTATTGGGGGTTGATGTTGCGCTATGCTCGACTGGCCATAACAGGAAATCCCTAGCCAGGGTTGCAGTGATATACTGGTAAGAGTTATCAGTAGTTTCACGAATGTTATGGACCTCAAGTCGGCATGACTTATCGAGCTACTGGGGTCTGACGTTTACCACCCCTAGGCGAGATATGCGACATATCAGACGAACAGACCGGACTGTACGGTAAGTGTTACTGGTTGGATTCACAGGAGTGTGAGCGGGCTTGCTCGTCGATCTTCTGATCGCTCAATACCCGGGTGGCCGTTACGTTTAGCAGACCGCTTGCGGCTTGTGGGTGCTTGATATGATCATCATCCGCTACCCGGCATATTGACGAGTCTTTAGAGTCCTACACAGAGGTTTCCTGGCTCAAGCGAAACGAAATAGGAGCGCATATGAGATATGTGCGGGACCGAGAATAATTCGAGTATGTGATACCGTATTCCATTCTCGCGATCAATGTATCGATTGGTTATATGCGATATAACCTAGTTATCGAATCAAGGATTGATTCGATAAGCCGATACATATGATACTAGTCGGTTATATCCGATATGACCGATCGTTAAATCAAGTGTTGATTTAATGATTTAGTGCATATTTATATATTTGATATATTACTTTGCGTTAACTAGTATTGGTTCACTTTAAAAGGATTTTCTCACTTGAATTGTACACATTGTATATGCGATATAGTTTTGTGCACATGTTTGTATCATGTTTGATGATACATGCTTACTTGGTTAAGTGTAAAGAATCAAACCATGGTTTAAGTTGATGATTAGGGTTTTGATTATTTATTCATTTATCTTTCTTATTTATTCATTTTTGGAAAAAGAAAAGGATAAATGAATGGTTGAATGTTTTGTTTTTAGTTGAAGTTTCTTGAAACTTTAACTAAGTCACTCTTTTGTTCTTATGCTTAACCCTAACCATCCTTTTAACCATGGTCTTTTCTCTACACCTAACTAAGGTTGAAAGTATGATAAGTATTCTTTTTATTTTCTTTTTTAATTAACTTATCATATCTTCTTCTTCTTCTTCATCTTCTCCTTCCATGAAGAAAGCTAGTGACCATCAATGGCAACTAGTGAAATCAAGTGAGAAATCCTATTCTAAAGTCTACCCACTTCCTATTTCTTCATCCTCTACCTCTTGCCAAGTTGTATAGGGTGTTTACTTCACAAGTTTTCAAAGCTTGGTGAAGTTGGAGCTTGTTCTTGTGATGCCTCGACGTAGATCATCTTCGGCATCGAACCGACGATCAAGCCCGCCCATTCTTCGATGATGCCAATGCTAGAGTCTAGGGTTCGATTTGGACAGCGGAGGGAGATCATCGCGGAGCTTAGGAAGTGGTGGACCGGATCTACAAAGGTTGTAGCCCCTTTCCTTTAGATACATTTCCGTTTACTTACTCGCTTCGCCTATATATCTAGTTAACGATCCGTATTAGGGTTTGTAGGCACTTGTAAAATTTGATTTGTGCATGTTTGATCACTTGCGAGACTCCATTAGAGTGCCTAGGAACCCTACATCCCACACTTGGATTCTTCCATACTAAACCTCTTTAGTATGGTGTCAATGTACCTGGATTGGGACAATCCCAGTATCCGTTTAGATCTATCTCTATAGATTATGATTCCCAATATGCAGGAGGCATCACCTAGATCTTTCATTGAGAATCTCTGTGATAAGAAGAGCTTGACTGATTGCAGCATAGGAATATCATTTCCTACCAAGAGTATGTCATCCACGTACAATACGAGGAAGACAACCTTACCCTCTGCTACCTTCTTATAGATACAAGGTTCATCTATATATTTGATGAAGTCAAACTCTTTGACTACAACATCAAAACAGATGTTCCAACTCCGCGATGCTTGCTTTAGCCCATAAATGGATTTAAGCAGCTTGCACACCTTTCCGCTGATCCCACTATCTACGAAGCCCTCTGGCTGAGTCATGTACACGCTCTCTTCTAAATCACCGTTTAGAAAGGCGGTCTTAACATCCATTTGCCAGATTTCGTAGTCATGGTATGCAGCAATGGCAAGTAAGATCCGGATGGACTTAAGCATAGCCACTGGAGAAAAGGTTTCGTCATAATCCACACCTGGTCGTTGACGAAAACCCTTTGCTACAAGTCTAGCTTTGAAAGTCTCAACTTTTCCATCTACACCAAATTTCCTTTTAAAAATCCACTTGCTCCCAATGGGTTTTACCCCTTCAGGAGCATTTTCCAAAATCCATACTTTATTGGTGTACATGGATTCCATCTCAGATCGCATTGCATCCAGCCATTTCACAGAGTCACCACTCGTGATGGCCTGCTCGAAACTAGTCGGTTCATCATCATCCATGATGCAGTCCTCGCTTCCACCATCAATGAGAAAACTGTAGTATCTCTCAGGTGGACGAGAAACCCTACTAGATCGGCGGAGAGGCTGGGGTTCGTTGGGTACTAGTGAATCCTCTGGTTCCATTAAATCATCTGTCGTAGTTTGTGTTGCTGGAACCTCTTCCAGTTCTACCTCATTGCCATCAATGTCTTTCATAAGAAAACCCTTTTCTAAAAAGGTGGCATGTCGAGAAACAAACACTTTTTGTTCCTCGGAGTGGTAGAAGATATACCATCGCGAATGTTTGGGATATCCAATAAACTCACATAAGACAGATCTTGCCTCGAGCTTGTCCGGATTTTGTCTTTTGACATAGGCTGGACAACCCCATATCTTAATATACATAAGAGATGGTCTCTTCCCTTTCCATATCTCATATGGGGTGGTAGGCACTGATTTGGTAGGAACCATATTCAATAGATGTATGGCTGTCTCAAGCGCATACCCCCAGAAGGAAATAGGTAACTCAGCCTCGCTCATCATAGAGCGTACCATATCTAATAGGGTGCGATTCCTCCGCTCAGATACACCGTTGTGCTGTGGTGTATAAGGAGGAGTAAGCTGAGAGAGAATCTCATTCTCTTTTAGATAATCTAAAAATTCACCGCTTAAGTATTCACCTCCTCGATCAGATCGAAGAATCTTAATACTTTTGCCCGTTTGGTTTTCTACTTCGTGCTTATATTCTCTGAATTTCTCAAAAGCTTCAGACTTGTGTTTCATCAGAAACACATGTCCGTATCTAGAGAGATCATCAGTGAATGTAATGAAGTAGGAAAAACCGTTCCTGGCATGCGTAGACATGGGACCGCATACATCTCTATGTATCAGTCCTAAGAGTTCGGTAACTCTTTCTCCGTGTCCACTAAACGGAGCTTTGGTCTTTTTTCCTTTGAGACATGAATGGCAAGTATCATAAGATGATAATTCGAACGGATTCAAATAACCATCTTTATGTAACTTAGCCAGTCGTGTCGCATTGATATGACCAAGTCTACAATGCCACAAGTAGGATTCGTTCATATCTGAACTTTTCCTCTTGTGTGTGTTTTGTATATTCAGGACTGTATTCTGATTTAGAATGAATATGCCATTATGTAACGAGCCTGATGCAATCAACTTTTGATCTAGGAATATGTTCATAACATTATCCTGTACTACAAAATTATATCCTTCTTTACTTAATAAAGAGACTGATATAATGTTGCACATCATGTTCGGTATATAATAGCACTAATTTAGAATCAGTTTATTACGACTTGGTAATACAAGGTGATATTCGCCAACTGCTTTGGCTACAATACTTGCACCGTTCCTTACTTGAACGGAATGATCACCTTTTCCTAGTTCTCTATATTTTCGTAGCCCATGTAACTGTTTACATATGTGGGATCCTGATCCGGTATCTAATACCCAGGACGTAGGGTGAACTGAGAAACAGTTCTCAATAACTAACACACCCGAAGAAGATGCATCAACATGTATGTTCTTTTGGGCGGCGTGAGAATCCAGATATTCTCCTGTTTCCTGTTCAGTCTTATAACTCTTATAAGAAAGAACGGGTCTAACGTTCCCTTGCTCAGTACAATAATTAGGTTTAGTCAATACATCCATTTTATTATCTTGATTATGGCATAACATGGTCGCTACCTGGAGAGAGAGAGAAGAAAACACTTTAGCGTATGCTCTTGCAAGATTAGATTGGTTATTATCTTATCTAATCAGGATGTCTCCCACTGGTTTTATCAAATCTACCTTAAAACCCTAAAAGGTAAGATTAGCCGGGATTAATTACACCTTACAATTTCGTCAATCTTTCAGCCAGATCAGTGTCGGTACTTTAAGGGAGGTTCCCCGTGCTTTCGCACGGACCTAATTAATGTAAACCTCGTTTTCCCAGAGGCGTAACCCCGTTAACACTTTTCTAGACACCTACTTGATCGGCTAATTGTCCTGTGTAAAACTCTCCCAGGAGTAACTCTTACTCGCAGTGGGTATCGGGATCCAACTATCTCATAGAAGGTATGCAATCTCATTGCAATTTTCAACACTTGAAATTCCCAATAATACTTTTGCCCCTAGCGTCCCATGACCTTGACGAAGGCCAAACTACCCATAGGGCGCTAGTCAAGTTCAACCCGTTCATTTCTTGATTGAATTAAACCCACCCGTACGACCCTTGACGAAGGCCAAACTACGCCGTACGAATACCCTAATCTAATCGCATCGTATGCTAACAGATAAGTACTAGTTAGCTACCGTACACTACGCCTTGACGAAGGCCAAACTACCGTAGCACGAATACTAAGTAGTATTTATCTGAAATGACGGAGGGCTACGCAGGTTTTCAGAAAAACCCTGAGCGTAATGAACTTGATATCGACGTAGAATCGAGTGATGTTTTGAAAAGGAGTGTTTTTGAGGCTTTTCTTAGTTTCACTAAAGGAGTCACATCCGGTGAAGGGATCGTCGGCCCTTTCCTCATCGAATAAGGTGCAGGATATATCATATATACCGCTGTGCAAAGCAAAAAACTAAAAGCAATCAAAAGACAAACTGCGTTTTGTAGCATCTACCAGTTTTGCTAAAAGGTCACTCCCGGTGAAGGGATCGTCGGCTCTTTCCCCATCGAATAAGGTGCAGGATATATCATATATATCGCTGTGCAAAGCAAAACTGTAGCTACCCTTTTTATAAAGTTTTGATTCTACAACATCTTTAGGTTTCTTTTCGTTTTATTAATCTCATTAATAAATATCCCATCAGCTTATGCTTCCTAAGCATCACAGAAGAAACGAAAGCAGTAATATTTATATATCAGCATATATATATAGTATAAGCATTCGTCTCAGGCAGTAATATAATCTCATCACAGAACATTGCAGCAGAAGAACATATATGAAATATTGGATATACTAGGACGTCCGTGTTTTCAATACGAGCCTGTATAAAACACGGATTCCACGGTCGCGACGAATAGCCAAACCCACATCCCAAGACCCCTACGAGAGCGGCAAGTAACACTGCCAATTCTAGGGTTAGAAGACCCGGTCTCGACTCCTCGAGATGGCCTCCCACTGGACCCTAGAACCCGGTTACTTGTGCTCCCCACCTTGGGTCTACCTAATGCGGAAAAGTAAATAATATACACTGGTGACAGCAACCGCAACCTGGAAGTGCCCTAAATAAAAGAATATTACATTACAAATGAATTTTACATGAATGAAAATAAAAACCCTCATCTCACATAAAACCCCCGGTTATTCTGAACGCGACGATCCAATATAACATATCACAGCAACACATAATATCTCATATCATCAACGTAAGTAAATATGCGCATCCCAATTGTCGTTGACATATAGCAACGAAACCGGCGATATCACATATTACACTTACGGTCACAGAAAAGAAAGTGTAAAACTACAATATTTGGAATTCACAATCACTTTAGACATCATAAATCCGAAACATCACATACTCCGCATTTCATGCCTAACTCTATGAATTCCACATATTGTATCACATTCCAGATAAATAGACAGTATTAAACTTTCCGAACAGTTAATCAAATACCCAAAATTTCCTAAAGTGTCAACACTTGAGCGGAGTTCAAATAATCCCAGAATATGTCACAGTACCGGTGATCCAGCCGTAGAAGGGTCAAGCCAACGCCTCACATGTGGCACGCCGTACTGCCCCAAACCCGAAGGTTCAAAAGGCAGTTCAAGACGGTCACAGAATCGAGTTAAGGTTTGTTGTCTTCTAGAGGGTCCACCGCTTAACTTGTACAATTTTTTTCCGAAAGATTTAAACCCGATAAAATTTTCAACACTTGAAAGTTTGCCATACCGGGAAACAGTGAGTTAATGATATCCGTTCAAATAGTTTAACAGTTTCTAAATATCCGGAAAGAAATACGAATTTAAATATTCCGATCGAATCAACGATTACAAAATAAACCCCAGATTTAAACAACACTGGAATCACTTTTAAAAATATCCAGAAGCATCAACAAGCACCTACGGACATTACCATAAAAGCCACGTGTCGCCAATCGATGAATCCGCCGCGGAACCGCCGCGCAAGCATGCTTACGCCGCGGTTCCGCCGCCGTTTGGTCGAATTGGGGGCTCGGGTTTTATGGTAATTCTTAGAAATCCCTGCTGTTTTTTTTAAATATTTTTAATTCAGAAAAATCCCAAAATTTAAAAAATTTCCAGGGAGGGGTCTAATTTTGTCGTTTCGGGTTCGATCGGAGTTTTAACTTCGTAAACACATTGCCTAATGCTCTAGCTAGGCTCTGATACCACTGTAGGGTTTCTAGGCACTCTTGTGAAGGTTCATAAGGCATCAAACATGCCCGGATAAAAATTTAGACGTGCCGAACAACCCAAAGCCGGGATCTTTGCTAGATTATTAGGGTTTAACATGCAAGATGATAACTTTTATCTAAGTGTGAGGCATTACAACCTTTGTAGTCCGCTCCTTTGCTTCACAAGCTCCGAGTAGAAGTCCCTATGCCGCGATCCACGATCTCCCGGACTCATGAGAGGCTCCACGGCTCGAACGATCCATGCTAGCTCGAAGTATTCCAAATCTCCGATGATCTACCTCGAAGTTGCAAAGACTCAAGCTATCTCACTCTAAAGAGATGAACACACTAATCTCATGGGCTAGATGAGATGAGGATGAGAGAGTAGTATTTTTGCTTTCTTTTTAAATCATTTTCTCATATTATTTCATCACATAAAGAAAATCTAGTAAGCTTTCTTCAAGAGAGAAGAAGATGATAATGGAAAGGATAATCAATTATTTTCTTTTGTGATGAATAGAAAGAAAGACTATATGATTGATTATAAACCATGGTCAAGGATGAGTGGCTAGGATTTAGTAGAGAATAAACTAGAGTTAGGGTTTGGTTGGGTTAAGAATGTGTCATCCTAAAATATCTTTACAATGACAAAAGAAAAAGCTTCTAGAAGGTACATGAAGCATCTAACCCAAATCAAACCCTAACCTCAATTAATCATCCTTAAACATGTTTAACAATTAATCATATCATGTCACAATAATATATATCACATATATATTATATATTTGTAACAAAAGAAAATAATACAATTAACATATATCGCATATATATCAATGTATCATCCAGTGAGAAAATGAAATAATAAAGCGAGCCAATATTAGATAATGTAATAATATATCATATATATTATTATACATTAAATTATCGAATCAACACTTGATCCGACGATCGGGCTATATCGAATATTACCGACTAATATATCATGTACCGATTCATCGAATCAACACTTGATCCGATGACCCGGTTCATAACTAAATATCACGAGAATATAATACGGTATCCCATATCGCATTATTCTCGGTCCTGCACATATCACATATGTGCCTCTACTCCGTTTCGCCTGAGCCAAGAAACCTCTGTGTAGGACTCTAAAGAATCGTCAATACGCCGGTAGCAGGTGATGATCATATCAAACACCCACAAGCTGCAAGCGGTCAGCTAAACGTAACAGCCACACAGGTATTGAGCGATCAGAAGATCAACAAGCTAGCCTGTGCGTTCTCCTGTCAATCCAATCAGTAACACTCCCGTACAGTCCGGTCTGTTCGTCTGATATGTCGCATATCAAGTCTAGGGGTGGTATACGTCAGACCCCAGTAACCGATAAGTCGTGTCGATGTGTGGCTCATAACGGGTCGAGAAACTACTAGTAACACTTACCAGTAAATCTCTATATCAGCCCTGGCCAGGGACTTCCAGTTATAGCCAATCGAACACAGCACAACATCAACTCCCTATACCGGGAGAGACGAATCCCCTCCTATCGCTCATTGCCTCCATGTGATTCGGGACTGTACCCAAAAGCCACCGTTTTGCACGCCCTCTTGGATGTGGTAAGGTGGAAATCAAAGCACAGTGGGAATCACACAAGACTCTATGATGATCTCGGGTCTACAGACTACCCTGTACCAGTGTCACCGGAGAACTGCCATCTGACGTGTGGTATATCACCATCTGGGAGTTCTCGGCGAGTCCGTCCAGTGTACCGAGTCTCCACTGAGCACCCGTACACCATCTCTGATGTCTAACACCGATGGATATGGGATCATCCATCACCCATCATATGGGTCAAGATGCGTATACGCTAGTCTACTCTGGTGTATCGATGCCCTGTCTCGATATACCCTCGACTAGGAACAGTTATAGGATGTACTCATCGACTACTGCTGCCCCACTAGTATGATCTCATCATAGTCCCAGTAGTCGAGTACAGATCCTAAGGGCTTTATCAACATGTGAGAGTAAAACAGTAAACCAAAACAAGTCAATATGTTAAGATAAAGTGAAACCAAATAGCATACTATCATGACGAGCAAGAAAGTCATCTCTATATATATCCAAGCATCCATTATCATATACATCATATGTACAACAATGGCCTCTAGAGCATATACATAACTAACAATGGCTTCCACCGCGAACTTGAGATAAAGAGAGACTTAGAAAGAAACATCAGGACGGGTCCACTCACTGAGGCAATTCCTCGAACGCAATAGTTTCACAAACGGGTTTTGTGAGACTGATTAGTAGAGGAGTTGGGTGTTCGGTATCACACGGGCTGTGAGTATGCGACATCGCAATAATTAGCCTTGAGTACAAGTGGGAGATTGTTGGATATAGTGCCCTCAGAGTCAATTATTGGATCACAGGCACGTGATTGCAATGATTGAGGGAGGACCTATACCGGTAGGACAGTCTTACTCAAGATGATAGTATGCTATCTGGTTTATCTTTATCATCGTGTACTGCTTCAGGTGACCTTAGAGGTCACTATTGCACATTGGTAGAGCCCTTAGGATTCTTGCTTGACGGCCAGCAGTATGATGGCGATCATATACGTGAGAGCTGGGGTCTATAAGCACATCCTTAAAGTGGTCCCTAGTCGTGGGAGTATTCGAGACATGGCATCGATACTCCGGAGTAGACTAGTGTATACAGTCGAGACCCCAACGAGGGGCAGTGGCCGGTCTCACAAGCCACTGGTGTCATTTGGTTCACCTAAGATGTATACAGGTGCTCATTGGGTTATGAGTACACCGGACAGGACTCGCCGGGAACCTGCTAGTTGGGATTATACCAGACGTCAGATAGCAGTTCCTTGGTGACATGTGTACAGGTTAGTTCATCGACCTGAGATCGTCATTTGTCTCGTGTGAGTTCCCACTGTGCTTTGATTACTACCCTACCACGGCTCAAAGAAGTCGTGCAAACAGGTTTTAGTTGGATACAGTCCCGAGCCACATGGAGGCAGTGAGCGGATCTGCAGGGATTCGTCTCTCCCGGTATTGGGGGTGAGGTCGCGCTATGTCTAGGAGAGCCATTACACGAAGTCCTTGGCCAAGGCAGGAGATTTACTGGTAGGTATTCCAGTAGTATCTCAGGGTGTTCTGGGCTACACTCCGACACGACTTGTACCGCTTTTGGGGGTCTGACTTTTACCAACCCCCTAGGCCCGCCATGCGATGCTCATAGACGAACGGACCGGATTATACAGATATTATCACTGACAGGCTCAGTAGGGTGTCAGGATGAGTTCGCTCATCGACGTCCCTTTTGGTCAATACCTGGTAGCCCGTTACGTACGGCTAATACCTCTGACGTGCTAGTGGTTAAATCCACGGCCAAAGTATTGACGAGTCTTTAGAGTCCCCCACAGAAAGTTTCTCAAGTTTCGGGCGAAACGTTGAGAGGCCGTATGATATATGGCAGGGTTCGATCATATACGTGCGGTATTGCACGGATCATGATCGGACGGATCATACTAGTGGGCTTTGGTTTAAGCCAGATCCTAGTATTAGATTTGTTGGATTACTTTAGTCTCATCGCATTCGCATTCTGTAGGAATGCGGATGCAGGTATGTATATACAGGTGAGGGGTATCCTTATGATCCGTCACGAGTTTACTTTAGATGTTGCCGTATCTTTTTATTGTTACAAACATTTGGATTAATGTTTGTATTTGGAAATAATGAGCTAGAATTAATCATGACATGCATTAAATATGACATGACCAAGTTTAGTGACTCATGGTCTTTTTTATTGTGCAAATGTCACATTTGTTTTGGATGTGTGAGTTGAAATGATAAGGAGAGAGAGAAAGGCAACCATATGGTTGAGGTTTACTCTTGTATTATTTTCTTGATCTCATTCTCACTCTCATTATCATACAACTCAAGAAAAGAAAAAGAATAGAAAGCCTTCTCTTCTTCTTCTTCCTCTAGCTCATTATCTTCATCAATGGCAACACCTTCAACCTCCATCCAAAACCATGGA
This sequence comes from Agapanthus africanus, assembly GCA_030015575.1. Lineage (NCBI taxonomy): Eukaryota > Viridiplantae > Streptophyta > Magnoliopsida > Asparagales > Amaryllidaceae > Agapanthus > Agapanthus africanus. The sequence goes on along the minus strand of CM057343.1, from coordinate 373,101,718 downwards.
TACAAGAGACAAAGTGATCACAAACATTCTCTACAACATCTTGGACACGTCGGCTAGCACAATTTGTGCCCGAGTTGCTTCGGATGAAGCGGGAGCCCGTAAAAAGACTTCTCGATGTGGAGCCCTTTCCGACGAGGAGATGAAGACCGGAGTTGCTGCGGGGAGATCGGGATGGTGGCCAAAGACCGAAGGACACGGATCGCTCGGTATAGCTCTCTACCCTTTCTCTAGTTAGCTAGTAGTAGGTTAATGGTTCGATCCGGGTTTTTAGTATGCGGTAGCGCCGGTTTTCTAGTTTTGAAAAAGTTTCGTTTCCGCATTTTGGCCTCGGAAAGACGGCCGGGGCGCGACCGTGCACTTACACTAATGGCAGATACCTATGACGGAACTTAAGCTTTTATTAGACAAAAATAAACTCACGGGACCGAATTACAAAGATTGGCTAAGGAACGTGAATATTGCCATGACCTATGATAAGGTCGGTTACGTCCTGACTACTCCAGCCCCTCCTAGCCCAGGCCCTGATTCTTCAGTTGCGGATAAAGAAATCCGCAAGACATGGGATATAGACTGCGCAACAGCCAAGTGCCTCGCGCTTGCTTCTATGAATAATGAACATCAGAAGCAACACGAGAAGATGGATGTTCAATTCATCTTTCTCGTATGGAGAGCAATCTCGTACTCTCCGATTCGAGGCATCTCAAAAGTTGTTTCAGATGCGGATGGTTGCTGGCATGTCTGTAGGTGACCATGTATTGAAGATGATTGGACTTATCGAAGAACTTGAAGAGCTGGGTTAGACCATGGAGAACGAGCAGTATGTTGATATTGTTCTACAGTCCTTTCCCCCTGCCTTTGCTCAATTCATTATAAACTTCAACATGCACAACATAGAGAAGTCTTTACCTGAACTCCTCAATATGTTGAGGAGTGTAGAGAGCACACTAAAGGTAGCGAAAACTCCCGCTCTTATTTCTGGGCCATCTTCTTCCTCCGTCCCGAAAGCCAAGGCCAAGGGAAAGAAGAAGAAGAATCCCATCAAGCAGAGAGGCGGAGTGAAAAAGGCACCGGGAAGGGACAAGAAAGGGGCTGCTGTGACAGGACAAGGGGAATGTTTCCACTGCCACCAGACTAGGCATAGGAAGAGAAACTGCGTTGGATACCTGGCCGACCTCAAGAAGAAGAAGCATGGTGATACTTCCACTTCAGTTGTGTTTGTCACAGAAAACTGTTTTTCAATTAACTCTGCTTCCTGGGTATTAGATACTGGGTCAGGATCTCACATCTGCAATTATATGCAGGGGCTGAGAAATAGCAGGTTTTTGAAGAAAGGTGATCACACTCTTCTGGTTGGGAATGGTTCCTCGGTGCATGCTACTGCAATGGGAGGGTATCATCTTGGTTTGCCGTCGGGTTGTATATTGGTTTTGAACCCATGTTATTTTGTACCTTCGATGTTATGTAATATTATATCTGTATCGTTGTTGGACAATGCTGGATATAATTTTTTATTGCAATCTAATGTTATAAACATTAACCTTAATCAAGAGTTAATTGGGTATGGTACATTAAATAACAGGATATGCGTCCTAAATCATCATACAGTTTTTCATATACAACACGCAAACAAAAGAAAGGTTTCAGACATAAATGAAGCTTTCATTTGGCAATGTAGACTTGGTCATATTAACGAAACAAGACTAACCAAGCTACATAAGGATAGATATTTGAACCCGTTTGAATATAAATCTTATGCGACTCTCTAGTCTTGTATCAAGGGTTAAATGACCAAAACTCCATTTACTGGACACGGAGAGAGAGCTACTGAACTCTTAGGCCTCATACATAGTGATGTACGTGGACCAATGTCTACACATGCAAGAGGTGGTTTTTCGTACTTCATAACCTTCACTGATGATTTATCGAGATTCCGGCATATGTTCTTGTTGAAACATAAGTCCGAAGCCTTCGAAAAATTCAAGGAGTATAAATCTGAAGTAGAAAAACAAACAGGCTTAAGTATCAAGAAACTTCGATCAGATCGAGGAGGTGAGTATCTAAGCTCAGAGTTTCTAGATTTCCTAAAAGAGAATGGGATTCTCTCTCAGCTCACTCCTCCGTACATACCACAGCACAACGGTGTATCGGAAAGGAGGAATCGTACCCTATTAGATATGGTACGATCTATGATGAGTGATGCTGAGTTACCAATATCATTCTGGGGGTAAGCATTGGAGACTGCGATTTATATTTTGAACAGGGTTCCGACCAAAACCGTGTCTACCACTCTATATGAGATATGGTATGCAAAGAGACCATCTCTTAAAAGAGTTAGGATATGGGGTTGTCCGGCTTATGTGAAAAAGCAGAATCCGGACAAACTCGAGACACGATCGGTTTTGTGTAGATTTGTGGGATATCCAAAACACTCGTATGGATATCTTTTCTACCACAATGAGGAACAAAGGGTGTTTGTTTCTCAGTATGCCACATTTTTAGAAAATGATTTTTTTACAAATGATAATATTGGCAATGCGGTAGAACTGGAAGAAATTCCAGTTACACAAACAATTACCGATGATTTGGTTGAACCTGAGGTTTCAATAGAACCTGACGAACCTCAGCTACTCCGTAGATCTAGTAGGACTTCTCGCCCACCTGATAGATACTTTGGTTTTCTAATTGATGGTGATAGAGAAGATTGCATCATGGATGATGATGACCCTACTAGTTTTCAGTAAGCTATCACGAGTGGTGAATCAGTAAAGTGGCTGGATGCCATGAGATCCGAAATGGAATCCAAGCACACCAACAAAGTATGGACTTTAGAGGTTGCAACTTCTGGAGTAAAACCCATAGGGTGCAAATGGATCTTTAAATGAAAGATCGGTGTGGATGGTCAGGTGGAGACCTATAAAGCTAGGCTGGTAGCAAAAGGATTTCGTCAAAGACCATGCTTGAACTATGATGAAACCTTTTCACCAGTCGCAATGCTCAAATCCATTCGGATCCTGCTTGCTATAGCTGCTCACTATGATTATGAGATCTTGAAGATGGATGTTAAAACGATATTTCTAAATGGTGATTTAGAAGAATGCGTTTTTATGAATCAGCCAGATGGCTTCATTGATAGTGGGAGCAACGGAAAGGCATGCAAGCTGCTTAAATCCATCTATGGCTTAAAGCAGATATCACGGAGTTGGAACATCTGCTTTGATGATACAATCAAAGAGTTTGGTTTTATCAAAAATGTGGATGAACCATGTATTTATAAAAGGATTGTAGAGCGTACTGTTACATTCCTCGTATTGTACGTGGACGACATTCTCTTGATAGGAAATGCTATTTCTATGCTACAAACTATTCTTATCGTAGAGGTTCTCCATGAAAGACCTGGGCGATGTCTCGTACATTCTGTGGATTAAGATCTATAAAGATAGATATAAGAAATTATTGGGATTGTCCCAATCGAGATACATTGACACCATACTAAAAAGGTTTAGTATGGAAGATTCCAAGAGGGGTAATTTATCCGGTTGTCATGGGATCACCCTCTCCAAAGAGATGTCTCCAAAGACTGATGAGGAGAGGGCTCGCATGAGCATTATTCCCTACACTTCAGCAGTAGGATCTATAATGTATGCAATATTGTGTACTCGCCCAGATGTAGCTTATGTACTAAGTGCAGTAAGCAGGTATCAATCCAACACAGAGGAGAAACACTGGACTGCTGTGAAGAACATTCTGAAGTACTTGAGAAGAACTAAAGAAATATTCTTGGTGTATGATAACGGAGATCTCCAAATGGGGTGCTTTACCGACTCCAGCTTCCAGAGTGACAAGGATGATAGTAAGTCCATCTCAGGGTTTGTATTTACTCTAAATGGAGGGGTGGTATGTTGTGTTAGTTATATATGCCCTAGAGGCCATTGTTGTACATATGATGTATATTATAATGGATGCTTGGATATATATAGAGAGGACTTTCTTGCTCGTCATGATAGTATGCTATTTGGTTTCACTTTATCTTAACATGTTGACTTGTATTAGTTTACTGTCTTGTTCTCACATGTTGATAAAGCCCTTAGGATATGTACTCGACTACTGGGACTATGATGAGATCATACTAGTGGGGCCACGGTAGTCGACGAGTACATCCTATAACTGTTCCTAGTCGAGGGTGTATCGAGACAGGGCATCGATACACCAGAGTAGACTAGCGTATACGCATCTTCACCCATATGACGGGCGATGGATGATCCCATATCCATCAGTGTTTGACATCGAAGATGGTGTACGGGTGCTCAGTGGAGACTGGGTACACTGGACGGACTCGGCGAGAACTCCCAGATGGTATTATACCTCACGTCAGATGGCAGTTCTCCGGTGACACTGGTACAGGGTAGTCTGTAGACCCAAGATCGTCATAGAGTCTTGTGTGATTCCCACTGTGCTCTGATTTCCACCTTACCACGTCCAAGAGGGCGTGCAAAATGGTGGATTTTGGGTATAGTCCCGAATCACATGGAGGCAATGAGCGATAGGAGGGGATTCGTCTCTCCCGATATAGGGAGTTGATGTTGTGCTTTGTTCGATTGGCTATAACTGGAAGTCCCTGGCCAGGGCGGATATTGAGTACTACTGGTAAGCGTTATCAGTAGGTTCTCGACCTATTATGAGCCTCACATCGACACGACTTATCGGTTACTGGGGTCTGACGTACCCTATCCCTAGACCAGATATGCGACATATCAGACGAAGAGACCGGACTGTACGGGAGTGTTACTGATTGGATTCACAGGAGAATATACAGGCTTGCTTGTTGATCTTACGATCGTTCAATACCTAGGTAGCTGTTACGTTTAGCTGACCGCTTGCAGCTTGTGGGTGTTTGATATGATCATCACCTGCTACCGGTGTATTGACGATTCTTTAGAGTCCTACACAGAGGTTTCTTGACTCAGGCAAAACGGAGTAGGAGTGTAAGACTACGGTAGCGCCCCGGCCGTCTTTCCGAGGCCAAAATGCGGAAACAAAAATTTTTCTAAACTAGAAACCGGCGCTATCGTATGCTTAAATCCCGGATCGAACCATTAACCTACAACTAGCTATCTAGAGAAGGGAAAGAAAGGCTATACCGATCAATCCGTGTCCTTCGGTCTTTGGCCACCATCCCAAGCTCCCCGCGGCAACTCCAGTCTTGATCTCCTCGTCGGAAAGGACACCACATCTACGAGTCTTTTTACGGGCTCCCGCTTCATCCGAAGCAACTCGGGCACGAAGTGTTCTAGCCGACGTGTCCAAGGTGTTGTAGAGAATGTTTGTGATCACTTTGTCTCTTGCATCCATAGTGTGGATGGAGGTTAGAGATGAAGCCATTGATGGAGATTATGAGCTAGAGGAAGAAGAAGAAGGAGGAGAAGCTTTTTCTTCTTTTCTTTTCTTGTGTTAGAATGATAAAATAAGAGAGTGTGTGTTTCAAAAATACAAAACCAAAACCTAGATCATGGTAGCCCCCCTCTCTCTCTCTTCTCATTATTTTAACACAAATCAATCTCATAATGTGACATTTACACACTAAAAGAGACCATGAGTCACCATATATGTCCATGTCACATTTAATGCATCTCATGATGAATTCTAGCTTATTATTTCCATAAGCAAACATTAATCCAAATGTTTGCCACAACAGAAAGATACGGCAACATCTAAAGTAAACACGTAACGGATCACAAGGATACCCCTCACATGTATATACATACCTGCATCCGCATTCCGACTGAATGCGAATGTGATGAGACTAAAGTAATCCAACAAATCTAATACTAGGATCCGGCTTTAACCAAAGCCCACTAGTATGATCCGCCCGATCATGATCCGTGCACTACTGCACGTATATGATCAGACCCTGCCATATATCATAAGGCCTCTACAACATTTCGCCCAAAACTTGAGAAACTGTCTATGGGGGACTCTAAAGATTCGTCAATACTTTGGCTGTAGATTTAACCACTAGCTCGTCAGAGGTACTAGCCTTACGTGACGGGCTACCAGGTATTGACCAAAAGGGAGGCCGATGAGCGAACTCATCCTGACACCCTACTGAGCCTGTCAGTGACAATATCCATACAGTCTGGTCCGTTCGTGTATGAGCATCGCATGTCGGGCCTAGGAGGTTGGTAAAAGTCAGACCGCCAAAAGCGGTACAAGTCATGTCGGAGTGCAGCCCTGAACACCCTGAGACACTACTGGAATACCTACCAGTAAATCTTCTGCCTTGGCCAAGGACTTCGTATAATGGCTCTCCTAGACACAGCGATCTCAGCCCCAATACCGGGAGAGACGAAACCCCTGCCGATCCGCTCACTGCCTCCAAGTGGCTCGGGACTGTACTGTTGGAGATAGTGCCCTCAGAGTCAATTATTAGGTCACAGGTACATGATTCCAATGATTGATGGAGGACCTATCCCGGTAGGACAGTCTTACTCGAGATGATAGTATGCTATCTGGTTTACCTTTATCATCGTGTACTGTTTCAGGTGACCTGACAAGTCGCTATTACACGTTGATAGAGCCCCTAGGATTCTTGCTTGACCACCAGCAGTATGAGGGCGATCATATAAGTGGGAGCTGGGGGTCTATAAGCATATCCTTAAATGGTCCCTAGTCGTGTGAGTTTCGAGACAGGGCATCGATACTCTAGAGTAGACTAGTGTATACAGTCGAGACCCCGACGAGGGGCGGTGGCCGGTCTCACAAGCCACTGGTGTCAGTTGGATCACCTAAGATGTATACAGGTGCTCATTGGGTTATGAGTACACCGGACAGGACTCGCCGGGAACATGCTAGTTGGTCATATACCAGACGTCAGATGGCAGTTCCCTGGTGACATATGTACAGGTTAGTTCATCGACCTGAGGATCGTCATTTGTCTTGTGTGAGTTCCCACTGTACTTTGATTACTACCCTACCACGGCTCAAAGGAGTCGTGCAAACAGGTTTTAGTTGGGTACAGTCCCGAGCCACATGGAGGCAGTGAGCGTATCTTCAGGGGTTCGTCTCTCCCGGTATTGGGGGTGAGGTCGTGCTGTGTCTAGGAGAGCCATTACACGAAGCCCTCGGCCGAGGCAAGAAGATTTACTGGTAGGTATTCCAGTAGTATCTCAGGGTGTTCTGGGCTATACTCCGACACGACTTGTACCGCTTTTAGGGGTCTGACTTTTACCAACTCCCTAGGCCCGCCATGCGTTACTCATAGACGAACGGACCGGACTGTACGGATATTGTCACTGACAGGCTCAGTAGGGAGTCAGGCTGAGTTCGCTCACAGACGTCCCTTTTTGGTCAATACCTGGTGGCCCGTTATGTATTGGCTTTTACCTCTAACGTGCTAGTGGTTAAATCCACAACCAAGGTGTTGATGAGTCTTTAGAGTCCCCCACATTCAGTTACTCAGCTTTCGGGCGAAAGGTTGTAGAGGCCGTATGGAGATATGGCAGGGTCCGATCAGATACGTGCGGTATTGCACGGATCAGGATCGGACAGTCTGTACTATAGGCCGTATGGTTATATGGCAGGGTTCGATCAGATACGTGCGGTATTGCACGGATCAGGATCGAACAGATATTACTAGCCAGTTTTGGTATAAGCCGGATCCTAGTATAGTACAGTGTAGATTTTGTCTCATTGCATTTGTATTTCGGTCGAAATACAGATGCGGGTGTGTATGCACTGTATCGGGGTTTTCCTGTAATTTATTACGGGACCAGTTTTCTGGAGTTGCCAGTTTGCTTTCCGTTTCGGCCGATTTCCATTGTTCCGTTCATTGGCCGAAGATTGGTAGAGGAGGGCTTATTTGCATTGTTGCAAATAAGTGGTTGTGGAGGGGGTCTTTGCATTTTTGTTTTATCATGATGGTTTTCATGATGAGCACCATCACTTGACTTCTTCTTCTCATGATGGCTTGACTTTTTGAAGCCATCATGCATGAGATGATGGTTGCCTTGGAGTGTTGGATTCCTTGTGATCATTCCCTTTTGCTTGATAACTTTCCTCTCTCTCTCTTTTGGATTAGATGAGAATAGCTCCCATTTTGATTCACTCTCCCACTTACTCCATTCTCTCTATTCATATATCATGGCCGGCCAAAGCTTGAAGGGGGGCTGTCCAACATTTTTGGAGTGGGGTTTTTGGTTCATTTCATGTTCCAAAATCCCCAAAGTTCCTCCACATAGTTCTTGTATCTTCCCTCCACCAAAAAGGCAATTCCTACAACCCCAAATGAGACTTCTTCACTACACATTCTACAGCGAATCTTGGGCACGTCGAGTAGCCGGCTTCGTGCCCGAGTTGCCTCGGCATTGAGGTGGGAGCCCGTAAAAGAAGTAGGCAATGTGGTGCACTTCCGGCGACGAGGAGGAGACGGGACATTCCGCAGGAGATCGGGACGATGACGAGAAGACCGGAGGACTTGGATCGTCGGTATATCTCTATTCCCTTTCTTGTAGTTAGCTAGGACTAATTAATGGTTCGATCCGGGTATTAGTGCGCGGCGGTTTGCCAGTTCAAGAAAAATTTAAGTTTATCACCGCTTCCGCATTTGGCCGTCGGATTGACGGCCGGGGCGCCGCCGTGCACTTACAGTGGTATCAGAGCCTCGCCATTAACTTAGCCTAGCTTGTTCTAATGTGTTTTGCATTTCCGATCGACCAAAATCCCAAAAACCACATTTTCCTTTGCATCAGTTTTCTGTTGGAATTTTTTGGTGTCAAAAAATTTTTCAGGTTGTAGAAAACTGCTGTACAAGACATTCTAAGACATCTGTAAAAATTCGACACACTCAGTCGTTGACTGTAGCGCGGAACCGCGGCCAAACCCCCCTTGGGCCGCGGTTCCGCCGCACATTGGTCTCTTCAGTGTGTCCAATTTGTACAGTGGTCTTCTGGGCTTATTTTGTGGGCTTTGGAATATTAATATTGGGCCCAGAATTTCCTGATCTGCTACAGTAATGCTTTGGGGCCCACTAGTTAAAATTTGATCGATCGGATATTTTAAACACATTATTTCACAGTATTTACATTATATCTGCGACCGTGAATGTCACTTGATCGGTAAATCCGGTCTAACTGCTATAGACCGGTTAGACGGATTTGCGAACGTGACTTTCACGTTGATGTTCTGTTTTTGCTGTGATGTTGCGGATCGATCGTGGGGATAGCCTGGATGCAATGCTAGTACAGTTGTGGTTGTATTATGTACATTTGATATTACGGGGCGAGAGTCCGACATGTGGACTGCCGTCACTGCCTGTTTATATTATTATTTTGGGGCACGGCCAGGTTGCGGTTGATGTACCCGTTGTATGTATATTTTACTTTCTGTACTAGGATTACCCCGCGGAGGGGTGCACGGATAGCCGGGTTCTAGAGGGCAACAAGCCCGCATCTCATGGCATTGAGACGGAGGGGGCTTCACTCTAGGATCGGCGGGCTATTCGCCGCACTCGTAGGGGGTACAGGTTGACCCAGGAGGGGTGCCCAAGTTACCGGATTCCGTGAAGTGCTGGGTGGTCCATTCACGGCACTGAAGGGGGCTGCCTCGCTTCAGGTTTTGGCGGGTGACTTACCGCGCCCGTAGGGGTCTAGGTTTTCATTGCACAGGCTATCCACACGACCAGGGGAACGTCGGGTTTCAGTGGCTCTGTGAAACCCGGGGATCCCAGATATCTGTATTGTTTCTGTGATGCTGTACATTTTCTGTGATGTTGCATTTTATCACGCCTTGAGCGAATATAATATATTGGTATATATATTAGTAGATGTTGTATATGTTTTGCATCCGCGCTAGTCCAGTCCCCGCTCTGTCGTTAGTTAGCTAACCTAACGGGTAATGACGGGACCCAGTGGCGAATGCGGATGGCATATACGTACATCAGTATATTTTCGTTCTTTTTGGTGTGATCAATTGATGGGACTGCGTTGATTCGGATCAATGCAAGTTAAAAACAAACCTAATCTGATGTTGTTGGAACACTTTTCAAAAAGCTGTTATTGCAAGGACGTTCACTTTTGTTTTGCATCGCGATATTCATTTAGAATATCCTGCTCCTCAGTCGATGAGGCAAGGGCCGAGATCCCTTCACCGGGAGTGACCCCTTGGACAATAAGTTTGCGTCAGGGCATTAACTTCACTATAGCTGATTACTTTTGCTTTGCATCGTGGTATTCATTTGGAATATCCTGCACCCCATTCTACGGGGAAAGAGCCGAGATCCCTTCACCGGGAGTGACCTCTTTAGCAATGGTTTTCGTCACTATATTTTCAAAAAGCTATCCGTTCCTTCGACGATATCAAGTTCATTACGTTAAAGGTTTTCGCCAGAAACCATTCGTAGCCCTCCGTCGTTTCATATGGGTAGCCAATAGTATTCAAGCTGTGTTTGTTGGCCAAAGTCAAGGCACAGTGTTTGGTAGCTGTTGGTTATTCATATGCAGCATAGATAGATGCGTTGGTTTGGAACAGTCGTATAGCCTTGTTGGCCAAAGTCAAGGGCTTGTGCGGTTGGATTCGAATCAACCTGGAGAATGACGGGTAGAACTTGACATGTGACTTATGATTTGTTGGCCAAAGTCAAGGTCATAAGAGCATAGGGCAGAAATCACATCGGGAGTTTCAAAAGAACTGAAACTTGCCAGATATGCGCATACCTTCTGGAGTGTGATACCGTGAGCGGATTCCGTCACGTTGTCATGCGATGAGAGTTGGATCCCGATTCCCACTGATGAGTTAGTTTACTCCTCGGGTGACCCCGACTAATTCTTCTTTCAGGTTTGGAGGAGAATTTGAGGTATAGTGGGAGGATTCCAGATTAGATAAATTGGTAACCATTCTGATCTAGGTTAGAGTGCACGCTGAGTGTTTCTTTTCTCTCTCTCTTTGGCAGCGACCATTGACCCGACCCTAAGACTATGACTCAGTGACCAAGTTGACCGAACCTTCTTTAACACTGGCTTTTGGATTGTCAGAGTTGCAAACCTCATTGCCACTCCTACTTTTACCCTTTTCTCCAGGACACCTCGTATTACTACGAACGTCCACTTCCATTGGACAAAACCATCGTATGGTTAGATACGAACTCGAAAGAATTTATTCGAGGATGGTTTCAGGTTCTGGAGAAAACGGATAGGATTATTCAGTTGTCTTTTCCTTTTGCCTCCTTTCCGGTTGCGAGTGCTCCTTGGTTTAGGATTAGTACACCTGTTATGCAAATTGGATAGTCTTCTTCCAAACCTTAGGCTGGTGCCGACCAGTAGGGAATGAAGAAAACCAATTAGCCTAACGATGGTGTACAGAAGGTATTAAGTTCAGACAAAGCAAGGGATTAGTAAGAGGGCAAAGTAAAATGCAACAGATATTCACGACCAAACCAAATATTTCGTTACCACTCCCACATCACCTTTGTATTTCTCCAGGACACTCCGTATCACTACGAAGATCCACAGTTTATTTGGATACTCCATCGTATGGTTATATACGAACTCGAAAGGAACTTGTTCCAGTTCGGGGATGGATTCTGGTTCAGGAGAAATAGGAATAAGGTTTATTCGGTTGTCTTTTATCCTCACCTTCTCTCGCATTGCGAGTGCTCCTAGGATTAGGACAGTACACCCATTATGCTTATTGGATAGTCTTCTTCCAAACCATAGGCTGGTGCCGAACGGTAGGGAAGGAAGAAAACCATTTGGCCTAAGGGGTGTACAGAAGGTAAAGACTAAAGACATATGAAGGGATTTGGAGAGGTGGCAAAGAATTATACGGTTACAGTCGTGAATCTGGAAGAGGCATTACTAGGAATACCAGGATACCCCATCGAAACATTTCAATGTTTCAGTTTCACTGTGTAATGTTAAAAGAGAACTGATTTCCCAATTAGTCCTTACTCCAGGGTATGTATTTACCAGGTACGATTCTCACATCTGTATGGTTTTACAGATGATGAGTGGGAGTAAGTTATTGGGAATTGGGTGATCATCCTCATTATATCGGGATTCGTTGTAATCGGTGATATTTGAGGAAATCACCTGGGCTGTTTGCCGGTTGGCAAATATTTGGTTTTGAATATCCGCAGTTATGCACCAATTTCAAATTGATATATCTGTACGTCTATTTTCATAGAGTGAGATATACCTTTCTGAAATTATGTCTACGACATTTACCTATATCAGTGGATGGTTAGGTAAGGAGCATTAAACAGCGGTGTAATTCTTCTTAACCATAAGTACAGTTTTCAACCTACGACACACAGTGAGTGAGTTATCAGACTCAAGGGACTTGTACAGAGTATTGTATGATGTCCAGGGTCCATCAGGACAGAGGGGTTGGTCCTCGTACTATATTCGGTTTACTTATGACTTCTCTAGTTTTTAGACAGGTGTTTCGTGGAAACACAGGGTCCGAATTTGGAGAAGTTATAGGTATTTGAATAGAGTAGAGAACCAGGTGTAGCAAGTATCGGGATTCTTCAAAGTGATCGAAGATGTAGATACTTGTATATGGTATTCAGTTGATAGTAGTGATTAAGAGAAATTGCTTCTCTTTCAGGTTACTCATAATTGGAAGCATTCCTAAGTTGAGTAACGCTGATCGGCCTCCTTCCATTTAGTTGACATGCACTGGAGACAGCTGCATGATTTGAATCTGGTTCAATCAAATCAGTGCCTCTGGTTCTATATAGGATATAGAACAGTTCATATCTTAACGATGTTAAGGTACGGGGAGTTGTCCGGTTTATGATTAAAACCAGACACTGGACAACTCAAGGCACGTTTCTGTAATGGTTGTTTGTGGGTTGACCCAGGCTATGACGAGGGTTGACTTTCTACCATCTGGATGAACAATAGCGATATTGTTCTAGACTCGCCACAGTTTTATTAAAAATGGATTTTTTTTCAGAAAACAGTAGTGGGAGTATGGTAGAACTGGAAGTGATTCCAGAACCACAAACGATTACTGAAGATTTCATAGGAACCTAAAAATTCAATCTGGATTGACATTCCATTGGCCACTCTGCAGATACGGTGGGTAACTTCAGGCACCTGAGAGGTACTACGGTAGCCTCAAGGACGGTGACAGGGAAGTTCTTGTTTACCCACAATTACCATTGGTGTTGTTCCAGGCTGCGAGACCCGGCTGGAGGATGAGTATAGCGTCGTTCTAAACTAGTTTTAGAAGTGTACGTCTATATGACTCTGCCAGAGGGTTATCATAGTCAGTGGGAGCAGCGGAAGCATTGGTGGACAGGTAGCTTATGTATATTTATAGACTAAAGCAGATGTAGCGGAGATAGATCATCTATTTCTGACGTGACAGTCATAGGTTTGACTTCATCAGAATAGGGGATGGATCTGTTGAGAAGGTAGTAGGGTGTGATATCCTGGTATTTGGATGACATACACAGAGTAGGAAAGGAAACTCCTATACTACAATCGGTTATACTTTGGTCGTCACACAGTGGTTTCTCCACACAGGACTTGGACATTATATCAGACATACTGGTTACTGGATCTATGGTATTAGATCTAGATTTGGGTGGTTTCCCAATCAGGGTACTTGACAGCATTCTAAGAGTATTTAGGATGGACGACTCCTGGCACGGTAGTGTACCTGCAGGTGATGGAGTCACCCTCTCTAAAGGTGTCTTACAGACTAAAGGGGAGAGGGATATGCATGATTGGCAGATCACTTGCTCAGGCAATTGAGTCAATCATGAGATGTCAAGTACCACACCAGATGTTGTTCTTGCACTAGATGCAATAAGCTGACATTGATCCAACCCTAGAGAAACAGTCGGAAGCAGTTTTAGAACATAAGTGGATGTTCTAGGGATATGATAACAACAGCCTCATTCGGGAGACAGTTATCATTCCAGGCTTCCAAGGTGACATGGACGACAAGGAGGTTGTCAGAGTTATAGTTTTTCCTTCTGATGAGGGGCAGTATTTTGGACAGGTGGTCCAAGGCAATACTGAGGGAGGCATGGCGCAGGATACTGATTAAGTTCAGTTGACGATACAGTCTAAGAAGTTTGGATTTGGTGTTCATTTATGAACTATGTCCCATCAGACATCCAGACATGTTCTAAGACAGGTATTGCTCATTTCGGGAGATGGCTTTCTCCGCGAACTTGAGATTTAGAGAGACATAGAAAGAAACAACAAAGCGGATCCACTCACTAAGGCTATTCCTCGAACGCAATAGTTTCGCAAACGAGCTTTGTGAGACTGACTAGTAGAGGAGTTGGGTGTTCGGTATCACACATGCTGTGAGTATGCGACATCGCAATAATTAGCCTTGAGTGCAAGTGGGAGATTGTTGGAGATAGTGCCCTCAGAGTCAATTATTAGGTCACAGGTACGTGATTCCAATGATTGATGGAGGACCTATCCCGGTAGGACAGTCTTACTCGAGATGATAGTATGCTATCTGGTTTACCTTTATCATCGTGTACTGTTTCAGGTGACCTGACAAGTCGCTATTACACGTTGATAGAGCCCCTAGGATTCTTGCTTGACCACCAGCAGTATGAGGGCGATCATATAAGTGGGAGCTGGGGGTCTATAAGCATATCCTTAAATGGTCCCTAGTTGTGTGAGTTTCGAGACAGGGCATCGATACTCCAGAGTAGACTAGTGTATACAGTCGAGACCCCGACGAGGGGCGGTGGCCGGTCTCAAAAGCCACTGGTGTCAGTTGGATCACCTAAGATGTATACAGGTGCTCATTAGGTTATGAGTACACCGGACAGGACTCGCCGGAAACATGCTAGTTGGTCATATACCAGACGTCAGATGGCAGTTCCCTGGTGACATGTGTACAGGTTAGTTCATCGACCTGAGGATCGTCATTTGTCTTGTGTGAGTTCCCACTGTACTTTGATTACTACCCTACCACGGCTCAAAGGAGTCGTGCAAATAGGTTTTAGTTGGGTACAGTCCCGAGCCACATGGAGGCAGTGAGCGTATCTTCAGCGGTTCGTCTCTCCCGGTATTGGGGGTGAGGTCGTGCTGTGTCTAGGAGAGCCATTACACGAAGCCCTCGGCCGAGGCAAGGAGATTTACTGGTAGGTATTCCAGTAGTATCTTAGGGTGTTCTGGGCTACACTCCGACACGACTTGTACCGCTTTTGGGGGTCTGACTTTTACCAACCCCCTAGGCCCGCCATGCGATACTCATAGACGAACGGACCGGACTGTACGGATATTGTCACTGACAGGCTCAGTAGGGAGTCAGGCTGAGTTCGCTCACAGACGTCCCTTTTTGGTCAATACCTGGTGGCCCGTTATGTATTGGCTTTTACCTCTAACGTGCTAGTGGTTAAATCCACAACCAAGGTGTTGATGAGTCTTTAGAGTCCCCCACATTCAGTTACTCAGCTTTCGGGCGAAAGGTTGTAGAGGCCGTATGGAGATATGGCAGGGTCCGATCAGATACGTGCGGTATTGCACGGATCATGATCGGACAGTCTGTACTATAGGCCGTATGGTTATATGGCAGGGTTCGATCAGATACGTGCTGTATTGCACGGATCAGGATCGAACAGATATTACTAGCCGGTTTTGGTATAAGCCGGATCCTAGTATAGTACAGTGTAGATTTTGTCTCATTGCATTTGTATTTCGGTCGAAATACAGATGCGGGTGTGTATGCACTGTATCGGGGTTTTCCTGTAATTTATTACGGGACCAGTTTTCTGGAGTTGCCAGTTTGCTTTCCGTTTCGGCCGATTTCCATTGTTCCGTTCATTGGCCGAAAATTGGTAGAGGAGGGCTTATTTGCAATGTTGCAAATAAGTGGTTGTGGAGGGGGTCTTTGCATTTTTGTTTTATCATGATGGTTTTCATGATGAGCACCATCACTTGACTTCTTCTTCTCATGATGGCTTGACTTTTTGAAGCCATCATGCATGAGATGATGGTTGCCTTGGAGTGTTGGATTCCTTGTGATCATTCCTTTTTGCTTGATAGCTTTCCTCTCTCTCTCTTTTGGATTAGATGAGAATGGCTCCCATTTTGATTCACTCTCCCACTTACTCCATTCTCTCTATTCATATGTCATGGCCGGCCAAAGCTTGAGGGGGGAGGGCTGTCCAACATTTTTAGAGTGGGGTTTTTGGTTCATTTCATGTTCCAAAATCCCCAAAGTTCCTCCACATTGTTCTTGTATCTTCCCTCCACCAAAAAGGCAATTCCTACAACCCCAAATGAGACTTCTTCACTACACATTCTACAGCGAATCTTGGGCACGTCGAGTAGCCGGCTTCGTGCCCGAGTTGCCTCGGCATTGAGGTGGGAGCCCGTAAAAGAAGTAGGCGATGTGGTGCACTTCCGGCGACGAGGAGGAGACGGGACATTCCGCAGGAGATCGGGACGATGACGAGAAGACCGGAGGACTTGGATCGTCGGTATATCTCTATTCCCTTTCTTGTAGTTAGCTAGGACTAATTAATGGTTCGATCCGGGTATTAGTGCGTGGCGGTTTGCCAGTTCAAGAAAAATTTAAGTTTATCACCGCTTCCGCATTTGGCCGTCGAATTGACGGCCGGGGCGCCGCCGTGCACTTACATGTACCCAACTAAAACCTGTTTGCACGACTCCTTTGAGCCGTGGTAGGGTACTAATCAAAGCACAGTGGGAACTCATACGAGACAAATGACGATCTCAAGTCGATGAACTAACCTGTACACATGTAACCAGGGAACTGCTATCGGACGTCAGGTATAATACCAACTAGCATGTTCCCGGCGAGTCCTGTCCGGTATACTCATAACCTAATGAGCACCTGTATACATCTTAGGTGATCCAACTGACACCAATAGCTTGTGAGATCGACCACCGCCCCTCGTCGGGGTCTCGACTGTATACACTAGTCTACAAATGGAGTATCGATGCCCAGTCTCGAAACTCCCATGACTAGGGACCTTTTAAGGATGTGCTTATAGACCCCAGCTCCCACGTATATGATCACCATCATACTACTGGTAGTCAAGCAAGAATCCTAAGGGCTCTATCAATGTGTAATAGCGACCTATAAGGTCACCTATAGCAGTACACGATGATAAAGATAAACCAGATAGCATACTATCATCCTGAGTAAGACTGTAATACCGGTATAGGTCCTCCCTCAATCATTGCAACCATGTGCCTGTGATCCAATAATTGACTTTGAGGGCACTATATCCAACAATCTCCCACTTGCACTCAAGGCTAATTATTGCGATGTCGCATACTCACAGCCCATGTGATACCGAACACCCAACTTCTCTACTAATCAGTCTCACAAAGCCGGTTTACGAAACTATTGCGTTCGAGGAATAGCCTCAGTGAGTGGATCCGCTCTGATGTTTCTTTCTATGTCTCTCTTTTTCTCAAGTTCGCGGAGAAAGCCATCTCCCGAAATGAGCAATACCTGTCTTAGAATATGTCTGGATATCTGATGGCACCTAGCTCATAAATGAACTCCAAATCTAAACTTCTTAGACTGTATCATCAACTGAACTTAATCAGTATCCTGCGCCACACCTCCCTCAGTATCCGCTTGGACCACCTGTCCAAAATATTGTCCCTCGTCAGAGGGAAAACTACAACTCTGAAAGTCACTCTGTCATCCAGGTCACCTTGGAAGCCTGGAATGATAAATGTCTCCTTAAAGAGGCTGTTGTTATTATATCCCTAGAACATCCAATTATGTTCTAAAACTGCTTCCGAATGTCTCTCCAGGATAGGATTAATATCAACTTACTGCATCTCGTGCAAAAACAACATCTGGTGTGGTCCTTGACATCTCATGATTGACTTAATTGCCTAAGCAAGCGATTTGCCAATCATGCACATCCCTCTCCCCTTTAGTCTGTAAGACACCTTTAGAGAGGGTGACTCCATTACCTGCAGGTACACTACCGTGCCAGGAGTCGTCCATTCTAAAACACCTTTAGAATGCTGTCAAAGTACCCAGATTGGGAAACTACCAAAATCTAGATCTAAAACAATAGATCTAGTAACCAGAATATCTGATATAATATCCAAGTCCTAAGTGGAGAAACCACTGTGTGACAACCAAAGTATAACCGATCGTAGTATAGGAATTCACTTCCTACTTTGTGTATGTCATCCAAATACTAGGACATCACACCCTACTACCTTCTTAACAAATCCATCCCGTATTCTGATGAAGTCAAAGCTATGACTGTCACATCAGAAATAGATGATCTATCTCCGCTATATCTGCTTTAGTCCATAAATAGACATAAGCTACTTATCCACTATGCTTCCGCTGCTCCCACTGACTACGACAACCCTCTGGCAGAGTCATATACACGTACACTTCTAAAGCTAGTTCAGAACGACTCTATACTCATCCTCCTGCTGGGTCTCACAGTCTGGAACAACAGCAATGGCAAGTCTGGGTAAACAAGAACCTCCCTGTCACCGTCCATGAGGCTACCGGAGTACCTCTCGGGTGCCTGAGGTTACCCACCATATCTACGGAGTGGCCAATGGAATGTCAATCCAGATTGAATCTTTAGGTTCTTATCAAATTTTCAGTAATCGTTTGCGGTTATGGAATCACTTCCAGTTCTACCATACTCCCACTACTATTTTCTGAAAAAATCCATTTTACTGAAACTGTGGCGAGTCAAGATCAATATCACTATTGATCTTCCAGATGGTAGAAAATCAACCCTCGTCATAGCCCGGGTCAACCCACAAATAGCCATTACAGAAACGTGCCTTGAGTTATCCAGAGTCTGGTTTTAACCATAAGTCGGACAACTCCCCGTACCTTAACATTGTTAAGATATGAACTATTCTATATCCAATATAGAAACAGAGGCACTGATTTAATTAGAACCAGATTCAAATCATGCAGCTGTCTCAAGTGCATGTCAACTAAATGGAAAGAGGTCGATCAGCATTACTCAATTTAGGAGTACTTCCAATTATGAGTAACCTGAAAGAGAAGCGAGTTCTCTTAATCATTACTATTAACTGAATACCATACCCAAGTATCTACATCTTCGATCACCTTGAAGAATCCTGATACTTGCAATACCTGGTTCTCTACTTTATTCTTATACCTATAACTTCTCAAAACTTAGACCTTGCATTTCTATGAAACACTTGTCTAAGAACTAGAGAAGTCACAAGTAAACAGAATATAGTACGAGTACCAACCCCTCTGTCCTCATGGACACTGGGCAACATACAATACTCTGTATAAGTCCCCTGAGACTAATAACTCATTCCATGTGTGTCATAGGTTGAAAACTGTACTTATGGTTAAGAAGAATTACACCGCTGTTTAATGCTCCTTACCTAACAATCCACTGATATAGGTAAATGTCATAGACATAATTTCAAAAAGTTATATCTCACTTTATAAAAATAAACGTACAGATATATCAATTTGAAATTGGTGCATAACAACGGATATTCAAAACCAAATATTTGCCATCCGGCAAACAACCCAGGTGATTTCCTCAAATATCACCAATTACAACGAATCCCGATATAATGAGGATGATCACCCAATTCCCAATAACTTACTCTCACTCATCATCTGTAAAACCATACAGATGTGAGAATCAAACCTGGTAAATACATACCCTGGAGCAAGGGCTAATTGGGAAATCAGTTTTCCTTTAACAATACATAGTGAAACTGAAACATATAAATGTTTCGAAGGGGTATCCGGGTATTCTTAGTAATGCCTCTTCCATTATCAGATTCACAACTACTGTAAGTCCATATTGCGACCCCCGGTGCTTACGGGGAGGCGGAAACGGTATAAAAAACGAATTTTTATCGCAAGAGGCAACATGGACTAAACAAGGTCGGGATCGTTGTCTAAACTAAAACTAGTATACAAGCTAAAGAGAGTTAGCTACTATGGAAGATGGTTATACCTAAACTTGAACTCCTTCTTCTTCAAACCTTGTAGAGGTTGATGGTTCTCTTTTCGTCGCCTTCTCCCGTCGAAGATGGATCCACCTCGAAGGCTCGACCTTTGGGCTCTTCCTCGATCTTTGAGTGAACTAGGGTTTCCGGCTTGCTAAACCTTCATCCTAGAATGAGTAGAGAGTGATTAGGGTTTGCTTTTCTTTCTAAAAAGAATGATTCTCAACACATGAGAAGGTTTCTCTTTGCTAGAGGAAGAAGAAGATGAAAATGAGGAGAGAGAGAGGTTATGATAGAATGAGCTCTCATTTCCTTTCTTGCAACCATAATGCAAAAAGAAAATGAATTATCAAATAATAATAATCAAAATGAAAAGGTTGATGGAAAGTTTTAGAATGACTAATATCATTACAAGCATTAAATGAAAATGCAAGAATCAAGAGCATCTTTCTCTTGTAATGATAATGGTCAAATGTTCAACCATGGTCAACAAGTCAACCATGGTCAACAAGTCAACAAAAACTAACCATAACACAATTTCATTTTATTATATATTATTAAATGATATAATACAAATCCATTAGGGTTTGGAAAAATACAACTGTCAACTGTGCATACGCACCCGTTCCGAAACCCTAATGAAAAATCATCTTCCTCCTCCTCAAAAAGAACTGTGCATACACACCTGCATTCTTGTTCCGAGGAACATGAATACTGAGAGATAAAAGCAACCCCCAAAACATATACCAGTATCTGGCTCAAACCAGAGCCTGCCAGTATAATCCGTCCGGACTCCAAACGTGCACAAGTGCGCGGATGAGAACGAACCCTGTCGCAAAACCATGCGACCTCTACTCTGTTTTGCCCAGAGGCGAATACCCTCTGTGTGGGACTCTAAAGACTCGACACTACGCTGGCAGTGGGTTTAACCACAGACCGCAAGCGGCACTAGCTGTGCATAACGGTCCCCAGGTAGATGCCGATAAGAAGGCTGACGAGGTGAAACCCCATCTGAACTCCTACTGAGTCTGAATGTGACATTCTCCGTACAGTCCGGTCTGTTCGTCTGATACATCGCATGGCGGGCCTAGGGGGCGGTAAAACGTCAGTCCCCCAATAGCGGTACAAGTCGTGTCGGAGTGAAGCCCAAAACACCCTGAGATAACACTGGAAACCTACCAGTATATCTCGCTTGCCCTGGCCAGGGACTACTCGTGTAATGGCTCTCCTAGACACAGCGCGATGTCAACCCCCAATACCGGGAGAGACGAATCCTGTCTAACCGTCACTGCCTCCAAGTGCTTCGGGACTGCACCCAACCACCACCTGTTTGCACGACTCCTTTGAGCCGTGGTAGGGTAGTGATCAAAGTGCAGTGGGAACACACTCGAGGCGAAGTGTCAGTGTCAAGTCAGCGGACTAAGCTGTACTCATGTCACCTGGGAACTGATAACTGACGATAGGTATAATACCAACCTGTCAGTTCCCGACGAGTCCTGTCCAGTGTACTCGTAACCCAACGAGCACCCGTATACTATCTCCAGTACGACGTACTGATGGCTGTGGGACAGACCATCTCCCACACTGGGAAGAGAAGCGCATACGCTAGTCTACTCCGGAGTATCGATGCCCTGTCTCGATAGTCCTACGACTAGGGACCTGTATAAGGATGTGCCTATAGATTACCCAGCCCCCACTAGTGTGACTGCCATCACAACGCTGGTAATCAAGCAAAGATCCTAAGGGCTCCACTAATGCGTATAAGTGATATACTGAAATAAACACAAGTACACATTGAAGTAGAAACAAACCAAGTAGCATACTACTATATTGAGCAAGATTGTTTATACAAGGTGAATATCCCAAGCTTCCATCAAGTAATATACAAACTAGTATGATACAGTAATGGCCTCTAGGGCATATACACTAACAATCTCCCACTTGCACTAAGGCCATGTACTGGCGTATCGAAGACCTATCATCTCGATCAGCCGCTCGAACTGAGTCTGGGGTAGGGCCTTGGTGAATGGATCTGCAGTGTTCTCTTCTGAAGCAACCCTCCGAACCTCGATCTCCTTGCGATCCACGATCTCCCTGATCAGGTGATACCGCCTCAAGATGTGCCTGGATCTCTGATGGGACCTGGGTTCCTTTGCTAAAGCTATAGCCCCGTTGTTGTCACAATACAGAGGTACTGGGTCAACAATGAACGGAACCACCTGAAGTTCTTTTAAGAACTTCCTTATCCAGACAGCTTCTTTTGCGGCATCAGATGCAGCGATGTATTCCGCTTCCATAGTCGAGTCTGCAACGGTTTCCTGTTTGGAACTCTTCCAACACACCGCCCCTCCATTGAGGGTAAAGACAAAACCCGACATGGACTTGGAATCATCCTTGTCACTCTGGAAGCTGGAGTCAGCAAAGGCCTCAATCTGGAGGTCTTTTCCGCCATACACCAAGAACATCTCCTTAGTCCTCCTCAGGTACTTGAGAATGTTCTTTACCGCTATCCAATGTTTCTCCCCAGGGTTTGACTGATACCGGCTTACTACACTCAGTGCATAAGCTACATCCGGTCTGGTACACAACATTGCATACATTATAGAGCCTACCGCAGAAGCGTAGGGTATAATAGACATGCGATCCCTCTCCAAATCAGTCTTGGGAGACATCTCTTTAGAGAGGGTGATCCCGTGACAAGCCGGTAGGTTACCGCGCTTGGAATCTTCCATACTGAATCTTTTCAGTACGGTGTCGATGTACCTGGACTGTGAAAGTCCTAATATCCTCTTGGATCTATCACGATGGATCCGGATCCCCAGGATGTAAGAGGCATCACCCAGGTCTTTCATGGAGAACCTGTGTGACAAGAAACCCTTGACAGATTGTAGCATAGGAATGTCATTTCCTATTAAGAGAATGTCATCCACGTATAAAACAAGGAATACTACAGTTCTCGCTACAAATCTACTATAGATGCATGGTTCATCTGGATTTTTGATAAAGTCAAATTCCTTGACCGTCTCATCAAAACAGATGTTCCAACTCCGCGATGCCTGCTTTAGTCCATAGATGGACTTAAGCAACTTGCACACCTTTCCGCTGCTCCCACTCTGATTGAAACCCTCTGGCTGATCCATATAGACACACTCCTCTAAATTTCCATTTAGAAAAGCGGTCTTTACGTCCATCTGCCAAATCTCATAATCGTGGAAGGCAGCAATGGCAAGAAGGATCCGAATGGATTTCAGCATAGCCACTGGAGAAAAGGTTTCGTCATAGTCCAAGCCAGGTCTTTGACGGAAACCCTTTGCTACAAGTCTAGCTTTATAGGTCTCAACCTGTCCATCTACACCAATCTTCCTTTTGAAGATCCACTTGCATCCTACGGGTTTTACCCCGTCTGGAGCAATGTCCAACGTCCATACTTTGTTGGTGTACATGGACTCCATTTCGGTCCGCATTGCATCCAGCCATTTTACCGAGTCAATGCTCTGAACGGCCTGCTGGAAGCTAGTAGGCTCATCATAGTCTATGATGCAATCCTCTCTATCCCCGTCTATGAGAAAACCATAGTATCTCTCGGGCGGATGAGACTGCCTACTACTTCTGCGGAGCGGCATAGGAATGTCCTGTTCTTTTGAACCCTCTGGTTCCACTAAGCTCTCAGTAATAGTCTGAGGTTCTGGAACTTCATCCAGTTCTACTGCGCTCCCACTTATCTGATTTTCCAAAAACTCAGTTTCCAAGAAGTGGGCATGACGAGAAACAAGGACTTTTTGCTCCTCTGCGTAATAGAATAGATACCCCTTGGAGTTCTTTGGGTATCCCACAAACTTGCACTGTACTGAGCGTGCCTCGAGCTTGTCCGCATGCTGCTTTTTTACAAAAGCCGGACATCCCCATGTCTTAAAGGCTTTAAGACAGGGTTTTTTCCCACTCCACATCTGATATGGTGTGGTAGGCACAGTCTTAGTAGGAACTTGGTTCAAGAGATGTGCAGCTGTTTCTAGTGCATATCCCCAGAAAGATCGCGGTAACTCAGCCTTACTCATCATGGAACGAACCATATCCAATAGGGTTCGATTCCTCCTTTCTGATACACCATTATGTTGCGGAGTGTATGGAGGAGTACGCTGAGAGAGAATACCATTCTCTTTTAAATAGTCCAGGAACTCGGCACTCAAGTATTCACCACCTCGATCCGATCTTAGGATCTTGATACTTTTGCCTGTTTGTTTTTCAACTTCATTCTTGTAATCCCGAAATTTCTCAAAGGCCTCGGATTTGTGCTTCATTAAGAAGACATGTCCATACCTAGAGAAATCGTCTGTGAAAGTAATGAAGTATGAATAACCGCTTCGGGCATGTGTAGACATTGGACCACACACGTCACTGTGTATGAGTCCCAAGAGCTCGCTCGCTCTTTCTCCGTGTCCAGTGAACGGAGTCTTTGTCATCTTTCCCAGAAGACAAGATTCACAAGTGGCATAAGACTGATACTCGAACGGATCCAAGTATCCTTCTTTATGTAACTTAGTCAACCGTGTCTCATTGATGTGACCCAGTCTACAATGCCATAAGAAAGCCTGATTGATATCTGGAGACTTTCTTTTGTGTGTATTCTGGACATTGAAAATCTGTGGTTGGTTTAATACGTATATACCATTGCTCAGTGTACCTGACCCAATCAGAACTTGATTAAGGTGAATGTTTACAACATTACTTACAAACGCAAATTCATAACCTTCTTTAGAAACCAAAGATACAGAAATGATATTACAAGTTGCGTTGGGTACAAAAAAGCAATTACGCAAAACCAAAACATGCCCATCTGTCATTCCCAGGTGATAGTCCCCCACGGCTTTAGCATCCATGCTAGCTCCGTTCGCAACTCTGAGGGTCATGTCACCTGCCTTCAAAAACCTACGGTTTCTCAACGCCTGCAAAGAATTACAGATATGAGATCCTGATCCGGTATCCAATACCCAGGAAGTAGAGTTTATAGAAAGACAGTTTTCAATAACATACACACCTGAAGCTGAAGCCGCAACCTGCTTCAGTTCCTGTGTCCTGGCTTTCCAAGCCCTGCAATCTTTCTTCCAGTGTCCACTCTTGTGACAATAGAAGCATTCCTCTTTACCAACAAGCTTCCCCGCTATCTTTGTTGCCTTTTCCTTTCCCTTCGTACCCACTTTACTAACACCGCCCCTTGGTTTGGCGGGGGCTTTCCTCTTCTTTCCCTTGGCTTTCGCCTTGGACCTAGAAGAAGAAGATCCTCCTACAAACAAAGTGGATGTATCCCTACCCTTCTGTAGGGTGCCCTCTGCGCTCCTCAGCAGGTTGAGGAGTTCTGAAAGTTCAACTTCCTTTTCTTGCAAGTTGAAATTCAGTATGAACTGGGCGTAAGTGGATGGAAGGGACTAGAGAATTATATCCGTATAAAGTTCACTGTCCAACGTGGTCCCAAGTTCCGCGAGCTCCTCAGTGTAGCCAATCATCTTAAGCACGTGGTCCGCTACCGATGATCCGACGGCCAACTTAGTCGAAAATAACTTCTTCGACACTTCGTATCTTGCGATACGAGACTGCTCTCCATACAGTTCTTTTGTATGAAGAAATATGGATTCCAAATCCATATTCTCGTGCCTCCTCTGATGGTCGTTGTCCATCGAGGCAAGTACGAGGCATCTGGCCTTCGCGCTGTCAATCTCCCAAGTCTTACGGATTTCCTTATCCGCGACGCTGGAGGTGGGACCTGGGACGGGGGGAGCTTTGGTGGTAAGAAGATACCCCAGCTTGTCGTAAGAGATTGCCAATTTGACATTCCTGAGCCAATCTTTGTAGTTTGGCCCTGTCAATATGTTTTTATCTAGAAGTAACTTAAGTCCAGTCTTTTCGATTTGGTCGCTGCAGGGGGAGAGAAGAAACACTTAGCACGATGCTCTTGCAAGTTTAGAATGGTTTTTAATTTGTCTAAACAGGATGGCTCCCACTGTCTCTCGAATCCCTCCTCAAACCACAAAGGAAGAATTAGCCGGGATCAATCCCACCGTACAATACTTGCTTAACCGTTCAGCCAGGCCAGTGTCGGTACTTCGAGGGAGGTTTTCCAACGCTTTCGCGAAGTTCCTTAATTTAAGAACCTCTTTTCCCTGGGGGCGTAGCCCCGCTAACACCTTTCTAGGCACCTACTAGGTTTATAGCATTGATCGTTTAGTGAGAAATTTCCCGAGGAGTAGCATATACTCACAGTAGGATCGGGATCCAAATATCATCACGTGACGAAAATGAAGGAATCCTACCATAATCATCACACTCCAAATGGTATGCAAATCTAGCAAGTTTCAGTACTTATGAAACTCCCGATGTGGATTTTGCCCCATGCTCTTATGACCTTGACTAAGGCCAACAAATCATAAGTCACATGTCAAGTTCTTCCCGTCGTTATCCAGGTTAATTTGAACCCACCCGTATATACCCTTGACTATGGCCAACAAGGCAATACGACTGTCCCAAACCAACGCATTCTATCTATGCAACATATGAATACCCACCAGCTACCAAACACTGTGCCTTGACTAAGGCCAACAAACACAGCTTGAATACTGTTGAATATTCATATGAAACGACGGAGGGCTACGGATGGTTTTGGCGAAACCGTGAACGTAGTGAACTTGATATAATCGATTGGAACGAGATAGCTTTTAGAAGGAGTGGCTCAAGCTCCGCATTTAAAAGTTAGTTTTGAAAAGAACCGAGTGGTTTTTCGAAAGTGTTCCATCGACTTAAACTTGGTTTATTATCTTGCATTAGTTCTTTTAATGCGTGATATTCTTGCATTAGTTCTTTTAATGCGTCCCATCATTTAGTTCCTACCATTGCAGAAAACAACCAAAATATGACGTACGCTTATGCCATTCGCATTCGCCACGGGGTCCCGTCATCACTCGTTAGGTTACTTAACTAACGACAGAGCGGGGGCTGGGCTAGCGCGGCTGTAAAACATAACCAACGCCTAAATAGAAAGCAATGATAGACATTACAGATCACAGATGAATACATTGGATATACTAGCAATCCGCAATCCTTTCGAGCCTGAAACGAAAAGCGGATAACACGGTCGCGGTGAATAGCCAAATACCCCACCCAAGACCCCTACGGGTGCGGCAAACTACCCGCCAAGTACTCGGCAGTTTGTGCACCCCTCCATGGGTCTATCCTAGGAGCATAAACAGTAAAAAGAATTATACAATGACGGCTACAACCCCGACCCGGTTGTGCGGCCAAACAAACAATATTATTACATCAATTTACATTTACAATGAATGAAAGAAAAACAAAAGCTCATCTCACATCCACCCCGGCTATTCACCCGCGACAGTCCAACACATTCATATACACATTCCAGCACATTACAGATCATGTATAACCCCGACTAATCGACCTATAGCGATTAGCCGACGTTCAATACATGCAAACATCACAGATATAACCAACATAGCCAAAGTGCAGTGAAGTTCGGAAAAATACGGAATTATAGGACCCCAAAAGGAAATTTCTGTTCTGGAAAATCTGGGTACATATAATATATTTTAAAAATCCCAAAACCAACACAGAAGAACACTGCACGAAAAATGATGCAGTGAAGAAACCAAACAGCGGCGCTTCCGCGGCACATGCCTACCTTGTGCCGCGGAAGCGCGGCGCTTTAAGTGAATTGGTGCATCGTTTTTCTTGGCTGTTCAAACAAAACCCTGAGCCGAATTTACAAGTATAAAGTTTTTCATTTTGAGCAGAAAAAAATTGAACAGAAACTTAGGGTTTTGGTTTTTCCGGTTTTGTGATTTTTTCGGTTCCGAACTTTGTTACACTTCACTACCAAGCTAGTTTAAGTTTAGTTAGGCTCTGATACCACTGTAAGTCCATATTGCGACCCCCGGTGCTTACGGGGAGGCGGAAACGGTATAAAAAACGAATTTTTATCGCAAGAGGCAACATGGACTAAACAAGGTCGGGATCGTTGTCTAAACTAAAACTAGTATACAAGCTAAAGAGAGTTAGCTACTATGGAAGATGGTTATACCTAAACTTGAACTCCTTCTTCTTCAAACCTTGTAGAGGTTGATGGTTCTCTTTTCGTCGCCTTCTCCCGTCGAAGATGGATCCACCTCGAAGGCTCGACCTTTGGGCCCTTCCTCGATCTTTGAGTGAACTAGGGTTTCCGGCTTGCTAAACCTTCATCCTAGAATGAGTAGAGAGTGATTAGGGTTTGCTTTTCTTTCTAAAGAGAATGATTCTCAACACATGAGAAGGTTTCTCTTTGCTAGAGGAAGAAGAAGATGAAAATGAGGAGAGAGAGAGGTTATGATAGAATGAGCTCTCATTTCCTTTCTTGCAACCATAATGCAAAAAGAAAATGAATTATCAAATAATAATAATCAAAATGAAAAGGTTGATGGAAAGTTTTAGAATGACTAATATCATTACAAGCATTAAATGAAAATGCAAGAATCAAGAGCATCTTTCTCTTGTAATGATAATGGTCAAATGTTCAACCATGGTCAACAAGTCAACCATGGTCAACAAGTCAACAAAAACTAACCATGACACAATTTCATTTTATTATATATTATTAAATGATATAATACAAATCGATTAGGATTTGGAAAAATACAACTGTCAACTGTGCATACACACCCGTTCCGAAACCCTAATGAAAAATCATCTTCCTCCTCCTCAAAAAGAACTGTGCATACACACCTGCATTCTTGTTCCGAGGAACATGAATACTGAGAGATAAAAGCAACCCCCAAAACATATACCAGTATCTGGCTCAAACCAGAGCCTGCCAGTATAATCCGTCCGGACTCCAAACGTGCACAAGTGCGCGGATGAGAACGAACCCTGTCGCAAAACCATGCGACCTCTACTCTGTTTTGCCCAGAGGCGAATACCCTCTGTGTGGGACTCTAAAGACTCGACACTACGCTGGCAGTGAGTTTAACCACAGACCGCAAGCGGCACTAGCTGTGCATAACGGTCCCCAGGTAGATGCCGACAAGAAGGCTGACGAGGTGAAACCCCATCTGAACTCCTACTGAGTCTGAATGTGACATTCTCCGTACAGTCCGGTCTGTTCGTCTGATACATCGCATGGCGGGCCTAGGGGGCGGTAAAACGTCAGTCCCCCAATAGCGGTACAAGTCGTGTCGGAGTGAAGCCCAAAACACCCTGAGATAACACTGGAAACCTACCAGTATATCTCGCTTGCCCTGGCCAGGGACTACTCGTGTAATGGCTCTCCTAGACACAGCGCGATGTCAACCCCCAATACCGGGAGAGACGAATCCTGTCTAACCGTCACTGCCTCCAAGTGCTTCGGGACTGCACCCAACCACCACCTGTTTGCATGACTCCTTTGAGCCGTGGTAGGGTAGTGATCAAAGTGCAGTGGGAACACACTCGAGGCGAAGTGTCAGTGTCAAGTCAGCGGACTAAGCTGTACTCATGTCACCTGGGAACTGATAACTGACGATAGGTATAATACCAACCTGTCAGTTCCCGACGAGTCCTGTCCAGTGTACTCGTAACCCAACGAGCACCCGTATACTATCTCCAGTACGACGTACTGATGGCTGTGGGACAGACCATCTCCCACACTGGGATGAGAAGCGCATACGCTAGTCTACTCCGGAGTATCGATGCCCTGTCTCGATAGTCCTACGACTAGGGACCTGTATAAGGATGTGCCTATAGATTACCCAGCCCCCACTAGTGTGACTGCCATCACAACGCTGGTAATCAAGCAAAGATCCTAAGGGCTCCACTAATGCGTATAAGTGATATACTGAAATAAACACAAGTACACATTGAAGTAGAAACAAACCAAGTAGCATACTACTATATTGAGCAAGATTGTTTATACAAGGTGAATATCCCAAGCTTCCATCAAGTAATATACAAACTAGTATGATACAGTAATGGCCTCTAGGGCATATACACTAACAACTATAACCGTATATTTCTTTGCCATCTCTCCAAATCCCTTTATATGTCTTTAGTCATTACCTTCTGCACACCACCTTTAGGCCAAATGGTTTTCTTCCTTCCCTACCGTTCGGCACCAGCCTATGGTTTGGAAGAAGACTATCCAATAAGCATAATGGGTGTACTCTCCTAATCCTGGGAGTACTCGTAAGCTGAGAGAAGGTGAAGATAAAAGACAACTGAATAAAACCTTATTCCTATTTCTCCTGAACCAGAATCCATCCCCGAACTGGAAGAAGTCCCTTCGAGTTCGTATATAACCATACGATGGAGTATCCAATAAACGGTGGATCTTCGTAATGATACGGAGTGTCTGGTGAAATACAAAGGTGAAGTAGGAGTGGCGATGAAATACTTAGTTTGGTCGTGAATAGCAGTCGCAGTTTTCCTTGCCCTCTTACTAATCCATTTATTTGTCTTTACTTGTTACCTTCTGTACACTATCGTTAGGCTAATTAGTTTTCTTCATTTCCTACCGTTCGGCACCTGCCTATGGTTTGGAAGAAGACTATCCAATTAGCGTAATAGGTGTACCGTCCTAATTCAAGGAGCACTCGCAACCTGAGAGAAGGTAAAAGGAAAAGACAACTGAATAGTCCTATTCATTTTCTCCAGAACCGGAAACCATCCTCGAATCTAGAACAAGTTCCTTCGAGTTCGTATATAACCATACGATGGTTTTATCCAATGAAAGTGGATGTTCGTAGTAATATGGGGTGTCCTGGAGAAAAGGGTAAAAGCAGGAGTGGCAATGAGGTATGCAACTCAGATAATCCAAAAGCCAGTGTTTTAAGAAGGTTCGGTTAACTTGGTCACTGAGTCATACTCAAGGGTCGGGTTATGGTCGCTGCCAGAGAGAGAGAGAGAAAAGAAACACTCAGCGTGCACTCTAACCTAGATCAGAATGGTTATCACTTTATCTAATCAGGAAACCTCCAACTGTAACCTCAAATTCTCCTCCAAACTTGAAAGAAGAATTAGTCGGGATCACCCGAGGAGTAAACCAACTCATCAGTAGGAATCGGGATCCAACTATCATCGCATGATAATTTGATGGAATCCACTCACTTTATCACACTCCAGAAGGTATGCGCATATCTGGCAAGTTTCAGTTTCTTTAGAAACTCCCGATGTGATTTTTACCCCTAGAGCACAAGTGACCTTGACAATACCAACATATTAAAGAGTCCTAGTCAAGTTCAACCCGTCATTATCTTGATGGCGTTAAACCCACCCGTACGAGTCCTTGACAATGCCAACATATGTTAGTTGTATGTATGCCCTAGAGGCCAATATTGTACAGATGATGTATATTATATTGGATGCTTGGACATATATAGAGATGACTTTCTTGCTCGATATGATAGTATGCTATCGGTTGCTCTTTATCTTAACATGTATACTTGTCTCTTTATACTGTCTTATAATTACATATTGGTAAAGCCCTTAGGATGTGTACTTGACTACCTGGACTATGATGCGGATCATGCTAGTAGGGACATGGTAGTCCATAAGTACATCCTTCAAGGTCCCTAGTCGTGGGTGTATCGAGACGGGGCATCGATATACCAGTGTAGACTAGCGTATACGCTTCTCGACCCATGAGATGGGCAATGGATGATCCTATATCCATTGGTGTTTGACATCAGAGATGGTATACGGGTGCTCAGTGGAGACTGGGTACACTGGACAGACTCACCGAGAACTCCCAGATGGTATTATACCTCACGTCAGATGGCAGTTCTCAGGTGACACTTGTGCAGGTTAGTCTGTAGACCCGAGATCGTCATAGAGTCTTATGTGATTCCCACTGTCCTTTGATTTCCACCTTACCACGTCCATGAGGGCGTGCAAAACGGTGGTTTTTGGGTACAGTCCCGAGTCACATGGAGGCGATGAGCGATAGGAGGGGTCTCATCTCTCCCGATATTAGGGGTTGATGTTGCGCTGTGCTCGATTGGCCGTAACAGGGAAGTCCCTGGCCAGGGCTGATTCAGAGATTTGCTGGTAAGTGTTACCAGTAGTTTCCCGACCCGTTATGAGCCTCACATCGGCACGACTTATCGGTTATTGGGGTCTGACGTTTACCACCCCTAGACTTGATATGCGACATATCTGATAAAGAGACCGGGCTGTACGGTAGTGATGCCGGTTGACTCGACGGGAGTTGTAGCAGGTTCGCTTGTTTTCTTCTGATCGCTCAATACCCGGGTGGCCGTTACGTTTAGCTGACCGCTTGTGGCTTGGGGGTGCTTAATATGATCATCACCCACTGCCGGCGTATTGACGAGTCTTAGAGTCCCACAAAGGAGTTACCTAGTCCAGGTGAAACGTTGTGGTGCGCGTATTCGATATGCGCATGGACCCGGTTGAAATGCGCGTATAAGATACCGTATATTAATCGGGCGGCTTGCTTTTGGAAGGGTCGTATGTGATATGGCCAGATTAATAAATTAAGTGTTGATTTATCATTTAACCATTAGTTTCTCACTAGAAATCCTTTCTTGTATTTATGGATGTATGCATGCATGTATGCATTCTTTCTTGATTCATGCACATATGGATGTGCATGCACATATACATACATACATCATCCTTCATGGTTGTATATACATAGAAAATGGTGGCAATATAAGACTCACACCTTGGTTATTTATATGGATTATTATTTCTATTTGTGTTAAAACAAAAAGGAAATGAAAAAGATAATTCATGGTCTTGATTCTACACTCTTCTTCAACTAACCATGCTCACCTACTTATTAACCATGAGTTAATCTTTCTCTTTTGTTTTAACTCAAGTGAAATAAATATCCATATAATATAACCATGGTTTGAGATGAGAAGTGAAAAATATATATACATATATTTTCCATTTTTCATGAGGGATTATCTTTTTCTCTTCTTCTAAAAGGCCATCATCTTCTTCCTCCTTCTTCTTTTGCTCTCTAGATTTCTCTAGTGAGCAAATTACTCACCAAGTTAGGATTTTGAAGTGAGAAAAGCCACCACAACATCATTCTACACAAGTCTTCCCACTTGTTTAGAGTGTTAGCTTCATTTCTTTCTCTTGATCAAGTGAAGTTGCAAGCTTGGACAAAGCGGACTACGGGTGGATCATCGTGGACCTACAGGAGTTCAAGCGGACCTTTTCCAAACCCTAAGTAGTCGAGGAGTCTGGCGTAGGGAGATACAAAGGACAAAGGTTGTACTCTCAAAACCCTAGCCTAACCTACTTGTGATGATGTGTTGTTTTGAAACCCTAATTTTTCTAGGAATGATTCTTTGTATGCTTACTTAGCACCCTAAAAATTCAATCTTTGGTACATGTGATGCTTCCAAACCCTTCATGAGGTGCTAGGTAAACCTAACATTGGTATCAGAGCCGACCTAGAACATTAGGCAACACTTTTACGAAGTTGAAACTCCGATCGAACGAAAATACGGATTTTCGGGGCACTCCCTGGACATTTTTTCAAATCTGTTGTTTTTCAGAATTAAAAATCCTTAAAAAATTCATCAGGGAAATCTAAGCACAAATGTAAAAAACGATGCCATGAACAGTATATTCCACCTCGGAACCGCGGCAAGAGCCTGCTTGGGCCGCGGTTCCGCGGCCGTACTGATGAATCATTGTGTCGTTTTTGTACAGTAATTATTTTGTCTGCTTGTATATTTTTTGGGGTATTTTTAATCTGAATTTAGTGCCGTATGTTTTGGAGATTGTTTTGGAGTCGGTGATTCGATCGGAATTTTAATCTCGTGTCTTTTCCAGGTAAATTAGAAAGTATTGAATTGTTCGAACGAGTATCATTTGCTCACTTTTCATGGGGTTTAAATCTTTCGGAAATACGTGCAAGTTTTGTGGTGGACCCTCTAGAAGACAACAAGCCTTAACTCGATTATGTGACCGTCTTGAACTGCCTTTTGAACCTTAGGGTTTGGAGCAGTACGGCGTGCCACATGTGAGGCGTTGGCTTGACCCTTCTACGGCAGGACCGCTACTACTGTGTCACACTCCGGGTTTTTGAACTCCGCTCAAGTGTTGAGCTGTAAGGAATTTTGGGTATTTGATCATTCGTTCGAAAACTTTAATACTGTCTATTTATCTGGAATGTGATGCAATGTGTGGAATTCATATAGCCAGACATGAAATACGAAGTATGTGATATTTCGCATTTACGATGTCTAAAGAGAATGTGGATTCCAGATATTGCAGTTTTACACTTTCTTTTCTATGACCGTAAGTGTAGTATGTAGTGGTATTGCCGATTGTCGTTGCTATACGTCGACGACGATCGGTGTATGCATACTTACTTACGTTGATGATATGAGATATTATGTGTTGCTGAGATATGATGTGCAGGATTGTCGCAATTGAATAGACGGGGGTTTTATGTGAGATGAGAGTTTTATATTTTCATTCATGTATATTCAAATGTAATGTAATATTCTTTTATTTGGGGCACTTCCGGGTTGAGGTTGATGCCACCAGTGTTGTATATTATTTACTTTTCCGCATTAGGATAGACCCAAGGAGGGGAGCACAGGTGACCGGGTTCTTGGGTTCAGTGGGAGGTCATCTCGAGGAGTCGAGACCGGGTCTCCTAAACTCCAGAATCGGTAGGGTCGCTTGCCGCTCTCGTAGGGGTCCAGGGTGTGGGCTTGGCTATTCATCGCGACTGTGGAATCCGTATTTTCTATTGTTGGCTAAATTCTAAATACGGACGTCCTAGTATATCCCACATTATATCTATGTTTCTGCTGCGATATCTGTGATGTGATCATTCGATATGTTGTGATGGATACAGTATATAGTATATATGATATATTATATAGACGTTACTTATGTTTTACACCCGCACTAGCCCTGCCCTGCTCTGTCATTAGTTACCTAACCTAACGGTGCACGAGGGGACGTCGAGGCGAATGCGGATGGCATAAGTATACGTCATATTTATCTGTGATGTTTAGGTGACTTAAATGATGAGACTTCATTAATGTGATTAATGAAAGAAAAGAAACCTAAAAGATGTTGTAGAATCAATATTTTTCAAAAAAGGGTAGCTACAATTTTGCTTTGCATAGCGGTATATATGATATACCCTGCACTTTATTCGATGGGGAAAGAGCCGAGATCCCTTCACCGGGAGTGACCTCTTTAGCAAAACTTGCAGATGCTACAACACTCGGTTTGACTTTTGATTGCTTTTGGAGTTTTGCTTTGCATAGTGATATATATGATATGTCCTGCACCTTATTCGATGAGGAAAGAGCCGAGATCCCGTCACCGGGAGTGACCTCTTTAGCAAAACTAATGAAAGCCTCAAAATCACTCCATTTCAAAATTCACTTGATTCGACAATGATATCAAGTTCATTACGCAATAGGTTTTCAGAAAAACCTGACGTAGCCCTCCGTCATTTCAGATAAATCCTGCTTAGTATTCGTGCTGCGTTTGTTGACCTTGTCAAGACGCAGTGTGCGGTAGCTGACCAGTATTTATCTGCTTATGCATATGATGCAGATTGGATTAGGGTAGTCCTACAGCCTTGTTGACCTTGTCAAGGGTCGTACTGGTGGGTTTAATTCAATCAAGAAGTGACGGGTTGAACTTGACTTACGGTCTATGGTTTGTTGACCTTGTCAAGGTCATAGATCGTCTGGGGCAAAATATTATCGGGAATTTCAAGTGTTGAAATTTGTAATGAGATTGCATACATTCTATGAGATAGTTGGATCCCGATACCCACTGCGAGTAATTGTTACTCCTGGGAGATTTTTACACAGGACAATTAGCCGATCAAGTAGGTGTCTAGAAAGGTGTCAAAGGGGTTACGCCTCTGGGAAAATGAGGTTTACTTTAATTAGGTCCGTGCGAAAGCACGGGAAAACTCCCTCAAAGTACCGACACTGGCCTAGCTGAAAGATCGGCGAAGTTGTAGGGTGTAATTAATCCCGGCTAGTCTTTCCTTTTAGGGTTTGAAGGAAGATTTGATAAAAACAGTGGGAGCCATCCTGATTAGATAAAATAATAACCAATCTGATCTTGCAAGAGCATACGCTAAAGTGTTTTCTTCACTCTCTCTCCAGGTAGCGACCATGTCATGCCTTAATCAAGATAATAATATGGATGTATTGACTGAACCCGCATGTTATACTGTGATGGGGAACGTTGGTTCCGTTCTTTCTTATAAGAGTTATAAGACTGAACAGGATATAGAGGAATACCAGGATTCCCATGCCACCCGAATGAAGAAAGTACAAGTTGATGCATTTTCTTCGGGTGTGTTCGTTACAGAGAACTGTTTCTCCATTTGCCCTACGTCCTGGGTATTAGATACCGGGTCAGGATCCCATATATGTAATCAGTTACATGGGCTTAGGAAAGGTAAAGAACTTGGAGAAGGTGATAAAGACATAAGAGTTGGAAATGGTGCAATTATTGCAGCTAAAACCGTCGGGGAATATCATCTTGTATTACCAGCTGGTAATACATTGGTTCTGAACGAATGCTATTACATTCCGAATCTGATATGCAACATTATATCGGTTTCTTTGTAGAGTAAAGAGGGATATAATTTTGTATTACAGGATAATGTTATGAACATTTTCCGTAACCAAAAGTTGGTTGGATCAGGCACGTTGTGCAATGGCATTTATGTTCTAAATCAATTAACAGTTCTGAGCATAAAAAACACACACAAGAGGAAGAGTTCAGAACTGAACGAATCTTTCTTATGGCATTGTAGACTGGGTCACATCAATGCGACGCGACTAGCTAAGTTGCATAGGGATGGATATTTGAATCCGTTTGAATTTTCATCTTATGACACTTGCCAGTCATGTCTCAAAGGAAAGATGACCAAAACTCCGTTTACGGGACACGGAGAAAGAGTTACCGAACTCTTGGGACTGAAACATAGTGATGTATGCCGTCCCATGTCTACACATGCCAGGGATGGTTCTTCGTACTTCATTACATTCACTGACGATCTCTCTAGGTTCGGATATGTGTTCCTGATGAAACACAAATCAGAAGCTTTTGAGAAATTTAGAGAATATAAACAAGAAGTCGAGAACCAAACCAGAAAAAGTATTAAAATCCTTCGATCTGATCGAGGAGGTGAATACTTGGGCAATGAATTCCTGGACTTCCTAAAAGAGAATGGGATTCTCTCTCAGCTGACTCCTCCATATACACCACAGCACAACGGTGTATCGGAACGGAGGAACCGCACCCTATTAGATATGGTACGCTCTATGATGAGCACAGCTGAGTTACCTATTTCCTTCTGGGGATATGCGCTACAGACAGCAGCATACCTATTGAATCAAGTTCCATCTAAATATGTACCTACCACACCATATGAGATATGGAGTGGGAAGAGGCCATATCTTAAATGAGTTAAGATATGGGGTTGTCCGGCCTATGTCAAAAGATAAAATCCGGACAAACTCTAGGCACGGTCAGTTCTTTGCAAGTTTGTGGGATATCCACAGAACTCATATGGGTTTTTTTTCTACCACAGTGAGGAACAAAAATTGTTTGTTGCTCAACATGCCACCTTTTTAGAAAAGGAATTTCTTGTAAAAGAAATTAGTGGCAAAGTGGTGGAGCTGGAAGAGCTTCCAGATACACAAACCGCAACTGAAGATTTAGTGGAACCAGAGGATTCAGTAGCTCCCAACGAACCTCAGCCTCTCCGCCGATCTAGTAGGGTTCCTCGCCAACCTGAGAGATACTACGGTTTTCTCATGGAAGGTGGAAGCGAGGATTGCATCATGGAGATGATGACCCAACTAGCTTCGAGCAGGCCATCACGAGTGGAGACTCAATGAAATGGCTGGATGCTATGCGGTCCGAAATGGAATCCATGTACACCAACAAAGTATGGACTTTGAAAGTTGCTCCTGAAGGGGTAAAACCCATTGGGAGCAAGTGGATCTTCAAGAAAAAACTTGGTGTAGATGGGAAAGTGGAGACTTTCAAAGCTAGACTTGTTGCAAAGGGTTTTCGTCAAAGACCAGGTGTGGACTATGACGAAACCTTTTCTCCAGTGGCTATGCTTAAATCCATCCGAATCATGCTTGCCATCGCTGCATATCATGACTACGAAATCTGGCAAATGGATGTTAAGACCGCCTTTCTAAATGGTGATTTAGAAGAGTGCATGTACATGACTCAGCCAGAGGGCTTCATAGATAGTGGGAGCAGCGGGAAGGTGTGCAAGCTGCTTAAATCCATTTATGGATTAAAGCAAGCATCGCGGAGTTGGAACATCTGCTTTGACGTCGTTATCAAAGAGTTTGATTTCGTCAAAAACATAGATGAACCTTGTATCTACAAGAAAGTAACAGGGAGTAAGGTTGTCTTCCTCGTATTGTACGTAGACGACATACTCCTGATAGGAAATGACATTCCTATGCTGCAATCGGTTAAGCTCTTCTTATCACAAAGATTCTCAATGAAAGATCTAGGTGATGCCTCCTGCATATTCGGAATCAGGATCTATAGAGATAGATCTAAAAGGATATTGGGATTGTCCCAGTCCAGGTACATTGACCATACTAAAGAGGTTTAGTATGGAAGAATCCAAGCGTGGGAACTTACCCACGATCTCTGGAGTCACTCTCTCCAAAGAGATGTCTCCCAAGACTGATTTGGAGAGAGCTCGCATGCAAGGGATACCCTATGCTTCGGCTGTAGGCTCTATCATGTACGCGATGCTATATACCAGACCTATTGTAGCATACTCACTAAGTGTAGTGTGTAGGTATCAAGCTGATCCTGGAGAGAGTCACTGGACAGCTGTGAAGAGCATTCTCATGTACTTGCGAAGGACTAAAGAGATGCTCTTGGTGTATGGTATTGGAGAACTCCAAGTGGAGTCCTTTACCGACTCAAGCTTCCAGAGTGGTAAGGACGACTCTAAGTCGCAGTCGGGATTTTTCTTTACCCTTTACGGAGGGGCGGTTAGCTGGAAGAGTTCCAAGCAGGAAACCGTGGCAGACTCGACGATGGAGGCTGAATACATCGCTGCCAACGATGCTGCCAAAGAGGTAGTCTGGATCAAGAAGTTCATTACTGAACTTGGAGTGGTTCCATCCATTGAGCATCCAATACCTTTGTATTGTGATAACAATGGAGCAGTGGCTTTGGCCAAAGAACCCAGGTCCCATCAGCGATCCAGGCATATTCTGAGGCGGTATCACCTGATCCGGAAGATAGTTGATCGCTGGGAGATCGAGGTCAGGAGGGTTGACACGAAGAACAACACAGCGGATCCACTCACGAAGGCCATTCCCTAGATACAGTTTGAGAGACTCTTCGGGATTCTCGGTATGCGATACTACAACAGCTGGCCCTAGTGCAAGTGGGAGAATGTTAGTTGTATATATGCCCTAGAGGCCAGTATTGTACAGATGATGTATATTATATTGGATGCTTGGACATATATAGAGATGACTTTCTTGCTCGATATGATTGTATGCTATCTGGTTGCTCTTTATCTTAAGATGTATACTTGTCTATTTATACTGTTTTATAGTTACATGTTGGTAAAGCCCTTAGGATGTGAACTTGACTACCTGGACTATGATGCGGATCATACTAGTGGGGACATGGTAGTCCATAAGTACATCCTTCAAGGTCCCTAGTCGTGGGTGTATCGAGACGGGGCATCGATATACCAGTGTAGACTAGCGTATACGCTTCTCGACCCATGAGATGGGCAATGGATGATCCCATATCCATTGGTGTTTGACATCAGAGATGGTATACGGGTGCTCAGTGGAGACTGGGTATACTGGACGGACTCACCGAGAACTCCCAGATGGTATTATACCTCACGTCAGATGGCAGTTCTCAGGTGACACTTGTGCAGGTTAGTCTGTAGACCCGAGATCGTCATAGAGTCTTATGTGATTCCCACTGTGCTTTGATTTCCACCTTACCACGTCCATAAGGGCATGAAAAACGGTGGTTTTTGGGTATAGTCCCGAGTCACATGGAGGCGATGAGCGATAGGAGGGGTTTCGTCTCTCCCGGTATTAGGGGTTGATGTTGCGCTGTGCTCGATTGGCCGTAACAGGGAAGTCCCTGGCCAGGGCTGGTTCAGAGATTTGCTGGTAAGTGTTACTAGTAGTTTCCCGACCCGTTATGAGCCTCACATCGGCACGACTTATCGGTTATTGGGGTCTGACGTTTACTACCCCTAGACTTGATATGCAACATATCTGATAAAGAGACCGGACTGTACAGTAGTGTTGCCGGTTGGCTCGACGGGAGTTGTAGC
Organism: Agapanthus africanus; assembly: GCA_030015575.1. Taxonomy (NCBI): domain Eukaryota; kingdom Viridiplantae; phylum Streptophyta; class Magnoliopsida; order Asparagales; family Amaryllidaceae; genus Agapanthus; species Agapanthus africanus. Next base: position 373,061,419 of record CM057343.1, on the reverse strand, counting down.
AGGTTCGCTTGTTTTCTTCTGATCGCTCAATACCCGGGTGGCCGTTACGTTTAGCTGACCGCTTGTGGCTTGGGGGTGCTTGATATGATCATCACCCACTGCCGGCGTATTGACGAGTCTTAGAGTCCCACAAAGGAGTTACCTAGTTCAGGCGAAACGTTGTGGTGCGCATATTCGATATGCGCATGGACCCGGTTGAAATGCGCGTATAAGATACCGTATATTAATCGGGCGGCTTGCTTTTGGTAGGGTCGTATGTGATATGGCCGGATTGATAAATCAAGTGCTGATTTATCATTTAACCATTAGTTTCTCACTAGAAATCCTTTCTCGTATTTATGGATGTATGCATGCATGTATGCATTCTTTCTTGATTCATGCACATATGGATGTGCATGCACACATACATACATACATCATCCTTCATGGTTGTATATACATAGAAAATGGTGGCAATATAAGACTCACACCTTGGTTATTTATATGGATTATTATTTCTATTTGTGTTAAAACAAAAAGAAAAGGAAAAGGATAATTCATGGTCTTGATTCTATACTCTTCTTCAACTAACCATGCTCACCTACTTATTAACCATGAGTTAATTTTCCTCTTTTGTTTTAACTCAAGTGAAATAAATATCCATATAATATAACCATGGTTTGAGATGAGAAGTGAAAAATATATACATATATTTTCCATTTTTCATGAGGGATTATCTTTTTCTCTTCTTCTAAAAGTCCATCATCTTCTTCTTCCTCCTTCTTCTTTTGCTCTCTAGATTTCTCTAGTGAGAAAATTACTCACCAAGTTAGGATTTTGAAGTGAGAAAAGCCACCACAACATCATTCTACATAAGTCTTGCCCACTTGTTTAGAGTGTTAGCTTCATTTCTTTCTCTTGATCAAGTGAAGTTGCAAGCTTGGACAAAGCGAACTCTGGGTGGATCATCGTGGACCTAGAGGAGTTCGAACGAACATTTTCCAAACCCCAAGTAGCCGAGGAGTCTAGCGTAGGGAGCTACAAAGGTTGTACTCTCAAAACCCTAGCCTAACCTACTTGTGATGATGTGTTGTTTTGAAACCCTAATTTTTCTAGGAATGATTCTTTGTATGCTTACTTAGCACCCTAAAAATTCAATCTTTGGTACATGTGATGCTTCCAAACCCTTCATGAGGTGCTAGGTAAACCTAACAACATAACCGTACGACTGTCCTAACCAATCCACATATCCATGCGACAGAAAAGCATTACAGAGCTACCAAACACTACGCCTTGGCAATGCACGACAAGCGTAGCACGAATACTAAGCAATACTAATCTGAAATGACGGAGGGCTACGGCAGGTTTTTGGCGAAAAATCTTTTAACGTAATGAACTTGATATCGTTGAAGGAACCGGATAGCTTTTTATAAAAATATAGTGGCGAAAACCTTTGCTAAAGAGGTCACTCCCGGTGAAGGGATCTCGGCTCTTTCCCCGTAGAATGAGGTGCAGGATATTCCAACTGAATACCACGATGCAAAACAAAAAGTAATCGGCTATAGTGAAGTTATTACCCTAACGCAAACTTCTGTCCAAGGGGTCACTCCCGGTGAAGGGATCTCGGCCCTTGCCTCGTCGACTGAGGTGCTGGATATTCATAACCGAATACCACTGTGCAAAACAAAAGAGAACATCCTTGCAATAACAGCTTTTTTTTGAAAAATGTTCCAACAACATCAGAATAGGTTTGTTTAGCTTGCATTGATCCGAATCAATGCAGTCCCATCAATTAATCACACCACAAAAGAACGAAAAATATGATGTACGTATATGCCATCCGCATTCGCCACTGGGTCCCGTCATCACCCGTTAGGTTACTTAACTAACGACAGAGCGGAGACTGGATTAGCGCGGGTGTAAAACATATACAACATCTACTAGTATATATATCAATATATAATATTCGCTCAAGACGTGATAAAATGCAACATCACAGAAATGTAATAAGCATCACAGAACAATACAGATAATCTGGGATCCCCGGGTTTCATAGAGCCGCTACTGAAAACCCGACGTTCCCCTGGTCGTGTGGATAGCCTGTGCAATGAAATCCTAGACCCCTACGGGCGCGGCAAGTTACCCACCAAAACCTGAAGTGAGGCAGCCCCCTTCAACAACGTGAATGGACCACCCAGCATTTCACGAAATCCGGTAACTTGATCACCCCTCCTTGGGCCAACCTGTACCCCCTATGATTGCGGCGAATAGCCCACCAATTCAGGAGTGAATCCCCCTCCGTCTCAAATTCATGAGATGCGGGCACGTTGCCCTCTAGAACCCGGCTATCCGTGTACCCCACCGCGGGGTAATCCTAGTACAGAAAGTAAAATATATACAACGGGTACATCGACCTCAGCTCGGTCGTGCCCCAAAAGAATAATATACAAACAGGCAGTCCACATGTAGGACGCTCGTCCCGCAATATCAAATATACAAATACAACCAAACTGTAATACCATTGCATCCAGGCTATCCACCACGACAAATCCGCATAATCACAGCACAACACAGAACATCAACGTGAATGTCACGTTCGCAAATCCGTCTAAAAGAGCTATAGCAATTAGACAGGATTTACCGATCTAATGACATTCACGGTCGCAGATATAATGCAAATACTGTGAACTAACATGTTTTAAAAATTTCGATCGACAAAGTTTCCCGAAGTGGGCCCCAAGAACAATTCCAAGTACTCAAACAAATATGGGCCGAAAACAAAAATACCAAAACCCACAATTCCAAGTCAGAAAGAACTGCTGAAATTTTGGTGCACTAATACTACTGTACGGCGGCGGAACCACGGCCAAAACATTGGTACGACCGCGGTTCCGCGGTGCTGCAGTGCCAACAGTGAACCAAAATTTCTTAGTTTTCTTAAAAAAGCCTGCACATATTTCTGCAATAGTCTAAATAATTTTTTGACAACAAAAAAAATTCAACAGAAACTGCACTTTTTGAAATTGCGGTTTTGGAAAATTCGTTCGACTGAAGTTCTAAACACATTAGAGCAAGCTAGTAAAGGTTAATGGCGTGGCTCTGATACCATGTAAGACTACGGTAGCGCCCCGGCCGTCTTTCCGAGACCAAAATGCGGAAACGAAATTTTTTCTAAACTAGAAACCGGCGCTATCGTATGCTTAAATCCCGGATCGAACTATTAAGCTACAACTAGCTATCCAGAGAAAGGATAGAAAGGCTATACCGATCGATCCGTGTCCTTCGGTCTTTGGCCACCATCCTAAGCTCCCCGCGGCAACTCCGGTCCTGATCTCCTCGTCGGAAAGGGCACCACATTTACGAGTCTTTTTACGGGCTCCTGCTTTATCCGAAGCAACTCGGGCATGAAGTGTGCTAGCCGACGTGTCCAAGGTGTTGTAGAGAATGTTTATGATCACTTTGTCTCTTGCATCCATAGTGTGAATGGAGGTTAGAGATGAAGCCATTGATGGAGATTATGAGCTAGAGGAAGAAGAAGGAGGAGAAGCTTTTTCTTCTTTTCTTTTCTTGTGTTAGAATGATAAAATAAGAGAGTGTGTGTTTAAAAAATACAAAACCAAAACCTAGATCATGGCAGCTCCTCTCTCTCTCTTCTCATCATTTTAACACAAATCAATCTCATAATGTAACATTTACACACTAAAAGAGGCCATGAGTCACCATATATGTCCATGTCACATTTAATGCATCTCATGATGAATTCTAGCTCATTATTTCCATAAGCAAACATTAATCCAAATGTTTGCCACAACAAAAAGATACGGCAACATCTAAAGTAAATTCGTGACGGATCACAAGGATACCCCTCACCTGTATATACATACTTGCATCCGCATTTCGACTGAATGCGAATACTATGAGACTAAAGTAATCCAACAAATCTAATACTAGGATCCGGCTTAAACCAAAGCCCACTAGTATGATCTGCACGATTATGATCCGTGCACTACTGCACGTATATGATCGGACCCTGCCATATATCATACGGCCTCTACAACGTTTCGCCCGAAACTTGAGAAACTGTCTGTGGGGGACTCTAAAGACTCGTCAATACTTTGGCTCTGGATTTAACCACTAGCTCGTCAGAGGTACTAGCCGTACGTGACGGGCTACCAGGTATTGACCAAAAGGAAGGTCGATGAGCGAACTCATCCTGACACCCTACTGAGCCTGTCAGTGACAATATCCGTACAGTCCGGTCCGTTTGTCTATGAGCATCGCATGTCGGGCCTAGGGGTTGGTAAAAGTTAGACCCCCAAAAGCGGTACAAGTCGTGTCGGAGTGTAGCCCAGAACACCCTGAGATACTACTGGAATATCTACCAGTAAATCTCCTGCCTTGGCCAAGGACTTCGTGTAATGGCTCTCCTAGACACAGCGCGATCTCAGCCCTAATACCGGGAGAGAGGAAACCCCTGCCGATCCGCTCACTGCCTCTATGTGGCTCGGGACTGTACCCAACTAAAACCTGTTTGCATGACTCCTTTGAGCCGTGGTAGGGTAGTAATCAAAGCACAGTGGGAACTCACACGAGACAAATGGCGATCTCAGGTTGGTGAACTAACCTGTATACATGTCACCAGGGAACTGCTATCTGACGTCAGGTATAATACAAATTAGCATGTTCCCGGCGAGTCCTGTCCGGTGTACTCATAACCCAATGAGCACCTGTATACATCTTAGGTAATCCAACTGACACCAATGGCTTGTGAGACCGGCCGCCGCCCTTTGTCGGGATCTCGACTGTATACACTAGTCTACTAATGGAGTATCGATGCCCAGTCTCGAAACTCCCACGACTAGGGACCTTTTAAGGATGTGCTTATAGACCCCAGCTCTCATGTATATGATCGCCATCATACTGCTGGTAGTCAAGCAAGAATCCTAAGGGCTCTATCAATGTGTAATAGCGACCTATAAGGTCACCTAAAGCAGTACACGATGATAAAGATAAACCAGATAGCATACTATCATCTGGAGTAAGACTGTCATACCGGTATAGGTCCTCCCTCAATCATTGCAACCACGTGCCTGTGATCCAATAATTGACTCTGAGGGCACTATATCCAACAAGGAGCACATATGTGATATGTGCGGGACCGAGAATAATACGATATAAGATACCGTATTCTATTCTCGCGATAAATGATACCGACCGGTGATATTTGATATCAGCCGGGTCATCGGATCAAGTATTGATTCGATGAATCGGTACATAATAATATTAGTCGGTTATATTAGATATAGCCAGATTGTTGGATCAAGTGTTGATACGATAATTTAATGTATAATTATATATGTGATATATTACATTGCATTATCTAATATTGGCTCCCTTTATTAATTCATTTTCTCACCGGATAATACATTGATATATGTGCGATATATGTTAATTGTATTATTTTCTTTTCTTACAAAAATATATTATATATGTGATATATAATATTGTAACATGTTATAATTACTAATGCAACATGATTAGTGGAGATTAAATATGGTTAGGGTTTGATTTGGGTTGGTTCTTTCATGAAACTTCTAGAAGCTTTTCTTTTGTTTCTTACAAAGATATTATGTGTTGATATTTTTTGAGATATTTCTAAACCCAACCCAAACCCTTAACCCTAGTTAACTCTCTACAATGGTTATGTAACGTTTTGAAAATCGTTTCGGTGAAATTTCGGAAAAATCGGTAAAATAAGGGTGTTTTCTGTAAAAAGTCAAAATACAAATATCTTTATTAAAAAATTAAATACATATTCTAGCTATGTAATTGATAGTATTTGGTGTTTATTGAGCCACTGGTAAAATTTCTAATTTTCTGAAAAAATTTCCGAAATTAATTATTTTAATATTATTTTAAGCCGTCACTAATACATTTAATTAGGAAAATTTACAAATTGGAATGGGTTGAAACAAATTTTGTGCATCATGACACATTAAACTAACAAGTAAAATATTATTTCTGAAATGAATTGAAGTTGTATAATGGTTTAGAAAATGTAAAAGAAAAAGGCTAAAATTTGGAATTTATTTAAAGTAATTAAGGTATGGGGGTATTTCCTTCACTTGGAACTTGCTACACCCACGCTCACACACCCCATTTTTCCTCCCCTTTTGTGGCTGAAATTCAGCAGCCCCTCCCCCCATTTCCCCACTCCATTTCCATGAAAAGAAAAGAAAATTTAGAAAGAGAATAGATACAAGTGTATGGGCTTTGTTGACTTTGACAACTTTGTTGACTTTCAACACCTCTCTCTCTCCTCATCCCCCCTCATTGTGGCCGAGCCCCCCTTCCCCAAAATCAGTAGCAGCCCCTCCATGTTCACGTCTCTTTTCTCTTCAAAAAAAATCATCAAAATGCCTCAAAATCCATACAAATTCAAAGCTAAATCCAAATCCAACTCTTACCCATTTTTCCTTACCCTAACATGCATGGACTTTAGTGAAAAGAGAGCAATTTGGAAGCCAAGATTTTCATGCTAGATCTATGGTTGTGAGGTATAAATCCTAATCAAGTTACTTAATTGTTGCTATCATACTTCAATTGAGGCAAATTTGGTATTTAATTTGATTTCTATTTCAAGACTTGAATTTTCAAGTGAAGGCTTTGAATTAAAAAGTTAGGGTTTGGATTCAATTAGAGTGGTTGTCACTTTCTTAAGATTACAATGAGCAGATTTACATGTTAATGCTTGCTAAAAACTAATCTAGTTGCTAGTTTGCATTTTTGTTGATTTAAATTTATAATAATTATATATATTGCAAACTAGGTTTTTAAAATGTATATATTTTAGTGAGATTAAAATATGAAAGTGTTTTGTGTGACCGAATTACGATATTAAGTGAGCATTTTAGCCATTAGAATCGTTCAAATATTTAAATTGGTTAAAACATCAAGTTTTGAACCGAAATGGGAATTGGTGATAACTAGGTTTTTGGAAAATAAAACGATTGGTTTAATTTTATGGATTTGATGAATTAATCCCTATTTCTTATACAGTTAGTGAGTTTTGAAACCATGATTAGTACGTTTGGTGTTTTTCTCGATCAACCGGCGTTTGTATGCCGACGTCGAGAGTTTTTGGGTTGATTTGTGAAAGCAACCATAGGTTTTGACCTATGTGGGATTCGTGTGTCGTTTTGGTCATGAGTCAGATTTTAATGCGATACGATGCTATAAATGACGTGTAGGCACCCCATGTAGACTTCGAGACGACAAGCAAGCGCGTGGCGACGTCGACACCGGCGAGCGTAGATCAGCTGAGTAGATTTATATCTACGGGAAGAAGTCGGGTGGATGGCGTATAGCACCTCCGCAAAATTATGAGGAATGAGGTGATGCGATAACAATATACTTTTATATGTTAATAGGAGATATGAACACCGAATAAGAGAAGCCTTAAGAGCTTATGGGTTTAAGGTTAGCGGGAATTGAAGAAAGGACTTTAGCGGATTTCTTAGTCACGAAACCTAGAGTAAGGATTTGCATACACGCACACATATACACTTGCATATATCATCTTCTTGTGAGTATATAGGAATGTGTGTGTGTGTTTGTGTGTGTATACGCATGGGTATAAGACTATGCATATATACATTCATATACACATGCATGAATGTTGAGGATATTGTATGATATTTGGAGATGAGTCGATGAGATTGGGCTGAGGCCGTGAGATCGGTGATGTGATGTGGTCCGTATTTGAGATACGACTTGATATTTTAGCGGGTTGTTTAGGCGTGGTGTTTTCATACACCCGCATGCATTTCATGGATGGTATCAGTATTGTACTAGACGTAGGTCAGTACCCTGGATCATGATGGTTGATAAAGAGGATACCAGATGAATAATGTGATTGATGTGACATTGACCCATGCCCAGATTTGGGAGGCCGTACGACGGATGTACCGTACGAGCTATATAATGATGATAGATCCGCACTCTTGACTTAAGGATGTCATATTATAGATATTTGATCGTATATGATATTATTGAGGCGGGATCACCGACTTTTATATTATATATATATAAATATGTATGTATATATATGTATCAACTCAGATGTTAGGCGGTTTCTTTACCTTTGATCAGTCTGTATAGTTTGGCCCTGTAGTGTACTTGTATATGATAGATTAGATTTGACTCATACCTATTTCAAAAACTAACGATTCGTGTGTATTTTAAAGACGGGACAAGGGATTCTACGGATATATCAATGGACGTATCTTTTCTTAAAACACCGTAGCCCTTATTTTCAAAACACCACGATTCGTGTTATTTCAAATAGCACCATCGTATGACTTATATTTATATAAATGCAGTTTAGTTATCATAGGTGTTTGTCTTTCAGCTCCCGCACATTATTGCGATTCGCTTCGCATCGCATGCTTATATTGTATTTTCATATACCATTATTGATATCATGCTATTAGGACACCAGCACCATTACCGATGTTGCGTATGTTCCACGTACAATTACTTGCCAGCTCACACACATCATCATCGGTAACTGCCATGTCACCTACACTTTAGAGAAGATTATTTTATTGATATAGCTTGTTAGCTGATAGTTTCGATATGATATTAGTGTACTTACCTCATATGCTAGTTTAGACATTGCAGTTATTACTTGCTACTTCATGCATATTATTATTCACTGTTTACTTGCTACTTCATGCATATTATTATTCACTGTTTATTTGCTACTTCATGCATATTATTATTCACTGTTTACTTGTTATTGATGATTGGATTTCGGATTTTCATGAGATTTCCTGGATTTGGAGGAAAACCGCAAGATTATGTATAAGCTTCTTTCTCTTCTTAAAATGAAAAGCGCGGTTTTCCCATGATGTATGAGTCGTCCACCATGAGTTTTTATGATTGCTGTTGGATTTCGAGACCCGATTCGAGGAGTTGGATGAACCGTCTCGGGTACATGGTGGGCCCGGAAGGTACCCCGGGGCAAGAAGTTCGAGTTGTATTCGATGAGCCTGGAAGGGGAGCACTACCTACCGGTGATATTATTTAGACTCGTCGGCTATCCGGAAGATACCGGCCGGAGTCATGAGATGGTTATAGGCTGATCCGTTCTGCGGAGCCTGAGATATTGAGATATTGGGATTTATGTTTTGTGTCGATGCTTGACACGGATTTCTCTGTTGATTTCATTGAGGATACTCGTTTTATATACATACAGAAATCCCATTAAATTAAAGAAAACAGTTGTCTCACTCATTTCATTACATTACATCCATACCTCATACATGTGATATGTTGCTATCTGAGGCACTGACACGAGCATATAATATTGCACTATACATAGCTGGACCAGGATTTTATTGAGGATATTACCTGATATGACCTAGGATAGCGTTATGCATGCGATTTCTACTCATAGATGTTTTCTACTCATGAGTTGGCAACTCACCCCCGTTGTGCCACAGTTCCTTGCAGGTTTTGCCGTACAGGTTCTTTGCGGCTTTGCTGGCACACTGTTCTTTCCGGGTGATTGCTTTGGCAGGTAGGTTCTTTGCATCAGGACCACCATTGTTTCTTATTATTTCAGTTGTATCTAGAAACTCCATCAACCAGATTGTATATTTGAGAGAGTTAGAAGACCAGTTTGTTATTCTTTCGACCTTAGAGTCGCGCGTTGTATTATTATGTTTTTCATGTTGTTTTGAGTTTCTTTTGAGTTTTGATCCTCGCCCTTGGCGTTGTATATTATATTGCTTGCGTAGTTGTGACCGTCGATTGACGAAGAGCTAGCTCCCGCTTAGGGATGCCTTTTTATTCATTTCGTATACTATTCATATTGTATCCCGTTTGGGGCCCAGTATTTACAAAGGAGACTCTGCCGAAATTTTTAGGAAATACTTGATGTTTTTAAAAACGCATAATTCGGCTTATGCTATTAAAACTACTTGCTTTAAGTTGGTTTTTCCTTCACTCTACGGCTCTTTGGTTTTGATTTCTGGGTTTTGGCTTACTTAGATTACGTACGCCTCGAGACGTCCGTAATTTAAGTGCCGGTCATGTTCCATACTTTTCGGGTCATGACAGGTTAGCCCTTTATATTATTAACCATGGTTGCATTTGTAATTATGATTACAATTTCATTATTCATCACAAAAGGAATTTCATTCTTCTTCTTCTTCCTTGAGCTCACAAAAGCTTTCTAGGTTTTTATTTTGTGATGGATTAGTGTGAGAATTTGATATTAAAAGAGAGCATAAATCCTACTTCATCATCCTCATCTAATCTTGCCAATTAGATTAGGGTGTTCACCTCATTAGTGAGTAAGAGCTTGAGTTAAAGAAATTTCAAGGTAGATCATCTTTGAAAAGGAAGACTACAAGCTAGCATGGATCATTCGGGTTGTGGAGCCTCTCATGAGTCCAGGAGATCATGGATCACGGCGAAGGGACTTCTACTCAGAGCTTATGAAGCGAAGGAGTAGACTACAAAGGTTGTAATTCCTCTCTCTTAGTTGTAAAGTTGTTTACTTGCATGTTTAACCCTAATAATCTAGCAAAGATCCTCGCTTTGGGTTGTTCGGCACGTCTAAATTTTAAATCGGGCATGGTTGATGCCTTATAGACCCTTGTAAGAGTGCCTAGTAATCCTACAGTGGTATCAGATCCTAGCTAGAGCATTAGGCGACGTGTATACGAAGTTAAAACTCCGATCGAACCCCGAAACATCGAAGTAGACCCCCTCTCTGGAAATTTTCTAAAAAGTTGGTTTTTTCTGCATTAAAAATACTCAAAAAAATCAGCAGGGAATTCTAAGGATAACCATGAAATGCAAGCCCCCAAGTCTCTCAATGAGCCGCGGAACCGCGGCAAGAACATGCTTGTCGCGGCGGTTACGCGGCCATAAGTGGGAATTAGGGACACGTATTTGAACGGTATATCCATAGGTATTTGTACAAGCTTCTGGGTATTTTTAATCTTACTCAAGTGTTGAGTTTTCTGGAAATCTTTTGGTACTCGTTGATTCGATCAGAAAGTTTAACTTCGTTCTATTTTCGGGATAATTTAGAAAGTATTAAAATGTTCGAACGGATATCAATAATTCACTTTTTCCCGACACGAAAAACTTTCAAGTGTTGGAATTTTTCCGGGTTTAAAACTTACAGAAAAACATGCAAGCATATCTGTGGACCCTCTAGAAGAACGTAACCTTAACTCGATTATGTGACCGTCAAAACTTCCACTGAACCTTTGGGTTTGTGGTAGTTTGGCGTTGCCACATGTGAAGCGTTGGTTTGACCCTTCTACGGCTGATTCACTGGTGCGGTGACATGTTCTGGGATTTTTGAACTCCGCTCAAGTGTTGAGCTATTTAGGAAATCTTGGGTATTTGATTATTCGATCGGAAAGTTTAATATTGTCTATTTATCTGGAATGTGATACATTATGTAGAAGTCATATAGTTAGACATGAAATGCGAAGTATGTGATATTTCGGATTTATGATATCTAAAGTGATTGTGGATTCCAAATGTTGTAGTTTTACACTTTCTTTTCTGTGACCGTAAGCGTAGTATGTGGTGTATCGCCGGCTTCATTGCTATACATCAACGACAATCGGGATATGCATACTTGCTTACGTAGATGATATGAGATATTATGTGTTGTTGTGATATGTTGTATTGGATCGTCGTGTTCTGAATAGCCAGGGGTTTTATGTGAGATGGGGGTTTTTATTTTCATTCATGTAAAATTCATTTGTATGTAATATTTTTTATTGGGGCACTTCCGGGATGAGGATGATGTCACCATTGTATATTATTTACTTTTCCGCATTAGGTAGACCCAAGGAGGGGAGCACAAGTAACCGGGTTCTAGGGTACAGTGGGAGGCCATCTCGCCGGGTCTCCTAACCCTAGAATTGGAAGAGTTGCTTGCCGCTCTCGTAGGGGTCTAGGGATGTGGGTTTGGCTATTCATCGCGACCGTGGAATCCGTGTTTTATACAGGCTCGAAATAAAACACGGACGTCCTAGTATATCCAATATTTCATATGTTATCTTCTGCTGTAATGTTCTGTGATGAGATCATATTACTGCCTGAAACGATTGCTTATACTATATATATATATATATATGTTGATATATAAATATTACTGCTTTCGTTTCTTCTGTGATGCTTAGGAAGCATTAATTGATGGGACTTTTATTAATGAGATTAATAAAATAAAAGAAACCTAAAAGATGTTGTAGAATCAAAACATTATAAAAAGGGTAGCTACAGTTTTGCTTTGCATAGCGGTATATATGATATGCCCTGCACCTTATTCGATGAGGAAAGAGCCGAGATCCCTTCACCGGGAGTGACCTCTTTAGCAAAACTGGCAGATGCTACAAACTCACGGTTTAGTTTTTGACAGCTTATATAGTTCTTGCTTTGCACAGCGGTATATATGATATACCCTACACCTTATTCGATGGGGAAAGAACCGAGATCCCTTCACCGGGAGTGACCTCTTTAGCAAAAACTAGTGAAAGCCTCAAAAACACTCATTTTCAAAATCACTCGATTCTACGACGATATCAAGTTCATTACGCTCATAGTTTTCTTAAAAACCTGCATAGCCTTCCGTCATTTCAGATAAGTACTACTTAGTATTCGTGCTGCGGTAATTTGGCCTCCGTCAAGGCATAGTGTACGGTAGCTAACTAGTGCTTATCTGCTAGCATACGATGCGATTGGATTAGGGTATTCGTACAACATAGTTTGGACTTCGTTAAGGGTCGTACGGGTGGGTTTAATTCAATCAAGAAATGAACGGGTTGAACTTGACTAGCGCCCTATGGGTAGTTTGGCCTCCGTCAAGGTCATGGGACGCTAGGGGTAAAAGTATTATTGGGAATTTCAAGTGTTGAAATTTGCAATGAGATTGCATACCTCCTATGAGATACTTGGATCCCGATACCCACTGCGAGTAAAAGTTACTCCTGGGAGAATTTTACACAGTACAATTAGCCAATCAAGTAGGTGTCTAGAAAGGTGTTAACGGGGTTATGCCTCTGGGAAAACGAGGTTTATTTTAATTAGGTCCGTGCGAAAGCACGGGGAACCTCCCTCAAAGTACCAACACTGATCTAGCTGAAAGATTGACGAAATTGTAGGTGTAATTAATCCCGGCTAATCTTACCTTTTAGGGTTTGAAGGAAGATTTGATAAAAACAGTGGGAGACATCCTGATTAAATAAGATAATAACCAATCTAATCTTGCAAGAGTATACGCTAAAGTGTTTCCTTCTCTCTCTCTCCAGGTAGTGACCATGTCAGGACTTAATCAAGATAATAAAATGGATTTATTGACTGAACCTGCTTATTATACTGAGCAGGTGATCGTTGGTCCCATTCTTTCTTATAAGAGTTATGAGACTGAGCAGGAAAGAGGAGAATATCTGGATTCTCATACCACCCAAACGAAAAACAAGTATGTTGATGCATCTTCTTCAGGTGTGTTAGTTATTGAGAACTGTTTCTCAGTTCACCCTACATCCTGGGTATTGGATTCCGGATCGGGATCCCACATATGTAAATTGTTATGTGGGCTACGTAAAGGTAGAGAACTGGGAAAGGGTGATCATTCCGTACAAGTAGGGAATGGTACATATATTGCAGCCAAAGCAGTTGGCGAATATCACCTTGTATTACCAAGTAGTAATACATTGATTCTGAACGAGTGCTATTATATACCGAACATGATATGCAACATTATATCAGTTTCTTTATTAAGTAAAGAAGGATATAATTTTGTAGTATAGGTTAATGTTATGAACATCTTCCTAAATCAAAAGTTGATTGGATCAGGCTCGTTACATAATGGCATATACGTTCTCAATCAAAATACAGACCTCAATATACAAAACACAAACAAGAGGAAAAGTTCAGAAATGAACGAATCCTTCTTATGGCATTGTAGACCTGGTCATATCAATACGACACGGCTAGCTAAGTTACATAAGGATGGATATTTGAATTCGTTCAAATTATCATCTTATGATACTTGTCATTCATGTGTCAATGGTAAAATGGCCAAAACTCCGTTTAGTGGACACGGAGTAAGAGTTACGGAACTCTTAGGACTGGTACATAGTGATGTATGCGGACCCATGTCTACACATGCCAGGAACGGTTCTTCTTACTTCATTACATTCACTGACGATCTTTCAAGATTCGGACATGTGTTCCTGATGAAACACAAGTCTGAAGCTTTTGAGAAATTCAGAGAATATAAGAACGAAGTAGAGAAGCAAACGGGCAAAAGTATTAAGATCTTTCGATCTGATCGAGGAGGAGAATACTTAAGCAATGAGTTCCTGGACTATCTAAAAGAGAATGGGATTCTCTCTCAGCTTACTCCTCCTTATACACCACAGCACAACGGTGTATCGGAGCGGAGGAATAGCACCCTATTAGATATGGTGCGCTCTATGATGAGCAATGCTGAGTTGCCTGTTTCCTTCTGGGGACATGAACTGGAGACAGCTGCATACCTATTGAATAGAATTCCAACCAAATCAGTGCCTACCACTCCATATGAGATATGGAATGAGAAGAGACCATGTCTTAATTTTATTCAGATATGGGGTTGTCCGGCCTATGTAAAAACACAAAATCCGGACAAACTCGAGGCAAGGTCTGTCCTATGTAAGTTTATTAGATATCCCAAACATTCGCGAGGGTATATCTTCTACCACTCCGAGGAACAAAAGGTGTTTGTTTCTCAACATGCCACCTTTTTAGAAAAGGGATTTCTTATGAAAGAAATTAGTGGCAATGAGGTAGAACTGGAAGAAGTTCCAGCAACACAAACTACGACAGATGATTTGGTGGAACCAGAGGATTCAGTAGTACCCGACGAACCCCAGCCTTTCCACCGATCTAGTAGGGTTTCTCATCCACCTGAGAGATACTACGGTTTTCTCATTGATGGTGGAAGCAAGGATTGCATCATAGAAGATGATGGCCCGACTAGTTTCGAGCAGGCCATCACGAGTGGTGACTCTGTGAAATGGCTGGATGCAATGCGATCCGAGATGGAATCCATGTACACCAACAAAGTATGGAATTTGGAAGTTGCTCCTGAAGGGGTAAAACCCATTGGGAGCAAATGGATCTTTAAGAAGAAACTTGGTGTAGATGGAAAAGTAGAGACTTTCAAAGCTAGACTTGTTACAAAGGGTTTTCGTTAACGACCAGGTGTGGATTATGACGAAACCTTTTCTCCAGTAGCTATGCTTAAGTCCATCCGGATCTTACTTGCCATTGCTGCATACCATGATTACGAAATCTGGCAGATGGATATTAAGACCGCCTTTCTAAATGGTGATTCAGAAGAGAGCGTGTACATGACTCAGCCAGAGGGTTTCGTAGATAGTGGGAGCAGCGGAAAGGTGTGCAAGCTGCTTAAATCCATTTATGGGTTAAAGCAAGCATCGCGGAGTTGGAACATCTGCTTTGATGTTGTAGTCAAAGAGTTTGACTTCATCAAAAACGTAGATGAACCTTATATATATAAAAAGGTTGCAGAGAGTAAGGTTGTATTCCTCGTATTATACGTCGATGACATACTCTTGATAGGAAATGATGTTCCTATGCTGCAATCAGTCAAGCTTTTCTTATCACAAAGATTCTCAATGAAAGATCTAGGTGATGCCTCATGCATACTGGGAATTATGATCTATAGAGATAGATCTAAACGGATACTGGGATTGTCCCAATCCAGGTACATAGACACCATACTAAAGAGGATTAGTATGGAAGAATCCAAGCGTGGGAACCTACCCACGATCTCTGGACTCACTCTCTCCAAACAGATGTCTCCCAAGACTGATTTGGAGAGAGCTCGCATGCAAGGGATACCCTATGCTTCGGCAGTAGGCTCTATCATGTATGCGATGCTATGTACCAGACCCGATGTAGCATACTCACGAAGTGTAGTGAGTAGGTATCAAGCAGATCCTGGAGTGAATCACTGGACAGCTGTGAAGAACATTCTCAAGTACTTGAGAAGAACTAAAGAGATGTTCTTGTTGTATGGTAACGGAGAACTCCAGGTGGAGTCCTTTACCGATTCAAGCATCCAAAGTGATAAGGACGACTCTAAGTCGCACTCGGGATGGATCTTTACCCTCAATGGAGGGGCGGTGTGTTGGAAGAGTTCCAAACAGGATACCGTTGCAGACACGACGATGGAGGCTGAATACATCGCTGTCAACGATCCTGCCAAAGAGGCTGTCTGGATAAAGAAGTTCATTACTGAACTTGGTGTGGTTCCGTCCATTGAGCATCCAATACCTTTGTATTGCGATAACAATGGAGCTGTGGCTTTGGCCAAGGAACCCAGGTCCCATCAGAAGTCCAAACATATTCTGAGGCGGTATCTTCTGATCCGGGAGATAGTTGATCGCAGGGAGATTGAGGTTAGGAGAGTTGATACGAAGGACAACACTGCGGATCCACTAACGAAGGCCATTCCCCAGACACAGTTTGAGAGACTCTTCGGGATGCTGGGTATGAGATACTACAACAACTGGCCTTAGTGTAAGTGGGAGATTGTTAGTTATATATATGCCCTAGAGGCCATTGTTGTACATATGATGTATATTATAATGGATGCTTGGATATATAGAGAGAGGACTTTCTTGCTCGTCATGATAGTATGCTATTTGGTTTCACTTTATCTTAACATGTTGACTTGTATTAGTTTACTGTCTTGTTCTCACATGTTCATAAAACCCTTAGGATATGTACTCGACTACTGGGACTATGATGAGATCATGCTAGTGGGGCCACGGTAGTCAACGAGTACATCCTATAACTGTTTCTAGTCGAAGGTGTATCGAGACAGGGCATCGATACACCAGAGTAGACTAGCGTATACGCATCTTGACCCATATGATGGGCGATGGATGATCCCATATCCATCGGTGTTTAACATCGAAGATGGTGTACGGGTGCTCAGTGTAGACTGGGTACATTGGACGGACTCGCTGAGAACTCCCAGAAGGTATTATACCTCACGTCAGATGGCAGTTCTCTGGTGACACTGGTACAGGATAGTCTGTAGACCCGAGATCGTCATAGAGTCTTGTGTGATTCCTACTGTGCTCTGATTTCCACCTTACCACGTCCAAGAGGGCGTGCAAAACGGTGGATTTTGGGTATAGTCCCGAATCACATGGAGGCAATGAGCGATAGGAAGGGATTCGTCTCTCTCGGTATAGGGAGTTGATGTTGTGCTGTGTTCGATTGGCTATAACTGGAAGTCCCTGGCCAGGGCGGATATTGAGTACTACTGGTAAGTGTTATCAGTAGGTTCTCAACCTGTTATGAGCCTCATATCGACACGACTTATCGGTTACTGGGGTCTGACGTACACCACCCCTAGACCAGATATGTGACATATTAGACGAAGAGACCGGACTGTACGGGAGTGTTACTGATTGGATTCACAGGAGAATGTACAGGCTTGCTTGTTGATCTTCTGATCGTTCAATACCTGGGTGGCTCTTACGTTTAGCTGACCGCTTGCAGTTTTTGGGTGTTTGAAATGATCATCACCTGCTACCGGCGTATTGACGATTCTTTAGAGTCCTACACAGAGGTTTCTTGACTCAGGCAAAACGGAGTAGGAGCACATATGTGATATGTGCGGGATCGAGAATAATACGATATAAGATACCATATTCTATTCTCGCAATAAATGATACCGGTCGGCGATATTTGATATCAGCCGGGTCATCGGATCAAGTATTGATTCGATGAATCGGTACATAATAATATTAGTCGGTTATATTCGATATAGCCGAATTGTCGGATCAAGTGTTGATTCGATAATTTAATGTATAATTATATATGTGATATATTACATTACATTATCTAATATTGGCTCGCTTTATTAATTCATTTTCTCACCGGATAATACATTGATATATATGCGATATATGTTAATTGTATTATTTTCTTTTGTTACAAAAATATATTATATATGTGATATATAATATTGAAACATGTTATAATTACCAATGCAACATGATTAGTGCAGATTAAACATGGTTAGGGTTTGATTTGGGTTAGTTCTTTCATGAAGCTTCTAGAAGCTTTTCTTTTGTTTCTTGCAAAGATATTATGTGTTGATATTTTGTGAGTATTTGTAAACCCAATTCAAACCTTTAACCCTAGTTAACTCTCTACAATGGTTAGCCCTTTATATTATCAACCATGGTTGCATTTGTAATTATGATTACAATTTCATTATTCATCACAAAAGGAATTTCATTCTTCTTCTTCTTCCTTGAGCTCACAAAAGCTTTCTTGGTTTTTATTTTGTGATGGATTAGTGTGAGAATTTGATATTAAAAGAGAGCAAAAATCCTACTTCATCATCCTCATCTAATCTAGCCAATTAGATTTGGTGTTCACCTCATTAGTGAGTGAGAGCTTGAGTTAAAGAAACTTCAAGGTAGATCATCTTTGAAAAGGAAGACTACAAGCTAGCATGGATCATTCGGGTTGTGGAGCCTCTCATGAGTCCGGGAGATCATGGATCGCAGCGAAGCGACTTCTACTCGGAGTTTATGAAGCGAAGGAGCGGACTACAAAGGTTGTAATCCCTCTCTCTTAATTGTAAAGTTGTTTACTTGCATATTTAACCCTAATAATCTAGCAAAGATCGTCGCTTTGGGTTGTTCGGCACGTCTAAATTTTAAATCGGGCATGGTTGATGCCTTATAGACCCTTGTAAGAGTGTGCCTAGTAACCCTACAGGTTGGAAGAGTTCCAAACAAGATACCGTCGCAAACTCCACGATGGAAGCTGAGTTCCAAACAAGATACCGTCGCAAACTCCACGATGCCGCAAAAGAGGCGGTCTAGACGCGAAAGTTCATTTCCGAACTTCAAGTGGTTCCATCCATTGCTAATCCAATACCTTTGTATTGCGATAACAATGGAGCCATGGCTTTGGCAAAGGAACCGAGGTCCCATCAGAAATCCAGACATATCTTGAGGCGGTATCACCTAATCAGGGAGATAGTGGATCGCCAGGACATCGAGGTACGGAGAGTAGACATGAAAGACAACACAGAAGATCCATTCACCAAGGCCATCCCTCAAGTCCAGTTAGAGAAACTGTTCGAGCTGTTGGGCATGCGGTACGCCGGCAACTGGTTCTAGTGCATATAGTGGGTACTTGTTGCATCAACTACAGGCCTTAGTGCAAGTGGGAGATTGTTAGATATGTATGCCCTAGAGGCCTGTATTGTATAGGATGCTAGGCATGTATATGTACAGAAACAATCTTTGCTCGAAATAATAGTATAATATCTGGTTTATCTTCATCTTAACGTGTGATGTGTTATATTTCATATCTTTATATGCATGTTGATGAAGCCCTTAGGATTATGCTTGACTACCAGGATTATGATGAGATCATACCAGTGGGGCCTGGACAGTCTATAAGCATATCCTTTAATAGTTTCTAGTCGAGAGTATATCGAGACAGGGCATCGGTATTACCAGATTAGACTAGTGTGTACGTTTCCTAACCCTGGGGGCGATGGTTGATTCCACAACCATTGGTGTTTGACATCAAAGATTGTACACAGGTGCTTATTGGAGAATGGGTACACCGAACAAGACTCGCCGAGAACTCTTAGATGGTATATACCTATTGTCAGATAGCAGTTCTCTGGCGACACTTGTACAGGTTAGTCTGTAGACCCGAGATCGTCATAGTGTCTTGTGTGATTCCCACTGTGCTTTGATTTCCTCCCTACCACGGCTCTGCTGAGACGTGCAAACAGGTGGATTTTGGGTACAGTCCTAAATCGCATGGAGGCAGTGAGCGATAGGAAGGGTTTCGTCTCTCCCGGTATAGGGAGTTGATGTCGCGCTATGCTTGATCGGCCATAACATCAAATCCCTAGCCAGGGTTCTCAAGATTTACTGATAAGTGTTATTAGTAGTTTCTCGAAACGTTATGGGCTGTAAATCAGCATAACTTATAAAGTTATTGGGGTCTGACATTTACCACCCCTAGACTTCATGTGCGACGTATCAGACGAAGAGACCGGACTGTACGGTAAGAGTTGCTTGCAGGCTCGTTGGGGTTGTGATGAGTTCGCTCGTCGGCCACCTTTTCATCATGTACCTGAGTAGCCGTTACGCACAGCTAGTGCCGATGACGTGCTTGTGGTTAAACTCACTGCCAGCATACTGTCGAGTCTTTAGAGTTCCATACAGAGGGTTCTCTCGTTCAGGCGAAAGATATAGAGGCCGTAAGTTGTTACGGCAGCCGTAAGGTGTTACGATAGGGTTTCAATTATGTTCGTGTAATTGTTACAGGAATAATAATTGGAAGGATAATACTGGTAGGCTTTGGTTTAAGCCGGATACCGGTATTATATTATTGGATTAATGGTATTCGTATTTTTCGGAATTCGGATACGGGTATACGGTATACGGAGGAGGGGTATTCTTGTAATTGTTATAAGAATACCTTCTAGAAGGTGCCACCTCATAATGACATTATTTATTTTATGAAAATAAATAAATAAGGTGGAAATAAGAAAGTCCAAGCATGGTTACAAGAATGGGTTGTTTAATTTTATATTATTTTGAAATTACTATTGAAGCATGGTGCTAATTTTATATTATATGCTTCAATTATTTCATTTGCAATATATCATTTTCTCATGCTTGAACTCTCTCATTATCACAAACACTTTCTCTCTCCTTCTTCTCTCCTCCTTCTTCTTCCTAGCTTTAACCCTCACATGTGATGTGAATCCAAAGCTTAGGACCTTAAGTTAATCCAATACACTAATCTCTACATAATCCTAGTGACTTCTTTTAGCAAACTTGGTCTCTAGGTTAAACTCTTGTGAAGAGTTTCTAGCTTGTACGACAACTCTCGAATGGATTATCTAGATCTTGCGGTGGTCGGAGATCGTGCACATCGGCAACGTCCAAGGAGCTAAGGAGTTCATCAAAGAAGACCCAAAGGACCGAATCATCAAGGTATAACCCCTAACATAGTAGATAACATCTCTAGTTATGGCTCACTAGTTTTGATTTAGACTATATCTTAGCTTAAGTGTGCGTTGTATGCAAAGAAAATTTTCGTTTACCACTTCCGCTGCCTCACAAGAGTTGTGGGAGCATGCATCATGCATTAACACAGATATCTCTGAATGAGATAGCCGCTCTCCGATATCCCGAAGGAGATATCCTCTTTTCTCTCTCACTCCCTCATACACTCGGACGCTAGAAATATTTTTGTTTTGGGGCGCTGCCCCAAGCCTCGCAAGGGGGTTGCTTGCCCTCTTGACCCCCAACCCCCTGACGAGCAACGAGATCCCGTGTGATGGCCCTCGATATGTTCAAAGAGGTCTAAAAATTGTTTTCCATACACATACACACATTACAAAATGAGTTCGCATGATTTGTATGACCCGTTAATCGGAGGTTCGGTCGCGTCAAAGCGAGGAGTAATTAACAGCACTTTTGTCTGTGGTCGTTGAAGATTAGAATCCCCACGATCAATAAATCATTGCCCACCATCGGGCAGGGGGAATCTGTACACGCTTGGATGCGCATCCATCTTCATGGGATGACGAAAAACACCCTACAAAGTTATTAGGGCTTTAAAATGAAGAAATGGTTTGCGCATGAGAGATGCCTTCTACATGAGAACTAGCTGGAAGGGGGGAAGAAGACGCTGAAAAGTAATTGTAGTTGTAACGACTGAAGTAATGATGGAGCTATTGTAGATATACATTTGTTGCTAGCTATTGTTTTGGACCAAGAGAATCCTGCTTTCAGAGGTTGCCAGAGAGAATACCCCTTTGAGTTGTAATTTTTCTGTCTATTTGTGTATCTGAAGTCAAATATTTCTGTTTTTTTAAGTTTGGTGTTCAAGTTGTGGTGTGGGGTTTGATGCTGAAAAGGTTGTATAGTCTAATAGCTAACAATTTTTTCCGATGGGATTGTCTCTCTTGAACCCTTTTTTCATCAAAAATATTTATCCTTTTTGAATTAGAAGATACGATCAAATCTACACTACTACAATAGGGGGTTGGCGCAACGGATTTATCCGTAGGGGCAAACCACTGCCCCTACGGATATAGCCATAGGGACATAAAATTCCTGTTAGTTATACATATGCCCTAGAGGCCATTACTGTACATACGATGTATATTGTTGTGGATGCTTGGACACATATAGGGAGGACTTTCTTTCTCGACATGATAGTATACTATCTGGTTGCTCTTTATCTTAACATGTACATTGATTGTATCTTTATTACATGTTGGTAAAGCCCTTAGGATGACTACTTGACTGCCAGAATTATGATGCGGATCATACTAATGGGGACAGAGAAGTCGCTAAGTACATCCTTCAAATGTTCCTAGTCGTGGGTGTATCGAGACAGGGCATCGATATACCGAGTAGACTCGACCCATGTAGATGGGTGATAGATGATCCCATATCCATTGGTGTTTGACATCAGAGACGGTATACGGGTGCTCAGTGGAAACTGGGTACACTGAACGGGCTCGCCGAGAACACCCAAATAGTATTATACCTCACGTCAGATGGCAATTCTTTGGTGACACCGGTACAGGTTAGTTTGTACACCCGAGATCGTCATGGAGCCTTATGTGATTCCCACTGTGCTTAGATTTCCACCTTAGCACGTTCAGGAGAACGTGCAAAAAAGTGGCTTTTGGGTACAGTCATGAATCATATGGAGGCAATGAGCGATAGGAGGGGTTTCGTCTCTCCCGGTATTGGGAGTTGATGTTGCGCTGTACTCGATTAAGTATAACAGGAAGTCCCTCGCCAGGGCTGCTTCAGCGATATACTGGTAAGTGTTATCAGTAGTTTCTCGACCCGTTATAAGCCTCATCTCGACACGACTTATCGAGTTACTGGGGTCTGACGTTTACCACCCCTAGACGAGATATGCGACATATCAGACGAAGAGACCGGACTGTACGGTAGTGTTACCGATTGGATCCGTAGGAGTATGAGCAGGCTTGCTTGTTGATCTTCTGATCACTCAATACTCGGGTGGCCGTTACGTTTAGCAGACCGCTTGCGGCTTGTGGGTGTTTGAAATGATCATCATCTACTGCCAGCGTATTGATGAGTCTTTAGGGTCCTGCATAGAGCTTTCATGGCTCAAGCGAAATGGAGTAGGAGCACATATGCGATATGTGCGGGACCGAGGTTGATACGATATGAGATACCGTATTCTATTCTCGCGATTTGTGATATTGGTCGGTTATATGCGATATAGCCGGGTTATCTGATCAAGTGTTGATTCGATAAGTTGTTAAATATGATAATAGTTGTTTATATGTGATATAGCTGGATTATTAAATCAAGAGTTGATTTGATAATCTAATGTATAATTATATATTTGATATATTACATTACATTAACTAGTATTAGTTCACTTATGATTTCTTTTCTCACTAGTTTGTGCATGTGTATATATGTGATATATATTAGTGTACAAAATATTGTGTCATATTTGATGATACATGGACATGGGTGTGTGTATGACTTACACCATGCTTGGTTTAATTGCTAGGGTTTTATTTATTTATGTATTTCTAAAATTAAATGATTTTGTTATGGATGATAAGCTTGTAGAAGCTTGTAGTTCTTTGACTAAGTCTTCAAGTTTTGTTTTACCTAAGATATTTGTTAACCCTACCAATTAACCTAGCCTTGGTTAAGTCTCTACAAAGGTTAAGTATATGATACTTAACTCACCCATGGTTCTAATTCTCTACTTGATTTTATCATGAGAGTTTTTCATCATCTTCTTCCTCAAGCTCACTAGCTTCCATGGAGATGAGAAAAATGAGTGAGAAAATGATTTCTAAAGTGACAAAAATTCCTACTTCATCATCCTCTACTACTTACCATTTAGTATAGGGTGTTTGCTTCACTAATTTCATAATTAGTGAAGAGATAGCTTGGGTTAGTGTCTCCTCGACGTAGATCATCTTCAGCCTCGAAGAGTTCAAAGCAAGCTTCTTCTATTCTTCTTGTGGAGCCTCTCTTGACCCCGAAGTTCATGATCGCAGCGAAGGGATGATTTCTCGGAGCTAATGAAGAGAAGGACCGGTCTACAAAAGTTGTATTCCTTATTCTCTTTTAATTGCAAAGTGTTTGCATTTTTATTCCGTCAATTTCTAGTATACGATTCTAAGTTAGGGTTAGGTTGAACGGAAAATTTTTGAATTTTGCATAGACGATACCTTCCGAAACCTTGCTGCCGTACTAGGGAACCCTGCAGTGGTATCAGAGCCATGTTAGAAATTTATATGGATTTTTTTAAGATTATGAAACCGAAATACTCCGAAACTTGCAATGCCAAAACTTCCTTGCTGTCGTTTTTAAAATGTTGTCAAAAAATATTTTAAACAAGTACAGAGTGATGTATAAGATATATCAAGAACACCATAAAAAATTTAGGGGGTCTGCTCGGTTTTAGGCCGAGATCACCTAGGTCATGGCCGACCACTTTTTCCAGAATGCCCTGAAATGTTTTTTGTGTTCCAGTTACTTGGTTTTGGTGTTTCAGGTGTTGTTTGTTTTTGCTAATTTTTCATATGATGTAATTCTACACTATAAGCAAATCAGAGTGTTTTGTATTCATAGTTTTAACATTGTTTCGGGTTATTCACATATTGTCTAGGCGGAGTTTAAAAGTTCGATCGAATGTTATAAACCCATTTTTCCAATTTTAACGTATTCGGAAAAATATGCAAGTAATTCTATGAACCCTCTAAAAGAATGAAACCCTAATTCGACTTTTTGGATCATGGAACCGCGGTCATACCCTAGGGTTTGCCGCAGTTCCGTGGAGACATGAGTGAGGCTTGGGTCTGCCCTTCTACGGCAGGTGCATTGGTACTGTGGCATATTCTGCGTATTACTAAAACTGTGCTCAAGTGTTGAGCTGTCGGGAAATTGTGGGACTTTGATGAATCGATCGAAATGTTTAACGTCGTCCGGATATTATGTGATGGGATACAATATTTGGAATCCACAAATGTAGTTATGAGATAACTATTTTGAATTTTATAAATCTAGCACTTTAGTCTCATTTGATCGGTTGCCACGGGATTTTGATGTGATCAAAAGTCCGTCGCAATCACGTAGTGTATGCGGATACTCGCCGGGTAACATTATTAGATAGTCATGCCCCATAGCCCCGACCAAGTGACTGTAAGAGAACCCCGTCGCCAAAAGCATCTGTTTGGGTGCTCGCAGCAACGGTGTTCCGCCTTAGTGCACTTCATCGACGGCATCGGGGGGTGCGGCCGTATACGAAAGTTTCCGACGAGCATTCGATCAGGTTGTCGGGAATCTTGTTGAATTGCCCGACTTGATATTAAAAGGTGCTTTGAATATCGAGACTAAAATGCAGGGTTTATAATTGTTAGGCATGCGATGTCTAAGGAATTCATTTCGTTAAGCATGTGATGTCTAAGGTGGTTGTTGATTCCAACTGTTGTAGTTTTTCACTTTCTTTTCTGCGACCCTAAGTGTAATATGTGGTGTATCGCCGGTTTCGGTGCTATATATCAACGACAACTGGGATACGCATATTTACTTACGTTGATGACATGTGATATTATGTGTTGCTGTGATATGTTATATTGGATCGTCGTGTTTTGAATAGCTGGGGGTTTTATGTGAGATGAGAGTTTTTCATTTTCATTCATGTAAAATTCATTGTATGTAATATTCTTTTATTGGGGCACTTCCGGGTTAAGGATGATGTCACCATTGTATATTATTTACTTTTCCGCATTAGGATAGACCTAAGTCAGGGAGCACAAGTAACCGGGTTTTAGGGTCCAGTGGGAGACCATCTCGAGGAGTCGAGACCGGGTCTCCTAACTCTATAATTAGTAGGGTTGCTTGCAGCTCTCATAGGGGTCTAGGGATGTGGGTTTGGCTTTTCATCACGACCGTGGAATCCGTGTTTTATACAAGCTTAATTTAAAAGATGGAAATCCTAGTATATCCAATATTTCATATGTTATTTTCTGCTGCGATATCTGAGATGTGATCACTGTATATGTTTAGATAGA
Source organism: Agapanthus africanus (assembly GCA_030015575.1). NCBI lineage: Eukaryota > Viridiplantae > Streptophyta > Magnoliopsida > Asparagales > Amaryllidaceae > Agapanthus > Agapanthus africanus. Next base: position 373,035,234 of record CM057343.1, on the reverse strand, counting down.
TACTGGATATAGGATATGTGATATATTATATAGACGTTGCTTATATTTTACACCCGTGCTAGCCCTGCCCCGCTCTGCCATTAGTTACCTAACCTAACGGTGCACGAGGGGACATCGAGGCAAATGCGGATGGTATAAGCGTACGTTGTATTTATCTGTGATGTTTAGGTAACTTAAAATGATGGGACTTCATTAATGAGATTAATGAAATGAAATAAACCTAAGGATGTTATAGAAACTTGTCTCGAAAACTGGTAGCTCTAGTTCTTGCTTTGCATAGCGGTATTCCTTGTAGAATATCCAGCACCTTATTCGATAAGGAAAGAGCCGAGATCCCTTCACCAAGAGTGACCTCTTTAGCAATAACTAGCAGATGCTACACCCTCGGTTTGGATTTTGATTGCTTCTATAGTTTTTGCTTTGTATAGTGGTATTTGTGAAATATCCTGCACCTTATTCGATAAGGAAATAGCCGAGATCCCTTCACCGGGAGTGACCTCTTTAGCAAAACTAGTAAAATCCTCAAAAACACTCCTTTTAAAATTCACTCGATTCTACAACGATATCAAGTTCATTACGCAAAGGGTTTTCCTAAAAAAATTATCGTAACCCTCCGTCATTTCAGATAGGTAATAGTTATTATTCGTGCTGCATTTATTGACCTCAATCAAGGCGTAGTGTGCCGTAGCTGATTAGTGCTTATCTGCATAGCATATGATGTGATTGATTTAGGGTAGTCGTGCGACCTTGTTGACTTCTGTTAAGGGTCGTGCGGGTGGGTTTACATCAAACAGGAAATGAGGGGTTGAACTTGACTAGCAGCCTATAGTTTGTTGACCTCTGTCAAGGTCATAGGACGCTTGGGGAAAAATATTATCGGGAATTTCAAGTGTTGAAATTTTCAATGGGATTGCATACCTCCCATGAGATAGTTGGATCCTGATACCCATTGCGAGTAAGAGTTACTCCTGGGAGAATTTTACACATTACGATTAACCGATCAAGTAGGTGTCTAGAAAGATGTCCACAGGGTTACGCCCCTAGGAAAACGAGATTTATTTTAATTAGGTCCGTGCGAAAGCACGGGGAACCTCCCTCAAAGTACCGACACTGGCCTGGCCGAAAGATTGGCGAACTTGTAGGGTGTAATTAATCTCGGCTAGTCTTTCCTTTTAGGGATTGAAGGAAGATTTGACTAAAACAGTGGGAGCCATCCTGATTAGATAAAATAATAACCAATCTAATCTTGCAAGAGCGCACGCAGAGTGTTTTTTTCTCTTTCCCTCCAGGTAGCGACCATGTCACGCCTTAATCAAGATAATAATATGGAGGTATTGACCAACCCCGCTTGTCATACTAAGCTAGGGGAACGTTGGTCCCGCTCCAACTTATAACTGTTTTAAGACCGAGCAAGAAATAGGGGATCACCAGGATTCCCGTACCGCCCAAACGAAGAAAGTGCATGATGATGCATCTTCTTCGGGTGTATTCATTACAAAGAATTGTTTCTCAGTTTTTTTACGTCCTGGGTATGAGATACCGGATCAGGATCCCATATATATAATATGTTATATGGGCTACAGATAGGTAGAGAGCTGAGAATGGATGATAAGTTTCAAGAGTTGGAAACGGTGCAAGTGTTGCAGCCAAGATTTTGGCAGTTATCACCCAGTATTACCAAATACATTGATTTTGAACGAATGTTATTAGATACCGAACCTGATATACAATATCATATCAGTCTCTTTATTTAGTAAAGAAAGATATAATTTTGTATTGTTGGATAATGTTTTGAACATTTCCTATATCAAGAGTTGATCGGTTCAGGTACGTTATCTAAAAGCATATACGTTCTAAATCAAACTACAGTTCTTAACGTACAAAACACACACAAGATGAAGAGTTCAGAAATGAACGGATACTTCTTGAGGCATTGTAGACTAGGTCATATCAAATGCGACCCGACTAGTTAAGTTACATAAAGATGCATATTTAAATCGGTTTGAATTTACATCTTGTGAAACTTTCCAATCATGTCACAAAGATATGATGACCATAGCTCCGTTTATTAGAAACAGAGAAAGAGTTGGTGAACTCTTGGGATTGATACATGATAATGTATGAAGGTCCCCTGTCTACACATGACAGGATTGGTTCTTTGTACTTCATTACATTCACTGATGATCTCTCAAGATTCGCACATGTGTTCCTGTTGAAACACAAGTCTGAAACTTTTGAGAAATTAAAAGAATATAAGTTAGAAGTAGAGAACCAAAATGGGTATAAGTATTATGTTCTTTGATGTGATCAGGGAGGAGAATACTTGAACACGGAGATCCTGGACTATTTTAAAAGAGAATGAAATTCTCTCTCAACATTACTCCTCTGTATATACCACAGCACGTTAGTACATCAGGGCGGAGCAATCGCACCCTATGAGATATGGTGTGCTCTATGATGAGTAATACTGAGAAGCCTATTTCCTTTTGGGGGTTATGCACCTGTGAAGCGGCATATCTATTGAATAGTGTTCCAACCAAATGAGGTGCCTACCACTCCATATGTGATATGGTATAGGAAGAGCCCATCACTTAAGAAAATTAAGATTTGGGGTTGTCCGGCCTATGTCTAAAAGCGAAATCCGGACAAGCTCAAGGCAAGGTCAGTTCTGTGGAAATTTGTTGGATATCCTAAGCAAATGCAAGGGAATATCTTCTACCACACTGAGGAGTAAAAGGTGTTTTGTTTCTCGGCATGCCACCTTTTGAGAAAGGGAATTTCTTATGAAGAAATTAGTGGTCATGAGGTAGAACTGGAAGAAGTTCCAGCTATATAAACTACAGCTGATGATTTGGTAGAACCGGAGGATTCAATAGATCCCGACGAACCTCAGCCTCTTCGCCGATCTGGTAGGGTTCCTCACCCACCTGGGAGATACTTCGGTTTTCTCTATGACGGTGGGTGCCAGGATTGCATCATGAGATGATGACCCAACTAGTTTCGAGCAGGCCATCAGGAGTGAGGACTCTGTAAGAATGGCTGGATGCTAAGCGATCTGAGATGGAATCTATGTATACCAACAAAGTATGGACTTTGGTTGCTATATCTTAAGGGTTAAATCCCCATCAGGAGAAAGTATATCTTGAGAAGATTACTTGGTGTACATGGAAAAGTTGAGACTTTCAAAGCTAAGGCTTGTTGTAAAAGGTTCTCGTCACTGACCAGGTATGGATTTTGATGAAACCTTTTCTACCGCCTATGTTTAAGTCCATCCAGATCCTACTTTCCATTGCTACATATCATGACTACGATATCTGGCAGTTGGGTGTCATGACTGCTTTTCTAAATAGTGATTTAGAAGAGAGCGTCTATAAGTACACATCCAGAGGGCTTCATAGACAGTGGGAGCAGCGGAAACGTGTGCAAGTTGCTTTATGAGTTAAAGCAGGCATCGCGGAGTTGGAACATCTATTTTGATGTGATAGTCAAAGCGTTTGACTTCATCAAAATGGCAGATGAAGCTTCTATATACAAAAAGGTAGTAGGGAGTATGGTGGTGATCCTCGTATTGTATATGGATGATATACTCTTGATAAGAAAGGAGTTTCATATGCTACACTTGGTCAATCTCCTCTTATCACAAGGATTCTCCATATAGGATCAAGGTAATACCTCCTAAATACTGGGTTTTGGATCTATGAGATAGATCTAAATGGATGTTAGGATTCTCACTAGGTGTAGTAAGATGGTATCAATCGATCTTGAGGAAAATCACTGGAAAGCTTCCAGGGTGGTAAGGTTGACTTAATGTCAGTCACAGGCATTGTCTTTACCCTCGGTGGAGGGACGGTATGTTGGAAGAGTTCCAAGCTAGATACCGTGACATACTAGACGATAAAGGCTGGATACATTGCTACCAAGGAGTTAGTCTGGATATATATAAGTTCATGAGATGAACTTCGTTCCTACCATTGTGTGACAATAGAGCTATGGCTTTGGCCTAGAAACCCCTGTCCCATCAGAGATCTATTCTTAGGAAGTATCAACTGATCATGGAGATAGTTGATCTCTAGGGAGATCGAGGTTAGGAGAGTAGACACATAGAAGAACAGGGCGGATCCACTAACAAAAGGCCTATTCCCAGGAGAGACTTTTATGGGATGGTTGAGTATGAGATATTTCAACCACTGCTGATAGATGGGTATGAGATGCTACAACAGATGGCCCTAGTGCAAGTGGGATATTGTTAGTTATATGTATTCCCTAGAGGCCATTACTGTACATACGATGTATATTGTAGTGGATGCTTGGACACATATAGGGAGGACTTTCTTCCTCGACATGATAGTATGCTATCGGGTTGCTCTTTATCTTAACATGTACACTGATTGTTGCTTTATCACATGTTGGTAAATCCCTTAGGATGAGTACATGACTACCAGGATTATAATGCAGATCATACTAATGGGGACAAAGTAGTTGCTAAGTACATCCTTCAAATGTTCCTAGTCGTGGGTGTATCGAGACAGGGCATCGATATACCAGAGTAGACTAGCGTATAGCTTCTCGACCCATGTAGATGGGCGATGGATGATCACATATCCATTGGTGTTTGACATCAAAGACAGTATACGGGTGATCAGTGGAGACTGGGTACACTGAACGGACTCGCCGAGAACTCCCAGATGGTATTATACCTCACATCAGATGGCAGTTCTCTGGTGACACTGGTACAGGTTAGTCTGTAGACCCTGGATCGTCATGGAGTCTTGTGTGATTCCCACTGTGCTTTGATTTCCACCTTACCACGTTCAAGAGAACGTTATAAATGGTGGCTTTTAGGTACAGTCCTGAATCACATGGAGGCAATGAGCGATAGGCGTGGTTTCGTCTCTCCCGGTATTGGGAGTTGATGTTGGGTTGTTCTGTAAGTGCACGGCGGCGCCCCGGCCGTCAATCCGACGCCGGAATGCGGAAGCGGTGAAAAACTTTAATTTTGCGGACTTAGCAAACCGGCACCCCCGCGCACTAAACACCCGGATCGTAACCATTAACAAGTCTAAGCTAACTAGAAGACGGGTTAGAGATATACCGAGTGATCCGAGTCCTCCGGTCTTCTCGTCGTCGTCCCGATCTCTCGCGGAATGTCCGGTCTCCATCTCCTCGCCGGAAGGGCACCACGTCGCCTGCATCTTTTACGGGCTCCCACCTCAATACCGAGGCAACTCGGGCACGAAGCTGGCTAGTCGACGTGCCGAAGATTTGCTGCAGGATGTGTAGTGAAGTTGTCTCTTTGGGGTTTAGGATGGTTGCCATGATGGAGGAATTTTGCACAAGGATTTTTCATGAACACTTGATGAAAAATGGAGCTTGCCATGGAATAAAATGAGCTCGGCCAAATCAAGAGAAAAGGCTCTCTGGAAAAAGAAATGAAGCCTGCACACCAAATGACATGAATGTGTGTATGAATTAATCCAAAGGAAAATAAATTCCTTCACAGCACCATTCCAGCACACACTAATATGGGATGGCCCACCAAAAATGATCATGAAGAAATAATATCACACAATTAAACCTCTCTCTCTCTCCCTGGAAATCATGGCCGGCCCCACACAAATAAAACCTCACTCCAATCCCAAACAGTGGCCGGCCCCACACAAATTGTGGGTGAAAAAAAAATCAATTCTTTTTCAAGCAAGAGGTGAAAAAGGAAATGATAAACAACAAAGCCATACTCCACCAACCTCATCATCACAACAAAGTTCAAGGTATGGTGAGCCATCATGATACAAGGAAATATGCAAAGACCCCTTCCACAATTGCCTATTTGCAACAATGCAAATAAGCCCTCCTCCACCAATCTTCGGCCAATGAACGGAACAATGGAAATCGGCCGAAACGGAAAGCAAACTGGCAACTCCAAAAAACTGGTCCCGTAATAAATTACAGGAAAAACCCCGATACTGTGCATACACACCCGCATCTGTATTTCGACCGAAATACAAAATGCAATGAGACAAAACTACACAATCAAATACTAAGATCCGGCTTAAGCCAAAGCCGGCTAGTAAAAACCGTCCGATCACGATCCGTGCAATACAGCACGTATCTGATCGAACCCTGCCATATCTCCATACGGCATCTACAGCGTTTCGCCCGAAAGCTTGAGTAACTGAAAGTGTGGTGGACTCTAAAGACTCGTCAATACTATGGCTGTGGATTTAACCACCAGCACGTCAGAGGTATAAGCCAATACGTGACGGGCCACCAGCTATTGACCAAAAGGGACGTCGATGAGCGAACTCATCCTGACACCCTACTGAGCCTGTCAGTGACAATATCCGTGCAGTCCGGTCCGTTCGTCTATGAGCATCGCATGGCGAGCCTAGGGGGTTGGTAAAAGTCAGACCCCCAAAAGCGGTACAAGTCGTGTCGGAGTGTAGCCCAGAACACCCTGAGATACTACTGGAATACCTACCAGTAAATCTCCTTGCCTTGGCCAAGGACTTCGTGTAATGGCTCTCCTAGACACAGCACGACCTCACCCCCAATACCGGGAGAGACGAACCCCTGAAGATACGCTCACTGCCTCCATGTGGCTCGGGACTGTACCCAACTAAAACCTGTTTGCACGACTCCTTTGAGCCGTGGTAGGGTAGTAATCAAAGTACAGTGGGAACTCACACGAGACAAATGACGATCCCCAGGTCGATGAACTAACCTGCACACATGTCACCAGGGAACTGCCATCTGACGTCTGGTATATGACCAACTAGCATGTTCCCGGCGAGTCCTGTCCGGTGTATTCATAACCCAATGAGCACCTGTATACATCTTAGGTGATCCAACTGACACCAGTGGCTTGTGAGACCGGCCACCGCCCCTCGTCGGGGTCTCGACTGTATACACTAGTCTACGATGGAGTATCGATGCCCTATCTCGAAACTCACACGACTAGGGACCATTTAAGGATATGCTTATAGACTACCAGCTCCCACGTATATGATCGCCCTCATACTGCTGGTGGTCAAGCAAGAATCCTAGGGGCTCTATCAACGTGTAATAGCAACTTGTCAGGTCACCTAAAACAGTACACGATGATAAAGGTAAACCAGATAGCATACTATCATCTCGAGTAAGACTGTCCTACCGGGATAGGTCCTCCCTCAATCACCGCAATCACGTGCCTGTGATCCAATAATTGACTCTGAGGGCATTATCTCCAACAATCTCCCACTTGCACTCAAGGCTAATTATTGCGATGTCGCATACTCACAGCACGTGTGATACCGAGCACCCAACTCTTCTACTAGTCAGTCTCACAAAGCTCGCTTGCGAAACTATTGCGTTCGAGGAATAGCCTTAGTGAGTGGATCCGCTTTGTTGTCTCTTTCCATGTCTCTCTATATCTCAAGTTCGCGGAGAAAGCCATCTCCCGAAATGAGCAATACCTGTCTTACAATGTATCTGGATGTCTGATGGGACATAGCTCATAAATGAACTCCAAATCCAAACTTCTTAGACTGTATCGTCAACTGAACTTAATCAGTATCCTGCGCCATGCCACCCTCAGTATTGCCTTGGACCACTTATCCAAAACACTGCCCCTCGTCAGAGGGAAAATTATAGCTCTGACAACCTCCTTGTCGTCCATGTCACCTTGGAAGCCTGGAATGATAACTGTCTCCCACATGAGGCTGTCGTTATCATATCCCTAGAACATCCACTTATGTTCTAAAACTGTTTCCGACTGTTTCTCCAGGATCAGGTCAATATCAACTTATTGCATCTAGTGCAAGAACAACATCTGGTGTGGTACTTGACATCTCATGATTGACTCAATTGCCTGAGCAAGTGATCTGCCAATCATGCACGTCCCTCTCCCCTTTAGTCTGTAAGACACCTTTAGAGAGGGTGACTCCATTACCTGCAGGTGCACTACCGTGCCAGGAGTCGTCCATCCTAAATACTCTTAGAATGCTGTCAAGTACCCTGATTGGGAAATCACCCAAATCTAGATCTAAAACCATAGATCTAGTAACCAGTATGTCTGATATAATGTCCAAGTCCCATGTGGAGAAACCACTGTGTGACGACCAAAGTATAACCGATTGTAGTATAGGAGTTTCCTTTCCTACTTTGTGTATGTCATCCAAATACCAGGATATCACACCCTACTACTTTCTCAACAGATCCATCCCCTATTCTGATGAAGTCAAATCTATGACTGTCACATCAGAAATAGATGATCTATCTCCGCTACTTTGCTTTAGTCTATAAATAGACATAAGCCAACTGTCCACCAATGCTTCCGCTGCTCCTACTGACTACGACAACCCTTTGCCAGAGTCATATACACGTACACTTCTAAAACTAGTTTAGAACGACGCTATAATCATCCTCCCGCCGGATCTCGTAACCTGGAACAACAGCAATGGTAATTGTGGGTAAACAAGAACTTCCCTGTCACCGTCCTTGAGGCTACCGTAGTACCTCTCGGGTGCTTGAAGTTACCCACCGTATCTGCGGAGTGGCCAATGGAATATCAATCCAGATTGAATCTTTAGGTTCCTGTCAAATCTTCAGTAATCGTTTGTGGTTTTGGAATCACTTCCAGTTCTACCATACTCCCACTACTGTTTTCTGAAAAAATCCATTTTTAATAAAACTGTGGCGAGTATAGAACAATATCGCTATTGTTCTTCCAGATGGTAGAAAATCAACCCTCGTCATAGCCTGGGTCAACCCACAAACAGCAATTACAGAAACGTGCCTTGAGTTGTCCAGTGTCTGGTTTTAAGCATAAACCGGACAACTCCCCGTACCTTAACACCGTTAAGATATGAACTGTTCTATATCCAATATAGAACCAGAGGCACTGATTTAATTGAACCAGATTCAAATCATGCAGCTGTCTCCAGTGCATGTCAACTAAATGGAAAGAGGACGATCAGCGTTACTCAACTTAAGAATACTTCCAATTATGAGTAACCTGAAAGAGAAGCAAGATCTCTAAATCATTACTATCAACTGAATACCATACACAAGTATCTACATCTTCTATCACTTTGAAGAATCCCGATACTTGCAATATCTGGTTCTCTACTTTATTCAAATACCTACAACTTCTCAAAATTCAGACCCTGTGTTTCGAAGAAACACCTGTCTAAAAACTAGAGAAGTCATAAGTAAACCGAATATAGTACGAGGACCAACCCCTCTGTCCTGATGGACCCTGGACAACATACAATACTCTGTATAAGTCCCTTGAGTCTGATAACTCATTCACTGTGTGTCGTAGGTTGAAAACTGTACTTTTGGTTAAGAAGAATTACACCGCTGTTTAATGCTCCTTACCTAACCATCCACTGATATAGGTAAATGTCGTAGACATAATTTCAGAAAGGTATATCTCACTCTATGAAAATAGACGTACAGATATATCAATTTGAAATTGGTGCATAAAAGCGGATATTCAAAACCAAATATTTGCCGACCGGCAAACAACCCAGGTGATTTCCTCAAATATCACCGATTACAACGAATCCCGATATAATGAGGATGATCACCCAATTCCCAATAACCTACTCGCACTCATCATCTGTAAAACCATACAAATGTGAGAATCATACTTGGTAAATACATACCCTGGAGTAAGTATCTAATCGGGAAATCAGTTTTCCATTAACAGTACACAGTGAAACTGAAACATTGAAATGTTTCGTTGGGGTTTCCTGGTATTCCTAGTAATGCCTCATCCATTATCCAGATTCACAACTGTAACCGTATAATTCTTTGCCACCTCTCCAAATCCCTTCATATGTCTTTAGTCATTACCTTCTGTACACCCCTTTAGGCCAAATGGTTTTCTTCCTTCCCTACCGTTCGGCACCAGCCTATGGTTTGGAAGAAGACTATCCAATAAGCATAATGGGTGTACTGTCCCAATCCTAGGAACACTCGCAATGCGAGAGAAGGTGAAGATAAAAGACACCTGAATAAATCTTATTCCTATTTCTCCTGGACCAGAATCCATCCCCGAACTGGAACAAGTTCCTTTCGAGTTCGTATATAACCATACGATGGAGTATCCAATAAACTGTGGATCTTCGTAGTGACACGGAGTGTCCTGGAGAAATACAAAGGTGATTTAGGATTGGCGAATGAATACTTGGTTTGTTCGTGAATATCTGTTGCAATTTACTTTACCCTCTTACTAATCCCTTGCTTTGTCTTAACTCAATACCTTCTGTACACCATCGTTAGGCTAATTGGTTTTCTTCATTCCCTACCGGTCGGCACCAGCCTAAGGTTTGGAAGAAGACTATCCAATTTGCGTAATAGGTGTACTACTCCTAAACCAAGGAGTACTCGTAACCTGAGAGAGGGTAAAAGGAAAAGACAACTGAATAGTCCTATCCGTTTTCTCCAGAACCGGAAACCATCCTCGAATAAATCCCTTCGAGTTCGTATCTAACCATACGATGGTTTTGTCCAATGGAAGTGGACGTTCGTAGCAATACGGGGTGTCCTGGAGAAAAGGGTAAAAGTAGGAGTGGCAATGAGGTTTGCAACTCTGACAATCCGAAAGCCAGTATTAAGAAGGTTCGGTCAACTTGGTCACTGAGTCATAGTCTTAGGGTCAGGTCAATGGTCGCTGCCAAAGAGAGAGAGAAAAGAAACACTCAGCGTGCACTCTAACCTAGATCAGAATGGTTACCAATTTATCTAATCTGGAATCCTCCCACTGTACCGTCAAATTCTCCTCCAAACCTGAAAGAAGAATTAGTCGGGGTTACCCGAGGAGTAAACTAACTCATCAGTGGGAATCGGGATCCAACTCTCATCGCATGACAACGTGACGGAATCCGCTCACGGTATCACACTCCAGAAGGTATGCGCATATCTGGCAAGTTTCAGTTCTTTTGAAACTCCCGATGTGTTTTCTGCCCCATGCTCTTATGACCTTGGCGTGAGGTCAAAATATCATAAGTCACATGTCAAGTTCTACCCATCATTATCCAGGTTAATTTGAATCCACCCGTACATACCCTTGACGTAGGCCAAAATAGTAGTACGACTGTCCCAAACCAACGCATCTATCTATGCAACAGATAAATACCCGGCAGCTACCAATCACTATGCCTTGGCGTGAGGTCAAAATACATAGCTTGAATACTACCGAATATTTAACTGAAATGATGGAGGGCTACGAATGGTTTCTGGCAAAAACCTTTAACGTAAAGAACTTGATATCGTCGAAGGAACGGATAGCTTTTAAAAATATAGTGACGAAAGCCGTTGCTAAAGAGGTCACTCCCGGTGAAGGGATCTCGGCTCTTTCCCCGTAGAATGGGGTGCAGGATATTCCAAATGAATACCGCGATGCAAAGCGAAAGTAATCGGCTATAGTGAAGTTAATGCCCTGACGCAAACTTCTGTCCAAGGGGTCACTCCCGGTGAAGGGATCTCGGCCCTTGCCTCGTCGACTGAGGAGCAGGATATTCCAACTGAATACCACGATGCAAAACAAAAGTGAACGTGCTTGCAATAACAGCTTTTTGAAAAGTGTTCCAACAACATCAGTTTAGGTTTGTTTTAACTTGCATTGATCCGAATCAATGCAGTCCCATCAATTGATCACACCAAAAAGAACGAAAATATACTGATGTACGTATATGCCATCCGCATTCGCCACTGGGTCCCGTCATTACCCGTTAGGTTAGCTAACTAACGACAGAGCGGGGACTGGACTAGCGCGGATGCAAAACATATACAACATCTACTAATATATATACCAATATATTATATTTCGCTAAAGGCGTGAAAAGAAATGCAACATCACAGAAAATGTACAGCATCACAGAAACAATACAGATATCTGGGATCCCCGGGTTTCACAGAGCCACTGCTGAAACCCGACGTTCCCCTGGTCGTGTGGATAGCCTGTGCAATGAAAACCTAGACCCCTACGGGCGCGGCAAGTCACCCGCCAAAACCTGAAGCGAGGCAGCCCCCTTCAGTACCGTGAATGGACCACCCAGCACTTCACGGAATCCGGCAACTTGGGCACCCCTCCTGGGTCAACCTGTACCCCCTACGAGTGCGGCGAATAGCCCGCCAATCCTAGAGTGAGGCACCCTCCGTCTCAATGCCATGAGATGCGGGCCCGTTGCCCTCTAGAACCCGGCTATCCGTGCACTACTCCGCGGGGTAATCCTAGTACAGAAAGTAAAATATACATACAACGGGTACATCGACCGCAACCTGGTCGTGCCCCAAAATAATAACACAATCAGGCAGTGACGGCAGTCCACATGTCGGACGCTCGCCCCGCAATATCAAATGTACATAATACAACCACAACTGTACTAGCATTGCATCCAGGCTATCCCCCACGACCGATCCGCAACATCACAGCAAAAACAAAACATCAACGTGAAAGTCACGTTCGCAAATCCGTCTAACCGGGCTATAGCAGTTAGACCGGATTTACCGATCGAGTGACATTCACGGTCGCAGATATAATGTAAATACTGTGAAAAATGTGTTTAAAATTTTCCGATTGATCAAAAATTAACAAGTGGGCCCCAAAACAATACTGCAGCACACACAGAAATACTTGGCCCAAATTTAATATTCCAAAACACCCAAAATAAGCCCAGAAGCCCACTGGAAAAATATGATACAGTGACGTCACCAATGCGCGGCGGAACCGCGGCCCAATGGGGGGTTTGGCCGCGGATCCGCGCTACATTGGTCGACTGACTGTGTCGAACTTTTCCAGTAACCTTATAATTTCCTGCACATCAATTTTATACAACCTGAAAAATTTTTCGACACCAAAAATTTCCAACAGAAAACTGATGTGTACATAAATTGGGTTTTTGGAATTTTGATCGATCGGAACTGAAATACACATTACACAAAGCTAGACTAAGTTAATGGCGAGGCTCTGATACCACTGTAAGTGCACGGCGGCGCCCCGGCCGTCAATCCGACGCCGGAATGCGGAAGCGGTGAAAAACTTTAATTTTACGGACTTAGCAAACCGGCACCCCCGCGCACTAAACACCCGGATCGTAACCATTAACAAGTCTAAGCTAACTAGAAGACGGGTTAGAGATATACCGAGTGATCCGAGTCCTCCGGTCTTCTCGTCGTCGTCCCGATCTCTCGCGGAATGTCCGGTCTCCATCTCCTCGCCGGAAGGGCACCACGTCGCCTGCATCTTTTACTGGCTCCCACCTCAATACCGAGGCAACTCGGGCACGAAGCTGGCTAGTCGACGTGCCCAAGATTTGCTGCAGGATGTGTAGTGAAGTTGTCTCTTTGGGGTTTAGGATGGTTGCCATGATGGAGGAATTTTGCACAAGGATTTTTCATGAACACTTGATGAAAAATGGAGCTTGCCATGGAATAAAATGAGCTCGGCCAAATCAAGAGAAAAGGCTCTCTGGAAAAAGAAATGAAGCCTGCACACCAAATGACATGAATGTGTGTATGAATTAATCCAAAGGAAAATAAATTCCTTCACAGCACCATTCCAGCACACACTAATATGGGATGGCCCACCAAAAATGATCATGAAGAAATAATATCACACAATTAAACCTCTCTCTCTCTCCCTGGAAATCATGGCCGGCCCCACACAAATTGTGGGTGAAAAAAAAAATCAATTCTTTTTCAAGCAAGAGGTGAAAAAGGAAATGATAAACAACAAAGCCATACTCCACCAACCACATCATCACAACAAAGGTCAAGGTATGGTGAGCCATCATGATACAAGGAAATATGCAAAGACCCCTTCCACAATTTCCTATTTGCAACAATGCAAATAAACCCTCCTCCACCAATCTTCGGCCAATGAACGGAACAATGGAAATCGACCGAAACGGAAAGCAAACTGGCAACTCCAAAAAACTGGTCCCGTAATAAATTACAGGAAAAACCCCGATACTGTGCATACACACCCGCATCTGTATTTCGACTGAAATACAAAATGCAATGAGACAAAACTACACAATCAAATACTAAGATCCGACTTAAGCCAAAGCCGGCTAGTAAAAACCGTCCGATCACGATCCGTGCAATACCGCACGTATCTGATCGAACCCTGCCATATCTCCATACGGCATCTACAGCGTTTCGCCCGAAAGCTTGAGTAACTTAAAGTATGGTGGACTCTAAAGACTCGTCAACACTATGGCTGTGGATTTAACCACCAGCACGTCAGAGGTATAAGCCAATACGTGACGGGCCACCAGCTATTGACCAAAAGGGACGTCGATGAGCGAACTCATCCTGATACCCTACTAAGCCTGTCAGTGACAATATCCGTGCAGTCCGGTCCGTTCGTCTATGAGCATCGCATGGCGGGCCTAGGGGGTTGGTAAAAGTCAGACCCCCAAAAGCGGTACTAGTCGTGTCGGAGTGTAGCCCAGAACACCCTGAGATACTACTGGAATACCTACCAGTAAATCTCCTTGCCTTGGCCAAGGACTTCGTGTAATGGCTCTCCTAGACACAGCACGACCTCACCCGCAATACCGGGAGAGACGAACCCCTGAAGATACGCTCACTGCCTCCATGTGGCTCGGGACTGTACCCAACTAAAACCTGTTTGCACGACTCCTTTGAGCCGTGGTAGGGTAGTAATCAAAGTACAGTGGGAACTCACACGAGACAAATGACGATCCCCAGGTCGATGAACTAACCTGCACACATGTCACCAGGGAACTGCCATCTGACGTCTGGTATATGACCAACTAGCATGTTCCCGGCGAGTCCTGTCCGGTGTACTCATAACCCAATGAGCACCTGTATACATCTTAGGTGATCCAACTGACACCAGTGGCTTGTGAGACCGGCCACCGCCCCTCGTCAGGGTCTCGACTGTATACACTAGTCTACTATGGAGTATCGATGCCCTATCTCGAAACTCACACGACTAGGGACCATTTAAGGATATGCTTATAGACTACCAGCTCCCACGTATATGATCGCCCTCATACTGCTGGTGGTCAAGCAAGAATCCTAGGGGCTCTATCAACGTGTAATAGCAACTTGTCAGGTCACCTAAAACAGTACACGATGATAAAGGTAAACCAGATAGCATACTATCATCTCGAGTAAGACTGTCCTACCGGGATAGGTCCTCCCTCAATCACCGCAATCACGTGCCTGTGATCCAATAATTGACTCTGAGGGCATTATCTCCAACATGTTCTCGATTGGCTATAACAGGAAGTCCCTGGCCAGGGCTGCTTCAGAGATATACTGGTAAGTGTTATCAGTAGTTTCTCGACCCGTTATAAGCCTCATATCGACACGACTTATCGAGTTACTGGGGTCTGACGTTTACCACCCCTAGACGAGATATGCGAAAAATCAGACAAAGAGACCGGACTGTACGGTAGTGTTACCGATTAGATTCGCAGGAGTATGAGCAGGCTTGCTTGTTGATCCTCTGATCGCTCAATACCCAGGTGGCCGTTATGTTTAGCATACCGCTTGCGGCTTGTGAGTGTTTGATATGATCATCATCTACTGCCGACGTATTGATGAGTCTTTAGAGTCCTTTACAGAGGTTTCCTGGCTCAAGCGAAATGGAGTAGGAGCACATATGCGATATGTGCGGGACCGAGGTTGATACGATATGAGATACCGTATTCTATTCTCGCGATTTGTGATATTGGTCGGTTATATGCGATATAGCCGGGTTATCTGATCAAGTGTTGATTCGATAAGTTGTTAAATATGATAATAGTTGTTTATATGTGATATAGCTGGATTATTAAATCAAGAGTTGATTTGATAATCTAATGTATAATTATATATTTGATATATTACATTACATTAACTAGTATTAGTTCACTTATGATTTCTTTTCTCACTAGTTTGTGCATGTGTATATATGTGATATATATTAGTGTACAAAATATTGTGTCATGCTTGATGATACATGGACATGGGTGTGTGTATGACTTACACCATGCTTGGTTTAATTGCTAGGGTTTTATTTATTTAAGTAATTCTAAAACTAAATGATTTTGTCATGGATGAGAAGCTTGTAGTTCTTTGACTAAGTCTTCAAGTTTTGTTTTACCTAAGATATTTGTTAACCCTACGAATTAATCTAGCCTTGGTTAAGTCTCTACAAAGGTTAAGTATATGATACTTAACTCACCCATTGTTCTAATTCTCTACTTGATTTTATCATGAGAGTTTTTCATCATCTTCTTCCTCAAGCTCACTAGCTTCCATGGAGATGAGAAAAATGAGTGAGAAAATGATTTCTAAAGTGAAAAAATCCCTACTTCATCATCCTCTACTACTTTCCATTTAGTATAGGGTGTTTTCTTCACTAATTTCACAATTAGTGAAGAGATAGCTTGGGTTAGTGTCTCCTCGACATAGATCATCTTCGACCTCGAAGACTTCAAAGCAAGCTTGTTCTATTCTTCTTGTAGAGCCTCTCTAGAACCCGGAGTTCATGATCGCAACCAAGGTATGACTACTCGGAGCTAATGAAGTGAAGGACCGGTCTACAAAGGTTGTATTCCATATTCTTTTTTAATTGCAAACTGTTTGCATTTTCATTCCGTCGATTTCTAGTATATAATTCTAAGTTAGGGTTAGCTAGAACGGCAAATTTTTAAATTTGGCATGGACGATGCCTCCCGAAACCTTGCTGTCGTGCTAGGGAACTATGCAACTCCCCCGTAGGTGCAAAGGCCACAAGTGCAAGTTTTCTTCCTAAGCATGCCCCTACGGAATAATAATTGCTCCTATGCCTTAATCCGTAGAGACATTTTTCCCTACGAATTAATCAGTAAGGCCTGATAAATATTTTAATTTATTGGTTTATAAAATAAAATAATTGCCCCTACGGATTTATTCGTAGGGCCTGATTTGTACCCCTACAGATCAATCTGTAGGTCCAGATAAATGCCCCTACGGTTAAATTCATAGAGGTAAGTTTTACCCCTGTTACTGAGTTCATAGGGACAAAATATCAGGTATCCTGATATTTTGTCCCTACGGCTAACTGTGTAGGGGAAAACATTGGACCTACGGATTAATCCGTAGGGACAAAATATCAGGGTATTTTTAAAAAAGGGTTTCCTGTTATTTCCTCGTCCTGTGCACAATAATATATGCATCATATAACCAATTACAGAAATATTCATAATCACCATCTCACGCATAATATATAAAAGAAATAAACAAACAGAATACGATATCAAACTAAATTATCGTGAACAAGCAAACAACCACCAATATCGTCTAAAAAATATACAATATGTATCAGAGAAGTACATGCATTCTCAAAAATATAAAAAAAACTACCCTAGCTCGGTCCAGCTCCTCCGCCTCTAATAAACGTCGTAATCTGGCGCATCTGCTCCTCGTTGCAGCCCTGAGTCATCAAAAACTCGACTAATAAAGGAGCGGACTGTGCGAGAGTCTGAGCATGCTGTGGAGCTGCAGGAGTGGTCCGTGCAACCGCGGCCGAGGTAGTGGTTTGCGGAGCCACAGCCGAAGGAGATGCAGCCGAAGTAACCTGTCGCATCTGTTAAATTTTGTGTGTAATAAACGAGTAATAACGGTGTATTAGATTTTAGTCGATATCGTATCATTATCAGGTTATTGCGAAACCCCAATCTAAGTATACTTAGGGACTTAGGCCTCGTTTGGGTATCTTGTTTGGAAAACCATAGTATATTTTAATTAGATAGTTTTATGTAAGTATGATTGATCAAAGCTAAGTCTACAACCAAATAAGCTCAGGCTACTAATATTGCATATGTTACCATCTATAATGTGATATAATATTTTGCTATTAAGTAGTAAACGTACCATCTCCTTCAACTCCTCGACGGTGGTCTTCAAGGCGGCAACATCATGCTCTAGACGTCGCTCATGGGGGGTAGGGGAAGTAACCGCCGGAGTGGAGTCCAATCTCATATGGGCCCTGCTAGGACCCAGTCCCCGGTCTCTCTCCCAACCTCCGTGGTGCCGTCCTTGTGCGGTGTCTAGAACTGGGGTCAGCAGTATCGGATCGGTCTGTCCAGTAAAATCAATCCCCGATGCCTCCACCTGCTCCATCACCCACTCCTACACCCACATTAACCATTAAAATATAAGTATATCATTTAAATTTGAACTTTTCAAAACAAAAATTTCAAACCTGTTAGAATAAACATTAACACTTACGTAGTACTCCTGAATAGTGGTGTCGGGGAATCGAAGCTCGCCCATGGCGGGATCTGTCGAGGTGCCGTGGACGGCAAGAGATGCGATCAGCATGCTCGGTGTACCACCCTACGCCAGGGTCTGAGCTCTCTGCAATTCGCAAAAAATTTACATGTATTATAAAATAACTCTTAATATTACATTATATCAAAATATATCTATTGTAATTTACCTATGCCTCCATGGCATGAGTAATGTTCCTCGAGCCTCTTGTATAAATGGGACGACCCCTCTTCGCCGACTTTCTATTCTCCTTATTTTGATCGGCTTGTTTCTGCACAACACATTCAGATTTAGTTTTCTAATTAAGCAACACAAAAAAATAAATTATATACTAAATAACGAATTAAATTTAAATTACAAATTTGTTTGCACTGAAACTCGAAATATTGACACAAGAGAGACCATGTATCTGTTAGTTATATGTATGCCCTAGAGGCCATTACTGTACATTGGATGTATATTGTAGTGGATGCTGGGACATATATAGGTAGGACTTTCTTGCTCGACATGATAGTACGCTATCTGGTTGCTCTTTATCTTAACATGTATACTTTCTGTCTCTCTGATTACATGTTGATAAAGCCCTTAGGATGTGTACTCGACTTCCAGGACTATGATGCAGATCATACTAGTGGGGCCTGGATAGTCCATGAGTACATCCTTCAATGTTCCTAGTCGTGGGGATATCGAGACGGGGCATCGATATTCCAGAGTAGACTAGCGTATAACTTCTCGACCCATGTGATGGGCGATGGATGATCCCATATCCATTAGTGTTTGATATCAGAGATGGTATGCGGGTGCTCAGTGGAGACTGGGTACACTGAACGGACTCGCCGAGAACTCCCAGATGGTATTATACCTCACGTCAGATGGCAGTTCTCTGGTGACACTGGTACAGCTTAGTCTGTTGACCCGAGATCGTCATAGAGTCTTGTGTGTCTCCCACTGTGCTTTGATTTCCACCCTACCACGGCTCTAATGAGTCGTGCAAACAAGTGGTTTTTGGGTACAGTCCCGATTCACATGGAGGCAATGAGCGATAGGAGGGGATTCGTCTCTCCCGGTATTGGGGGTTGATGTTGCGCTATGCTCGACTGGCCATAACAGAAAATCTCTGGCCAGGGTTGTAGTGATATACTGGTAAGAGTTATCAGTAGTTTCACGATTGTTATGGACCTCACGTCGGCATGACTTATCGAGCTATTGGGGTCTGACGTTTACCACCCCTAGGCGAGATATGCGACATATCAGACGAACAGACCGGACTGTACGGTAAGTGTTACTGGTTGGATTCACAGGAGTGTGAGCGGGCTTGCTCGTCGATCTTCTGATCGCTCAATACCTGGGTGGCCGTTACGTTTAGCAGACCGCTTGCGGCTTGTGGGTGCTTGATATGATCATCATCTGCTGCCGGCGTATTGATGAGTCTTTAGAGTCCGACACAGAGGTTTCCTGGCTCAAGCGAAACGAAATAGGAGCGCATATGAGATATGTGCGGGACCGAGAATAATACGTGTATGTGATACCGTATTCTATTCTCGCGATGAATGTATCGAATGGTTGTATGTGATATAACCTAGTTATCGAATCAAGGATTGATTCGATAAGCCGATACATTGGATATTGGTCGGTTATATGCGATATGACCGAATCGTTAAATCAAGTATTGATTTAATGATTTAATGCATAATTATATATTTGATATAATAATTTGCATTAACTAGTATTTGTTCACTTTAAATGGATTTTCTCACTTGAAGTACACAAGTTGTATATGTGATATACTTTTGTGCACTTGTTTGTATCATGTTTGATGATACATGCTAACTTGAGTTTGTGTGTATGATTAAACCATGGTTATATGAATGGTTAGGGTTTTGTTTACTTATTCATTTATTTATTTTGTTTATTTATTTTGGAAAAGACAAATAGAAATGGTGGCTTTCTTTGTTTCTTTCATGAAGCTTCATGAAGTGTTGAAAGCTTGACCATTTTGTTTGCTTCCCTTAACCTAACCATTCACCTAACCCTAGTTTAGTCTCTGCACTTAACCATGGTTGGTATATGATAAGTATTCATTTTTATTTTCTAATTGAATATACTTATCATAATTCTTTTTCTTCTTCTTCATCATCATCAACAAGAAGAAACCTTACCTCCATCAATGGCAACTTGAGAAAAAGAGTGAGAAATCCAATTCTAAAGTGAACCCACTTCCTATTTCTTCATCCTCTACCACTTGCCAAGTAGTATAGGGTGTTTTCTTCACAAGTTTCATGGCTTGGTGAAGTTGGAGCTTGATCTTGTGTTGCCTCGACGTAGATCATCTTCGGCATCGAAGTCGGCGACCTTGCCCGATCTTTTCTCCGATGAAACTATCGCAAGAGTCTAGGATTTCGATTTGTACAGCGGAGGGACGTCTATGCGGAGCTAAGGAAGTGGAGGACCGGATCTACAAAGGTTGTAGTTACTTTCCCTTAGCAATAAAGTTATTTACTTGCTTGCACCGCCTCATTATCTAGTTAACGATCCGTATTAGGGTTTGTAGGCACATGAAATTTTTGAATTGGGCATGCTTGATCACATGTGAGACTTCATTAGTGTGCCTAGGACCCCTACAGTGGTATCAGAGCCTAGCTAGAGCCTTAGGCGATGCGTAGACGGAGTTAGAAGTCCGATCGAACCAAAACCCTAACCTAAAAATGCTCTCTGTACATTTTTCGAATTTGGGGATTTTTGAGAATTAAAAATATGCAGAAAACTCAGCAGGAGATATAAGAATTACTGTACAAAACGGGACCCCTGATTCGATCATATCGCGGCGGAACCACGGCATTAGCATGGCTAATGCGGCGGTTCCGCGGCCAGTTAATCTCTTCATCCAAAACTTTTTGCACCGTAACTTCTTTCTTTCATTTCTGAGTTTCCTGGGAATTTTTAAATCTCACTCAAGAGTTGAGTTTTCTGGGTTGTATTGGGGGTTCGGAGATTCGATCGGATTATCTAATTTTGTCTATGTGTTTTTCCGGATAACTTTAGAATATGTTAAAAAGTTCGACCGGATAAAAATACCCACTTTTTCCCCTGTCGGGAAATTTCCAAATGTTGGATTTTTCCGTAGTTTAATCACGTTCTAAGTAGTGCAAGTAACGCGATGGTCCCTCTAGAAGACAACAAACCTTAACTCGATTATGTGACCGTCTTGAACTGCCCTTTGAACCTTAGGGTTTGGGGCAGTACGGCGTGCCACATGTGAGGCGTTGGCTTGACCCTTCTACGGCTGGACCGTTGGTACTGAGGCACGAAGTGAATGTTTTTAAACTTATTTCATGTGTTGAGCTGTTTCGGGAAAACTTGGGTGTTTGATTGTTCGATCAGAAAGTTTAACATTTTTCTATTTATCCGGAATGTGATACAACATTTGGAATTCACAAGTAGTTATGAGATAACTGTATGAATGTTATAAACATAGCACTTTAGTCTCACTTGATCGGTTGCCACGGAATTTTGATACGATCAAAAGTCCGTCGCAATCACGTAGTGTATGCGGATACTCGCCGGGTAAACTTAATAGACAGCCTCACTCCATAGCCCCGACCAAGTGACTATAGGAGAACCCCGTCGCCGAAAGCATCCGTTTGGGTGCTCGCGGCAGCAGTGTTCCGCCTTGGTGCACTTCGTCGACGGTATCAGGGGTGCGGCCGCCTACCAAAGTTTGCGACGAGCATTCGATCAGAATGTCGGGAATTCTATTAAATTGCCCGACTTGATATTGAAAAGTGTTTTCGGTAATGAGACTAAAATGCGGGGTTTATAATTGTTAGGCATGCGATATCTAAGGAATTCATTTGATTAGGCATGCGATGTCTAAAGAGATTGCGGATTCCAACTGTTGTAGTTTTACACTTTCTTTTCTGTGACCGTAAGTATAATATGTGATATCGCCGGTTTCGTTGCTATATGTCAATGACAATTGGGATGCGCATATTTACTTACGTTGATGACATGTGATGTTATGGGTTGCTGGATATGTTATATTGGATCGTCGTGTTCGAATAGCCGGGGGGGTTTTATATGAGATGAGTGTTTTTTCATTTTCATTCATGTAAAAACTTGTATGTAATATTCTTTTATTGGGGCACTTCCAGGTTGCGGATGTTGCCACTATTTGTATATTATTTACTTTTCTGCACTAGGATAGACCCAAGGAGGAGGGCACAAGTAACCGGGTTCTAGGGTCCAGTGGAAGACCAACTCGAGGAGTCGAGTCCGGGTCTCCTAACCCTAGAATTGGTAGGGTTGCTTGCCGCTCTCGTAGGGGTCTAGGGGTGTGGGATTGGCTATTCATCACGATCGTGGAATCCGTGTTTTATACTGGCTCGTATTAAAAACACGGACGTCCTAGTATATCCAATATTTCATATGATATTTTCTGCTGCGTTATCTGTGATGTGATCATGTGATTTGTTCAGATAGATATGGTATATAGTATATATGATATATTATATAGACGTTGCTTATGTTTTACACCCGCGCTAGCCCTGCCTCGTTCTACCGTTAGTTACCTAACCTAACGGTGCAGACGGGACATCGAGGCGAATGCGGATGGCATAAGCGTACGTTATATTTATCTGTAATGATTTGGTGGACTTAAATGATGGGATATTCATTAATGAGATTAATGAAAGAAAATAAACCTAATGGATGTTCTGGAATCGAATTTCAAAATAAAAACAGGTAGCTATAGTTCTTGCTTTGCATCGCGGTGTTCATTGTAGAACATCCTGCACCTTATTCGATGAGGAAAGGACCGAAATCCCTTCACCGGGAGTGATTCCTTTAGCAATAACTGGCAGATGCTACACACTCGGTTTGTCTTTTGATTGCTTTTATAGTTTCCGCTTTGCACAGTGATATATATGATATATCCCGTACCTCATTCGACGAGGAAAGGGCCGACGATCCCTTCACCGGGAGTGACCCCTTTAGCAAAACTAGAAAAGCTTCAAAAACATTCCATTTAAAAACCATTTGATTCCGCAACGAGATCAAGTTCAAAGCGTTAAAGGTTTTATTAAAAACCATCCGCAACCCTCCGTCATTTTAGGAAGTAGAGTACTTAGTATTCGTGCTGTGTTTGTTGACCTTAGTTAAGGCACAGTGTACGGTAGCTAAGTGATGTCTTCCTACACCACATATGATGCGATTAGTTAGGACAGTCGCGTGACTTTGTTGACCTTAGTTAAGGGTCATGTGGGTAGGTCTAATTAATCACGAAATGACGGGTAGAACTTGACTAGTGCTTATGATTTGTTGACCATAGTTAAGGTCATAAGTGCTAGGGGTAAAAACCTTTATCGGGAGTTTCAAGTGTTGAAATTTGCAATGAGATTGCATACCTTCTATGTGATAGTTGGATCCCGATACCTACTGCGAGTAATTGTTACTCCTGGGAGAGTTTTGAACTTTGCAATTAGCCGATCAAGTAGGTGTCTAGAAAGGTGTCAACAGGGTTACGCCTCTGGGAAAACAAGGTTTACTGTAATTAGGTCCGTGCGAAAGCATGGGGAACCTCCCTCAAAGTATCAACACTGGCCTGGCTGAAAGATTGGCGAACTTATAGAGTGTGATTAATCCCGGCTAGTCTTTCCTTTTAGGATTTGAAGGAAGATTTGATAAAAACAGTGGGAGCCATCCTGATTAGATAAAATATATAACCAATCTGATCTTGCAAGAGCGCACGCTGAGTGTTTTCTTCTCTCTCTCTCTCCAGGTAGCGACCATATCACGCCTTAATCAAGATAATAATACGGATTATTGACCGAACCCGCTTGTTATACTGAGCAGGGGAACGTTGGTCCTACTCCAACTTATAATTGTTATAAGACAGAGCAGGAAATAGGGAAATACCAGAATTCCTATGCCACCCAATCGAAGAAAGTGCATATGATGCATCTCCTTCGCGTGTGTTCATTACAAAGAACTGTTTCTCAGTATCCTCTGCATCCTGGGTATTTGATACCGGATCAAGATCCCAGATATGTAATCTGTTACATAGGGCTACAAAAAGGTAGAAAACTGAGAGCGGGTGATAAGTTTCATGAGACAGAAAACGGGGCAAGTGTTGCAGCCAAGTCTGTTGGTCACTGTCACCCTGTATTACCAATACATTGATTCTGAATAAATGCTATTAGATACCGAACCTGATATACAAAATCATATCAGTCTCTTTATTAGTAAATAAATGATAAAATTTTGTGTTGATGGATAATGTTTTGAACATTTCCTATATCAAAAGTTTATCGGTTCAGGCACGTTATCTAAAAGCATTGATGTTCTAAATCAAACTACAGTTCCTAGTATACAAAACACACACAAGAGGAAGAGTTCAGAAATGAACGAATCCTTCTTGAGGCATTATAGACTAGGTCATATCAATGCGACCCGACTGGCTGAAGTTACTTTTTAGATGCATATTTAAATCAGTTTGAATTTACATCTTATGAAACTTGCCAGTCATGTCACAGAGATAAGATGACCATAGCTCAATTTATTGGAAACAGAGAAAGAGTTAATGAACTCTTGGGACTGATACATCATGATGTATGTAAGGTTTCCTGTCTACATGTGCCAGGACTGGTTCTTTGTACTTCATTACGTTCTCTGATGATCTCTCAAGATTCAGACATATGTTCCTGTTGAAACATAGGCCCGAAGCTTTTGAGATATTCACAGAATATAAGTTAGAAGTAGAGAACCAAAATACGGGTATAAGTATTATGTCCTATGATAAGATCAGGGAGGAGAATACTTGTGCATAGAATTTCTGGACTATTCTAAAGGAGAATGAGATTCTCTCTCAGCATTACTCCTCCATATACACCATAGCACGATGGTATATCCGGGCGGAGAAATCACACCCTATATGAAATGGTGCGCTCTATGATGAGTACTACTGAGTTTCCTATTTTCTTTTAGGGAGTTATGCCCTTATGAAGTTGCATACCTATTGAATAAGGTTCGTTTCAAATCAGTGCCTACCACTCCATATAAGATATGGTATGGGAAGAGCCTATCTCTTAAGTAAGTTAAGATTTACGATTTTCCGGCCTATGTCAAAAGCAAAATCCGGACAAGATCGAGGCAAGGTCAGTTCTGTAGAACTGGAAAGGTTCCAGCTTTACAAACTGCAGCTGATGATTTGACAGAACCAAAGGATTCAATTGTTTCCAACGAAGCTCAGCCTCTCCGCCGATCTAGTAAGGTTCCTCACCCACCTGAGAGATACTTCGGTTTTGTAGCGCCTTGAAAGGTCATTTTGGTGTTTTCCTGAAAATCGGTGAAAATTCGGTATTTTTCCGTAAACCGTCTTTTTTGTTATTTTGCAGTTTAGGACTAATTATACCTAATTCGAATAGGTAATTGCTTGTTTTTAGTAGCTAATGAGTTACTTATTAATTTTTGGTCATTTAATAAAATTTCCCTATTTTTCAATTTTTTAATATTATTTTAAGCTGGTAAGAAAATAAATTAAATTAGCGATAAATACAAATTTCTTTGGGCTAATTCTAATCTTTAAAATCATGTTAATTGAAATCTAGTTGTAACATAATTTTTTAGTATTTTATTTCAAGTTTTAACTAATTTTTATTATGGAAAACGAAATTTATTGAATTTAAGCTAAAACTTGCAATTTTAGACTTGTGGGGGGTCTTTTTGCATAGAATTTCTTTGTAAAATCTCTCTCACTCACTCCCCTCCTCTAGGCCGGCCCCACCATCAGCAGGTCAAGAAATTTCCTTGCCTCATTTTGACTTTAACCATGTGGGGAATTGTTGTGTTTTAAAAGGGTTTTAAAGGGGTAAATTTGGAAGTATATGTGCTTTGATTTGAGTGGGTTGACTTAGGCTTTTCCCCACAACAACCACACCATCCCCACTCCTCCATTTCAGCCGAGAATCCCTGCAGGAAACACCCCCCAAAATTTCCCCTCTCATTTCCTTCTAAACTCATCAAATTCCACCTCAATATCCTTATAAATCCACAAATTTCTTCACAAAACCAAAACAAATCCTTGTGCTATCTCTTCTCAAGCCTATTATAGTTGAAAACATGTGGAAAGGAGGCATTTTTAGAGGTAAATCACCATGCTTGATCCATAGAAATTGAGGTATAATTCTTACCCATTCAACACTTGTGGCTAAATTCCTTTAATTATATGGTTTTAGTGTTAAAAGTTTAGCTAATTTCTAATCTAGTTTCTAAAAGAGTAGTTTGTTTTAAACTAGGGTTTTTAGCACACCATTATTTGGTTAATTAAATTTATTTTGCTTGCTAGTTCCTACACAACCAAATCAAAGAAGTTACTTTGTTTACGTGCTCTTCAAATTATGCTAATTTAGTTAATTTTAATGTGTGATATTGGTTTGTAATTGTTGTTTTATTAAAATCAAGAAAGGGGTTTGTGTATGGAAATGGGTTTTGAAGCATGGTAAATGGATTAAATTGAGTGTTGTGGCTAGCTAGTTGTGTGGATTGTAGGATTGTGCGATGATGTGAGCACTTTATCGCAAATACGCGATGTTTGCACGAATTTGGAATTTTTAGTGCTTACTAGGTTTTTATAAAAATATTGTGATGAATTATTTTCGATATCTTGATAATATTTTTGGCATATCCTATGACATTTAGGATGTGTGAGTGTGGTTTTTTTGAGTGATCGGGTTTTAGCTTTGCCGGGCGACCAAATCGACGATTTTAGTTAGTTTTTGCGATTTTCGCGTGTGTTCCGCGCACCTTGTGCACGTTGTACCTAGCTTGTGAACGTTAGTATTTTCGTTTGGGATTTGTGTCGTTCTTGATATGTAACCCTTTGTTTGGTATTGATGTAAATTCCAGCTTCGGTCGCGGAGACGTCAGACGCGGCACGAAAGGGTAAAGCGGTGATTGGACGTGGCTAGCTAGGGATTCCGGTGAGTAGATTTAACATCTACGGGGGACTATCGTTTGGATGGCGCAAGTCTCCCGATAGTTTAAGTAGTTAAGATTTTAGTGATATTAGTAACTACATCCATACCTTATTTGACCTACATATGCGAACCCATTCTATAGGACACCTGCACCATTGCCAGGGTTTTTATATGCAGCACGAGCACTATTCACGCTTACACACACGCCCTGGTAATTGCCATGCCACCACACTAGATAACCTATAATTTGAGACCTTTTACTATAATTGATGCTTAAACCTGTGCTATTTCCTTTAATTCCTTAAAATGAAATCATAAGATTGCTAATCATGTGCATGTACCTTATCATCTTATTTGTTCATGCCTAGTCTATCAATCATACATCGTAACTTGATTATTGATACCATATGCATTCATTATCATTGGAATATGCATTTATGAGGATTTCTTGAGATTTTGTGATATTTCTGGATTTCGGGGGAAAGCCGCAAAATTTCTAAACTTATTATATTTTTAAAATATGTAAATTGCGGTTTTCTAGTGATGTAAGTGTCGTCCACTATGAGTTTGCTGTGGTTTTCGAGACCCGTTTCGAGGAGTTGGATGAACCGTCTCTGGTACATGGTGGGCCTGGTGAGGTACCCCGGGGCAAGAAGCTCGTGTTACTGACTATGAGCCGGCAGGGGACGGATTACCTACCGGTGACTGTTTGGCACGGCGGATATCCAGAGGATACCGACCATGGCTGCGAGATGATGAGATAGTGATATTGAGATGGGTCAGCCGGATGGCTGAGGCCAGAGATACTATGACATGGATATATGAGATTTAGGATAGTTTTGAGGTGTCGTTGCTGGACACAGGTTCTTGTTGATTCTATTGGTATTGTGCTGGTATTTCAAAAGAGATTCCTAAAGGAAAAACATGATTCTTATACTTACACATTCAGATCATGAGTTGATTCACATTGCATTCATACCTGCTAGTATATTCATATTGCATACATACCTGCTATTATGTCCTGCCATACCTGTATTATAGATACTAGGATGCTTGTGTGCATACTTGCGATAGCCTCTATAGATGTTATTTATTACTCATGAGTTGGCAACTCACCCCTGTTGTGCCACAGTCTTTTGCAGGTCCGCTCCGTCAGCACAGTAGCGGCGGGCGCACCGCTTCTTTTGCCTCTCTTGCCCGGACTCGAGGTTTTTGCTTGTAGGTGGGTGGTATTATTATTTTTGTATCTAGAGTACTCCATCTACTGTATCTACCAGTATTGTTGTATATTGACCTAGAGATGAGACTGTGAGATTTATGAACTTTTTATGCTGTATTTTGGGGTCGAGCTCACTTAAGTCGACATGCGGTTTTTCTTATGCTTCTTTATGATTATTTTGCATGTTGTTGTTTTATATTGCGTGGGATTTGTGACCGCCTTGTGCCGAAGAGCTAGCTCCCGCTTGGAGATGCCTTATTTGTTGGATTTAAATATATTCTTATTGTACCCATTTTGGGGGCCAGTATTTACAAAGGAGACTCTGCCGAAATTTTCGGAAAAATTGATATTGTTTTTAAAAAGGTTTGATATGACTTATTTGATAAACTCGCTTTCAATTGATTGGTTTTCCTTCACTCTTTTGCTTATTTGGTTTTGGGTTCTGCGCTTTGGCTTACTTATTTTACGGACGTCTTAAGACGTTTCGTAAACTTAAGTGCCAGTCACGTTCTGTACCCTGCGGGTCGTGACAAAGTTTGTATCAGAGCGATAGGTTTTATCTTTTTGAGTGTAGGATGACCCTTGGTAGATGGAGTAAGTGACTTAAGTAGGGTAACGTAGCGTGTGTATGTCCACGGCATACTTGCGATACGGTACTCCGCCTAAGTGACTTTAGGATATACTTGCTTGAAAATCCTTCTTCAATTCCGTGTATCCTATGATTCTATTGCACTGTTCTTATTATCCTTTTTCCTGTACCAGCCACTATACCGCCGAAGGCTACGAGAGCACAGAGGGCTGCCGCCCGAGACGAGATTCGAGCTGGCTCGTCCGAGACTAGGACTGAGCAGGGTGGTATGCCTACGCCGCAGGGACAGACCGATCCACCTTCCCCAGGCCGTATGGATAAGATTGAGACTGGTATGGAGGAGTTGCGACAGATGATGGGGAGTATGCAGGAGCTACGTCAGATGGTAGGATCCCTAGTTGCAGCCAGTCGTACACCGAGGTCGGATGACGCACCTACTACATCCCAGACTACTATGATACCTGCTCCTACTACTACCGCCGTGACCATCCCGGTTTCACTACAGGATTTCATGAGGCTGAGACCTTCAGTATTCACCGGCACCGAGGCAGCAGAGGACCTACAGACGTTCCTTGACTGTTTAGCCAGGATCTGCCATACGCTGAGATGTTCGGATGATCGATGGGTGGAGCTTGCGAGTTTCCGTCTAGAGGGTCTCGCGCAGATATGGTGGGAGTCAGTCTTGAGAGGTCGAGCTGCAGGTCTACCGCCTATGACTTGGGCCGAGTTTACAGCGGTCTTTCTAGCTCGTTTCCTCCCAGAGAGCATTCGTGACGCCAGAGCTCGTAGCTTCGAGGCCTTGGTCAAGACACCTGGGATGACGGTGTCTGAGTATGACGTTCAGTTTACACAGTTGTCCCGATATGCCCCGTACCTGGTAGATACCGAAGCGAAGAGGGTGAAGAGGTTCGTACAGGGACGTGATGCCCAGCTATATCTTGCCATTGGCGCCCAGCACTACGACACTTATTCAGCTGCTATGGATACGGCATTACGGATGGAGGCACGCATATCACAGACTTCGGCCGTTTCTGGGCCGAAGAGGATTCGCACCGAGGTGCCGTATCAGAGGCAGCGTGCCAGATTCTTTCCGAGGGATGGGCCTGGCAGAGGATTTGGACGGGGTCAGTTATATGGTTCATATCCCCAGGGACAGCAGCCGTCGCCAGGGTGTTTTGGGTGCGGGAGTCCGCACCATCTTGTTAGAGACTGTCCGGCGAGACGACAGGGAGCGGCGACCGTTCCGCATGTGACCCTACCACCATCACCACCCCCTCCTCAGAGAGCCCTACTTCCTACCACAGGCGATGCTCCACGCCAGTTAGGTGCACCCAGAGGCCGTGGACGCGGCGGTCCTGTTCAGAGAGGACGAGGAGGCAGAGACCGAGGTCGAGGTCAGCCCGCTATCGATGGAGGACAGGCCCGAGTATTTGCTTTGACACCGCAGGATGCGCAGGCATCCAATGCCGTTGTGACAGGTACCTTGCCAGTTTGCTCTTTCGACGCACTGGTATTATTCGACCCAGGTTCCACACATTCGTACGTTTCTGCACACTTTGCACCGAGGTTGGGCCGTGAGTCGTCGTCATTAGATCAGCCGCTTGTTGTTATTACCTCGGTAGGAGAGTCGTTTGTCGCTCGTTTTGTGTTCCGTTTGTGTTCCGTTCGTATCTGGGAGAGGGATTCATCGGTTGATTTGATTCTCCTCGATATGTTGGACTTTGATGTGCTTCTGGGCATGGATTGGCTCGCCACTTGTTATGCTTCGGTGGACTGCCATGAGAAGGCAGTCAGATTTAGCTTTCCGGGAGAGCCAGTCCTTGTTATTCAGGGAGACCGTAGCGTCACCCTTCCCAGCTTGATTTAGTCTCTTCGCGCTGGTCAGCTCTTGCGGAAGGGATGTCAGGGATTCTTAGTGTATATTTATGATACTCGAGCTGCAGAGGTTCCGTTGGACCGGGTCCCGGTTGTTTGTGAGTTCCCTGATATTTTCCCTGATGAGCTGCCTGGGCTACCACCTGAGCGCGACGTTGAGTTCTGCATCGATTTGATTCCCGGCTCGGGGCCTATTTCTATACCGCCTTATCGGATGGCCCCGGCAGAGCTTTGAGAGCTGAAGGATCAGTTGCAGGATTTGTTAGATAAGAGGCATATTCGACCTAGTGTTTCTCCGTGGGGTTCTCCGGTCCTGTTTGTCAAGAAGAAGGATGGAAGTTTGCGCTTATGTATCGACTACTGCCAGCTGAACAAGGTTACCGGGCGGAACAGATATCCGTTGCCACGCATTGATGATTTGTTCGACCAGCTTCAGGGTGCGGGGTATTTTTCGAGGATCGACTTAAGATCAGGGTACCATCAGCTGCGAGTTCGACAGGAGGATATACCGAGGACAGCTTTCCGCATGCGCTACGGCCAATATGAGTTTTTGGTGATGTCGTTCGGACTCACCAACGCCCCAGCAGCATTCATGGATTTGATGAACCGTACTTTCAGGCCGTATCTTGACTTGTTCATCATCGTGTTTATCGACGATATCTTGGTGTACTCCCGGAGCAGAGAGGAGTACGAGCAGCACTTGCAGATTACGTTACAGACTCTGAGGGAGCACCAGCTGTACGCAAGTTTCTCCAAGTGTGCATTCTGGCTGGACAGCGTCGGATTCTTGGGTCACGTGATTATGAGAGACGGCATATGTATGGACCCGAAGAAGATTGAGGCTGTTCAGCAGTGGCCCCGACCTATATCGTTTACTGAGATCCGTAGTTTTCTAGGCCTGGCGGGCTACTACATGCGTTTTGTTCAGGACTTCTCCCGTATAGCTGCACCTTTGACAGGTTTGACCCGGAAGGGAGTTCCTTTCGTTTGGACAGAAGAGTGCGAGCGCAGTTTTCAGCAGCTACGGACTTGTTTGACTACGGCGCCGGTATTATCTTTGTCTTCGGGATCAGGCGGATTTGTGGTCTACTGTGATGCTTTGCGAGTGGGGTTAGGATGCGTATTGATGCAGCATGGCCGGGTGATCGCATATGCTTCTCGGCAGTTGAAGAAGCATGAACAGAACTACCCCACTCACGATTTGGAGATGGCTGCAGTGGTCTTGGCACTGAAGATTTGGCGACATTACCTATATGGCGAGTCGTGCCAAATATTCACAGACCACAAGAGCTTAAAATACATATTTCAACAGCGAGACCTGAACCTCAGATAGCGTCGTTGGATGGAGTTGGTGAAAGACTACGACTGCGAGATCTTATATCATCCAGGCAAGGCGAATGTAGTGGCAGATGCTTTGAGCAGGAGGCCCGGGGGTAGTCTATCCTATTTGCGCGCAGTGAAGAGGCAGTCGTCAGCAGATTGGCAGATTTTATGCGACAGCCGAGTTGAGTTCGAATTCACTCAGACAGGGGGACAGCTCGCGCATGTTCGTGCACGCCCACAGTTGCTTGACCGTATATCTGAGGCACAGCGCAGAGACGACCGTTGCTCAGAGATCATGGCACAGATCGGACAGGGCAGATTTTCCGAGTTCGTGATTGATGATCAGGGGATTTTACGATATGGATCTAGACTGTGCATACCAGATGCTGATGGATTGCGGCGCGACATTCTTAAGGAGGCACACCGATCAGTGTATAGTGTCCACCCCGGTTCCACCAAGATGTACCATGATATGAGAGAGACCTACTGGTAGGACGGGATGAAGAGGGATATTGCGGAGTTTGTATCGAGATGCTTGACTTGTCAGCAAGTCAAGGCCGAGCACCAGAGGCCCGCAGGAGAGCTACAGCCGTTACCCATTCCAGAGTGGAAATGGGAGCAGATTTCAATGGATTTCGTTGTGGGTGTACTCAGGACCAGTCGAGGGTACGACTCCATCTGGGTGATCGTAGATCGATTGACGAAAGCGGCTCACTTCCTGCCAGTGAAGACCACTTTCAGCTTCGCTCAGTATGCCCAGCTTTACATCGACGAGATCATGCGGTTGCATGGCGTACCGACTTGTATCGTGTCAGATCGAGGCACCCAGTTCACCAGCCGACTTTGGCAGAGACTTCAGGAAGCTTTCGGCACTCGTTTGAGCTTCAGCACAGCGTTTCATCCGCAGACCGACGGACAGTCAGAGCGGACCATTCAAACTCTCGAGGACATGCTCAGAGCGTGCGTTTAAGACTTCGGCGGTAGCTGGGATCATCATTTACCTTTAGTGGAGTTCTCCTACAACAACAGCTTCCAGGATACTATTCAGATAACACATTTCGAGGCATTGTATGGGAGGAGATGCAGATCGCCCATTTGTTGGAAAGAGCTCAGCGAGAGCAGTATTTTGGGGCCACAGCTTGTGGAGGAGACGACCACGAAAATACAGTTGATTCGAGACCGGATGAGAGCAGCTCAGAGCAGGCAGAAATCATATGCAGACAGGCGCCGTCGCAGACTAGAGTTCGCAGTTGGCGATCATGTTTTTCTGAGGGTCTCTCCGATGAAGGGCGTGATGCGTTTTGGGCGAAAGGGAAAGCTTAGTCCCAGGTTTGTGGGTCCCTTCGAGATTCTCGAGCGTGTCGGCGCAGTTGCATATCGTTTGGCTCTTCAACCCAGCTTTCCCGATGTTCACCCCGTTTTCCATGTTTCGATGCTCCGCAAGTACCTTCATGACCCTTCGCATGCGATCCAGCACCCGACAGTCCAGCCAGAGCGCGACCTTTCTTTTGCAGAGCAGTCGGTGGCCATCCTGGATCGGCAGGTGAAGAAGTTGAGATTGAAGGTTATACCAACCGTCAAGGTCCTTTGGTGTAGCCCGAGCAGCGAGGAGGTTACCTGGGAGACCGAGGACGAGATGAGGAAGAATTATCCCCATCTCTTTGGAGGTACGCGTATTTATATTTTTAAATTCGGGGACCGAATTTCTTTAAGGGGGGAAGATTGTAGCGCCTTGAAAGGTCGTTTTGGAGTTTTCCTGAAAATCGGTGAAAATTCGGTATTTTTCCGTAAACCGTCTTTTTTGTTATTTTGCATTTTAGGACTAATTATACCTAATTCGGATAGGTAATTGCTTGTTTTTAGTAGCTAATGAGTTACTTATTAATTTTTGGTCATTTAAAAAATTTTCCCTATTTTTCAATTTTTTAATATTATTTTAAGCCGGTAAGAAAATACATTAAATTAGCGATAAATACAAATTTCTTTGGGCTAATTTTAATCTTTAAAATCATGTTAATTAAAATCTAGTTGTAATATAATTTTTTAGTATTTTATTTCAAGTTTTAACTAATTTTTATTATGGAAAAAGAAATTTATTGAATTTAAGCTAAAACTTGCAATTTTGGACTTGTGGGGGGTCTTTTTGCATAGAATTTCTTTGTAAAATCTCTCTCACTCACTCCCCTCCTCTAGGCCGGCCCCACCATCAGCAGGTCAAGAAATTTCCTTGCCTCATTTTGACTTTAACCATGTAGGGAATTGTTGTGTTTTAAAAGGGTTTTAAAGGGGTAAATTTGGAAGTATGTGTGCTTTGATTTGAGTGGGTTGACTTGGGCTTTTCCCCACAACACCCACACCATCCCCACTCCTCCATTTTAGCCGAGAATCCCTGCAGGAAACAGCCCCCAAAATTTCCCCACTCATTTCCTTCTAAACTCATCAAATTCCACCTCAAAATCCTTATAAATCCACAAATTTCTTCACAAAACCAAAACAAATCCTTGTGCTATCTCTTCTCAAGCCTATTATAGTTGAAAACAAGTGCTAAGGAGGCATTTTTAGAGGCAAATCACCATGCTTGATCCATAGAAATTGAGGTATAATTCTTACCCATTCAACACTTGTGGCTAAATTCCTTTAATTATATGGTTTTAGTGTTAAAAGTTTAGCTAATTTCTAATCTAGTTTCTAAAAGAGTAGTTTGTTTTAAACTAGGGTTTTTAGCACACCATTATTTGGTTAATTAAATTTATTTTGCTTGCTGGTTCCTACACAACCAAATCAAAGAAGTTACTTTGTTTACGTGGTCTTCAAATTATGCTAATTTAGTTAATTTTAATGTGTGATATTGGTTTGTAATTGTTGTTTTATGAAAATCAAGAAAGGGGTTTGTGTATAGAAATGGGTTTTGAAGCATGGTAAATGGGTTAAATTGAGTGTTGTGGCTAGCTAGTTGTGTGGATTGTAGGATTGTGCGATGATGTGAGCACTTTATCGCAAATACGCGATGTTTGCACGAATTTGGAATTTTTAGTGCTTACTAGGTTTTTATAAAAATATTGTGATGAATTATTTGCGATATCTTGATGATATTTTTGGCATATCCTATGACATTTAGGATGTGTGAGTGCGGTTTTTTTGAGTGATCGGGTTTTAGCTTTGCCGGGCGACCAAATCGACGATTTTAGTTAGTTTTTGCGATTTTCGCGTGTGTTCCGCGCACGTTGTACCTAGCTTGTGAACGTTAGTATTTTCGGTTGGGATTTGCGTCGTTCTTGACATGTAACCCTTTGTTTGGTATTGATGTAAATTCCAGCTTCGGTCGCGGAGACGTCAGACGCGGCACAAAAGGGTAAAGCGGTGATTGGACGTGGCTAGCTAGGGATTCCGGTGAGTAGATTTAACATCTACGGGGGACTATCGTTTGGATGGCGCAAGTCTCCCGATAGTTTAAGTAGTTAAGATTTTAGTGATATTAGTAACTACATCCATACCTTATTTGACCTACATATGCGAACCCATTCTATAGGACACCTGCACCATTGCCAGGGTTTTTATATGCAGCACGAGCACTATTCACGCTTACACACACGCCCTGGTAATTGCCATGCCACCACACTAGATAACCTATAATTTGAAACCTTTTACTATAATTGATGCTTAAACCTGTGCTATTTCCTTTAATTCCTTAAAATGAAATCATAAGATTGCTAATCATATGCATGTACCTTATCATCTTATTTGTTCATGCCTAGTCTATCAATCATACATCGCAACTTGATTATTGATACCATATGAATTCATTATCATTGAAATATGCATTTATGAGGATTTCTTGAGATTTTGTGATATTTCTGGATTTCGGGGGAAAGCCGCAAAATTTCTAAACTTATTATATTTTTAAAATATGTAAATTGCGGTTTTCTAGTGATGTAAGTGTCGTCCACCATGAGTTTGCTGTGGTTTTCGAGACCCGTTTCGAGGAGTTGGATGAACCGTCTCGGGTACATGGTGGGCCCGGTAAGGTACCCCGGAGCAAGAAGCTCGTGTTGCTGACTATGAGCCTGGCAGGGGACGGATTACCTACCGGTGACTGTTTGGCACGGCGGATATCCAGAGGATACCGACCGTGGCCGTGAGATGATGAGATAGTGATATTGAGATGGGTCAGCCGGATGGCTGAGGCCAGAGATACTATGACATGGATATATGAGATTTGGGATAGTTTTGAGGTGTCGTTGCTGGACACAGGTTCTTGTTGATTCTATTGGTATTGTGCAGGTATTTCAAAAGAGATTCCTAAAGAAAAAACATGATTCTTATACTTACACATTCAGATCATGAGTTGATTCACATTGCATTCATACCTGCTAGTATATTCATATTGCATACATACCTGCTATTATGTCCTGCCATACCTGTATTATAGATGCTAGGATGCTTGTGTGCATACTTGCGATAGCCTCTATAGATGTTATTTATTACTCACGAGTTGGCAACTCACCCCCGTTGTGCCACAGTCTTTTGCAGGTCCGCTCCGTCAGCACAGTAGCGGCGGGCGCACTGCTTCTTTTGCCTCTCTTGCCAGGACTCGAGGTTTTTGCTTGTAGGTGGGTGGTATTATTATTTTTGTACCATCTTGTATATTTTTGTATCTAGAGTACTCCATCTAATGTATCTACCAGTATTGTTGTATATTGACCTAGAGATGAGAATGTGAGATTTGTGAACTTTTTATGCTGTATTTTGGGGTCGAGCTCACTTGAGTCGACATGCGGTTTTTCTTATGCTTCTTTATAATTATTTTGCATGTTGTTGTTTTATATTGCGTGGGATTTGTGACCGCCTTGTGGCGAAGAGCTAGCTCCTGCTTGGGGATGCCTTATTTGTTGGATTTAAATATATTCTTATTGTACCCATTTTGGGGGCCAGTATTTACAAAGGAGATTCTGCCGAAATTTTCGGAAAAATTGATATTGTTTTTAAAAAGGTTTGATATGACTTATTTGATAAACTCGCTTTCAATTGATTGGTTTTCCTTCACTCTTTTGCTTATTTGGTTTTGGGTTCTGGGCTTTGGCTTACTTATTTTACGGACGTCTTAAGACGTTTCGTAAACTTAAGTGCCAGTCACGTTCCGTACCCTGCGGGTCGTGACAGGTTTCTCTATGACAGTGGGAGCGAGGATTGCATCATGAGATGATGACCCAACTAGTTTCGAGCTGGCCATCGAGAGTAGGGACTCTGTAAGAATGGCTGGATGCTTAGCGATCTGAGATGGAATCCATGTACACTAGCAAAGTATGGACTTTGGCTGCTATATCTGAAGGGTTAAATCCCCATCAGGAGCAAGTATATCTTGAGAAGATTACTTGGTGTAAATGGAAAGGTTGAGACTTTCAAAGCTAGACTTGTTAATGGTTTTCGTCATCGACCAGGCGTGGATAATGATGAAACTTTTTCCAGGGACTATGCTTAAGTCTATCCAGATCCTACTTACCATTGCTGCATACCATGACTACGATATCTGGTGGTTGGATGCCATGACTACTTTTCTAAATAGTGATTTAGAAGAGAACGTCTATAAGAACACAGCCAGAGGGCTTCGTAAACAGTGGGAGCAGCGGAAACATGTGCAAGTTGCTTTACAGGATAAAGCAGGCATCGCGGAGTTGGAATATCTGTTTTGATGTGGTAGTCAAAGAGTTTGACTTCATCAAAATGGTAGATGAACCTTGTATATACAAAACGGTAGTAGAGAGTAAGATGGTCATCCTCGTATTGTACGTGGACAACATACTCTTGATAGGAAAAGAGTTTCCTATACTACGCTCGGTCAATCTCCGCTTATCACAAGGATTCTCCAATAGGATCAAAGTGATACCTCCTAAATCCTGAGTTTTCATCTATGAGATAGATGTAATTGG
Source organism: Agapanthus africanus (assembly GCA_030015575.1). Lineage (NCBI taxonomy): Eukaryota > Viridiplantae > Streptophyta > Magnoliopsida > Asparagales > Amaryllidaceae > Agapanthus > Agapanthus africanus. Next base: position 372,997,068 of record CM057343.1, on the reverse strand, counting down.
ATGCTAGGATTCTCACTAGATGTAGTGAGATGGTATCAATCGATCCTGGGGAGAATCACTGGAAGGGTTCTAGGGTGATAAAGACGACTGAATGTCAGTTACAGGAATTGTCTTTACCCTTAATAAAGGGACGGTATGTTGGAAGAGTTCCAAGCTAGATACCGTGACAGACTAGACGATAAAGGCTGGTAACATCGCTATTAAAGATACTACCAAAGAGGCAGTTTGGGTGTATATTGGTTCATAAGATGAACTAGGTTCCTACCATTGTGTGACAATGGAAGTGTGGCTTTGGCCCTGGAACCCTGGTCCCATCAGTGACCCAGACATATTCTGAGGCAGCATCACCTGATCGTGGAGATAGATGATCTCCAGGGTGATCGAGGTTAGGAGAGTAAACTCAGAGGACAACACGGCGGATCCACTCACGAAGGCCTTTTCCCAAAGAGAGACTTTTTAGGGGATGGTTGAGTATTAGATACTACAACTGCTGTTACAGATGGCCCTAGTGCAAGTGGGAGATAGTTAGTTATATGTATGCCCTAGAGGCCATTACTGTACATTGGATGTATATTGTAGTGGATGCTGGGACATATATAGGTAGGAATTTCTTGCTCGACATGATAGTACGCTATCTGGTTGCTCTTTATCTTAACATGTATACTTTTTTTCTTTCTGATTACATGTTGATAAAGCCCTTAGGATGTGTACTCGACTTCCAGGACTATGATGCAGATCCTACTAGTGGGGCCTGGATAGTCCATGAGTACATCCTTCAATGTTCCTAGTCGTGGGAATATCGAGACGGGGCATCGATATTCCAGAGTAGACTAGCGTATATCTTCTCGACCCATGTGATGGGCGATGGATGATCCTATATCCATTGATGTTTGACATCAGAGATGGTATGCGGGTGCTCAGTGGAGACTGGGTTCACTGAACGGACTCGCCGAGAAATCCCAGATGGTATTATACCTCACGTCAGATGGCAGTTCTCTGGTGACACTGGTACAGCTTAGTCTGTTGATCCGAGATCGTCATAGAGTCTTGTGTGTCTCCCACTGTGCTTTGATTTCCACCCTACCATGGCTCTACTGAGTCATGCAAACAGGTGGTTTTTCGATACAGTCCCGATTCACATGGAGGCAATGAGCGATGGGAGGGGATTCGTCTCTCCCGGTATTGGGGGTTGATGTTGCGCTATGCTCGACTGGCCATAACAGGAAATCCCTGGCCAGGGTTGTAGTGATATACTGGTAAGAGTTATCAGTAGTTTCACGATTGTTATGGACCTCACGTCGGCATGACTTATCGAGCTATTGGGGTCTGACGTTTACCACCCCTAGGCGAGATATGCGACATATCAGACGAACAGACCGGCCTGTACGGTAAGTGTTACTGGTTGGATTCACAGGAGTTTGAGCGGGCTTGCTCGTCGATCTTCTGATCGCTCAATACCCGGATGGCCGTTACGTTTAGCAGACCGCTTGCGGCTTGGGGGTGCTTGATATGATCATCATCTGCTGCCGGCGTATTGACGAGTCTTTTGAGTCCTACACAGAGGTTTCCTGGCTCAAGCGAAACGAAATAGGAGCGCATATGAGATATGTGCGGGACCAAGAATAATGCTTGTATGTGATACCGTATTCTATTCTCGCGATGAATGTATCGAATGGTTGTATGTGATATAACCTAGTTATCGAATCAAGGATTGATTCGATAAGCCGATACATTGGATATTGGTCAGTTATATGCGATATGACCGGATCGTTAAATCAAGTATTGATTTAATGATTTAATGCATAATTATATATTTGATATAATAATTTGCATTAACTAGTATTTGTTCACTTTAAATGGATTTTCTCACTTGAAGTACACAAGTTGTATATGTGATATACTTTTGTGCACTTGTTTGTATCATGTTTGATGATACATGCTAACTTGAGTTTGTGTGTATGATTAAACCATGGTTATATGAATGGTTAGGGTTTTGTTTACTTATTCATTTATTTATTTTGTTTATTTATTTTGGAAAAGATAAATAGAAATGGTGGCTTTCTTTGTTTCTTTCATGAAGCTTCATGAAGTGTTGAAAGCTTGACCATTTTGTTTGCTTCCCTTAACCTAAACATTCACCTAACCCTAGTTTAGTCTCTTCACTTAACCATGGTTGGTATATGGTAAGTATTCATTTTTATTTTCTATTTGAATATACTTATCATAATTCTTTTTCTTCTTCTTCTTCATCATCAACAAGAAGAAACCTTACCTCCATCAATGGCAACTTAAGAAAAAGAGTGAGAAATCCAATTCTAAAGTGAACCCACTTCCTATTTCTTCATCCTCTACCACTTGCCAAGTAGTATAGGGTGTTTTCTTCACAAGTTTCATGGCCTGGTGAAGTTGGAGCTTGATCTTGTGTTGCCTCGACGTAGATCATCTTCGGCATCGAAGTCGGCGACCTAGCCCAATCTTTTCTCCGATGAAAACATCGGAAGAGTCTAGGATTTCGATTTGTATAGCGGAGGGACGTCTATGCGGAGCTAAGGAAGTGGAGGACCGGATCTACAAAGGTTGTAGTTACTTTTCCTTAGCAATAAAGTTATTTACTTGCTTGCATCGCCTCATTATCTAGTTAACGATCCGTATTAGGGTTTGTAGGCACGTGAAATTTTTGAATTGGGCATGCTTGATCACATGTGAGACTTCATTAGTGTGCCTATGACCCCTACAGTATCTACATCGACTCTTGCAAAGGCCGGAGTATGTAGGAGAACCGCTCTCTCTGCCTTGGAGGTCACCATCCATAGGAAATAGCAGTCGATCTTCAGCTCGTTCCTATTGTATCAAACATTTGATTGCATGTTCTTTATCAGGCCCTGGTATAGAGCGTGAAGATCGATCACTCTCTCAGGGTGATCAGGGTCAGGTATAGGCTGAAAGTCGTAATCAAACTACAAATACAAAAAAACAATGTATTTAAATTGCAGGTGTTAAATAATAATAAATATATTGGATAAATCAAATGAAAATATATATTAATACCCGAGCCTGATCCAAGAAGAGGGCAAATGTGTGCCGGTGTTGATCGCCCCACTCAACGTGAAGTGGATACTTCTTTATGATGCGGCTCTCATCCTCCATATACCGGCCGAACCTCTCGGCATAATCGCCGATATAGCGATAATCGGGGGTAAAGAAGAGGAGGAATGCTTCTTCTCCCTAGCTCTGTCGGGCCTCAGCCTGTGGGACTGATTCGGCCCTTGAGTCCCCCTCTCAGGATGGGGCTACACTGCATCTACAAGAAATATCAAGACAAGCAATATTAAAACAAAGTGGTATTAAGAAATCAAGGTTTCACGAAAATTGAAGTACGATATATACCTCCGGTGACAGCAGCACGAGCCTGGGCCCGGGCAGCAGCATGAGCGAGACGATAGTTCCTCCGATGAGGAACAGCTAGTGACTCGTACGTGGAAACATCCCTTCCAACTAGAAAATAAACATTGATGATAAAATTACATGAAGTTCATGTTTATTATTAGAGGATATGTAAAATGAATAAATATTTTATATTTATTCATACTAATCTGCAGACTGAGCGGAGGGTACGGAAGTGATGGGAGTGGCCCCTGCGCCAGATGTGGACGCACCACCTATAATTAGATAGATAAAAATAGATTATATAAGTAATTGCAAAAGGAATGTGTATATCAATAATATAACATTCTAAATCAATATGCATGCAATATAGGATATATAAACATACCCACAGGTGCGGTGGTGGCCTCTGCCTGAGATGTGGAGGCACCACCTAGAGCTATACAATCAAAAAATGATTATCTAAGTAGGAGCAAAAAGAATGTGTGTATATTTATGATACAACATTCTAAATCAATATGCATGCACTATAGGATATATAAACATACATGCAGGTGTGGTAGAGGCCTCTGCCTCTGATGTGGACGCATCACCAACAGCTAGATAATTAATCATTGACTATATAAGTAATTTTGAAATAAATATGCGTGTATATCTATAATATTACATTCAAAATGAATATGAATGTAATATACCTGGAGGTGTGGTAAAGTCCACACGGAAGGAGTCATCCGAAGGGGTCTCCGATCGAGGTGCAAGACCGGCCCTCTGAAGCTCCCTACACAGCGCTCCGGACGGCAGAACTGTTCTACCTCTGCCCCTGCCTCTGCCGCTGCCGTGGTTGGTGCTCCTGCCGCCCCTCGCTGCTCCGGTAGTCATCATCAAACCTATATAAGAGTACAATCAGTACATATGCATGCAATATATATATATAGATCGTAGAAATGTGAAATAATAATATAACATTACTGATAACATTTTTCGTTTCATGGACGCATTAGACATATCTACTTGGATTTCATCATCGATATCATTTCTAACCCACGTAACTTCACGATCAGCCAAAGACAACCCGTCTTTTAAAACAGACGGTCGGAGCACTCTAAGTCTTCTCTCTTCTTCATCTTCATCGTTTTCCTCCATACGATCGTCGAATTCTGGGACATCGTAAACATTCCTGGGTTTCCAACGGCATACGACACTCCATCCCTGATGCTTCAAGCACTGTGAGTAGTATACTTGGAACGCTTGGTTCGGAAAGATTATTGGATCGTCCTGATCGTAAAATCGAAGTGTGTTCACACTACTCAATCCATATTCATCTTTCCAAGTCTCAAGATTGTTTCTCCACTTATCCGTATCGCTTCGTGTATCGTACCAAGTACAGTGAAATATATAAAACGGTTCTGATCGTCCGGGATATTGGATGCCAAGTATGCAATTTAAGTATTCATAATCAATCACACCATCTGATCCTACCGTCACAATCCCACTATTCCGAGTCGTTTGAGATGTTTATATGTCCTTAACTTCAAATTTTATCCAAGGACACTGAATCCTTTATAATATGCAACCTCCATTCTAGGAAACTGAGCTAAACGTCTTGAATCACTCTCTAATGATGCAGACAAGTTCGGATCGTGGATCTAACAAAACAAATTTTACGAAAAATACATAACGATATAAGTTTAGATTAGGACTGGTAGCAATAACATGTTATTCGAACTGCAGGGTTACATAGCACGGCAGCAAGGTTTCGGGAGGCATCGTCCATGCCATATTCAAAAATTTGTCGTTCTAGCTAACCCTAACCCTAGAATCGTTAACTAGAAATCGACGAAAATACAAATGTAAACACTTTACATTCTAAGTGAGCAAGGAATACAACCTTTGTAGACCGGTCCTTCACTTCAATAGCTCCGTGTAGTAGTTCCTTCACTGCGATCGTGAACTCCGGACTCTAGAGAGGCTCCCATGAAGAAACAAACATGCTTGCTTTGATGTCTTCGAGGCTGAAGATGATCTACGTCGAGGAGACACTAACCCAAGTTATCTCTTCACTAAATACGGAATTAGTGAAGCAAACACCCTATACTAAATGGCAAGTAGTAGAGGAAGATGAAGTAGGAAGTTTGCTCACATTAGAAATCATTTTCTCACATTTTATCTCATATCTCCATTGAAGCTAAAAAGCTTTTTAGGAAGAAGAAGAAGAATGAACTCATCATGTGAGAATGAATTATTGTTGAGGTTAAAAATGCAACAAAGGGTTAAGCATGTTATGCTTAACCCTTGTAGAGAGTTAACCATGGCCATGGGTTAAAGGGTTGGGTTAAACAAATATCCTAAGCTAGACAAAAGAGTGGACAAAGTCAATGATGCTTACAAGCTTCTACAAGCTTTCAACAAATATCAACCATGATAAAATCCACAAATTTGAATAACTTAATGATAAATATAAAAGCCTAATCTTAACCCTAGCATGGTTTAACTCTCATGAACCCTAGTTGCATTTGTAACCTAACATGATACATTTAACATATATCACATATATATCAATGTATCCAAAGTGAGAAAAGAAATCATAAGTGAGCTAATACTAGTTAATGTAATATAATATATCAAATATATAATTATACATTATATTATCAAGTCAACTCTTGATTTAATAATCCGGCTATATCACCTATAACCGACTAATATCATATGAATCAACTTATCGAATCAACACTTGATCCGATAACCCGGCTATATCATATATAACCGACCGATATTTCATATCGCGAGAATAGAATACGGTATCTCATATTGTATCAATCTCGGTCCCGCACATATTACATATGTGCTCCTACTCCGTTTCTCTTGAGCCAGGAAACCCCTGTGTAGGACTCTAAACACTCGTCAATACGCCGGCAGCAGGTGATGATCATATCAAACACCCATAAGCCACAAGCGGCCTGCTAAACGTAACGGCCAACCAGGTATTGAGTTATCATAAGATCAACAAGCAAGCCTGCTCATACTCCTATGAATCCAATCAATAACACCACCGTACAGTCCGGTCTCTTCGTCTGATATGTCGCATATCTCGTCTAGGGGTGGTAAACGTCAGACCCCAGTAACTCGATAAGTCGTGTCGATATGAGACTCATAACGGGTCAAGAAACTAATGATAACACTTACCAGTATATCTCTGAAGCAGCCTTGGTCAAGGACTTCCTGTTATAGCCAATTGAGAACAGCGCAACATCAACTCCCAATACCGGGAGAGACAAAACCCTTCCTATCGTTCATTGCCTCCATGTGATTCGGGACTGTACCCAAAAGCCACAGTTTTGCACGTTCTCTTGAACGTGGTAAGGTGGAAATCAAAGCACGGTGGGAATCACACAAGACTCTATAACGATCTCGGGTCTACAGACGAACCTGTACCAGTGTCATCAGTTTCCATCCGATGTTAGGTATAATACCATCTGGGAGTTCTCGGGGAGTCCGTTCAGTGTACCCAGTCTCCACTGAACACCCGTATACTGTCTCTGATGTCAAACACCAATGTATATGGGATCATCCATTACCCATCTACATGGGTCGAGAAGCTATACGCTAGTCTACTCTGGTATATCGATGCCCTGTCTCGATACACCCACGACTAGGAACATTTGAAGGATGTACTTAGCGACTACACTGTCCCCACTCGTATGATCTGCATCATAATCCTGGTAGTCAAGTACTCATCCTAATGGCTTTATCAACATGTAACATAGAGACAATCAGAGTACATGTTAAGATAAAGAGCAACCCGATAGCATACTATCATGTCGAGCAAAAAAGTCCCCCATATATATGTCTAAGCATCCACTTCAATATACATCGTATGTACAGTAATGGCCTCTAGGGCATACATATGACTAACAATCTCCCACTTACACTAGGGTCATCGGATGTAGTATCTCATACCCAACAAGCAGCAGTGGTAGTAGTATCTGTTTCCCTCCGAACACAGAGACGCGACCGCATAGGTTCGTCTTGCCTGAAATTTGGGGCAGATGCTTATTGGTGCTATTCGTCCACCTCTCCGAAGATGCCAAGTTGATTTATGGCACTATGTATCGAAGGTTTAAACGGATGCGGCCGATATAGCAGACTTCGTCAGATTCCCCCTCGTTTGAGGGATTTTTGATTGTGGGGACGCTCTTCCCTGCAGGCGCAAGCCCCTGCAGTTAATTACCGCATCGCGGTAACAACTTTCTCCTTCTCCAGATGGTCACTTCATGTCGTGGGTGTTTGTTTTGTTTTTGGTTGCCCGTGGATCGTATACGGAGACTAAAGTATGTTGTCGCCCGTAGGGCGTGGATTAGTCCAAATCCGTATCTTCTTAGATTTAGGTTTTTGGTTTGGGTTTAAGCATACGTTAGTCTTATTTGAGAGTAAGATCAACTTAAACGTTTGTTAAGGATACGTTAGTCTAATTTTAGACTAAGATCAACTTAACATTTGTTAAAGACACGTTAGTCTAATTTTAGACTAAGATCGACTAAACAGGATCGTTTAGATCCAACAAAAGAGCATTTTGGCTCTATTGTTCTAGTTTAGGGACTTTGCGGTCAATTACCAATTTAAGGACATAGTGGTCTATTACCAGTTTAAGGACATGGTGGTCTATTACCAGTTTAAGGACATGGTGGTCCAAGGTTAAGGATATCATAGTCCGTGAGTTTAAGGACTCCACAGTCCAAGGTTAAGGACATCGTAGTCCGTGGGTTTAAGGACCCGACAGTCCAGTTTAAAGACATCATAGTCTGTAGAAGGTGTGGCCGTCGGGACCCGTCACCTCACTGAAGACGTTGAAGGATTACAACGACAAATATCAGAGGAGTTCAGAAATGTACCCTTGAACCAATTTTGGTTGAGAGATTTATAGTCCAATTTGGGACGAAAGTCTGTTAAAAGGTTTATGAGCATATGGGCTCAATTGATACGAGTTGAGGACTTATGGCCAATCTTGGGCTAAGTCCAATAAATGTTTAACATTTTATTGTTCTGGCTATTGAGCGTTTATTTGGGCTCGGCCTTTTTAATAATGCTAAGCATTGGGTTCTAACATCTTTTGTCTTCATCAGAATAAAGTGTGTTCTGACAGCGCGCCACATGGCGCGCCAAGCGCTTTGTGTTAGTTGTATGTATGCCCTAGAGGCCAGTATTGTACAGATAATGTATATTATATTGGATGCTTGGACATATATAGAGATGACTTTCTTGCTCGACATGATAGTATGCTATCTGGTTGCTATTTATCTTAACATGTACACTAGTCTCTTTATACTGTCTTATAGTTACATGTTGGTAAAGCCCTTAGGATTTGTACTTGACTACCTAGACTATGATGCAGATCATACTAGTGGGGACATGGTAGTCCATAAGTACATCCTTCAAGGTCCCTAGTCGTAGGTGTATCGAGACGGGGCATCGATATACCAGAGTAGACTAGCGTATACGCTTCTCGACCCATGTGATGGGCGATGGATGATCCCATATCCATTGGTGTTTGACATCAGAGATGGTGTACGGGTGCTCAGTAGTCACTGGGTACACTGGACGGACTCGCCGAGAACTCCCAGATGGTATTATACCTCACGTCAGATGGCAGTTCTCAGGTGACACTTGTACAGGTTAGTCTGTAGACCCGAGATCGTCATAGAGTCTTGTGTGATTCCCACTGTACTTTGATCTCCACCTTACCACGTCCATGAGGGCGTGCAAAACGGTGGTCTTTGGGCACAGTCTCGAGTCACATGGAGGCAATGAGCGATAGGAGGGGTTTCGTCTCTCCCGGTATTGGGGGTTGATGTTGCGCTGTGCTCGATTGGCCGTAACAGGGAAGTCCCTGGCCAGGGCTGATCAGAGATTTGCTGGTAAGTGTTACCAGTAGTTTCTCGACCTGTTACGAGCCTCACATCAGCACGACTTATCGGGTTATTGGGGTCTGACGTATACCACCCTTAGACTTGATATGCGACGTATCAGACGAAGAGACTTGACTGAATGGTAAGTGTTACTGGTCGGATTCGCAGGAGTGTGAGCGGGCTAGCTCATCGATCTTCTGATCGCTCAATACCCGGGTGGCCGTTACGTTTAGCAGACCGCTTGCGGCTTGTGGGTGCTTGATATGATCATCATCTGCTACCGGCGTATTGACGAGTCTTTAGAGTCCTACACAGAGGTTTCCTGGCTCAAGCGAAACGAAATAGGAGCGCATATGAGATATGTGCAGGACCGAGAATAATGCGTGTATGTGATACCGCATTTCATTCTCGCGATATATGTTTCGATTGGTTATATTCGATATGACCTAGTTATCGAATCATTGATTCGATAAATCGATACATTAGATTCTAGTCGGTTATGTGCGACATGACCGGATCATTGAATCAAATGTTGATTTAATGATTTAATGCATAATTATATATTTGATATATTGCATTGCATTAACTAGTATTGGTTCACTTTAAACGGATTTTTCTCACTTGATGCACATTGTATATGTGATATGCTTTAGTGCACTTCTTTGTATCATGTTTGATGATACTTGATAATGTGATTAAGTGTAAAGGGTTAAACCATGGTTAAGTGATGATTAGGGTTTTGGTTTTTCATTTATTTATTTGTTTATTTATTTTTAAAGGATTAAGTTAAGAATGGTGGCTTATTTTGGAGCTATGTTGAAGCTTCATGAAGCTTTGACAAAGTCCACCATCCTTATCTCATCCTTAACCCTAACCACACTTACTAACCTTGGTTTAATCTCTACACTTGACCATGGTCAAGATATGATAAGTATTCATATTAGTTTTATTTTATTATATGAAGACTTATCTTTCTTTCTTCATTTTCTAGCAACCATGGAGCTTCTCATTTCAAGAGAGAGAATGAGAATGAGCAAATGAAAAGCTTAACCAAGAGAAAAGCTAACCATGGTTGCAATAATGCACAAAACATTATCATTACAAATCCAATCAAGATAAAGGTGATGGCTACAAATGACATGACCATTATCATAACTTAATAAAAAGAAAACCAAAGAATACTTTAGATCTTCTAAGAAGGTCCAAGTCAACTTTGGTCAAAAAGTCAACAAAGTCAAGATGGTCAAATGGTCAATGTAATTAGCCATAACAAAATTATCAATGAAAGGATTAGTAAATAATGTCCCCGGCTCATTTATGGTTTTGACCAAACGAACTGTCGAAACCCTAATGAGTCCGCCTCAAAATGGTTTTGACCGAATCAACTGTCAAAACCCTAATGAGCCTGCCACATAGTGGTTTTGGCCGAACCAACTGCCAAAACCCTAATGAGGCACCTCCTCCTTCATCGCTCCAGAAAACTGTGCATACACACCTGCATCCGTATTCCGTAGAATGCGGATGCGCAGAAGACAAAACAGATCCATCAGTGCAATACTAGGATCTGGCTTAAACCAAAGCCCACTAGTACTGCCTGCCCGAACATCATACGCACACAAGTGTACGTAAGTGATCGCAGCCCTGCCGTAAAACCATACGGCCTCTACACGTTTCGCTCAGTGCAGGGAAACTCTCTGTGTGGGACTCTAAAGACTCGACTCTACGCTGGCAGTGGGTTTAACCACAGACCGCAAGCGGCACTAGCTGTACGTAACGGTCCCCAGGTAGATGTCGATAAGAAGGCCGATGAGGTAAACCCATCCGAACTCTTACTGAGTCTGTATGTGACAATCTCCGTACAGTCCGGTCTATTCGTCTGATACATCGCATGTCGGGCCTAGGGGGGCGGCAAGTGTCAGACCCCTAATAGCGGTACAAGTCGTGTCGGAGTGAAGCCTAGAACACCCTGAGATAACACTGGAACCTACCAGTATATCTCGCTTGCCCTGGCCAGGGACTACTTGTGTAATGGCTCTCCTAGACACGGCGCGATGTCAACCCCCAATACCGGGAGAGACGAATCCTGTCTAACCGTCGCTGCCTCCAAGTGCTTCGGGACTGCTCCCAACTACTACCTGTTTGCACGACTCAGTAGAGCCGTGGTAGGGTAGTAATCAAAGAACAGTGGGAACACACTCGAGGCGAAGTGACAGTGTCAAGTCAGCGGACTAAGCTGTACTCATGTCACCTGGGAACTGATAACTGACGATAGGTATAATACCAACCATCAGTCCCCGACGAGTCCTGTCCAGTGTACTCGTAACCCAACGAGCACCCGCATACTATCTCAAGTACGACGTACCGACGGCTGTGGGACAGACCGTCTCCCATGCTGGGATGAGAAGCGCATACGCTAGTCTACTCCGGAGTATCGATGCCCTATCTCGGTACTCCCACGACTAGGGACGTGTATAAGGATGTGCTTGTAGATTACCCAGCCCCCACGAGTGTGATCGCCATCACAACGCCGGTAATCAAGCAAAGATCCTAAGGGCTCTACTAATGCATATAGGTGATATAATAAATAAACACACATGTACACATTAAAGCAGAGGCAAACCAAGTAGCATACTACTATATTGAGCAAGATTGTCTGTACAACTGTGAATATCCCAAGCTTCCATCAAGTAATATACATACTAGTATGATACAGTAATGGCCTCTAGGGCATATACACTAACAATCTCCCACTTGCACTAAGGCCATGTACTGGCGTATCGAAGACCTATCATCTCGATCAGCCGCTCGAACTGAGTCTGGGGTAAGGCCTTCGTGAATGGGTCCGCAGTGTTGTCCTTTGTGTCCACTCTCCGCACCTCGATCTCCTGTCGATCAATGATCTCCCTGATCAGGTGATACCGCCTTAAGATGTGCCTGGATTTCTGATGGGACCTTGGTTCCTTCGCTAAAGCTATAGCCCCATTGTTATCGCAATACAGAGGTATTGGGTCAACAATGGATGGAACCACCTGAAGTTCATTAATGAACTTCTTTATCCAGACCGCCTCTTTTGCGGCATCGCTTGCAGCAATGTATTCAGCCTCCATCGTCGAGTCTGCGACGGTATCCTGCTTGGAACTCCTCCAACATACCGCCGCTCCGTTGAGGGTAAACACAAAACCCGAGACAGACTTGCTGTCATCTTTGTCACTCTGGAAGCTTGAATCGGTAAAGGACTCGACCCTGAGGTCTCCATTACCGTAAACCAGGAACATCTCCTTAGTCCTTCTCAGGTACTTGAGAATGTTCTTCACTGCTGTCCAGTGGTCCTCCTCTGGGTCTGACTGATACCGGCTTACCGCGCTCAACGCGTAAGCTACATCTGGTCTTGTATATAGCATCGCATACATTATAGATCCTACCGCCGAAGCGTAGGGTATAGTGCTCATGCGAACCCTCTCCTCGTCAGTCTTAGGAGACATCTTCTTGGAGAGGGTAATTCCGTGCAATGCGGGTATATTACCGCGCTTGGAACCCTCCATACTAAATCTCTTTAGTACGGTCTCTATGTACCTGGACTGCGAAAGTCCCAATAGTCTCTTGGATCTATCTCTATAGATCTTGATCCCCAGAATGTATGAGGCATCTCCCAGGTCCTTCATGGAGAACCTTTGTGACAAAAATAGCTTGACCGATTGTAGCATAGGAATATCATTTCCTATCAAAAGAATGTCGTCCACGTACAAGACTAGGAATACGACAGTTCGTCCTACAATCTTCTTATATACACAGGGTTCATCTTCGTTCTTGATGAAATCAAATTCCTTGATTGCCTCATCAAAACAGATGTTCCAGCTCCGCGATGCCTGCTTTAATCCATAAATGGATTTAAGCAACTTGCACACCTTTCCGCTGCTCCCACTGTCTACGAAACCTTCTGGTTGATCCATGTAAACGCACTCTTCCAAACAACCGTTTAGGAAAGCCGTCTTAACATCCATCTGCCAGATTTCATAGTCATGGAAGGCAGCAATGGCAAGTAGGATCCGAATGGATTTGAGCATAGCCACCGGAGAAAAAGTCTCGTCATAGTCCAAACCAGGTCTTTGACGAAAACCTTTTGCAACGAGTCTAGCTTTATAGGTTTCCACCTGCCCATCTACACCAAGTTTTCTTTTGTAGATCCATTTGCATCCAACGGGTTTTACCCCAGGTGGAGCAATATCCAAGGTCCATACTTTATTGGCGTACATGGATTCCATTTCGGATTCCATTGCTTCCTGCCACTTATCAGAGTCCCTACTGATAATGGCCTGCCTGAAACTGGTAGGGTCATCTTCTTCCAAGATGCAATCCTCTCGATCCCCGTCTATGAGAAAACCGTAGTATCTCTCGGGCGGATGAGAAATCCTACCAGATCTGCGGAGTGGCTGAGGTTCGTTTGGGGTCACTGAACTTTCTGGTTCTGCTAAATCCTCAGTTTGATTTTGTGGATCAGATATTTCATCCAGTTCTACCGTGCTCCCACTTATTTCTTTTGCAAGAAATTGCCACTCTAAAAAGGTGGCGCGGCGAGCAACGAACACCTTCTGTTCCTCAGTGTGGTAGAACAGATATCCCAGAGAATTTCTAGGATATCCCACAAACTTACATAAAACTGACCGTGCCTCAAGCTTGTCTGGTTTTTGTACTTTTACATAGGCCGGACAGCCCCATATCTTAATTCGTTCTAGATATGGTTTCTTACCACTCCATATTTCATATGGAGTCTTAGGCACGGATTTAGACGGAACCTGATTCAGCAAGTATGCCGCTGTCTCTATCGCAAGTCCCCAGAATGAAAGAGGTAACTCAGCATCACTCATCATGGATCGAACCATATCCAATAGGGTACGATTCCTTCTCTCCGACACACCGTTGTGCTGTGGTGTATAAGGAGGAGTGAGCTGAGAGAGAATACCATTCTCTTTTAAGTAATCTCGGAATTCCGTGCTTAAGTACTCCCCTCCTCTATCAGACCGGAGGATCTTGATACTTTTGCCTGTCTGGTTCTCTACTTCGTTTCTGAATTCCTTGAATTTCTCAAAAGTTTCAGATTTGTATTTCATCAGATACACATATCCGAACCTAGAGAGATCGTTAGTGAATGTGATGAAGTACGAGAACCCACCCCTTGCATGTATAGACATCGGACCACACACATCACTGTGTATGAGTCCCAAGAGCTCTCTTGCTCTTTCTCCATGTCCGGTGAACGGAGATTTGGTCATCTTCCCTTTGAGACAAGACTGACAAGTTTCATAAGATGAAAACTCGAACGTATTCAAGAGTCCATCTTTATGCAACTTACTCAGTCTTTTCTCTCCAATATGACCAAGTCTACAATGCCACAAGTAGGATTCATTCGTATCTGAATTCTTCCTCTTGCGTGTGTTATGTATATTGAGAACTGTATTCTGATTTAGAACGTAGATACCATTAAACAGTGTACCCTCTGCAACCAGTACCTTATCAAGGTAAATGTTCATGATATTCTTTTCAAGAACAAACTTATATCTATCTTTATCGAGTAAAGAAACTGATATGATGTTGCAAACCATGGAGGGTACATAGTAGCAATCGTTCAAAATCATAGTCTTGCCATTTGGCAATACTAGGTGATATTCACCGACGGCTGCCGCATTAACTTGTGCTCCGTTCGCTACTCTGAGCGACATATCACCCGGTGCAACTTTCCTACTTTTTCTCAGTCCTTGCAATAAATTACAGATATGAGATCCTGATCCGGTATCAAGTACCCAGGAGGTAGGGCTGACCGTAAAACAGTTCTCAATTACAAGAACACCTGAAGTAGATGCAAAACCATGCTTCTTCTTCAACTGGGTATCCTGGAAATCCAAACTTTCCTCTTTCCCATTCTCAAAATTATGACTGTTGTCACAAGTTAGAGCTGAACCAACTTTCCCCAGTCCCGAATAAGAATTCGGTTCGGTCAAGCGATACATTTTATTATCTTGATTAGGGCGTGAAAAGGTTGCTGCCTGGAGAGAGAGAAAAGAAACACTCAGCGTATGCTCTTGCAAGATTAGATTGGTTTATTAATTTATCTAACCAGGATGTTTCCCACTGTTTCCTCAAATTCTTCTTAAAACCTTTTTAAAAGAAGAACTAGCCAGGTTTTAATTCACGTTGCAATACTTGCTTAACCTTTCAGCCAGGCTAGTGTCGGTACTTCGAGGGAGGTTTTCCAACGCTTTCGCGAAGTTCCTTAATTAAATAACCTCTTTTCCCTGGGGGCGTAACCCCGCTAACACCTTTCTAGACACCTACTAGGTTTATAGCATTGATCGTTAAGTGAAATAATCTCCCGAGAGTAAACCAACTCATCAGTGGGATCGGGATCCAACTGTCATTGTGTGATAACCTAGATGGAATCCACTCTAGTCACCACACTCCAGAAGGTATGCCAAATCTGCAAGTTTCAGTTCTTTTGAAACTCCCGATATGGTTTTTGCCCCTAACGATTCATGACCTTGACAATGCCAACATATCATGAACTGTTAGTCAAGTTCGGCCCGTCATTATCTTGATTAACTTAGACCCACCCGCATAACTCTTGACAATGCCAACATAGCTATGCGACTGTCCTAAATAATCCGAAAAAATAAGGCTGCAAACAAGCAATACTTAGCTACCGATCACTACGCCTTGACAATGCCAAAATACGTAGCTCGAATACTGAGTAGTACTTGTAGGAAATGACGGAGGGCTACGGCTGGGTTTTTGGCGAAAAACCCGTTAACGTAATGAACTTGATATCGTTGAAGGAACATGATTGCACCCTTTTTGAAAATATAGTGGCGAAAACTTTTTGCTAAAGAGGTCACTCCCTGTGAAGGGATCTCGGCTCTTTCCTCGTCGATTGAGGTGCAGGATATTCCAAATTGAATACCTCGATGCAAAGCAAGAATAATCGACTATAGTGAAGTTATTACCCTGACGCAAACTTTTGTCCAAAGGGTCACTCCCGGTGAAGGGATCTCGGCCCTTACCTCGTCGACTGAGGTGCTGGGCATTCATAACCGAATACCGCGATGCAAAACAAAAATGAACGTCCTTGCAATAACAGCTTTTTGAAAAACTTGTTCCAACAACGTCTTTTAGGTTTATTTTCTTGCATTAGTTCTTTTAATGCGTGATATTCTTGCATTAGTTCTTTTAATGCGTCCCATCATTTAATCCTACCATTGCAGAAAACAACCAAAATATGACGTACGCTTATGCCATTCGCATTCGCCACGGGGTCCCGTCATCACTCGTTAGGTTACTTAACTAACGACAGAGCGGGGGCTGGGCTAGCGCGGCTGTAAAACATAAGCAACGCCTAAATAGTAAAGCAATGATAGACATTACAGATCACAGATGAACACTTTGGATATACTAGGAACCCGCGATTCGTTCGAGCCTGCAACGAAAAACGGATTACACGGTCGCGATGAATAGCCAAAACCCTACCCAAGACCCCTACGGGTGCGGCAAACTACCCGCCAAGTACCCGAAGCGAAGCAACCTCCCTCAATGCCATGAGTAGGCCACTCGGCACTTTGAGCTACCCGGTAGTTTGTGCACCCCCTCCATGGGTCTATCCTAGGAGCAAAAACAGTAAAAAGAATTATACAATGACGGCTACAACCCCGACCCGGTTGTGCGGCCAAAGAAATAATATTACATCAATTTACAATTTTGTTACATGAATGAAAGAAAAAGAAACTCTCATCTCACATCCACCCTGGCTATTCATCCGCGACAATCCAACGAGTTCATATCCACAAACCATCAAGAACAATCACAGATCACAGATATGTATAACCCCAACTAATCGACATATAGCGATTAGCCGACGTTCAATACATAAGAACATCACAGATATAACCTTTATAGTCAAAGTATATTGAAGTTCGGAAAAATACGGAATTATAGGCCCCCAAAAACAAATTTCTATTCTGGAAAATCTGGGCACATATAATATATCTGAAAAATCCTAAAACCATGTCAGAAACACACTGCACCAAAATCGATGCAGTAACTCACCAAGTTGGCCGCGGTTCCGCGGCAAGAGCTTGCTCTTGCCGCGGAAGCGCGGCGCTTTGGTTGAGTCGCTGCATCGTTTTTGGTGGTTTTCTTATAAAAACCCTGAGATGATTTTTGGGATATAACAAATTTTGTTTTGACCAGAAAAAGTTTTAACAGAAACTCAGATTTTTACAACTTGGTTTTTTCGATTTTTCCGTTTCGAACTTCGATACACTTTACTACCAAGCTAGTTTATGTTTAGTTAGGCTCTGATACCACTGTTAGGTCCACGTTACCTCTCCCGGTACTTGCGGGGTTGCGGAAACGGTAAATCAAAATTTTTCTAAACTTTGTAACATGGACCGTAAAAGCCGGATCTTTGCTAAACTAAACTAGCATTCTTGCAAAGAAGAGTTAACTACTTGGCAAAGTGGTTATACCTCAACTTGAACTCCTTCACTTCTAGTTGTTGTTCTTCTTTGATGTTCTTCTCTTCTTGTTATTCTTCTCATTGCTTGCTCAATGGTTGATCCGGACTTCGGTCACCTCCGCGGCCTCCTTGAGTCGAAGACGATCCACCCGAGAGATGTACACCGAGCTCCACCTAAAGCCGAGGTAACTAGGGCAAGGAGATTGCTAATCTAGAAGCCCTAGGTTGTGTAGAGAGGATGTATGGATGTGTTTGTCAAGTAGAATCCTTTTTCTCTCAACACATGAGATCAAAGGAGAAATCAAGAGGAGGAAGAAGGAGGAGATTTTCTAGCAACCATGGAGCTTCTCATTTCAAGAGAGAGAATGAGAATGAGCAAATGAAAAGCTTAACCAAGAGAAAAGCTAACCATGGTTGCAATAATGCACAAAACATTATCATTACAAATCCAATCAAGATAAAGGTGATGGCTACAAATGACATGACCATTATCATAACTTAATAAAAAGAAAACCAAAGAATACTTTAGATCTTCTAAGAAGGTCCAAGTCAACTTTGGTCAACAAGTCAACAAAGTCAAGATGGTCAAATGGTCAATGTAATTAGCCATAACAAAATTATCAATGAAAGGATTAGTAAATATTGTCCCCGGCTCATTTATGGTTTTGACCAAACGAACTGTCGAAACCCTAATGAGTCCGCCTCAAAATGGTTTTGACCGAATCAACTGTCAAAACCCTAATGAGCCTGCCACATAGTGGTTTTGGCCGAACCAACTGCCAAAACCCTAATGTGGCACCTCCTCCTTCATCGCTCCAGAAAACTGTGCATACACACCTGCATCCGTATTCCGTAGAATGCGGATGCGCAGAAGACAAAACAGATCCATCCGTGCAATACTAGGATCTGGCTTAAACCAAAGCCCACTAGTACTGCCTGCCCGAACATCATACGCACACAAGTGTACGTAAGTGATCGCAGCCCTGCCATAAAACCATACGGCCTCTACACGTTTCGCTCAGTGCAGGAAACTCTCTGTGTGGGACTCTAAAGACTCGACTCTACGCTGGCAGTGGGTTTAACCACAGAACGCAAGCGGCACTAGCTGTACGTAACGGTCCCCAGGTAGATGTCGATAAGAAGGCCGATGAGGTAAACCCATCCGAACTCCTACTGAGTCTGTATGTGACAATCTCCGTACAGTCCGGTCTATTCGTCTGATACATCGCATGTCGGGCCTAGGGGGGCGGCAAGTGTCAGACCCCTAATAGCGGTACAAGTCGTGTCGGAGTGAAGCCTAGAACACCCTGAGATAACACTGGAACCTACCAGTATATCTCGCTTGCCCTGGCCAGGGACTACTTGTGTAATGGCTCTCCTAGACACAGCGCGATGTCAACCCCCAATACCGGGAGAGACGAATCCTGTCTAACCGTCACTGCCTCCAAGTGCTTCGGGACTGCTCCCAACTACTACCTGTTTGCACGACTCAGTAGAGCCGTGGTAGGGTAGTAATCAAAGAACAGTGGGAACACACTCGAGGCGAAGTGACAGTGTCAAGTCAGCGGACTAAGCTGTACTCATGTCACCTGGGAACTGATAACTGACGATAGGTATAATACCAACCATCAGTCCCCGACGAGTCCTGTCCAGTGTACTCGTAACCTAACGAGCACCCGCATACTATCTCAAGTACGACGTACCGACGGCTGTGGGACAGACCGTCTCCCATGCTGGGATGAGAAGCGCATACGCTAGTCTACTCCGGAGTATCGATGCCCTATCTCGGTACTCCCACGAATAGGGACGTGTATAAGGATGTGCTTGTAGATTACCCAGCCCCCACGAGTGTGATCGCCATCACAACGCCGGTAATCAAGCAAAGATCCTAAGGGCTCTACTAATGCGTATAGGTGATATAATAAATAAACACACATGTACACATTAAAGCAGAGGCAAACCAAGTAGCATACTACTATATTGAGCAAGATTGTCTGTACAACTGTGAATATCCCAAGCTTCCATCAAGTAATATACATACTAGTATGATACAGTAATGGCCTCTAGGGCATATACACTAACACCCACCTCCTATTTCTTCACCCTCTACCTCTTGCCAAGTTGTTTTGGGTGTTTACTTCATAAGTTTCACAAGTTTGTGAAGTCGGAGCTTGAGTTTGTGCAACCTCGACGTAGATCGTCTTTGACACGAAGCCGACGACCTATTCCGCACGTTTCTCCGATGAAGCCGTCACGAGAGTTCAAGCTTCAAGATGGACAGCGAGAGGACGCCCTTGCGGAGCCGTGGAGGTGGATATCCGGATCTACAAAGGTTGTAATTTCCGTATCCCAGTAGTTAACTGTTAACTAGCTTTTAGTTTCGCCTAAACATCTAGTAAACGATCCATGTTAGGGTTTCTCGGCTTCCATAATTTTTAAAATTGGCATGGTCGATGCCTTGAAAGACTTCATTAGGATGCCTAGGAACCCTACAGTGGTATCAGAGCCTAGCTAGAGCCTTAGGCGAAATCTAGACGGAGTTTGAAGTCCGAAACAACCCGAAGCCCTAGAATTTTAGAGCTCTCTGGACATTTTCATAAATCTGGGAATTTTTGATATTAAAAATGTCTAAAAAATTCAGCAAAGAATTCTAAGCATTACTGTGTAAAACGATTCCCTGAACTGTTCATTGTGCCGCGGAAGCGCGGCAGAAGCATGCCTTCTGCCGCTCTTCCGCGGCCACATGGTGACATCATCCCACTATTTTTACACAGTAATACTTGATAAATTCTGGTGAGTTTTCTGGGTATTTTTAAATTTATTTAAGGGTTGAGTGCTCTGGAGTTATATTGGGAATCGATGAATTCGATCGGAATATCAAACTTTGTCTAAGTGTTTTTCCAGATAACTGTAGAATATGTTAAAGAGTTCGACCGGATACAAATACCCAAGTTTTTCCCTGCCGGAATAATTCCAAGTGTTGGATTTTTCTGTGGTTAAAAGACGTTCTGAGTAGTGCAAGTAACGCGATGGTCCCTCTAGAAGACACAAACCTTAACTCGATTATGTGACCGTCTTGAACTGCCCTTTGAACCTTCGGGTTTGGGGCAGTACGGCGTGCCACATGTGAGGCGTTGGCTTGACCCTTCTACGGCTGGACCGTTGGTACTGAGGCATGAAGTGAATGTCTTTGAACCTATTTCATGTGTTGATCGATGTCGGGAAAACTTGGGTGTTCGAATGTTCGATCGGAAAGTTTAATATATTCTATTTATCCGGAATTGGATACAATAATTGGAATTCACAAACAGTTATGAGATAACTGGATGAATGTTATAGATCTAGCAGTTTAGTTTCACAAGATATCGAAAAGTGTTTTCGATGATGGGACTAAAATGCGGGGTTTATAACTGTTAGGCATGTGATGTCTAAAGAGGTTGCGGATTCCAATTGTTGTAGTTTTACACTTTCTTTTCTGTGACCGTAAGTGTAATATGTGATATCGCCGGTTTCGTTGCTATATGTCAACGACAATTGGGGTATGCATACTTACTTACGTTGATGACATGTGTTGTTATGTGTTGCTGGATATGTTATATTGGATCGTCGTATTCGAATAGCCGGGGGTTTTTATGTGAGATGAGTGTTTTTCATTTTCATTCATGTAAAAGCTTGTATGTAATATTCTTTTATTCGGGGCACTTCCAGGATGCGGGAGTTGTCACCCTTTGTATATTATTTACTTTTCCGCATTAGGATAGACCCAAGGAGGGGAGCACAAGTAACCGGGTTCTGGGGTCCAGTGGGAGACCAACTCGAGGAGTCGAGTCTGGGTCTCCTAACCCTAGAATTGGCAGGGTTGCTTGCCGCTCTCGTAGGGGTCTAGGGGTGTGGGATTGGCTATTCATCACGACCGTGGAATCCGTGTTTTATACTGGCTCGTATTGAAAACACGGACGTCCTAGTATATCCAATATTTCATATGTTTATTCTGCTGCGATATCTGTGATGTGATTCTGTGATGGATATAGTATATAGTATATATGATATATTATATAGACGTTACTTATGTTTTACACCCACGCTAGCCCTGCCCTGCTCTGTCGTTAGTTACCTAACCTAACGGTGCACGAGGGGACATTGAGGCGAATGCGGATGGCATAAGTGTACGTCATATCTATCTGTGATGTTTAGGTTTTTTAAATGATGGGACTTCATTAATGTGATTAATGAAAGATAAGAAACCTAAGATGTTGTGGAATCGAATTTTAAAATAAAACAGGTAGCTACAGTTCTTGCTTTGCACAGCGGTATATATGATATACCCCGCACCTTATTCGATGAGGAAAGGACCGAGATCCCTTCACCGGGAGTGACTCCTTTAGCAATAACTGGCAGATGCTACACATTCGGTTTGCTTTTGACTGCTTTTGGGTTTTTGCTTTGCACAGCGATATATATGATATATCCCGCACCTCATTCGACGAGGAAAGGACCGAGATCCCTTCACCGGGAGTGACTCCTTTAGCAAAACTAGAAAAGCCTCAAAATCACTCCATTTCAAAACATCATTTGATTCTACAACGATATCAAGTTCATTACGCACATGGTTTTTATGAAAAACCTGCGTAGCCCTCCGTCATTTCAGATAAGTATTAGTTAGTATTCGTGCTGCGGTAGTTTGGCCTCCGTCAAGGCGCAGTGTACGGTAGCTAACTAGTGCTTATCTGTTAGCATATGATGCGATTGGATTAGGGTATTCGTACGGCGTTGTTTGGCCTCCGTCAAGGGTCGTGCGGGTGGGTTTAATTCAATCAGGAAATGACGGGTTGAACTTGACTAGCGGACTATGGGTTGTTTGGCCTCCGTCAAGGTCATAGGACGCTAGGGGCAAAATATTATCGGGAATTTCAAGTGTTGAAATTTGCAATGAGATTGCATACCTTCTATGAGATAGTTGGATCCCGATACCCGCTGCAAGTAAGAGTTACTCATGGGAGAGTTTTACACATTGCAATTAGCCGATCAAGTAGGTGTCTAGAAAGGTGTTAACGAGGTTACGCCTCTGGGAAAACGAGGTTTACATTAATTAGGTTCGTGCGAAAGCACGGGAGACCTCCCTCAAAGTACCGACACTGGCCTGGCTGAAAGATTGGCGAACTTGTAGTATGTAATTAATCCCGGCTAGTCTTTCCTTTTAAGGTTTGGAGGAAGATTTGATAAAAAGCAGTGGGAGCCATCCTGATTAGATAAGATAATAACCAATCTGATCTTGCACGAGCATACGCTAAAGTGTTTTCTTCTCTCTCTCTCCAGGTAGCGACCATTTCATGCCTTAATAAAGATAATAATATGGATGTATTGACCGAACCCGCATGTTATACTGTGCTGGGGAACGTTGGTTCCGTTCTTTCCTGTAAGAGTTATAGGAATGAACAGGATATAGGGGAATGCCAGGATTCCCATGCCACCCGAATGAAGAAAGTACATGATGATGCATTTTCTTCGGGTGTGTTCGTTACAGAGAACTGTTTCTCCATTTGCTCTACGTCCTGGGTATTGGATACCGGGTCAGGATCCCATATATGTAATCAGTTACATGGGCTTAGGAAAGGTAGAGAACTTGGAGAAGGTGATAAAGACATAAGAGTAGGAAATGGTGCAATTGTTGCAGCCAAGACTGTCGGGGAATATCACCTTGTATTACCAACTGGTAATACATTGGTTCTGAACGAATGCTATTACATGCCGAACCTGATATGCAACATTATATCGGTTTCTTTATTAAGTAAAGAGGGATATAATTTTGTATTACAGGACAATGTTATGAACATTTTCCGTAACCAAAAGTTGGTTGGATCAGGCACGTTATGCAATGGCATTTATGTTCTAAATCAATCAACAGTTCTGAGCATAACAAACACACACAAGAGGAAGAGTTCTTAACTCAACGAATCCTTCTTGTGGCATTGTAGACTGGGTCACATCAATGCGACACGACTAGCTAAGTTGCATAAGGATGGATATTTAAATCCGTTTGAATTTTCATCCTATGACACTTGCCAGTCATGTCTCAAAGGCAAGATGACCAAGACTCCGTTTACGGGACACGGGGAAAGAGTTACCGAACTCTTAGGACTAATACATAGTGATGTATGCGGTCCCATGTCTACACATGCCAGGGATGGTTCTTCATACTTCATTACATTCACTGACGATCTCTCTAGGTTCGGGTATGTGTTCCTGATGAAACACAAATCAGAAGCTTTTGAGAAATTTAGGGAATATAAACAAGAAGTTGAGAACCAAACCGGAAAAAGTATTAAAATCCTTCGATCTGATCGAGGAGGAGAATACTTAAGCAATGAATTCCTGGGCTTCCTAAAAGAGAATGGGATTCTCTCTCAGCTGACTCCTCCATATACACCACAGCACAACGGTGTATCAGAACGGAGGAACCGCACCCTATTAGATATGGTGCGCTCTATGATGAGTACAGCTGAGTTACCTATTTCCTTCTGGGGATATGCACTGGAGACTGCTGCATACCTACTGAATAGAGTTCCGACCAAATCAGTGCCTACCACTCCATATGAGATATGGAATGGCAAGAGACCATGTCTTAATTTTATTCAGATATAGGGTTGTCCGGCCTATGTTAAAACACAAAATCCGGACAAGCTCGAAGCAAGGTCTGTTCTATGTAAGTTTGTTGGATATCCCAAACATTCGCGAGGGTATATCTTCTAGCACTCCGAGGAATAAAAAGTGTTTGTTTATCGACATGCCACTTTCTTAGAAAAAAGTTTTCTTATGAAACAGATAAGTGGCATTGAGGTAGAACTGGAAGAGGTTCCAGCAATACAGACTACAACAGAAGATTTGGTTGAACCAGAGGATTCCGTAGTTCCCGATGAACCCCAGCCTCTCCGCCGATCTAGTAGGGTTCCTCGCCAACCTGAGAGATACTACGGTTTTCTCATTGATGGTGGCAGTGAGGATTGCATCATGGAGGATGATGACCCAACTAGCTTCGAGCAGGCCATCACGAGTGGGGACTCAGTGAAATGGCTGGATGCTATGCGGTCCGAGATGGATTCCATGTACACCAACAAAGTATGGACTTTGGAAGTTGCTCCTGAAGGGGTAAAACCCATTGGGAGCAAGTGGATCTTCAAGAAGAAATTTGGTGTAGATGGGAAAGTGGAGACTTTCAAAGCTAGACTTGTAGCAAAGGGTTTTCGTCAAAGACCAGGTGTGGACTATGACGAGACCTTTTCTCCAGTGGCTATGCTTAAATCCATCCGAATCATGCTTGCCATTGCTGCTTTTCATGACTACGAAATCTGGCAAATGGATGTTAAGACCGCCTTTCTAAATGGTGATTTAGAAGAGTGCGTGTACATGACTCAGCCAGAGGGCTTCGTAGATAGTGGGAGCAGCGGGAAGGTGTGCAAGCTGCTTAAATCCATTTATGGATTAAAGCAAGCATCGCGGAGTTGGAACATCTACTTTGACGTCGTTATCAAAGAGTTTGATTTCGTCAAAAATCCAGATGAACCTTGTGTCTACAAGAAGGTGGCAGAGAGTAAGGTTGTCTTCCTCGTATTGTACGTGGACGACATACTCTTGATAGGAAATGATATTCCTATGCTGCAATCGGTCAAGCTCTTCTTATCACAAAGATTCTCAATGAAAGATCTTGGTGATGCCTCCTGCATATTGGGAATCAGGATCTATAGAGATAGATCCAAACGGATTTTGGGATTGTCCCAATCCAGGTACATTGACACCATACTAAAGAGGTTTAGTATGGAAGAGTCCAAGCGTGGGAACATGCCCACGATCTCTGGAGTCACTCTCTCCAAAGAGATGTCTCCTAAGACTGATTTGGAGAGAGCTCGCATGCAAGGGATACCCTATGCTTCGGATGTAGGCTCTATCATGTATGCGATGCTATGTACCAGACCCGATGTAGCATACTCACTAAGTGTAGTGAGCAGGTATCAAGCTGATCCTGGAGAGAATCACTGGACAGCTGTGAAGAGCATTCTCAAGTACTTGCGAAGGACTAGAGATATGTTCTTGGTGTATGGTAACGGAGAACTCCAAGTGGAGTCCTTTACCGATTCGAGCTTCCAGAGTGATAAGGACGACTCTAAGTCGCAGTCGGGCTTTGTCTTTACCCTTTACGGAGGGGCGGTTAGCTGGAAGAGTTCCAAGCAGGAAACCGTGGCAGACTCGACGATGGAGGCTGAATACATCGCTGCCAACGATGCTGCTAAAGAAGCTGTCTGGGTCAAGAAGTTCATTACTGAACTTAGAGTGGTTCCATCCATTGAGCATCCAATACCTTTGTATTGCGATAACAATGGAGCGGTGGCTTTGGCCAAGGAACCCAGGTCCCATCAGCGATCCAGGCATATTCTGAGGCGGTATCACCTGATACGGGAGATAGTTGATCGCCGGGAGATCGAGGTCAGGAGAGTTGACACGAAGAACAACACGGCGGATCCACTCACGAAGGCCATTCCCCAGATACAGTTTGAGAGACTCTTCGGGATGCTCGGTATGAGATACTACAGCAGCTGGCCCTAGTGCAAGTGGGAGATTGTTAGTTGTATGTATGCCCTAGAGGCCAGTATTGTACAGATGATGTATATTATATTGGATGCTTGGACATATATAGAGATGACTTTCTTGCTCGACATGATAGTATGCTATCTGGTTGCTATTTATCTTAACATGTACACTAGTCTCTTTATACTGTCTTATAGTTACATATTGGTAAAGCCCTTAGGATTTGTACTTGACTACCTAGACTATGATGCAGATCATACTAGTGGGGACATGGTAGTCCATAAGTACATCCTTCAAGGTCCCTAGTCGTAGGTGTATCGAGACGGGGCATCGATATACCAGAGTAGACTAGCGTATACGCTTCTCGACCCATGTGATGGTCGATGGATGATCCCATATCCATTGGTGTTTGACATCAGAGATGGTGTACGGGTGCTCAGTGGTCACTGGGTACACTGGACGGACTCGCCGAGAACTCCCAGATGGTATTATACCTCACGTCAGATGGCAGTTCTCAGGTGACACTTGTACAGGTTAGTCTGTAGACCCGAGATCGTCATAGAGTCTTGTGTGATTCCCACTGTACTTTGATCTCCACCTTACCATGTCCATGAGGGCGTGCAAAACGGTGGTCTTTAGGCACAGTCTCGAGTCACATGGAGGCAATGAGCGATAGGAGGGGTTTCGTCTCTCCCGGTATTGGGGGTTGATGTTGCGCTGTGCTCGATTGGCCGTAACAGGGAAGTCCCTGGCCAGGGCTGATCAGAGATTTGCTGGTAAGTGTTACCAGTAGTTTCTCGACCCGTTACGAGCCTCACATCAGCATGACTTATCGGGTTATTGGGGTCTGACGTATACCACCCTTAGACTTGATATACGACGTATCAGACGAAGAGACTTGACTGAATGGTAAGTGTTACTGGTCGGATTCGCAGGAGTGTGAGCGGGCTAGCTCGTCGATCTTCTGATCGCTCAATACCCGGGTGGCCGTTACGTTTAGCAGACCGCTTGCGGCTTGTGGGTGCTTGATATGATCATCATCTGCTACCGGCGTATTGACGAGTCTTTAGAGTCCTACACAGAGGTTTCCTGGCTCAAGCGAAATGAAATAGGAGCGCATATGAGATATGTGCAGGACCGAGAATAATGCGTGTATGTGATACCGCATTTCATTCTCGCGATATACGTTTCGATTGGTTATATTCGATATGACCTAGTTATCGAATCATTGATTCGATAAATCGATACATTAGATTCTAGTCCGTTATGTGCGACATGACCGGATCATTGAATCAAATGTTGATTTAATGATTTAATGCATAATTATATATTTGATATATTGCATTGCATTAACTAGTATTGGTTCACTTTAAACGGATTTTTCTCACTTGATGCACATTGTATATGTGATATGCTTTAGTGCACTTCTTTGTATCATGTTTGATGATACTTGATAATGTGATTAAGTGTAAAGGGTTAAACCATGGTTAAGTGATGATTAGGGTTTTGGTTTTTCATTTATTTATTTGTTTATTTATTTTTAAAGGATTAAGTTAAGAATGGTGGCTTATTTTGGGGCTATGTTGAAGCTTCATGAAGCTTTGACAAAGTCCACCATCCTTATCTCATCCTTAACCCTAACCACACTTACTAACCTTGGTTTAATCTCTACACTTGACCATGGTCAAGATATGATAAGTATTCATATTAGTTTTATTTTATTATATGAAGACTTATCTTTCTTTCTTCATTTTCATCTTCTTCTTCTTCTTCAAGCTCAAGGTCCATCAATGGCAACTTGAGTTAAAGTGAGATAAATCCAATTCTAAAGTGAACCCACCTCCTATTTCTTCACCCTCTACCTCTTGCCAAGTTGTTTTGGGTGTTTACTTCACAAGTTTCACAAGTTTGTGAAGTCGGAGCTTGAGTTTGTGCAACCTCGACGTAGATCGTCTTTGACACGAAGCCGACGACCTATTCCGCACGTTTCTCCGATGAAGCCGTCACGAGAGTTCAAGCTTCAAGATGGACAGCGAGAGGACGCCCTTGCGGAGCCGTGGAGGTGGATATCTGGATCTACAAAGGTTGTAATTTCCGTATCCCAGTAGTTAACTGTTAACTAGCTTTTAGTTTCGCCTAAACATCTAGTAAACGATCCATGTTAGGGTTTCTCGGCTTCCATAATTTTTAAAATTGGCATGGTCGATGCCTTGAAAGACTTCATTAGGATGCCTAGGAACCCTACAGTGGTATCAGAGCCTAGCTAGAGCCTTAGGCGAAATCTAGACGGAGTTTGAAGTCCGAAACAACCCGAAGCCCTAGAATTTTAGAGCTCTCTGGACATTTTCATAAATCTGGGAATTTTTGATATTAAAAATGTCTAAAAAATTCAGCATAGAATTCTAAGCATTACAGTGTAAAACGATTCCCTGAACTGTTCATTGTGCCGCGGAAGCGCGGCAGAAGCATGCCTTCTGCCGCTCTTCCGCGGCCACATGGTGACATCATCCCACTATTTTTACACAGTAATACCTGATAAATTCTGGTGAGTTTTCTGGGTATTTTTAAATTTATTTAAGGGTTGAGTGCTCTGGAGTTATATTGGGAATCGATGAATTCGATCGGAATATCAAACTTTGTCTAAGTGTTTTTCCAGATAACTGTAGAATATGTTAAAGAGTTCGACCGGATACAAATACCCAAGTTTTTCCCTGCCGGAATAATTCCAAGTGTTGGATTTTTCTGTGGTTAAAAGACGTTCTGAGTAGTGCAAGTAACGCGATGGTCCCTCTAGAAGACACAAACCTTAACTCGATTATGTGATCGTCTTGAACTGCCCTTTGAACCTTCGGGTTTGGGGCAGTACGACGTGCCACATGTGAGGCATTGGCTTGACCCTTCTACGGCTGGACCGTTGGTACTGAGGCATGAAGTGAATGTCTTTGAACCTATTTCATGTGTTGATCGATGTCGGGAAAACTTGGGTGTTCGAATGTTCGATCAGAAAGTTTAATATATTCTATTTATCCGGAATTGGATACAATAATTGGAATTCACAAACAGTTATGAGATAACTGGATGAATGTTATAGATCTAGCAGTTTAGTTTCACAAGATATCGAAAAGTGTTTTCGATGATGGGACTAAAATGCGGGGTTTATAACTGTTAGGCATGTGATGTCTAAAGAGGTTGCGGATTCCAATTGTTGTAGTTTTACACTTTCTTTTCTGTGACCGTAAGTGTAATATGTGATATCGCCGGTTTCGTTGCTATATGTCAACGACAATTGGGGTATGCATACTTACTTACGTTGATGACATGTGTTGTTATGTGTTGCTGGGTATGTTATATTGGATCGTCGTATTCGAATAGCCGGGGGTTTTTATGTGAGATGAGTGTTTTTCATTTTCATTCATGTAAAAGCTTGTATGTAATATTCTTTTATTCGGGGCACTTCCAGGATGCGGGAGTTGTCACCCTTTGTATATTATTTACTTTTCCGCATTAGGATAGACCCAAGGAGGGGAGCACAAGTAACCGGGTTCTGGGGTCCAGTGGGAGACCAACTCGAGGAGTCGAGTCTGGGTCTCCTAACCCTAGAATTGGCAGGGTTGCTTGCCGCTCTCGTAGGGGTCTAGGGGTGTGGGATTGGCTATTCATCACGACCGTGGAATCCGTGTTTTATACTGGCTCGTATTGAAAACACGGACGTCCTAGTATATCCAATATTTCATATGTTTATTCTGCTGCGATATCTGTGATGTGATTCTGTGATGGATATAGTATATAGTATATATGATATATTATATAGACGTTACTTATGTTTTACACCCGCGCTAGCCCTGCCCTGCTCTGTCGTTAGTTACCTAACCTAACGGTGCACGAGGGGACATTGAGGCGAATGCGGATGGCATAAGTGTACGTCATATCTATCTGTGATGTTTAGGTTTTTTAAATGATGGGACTTCATTAATGTGATTAATGAAAGATAAGAAACCTAAGATGTTGTGGAATCGAATTTTAAAATAAAACAGGTAGCTACAGTTCTTGCTTTGCACAGCGGTATATATGATATACCCCGCACCTTATTCGATGAGGAAAGGACCGAGATCCCTTCACCGGGAGTGACTCCTTTAGCAATAACTGGCAGATGCTACACATTCGGTTTGCTTTTGACTGCTTTTGGGTTTTTGCTTTGCACAGCGATATATATGATATATCCCGCACCTCATTCGACGAGGAAAGGACCGAGATCCCTTCACCGGGAGTGACTCCTTTAGCAAAACTAGAAAAGCCTCAAAATCACTCCATTTCAAAACATCATTTGATTCTACAACGATATCAAGTTCATTACGCTCATGGTTTTTATGAAAAACCTGCGTAGCCCTCCGTCATTTCAGATAAGTATTAGTTAGTATTCGTGCTGCGGTAGTTTGGCCTCCGTCAAGGCGCAGTGTACGGTAGCTAACTAGTGCTTATCTGTTAGCATATGATGCGATTGGATTAGGGTATTCGTACGGCGTTGTTTGGCCTCCGTCAAGGGTCGTGCGGGTGGGTTTAATTCAATCAGGAAATGACGGGTTGAACTTGACTAGCGGACTATGGGTTGTTTGGCCTCCGTCAAGGTCATAGGACGCTAGGGGCAAAATATTATCGGGAATTTCAAGTGTTGAAATTTGCAATGAGATTGCATACCTTCTATGAGATAGTTGGATCCCGATACCCGCTGCGAGTAAGAGTTACTCATGGGAGAGTTTTACACATTGCAATTAGCCGATCAAGTAGGTGTCTAGAAAGGTGTTAACGAGGTTACGCCTCTGGGAAAATGAGGTTTACATTAATTAGGTTTGTGCGAAAGCACGGGGGACCTCCCTCAAAGTACCGACACTGGCCTGGCTGAAAGATTGGCGAACTTGTAGTGTGTAATTAATCCCGGCTAGTCTTTCCTTTTAAGGTTTGGAGGAAGATTTGATAAAAAGCAGTGGGAGCCATCCTGATTAGATAAGATAATAACCAATCTGATCTTGCACGAGCATACGCTAAAGTGTTTTCTTCTCTCTCTCTCCAGGTAGCGACCATTTCATGCCTTAATAAAGATAATAATATGGATGTATTGACCGAACCCGCATGTTATACTGTGCTGGGGAACGTTGGTTCCGTTCTTTCCTGTAAGAGTTATAGAAATGAACAGGATATAGGGGAATGCCAGGATTCCCATGCCACCCGAATGAAGAAAGTACATGATGATGCATTTTCTTCGGGTGTGTTCGTTACAGAGAACTGTTTCTCCATTTGCACTACGTCCTGGGTATTGGATACCGGGTCAGGATCCCATATATGTAATCAGTTACATGGGCTTAGGAAAGGTAGAGAACTTGGAGAAGGTGATAAAGACATA
Source organism: Agapanthus africanus (assembly GCA_030015575.1). Lineage (NCBI taxonomy): Eukaryota > Viridiplantae > Streptophyta > Magnoliopsida > Asparagales > Amaryllidaceae > Agapanthus > Agapanthus africanus. Next base: position 372,965,300 of record CM057343.1, on the reverse strand, counting down.
AGAGTAGGAAATGGTGCAATTGTTGCAGCCAAGACTGTCGGGGAATATCACCTTGTATTACCAACTGGTAATACATTGGTTATGAACGAATGCTATTACATGCCGAACCTGATATGCAACATTATATCGGTTTCTTTATTAAGTAAAGAGGGATATAATTTTGTATTACAGGACAATGTTATGAACATTTTCCGTAACCAAAAGTTGGTTGGATCAGGCACGTTATGCAATGGCATTTATGTTCTAAATCAATCAACAGTTCTGAGCATAACAAACACACACAAGAGAAAGAGTTCTTAACTCAACGAATCCTTCTTGTGGCATTGTAGACTGGGTCACATCAATGCGACACGACTAGCTAAGTTGCATAAGGATGGATATTTAAATCCGTTTGAATTTTCATCCTATGACACTTGCCAGTCATGTCTCAAAGGCAAGATGACCAAGACTCCGTTTACGGGACACGGGGAAAGAGTTACCGAACTCTTAGGACTAATACATAGTGATGTATGCGGTCCCATGTCTACACATGCCAGGGATGGTTCTTCATACTTCATTACATTCACTGACGATCTCTCTAGGTTCGGGTATGTGTTCCTGATGAAACACAAATCAGAAGCTTTTGAGAAATTTAGGGAATATAAACAAGAAGTTGAGAACCAAACCGGAAAAAGTATTAAAATCCTTCGATCTGATCGAGGAGGAGAATACTTAAGCAATGAATTCCTGGGCTTCCTAAAAGAGAATGGGATTCTCTCTCAGCTGACTCCTCCATATACACCACAGCACAACGGTGTATCAGAACGGAGGAACCGCACCCTATTAGATATGGTGCGCTCTATGATGAGTACAGCTGAGTTACCTATTTCCTTCTGGGGATATGCACTGGAGACTGCTGCATACCTACTGAATAGAGTTCCGACCAAATCAGTGCCTACCACTCCATATGAGATATGGAATGGCAAGAGACCATGTCTTAATTTTATTCAGATATGGGGTTGTCCGGCCTATGTTAAAACACAAAATCCGGAAAAGCTCGAAGCAAGGTCTGTTCTATGTAAGTTTGTTGGATATCCCAAACATTCGCGAGGGTATATCTTCTAGCACTCCGAGGAACAAAAAGTGTTTGTTTCTCGACATGCCACTTTCTTAGAAAAAAGTTTTCTTATGAAACAGATAAGTGGCATTGAGGTAGAACTGGAAGAGGTTCCAGCAATACAGACTACAACAGAAGATTTGGTTGAACCAGAGGATTCCGTAGTTCCCGATGAACCCCAGCCTCTCCGCCGATCTAGTAGGGTTCCTCGCCAACCTGAGAGATACTACGGTTTTCTCATTGATGGTGGCAGTGAGGATTGCATCATGGAGGATGATGACCCAACTAGCTTCGAGCAGGCCATCACGAGTGGGGACTCAGTGAAATGGCTGGATGCTATGCGGTCCGAGATGGATTCCATGTACACCAACAAAGTATGGACTTTGGAAGTTGCTCCTGAAGGGGTAAAACCCATTGGGAGCAAGTGGATCTTCAAGAAGAAATTTGGTGTAGATGGGAAAGTGGAGACTTTCAAAGCTAGACTTGTAGCAAAGGGTTTTCGTTAAAGACCAGGTGTGGACTATGACGAGACCTTTTCTCCAGTGGCTATGCTTAAATCCATCCGAATCATGCTTGCCATTGCTGCTTTTCATGACTACGAAATCTGGCAAATGGATGTTAAGACCGCCTTTCTAAATGGTGATTTAGAAGAGTGCGTGTACATGACTCAGCCAGAGGGCTTCGTAGACAGTGGGAGCAGCGGGAAGGTGTGCAAGCTGCTTAAATCCATTTATGGATTAAAGCAAGCATCGCGGAGTTGGAACATCTGCTTTGACGTCGTTATCAAAGAGTTTGATTTCGTCAAAAATCCAGATGAACCATGTGTCTACAAGAAGGTGGCAGAGAGTAAGGTTGTCTTCCTCGTATTGTACGTGGACGACATACTCTTGATAGGAAATGATATTCCTATGCTGCAATCGGTCAAGCTCTTCTTATCACAAAGATTCTCAATGAAAGATCTTGGTGATGCCTCCTGCATATTGGGAATCAGGATCTATAGAGATAGATCCAAACGGATTTTGGGATTGTCCAAATCCAGGTACATTGACACCATACTAAAGAGGTTTAGTATGGAAGAGTCCAAGCGTGGGAACATGCCCACGATCTCTGGAGTCACTCTCTCCAAAGAGATGTCTCCCAAGACTGATTTGGAGAGAGCTCGCATGCAAGGGATACCCTATGCTTCGGCAGTAGACTCTATCATGTATGCGATGCTATGTACCAGACCCGATGTAGCATACTCACTAAGTGTAGTGAGCAGGTATCAAGCTGATCCTGGAGAGAATCACTGGACAGCTGTGAAGAGCATTCTCAAGTACTTGCGAAGGACTAGAGATATGTTCTTGGTGTATGGTAACGGAGAACTCCAAGTGGAGTCCTTTACCGATTCGAGCTTCCAGAGTGATAAGGAAGACTCTAAGTCGCAGTCGGGCTTTGTCTTTACCCTTTACGGAGGGGCGGTTAGCTGGAAGAGTTCCAAGCAGGAAACCGTGGCAGACTCGACGATGGAGGCTGAATACATCGCTGCCAACGATGCTGCTAAAGAAGCTGTCTGGGTCAAGAAGTTCATTACTGAACTTGGAGTGGTTCCATCCATTGAGCATCCAATACCTTTGTATTGCGATAACAATGGAGCGGTGGCTTTGGCCAAGGAACCCAGGTCCCATCAGCGATCCAGGCATATTCTGAGGCGGTATCACCTGATCCGGGAGATAGTTGATCGCCGGGAGATCGAGGTCAGGAGAGTTGACACGAAGAACAACACGGCGGATCCACTCACGAAGGCCATTCCCCAGATACAGTTTGAGAGACTCTTCGGGATGCTCGGTATGAGATACTACAGCAGCTGGCCCTAGTGCAAGTGGGAGATTGTTAGTTGTATGTATGCCCTAGAGGCCAGTATTGTACAGATGATGTATATTATATTGGATGCTTGGACATATATAGAGATGACTTTCTTGCTCGACATGATAGTATGCTATCTGGTTGCTATTTATCTTAACATGTACACTAGTCTCTTTATACTGTCTTATAGTTACATGTTGGTAAAGCCCTTAGGATTTGTACTTGACTACCTAGACTATGATGCAGATCATACTAGTGGGGACATGGTAGTCCATAAGTACATCCTTCAAGGTCCCTAGTCGTAGGTGTATCGAGACGGGGCATCGATATACCAGAGTAGACTAGCGTATACGCTTCTCGACCCATGTGATGGGCGATGGATGATCCCATATCCATTGGTGTTTGACATCAGAGATGGTGTACGGGTGCTCAGTGGTCACTGGGTACACTGGACAGACTCGCCGAGAACTCCCAGATGGTATTATACCTCACGTCAGATGGCAGTTCTCAGGTGACACTTGTACAGGTTAGTCTGTAGACCCGAGATCGTCATAGAGTCTTGTGTGATTCCCACTGTACTTTGATCTCCACCTTACCACGTCCATGAGGGCGTGCAAAACGGTGGTCTTTGGGCACAGTCTCGAGTCACATGGAGGCAATGAGCGATAGGAGGGGTTTCGTCTCTCCCGGTATTGGGGGTTGATGTTGCGCTGTGCTCGATTGGCCGTAACAGGGAAGTCCCTGGCCAGGGGTGATCAGAGATTTGCTGGTAAGTGTTACCAGTAGTTTCTCGACCCGTTACGAGCCTCACATCAGCACGACTTATCGGGTTATTGGGGTCTGACGTATACCACCCTTAGACTTGATATGCGACGTATCAGACGAAGAGACTTGACTGAATGGTAAGTGTTACTGGTCGGATTCGCAGGAGTGTGAGCGGGCTAGCTCGTCGATCTTCTGATCGCTCAATACCCGGGTGGCCGTTACGTTTAGCAGACCGCTTGCGGCTTGTGGGTGCTTGATATGATCATCATCTGCTACCCGGCGTATTGACGAGTCTTTAGAGTCCTACACAGAGGTTTCCTGGCTCAAGCGAAACGAAATAGGAGCGCATATGAGATATGTGCAGGACCGAGAATAATGCGTGTATGTGATACCGCATTTCATTCTCGCGATATATGTTTCGATTGGTTATATTCGATATGACCTAGTTATCGAATCATTGATTCGATAAATCGATACATTAGATTCTAGTCGGTTATGTGCGACATGACCGGATCATTGAATCAAATGTTGATTTAATGATTTAATGCATAATTATATATTTGATATATTGCATTGCATTAACTAGTATTGGTTCACTTTAAACGGATTTTTCTCACTTGATGCACATTGTATATGTGATATGCTTTAGTGCACTTCTTTGTATCATGTTTGATGATACTTGATAATGTGATTAAGTGTAAAGGGTTAAACCATGGTTAAGTGATGATTAGGGTTTTGGTTTTTCATTTATTTATTTGTTTATTTATTTTTAAAGGATTAAGTTAAGAATGGTGGCTTATTTTGGAGCTATGTTGAAGCTTCATGAAGCTTTGACAAAGTCCACCATCCTTATCTCATCCTTAACCCTAACCACACTTACTAACCTTGGTTTAATCTCTACACTTGACCATGGTCAAGATATGATAAGTATTCATATTAGTTTTATTTTATTATATGAAGACTTATCTTTCTTTCTTCATTTTCATCTTCTTCTTCTTCTTCAAGCTCAAGGTCCATCAATGACAACTTGAGTTAAAGTGAGATAAATCCAATTCTAAAGTGAACCCACCTCATATTTCTTCACCCTCTACCTCTTGCCAAGTTGTTTTGGGTGTTTACTTCACAAGTTTCACAAGTTTGTGAAGTCGGAGCTTGAGTTTGTGCAACCTCGACGTAGATCGTCTTTGACACGAAGCCGACGACCTATTCCGCACGTTTCTCCGATGAAGCCGTCACGAGAGTTCAAGCTTCAAGATGGACAGCGAGAGGACGCCCTTGCGGAGCCGTGGAGGTGGATATCCGGATCTACAAAGGTTGTAATTTCCGTATCCCAGTAGTTAACTGTTAACTAGCTTTTAGTTTCGCCTAAACATCTAGTAAACGATCCATGTTAGGGTTTCTCGGCTTCCATAATTTTTAAAATTGGCATGGTCGATGCCTTGAAAGACTTCATTAAGATGCCTAGGAACCCTACACTTTGTGCCAGTTAAAGAGCGCATTACGCTTCTGTCAGGTAGCGCACACGAAGAGAACACGTTTCACGCTTAGCGCTAAGCGCTAGCTCATTAGCGCATTGCGCTTTTAATTTATGAGTGCTTTGCGCTAGTCTGTTGGCGCGCCAGTGAGTGACACGTAGCGCGCATGGCGCTGAGCGCCAGTCCATGAGCGCAGTGCTCTACTTCAGAAGCGCAAAGCGCAGATTGTGTCTTTGGTTGACACGTGGCATGTTTTGGCGCTGAGCGCCGGTCCAAGAAGCACAAAACTGCAATTCATGTGTGCAAGGAACTTTCTAATAGCGCAAAGCACATTTGATCAAATTTAAGATCAAAGAACAAATTTTTGTTCTTCTTAAAGGAAGCCTTGCCTCAAGATCCAAGAACAAAAGTTCTTGTTTTTATAAAAAGGGCTATTCCTTTATAGATCAAAGATCTGTGAATAAAGTAAAATATTTCATTTAGTTTTTATGATGAGATCTTTTGATCTTTTTATAAAAGACCTTGGTCACTGTAGATCTATGATCTTTTAAGAAGATAATTCTTATTTTTTAATTATGAGATGATTTCATATCTTTGTTCATTACCATTCTTTTACCTTAAAGAAAAAGTCTTTTTTTTGTTGAGAGCTATGCTTCTCTTTCTTTGAATTTTTCAAAGTTTATGGGGGGTTTCTTTATCCCTTCTGTATATATCAGACTTGAAGTCTATGGGCCTTTATATAGGGCCAAATGATTTGTTGAATCAGTTTAAAAGATCTTTCTCTGATTGATTTGGGAATATTTCCCACCGTTGGATCTTTGATCCTAAGGCTTCTGTTTTGCAGAATATAATCTTCTTGTTTTAATAAGATTGGAAATCTTTCCATAACAGAATTTTAGTTCTAATTAATTAATAATTTATTATTAGTAGATCTTTTGATCTAACGGTGGGGGATTTTTAATTCCAGCGTTGACGCACCTTGCGCTAGCGCACCTGCGTTCGACACGTGGCGCATAGCACAGAGAGCAGCGCAACTGCGCTAGCGCACCCATGTTAGCCACGTGGCACGCAGTGCAGAGCGCTGCGCACCGGCGCTAGCACACCTGTGTTTGACACGTGGCGCGCACCTCAGAGCGCTGGATCTGAAGCGTTGCTTCAAATTTTAAATTTTGAATTTTAAAACAGAGCTTTGCTCTGATTGGGGGTGCGCTGCCTAAGGCGTAGCATACTTGGCGCTAGCGTGTCTGTGTTTGACACGTGGCACTCAGTGCGCAGAGTGCTGAATGTAAAGCGTTGCTTCAATTTAAATTTTGAACTTTGAAAACAGTGCTTTGCTCTGATTGGGGGAAACAAATGCCCCCCCACCGTTGCGCTCATGTGGCGTACACATGAGTGCAGCGGTGGCAACATCTGAGCCCTTGGATCAACTCAGAAGTTGAAGAGGCGGTTCAGTGCATATAAATAGGACCTTTGGTCTCTTAGATGATTGTCATCTTCTTCTTGAGAATTTTCATTCAGAGCATTGCTCTTCAGTTTAAGAACTTTTCAAGAGTAAAAACTCTGTTAAGATTTTAGGTAAAATTTAAATCTTTTAATAAATTAGGGTTTTACCCATTAACGGAGCCTTGCTCTTCATAGATCTTTGATCTAAAGAAAACCCATTTTGGGTTCCATTAACAGAGCTTTGTTCTTTTGAATCATGTTGATTTGTTAATCTTTGATGAAGAACTCTGAAGAGTTTTACTCATGGATATCAAATTTATTAAAAGCTTTGCTTTTAAGGCTCCTGATGGGTTACTTCATTTTCCTCGCAGAGCATGGCTCTTAGAATCTCGGGGAGTTTCTTTAAATTCTTTTCATAATTGACTTTGACAGGTGTCATTCCTGTTTGTAGAGCATTGCTCTCGAGGAGTTTAACTCTTTGACCCAAAGCGTCGCTTATTAAATGAGATTCCCCTTTTCAAATTTGTTAGGTGTCATGATTAGGATTTGTTTTCTCCATGGGGATATCAAGAGTCGCTTAAATCTCGTATCTGTTTTTCCTCATTATTAATCTTTTAATGATGTTTCTTTTCAGGCACTATGGCTGTTCATTTATACAGTCTGAACGAGTTCATTACTTATGAGGATATCCGCATACAGGGCTGTTGCCAAAACCAAGAGTTTACAGACGGCCAATGTGCGGAGATTATAGGTCGTCTGTATGCACGCGTCGGTTGGCTGCTTCCTCGCCGTTCCGCTCGCTTGAAAATCGTAGTGGGAGCAATTTGGAGAGCACTTCCGGGGTTTCACAAGGCCATGCCGCTTAATGCGCTGGATGATGCCGAAGACATGGTGCATTCAGTATACCTGTCGGGGCTGATCTCGAAGAAGCGGCGAAATAACTGTTAGTTATATGTATGCCCTAGAGGCCATTACTATACATAGGATGTATATTGTAGTGGATGCTGGGACATATATAGGGAGGACTTTCTTGCTCGACATGATAGTATGCTATCTGGTTGAACTTTACCTTAACGTGTACACTGTTTGTCTCTCTGTTACATGTTGGTAAAGCCCTTAGGATCTGTACTTGACTACCTGGACTATGATGCGGATCATACTAGTGGGGACATGGTAGTCCATAAGTACATCCTTCAAAGTCCCTAGTCGAGGGTGTATCGAGACGGGGCATCGATATACCAGAGTAGACTAGCGTGTACCTTCTCGACCCATGTAGATGGGCGATGGATGATCCCATATCCATCGGTGTTTGACATCAGAGATGATATACGGGTGCTCAGTAGAGACTGGGTACACTGGACGGACTCGCCGAGAACTCCCAGATGGTATTATACCTCACGTCAGATGGCAGTTCTCTGGTGACACTGGTACAGAGTAGTCTGTTGACCCGAGATCGTCATAGAGTCTTGTGTGGTTCCCACTGTGCTTTGATTTCCATCTTACCACGTCCAAGAGGGCGTGCAAAACGGTGGTTTTTGGGTACAGTCCCGAGTCACATGGAGGCAATGAGCGATAGGAGGGGATTCGTCTCTCCCGGTATAGGGGGTTGATGTTGCGCTGTGTTCGATTGGCTATAACAGGAAATCCCTGGCCAGGGTTGCTGAGATTTACTGGTAAGTGTTACCAGTAGTTTCTCGAACAGTTATAGACCTCATATCGACACGACTTATTGAGCTATTGGGGTCTGACGTTTACCACCCCTAGGCGAGATATGCGACATATCAGACGATCAGACCGGACTGTACGGTAGTGTTACTGGTCGGATTCACTGGAGTGTGAGCGGGCTTGCTCGTCGATCTTCACATCGCTCAATACCCGGGTGGCCGTTACGTTTAGCAGACCGCTTGCGGCTTGTGGATGTTTGATATGATCATCATCCGCTGCCGGCGTATTGACGAGTCTTTAGAGTCCTACACAGAGGTTTCCTGGTTCAAGCGAAACGAAATAGGAGCGCATATGAGATATGTGCGGGACCGAGAATAATGCGTGTATGTGATACCGTATTCTATTCTCGCGATAAATGTATCGAATGGTTGTATGCGATATAACCTAGTTATCGATTCAAGCGTTGATTCGATAAGCCGATACATTGTATACTAGCCGGTTATATGCGACATGACCGGATCATTGAATCAAGTGTTGATTTAATGATTTAATGCATATTTATATATATGATATATTACTTTGCATCAACTAGTATCGGTTTACTTAAGATGGATTTTCTCACTCGGATATGCGCATTACATATGCGATATGATTTTGTGCATTTGATTGTATCATGTTTGATGATACATGTTTACTTGGTTAAGTGCAAAGATTTAAACCATGGTTAAAAGAATGGTTAGGGTTTCTTTACCTTTATTTATCTATTTATTTATTTATTTATTTATTGTTTTTTGGAAAATAAAAGGCAAGAGAAAAGAATGGTGGCTATTTTTGTTTTAAGTTGAAGTTTCATGAAGCTTTGACTTTGTCCACCATTCTTATCTCATGCTTAACCTAACCATTTGAATTAACCCTAGTTAAATCTCTACACATAACCATGGTTATATTATGATAAGAATTGATTTTCTTTTCTTATTCTTTTAACTTATCATATCATCTTTCTTCTTCTTCTTCATTCTTCAAGTGAAGAAAAGCAAAGTCCATCAATGGTGATTGTTGGATATGAGTGAGAAATCCAATTCTAAAGTTAACCCACTTCCTATTTCTTCATCCTCTACCTCTTGCCAAGTAGTAGAGTGTGTTTCCTTCACAAGATTTTAGGGTTTGGTGAAGGTGGAGCTTGATTCATCGATGCCTCGACGTAGATCATCTTCGGCATGGACATCGACGACCTAGCTTGCCCATTCTCCGACGAAGCCGATCTTAGAGCCCAGATTTGATTTGGACAGCGGAGACGACCCCGTTGCGGAGCCGTGGAGGTGGAGGACCGGATCTACAAAGGTTGTATTTCCGTATTCTCAGTAGTTAATTGTTAACTAGTTCTTGTTCGCCTAGACATCTAGTTATCGATCCGTACTTTAGGGTTTATAGGCACCATAAAATTTGAAATTGCCATGGTTGATGGCTTGGGAGACCTCACTAGAGTGCCTAGGAACCCTGCAGTGGTATCAGAGCCTGGCTAAAGCCTTAGGCGAAGTCCAGACGGAAATTGAAGTCCGAACGAACCCGAAACCCCGCATCGATATTGCTCTCTGTACAATTTTTAAAAACAGGGATTTTTCCACATTAAAAATGTTCATAAATATCAGCAGGAAATTATAAGAAATATTGTAAAATTCGGATGCCTAATTCCTACAGTACGCCGCGCTTCCGCGGCACAAGCCTGGATTGTGCGGCGCAAGCGCGGCCATTTTGTCGTTTATGGCATCCCATTTTATACAGTAATTCTTAATGTTCTGTGCTGGTGTTTCTGGGAATTTTTAATAATTTTTCCAGAGTTGAATTTTTCTGAGTCGATTTGGGGATTCGGTGTTTCGATCGGGGTATCAAATTTTGTCTGTGTGGCTTTCCGGATAAATTTTAGGATATGTTAAAAAGTTCGACCGGATATAAATACCCAACTTTTCCCCTGTCGGGAAATTTCCAAGTGTTGGATTTTTCCACAGTTTGACGACGTTCTAAGTAGTGCAAGTAACGCGATGGTCCCTCTAGAAGACACAAACCTTAACTCGATTATGTGACCGTCTTGAACTGCCCTTTGAACCTTCGGGTTTGGGGCAGTACGGCGTGCCACATGTGAGGCGTTGGCTTGACCCTTCTACGGCTGGATCGTTGGTACTGAGGCACGAACGGAATGTTGTTAGACTTGTTTCATTTGTTGATCTGTTTCGGGAAAACTTGGGTGTTCGATTGTTCGATCGGAAAATTTAACATTTTCTATTTATCTGGAATAGGATACAATGATTGGAATTCACAATAGTTATGTGATAACTGAATGAATGTTATAAACGTAGCAATTTAGTCTCACTTGATCGGTTGCCACGGAATTTTGATGTGATCAAAAGTCCGTCGCAATCACGTAGCGTACGCGGATACTCGCCGGGTAAACTTAATAGACAGCCTCACTCCATAGCCCCGACCAAGTGACTGTAGGAGAACCCCGTCGCTGAAAGCATCCGTTCGGGTGCTCGCGGTAGCGGTGTTCCGCCTTGGTGCACTTCGTCGACGGTATCGGGGGTGCGGCCGTCTACTGAAGTTTGCGACGAGTATTCGATCAGAATGTCGGGAATCTTGTTGAATTGCCCGACTCGATATTGAAAAGTGTTTTCGATAATGAGACTAAAATGCGGGGTTTATAATTGTTAGGCATGCGATGTCTAAGTAATTCATTTGGTCAGGCATGCGATGTCTGAGGTGGTTGCGGATTCCAACTGTTGTAGTTTTACACTTTCTTTTCTGTGACCGTAAGTGTAATATGTGATATCGCCGGTTTCGTTGCTATATGTCAACGACAATTGGGATGCACATATTTACTTACGTTGATGACATGTGATGTTATGTGTTGCTGGATATGTTATATTGGATCGTCGTGTTTGAATAGCCGGGGGTTTTTTTATGTGAGATGAGTGTTTTTCATTTTCATTCATGTAAAAACTTGTATGTAATATTCTTTTATTGGGGCGCTTCCAGGTTGCGGAAGTAGTCACCGTTTGTATATTATTTACTTTTCCGCACTAGGATAGACCCAAGGAGGAGGGCACAAGTAACCGGGTTCTGGAGTCCAGTGGGAGACCAACTCGAGGAGTCGAGTCCGGGTCTCCTAACTCTAGAATTGGTAGGGTTGCTTGCCGCTCTCGTAGGGGTCTAGGGGTGTGGGTTTGGCTATTCATCACGACCGTGGAATCCGTGTTTTATACTGGCTCGTATTGAAAACACGGACGTCCTAGTATATCCAATATTTCATATGTTTCTTCTGCTGCGAGATCATGTGATGTTTCTGTAATGGATATAGTATATAGTATATATGATATATTATATAGACGTTACTTATGTTTTACACCCGCGCTAGCCCTGCCCTGCTCTGCCGTTAGTTACCTAACCTAACGGTGCACGAGGGGACATCGAGGCGAATGCGGATGGCATAAGTGTACGTCATATCTATCTGTGATGTTTAGGTGCTTAAATGATGGGACTTCATTAATGTGATTAATGAAATTAAAAGAAACCTAAGATGTTGTAGAATCGAATTTCAAAATAAAACAGGTAGCTACAGTTCTTGCTTTGCACAGCGGTATATGTGATATATCCTGCACCTCATCCGACGAGGAAAGGACCGAGATCCCTTCACCGGGAGTGACTCCTTTAGCAATAACTGGCAGATGCTACACCCTCGGTTTGTCTTTTGATTGCTTTTAAGTGTTTTTGCTTTGCACAGTGATATATGTGATATATCCAGCACCTCATTCGACGAGGAAAGGACCGACGATCCCTTCACCGGGAGTGACTCCTTTAGCAAAACTAGAAAAGCTTCAAAAACACTCCATTTTTAAAATCATTCGATCCTACAACGATATCAAGTTCATTACGCAATAGGTTTTCAGAAAAACCTGTCGTAGCCCTCCGTCATTTCAGATAAGTTGTATATAGTATTCGTGCTGCATTTGTTGGCTTTCGTCAAGGTGCAGTGTGCGGTAGCTATATGCTGCTTATCTGCTAGCATACGATGCGATTGGATTAGGGTAGTCGTGCGGCTTTGTTGGCTTTCGTCAAGGGTCGTGCGGGTGGGTTTAATTCGATCAAGAAATGTACGGGTTGAACTTGACTAGCGGGCTATGGTTTGTTGGCTTTCGTCAAGGTCATAGCACGTTAGGGGCAAAACATTATCGGGAATTTCAAGTGTTGAAATTTGCAATGAGATTGCATACCTTCTATGAGATAGTTGGATCCCGATACCCGCTGCGAGTAAGTGTTACTCCTGGGAGAGTTTTATACATTACAATTAGCCGATCAAGTAGGTGTCTAGAAAGGTGTTAACGAGGTTACGCCTCTGGGAAAACGAGGTTTACATTAATTAGGTTCGTGCGAAAGCACGGGGGACCTCCCTCAAAGTACCGACACTGGCCTGGCTGAAAGATTGGCGAACTTGTAGTGTGTAATTAATCCCGGCTAGTCTTTCCTTTTAGGGTTTGAAGGAAGATTTGATAAAAAGCAGTGGGAGCCATCCTGATTAGATAAAATAAAAACCAATCTATTCTTGACAGAGCGCACGCTGAGTGTTTTCTTCTCTCTCTCTCTTGGTAGCGACCATATCACGCCTTAATCAAGATAATAATACGGAATATTGACCGAACCCGCTTGTTATACTGAGCTGGGGAACGTTGGTCCCACTCCAACTTATAATTGTTATAAGACAGAGCAGGAAATTGGGGATTACCAGAATTCCCGTGCCGCCCAAACGAAGAGAGTGCATGCTGATGCATCATCTTCGGGTTTATTCATTATACAGAACTGTTTCTCAGTATCCTTTACGTCCTGGGTATATGATACCGGATCAGGATCCCACATATGTAATCTGTTACATAGGGCTACAGATAAGTAAAGAACTGAGAACGGGTGATAAGTTTCATGAGGCAGAAAACGGGGCAAGAGTTGCAGCCAAGTCTGTCGGTCACTGTCATCCTGTATTACCAATACATTGATTCTGAACGAATGTTGTTAGATACCGAACCTGATATACCAAATCATATCACTCTCTTTGTTAGTAAAGAAAGGATATAATTTTGTATTGTTGGATAATGTTTTGAACATTTCCTATATCAAAAGTTGATCGGTTCAGGCACGTTATCTAAAAGCATTAATGTTCTAAATCAAACTACAGTTCTTAGTATACGGAACACACACAAGAGGAAGAGTTCAGAAATGAACGAATCCTTCTTGAGGTATTGTAGACTAGGTCATATCAATGCGACCCGACTAGCTGAGTTACATTTAGATGCATATTTAAATCAGTTTGAATTTACATCTTGTGAAACTCGCCAGTCATGTCACAAAGATAAGATGACCATAGCTCCGTTTACTGGAAACAGAGAAAGAGTTAGTAAACTCTTGGGATGATACATGTTGATGTATGTGAGGTCCCCTGTCTACACATGCCAGGACTGGTTCTTTGTACTTCATTACATTCTCTGATAATCTCTCAAGATTCAGACATATGTTCCTGTTGAAACACAAGTCCGAACCTTTTGAGATATTCAAAGAATATAAGTTAGAAGTAGAGAACTAACATACGGGTATAAGTATTATGTCCTTTGATGTGATCAGGGAGGAGAATACTTGAGCACGGAAATCCTGGAATATTCTAAAGGAGAATGATATTCTCTCTCAGCATTACTCCTCCGTATACACCATAGCACGATGGTATATCGGGGAGGAGCAGATACACCCTATATGATAAGGTGTGCTCTATGATGAGTAATACTGAGTTACCTTTTTCCTTCTGGGAGTTATGCACTTATGAAGTTGCATACCTATTGAATAGGGTTCGAATCAAATCAGTTGCCTACCACTCCATATGAGATATGGAAAGGGAAGAGCCCATGTCTTAAGCCAGTTAAGATTTGGGATTGTCCGGCCTATGTCTAAAAGCAAAATCCGGACAAGCTCGAGGCAAGGACTGTAATGTAGAACTGGAAAGGTTCCAGCTATACAAACTACAGCAGATGATTTGATAGAACCAAAGGATTCAGTAGATTCCAACGAACCTCAGCCTCTCCGCCGATCTAGTAGGGTTCCTCACCCACCTGAGAGATACTTCAGTTTCTCTATGACAGTGGGAGCGAGGATTGCATCATGAGATGATGACCCAACTAGCTTCGAGCTGTCCATCGAGAGTAAGACTCTGTAAGAATGGCTGGATGTTTATCGATCTGAGATGGAATCCTTATACACCAACAAAGTATGGACTTTGGTTGCTATATCTGAAGGGTTAAATTCCCATCAGGAGCAGGTATATCTTGAGAAGATTACTTGGTGTAGATGGAAAAGTTGAGACTTTCAAAGCTAGACTTGTTAAAGGTTTTCTTCATTGACCAGGCGTGGATCATGATGAAACCTTTTCAAGGATCTATGCTTAAGTCCATCCAGATCCTACTTACCACGGCTACATACCATGACTACGATATCTGGTGGTTGGGTGTCTTGACTGCTTTTCTAAATGATGATTTAGAAGAGTGCGTCTGTAAGTACACAGCCAGAGGGCTTCGTAGACAGTGGGAGCAGCGGAAACGTGTGCAAGATGCTTTATAGGATAAAGCAGGCATCGCGGAGTTGGAACATCTGTTTTGATGAATTAGTCAAAGAGTTTGACATCATCAAAATGGTAGATGAACCTTGTATAAACAAAAAGGTAGTAGGGAGTATGGTGACGATCCTCGTAGAGTACGTGGATGACATACTCTTGATAAGAAAGGAGTTTCTTATGCTACGCTCGATCAATCTCCGTTTATCACAATGATTCTCCATATAGGATCATAATGATACCTACTAACTCCTGGATTTTGGATCTATGAGATAGATCTAAATGGATGTTAGGATTCTCACTAGTTGTAGTGAGACGGTATCAACCGATCCTGGGAAGAATCACTGGAATAGTTCCAGGGTGATAAAGACGACTGAATGTCAGTCGCAGGCATTGTCTTTACCCTCAGTAAAGGGACGGTATGTTGGAAGAGTTCCAAGCTAGATACCGTGACATACTAGACGATAAAGGCTGGATACATCGCTACTTAAGATGCTACCCTAGAAGCTGTTTGGGTGTAAATTGGTTCATGAGATGAACTATGTTCCTACCATTGTGAGACAATGGAGTTGTGGCTTATGCCAAGGAACGCCGGTCCCATCAGTGATCCAGACATATTCTAAGGCAGTATCACTTGATCATGGAGATGGTTGATCTCCAGGAAGATCGAGGCAAGGAGAGTAGACTCAGAGGACAACACAGCGGATCCACTCACAAAGGCCTGTTCCCAGAGAGAGACTTTTATGGGATGGTTGAGTATAAGATACTGCAACCACTGCTACAGATGGCCCTAGTGCAAGTGGGAGATTGTTAGTTATATGTATGCCCTAGAGGCCATTACTATACATAGGATGTATATTGTAGTGGATGCTGGGACATATATAGGGAGGACTTTCTTGCTCGACATGATAGTATGCTATCTGGTTGAACTTTACCTTAACGTGTACACTGTTTGTCTCTCTGTTACATGTTGGTAAAGCCCTTAGGATCTGTACTTGACTACCTGGACTATGATGCGGATCATACTAGTGGGGACATGGTAGTCCATAAGTACATCCTTCAAAGTCCCTAGTCGAGGGTGTATCGAGACGGGGCATCGATATACCAGAGTAGACTAGCGTGTACCTTCTCGACCCATGTAGATGGGCGATGGATGATCCCATATCCATCGGTGTTTGACATCAGAGATGATATACGGGTGCTCAGTAGAGACTGGGTACACTGGACGGACTCGCCGAGAACTCCCAGATGGTATTATACCTCACGTCAGATGGCAGTTCTCTGGTGACACTGGTACAGAGTAGTCTGTTGACCCGAGATCGTCATAGAGTCTTGTGTGGTTCCCACTGTGCTTTGATTTCCATCTTACCACGTCCAAGAGGGCGTGCAAAACGGTGGTTTTTGGGTACAGTCCCGAGTCACATGGAGGCAATGAGCGATAGGAGGGGATTCGTCTCTCCCGGTATAGGGGGTTGATGTTGCGCTGTGTTCGATTGGCTATAACAGGAAATCCCTGGCCAGGGTTGCTGAGATTTACTGGTAAGTGTTACCAGTAGTTTCTCGAACAGTTATAGACCTCATATCGACACGACTTATTGAGCTATTGGGGTCTGACGTTTACCACCCCTAGGCGAGATATGCGACATATCAGACGATCAGACCGGACTGTACGGTAGTGTTACTGGTCGGATTCACTGGAGTGTGAGCGGGCTTGCTCGTCGATCTTCACATCGCTCAATACCCGGGTGGCCGTTACGTTTAGCAGACCGCTTGCGGCTTGTGGATGTTTGATATGATCATCATCCGCTGCCGGCGTATTGACGAGTCTTTAGAGTCCTACACAGAGGTTTCCTGGTTCAAGCGAAACGAAATAGGAGCGCATATGAGATATGTGCGGGACCGAGAATAATGCGTGTATGTGATACCGTATTCTATTCTCGCGATAAATGTATCGAATGGTTGTATGCGATATAACCTAGTTATCGATTCAAGCGTTGATTCGATAAGCCGATACATTGTATACTAGCCGGTTATATGCGACATGACCGGATCATTGAATCAAGTGTTGATTTAATGATTTAATGCATATTTATATATATGATATATTACTTTGCATCAACTAGTATCGGTTTACTTAAGATGGATTTTCTCACTCGGATATGCGCATTACATATGCGATATGATTTTGTGCATTTGATTGTATCATGTTTGATGATACATGTTTACTTGGTTAAGTGCAAAGATTTAAACCATGGTTAAAAGAATGGTTAGGGTTTCTTTTCCTTTATTTATCTATTTATTTATTTATTTATTTATTGTTTTTTGGAAAATAAAAGGCAAGAGAAAAGAATGGTGGCTATTTTTGTTTTAAGTTGAAGTTTCATGAAGCTTTGACTTTGTCCACCATTCTTATCTCATGCTTAACCTAACCATTTGAATTAACCCTAGTTAAATCTCTACACATAACCATGGTTATATTATGATAAGAATTGATTTTCTTTTCTTATTCTTTTAACTTATCATATCATCTTTCTTCTTCTTCTTCATTCTTCAAGTGAAGAAAAGCAAAGTCCATCAATGGTGATTGTTGGATATGAGTGAGAAATCCAATTCTAAAGTTAACCCACTTCCTATTTCTTCATCCTCTATCTCTTGCCAAGTAGTAGAGTGTGTTTCCTTCACAAGATTTTAGGGTTTGGTGAAGGTGGAGCTTGATTCATCGATGCCTCGACGTAGATCATCTTCGGCATGGACATCGACGACCTAGCTTGCCCATTCTCCGACGAAGCCGATCTTAGAGCCCAGATTTGATTTGGACAGCGGAGACGACCCCGTTGCGGAGCCGTGGAGGTGGAGGACCGGATCTACAAAGGTTGTATTTCCGTATTCTCAGTAGTTAATTGTTAACTAGTTCTTGTTCGCCTAGACATCTAGTTATCGATCCGTACTTTAGGGTTTGCAGGCACCATAAGATTTGAAATTGCCATGGTTGATGGCTTGGGAGACCTCACTAGAGTGCCTAGGAACCCTGCAATAACCTCATTGATATTCTGCATCAAACTTTTCAACAGAGAACGATAATCGCTTCTTATCAAAGGGAGGGGGACATAGATGGTAGATAACAATTCATCTTGAATTCTTTATAAGGTAGTGATGGCTTAAGAAGACAGGGGTAGGATCTGTCACCTAAGACTTTTCAACTTTATGAGCCATGAGGGTCTCATGAAGACTTTTCTCCCTACGAGTCGAGAGGATCCCATAGGTATATTTTCTCCTTAGGAATCGTGAGGATTCCTAAGTGCGTTTTCCCTTATAAGTCGTAAGGATCTTATAAGAGAATTTTCCCTCCTATAAGTCGAGAGGACCCGTAAGCAGTTGTTTCCCTCCTTGTCGAGATTTGACTTTGGAGAGTGTGGCCCGTGAATAGTATGCAAGAGTCTATTTTGGACCAACTTGCAGGGCCCTAGTGCTTAGGAAACCGGTTCTTATCCCGATTGCCTAAGGCTTTTCCTCACGAGTCGAGACGAATCGAGCATTTCTCACAAGAATATCCTAACGTCACAGTTAACCTCTGCTCTTTACGACAGAGGTCCGTTAGGGTCTGTGGTACTAGGGTTCTGCCCATCGCACCGTCGCATTGGCTGATATATTCCTCGATAGGCAATCTTGCTTGTTCAAGTAGCCTTGCGACATGTCGTGATTCTGATCCCTTCGGGGGCTGGACAAGATGTCTTCAAGCAATCCTCCTAGGCAGTTTGACCGTCGGAAGAGAAAGCGTTAGGAATTTTGCCATGCCGCTTTTTACTTGAGGTTAGGCTCATTTTGGAGAGCCCCGATGAGTCATAACCACTCCGCGCTGGTGTGGGATGATCTCCAATAGTCTTTCACGTTTTATATGAGTTGCTGTCAAGACCCTGAAGCTAGGAATTTGGCCTTCGCTTCATTTGTTGGTATTGCATCTGCTGTATCGAGACGAATGTCGCGATTGTCTCTAGGTTGCTGGTGAACCGTCAAGGTTTGGAACTAGGGATTTTGCCATGGCTCCGTTGTTTGATTGTCGCGTCTGAATCCTGCTGGAGGGAGAACGCTGTGGTAACGTCTCGTCTGCTGTACCGAGATGAACGTCGGGTTGGTGACCACTCCATGCTGGTGCGAGATGATCTCCGATTGTCTTTCAGGCTTTATATGATTTGCAGCCAAGACCTTGAAGCTAGGAATTTGTCCTTTGATACGATTGTTTTGTCATGTACGAATCCTGTTGGAGGAAGGACGCTGTAGTGACATTTCGTCTGCTGTATCGAGATGAATGTCAAGGTGGTGACCACTCCGCGCTGGTATGGGATGATCTCCGATTGTCTTTCAGGCTTTATATGAGTTGCCGTCAAGACCCTGAAGCTAGGAATTTGGCCTTTGCTTCGTTTGCTGGCATTGCGTCTGCTGTATCGGGATGAATGTCGCGGTTGTCTCTAGGTTGCTGGTGAACCGTCAAGGTTTGGAACTAGGGATTTTGCCGTGGCTCCGTTGTTTGATTGTCTCGTCTGGATCCTGATGGAGGAAGAACACTCTTAGTGACATCTTGTCTGCTGTATCGAGACGAACGTCGAGGTGGTGACCACTCCGCACTGGTGTGGGGTGATCTCTGGTGGTCTTTCAGGTTTTATATGGGTTACCGTCAAGACCCTGAAGCTAGGAATTTGTCCTTCGCTTCGTTTGCTTTGGCGTGTCCGAATCCTGTGGGAGGAAGGACGCTGTAGTGACACCTCGTCTATTGTATCGAGATGAACGTTGAGGTGGTGACCACTCCGCGCTGGTGCGAGATGATCTCCGATTGTCTTTCAAGCTTTATATGAGTTGTCATCAAGACCCTGAAGCTAGGAATTTGACCTTTGCTTCGTTTGTTTTGTCGTGTCCGAATCCTGTTGGAAGAAGGACGCTGTGGTGACATTTTGTCTGCTGTATTGAGACGAATGTCAAGGCGGTGACCATTCCGCGCTGGTGTGGGATGATCTCCGATTGTCATTCAGGCTTTATATGAGTTGCCGTCAAGACCCTGAAGCTAGGAATTTGGCCTTTGCTTCGTTTGCTGGCATTGCGTCTGCTGTATCGGGACGAATGTCGCGGTTGTCTCTAGGTTGCTGGTGAACCATCGAGGTTTGGAACTAGGGATTTTGCCGTGGCTCCGTTGTTTGATTGTCGCGTCTGGATCCTGATGGAGGAAGAACGCTCTTAGTGACATCTTGTCTGCTGTATCAAGACGAACGTCGAGGTGGTGACCACTGTGCGCTGGTGCGGGATGATCTCCGATTATCTTTCAGGCTTTATATGAGTTGCGATCAAGACCCTGAAGCTAAGAATTTGGGCTTTGCTTCGTTGTTTTGGCGCATCCGAATCCTACTGGAGAAAGAATGCTGTATTCACATCTCATCTGCTGTATCGAGACGAACGTCAAGTTGGTGACCACTCCGCGCTGGTGTGGGATGATATCCGATAGTCTTTCAGGTTTTATATAAGTTGTCGTCAAGACCCTGAAGCTAGGAATTTTGCCTTTGCTTTGTTTGCTTTGGCGTGTCCGAATCCTGTTGGAGGAAGGACGATGTAGTGACATCTCGTCTGCTGTATCGAGACGAATGTCAAGGTGGTGACCACTCCACGCTGGTGTGGGATGATCTCCGATAGTCTTTCAGGTTTTATATGAGTTGCCGTCCAGACCCTGAAGCTAGGAATTTGGCCTTCGCTTCATTTGCTGTCTTTGCGTCTGCTGTATCGAGACGAATGTCGCGGTTGTCTCTAAGTTGTCTATGAACCGTCCAGACTTGGAACTAGGTACTTTGCCATGGCTTCGTTGTTTTGACTGTGGGGTCTCTCGTTGACGTTGCACCTGCATCCTGTTGTACTGCGAAAGAACGTCGTTGTTGATATTGCATCTGGTGTAATGAGACGAATGTTAAGGTGGTCTCTAGGTTGTCTGTGAACCGTCGAGACTTAGCTCTCCTTCAGATGGGGCCTGGGTGGAAGGTGTGGTTCCCTTTTTGTTTGTGCCCCTAGATTGTATGCAGGGATCGATGTGATCTCACCTGTAGGGCATAAATTTTATTTAAATATTTTTTTTATTTCTTTCCGCGATGCTCTGTCATTTCAGCTTTTATATCGCGAAGGTCGCGTTTGCCCAATCCTTTCGGCTATTTTTCGTGGTGCCCAATCATTTCGGCTATTTATTTTATTTTTACTCGCTGCTTTTTTTTGCAAGTTTCCCAATCATTTCGGCTATTTGTTCCATTTTTACTCGCTGCTTTTTATTACGAGTTGCCCAATCATTTCGGCTATTTTGCATGCATGCATTTTTACTCGCTGATTTTGTTGCAAGTTGCCCTATCATTTCGGCTATTTTGCATCCATGTGTGGCTCGCCGGATTTTTGCTGCAAGCTTGGAATTAGACACCGATTTCGGCATCAGCACCGCTACAACTGGAATATTGCCAGGAGCGAATCATCATTTGCCTCTGTCGATATCGAACAAAGGTGGCTTAGCGAACAGGGTTAGGATCCTGTCGACTATGGCTTTTGACTTCATGAGCCGTAGGGGTCTCATAAAGGTTTTTCTCCCTACGAGTCGTGAGGATCTCGTAGGTGCGTTTTCTCCTTAGGAATCTTGAGGATTCCTATGTGCATATTCTCTAATAAGTCGTAAGGATCTTATAAGAGTGTTTTCTCCTTATAAGTCGAGAGAATTTACAAGGGTTGTTCATCATGCGAACATATCCCTAGTCACAGATGGGACTTTGTTAGGGAAATGTTTATTCGCGCCCGTGGATTGTATACAAAGGTCAGCATTAAGCCGCTTGTAGGGCAAAATTGGAGGTTGTTGTTGCCGCTTAAGAACAGGTTCAGATCCCTGTAGTTTAAGACTTTTGAATCTGATGAGCTGTGAGGGTCCTATAAGAGGGTTCTCTTTACGAGTCGTGAGGATCTCGCAAGTGTAATTTCTCCTTAGGAATCATGGGGATCCCTAAGTGTGTTGTTCCCTTGTGAGTCGTAAGGATCTCACGCAGGTGGTTTCTCCTTATAAAGTCGAGAGGACCTTGTAAGTGTCTTTTAACGAGATTGCGCCCTTTCGGGTTTTCACAAAACTCGCCGGTAGCTCTGCTGTTTTTACTCACGGAGCCCTTTCGGGTTTTCATCCGTGCCCATTTTGCTTATGGACATGCCGTTTTCTTTTTTCTCTTTTTTTTAACGAGGTTGTGCCCTTTTTGGGTTTTCACAAAACTCGCCGGCAGCCCTGCTGTTTTTACTCACGGAGCCCTTTCGGGTTTTCATCCGTGCCCATTTTTCTTATGGACATACCTTTTTTCTCTTTTTTTTTTTACCACGTCAGCCTAAGAATGTTGCGGGTTGGTAGTAGTTTAACGACGTTTCGGTCATCAGTCAACATACGATTACACAGCTAGATTTTGCCGCAAATCTTCGCATGTTTTGTGTCGGAGGTGGATTCCGTGAAGAGAGGGCTGAGGGCGATTTCTTCATCAGAGTCACTTCCAAAGGTGATAACTTGCGATCCCTTAGTGTCGGCTATGTGACAGTTGCCAGCAGCTCTTTCGCGTTCATCTGTCGTGCTTTTCTATTCTCGACGAGCCTTGCGCTTCACTCGTTGAACATGTCGTCGATGGGCAACATATCCCTGCCACCAGTTTTTAAAGGCTATGCATTTCTCGGTAGGGTGTGCAATCCTCTGATGGTATAGGCAGAAGTTATGATGTATGTCCGCTTCATCAATATATATATTGCCAAGGGAATTTCCTTCGAGAGAGGGCAACTTCATTCCTATTGCCAGGGCCCTAGCGAATCATTTCCTGAATTTAAGCTTGCTTTTGCTGGCGATAGGGGTGCTTTGCTCCGGTTGGGGTGTCTCGACCTTTTCATCTAGTCGTCAGCGTTTGGCTTTTTCGAATATAGCCAGTTCACGCTCTCGATTGGCTTTGCTTTTCTGACGGGCTTCGTTCAGTAGCAAGTCGATCATCTCGTCAGACAGCTTCAAGGGTTTGGCTTCGATCCTGCCCCCAGCTCTTTTATGCTGTCTTCTATCACCGAGTGCGTTTCTTCATTAGTTAATGCCGAATGAGAGATCATGTGGCAACTTGACACATAGTCCTCAGATTCTTTTGACGAGTCATCCCTGTCGTTATTGTCGTCATCTCCGTTGTCAAGGATATTGTTGAGAAATTCTTGGAGTGTGACCGGGGTCCGCGTCTTCTGGTTATATTCTTCCAGAGCATCAATCTGTTTTTGCAGGTCCGTGCGCTTGCTATCAAGCTCCACGGGCTTTTTGGTCTTCTTCTTCTTTTTCGAAGACTTTGACAGCCGGATGTGAGCGCTTTGGCTATCACTACCAATTTTTGGAGTTGGGTGCAGCTTCAGCATCCCCTTGATGATATCAGGTTCTAGTGGATTTTTCCACCTGATCGTCGGGCATGTTTGGAGATCCTTCATTCTTTTTGTCTTGGCTGAAAGAGCGACTTCCCATGGGGCTTCCCTTATGAATGAGCACGATGCTCCCGGCACGTCCACTTTTTTTAGGGCGTGAGGTTGTGGTGAGCTCACCTTCCAGTTTTCCGATAACGCGAACTTGCCTTATTGGTATTGGTCTTCAACCCAGTTTTTGAAGACGTAGCAGTCCTCGATCGGATAGCCCAATACTCGGTGGTAGGGGCAGTAATTAGGATCATTAACGTCGTTTAGCTGCAACGGATGTTTTGGATCCGGCAAATTTATGAGCCTGTTACGCACTGCCAGCTCGAACAGTCTTCTCGTTTTATCTTGAGGAAACGAGTAAGGACGTCCTAGTCTTTCCTCGAGGGATGGGCGTGGACGCATATTGTTTTGGCGAACAGCCGGCTTTAAGTTGGTCGGCTGTTGTTGAGTACTGGCGACAAAAGTTGCTTTTCCTTTCCCTTTTTCATTTCGAGGATCTGTCTTTGGGGGAGACGGTCTATGACCCATCTGGTCCATTTGGGCCAGTTTGTCGATCAAGGCTTGGAACGTGGTCGGCTTGAAGAACATCATGAATTGGGAGATAGTCGACTGAGGATCAAGGGTCCATATGAACATGCCCACGGCAGGAGCTTCTTCTATGCGTTGTTCGCATCTCGACCATAAGTTCCACTACCGGATTGCGTATTGAACCCATGTTTCTCTAGGCTTCACCCTGGCATTGATCAATGCCGTTATTGGGGTGCGTTCGCTGGTGCTTGCGAACCGTTGAGTGAATAGCAACTCCATTTCTGTAAACGTTTCGACAGAGTCGTCGGGAAGCTCCGAGTACCATTCAAAAGCTGTGTCTGCTAAACTACCGACGAACTGGCGAAGTAGAAGTTTATCATCGCCTCCAGTATCGACGCAAAGAGCCTTGAACTGAGCGACATGTTGATGGGGATTGCCTGTCCCCTTCTACAAATGGAATTTGGGGATCGTATATCCTGGTTGGTAACTTATTTGATCATACCAGCCTGGATATGGTTGCCCGGTTTTAACGACTTGGCCAGCCACCTCGTTCACTCGGTGAGCTCGTATTTGTTGAGCTATATAATCATCGAGTGTGGCTTTTGAGATGGTTTTCTCCTTGGCTGCTGAAAGAGCCGGCAGAGGATTTGATACTTCTCCTTTATCATCTTCAATATTGATCGGAGGGTCTTCAGCTGGAGGTTCCGGCTGTAACAACATTCCGACCATGTCTTGGAAGAGAAGCGCCATTCGTTTTATATTAGCCGCTTGTTCTGCGGCTTCTCTGTCCTTCTTTCCGAGGACTCTGCGGAGGAAGTCCACATCGGTTTCTTGTTCATGACGCTGCTCCGATGATGCCTCCGGGTTTTCTTTTGGCCCGGTGAGTGCGGCCATTTGCATCAGCATTTCTTGAAGTTTTTGTTGCTGTTGTTCCTAAGCCTTCGTTATTGACCGGGTAAGCGGTCAATGACCCGTAGAAGCACGGCTTTCCTCTTTTCCAGAAGCCGTATAAACGGTATGTACCATCATGCCCCCAGACTTAGGGCGTTTAGAGTCATCATCTTTCCAGTTCACCACGGTCACAGGGGCTTTCTCTGGCCTCCTTCTCTTCTGAGCAGTTGACGTTGAGGGGGCCATTGCAGCGGGCACCCAAGTAGCCATTGTCTTTTGTGGTTTGACGGGACGGTTTTTTTCCTGCTGAACCTTCACCGTTTTCTGTCGGCGAAGGTAATCTTGATCAACCACTGACTCCTGGACCTGTCGCCAGACTTTGTAAATTTTGGAAGAAAGCCGCCGAGGGGAATGCTCCGGCTTCGTTCCTATAACATTCTCCACGGGTGGAGGAGATCTTTTCAGTATGGCGGTAGGAGAGTTCCTGCGCACCTTGTTCAGCAATTCAAAGCTGTTCCCGGTTGGAACAACAGCATTGATCTCCAATGTTAGAGCAGGTGGAGTAAATCCAGACGGAGAGCTGCCCCCAGCCTTCCGTACTTGGCGCCATTGATGACGGCCAGCATGTCGTGCAGATGGTGTTGGTTCGGCTATAGGGATGGCTTTGTCGTGCCCCCTATTTTGAGGGGAGGATGGTATTGGCACTAGCCGGTCGAAGACTGACGTCCGTTGAGAGGGGATAGTCAGTCTTGCGAAGGCTGACTTTCGAACAAGGGAAGCAGCCTTCGTGACTTCACATGGAGTAGGAGCTGAAATGGACAGGCTTGTGAAGACCGACCCTTTAGCGGGGGAAGCTGCCTTGACGACTTTAGGAGCAAGGATGGCTATCCTCTTTGGAACAACCTTTTCTAAGATTGCAGGCTTCATTATGAGCCCACAGGAATTTTGTCCCAGTCTGGCGAAGACTGAGGCGCTGGAGCTGGACGACCCGTTGAGAGGGGCCGCGGTAGTAGCAAGCCGATCAAAGACCGACTTCTTGGGAGCTTCTGGTGTTGGTACGGGGGTGCTGAAGCTCATCGGTGGGAGCATGGTCCTAAAGAACAATCCGTTGGTGGCCTGAGTCACCTGATCTACCGGCATCATGAACAAGGAGGCCGCTTGAGGCCCGTAAGCTATGCTTCCAGACGAGGCGGAGCGCGAGTTGCAGTTGCAGTTGGAACACATCACGCAAGTAGATGCCATTGCTGTTTCGCTTTCTACGCCAAGAAAGAAACCAAATCTTAGTACCTCGAACCCAAGGGCAACCATATCAAGCCGCGATTCTTTCGCGAACACGACACATAAAGTGTGGAGTGGAAAGAGAAAAAGGTCCCACCGGGCGTGCCAGAATCTATTTACCGCTGAACATAGAGACGCAACCGCGTAGGTTCGTCTTGCCTGAAATTTGGGGCAGATGCTAATTGGTGATATCCGTCCACCACTCTGAAGATGCCAAGTTGATTTATGGCACCATGTATCGAAGGTTTAAACGGATGTGTCCGATGTAGCAGACTTCGTCAGATTCCCCCTCGTTTGAGGCATTTTTGATTGTGGGGATGCTCTTCCCTGCAGGCGCAAGCCCATGCAGTTAATTACTCTACCACATCGCGGTAACAACTATCTCCTTCTCCAGATGGTCGCTTCGTGTCGTAGGTGTTTGTTTTGTTTTTGGTTGCCTGTGGATCGTATACAGAGACTAATGTATGTTGTCGCCCGTAGGCCGTGAATTAGTCCAAATCTGTATCTTCTTAGATTTGGGTTTTTGGTTTGGGTTTAAGGATACGTTAGTCTTATTTGAGACTAAGATCAACTTAAACGTTTGTTAAGGATACGTTAGTCTAATTTTAGACTAAGATCAACTTAACGTTTGTTAAGGACACGTTAGTCTAATTTTAGACTAAGATCGACTTAACAGGATCATTTAGATCCAACAAAAGAGCATTTTGGCTCTATTGTTCCAATTTTAAGGACATAGTGGTCAATTACCAATTTAAGGACATAGTGGTCCATTACCAGTTTAAGGATATGGTAGTCCATTACCAGTTTAAGGACATGGTGGTCTAAGGTTAAGGACATCATAGTCCGTGAGTTTAAGGACCCCACAGTCCAAGGTTAAGGATATTGTAGTCCGTGGGTTTAAGAACCCCACAGTCCAGTTTAAAGACATCATAGTCTGTAGAAGGTATGGCCGTCGGGACCCGTCACCTCTCTGAAAACGTTGAAGGATTACAACGACAAATATCAGAGGAGTTCAGAAATGTACCCTTGAACCAATTTTGGTTGAGAGATTTATAGTCCAATTTAGGACTAAAGTCTGTTAAAAGGTTTATGAGCATATGGGCTCAGTTGATATGAGTTGAGGACTTACGGCCAATCTTGGGCTAAGTCCAATAAATGTTTAACATTTTATTGTTCTGGCTATTGAGCCTTTATTTAGGCTTGGCCTTTTTAATAATGCTAAGTATTGGGTTCTGAAATCTTTTGTCTTCATCAGAACAAAGTGTGTTCTGACAGCGTGCCACGTGGCGCGCCAGGCGCTTTACACCAGTTAAAGAGCGCATTGCGCTTCTGTCAGGTAGTGCACACGAAGAGGACACGTGCCGCGCTTAGCGCTAAGCGCTAGCTCATTAGCGCATTGCGCTTTTAATTTATGAGCGCTTTGTGCTAGTCTGTTGGCGCGCCAGTGAGTGACACGTGGCGCGCTTGGCGCTGAGCGCCAGTCCATGAGCGCAGTGCGCTGCTTCAGAAGCGCAAAGCGCAGATTGTGTCTTTGGTTGACACGTAGCATGTTTTGGCGCTGAGCGTCGGTTCAAGAAGCGCAAAAGCGCAATTCATGAGTGCATGGCACTTTCTAATAGCGCAAAGCGCATTTGATCAGATTTAAGATCAAAGAACAAATTTATGTTCTTCTTAAAGGAGGCCTTGACTCGAGATCCAAAAACAAAAGTTCTTGTTTTTATAAAAAGGGCTCTGCCTTTATAGATCAAAAATCTGTGAATGAAGTAAAATACTTCTTTTAGTTTTTATGATGAGATCTTTTGATCTTTTTATAAAAGACCTTGGTCATTGTAGATCTATGAACTTTTAAGAAGATAATTCTTCTTTTTTAATTATGAGATGATTTCATCTCTTTGTTCATCACCATTCTTTTACCTTGAAGAAAAAGTCATCTTTTTGTTGAGAGCTATGCTTCTCTTCCTTTGAATTTTCAAAGTTTATGGGGGGGGGGGTTTCTCTATCTCTTCTGTATATATCAGACTTAAAGTCTGCGGGCCTTTATATAGGGCCAAATGATTTGTTGAATCGGTTTAAGAGATCTTTCTCTGATTGATTTGGGAATATTACCCACTGTTGGATCTTTGATCCTAAGTCTTCTGTTTTGCAGAAGATAATCTTCTTGTTTTAATAAGATTGGAAATCTTTCCATAACAGAATTTTAGTTCTGATTAATTAATAATTTATTATTAGTAGATCTTTTGATCTAACGGTGGGGGATTTTTAATTCCAGTGCTGGCGCACCTTACGCTGGCGCACCTGCATTCGACACATGGCGCACAGCACAGAGCGCAGCGCAACTACGCTAGCGCACATGTGTTTGACACATGGCGCACAGCGCAGAGCGCTGGATCTGAAGCGTTGCTTCAACTTTTAAATTTTGAATTTTAAAACAGAGCTTTGCTCTGATTGGGGGTGGACACTTATGCATTTCAGCCTACTCCGCTGC
Source organism: Agapanthus africanus (assembly GCA_030015575.1). NCBI lineage: Eukaryota > Viridiplantae > Streptophyta > Magnoliopsida > Asparagales > Amaryllidaceae > Agapanthus > Agapanthus africanus. The sequence continues at coordinate 372,936,726 of CM057343.1, read as the reverse complement.
CTAGGGCGCAGCGCACCTGGCGCTAGCATGTCTGTGTTTGACACGTGGCGCTCAGCGCGTAGAGCGCTAAATCTGAAGCATTGCTTCAATTTAAATTTTGAATTTTGAAAATAGAGTTTTGCTCTGATTGGGGGAAACAGTATCTCATACTCAACCATCCCATAAAAGTCTCTACTGGGAAATAGGCTTTTGTGAGTGGATCCGTGCTGTTGTCCTCTGTGTCTACTCTCCTATCCTCGATCTCCTTGGAGATCAACCATCTCTATGATTAGGTGATACTTCCTAAGAATATGTCAAGATCACTGATGGGACGGGGGTTCCTAGGCCAAAGCCATAACTCCATTGTCACACAATGGTAGAAACAAAGTTCATTTCATGAACTAATATTCATCCAGACTACATCTTTGGTAGTATCCTTGGTAGAAATGTATCCAGCCTTTATCGTATAGTTTGCCACGGCATCTTGCTTGGAACTCTTCCAACATACCGTCCCTCCACTGAGGGTAAAGACAATGCCTATGTCAGACATTCTGTCGACCTTATCATCCTGGAAACTATCCAGTGAGTCTCCCCAGGATCGATTGATACCATCTTACTACACCTAGTGAATCCTAACATCCACTTAGATCTATCTCATAGATCCAAAATCCATGATTTAGGAGGTATCACCTAGATCTTATATGGAGAATCAAAGTGATAAGAGGAGATTGACCGAGTGTAGCATAGGAAACTCTTATCCTATCAAGAGTATGTCATCCACGTACAATACGAGGATCACCACCATACTCCCTACTACCTTTTTGTATATACAAGGTTCATCTACCATTTTGATGAAGTCAAACTCTTTGACTGCTACATCAAAACAGACGTTTCAACTCCGCGATGCCTGATTTGTTAGTTATATGTATGCCCTAGAGGCCATTACTGTACATTGGATGTATATTGTAGGGGATGCTGGGACATATATAGGTAGGACTTTCTTGCTCGACATGATAGTACGCTATCTGGTTGCTCTTTATCTTAACGTGTATACTTTCTGTCTCTCTGATTACATGTTGATAAAGCCCTTAGGATGAGTACTCGACTTCCAGGACTATGATGTAGATCATACTAGTGGGGCCTGGGTAGTCCATGAGTACATCCTTGAAATGTTCCTAGTCGAGGGAATATCGAGACGGGGCATCGATATTCCAGAGTAGACTAGCGCATATCTTCTCGACCCATGCGATGGGGGATGGATGATCCCATATCCATTGGTGTTTGACATCGAAGATGGTATGCGGGTGCTCGGTGGAGACTGGGTACACTGAACGGACTCGCCGAGAACTCCCAGATGGTATTATACCTCACGTCAGATGGCAGTTCTCTAGTGACACTGGTACAGCTTAGTCTGTTGACCCGAGATCGTCATAGAGTCTTGTGTGTCTCCCACTGTGCTTTGATTTCCACCCTACCACGGCTCTACTGAGTCGTGCAAACAGGTGGTTTTTGGGTACAGTCCCGATTCACATGGAGGCAATGAGCGATAGGAGGGGATTCGTCTCTCCCGGTATTGGGGGTTGATGTTGCGCAATGCACGACTGGCCATAACAGGAAATCCCTGGCCAGGGTTGCAGGGATATACTGGTAAGAGTTATCAGTAGTTTCACGAATGTTATGGACCTCAAGTCGGCATGACTTATCGAGCTACTGGGGTCTGACGTTTACCACCCCTAGGCGAGATATACGACATATCAGACGAACAGACCGGACTGTACGGTAAGTGTTACTGGTTGGATTCACAGGAGTGTGAGCGGGCTTGCTCGTCAATCTTCTGATCGCTCAATACCCGGGTGGCCGTTACGTTTAGCAGACCGCTTGCGGCTTGTGGGTGTTTGATATGATCATCATCTGCTGCCGGCGTATTGATGAGTCTTTAGAGTCCTACACAGAGGTTTCCTAGCTCAAGCGAAACGAAATAGGAGCGCATATGAGATATGTGCGGGACCGAGAATAATTCGTGTATGTGATACCGTATTCCATTCTCGCGACGAATGTATCGATTGGTTATATGCGATATAACCTGGTTATCGAATCAAGGATTGATTCGAGAAGCCGATACATTGAATACTAGTCGGTTATATGCGACATGACCGGATCATTGAATCAAGTGTTGATTTAATGATTTAATGCATAATTATATATATTTGATATATTATTTTGCATTAACTAGTATTGGTTCACTTTAAATGGATTTACTCACTTGGTTTGTGCACATTGCATATGTGATATATTTTGTGCACATGATTGTATCATGTTTGATGATACATGCAAGCTAGGGTTAGTGTAAACAATTAGACCATGGTTAAGATTATGATTAGGGTTTTCTTTTTTCTTATTTATTTATTTATTTATTTTGGAAAAAGATGAGAAAAGAATGGTTGCTATTTTTGTTTGCTAGTTGAAGATTCTTGAAGCTTTGAATTAGTCCACCATCCTTGTCTTATACTTAACCCTAACCATTCTAGTTAACCATGGTCCATTCTCTACAACTAACCAAGGGTTAGTAAATGATAAGTATTGATTTATTTATCATTTACATAAAATACTTATCATATTCTTTTTCTTCATCTTCTTCTTCTTCAACATGAGAAGAAAGCTTGCTACATCAATGGTGATTGATGAAAAAGTGTAGGAAATCCAAAACTAAAGTCTACCCACTTCCTATTTCTTCATCCTCTACCTCTTGCCAAGTAGTATAGGGTGTTTCCTTCACAAGTTTTCAAGGCTTGGTGAAGTTGGAGCTTGTTCTTGTGATGCCTCGACGTAGATCATCTTCGGCATCGAACCGACGATCAAGCCCGCCCATTTCTCCGATGAAGCCGATGCTAGAGTCATGGTTTTGATTTGGACAGAGGAGGGACCTCATCACAGAGTCTAGGATGTGGAGGACCGGATCTACAAAGGTTGTAGCCCCTTTCCTTTAGATACATTTCCGTTTACTTGCTTGTTTCGCCTATATATCTAGTTAACGATCCGTATTAGGGTTTGTAGGCACCCGTAAAATTTGATTTTTGCATGTTTGATCACTTGTGAGACTCCATTAAAGTGCCTAGGAACCCTACAGTGGTATCAGAGCCTGCTAGAGCCTTAGGCGAAGTCCCGACGGAGTTAGAAGTCCGATCGACCCAAAACCCCGACTTGAAAAATGCTCTCTGGACAATTCTGTAAAATGTGGATTTTTGTATATTAAAAATATTCAGAAAAATCAGCAGGAAGATCTAAGGATTGCTGTAAAATTCGAGGACCTGATTCCATAAAGGCGCCGCGGATCCGCGGCATGAGCATGCTCATGCGGCGGTTCCGCGGCCATTTTGTCGTTTTGTGCATCCAATTTTGCACAGTAATTCTTAATTGTCTGTGCTGGTTTTCCTGGAGATTTTTAATAATTTTTCAAGAGTTGAATTTTTTGGGTTGTATTGGGGATTCGGAGATTCGATCGGACTGTCTAATTTTGTCTGTGTGTGTTTCCGGGTATTTTTTAGAATATGTTAAAAAGTTCGACCGGATATGAATACCCAATTTTTCCCCTGTCGGGAAATTTCCAAGTATTGGATTTTTCCGTAGTTTGACGACGTTCTAAGTAGTGCAAGTAACGCGATGGACCCTCTAGAAGACAACAAACCTTAACTTGATTATGTGACCGTCTTGAACTGCCCTTTGAACCTTCGGGTTTGGGGCAGTACGGCGTGCCACATGTGAAGCGTTGGCTTGACCCTTCTACTGCTGGACCGTTGGTACTGAGGCACAAACTGAATGTTGTTAGACTTATTTCATGTGTTGAGCTGTATCGGGAAAACTTGGGTGTTCGATTGTTCGATCGAAAAGTTTAGCATTTTCTATTTATCCGGAATGTGATACAATAATTGGAATTCACAAATTGTTATGAGATAACGGAATGAATATTATAAACGTAGCAGTTTAGTCTCACTTGATCGGTTGCCACGGAGTTTTGATGTGATCAAAAGTCCGTCGCAATCACGTAGCGTACGCGGATACTCGCTGGGTAAACTTAATAGACAGCCTCACTCCATAGCCCCGACCAAGTGACTGTAGGAGAACCCCGTCGCCGAAAGCATCCGTTCGGGTGCTCCCGGTAGCTGTGTTCCGCCTTGGTGCACTTCGTCGACGGCGTCGGGGGTGCGGCCGCCTACTAAAGTTTGCGACGAGCATTCGATCAAAATGTCGGGAATCCTGTTGAATTGCCCAACTTGATATTGAAAAGTGTTTTCGATAATGAGAATAAAATGTGGGGTTTATAATTGTTAGGCATGCGATGTCTAAAGAATTCATTTGATCAGGCATGCGATGTCTGAGGTGGTTGCGGATTCCAACTGTTGTAGTTTTACACTTTCTTTTCTGTGACCGTAAGTGTAATATGTGATATCGCCGGTTTCGTTGCTATATGTCAACGACAATTGGGATGCGCATATTTACTTACGTTGATGACATGTGATGTTATGTGTTACTGGATATGTTATATTGGATCGTCGTGTTTGAATAGCCGGGGGTTTTTATGTGAGATGAGTGTTTTTCATTTTCATTCATGTAAAAACTTGTATGTAATATTCTTTTATTGAGGCACTTCCAGGTTGCGGAAGTTGTCACCGTTGATGTATATTATTTACTTTTCTGCACTAGGATAGACCCAAGGAGGGGAGCACAAGTAACCGGGTTCTGGGGTCCAGTGGGAGACCAACTCGAGGAGTCGAGTCCGGGTCTCCTAACCCTAGAATTGGTAGGGTTACTTGCCGCTCTCGTAGGGGTCTAGGGGTGTGGGATTGGCTATTCATCACGACCGTGGAATCCGTGTTTTATACTGGCTCGTATTGAAAACACGGACGTCCTAGTATATCCAATATTTCATATGTTTCTTCCGCTGTGATTTATCTGTGATCATGTGATGTTCTGTGACAGATATTATATATAATGTATATGATATATTATATAAACGTTGCTTATGTTTTACACCCTTGCTAGCCCTGCCCCGCTCTGCCGTTAGTTACCTAACCTAACGGTGCAGACGGGACATCGAGGCGAATGCGGATGGCATAAGCGTACGTTATATTTATCTGTGATGTTTAGGTGGACTTAAATGATGGGATATTCATTAATGAGATTAATGAAAGAAAATAAAGCTAATTGATGTTGTGGAATCGAATTTCAAAATAAAAACAGGTAGCTACAGTTCTTGCTTTGCATCGCGGTGTTCATTATAGAACATCCTGCACCTTATTCGATGAGGAAAGGACCGAGATCCCTTCACCGGGAGTGACTCCTTTAGCAATAACTGGCAGATGCTACAACCCTCGGTTTGTCTTTGATCGCTTCTATAGTTTCCGCTTTGCACAGTGATATATATGATATATCCCGCACATCATTCGACGAGGAAAGGGCCGACGATCCCTTCACCGAGAGTGACCCCTTTAGCAAAACTAGAAAAGCCTCGAAAACATTCCATTTAAAAACCATTTGATTCCGCAACGAGATCAAGTTCAAAGCGTTAAAGGTTTTCACAAAAAACCATTCGCAACCCTCCGTCATTTTAGGAAGTAGAGTACTTAGTATTCGTGCTGTGTTTGTTGACCATAGTCAAGGCACAGTGTACGGTAGCTAAGTGATGTCTTCCTACACCGTATATGATGCGATTAGTTAGGACAGTCGCGTGACTTTGTTGACCTTAGTTAAGGGTCATGTGGGTGGGTCTAATTAATCACGAAATGACGGGTAGAACTTGACTAGTACTTATGATTTGTTGACCATAGTTAAGGTCATAGGTGCTAGGGGTAAAAACCTTTATCGGGAGTTTCAAGTGTTGGAATTTGCAATGAGATTGCATACCTTCTATGTGATAGTTGGATCCCGATACCCACTGCGAGTAAAGGTTACTCCTGGGAGAGTTTTGCACTTTGCAATTAGCCGATCAAGTAGGTGTCTAGAAAGGTGTCAACGGGGTTACGCCTCTGGGAAAACGAGGTTTACTGTAATTAGGTCCGTGCGAAAGCACGGGGAACCTCCCTTAAAGTACCGACACTGGCCTGGCTGAAAGATTGGCGAACTTGTAGAGTGTAATTAATCCCGGCTAGTCTTTCCTTTTAAGGTTTGAAGGAAGATTTGATAAAAACAGTGGGAGCCATCCTGATTAGATAAAATATATAACCAATCTAATCTTGCAAGAGCGCACGCTGAGTGTTTTCTTCTCTCTCTCTCTCCTGGTAGCGACCATGTCACGCCTTAATCAAGATAATAAAATGGATGTATTGACCGAACACGCTTGTTATACTGAGCAGGGGAATGTTGGTCCCGCTCCAACTTATAATTGTTATAAGACAGAGCAGGAAATAGGGGAATACCAGAATTCCTATGCCGCCCAAACGAAGAAAGTGCTTATGATGCATCTCCTTCGGGTGTGTTCATTACAAAGAACTGTTTCTCAGTATCCTCTGCATCTTGGGTATATGATACCGGATCAGGATCCCAGATATGTAATCTGTTACATAGGGCTACAAAAAGGTAGAAAAACTGAGAAGGGTGATAAGTTTCATGAGACAGAAAACGGGGCAAGTGTTGCAGCCAAGTCTGTTGGTCACTGTCACCCTGTATTACGAATACATTGATTCTGAACAAATGCTATTAGATACCGAACCTGATATACAAAATCATATCAGTCTCTTTATTAGTAAAGAAAGGATATAATTTTGTATTGATGGATAATGTTTTGAACATTTCCTATATCAAAAGTTGATCGGTTCAGGCACGTTATCTAAAAGCATTGACGTTCTAAATCAAACTACAGTTCCTCGTATACAGAACACACACAAGAGGAAGATTTCAGAAATGAACGAATTCTTCTTGAGGTATTGTAGACTAGGTCATATCAATGCGACCCGACTAGCTGAAGTTACATTTAGATGCATATTTAAATCAGTTTGAATTTACATCTTGTGAAACTTGCCAGTCATGTCACAAAGATATAATGACACCAGCTCAGTTTACTGGAAACAGAGAAAGAGTTAGTAAACTCTTGGGACTGATACATGATGATGTATGTAAGGTCTCCTGTCTACACATGCCAGGACTGGTTCTTTTTACTTCATTATATTCTCTGATAATCTCTCAAGATTCAGTTATATGTTCCTGTTGAAATATAAGTCCGACCTTTTGAGGTATTCACAGAATATAAGTTAGAAGTAGAGAACCAATAACCGGGTATAAGTATTATGTCCTTTGATGAGATCAAGGAGGAGAATACTTGTGCATGGCATTCCTGGACCATTCTAAAGGAGAATGAGATTCTCTCTCCGTATTACTCCTCTGAATACACCACAGCACAACGGTGCATCAGGGCCAAAGCAATCACACAATATTAGATATGGTGTGCTCTGTGATGAGTATTACTGAGTTACCTGTTTCCTTTTTGGGAGTTATGCGCTTGAGAAGCTGCATACCTATTGAATAGGGTTCGAATCAAATCACTGCCTACCACTTCATATGTGATATGGAAAGGCAAGAGCCCATATCTTAAGTTAGTTAAGATTTGGATTGTCCGGCTTATGTCAAATACAAAATCCGGACAAACTCGAGGCAAAGTCTGTAATGTAGAACTGGAAAGGTTCCAGCTATACAAAATGCAGCTGATGATTTGATAGAACCAAAGGATCCAGTAGAAACCAACGAACCTCAGCCTCTCCGCCGATCTAGTAGGGTTCCTTACCCACCTGAGAGATACTTCGGTTTCTCTATGAAAGTGGGAGCGAGGATTGCATCATGAGATGATGACCCAACTAGTTTCGAGCTGGCCATCAGGAGTGTGACTCTGTAAGAATGGCTGGATGCTTATCGATCTGAGATGGAATCCTTATACACCAACAAAGTATGGACTTTGGTTGCGATATCTGAAGGGTTAAATCCCCATCAGGAGCAAGTAAATCTTGAGAAGATTACTTGGTGTAGATGGACAAGTGAGACTTTCAAAGCTAGACTTGTTAAAGGTTTTCGTCATCAACCAGGCACGGATAATGATGAAACCTTTTCCAAGGACTATGCTTAAGTCCATCCAGATCCTACTTGCCACGGCTACATACCATGACTACGATATCTGGTGGTTGGGTGCCATGACAACTTTTCTAAATAATGATTTAGAAGAGAATGTCTATAAGAACACAGCCAGAGGGCCTCGTAGACAGTGGGAGCAGCGGAAACGTGTGCAAGATGCTTTATAGGATAAAGCAGACATCGCGGAGTTGGAACATCTGTTTTGATGGATTAGTCAAAGAAGTTGACATCATCAAAATGGTAGATGAACCTTATATAAACAAAAAGGTAGTAGGGAGTATGGTGACGATCCTCGTAGAGTACGTGGATGACATACTCTTGTTAGGGAAGGAGTTTCCTATGCTACGCTCGATCAATCTCCGCTTATCACAATGATTTTCCATATAGGATCAAAGTGATACATACTAAATCCTAAGCTTTGGATCTATGAGATAGATTTAATTGGATGTTATGATACTCACTAGTTGTAGTGAGATGGTATCAATCGATCCTGGGGAGAATCACTGGAAGGGTTCCAGAGTGATAAGGACTACTGAATGTCAGTCACAGGCATTGTCTTTACCCTCAGTAAAGGGACGGTATGTTGGAAGATTTCCAAGCTAGATACCGTGACAAACTAGACGATAAAGGCTAGTAACATCGCTATTAAAGATACTACCAAAGAGGAAGTTTGGGTGTATATTGGTTCATAGGATGAACTAGGTTCCTACCATTGTGTGACAATGGAACTGTGACTTTGGCCCTGGAACCCTGGTCCCATCAGTGACCCAGACATATTCTGAGGCAGCATCACCTGATCATGGAGATAGTTAATCTCCAGGGTGATCGAGGTTAGGAGAGTAGACTCAGAGGAGAACACGGCGGATCCACTCACGAAGGCCTTTTCCCAAAGAGAGACTTTTTGGGGATGGTTGAGTATTAGATATTACAACCACTGCTACAGATGGCCCTAGTGCAAGTGGGAGATTGTTAGTTATATGTATGCCCTAGAGGCCATTACTGTACATTGGATGTATATTGGAGTGGATGCTGGGACATATATAGGTAGGACTTTCTTGCTCGACATGATAGTACGCTATCTGGTTGCTCTTTATCTTAACGTGTATACTTTCTGTCTCTCTGATTACATGTTGATAAAGCCCTTAGGATGAGTACTCGACTTCCAGGACTATGATGTAGATCATACTAGTGGGGCCTGGGTAGTCCATGAGTACATCCTTGAAATGTTCCTAGTAGAGGGAATATCGAGACGGGGCATCGATATTCCAGAGTAGACTAGCGCATATCTTCTCGACCCATGCGATGGGCGATGGATGATCCCATATCCATTAGTGTTTGACATCGAAGATGGTATGCGGGTGCTCGGTGGAGACTGGGTACACTGAACGGACTCGCCGAGAACTCCAAGATGGTATTATACCTCACGTCAGATGGCAGTTCTCTGGTGACACTGGTATAGCTTAGTCTGTTGACCCGAGATCGTCATAGAGTCTTGTGTGTCTCCCACTGTGCTTTGATTTCCACCTTACCACGGCTCTACTGAGTCATGCAAACAGGTGGTTTTTGGGTACAGTCCCGATTCACATGGAGGCAATGAGCGATAGGAGGGGATTCGTCTCTCCCGGTATTGGGGGTTGATGTTGCGCAATGAACGACTGGCCATAACAGGAAATCCCTGGCCAGGGTTGCAGTGATATACTGGTAAGAGTTATCAGTAGTTTCATGAATGTTATGGACCTCAAGTCGGCATGACTTATCGAGCTACTGGGGTTTGACGTTTACCACCCCTAGGCGAGATATGCGACATATCAGACGAACAGACCGGACTGTACGGTAAGTGTTACTGGTTGGATTCACAGGAGTGTGTGCGGGCTTGCTCGTCGATCTTCTGATCGCTCAATACCCGGGTGGCCGTTACGTTTAGCAGACCGCTTGCGGCTTGTGGGTGTTTGATATGATCATCATCTGCTGCCGGCGTATTGACGAGTCTTTAGAGTCCTACACAGAGGTTTCCTAGCTCAAGCGAAACGAAATAGGAGCGCATATGAGATATGTACGGGACCGAGAATAATTCGTGTATGTGATACCGTATTCCGTTCTCGCGACGAATGTATCGATTGGTTATATGCGATATAACCTGGTTATCGAATCAAGGATTGATTCGAGAAGCCGATGCATTGAATACTAGTCGGTTATATGCGACATGACCGGATCATTGAATCAAGTGTTGATTTAATGATTTAATGCATAATTATATATATTTGATATATTACTTTGCATTAACTAGTATTGGTTCACTTTAAATGGATTTACTCACTTGGTTTGTGCACATTGCATATGTGATATATTTTGTGCACATGATTGTATCATGTTTGATGATACATGCAAGCTAGGGTTAGTGTAAACAATTATACCATGGTTAAGATTATGATTAGGGTTTTCTTTTTTCTTATTTATTTATTTATTTATTTTGGAAAAAGATGAGAAAAGAATGGTTGCTATTTTTGTTTGCTAGTTGAAGATTCTTGAAGCTTTGAATTAGTCCAGCATCCTTGTCTTATACTTAACCCTAACCATTCTAGTTAACCATGGTCCATTCTCTACAACTAACCAAGGGTTAGTAAATGATAAGTATTGATTTATTTATCATTTACATAAAATACTTATCATATTCTTTTTCTTCATCTTCTTCTTCTTCAACATGAGAAGAAAGCTTGCTACATCAATGGTGATTGATGAAAAAGTGTAGGAAATCCAAAACTAAAGTCTACCCACTTCCTATTTCTTCATCCTCTACCTCTTGCCAAGTAGTATAGGGTGTTTCCTTCACAAGTTTTCAAGGCTTGGTGAAGTTGGAGCTTGTTCTTGTGATGCCTCGACGTAGATCATCTTCGGCATCGAACCGACGATCAAGCCCGCCCATTTCTCCGATGAAGCCGATGCTAGAGTCATGGTTTTGATTTGGACAGCGGAGGGACCTCATCACGGAGTCTAGGATGTGGAGGACCGGATCTACAAAGGTTGTAGCCCCTTTCCTTTAGATACATTTCCGTTTACTTGCTTGTTTCGCCTATATATCTAGTTAACGATCCGTATTAGGGTTTGTAGGCACCCGTAAAATTTGATTTGTGCATGTTTGATCACTTGTGAGACTCCATTAGAGTGCCTAGAAACCCTACATGATTTATCCCATAAAGCAACTTGCACACGTTTCCGCTACTCCCACTGTCTGCGAAACCCTCTGGCTGTGTACTTATAGACGCTCTCTTCTAAATCACCATTCAGAAAAGCAGTCATGACACCTAACTGCCAGATATCGTAGTCATGGTATGTAGCAATAGCAAGTAGGATCTCGATGGACTTAAGCATAGGGACTAGAAAATGTTTCATCATTATCTACACCTGGTCGATGACGAGAACCTTTTGCAACAAGTCTTAGCTTTGAAAGTCTCAACTTTTCTATGTACACCAAGTAATCTTCTCAAGATATACTTACTCTTGTTGGGAATTTAACCCTTCAGATAAAGCAACCAAAGTCCATACTTTGTTGGTGTATATGGATTCCATCTCAGATCGCTTAGCATCCAGCCATTCTCACAGAGTCACCACTCCTGATGGCCTGCTCGAAACTAGTTGGGTCATCATCTCATGATGCAATTCTCGCTCCTACTGTCATAGAGAAAACCAAAGTGTCTCTCAGGTGGATGAGGAACCCTACTAGATCGGCGGAGAGGCTGAGGTTCGTTGGAAGCTATTGAATCCTTTGGTTTTACCAAATCATCAGCTGTAGTTTGTATAGCTGGAACTCTTTCCAGTTCTACCTCATAACCATTAATTTCTTCACAAGAAATTCCCTTTCCAAAAGGTGGCATGCTAAGAAATAAAACACTTTTTATTCCTCGGTGCGGTATAAGATATACCCTTGCGAATGCTTAGGATATCCAACAAAATTCCACAGAACTGACCTTGCCTCGAGCTTGTCCGGATTTTGCTTGTAGACATAGGCTGGACAACCCCAAATCTTAACATCTTTAAGAGATGGGCTCTTCCCATACCATATCACATATGGAGTGGTAAGCACCTGATTTGGTTGGAACCTTATTCAATAGGTATGCACCTTCTCAAGTACATAACCTCCAAAAGGAAATAGGCAACTCAGTAGTACTCATCATAGAGCATACCATATCACATAGGGTGTGATTGCTCCGCCCCGATACACCGACGTGCTGTGGTGTATATGGAGGAGTAATGCTGAAAGAGAATCTCATCCTCCTTTAGGATATTCCAGGAATTCCGTGCTCAAGTATTCTCTTCCCTGATCACATCAAAGGACATAATACTTACACCCGTTTTGGTTCTCTATTTCTGACTTATATTCTTTGAATTTCTTAAAAGCTTCAGACTTGTGTTTCAACAGGAACACATGTGCGAATCTTGAGAGATCATCAGTGAATGTAATGAAGTACAAAGAACCAGTCCTGACATGTGTAGACAGGAGACCTACATACATCATCATGTGTCAATCCCAAGAGTTCACTAACTCTTTCTCTGTTTCCAATAAACGGGGCTATGGTCATCTTATCTTTGTGACATGACTGGAAAGTTTCACAAGATGTAAATTCAAACTGATTTAAATATGCATCTTTATGTAACTTCAGCTAGTCAGGTCGCATTGATATGACCTAGTCTACAATTCCTCAAGAAGGATTCGTTTATTTCTGAACTCTTCCTTGTTAGTGATATGTATGCTCTAGAGGACATTATTGTACATATAATGTATATTATAGTGGATGCTTGGACATATATACGGAGGCCTTTCTTACTCGACATGATAGTATGCTACCTGGTTGCTCTTTATCTTAACGTGTACACTGATTGTCTCTATGTTACATGTTGATAAAGCCCTTAGGATGAGTACTTGACTACCAGGACTATGATGTAGATTATACTAATGGGGACAGTATAGTCGCTAAGTACATCCTTTAAATGTTCCTAGTCGTGGGTGTATCGAGACAGGGCATCGATATACCAGAGTAGACTAGCGTATAGCTTCTCGACCCATGTAGATGGGCGATGGATGATCCCATATCCATTGGTGTTTGACATCAGAGACAGTATACGTGTGCTCAGTGGAGACTGGGTACACTGGACAGACTCGCCGAGAACTCCCAGATGGTATTATACCTAACGTCAGATGGCAGTTCTCTGGTGATACTAGTACAGGTTAGTCTGTAGACCCGAGATCGTCATTGAGTCTTGTGTGATTCCCATTGTGCTTTGATTTCCACCTTACCACGTTCAAGAGAACATGCAAAACGGTGGCTTTTGGGTACAGTTCCGAGTCACATGGAGGCAATGAGCGTTAGGAGGGGTTTCGTCTCTCCCGGTATTAGGAGTTGATGTTGCACTGTGCTCGATTGGTTATAACAGGAAGTCCTTGGCCAAGGCTACTTCAGAGATATACTAGTAAGTGTTATCAATAGTTTCTCGACCCGTTATTAGCCTCATATCGACATGACTTATCGAGTTACTAGGGTCTGACGTTTACCATCCCTAGACGAGATATGCGACATATCAGACGAAGAGACCGGACTGTACGGTAGTGTTACTGAATGGATTCGCAGGAGTACGAACAAGCTTGCTAGTTGATCTTCTAATCACTCAATACCCGGGTGGCCGTTACGTTTAGAAGACCGCTTGCGGCTTGTGAGTGTTTGATATGATCATCACCTACTGCCGGCGTATTGACGAGTGTTTAGAATCCTATATAGTGGTTTCCTGGCTCAAGCGAAACGGAGTAGGAGCTCATATGTGATATGTGCGGGACCGAGATTGATACGAGTATGAGATACCATATTGTATTCTCGTGATTTGTGACATTGGTCGGTTATATGCGATATAGCCGGGTTATCAGATCAAGTGTTGATTCGATTAGTTGTTACACTTAATATTAGTCGTTATATATGATATAGCCGGATTATTAAATCAAGAGTTGATTTGATAATCTAATGTATAATTATATATTAGATATATTACATTACATTAACTAGTATTATGCCACTTAAGATTTCTTTTCTCACTTGATGTGCACATTGTATATATGTGATATATTTTTGTGTACATGTTTTGTGTCATGCTTGATGATACATGCAAGATGGGTGTATGAGACTTATACCATGCTATGATTAATCCTAGGGTTTTTAATGGATTAAGTAATTCAAAACTAAAGTCTTTTGTCAAGGCAAGAAGCTTTTGGAAGCTTGGATTTGTATTGACTAAAGTCTTCAAGTTTTGTTTTGCATTAAGATATTTGTAAACCCTACCCTTAACCTTAGCTCTTGGTTAATTCTCTACATGAGTTAGGCATGAGGGCTTAACTCATCCATGGTTGCAATAATTCATTTGGATGAGTACTAATTCGTATGATGAGTTCATCTTCTTCTTCTTCCTCCTCCTCAAAAAGCTTTCTAGCTTCAATGGAGGTATGAGAAATAATGTGAGAAAATCAATTCTAAAGTGAGCCCACTTCCTACTTCATCATCCTCTACTACTTGCCATTTAGTATAGGGTGTTCTCTTCATAAAGTTCTTGACCTACTGAAAAAATAGCTTGGGTTAGTGTCTCCTTGACGTAGATAATCTTCGGCCTCGAAGACATCGAAGCAAGCATGTTCGTTTCTTCATGGGAGTCTCTCTAGAGTCCAGAGTTCACGATCGCAGCAAAAGGACTACTACACGGAGCTATTGAAGTGAAGGACCGGTCTATAAAGGTTGTATTCCCTGCTCACTTCTTAATGCAAAGTGTTTGCATTTGATTTTCCGTCGATTTCTAGTTAACGATTCTTTGTTAGGGTTAGCTAAAACGGCAAATTTTTGAATTTGGCATGGACGATGCCTCTCGAAACCTTACTGCCATGCTAGGTAACCCTGCAGTGGTATCAGAGCCATGCTAGAAATTTATATGGATTTTGTTAAGATTACGAAACCGAAATACTACGAAACTTGCAATGCCTAAACCTGCTCTCTGTAGTTTTTTAAATGTTGTCAAAATTTTTTTCAAACAAGTACAAAGTGCTATATATGATATAACATGAACACTGACAAAATTTCATGCATTTTGGAGAAAATTGGGCCGAGCACAACCTACCCCATCTCGGCCAAAATCCGAGCTCCCCCCCTGTTTTTTTGCCTGTGTTCAAGTGACTGGGTTTTGGTGTTTCAGGTGTTGTTTGTTTTTGCTAATTTTGCATATGATGTAATCTTGCACTATAAAAATTCGGATTGTTTCGTATTCGTAGTTTTAACATTGTTTCGGGTTATTCACATAGTGTCTAGGCGAAGTTAAAAAGTTTGATCGAATGTCTAAAACCCATTTTTTCCAAGTTTAACGTATTTGGAAATACATGCAAGTGATCCTATGAACCCTTTAGAAGAATGAAACCCTAATTCGACTTTTTGGATCGCGGAACCGCGGTCAAACCCTAGGGTTTGCCATAGTTCCGTGGCAACATGAGTGAGGCTTGGGTTTACCCTTCTACGGCTGGTGCATAAGTACTGTGGCATATTCTGGGTATTACTAAAACTGTGTTCAAGTGTTGAGCTATCGGGAAATTGTGGGACTTTGATGACTCGATCGAAAAGTTTAACGTCGTGCAGATGTTATGTGTGTAGGGTTCCAAGGCACACTAATGAAGTCTCACAAGGCATCAAACATGGCTAATTCAAATTTTACATGTGCCTACAAACCCTAATACGGATCGTTAACTAGATTTATAGGCTATGCGATGCAAGTTAACGACTTAAATGCTAAAGGACAGGAGCTACAACCTTTGTAGATCCGGTCCACCACTTCCTAAGCTCCGCGACGATGTCCCTCCGCTGTCGAAATCGGATCCCGGACTCTAGCATCGGCTCCATCGAAGAAATGGGCGGGCTTGGTCGTCGGCTTCGATGCCGAAGATGATCTACGTCGAGGCATCACTAGATCAAGCTCCCACTTCACCAAGTCATGAAACTTGTGAAGAAAACACCCTATACTACTTGGCAAGAGGTAGAGGATGAAGAAATAGGAAGTGGGTTCACTTTAGAAATGGATTTCTCACTCATTTTGGCAAGATGCCATTAATGGTTGCAAGCTTTTTCCTTTTGTTGAAGAAGAAGAAGATGAAGAAAAAGAATATGATAAGATATTAAAATATAAAAATAAAATGATACTTATCATATCTTTAACCTTAGTTAGGTGCAGATAATTGACTAAGGTTAGTTTGAAGGGTTAGGGTTAAGCATGAAGACAAAATGGTCACTTAGTCAAAGTTTCATGAAGCTTCAACTACAAACAAAACAAGCCACCATTTTCTTTTCTTTTAGCCAAAAAGAAATAAATAAATAAATCAATAAATAGATAAAAGAATAAGTAAATAAAATGAAACCCTAACCATTCATATAACCATGGTCAATTCTTTACACAAACCCAAGCTTGCATGTATCATCAAACATGATACAATCTTATGCACAAAAGTATATCTCATATACAACTTGTGCATTTTAAGTGAGTAAATCCATTTAAAGTGAACCAATACTAGTTAATGCAAAGTAATATATCAAATATATAATTATACATTAAACCATTAAATCAACACTTGGTTCAATGATCCGGTCATGTCGCATACAACCGACTAGTATCCAATATATCGACTTATCGAATCAATCCTTGATTCGATAACTAGGTTATATCGCATACAACCATTCGATACATTCATCGCGAGAATAGAATACGGTATCACATACACGCATTATTCTCGGTCCCGCACATATCTCATATGCGCTCCTATTTTGTTTCGCTTGAGCCAGGAAACCTCTGTGTAGGACTCTAAAGACTCGTCAATACGCCGGCAGTAGGTGATGATCATATCAAACACCCACAAGCCGCAAGCGGTCTGCTAAACATAACGGCCACCCGGGTTTTGAGCGATCAGAAGATCGACGAGCAAGCCCGCTCACACTCCTGTGAATCCAACCAGTAACACTTACGGTACAGTCCGGTCTGTTCATCTGATATGTCGCATATCTCGCCTAGGGGTGGTAAACGTCAGAGCCCAATAGCTTGATAAGTCATGACGACGTGAGGTCCATAACAATCGTGAAACTACTGATAACTCTTACCAGTATATCACAGCAACCCTGGCCAGGGATTTCCTGTTATGGCCAGTCGAGCATAGCGCAACATCAACCCCCAATACCGGGAGAGACGAATCCCCTCCTATCGCTCATTACCTCCATGCGAATCGGGACTGTACCCAAAAACCACCTGTTTGCACGACTCAGTAGAGCCGTGGTAGGGTGGAAATCAAAGCACAGTGGGAGACACACAAGACTCTATGACGATCTCGGGTCAACAGACTAAGCTGTACCAGTGTCACCAGAGAACTGCCATCTGACGTGAGGTATAATACCATCTGGGAGTTCTCGGCGAGTCCGTTCAGTGTACCCAGTCTCCACTGAGCACCCGTATACCATCTCTGATGTCAAACACCAATGGATATGGGATCATCCATCGCCCATCATATGGGTCGAGAAGATATACGCTAGTCTACTCTGGAATATCGATGCCCCGTCTCGATATTCCCACGACTAGGAACATTGAAGGATGTACTCATGGACTACCCAGGCCCCACTAGTATGATCTGCATCATAGTCCTGGAAGTCGAGTACACATCCTAAGGGCTTTATCAACATGTAACAGAGAGACAGAAAGTATGCACGTTAAGATAAAGAGCAACCAGATAGCGTACTATCATATCGAGCAAGAAAGTCCTACCTATACTTGTCCCAGCATCCACTACTATATATATCCAATGTACAGTAATGGCCTCTAGGGCATCCATATAACTAACAATCTCCCACTTGCACTAGGGCCATCTGTAGCAGTGGTTGCAGTATCACATACTCAACCATCCCTTATAAGTCTCTCTCTCTGGGAAAAGGCCTTCGTGAGTGGATCCGCCGTGTTGTCCTCTGAGTCTACTCTCCTAACCTTGATCACCCGGGTGATCAACTATCTCCATGATCAGGTGATGCTGCCTCAGAATATGTCTGGGTCACTGATGGGACCAGGGTTCCAGGGCCAAAGCCACACTTCCATTGTCACACAATGGTAGGAACCTAGTTCAACTTATGAACCAATATACACCCAAACTGCCACTTTGGTAGTATCTTAAATAGCGATGTTACCAGCCTTTATCGTCTAGTTTGCCACGGTATCTAGCTTGGAACTCTTCCAACATACCGTCCCTCCACTGAGGGTGAAGACAATGCCTGTGACTGACATTCAGTCGTCCTTATCACCCTGGAACACTTCCAGTGATTCCCCCCAGGATCGATTGATACTATCTTACTATAGCTAGTGAGAATCCTAACATCCATTTAGATCTATCACATAGAACCAAATCTCAGGATTTAGAAGGTATCATCTTTATCCTATATGGAGAATCCATGTGATAAGCGGAGATTGACCGTGCGTAGCATAGGAAACTCTTTTCTTATCAAGAGTATGTTGTCCACGTACAATACGAGGATGACCACCTTACTCTCTACTACCTTTTTGTATACACAAGGTTCATCTACTATTTTGATGAAGTCAAACATTTTGACTATTACATCAAAACAGACGTTCCAACTCCGCGATGCCTGCTTTATTCTATAATGCAACTTGCACACGTTTCCGCTGCTCCCATTGTTTACGAAGCCCTCTGGCTGTGTTCTTATAGACGTTCTCTTCTAAATCACTATTTAGAAAAGTAGTCATGGCACCTAACCACCAGATATCGTAGTCATGGTATGTAGCAATGGTAAGTAGGATCTGGATGGACTTAAGCATAGTCCCTGGAAGAGGTTTCATCATTATCCAAGCCTGGCCAATGGCGAAAAACTTTAACAAGTCTAGCTTTGAAAGTCTCAACTTTTCCATCTACACCAAGTAATCTTCTCAAGATATACTTGCTCCTGATGGGGATTTAACCCTTTAGATATAGCAGCTAAAGTCCATACTTTGCTGGTGTACATGGATTCCATCTCAGATCGCTAAAGCATCCAGCCATTCTTACAGAGTCTTTACTTTCGATGGCCTGCTCGAAACTGGTTTGGTCATCATCTCATGATGCAATCCTTGCTCCCACTGTCATCGAGAAACCGAGGTATCTCTCAGGCGGATGAGGAACCCTACCAGATCGGCGGAGAGGCTGAGGTTCGTCGGGAAATATTGAATCCTTTGGTTCTGTCAAATCATCAGCTGCAGTTTTGTATAGCTGGAACCTTTCCAGTTCTACAGAACTGACCTTGCCTCGATTTTGTCCGGATTTTGCTTTAGACATAGGCCGAACAATCCTAAATCTTAACTTACTTAAGAGATAGGCTCTTCCCACACCATATCTCATATGGAGTGGTAGGCACAGATTTGATTCGAACCTAATTCAATAGTTATGCAGCTTCTCAAGTGCACAACCCCTAAAAGGAAATAGGAAACTCAGTAGTACTCATCATAGAGCACACCATATCATATAGGGTGTGATTGCTCCGCCCCGATATACCATCGTGCTATTGTGTATACGGAGGAGTAATGCTGAGAGAGAATCTCATTCTCCTTTAGAACAGTCCAGGAATTCCGTGCTCAAGTATTCTCCTCCTTGATCTCATCACAGGACATAATACTTATACCCGTATTGGTTCTCTACTTCTAACTTATATTCTGTGAATATCTCAAAAGGTTCGGACTTGTGTTTCAACAGGAACATATGTCTGAATCTTGAGAGATTATCAGAGAACGTAATGAAGTACAAAGAACCGGTCTTGGCATGTGCAGACAGGGGACCTACATACATCAACATGTATCATCCCAAGAGTTCATTAACTCTCTCTCTGTTTCCAGTAAACGGAGCTATGGTCATCTTATCTTTGTGACATGACTGGCGAGTTTCACAAGATGTAAATTCAAACTAATTTAAATATGCATCTTTATGTAACTCTAGCTAGTCGGGTCACATTGATCTGACCTAGTCTACAATACCTTAAGAAGGATTTGTTCATTTCTGAACTCTTCCTCTTTTGTGTGTTCTGTATACTAGGAACTGTAGTTTGATTTAGAACGTCAATGCTTTTAGATAACGTGCCTGAACCGATCAACTTTTGATATAGGAAATGTTCAAAACATTATCCATCAATACAAAATTTTATCATTTCTTTACTCATAAAGAGACTGATATGATTTTGTATATCAAGTTCGGTATCTAATAGTATTTGTTCAGAATCAATGTATTGGTAATACAGGGTGACAGTGACCAACAGACTTGGTTGCAACACTTGCCCCGTTTTCTGTCTCATGAAACTTATCACCCGTTCTCAGTTTTTCTAGCCTTTTGTAGCCCTATGTAACAGATTACATATCTAGGATCCAGATCTGGTATCATATACCCAGGATGCGGAGGATACTGAGAAACAGTTCTTTGTAATGAACACACCCGAAGATGATGCATCAGCATGCACTCTCATCGTTTGGGCAGCACGGGAATTCTGGTAATCCCCAATTTCCTGCTCTGTCTTATAACAATTATAAGTTGGAGCGGGACCAACGTTCCCCAGCTCAGTATAACAAGCGGGTTCGGTCAATATCCGTATTATTATCTTGATTAAGGCGTGATATGGTCGCTACCAGGAGAGAGAGAAGAAAACACTCTGCGTGCGCTCTTGCAAGATTAGATTGGTTATATATTTTATCTAATCAGGATGGCTCCCACTGTTTTTATCAAATCTTCCTTAAAACCTTAAAAGGAAAGACTAGCCAGGATTAATTACACTCTACAAGTTCGCCAATCTTTCAGCCAGGCCAGTGTCGGTACTTTGAGGGAGGTTCCCCGTGCTTTCGCACGGACCTAATTACAGTAAACCTCGTTTTCCCAGAGGCGTAACCCCGTTGACACCTTTCTAGACACCTACTTGATCGGCTAATTGCAAAGTGCAAAACTCTCCCAGGAGTAACAATTACTCGCAGTGGGTATCGGGATCCAACTATCATATAGAAGGTATGCAATCTCATTGCAAGTTTCAACACTTGAAACTCCCGATAATGGTTTTTACCCCTAGCACCTATGACCGTGGCTAAGGTCAACAAATCATAAGTACTAGTCAAGTTCTACCCGTCATTTCGTGATTAATTAGACCCACCCACATGACCCTTGGCTAAGGTCAACAAAGCCACATGACTGTCCTAACTAATCGCATCATATGCTGTGTAGGAAGACATCACTTAGCTACCGCACACTACGCCTCTGCTATGGTCGACAAACGTAGCACGAATACTAAGTACTCTACTTCCTAAAAAGACGGAGGGTTGCGAATAGTTTTTGTGAAAACCTTTAACGCTTTGAACTTGATCTCGCTGCGGAATCAAATGGTTTTTAAATGGAATGCGTTTGAGGCTTTTCTAGTTTTGCTAAAGCGGTCACTCCCGGTGAAGGGATCGTCGGCCCTTTCCTCGTCGAATGAGGTGCGGGATATATCATATATATCACTGTGCAAAGCAGAAACTATAGAAGCGATCAAAGACAAACCGAGGGTTGTAGCATCTGCCAGTTATTGCTAAAGGAGTCACTCCCGGTGAAGGGATCTCGGTCCTTTCCTCATCGAATAAGGTGCAGGATGTTCTATAATGAACACAGCGATGCAAAGCAAGAACTGTAGCTACCTGTTTTATTTTGAAATTCGATTCCACAACATCTTTTAGGTTTATTTTCTTTCATTAATCTCATTAATGAATATCCCATCATTTAAGTCCACCTAATCATCACAGATAAATATAACGTACGCTTATGCCATCCGCATTCGCCTCGATGTCCCGTCTGCACCGTTAGGTTAGGTAACTAACGGCAGAGCGAGGCAGGGCTAGCCCGGGTATAAAACATAAGCAACGTCTATATAATATATCATATATACTATATACTATATCTATCTGAACAAACCACATGATCACATCATATATAACGCAGCAGAAAATATCATATGAAATATTGGATATTCTAGGACGCCCGTGTTTTCAATACGAGCCAGTATAAAACACGGATTCCACAGTCGTGATGAATAGCCAATCCCACACCCCTAGACCCCTACGAGAGCGGCAAGCAACCCTACCAATTCTAGGGTTAGGAGACCCGGACTCGACTCCTCGAGTTGGTCTCCCACTGGACCCCAGAACCCGGTTACTTGTGCTCCCCTCCTTGGGTCTATCCTAGTGCAGAAAAGTAAATAATATACAAAAGGTGACATCTTCCGCAACCTGGAAGTGCCCCAATAAAAGAATATTACATACAAGTTTTTACATGAATGAAAATGAAAAACACTCATCTCACATAAAAACCCCCGGCTATTCGAACACGACGATCCAATATAACATATCCAGCAACACATAACATCACATGTCATCAACGTAAGTAAATATGCGCATCCCAATTGTCGTTGACATATAGCAACGAAACCGGCAATATCACATATTACACTTACGGTCACAGAAAAGAAAGTGTAAAACTACAACAGTTGGAATCCGCAACCTACATAGACATCGCATGCCTAATCAAATGAATTCCTTAGACATCACATGCCTAACAATTTTAAACCCCGCATTTTGGTCTCAAAATTGAAAACACTTTTCAATATAAAGTCGGGCAATTCAACAAGATTCCCGACATCCTGATCGAATGCTCGTCGCAAACTTCAGTAGGCGGCCGCACCCCCGACGCCGTCGACAAAGTGCACCAAGGCGGAACACCGCTGCCGCGAGCACCCGAACGGATGCTTTCGGCGACGGGGTTCTCCTACAGTCACTTGGTCGGGGCTATGGAGTGAGGCTGTCTATTAAGTTTACCTGGTGAGTATCCGCGTATGCTACGTGATTGCGACGGACTTTTGATCACATCAAAATCCCGTGGCAACCGATCAAATGAGACCAAACCGCTAGATTTATAACATTCATTCAGTTATCTCATAACTATTTGTGAATTCCAATTATTGTATCACATTCCGGATAAATAGAAAATGCTAAACTTTTCGATCGAACAATCGAACACCCAAGTTTTCCCGAAACAGATCAACACATGAAATAAGTTTAAAAACATTCATTTCGTGCCTCAGTACCGACGGTCCAGCCGTAGAAGGGTCAAGCCAACGCCTCACATGTGGCACGCCGTACTGCCCCAAACCCGAAGGTTCAAAGGGCGGTTCAAGACGGTCACATAATCGAGTTAAGGTTTGTTGTCTTCTAGAGGGTCCATCGCGTTACTTGCACTACTTAGAACGTCTTTAAACCCTGAAAAAGTCCAACAATTGGAAATTTCCCAACAGTGGAAAACTTGGGTATTTATATCCGGTCGAACTTTTTAACATATTCTAAAATTATCCGGAAAAGCACACAGACAGAATTAGACAATCCGATCGATACACCGAGTCCCCAATACAACCCAGAAAATTCAACTCTTGAATAAATATTAAAAATTCCTAGGAAAACCACCATTGGAAACTAAGAATTACTGTGCAAAATTCATTAAACAAGGAGACATTACGGCCGCGGAACCGCCGCATAAGCCATGCTTATGCGGCGGAACCGCGGTGGTTTGATGGATTCAGGAGCTAGAATTTCACAGTAACACTTAGGTATTCCTGCTGATTTTTCTGCATATTTTTAATCCGGAAAAAACCACGATTTTCAAAATTGTCCAGAGAGCAAAATACGATTAGGGTTTCGGTTCAATCGGATTTCTAATTCCGTCTATGCATCGCCTAAGGCACTAGCCAGGCTCTGATACCACTGTATGGTTCCTAGGCACACTAATGAAGTATCACAAGGCATCAAACATGGCTAATTCAAATTTTACATGTGCCTACAAACCCTAATACGGATCGTTAACTAGATTTATAGGATATGCGATGCAAGTTAACGACTTAAATGCTAAAGGAAAGGAGCTACAAACTTTGTAGATCCGGTCCACCACTTCCTAAGCTCCGCGACGATGTCCCTCCGCTGTCGAAATCGGATCCCGGACTCTAGCATCGGCTCCATCGAAGAAATGGGCGGGCTTGGTCGTCGGTTTCGATGCCGAAGATGATCTACGTCGAGGCATCACTAGATCAAGCTCCTACTTCACCAAGTCATGAAACTTGTGAAGAAAACACCCTATACTACTTGGCAAGAGGTAGAGGATGAAGAAATAGGGAGTGGGTTCACTTTAGAATTGGATTTCTCACTCATTTTGGCAAGTTGCCATTAATGGTTGCAAGCTTTTTCCTTTTGTTGAAGAAGAAGAAGATGAAGAAAAAGAATATGATAAGATATTAAAATATAAAAATAAAATGATACTTATCATATCTTTAACCTTAGTTAGGTGTAGAGAATTGACTAAGGTTAGTTTGAAGGGTTAGCGTTAAGCATGAAGACAAAATGGTCACTTAGTCAAAATTTCATGAAGCTTCAACTACAAACAAAACAAGCCACCATTTTCTTTTCTTTTAGCCAAAAAGAAATAAATAAATAAATCAATAAATAGATAAAATAATAAGTAGATAAAATGAAACCCTAACCATTCATATAACCATGGTCAATTCTTTACACAAACCGAAGCTTGCATGTATCATCAAACATGATACAATCTTGTGCACAAAAGTATATATCATATACAACTTGTGCATTTTAAGTGAGTAAATCCATTTAAAGTGAACCAATACTAGTTAATGCAAAGTAATATATCAAATATATAATTATACATTAAATCATTAAATCAACACTTGATTCAATGATCCGGTCATGCCGCATACAACCGACTAGTATCCAATATATCGACTTATCGAATCAATCCTTGATTCGATAACTAGGTTATATCGCATACAACCATTCGATAAATTCATCGCGAGAATAGAATACGGTATCACATACACGCATTATTCTCGGTCCCGCACATATCTCATATGCGCTCCTATTTCGTTTCGCTTGAGCCAGGAAACCTCTGTGTAGGACTCTAAAGACTCGTCAATACGCCGGCAGCAGGTAATGATCATATCAAACACCCACAAGCCGCAAGCGGTCTGCTAAACGTAACGGTCACCCGGGTATTGAGCGATCAGAAGATCGACGAGCAAGCCCGCTCACACTCCTGTGAATCCAACCAGTAACACTTACCGTACAGTCCGGTCTGTTCATCTGATATGTCGCATATCTCGCCTAGGGGTGGTAAACGTCAGACCACAATAGCTTGATAAGTCATGCCGACGTGAGGTCCATAACAATCGTGAAACTACTGATAACTCTTACCAGTATATCACAGCAACCCTGGCCAGGGATTTCCTGTTATGGCCAGTCGAGCATAGCGCAACATCAACCCCCAATACCGGGAGAGACGAATCCCCTCCTATCGCTCATTGCCTCCATGTGAATCAGGACTGTACCCAAAAACCACATGTTTGCACGACTCAGTAGAGCCGTGGTAAGGTAGAAATCAAAGCACAGTGGGAGACACACAAGACTCTATGACGATCTCGGGTCAACAGACTAAGCTGTACCAGTGTCACCAGAGAACTGCCATCTGACGTGAGGTATAATACCATCTGGGAGTTCTCGGCGAGTCCGTTCAGTGTACCCAGTCTCCACTGAGCACCCGTATACCATCTCTGATGTCAAACACCAATGGATATGGGATCATCCATCGCCCATCATATGGGTCGAGAAGATATACGCTAGTCTACTCTGGAATATCGATGCCCCGTCTCGATATTCCCATGACTAGGAACATTGAAGGATGTACTCATGGACTACCCAGGCCCCACTAGTATGATCTGCATCATAGTCCTGGAAGTCGAGTACACATCCTAAGGGCTTTATCAACATGTAACAGAGAGACAGAAAGTATGCACGTTAAGATAAAGAGCAACCAGATAGCGTACTATCATGTCGAGCAAGAAAGTCCTACCTATATATGTCCCAGCATCCACTACTATATATATCCAATGTACAGTAATGGCCTCTAGGACATCCATATAACTAACAATGTGATGGGATACAATATTTGGAATCCACAAGTAATTATGATATAACTAGTTTGAATTTTATAAATCTAGCAGATCAGTCTCATTTGATCGGTTGCCACGAGATTTTGATGAGATCAAAAGTCTGTGGCAATCACATAGCGTACGCGGATACTCGCCGGGTTAACTTAATAGATAGCTACACCCCATAGCCCCGACCAAGTGATTGTAGGAGAACCCCGTCGCCAAAAGCATCCGTTCGGGTGCTCGCGGCAGCGGTGTTCCGCCGTAGTGCACTTCGTCGACGGTATCGGGGTGTGCGACCATCTACTAAAGTTTCCGACGAGCATTCAATCAGGATGTCGGGAATCTTGTTGAATTGCCCGACTAGATATTGAAAAGTGTTTTCAAGATCGAGACTAAAATGCGGGGTTTATAATTGTTAGGCATGCGATGTCTAAGGAATTTATTTGGTTGGGCATGTGATGTCTAAGGTGGTTACGGATTCCAACTGTTGTAGTTTTTTTCTTTCTTTTCTGCAACCGTAAGTGTAATATGTGGTGTATCGCCAGTTTCGGTGCTATATGTCAACGACAATTGGGATACACATATTTACTTACGTTGATGACATGTGATATTATTTGTTGCTGGGATATATTATATTGGATCGTCGTGTTTGAATAGCCGGGGGTTTTATGTGAGATAAGAGTTTTTCATTTTCATTCATATAAAATTCATTGTATGTTATATTCTTTTATTGGGGCACTTCCGGGTTGAGGATGATGTCACCATTGTATATTATTTACTTTTCCGCATTAGGATAGACCCAAGGCGGGGAGCAAAAAAAAACGGGTTCTAGGGTCCAGTGGGAGACCATCTCGAGGAGTTGAGACCGGGTCTCCTAACTCTAGAATTGGTAGGGTTGCTTGCTGCTCTCGTAGGGGTCTAGGGGTATGGGATTGGCTATTCATCATGACCGTAGAATCCGTGTTTTATACAGGCTTAAAATAAAACCCGGAAATCATGTTAGTGTATATGCCCTAGGGTCCATTATTGTATCATACTAGTTTGTATATTACTTAATGGAAGCTTGGGATATTCACAGTTGTATTAACAGTCTTGCTCAACATAGTAGTATGCTACTTGGTTTATATCTATCTTAATATGTGTATATGTTTCTTTTAGCATGTCGCGAATACATATTGATAGAGCCCATAGGATCTTACTTGACTACCAACGTTATGATGGCAGTCACACCAGTGGGAGCTGGGTAGTCTACAGCACATCCTTTTTCAGGTCCCTGGTCATAGGATTATCGAGACAGGGTATCGATACTCCGGAGTAGACTAGTGTGTACGCTTCTCATCCCAGCAAGGGAAATGGTTTGTTCCACAGCCATTAGTACGTTGTACTGGAGATAGTATGCAGGTGCTCGTTGGGTTACGGGTACACCGGACAGGAGTCGCAGGGAACTGTTGGTTGGTATTATACCCGTCGTCAGTTAACAGTTCCCAGGTGACATGAGTACAGCATAGTCTGAAGACTTGACACTGCTGCTTCGCCTCGAGTGTGTTCCCACTGTTCTTAGATTGCTACCCTACCACGGCTCAAAGGAGTCGTGCAAACAGGTAGCAGTTGGGTGCAGTCCCGAAGCACTTCGAGGCAGTGGCAGTTAGAAAGGATTCGTCTCTCCCGGTATTGGGAGTTGATATCGCACTGTGTTTGGAGAGCCATTACGCAAAGTCCCTAGCCAAGGCAAGCGAGATATACTGGTAGGTTTTCCAGTAGCTTCTCAAGGTGTGATGGGCTTCACTCCAACACGACTTATACCGTCTTTAGGGGACTGACGCTTGCCACCCCCTAGGCCCGATATGCAATAGTCTTTGACGAACAAACCGGACTGTACGAAGATTGTCACATCAGACTCAGTAGGAGTTCGGATGGGTTTCCTCATCGGCCTTCTTATCGACATCTACCTGGGGACCGTTACGTACAGCTAGTACCGCTTGCGGCATGTGGTTAAACCCGCTGCCAGCGTAGTGTCGATTCTTTAGAGTCCCACACAGAGGGTTTTCCTGATTCAGGTGAAACGATATAGAGGTTGTATGGTTTTACGACAGGGTTCGAACATTTACGTGTACTTGTGCACGTATGATGTTCGGATAGATTATACTAGCCGGCTTTGGTTTAAGCCAGATTCTAGTAATGGATTATTGGATTTATGCAGTCTCAGTAATCCGTGTTTTTCGGATAGGAGGGGCATTCTCGTAATTACTCGAGAAGCTTCTAGAAGAAAGGTGGCTCATTTAGTTTTAATTCATTTATAAATTAAACTAAATGAGGTGGAGAGCTTATGTGTTATTATTATTAATTGCACCATGACTCATGAGATGATTCATCTCAAGAATTAATTGAAGCATAGATGATATTAACAAACACACTCTCTCTCTCCTCAAGCTCTCCTCTTCTTAAACCTAACCCTAATCCTCACATGTGTTGAGATCCCAAGGGTTAGAAAGACTAATAGATCTTTAATCCACTTCTACATCTTCTAGGTCACTTGGATTAGCAATCCTAGCCACTTAGTTACATCAAGTTAGAGGTTAAAGCTTGGAGAAGGAACTCTCGGGTGGATCTTCTATTACATCGAGGAGGCCGACGAGGAGGTGAACAACAAGAACAAGAAGGAATAGTATCTTGAGGTATAATCATCTGTCATAGTTGTTTAGCATTTCTAGATAGTTTGTTAGTTAGGGTTTAGCAAAGATCCGTAAAGTTAGTCGATGTTGCCTTGAACAAAATGATTTTTTTACCTATTCCGCCTCCCTGCATCTTGTGGGGTGTGTAACGTCGACTTACAGTGGTATCAGAGCCTAGC
The DNA here is from genome assembly GCA_030015575.1 of Agapanthus africanus. Lineage (NCBI taxonomy): Eukaryota > Viridiplantae > Streptophyta > Magnoliopsida > Asparagales > Amaryllidaceae > Agapanthus > Agapanthus africanus. The sequence goes on along the minus strand of CM057343.1, from coordinate 372,907,701 downwards.
TAAACCATAACTAACATGTTAGCACAGTCTTTAGAAATTCGATCGCAAAATAATCCCAAAAAACCGATGTTTTCACCAAGTTTCTGCCATTTTAAATTGGGGTCTAAAAATTTTTCAGGGACCCTTAAAAATACAAGCAGGGTTTTTTAAGAATTATGAAGAAATTTGGGATCGTGACTTGTCTAAACCACCGCGGAACCGCGGCCGATCCAAGCTATCCACCGCGGATCCGCGGCCGAGTTGACACCGAGTCAACCCAAATTTGCTCAGTTATTCTTCTTTGTTGATGTTGTGTTTTCTGGGATGATTTGTTTCTGCCCAGGTTTTATGTGCACAGAGAATTGTTTAGAGTAGATTCATATGTGTTGCTTGATCGATATTCTAAGAACTTTGGTTAACTGGATTATATCTGTGTTGTGATTAATGTGTTCGTAAACCTCCCATAACTGCTAGTTTGTCGGTTAGCAGGGGGTTGCACACTTCTGTAATGGTTTTTACTGGTTTGTGAATGTGAACTTGTTGGATTGTCGTGAATGAATAGCCGGGGATGTTTGACGAGTGTTTCTTTCATTCAAATGTAAATTGTAATTTGTTGTAATATTCTTTTGCGGGGCACATCCGGGTTGAGGTTGTAGCCACCGTTGTATTATTTCATTTATTGTTTTCTGCTCCTAGGATAGACCCAAGATGGGATGCACAAACTACCGGGTACTTTGAAGTGTTTAGTGGCCTACTCACGTCGTTGAAGGAGACCGCTTCACTTCGGGTACTTGACGGTTAGTTTGCCGTACCCGTAGCGGTCTAGGGTGGGGTTGGCTATTCATCACGACTGTGTAATCCGTATTTCATTGCAGGCTCAAAAGGAATGCGGATTCCTAGAATATCTAATATGTTCAACTGTGATCTGGAATGCCTATTATTGCGTCTGACGAATATACAATATCTATATATGATATCTAGTAGGCGTTACTTATGTTTTGCACCCGTACTAGCCCAGCCCCCGCTCAGTCGTTAGTTAAGTAACCCAAAGGGTGAATGACGGGGCCCAGTGGCAAATGCGGATGGCATAAGAGGACGTTGTATTTTCGTTGTTTTCTGCAATGATAGCCTATTTGATGGGACACATTATTTTAATGCAAAGAAAATAAACTAAAGTTGAATCGTTGGAACAATTTAAAAGAAACCATTCGGTTATTTTAAAAACAGCAGATTTTTAATTGCAGAGCTTAAACCACTCCTTTTAAAAGCTATCAGGTTCCTTCGATCATATCAAGTTCACTACGTTCACGGTTTTGCTAAAACCATTCGTAGCCCTCCGTCATTTCATTTGGGTATTCAGTAGTATTCAAGCTATGTATTTTGACCAACGCTAAGGCATAGTGTTTGGTAGCTGCTTTGTATTCATCCGTTGCATAGATAGATGAGTTGGTTTGGGACAGTCATACTGCCATTTGGCCAACGTCAGGGGTATGTACGGGTGGGTTCAAATTAACAAGATAATGATGGGTAGAACTTGACGTATGACTTATGACATTTTGACCAACTCCAAGGTCATAAGAGCATGGGGCAGAAATCCATATCGGGAATTTCTAAAGAAACTGAAACTTGCTAGAGATGCATACCATTTGGAGTGTGATAATTTTGGTAGGATTCCTTCAGCTTTATCACACGATGATATTTAGATCCCGATCCTACTGTGAGTATATGCTACTCATCGGGAGATTCTTTCACTTAAACGATCAATGCTATAAACCAAGTAGGTGTCGAGAAAGGTGTCAGCGGGGCTTGCCCCCAGGGAAAAGAGGTTACTTAATTAAGGAATTTCGCGAAAGCATCGTAAAACCTCCCTCGAAGTACCGACACTGGCTGGCTGGACGGTTAAGCAAGTATTGTACAGTAAGAATAGTCCTGACTAGTTCTTCCTTTTTGGTTTGAGGAAGGATTCGAGACAGTGGGAGCCATCCTGTTTAGATAAACTAAAAACCACTCTAAACTTGCAAGAGCATCATGCTAAAGTGTTTCCTCTCTCTCTCCTAATTGCAGCGACCCAGAACATGACAGGCCTTAAGTTATTATTAGATAAAAATATTTTGACAGGGCCAAACTATAAAGATTGGTTTCGGAATGTCAAGATGGCAATTACCTATGACAAATTGGGGTATGTCCTTACTACTAAAGCCCCTACCGTCCCAGGTCCTGAATCCAGTGTCGCGGATAAGGAAATCCGCAAGACCTGGGAGTTAGATTGCGCGAAGGCCAAGTGCATCGTGCTTGCCTCTATGAATAATGAACATCAGAGGAGGCACGAGAATATGGATCAAGAATCTATATTTCTCCACACTAAGGAACTGTATGGAGAGCAATCTCGTATAGCTAGATATGAGACCTCGAAAAACTTGTTTCAGTCGAGGATGGCCGTCGGATCATCTATAGGGGAACATATCCTTAAGATGATTGGCTATATTGAAGAGCTCGTAGACCTCGGGACAACATTAGAGAACGAGCTGTATACAGACTTGATTCTCCAGTCCCTTCCTTCCAGCTACGCCCAGTTTATCTTGAATTTCAACATTCAAGGTAAAGAAGTTGAACTTCCAGAACTCCTTAACAAGTTGAGGAGTGCAGAGGGCACCCTGCAGAAGGTAAGGGAAACACCCACTATATTTGTTCATGGTGCTTCCTCTTCCAGGTCCAAGGCAAGGACCAAAGGAAGGAAGAAGAAGGCCGCTACCAAACCGAGAGGTGGTGTTGGTAAGGTGGGAGTCAAGAGAAAAGCAAAGGTTGTGGTGCCAGTAGTGGCAAAGGACGAGTGCTTTCACTGTCGTAGGAAAGGCCATTGGAAGAAGGATTGCAAAGCTTGGATTGCCAAGAACCAGGACCCGAGGCAAGTTGTGTCTTTGGCTTCAGGTGTGTTTGTAATTGAAAATTGTCTGTCAATCAACTCTACTTCTTGGGTATTGGATACCGGATCAGGATCTCATATATGCAATTCATTGCAGGCACCGAGAAACCATAGAGTGTTGAAGGTTGGTGATATGACCCTCCAGGTTGCTAACGGAGCTAGCGTGAATGCTGTGTCCGTAGAGGATTATCACCTTGGATTGACGAGTGGACATATTTTGGTTTTGCGCAACTGTTTTTGTGTACCTAGTTTAACGTGTAATATCATATCAATATCCTTATTATCAAAAGAAGGTTATGATTTCACGTTTGTAAGCGATGTTGTTGACATCCACCTTAATCAAGGTTTGATTGGGTCCGGTACACTAGATAACGGTATATATGTGTTAAACCAATTACAGATTTTCAATGTCCAGAACACACTAAAAAGAAAGTATCCAGATATAAATCAGGCTTTTTTATGGCATTGTAGACTGGGTCACATCAATGAGACAAGGTTAACTAAGTTACATAGAGAAGGATATTTGGATCCGTTCGAATATCAGTCTTATGCCACTTGTCAATCATGTCTCAAAGGAAAGATGACAAAGACTCCATTCACTGGACATGGAGTAAGAGCGAGCGAGCTCTTAGGACTCATACACAGCGATGTATGTGGTCCAGTGTCTACACATGCAAGAGGCGGTTTTTCATATTTCATTACTTTTACAGATGATTATTCTAGGTATGGATTCATTTTCTTGATGAAACATAAATCCGAGGTCTTTGAGAAATTCCGAGAATATAAGAATGAAGTAGAAAACCAAACCGGCAAAAGTATCAAGACACTGAGATCTGATCGAGCTGGTGAATACTTAAGTGCCGAGTTCCTAGGTTACCTAAAAGAGAAAGGAATTCTCTCTCATCTTATTCCTCCATGCACTCCACAACATAACGGTGTATCGGAGAGACGGAACCGAACCCTTTTGGATATGGTACGTTCCATGATGAGTAATGCTGAGTTACCATGATCTTTCTGGGGTTATGCACTAGAATCAGCTGCATATCTTTTGAACAGGGTTCCTACCAAGACTGTGCCTACCACACCATATCAGATGTGGAGTAGGAAGAAACCCTATCTTCAGTATCTCAAGATATAGGGATGTCCAGCTTTTGTTAAAAAGCATCATGCGGACAAATTCGAGGCACGCTCAGTACAGTGTAAGTTTGTGGGATATCCAAAGAACTCCAAGGGGTATTTTTTCTATTACGCAGAGGAACAAAAGGTTTTTGTTTCTCGTAATGCCCATTTCCTAGAACAGCGGTTTTTAGAAAAGGAAACAAGTGGGAGCACAATAGAACTGGAAGAAATTCCAGAACCACAAACTACTACTGAAAGTTTGGTAGAACCAGAAGTTCCAGAAGAACAGGATATTCCAGCACCCCTCCGCAGGAGTAGTAGGCCGTCTTATCCGCCTGAGAGATACTACGGTTTTCTCATAGATGGGGATAGAGAAGATTGCGTCATTGATAATGATGAACCTACTAGCTTCCAGCAGGCCATCCAGAGCGGCGACTCAGTAAGATGGCTGGATGCAATGCGGACCGAGATGGAGTCTATGTACACCAACAAAGTATGGACTTTGGACTTTGCTCCAGATGGGATAAAACCCATAGGATGCAAGTGGATATTCAGGAAGAAGATTGGTGTAGATGGACAGGTGGAAACCTATAAGGCTAGACTTGTTGCAAAGGGTTTTCGTCAAAGACCTGGTTTGGACTATGACGAAACTTTTTCTCTAGTGGCTATGCTCAAATCCATTCGGATCCTTCTTGCCATTGCTGCCTTCCATGATTATGTGATCTGGCAGATGGACGTAAAGACGGCTTTTCGAAATGGTAATTTAGAAGAGTGCGTCTATATGGATCAGCCAGAAGGTTTCAATCAGAGTGGGAGCAGTGGGAAAGTGTGCAAGTTGCTTAAGTCCATTTATGGACTAAAGCAGGCATCGCGGAGTTGGAACATCTGTTTTGATGAAACGGTCAAAGAATATGACATTATCAAAAATCCAGATGAACCATGTATATATAGTAAAACTGTAGCACGAACTGTCGTATTCCTCGTCTTGTACGTGGATGACATTCTCTTGATAGGAAATGACATTCCTATGCTACAAACTGTCAAAGGATTTTTGTCACACAGGTTCTCCATGAAAGACCTGGGTGATGCCTCTTACATTCTGGGGATCCAGATCTATCGTGATAGATCTAAGAGGATGTTGGGACTTTCGCAGTCCAGGTATATCAACATTATACTGAAAAGATTCAGTATGGAAGATTCTAAGCGCGGTAATTTACCGGCTTGTCACGGAATCACCCTCTCCAAAGAGATGTCTCCTAAGACTGATTTGGAAAGGGACCGCATGTCAGTTATACCCTACGCTTCTGCGGTAGGCTCTATAATGTATGCGATGTTGCGCACCAGACCAGATGTAGTTTACGCACTGAGTGTGGTAAGCCAGTATCAGTAAGACCCAGGGAAGAAGCACTGGATAGCAGTAAAGAACATTCTCAAGTACCTGAGAAGGACTAAGGATATGTTCTTGGTTTACGGCGGAAAAGACCTCCAGATCGAGGCTTTTGCTGACTCCAGCTTTCAGAGTGACAAGGATGACTCCAAGTCCATGTCAGGTTATGTCTTTACCCTCAATGGAGGGACGGTATGCTGGAAGAGTTCCAAGCAGGACAACGTTGCTGACTCGACGATGGAAGCGGAGTATATCGCTGCTTGCGATACTGCAAAAGAAGCGGTCTGGATGAAGAAGTTCCTAACAGAACTTCATGTGGTTCCTACCATTGTTAATCCAATACCAGTGTATTATGACAAAAAAGGCGCTATAGCTTTAGCGAAGGAATCCAGGTCCCATCAGAAGTCCAGTCACATCTTAAGGCGGTATCACCTGATCAGGGAGATCATAGATCGCCGGGAGATCGAGGTCCGAAGAGTTGCTACAGAGGAGAACACTGCAGATCCATGCACAAAGGCCTTATCTCAAACACAGTTCGAGAGGCTATTCGAGATGATAGGTCTTCGATATGCCAGTACATGGCCCCTAGTGCAAGTGGGAGATTGTTAGTGTATATGCCCTAGGGGCCATTATTGTATCATACTAGTTTGTATATTACTTAATGGAAGCTTGGGATATTCACAGTTGTATTAACAGTCATGCTTAACTTAGTAGTATGCTACTTGGTTTATATCTATCTTAATATGTGTATATGTTTCTTTTAGCATATCGTGAATACATATTGATAGAGCACTTAGGATCTTGCTTGACTACCAGCGTTGTGATGGCAGTCACACTAGTGGGAGCTGGGTAGTGTACAAGCACATCCTTTTTCAGGTCCCTAGTCGTAGGATTATCGAGACAGGGCACCGATACTCTAGAGTAGACTAGTGTGTACGCTTCTCATCCCGGCAGGGGAAATGGTCTGTCCCACAGCCATTAGTACGTTGTACTGGAGATAGTATGCAGGTGCTAGTTGGGTTACGGGTACACCGGACAGGACTCATGGGGAACTGTTGGTTAGTATTATACCCGTCGTCAGTTAACAGTTCCCAGGTGACATGAGTACAGCATAGTCCGTAGACTTGACACTGCTGCTTCGCCTCGAGTGTGTTCCCACTGTTCTTAGATTGCTACCCAACCACGGCTCAAAGTAGTCGTGCAAACAGGTAGCAGTTGGATGCAGTCCCGAAGCACTTGGAGGCAGTGGCAGTTGGAAAAGATTCGTCTCTCCCGGTATGGGGAGTTGATATCGCACTGTGTTTGGAGAGCCATTACGCAAAGTCCCTGGCCAGGGCAAGCGAGATATACTGGTAGGATTTCCAGTAGCTTCTCAAGGTGTGATGGGCTTCACTCCAACATGACTTATACCACTTTTAGGGGACTGACGCTTGCCGCCCCCTAGGCCCGATATGCGATAGTCTTAGACGAACAGACCGGACTGTACGAAGATTGTCACATCAGACTCAGTAGGAGTTCGGATGGGTTTCCTCATCGACCTTCTTATCGACATCTACCTGGGGACCGTTACGTACAGCTAGTACTGCTTGCGGCCTGTAGTTAAACCCACTGCCAGCGTAGTGTCGAGTCTTTAGAGTCCCCTACATAGGGTTTCCCTGCTTCGGGCGAAACGATATAGAGGTCGTATGGTTTTCCGACATGGTTCGGACATATACGTGTACTTGTGCACGTATGATGTTCGGACAGATTATACTAGCAGGCTTTGGTTTAAGCCAGATTCAAGTATTGGATTATTGGATTTATGCAGTCTTAGTATATCCGTGTTTTTCGGATAGGAGGGGCATTCTCATAATTACTCGAGAAGTTTCTAGAAGAAAGGTGACTCATTTAGTTTTAATTAATTTATGAATTAAAATAAATGAGGTGGAGAGCTTATGTGTTATTATCATTAATTGCACCATGACTCATGAGATGATTCATCTCAAGAATTAAATGAAGCATGGATGATATTTGTGCAAGATATTTTGTTATGCTTCATTTATTTTCAAAGTGAGAAGGGTTCAATTCATATTAACAAACACACTCTCTCTCCTTAAGCTCTCCTCTTCTTAAACCTAACCCTAATCCTCTCATGTGTTGAGATCCCAAGGGTTAGAAAGACTAATAGATCCTTAATCCACTTCTATATCTTCTAAGTCACTTGGATTAGCAATTCTAGCCACTTAGTTACCTCAAGTTAGAGGTTAAAGCTTGGAGAAGGAACTCTCGGGTGGATCTTCTAGTACATCGAGGAGGCCGACGAGGAGGTCAACAACGAGAACAAGAAGGACTAGTATCTTGAGGTATAATCATGTTAGTGTATATGCCCTAGAGGCCATTACTGTATCATACTAGTTTGTATATTACTTAATGGATGCTTGGGATATTCACCTTGTATATACAATCTTGCTCAAAATAGTAGTATGCTACTTGGTTTGTTTCTACTTCAATGTGTACTTGTGTTTATTTCAGTATATCACTTATACGCATTAGTGGAGCCCATAGGATCTTTGCTTGATTACCAGCGTTGTGATGGCAGTCACACCAGTGGGGGCTGGGTAATCTATAAGCACATCCTTATTCAGGTCCCTGGTCGCAGGACTATCGAGACAGGGCATCGATACTCCGGAGTAGACCAGCGCATGCGCTTCTCATCCCAGTGTGGGAGACGGTCTGTCCCACAGCCGTCAGTACGTCGTACTTGAGATAGTATGCGGGTGCTCGTTAGGTTACGGGTACACTGGACAGGACTCGTCGGGAACTGACTAGTTGGTATTATACCTATCGTCAGTTATCAGTTCCCAGGTGACATGAGTACAGCTTAGTCTGCTGACTTGACACTGTCACTTCGCCTCGGGTGTGTTCCCACTGTACTTTGATCACTACCCTACCACGGCTCAAAGGAGTCGTGCAAACAGGTGGTGGTTGGGTGCAGTCCCGAAGCACTTGGAGGCAGTGACGGTTAGACAGGATTCGTCTCTCCCGGTATTGGGGGTTGACATCGCGCTGTGTCTAGGAGAGCCATTACACGAGTAGTCCCTGGCCAGGGCAAACGAGATATACTGGTAGGTTTCCAGTGTTATCTCAGGGTGTTTTGGGCTTCGCTCCGGCACGACTTGTACCGCTATTGGGGGACTGACGTTTACCGCCCCCTAGGCCCGCCATGCGATGTATCAGACGAACAGACCGGACTGTACGGAGAATGTCACACTCAGGCTCAGTAGGAGTTCAGATGGGTTTCGCCTCGTCGGTCTTCTTGTCGGCATTACCTGGGGACCGTTACGCACAGCTAGTGCCGCTTGCGGTCTGTGGTTAAACCCACTGCCAGCGTAGTGTCGAGTCTTTAGAGTCCCACACAGAAAGCTTTTCGCCTTTAGGCAAAAGAGTAGAGGTCGCATGGTATTGCGACGGGTCGCATGGTTTTGCGACAGGGTTCGGTCACATCCGTGCACTTGTGCACGTACAGTGTCCGGACAGTTTACACTAGCGGGCTTTGGTTTAAGCCAGATCCTAGTGTACCTTATGGGATTGGATTTATCCAGTTTGCATTCGTGTTCCTCGGAACGCGGATGCGGGTGTGTATGCACAGTTGACAGGGAGGCAGAGGCAGTGGATTCTCATTAGGGTTGTTGACAGTTGACCGTTGACTTTTGACTTTTTGCTCAACCCTAATGAGAATATGATTTGTGATTAACTATTATATTAATTAAGTATTATGGTGATATGGTTGTTGACTTGTTGACTTTTGTTGACTTGTTGACTTTGGTGACTTGTTGACTTTTGTCGACTTGTTGACCGGTTGACTAGGCTTGACTAGTTGACCATCATGATGACCATGGTTATCATTTCATGCCAAAGACTTTTTTCTTGCTTGCTTTTTTGAGTAAAATGAGTGCATGATATGATAACCTTATGGTTGCTTCTAACCATTACCAAAAGACTTTTTTGATATGATGAGTTATGATCACTTTGGATTATGAGAGGGTGAAAGGAAAAAGAGAGCCTCATTCTTTCTTGCTCATTCTCTCTCTTGTTCTTGAGCTCTCCTCTTGCTCTCACCCTCAACCTCTTGCTCCCTCTCTTGATCTATGGTTCTCTTGTCTCATGAGTTGAGAATCAAGAACCATAGATAAAATCCCATTCTAAATCATCTCTACTCATTCTAGTTCACTAGGTTTAGCAAACCAAGTGAGCTAGTTTCTTCAAAGACCGAAGAAGGAGCTAAAGGTTGGAGCTTTCAAGTGGATCTATCTTCGGCGTACGGAGACGACGAGAAGGAGCCATCGGATCACCACCGGAGCTTGAAGACGAAGGAGTTCAAGACAAACTAGGTATAACCATCTCTATCCGAGTAGCTAAATATCTTTAGCTTAGTATGCTAGTTTTAGTTTAGGTAAATATCCCGACCTAGCTTAGTCCATGTTGCCTCTTGCGTTAAAATTTTGATTTTATACCGTTTCCGCCTCCCCGTAAGAACCGGGGGTCGCAACATGGACTTACAGTGGTATCAGAGCCTAACTAAACTTAAACTAGCTTGGTAGTGAAGTGTAACGAAGTTCGGAACCGGAAAAATCCAAAAACCAAACTTTTACAAAATCTGAGTTTCTGTTGAAATTTTTTCTGGTCAAAATGAAAAACTTTATACTCCTAAATTCGGCTCAGGGTTTTGTGTGAACACCCAAGAAAAACGATGCAGTAAGTCCTCCAATCCGCCGCCCATCCGCCGCGTGAACCCCGTTTCCGCCGCGGAAGCGCCGCGTACTGTAGTCCTCTGTGCATCGTTTTTCGTGCAGTGTGTGTCTGTGTTGGTTTTGGGATTTTTGATATATATTATATGTGCCCAGATTTTCCAGAAAAGAAATTTCCTTTTGGGGTCCTATAATTCCGTATTTTTCCGAACTTCACTGCACTTTGACTATGATGGTTATATCTGTGATGTTTGCATGTATTGAACGTCGGCCAATCGCTATAAGTCGATTGGTCGGGGTTATACATGATCTGTAATGTGCTGGAATGTGTATATAAATATGTTGGATTGTCGCGGGTGAATAGCCGGGGGTTGTGAGACGAGAGTTTTCTTTTCTTGCAATTCATGTAAATTTGTAAATTGATGTAATAATTATTTGTATGGCCGCACAACCGGGTCGGGGTTGTAGCCGTCATTGTATAATTTCTTTTTACTGTTTTTGCTCCTAGGATAGACCCATGGAGGGGTGCACAAACTACCGGGTATGCCGAAGTGTCGAGTGGCCTACTCATGGAGATGAGGGAGGTTGCTATGCTTCGGGTACTTGGCGGGTAGTTTGCCGCACCCGTAGGGGTCTTGGGTGGGGTTTTGGCTATTCACCGCGACCGTGTAATCTGTTTTTGTTACAGGCTCGTACAAATTACAGATTCCTAGTATATCCAATGTATTTATCTGTGATCTGAAATGTTTATCATTGCAGTATATCTATATATGATATTATTTAGGCGTTGCTTATGTTTTACAGACGCGCTAGCCCAGCCCCCGCTCTGTCGTTAGTTAAGTAACCTAACGGGTAATGACGGGGCCCCGTGGCGAATGCGAATGGCATAAGCGTACGTCATATTTTGGTTGTTTTCTGCAATGGTAGGATTAAATGATGGGACGCATTAAAAGAACTAACGCAAGAATATCACGCATTAAAAGAACTAATGCAAGATAATAAACCAAGTTAAAGTCGTTGGAACACTTTCGAAAAACCACTCGGTTCTTTTCAAAAACAACTTTTAAATGCGGAGCTTGAGCCACTCCTTTTAAAAGCTATCTCGTTCCATCGACCAAATCAAGTTCACTACGTTCACGGTTTTGCCAAAACCATCCGTAGCCCTCCATCATTTCAGTTAAATATTCGGTAGTATTCAAGCTATGTATTTTGACCTCACGCCAAGGCATAGTGATTGGTAGCTGCCGGATATTTATCTGTTGCATAGATAGAATGCGTTGGTTTGAGACAGTCGTACTGCCATTTTGGCCTACGTCAAGGGTATGTACGGGTGGGTTCAAATTAACCTAGATAATGATGGGACGAACTTGACATGTGACTTATGACATTTTGACCTCACGCCAAGGTCATAAGAGCATGGGGCAAAAATCCACATCGGGAGTTTCATAAGTACTGAAACTTGCTAGATTTGCATACCATTTGGAGTGTGATGATTCTGGTAGGATTCCTTCAGTTTCGTCACGCGATGATATTTGGATCCCGATCCTACTGTGAGTATATGCTACTCCTCGGGAAATTTCTCACTTAACGATCAATGCTATAAACCTAGTAGGTGCCTAGAAAGGTGTTAGCGGGGCTACGCCCCCAGGGAAAAGAGGTTCTTTAATTAAGGAACTTCGCGAAAGCGTTGGAAAACCTCCCTCGAAGTACCGACACCGGCCTGGCTGAACGGTTAAGCAAGTATTGTACGGTGGGATTGATCCTGACTAATTCTTCCTTTATGGTTTGAGGAGGGATTCGAGAAACAGTGGGAGCCATCCTGTTTAGACAAACTAAAAACCACTCTAAACTTGCAAGAGCATCATGCTGAGTGTTTCTTCTTCTCTCTCCTAATTGCAGCGACCAATCGTCATGACTGGACTTAAGTTACTCCTAGATAAAAACAAACTGACAGGGCCAAACTACAAAGATTGGCTCAGGAATGTCAAGATAGCAATCACTTATGACAAGCTGGGGTATCTTCTTACCACCAAAGCTCCCCCTGTCCCTGGTCCAACTTCCAGCGTCGCGGATAAGGAAATCCGTAAGACTTGGGAGATTGATAGCGCGAAGGCCAAATGCCTCCTGCTTGCCTCGATGGACAACGAACATCAGAGGAGGCATGAGAATATGGACATGGAGTCCATATTGCTCCATACAAAAGAACTGTATGGAGAGCAATCACGTATCGCAAGATACGAAGCGTCGAAAAAGTTGTTTTCGACAAGAATGGCCGTCGGATCATCAGTAGCCGAGCATGTTTCATTGAGGAGCTCGCTGACCTAGGGATCACATTGGAGAGTGAGCTATATACGGATATAGTTCTCCAGTCCCTTCCTTCCACTTACGCCCAGTTTATACTGAACTTCAACCTACAAGAAAAAGAGGTTGAACTATCAGAGCTCCTCAACATGCTGAGGAGCGCAGAGGGCACCCTACAGAAAGGTAGGGAAACATCCACTTTGTTTGTAGGAGGATCATCTTCTTCTAGGTCCAAGGCGAAAGCCAAGGAAAAGAAGAAGAAGGCCCCCGCCAAACCAAGGGGCGGTGTTAGTAAAGTGGATACGAAGGGAAAAGGTAAAGCAACAAAGATAGCGGGGAAGCTTGTGGATAAGGAAGAATGCTTCTATTGTTATAAGAAAGGACACTGGAAGAATGATTGCAGGGCCTGGAAGGCCAGAACACAGGAATTGAAGCAGGTTGCAGCTTCAGCTTCAGGTGTGTATGTTATTGAAAATTGTCTTTCAATAAACTCTACTTCCTGGGTATTGGATACCGGATCAGGATCTCATATCTGTAATTCTTTGCAGGCGTTGAGAAACCGTAGGGTTTTGAAGGCAGGTGACATGACCCTCAGAGTTGCAAACGGAGCTAGCATGGATGCTAAAGCCGTGGGGGACTATCACCTGGGAATGTCAGATGGACATGTTTTGGTTTTGCGTAATTGCTTTTTTGTACCCAACGCAACTTGTAATATCATTTCTGTATCTTTAGTTTCTAAAGAAGGTTATGAATTTGCGTTTGTAAGTAATGTTGTAAACATTCACCTTAATCAAGTTTTGATTGGGTCAGGTACATTGAGTAATGGTATATACGTGTTAAACCAACCACAGATTTTCAACGTCCAGAATACACACAAAAGAAAGTCTCCAGAAATAAATCAGACTTTCTTATGGCATTGTAGATTGGGTCACATCAATGAGAGAAGGTTGACTAAGTTACATACAGAAGGATATTTGAATGCGTTCGAATATCAATCGTATGCCACTTGTCAATCTTGTCTCAAAGGAAAGATGACAAAGACTCCATTTACTGGACAAGGAGTAAGAGCGAGCGAGCTCTTGGGACTCGTACATAGTGACGTGTGCGGTCCAATGTCTACACATGCCCGAAGCGGACATTCTTACTTCATTACTTTTACGGATGACTTCTCAAGGTACGGTTATGTCTTCTTAATGAAACATAAGTCCGAGGCCTTTGGAAAATTCCAGGAGTATAAGAATGAAGTAGAGAAACAGACCGGCAAAAGTATTAAGATTCTAAGATCGGATCGAGGTGGAGAATACTTAAGTGCCGAATTCCTGGACTATTTAAAAGAGAACGGAATTCTCTCTCAGCTTACTCCTCCATACACCCCGCAACATAACGGTGTATCGGAGAGACGGAACCGCACCCTATTGGATATGGTGCGGTCCATGATGAGTAACGCTGAGTTGCCGCGATCATTCTGGGGATATGCGCTAGAATCAGCAGCATACCTTTTGAACCGAGTTCCGACTAAGACTGTGCCTACCACCCCATATGAAATGTGGAGTGGGAAGAAACCCTATCTTCAATATCTGAAGATCTGGGGATGTCCAGCTTTTGTCAAAAAGCAGCATGCGGACAAACTCGAGGCACGCTCAGTACTGTGCAAGTTTGTGGGATACCCAAAGAACACCAGGGGGTATCTTTTCTACTACGCAGAGGAACAAAAAGTCCTTGTTTCTCGTAATGCCCACTTTCTAGAACACCAGTTCTTGGAAAAGGAAATTAGTGGGAGCGCAGTGGAACTGGAAGAAATTCCGGAACCACAGACTGTTACTGAAAGCTTGGTAGAACCAGAGGGTTCAACAGAACAGGACATTCCTACGCCGCTCCGCAGAAGTAGTAGGCAGTCTCATCCGCCCGAGCGATACTACGGTTTTCTCATAGACGGGGATAGAGAGGATTGCATCATAGATTATGATGAGCCTACTAGCTTCCAGCAGGCCGTTCAGAGCGTTGACTCAGTGAAATGGCTGGATGCAATGCGGACCGAAATGGAGTCCATGTACACCAACAAGGTATGGACGTTGGACATTGCTCCAGACGGGGTAAAACCCGTAGGATGCAAGTGGATCTTCAAAAGGAAGATTGGTGTAGATGGACAGGTTGAGACCTATAAAGCTAAGCTGGTAGCAAAGGGTTTTCGTCAAAGACCTGGCTTGGACTACGACGAAACCTTTTCTCCAGTAGCCATGCTGAAATCCATTCGGATCCTTCTTGCCATTGCTGCCTTCCACGATTATGAGATCTGGGAAATGGACGTAAAGACAGCTTTTCTAAATGGAAATTTAGAGGAGTGTGTCTATATGGACCAGCCAGAGGGTTTCATTCAGAGTGGGAGCAGCGGAAAGGTGTGCAAGTTGCTTAAGTCCATCTATGGACTAAAGCAGGCATCGCGGAGTTGGAACATCTGCTTTGATGAGACGGTCAAAGAATTTGGCTTTATCAAAAATCCAGATGAACCATGCATCTATAGTAGATTTGTAGCGAGAACTGTAGTATTCCTCGTTTTATACGTGGATGACATTCTCTTAATAGGAAATGACATTCCTATGCTACAATCTGTCAAGGGGTTCTTGTCACACAGGTTCTCCATGAAAGACCTGGGTGATGCCTCATACATTCTGGGTATCCGGATCTACCGTGACAGATCCAAGAGGATATTAGGACTTTCACAGTCCAGGTACATCGACACCATACTGAAGAGGTTCAGTATGGAAGATTCCAAGCGCGGTAACCTACCGGCTTGTCACGGGATCACCCTCTCTAAAGAGATGTCTCCCAAGACTGATTTGGAGAGGGATCGCATGTCTATTATACCCTACGCTTCTGCGGTAGGCTCTATAATGTATGCGATGTTGTGTACCAGACCGGATGTAGCTTATGCACTGAGTGTGGTAAGCCGGTATCAGTCTAACCCTGGGGAGAAACACTGGATAGCGGTAAAGAACATTCTCAAGTACCTGAGAAGGACTAAGGAGATGTTCTTGGTGTATGGCGGAAAGGACCTCCAGATCGAGGCCTTTGCTGACTCCAGCTTCCAGAGTGACAAGGATGATTCCAAGTCCATGTCGGGTTTTGTCTTTACCCTCAATGGAGGGGCGGTGTGTTGGAAAAGTTCCAAACAGGAAACCGTTGCAGACTCGACGATGGAAGCGGAATACATCGCTGCATCTGATGCCGCAAAAGAAGCTGTCTGGATGAGGAAGTTCTTGAAAGAACTTCAGGTGGTTCCGTCCATTGTTGATCCAATACCTCTGTATTGCGACAACAACGGGGCTATAGCATTAGCGAAGGAACCCAGGTCCCATCAGAGATCCAGGCACATCTTGAGGCGGTATCACCTGATCAGGGAGATCGTAGATCGCCAGGAGATCGAGGTTCGGAGAGTCGCTTCAGAAGATAACACTGCTGATCCATTCACCAAGGCCCTGCCCCAGACTCAGTTCGAGCGGCTGATCGAGATGATAGGTCTTCGATACGCCAGTACATGGCCTTAGTGCAAGTGGGAGATTGTTAGTGTATATGCCCTAGAGGCCATTACTGTATCATACTAGTTTGTATATTACTTAATGGATGCTTGGGATATTCACCTTGTATATACAATCTTGCTCAAAATAGTAGTATGCTACTTGGTTTGTTTCTACTTCAATGTGTACTTGTGTTTATTTCAGTATATCACTTATACGCATTAGTGGAGCCCATAGGATCTTTGCTTGATTACCAGCGTTGTGATGGCAGTCACACCAGTGGGGGCTGGGTAATCTATAAGCACATCCTTATTCAGGTCCCTGGTCGCAGGACTATCGAGACAGGGCATCGATACTCCGGAGTAGACCAGCGCATGCGCTTCTCATCCCAGTGTGGGAGACGGTCTGTCCCACAGCCGTCAGTACGTCGTACTTGAGATAGTATGCGGGTGCTCGTTAGGTTACGGGTACACTGGACAGGACTCGTCGGGAACTGACTAGTTGGTATTATACCTATCGTCAGTTATCAGTTCCCAGGTGACATGAGTACAGCTTAGTCCGCTGACTTGACACTGTCACTTCGCCTCGGGTGTGTTCCCACTGTACTTTGATCACTACCCTACCACGGCTCAAAGGAGTCGTGCAAACAGGTGGTGGTTGGGTGCAGTCCCGAAGCACTTGGAGGCAGTGACGGTTAGACAGGATTCGTCTCTCCCGGTATTGGGGGTTGACATCGCGCTGTGTCTAGGAGAGCCATTACACGAGTAGTCCCTGGCCAGGGCAAACGAGATATACTGGTAGGTTTCCAGTGTTATCTCAGGGTGTTTTGGGCTTCGCTCCGGCACGACTTGTACCGCTATTGGGGGACTGACGTTTACCGCCCCCTAGGCCCGCCATGCGATGTATCAGACGAACAGACCGGACTGTACGGAGAATGTCACACTCAGGCTCAGTAGGAGTTCAGATGGGTTTCGCCTCGTCGGTCTTCTTGTCGGCATTACCTGGGGACCGTTACGCACAGCTAGTGCCGCTTGCGGTCTGTGGTTAAACCCACTGCCAGCGTAGTGTCGAGTCTTTAGAGTCCCACACAGAAAGCTTTTCGCCTTTAGGCAAAAGAGTAGAGGTCGCATGGTATTGCGACGGGTCGCATGGTTTTGCGACAGGGTTCGGTCACATCCGTGCACTTGTGCACGTACAGTGTCCGGACAGTTTACACTAGCGGGCTTTGGTTTAAGCCAGATCCTAGTGTACCTTATGGGATTGGATTTATCCAGTTTGCATTCGTGTTCCTCGGAACGCGGATGCGGGTGTGTATGCACAGTTGACAGGGAGGCAGAGGCAGTGGATTCTCATTAGGGTTGTTGACAGTTGACCGTTGACTTTTGACTTTTTGCTCAACCCTAATGAGAATATGATTTGTGATTAACTATTATATTAATTAAGTATTATGGTGATATGGTTGTTGACTTGTTGACTTTTGTTGACTTGTTGACTTTGGTGACTTGTTGACTTTTGTCGACTTGTTGACCGGTTGACTAGGCTTGACTAGTTGACCATCATGATGACCATGGTTATCATTTCATGCCAAAGACTTTTTTCTTGCTTGCTTTTTTGAGTAAAATGAGTGCATGATATGATAACCTTATGGTTGCTTCTAACCATTACCAAAAGACTTTTTTGATATGATGAGTTATGATCACTTTGGATTATGAGAGGGTGAAAGGAAAAAGAGAGCCTCATTCTTTCTTGCTCATTCTCTCTCTTGTTCTTGAGCTCTCCTCTTGCTCTCACCCTCAACCTCTTGCTCCCTCTCTTGATCTATGGTTCTCTTGTCTCATGAGTTGAGAATCAAGAACCATAGATAAAATCCCATTCTAAATCATCTCTACTCATTCTAGTTCACTAGGTTTAGCAAACCAAGTGAGCTAGTTTCTTCAAAGACCGAAGAAGGAGCTAAAGGTTGGAGCTTTCAAGTGGATCTATCTTCGGCGTACGGAGACGACGAGAAGGAGCCATCGGATCACCACCGGAGCTTGAAGACGAAGGAGTTCAAGACAAACTAGGTATAACCATCTCTATCCGAGTAGCTAAATATCTTTAGCTTAGTATGCTAGTTTTAGTTTAGGTAAAGATCCCGACCTAGCTTAGTCCATGTTGCCTCTTGCGTTAAAATTTTGATTTTATACCGTTTCCGCCTCCCCGTAAGAACCGGGGGTCGCAACATGGACTTACAAATCATCTATCATAGTAGTTTAGCACTTCCAGATAGTTTGTTAGTTAGGGTTTAGCAAACATCCGTAAAGTTAGTCGATATTACCTTGAACAAAATGATTGTTTTACCTATTCCGCCTCCCCGCATCTTGTGGGGTGTGTAACGTCGACATACAAATCCTAGTATATCGAATATTTCATATGTTATCTTCTGCTACAATGTTCTGTGATGAGATCATATTACTGTTCTGAGATGAATGCTTATATTATATATATATGATATATATTATATATTACTGCTTTTGTTTCATATCTGATGCTTGGGAAGTATAATAAATGGGACTTCATTAATGAGATTAATGAAATAAAAGAAACCTAAAGATGTTGTAGAAACTTGTCTCAAAAATTGGTAGCTCTAGTTCTTGCTTTGCATAGCGGTATTCCTTGTAGAATATCCAGCACCTTATTCGATAAGGAAAGAGTCGAGATCCCTTCACCGGGAGTGACCTCTTTAGCAAAACTAGCAGATGCTAGAAACTCGGTTTGTCTTTTGATTGCTTTTATGGTTTTTGCTTTGCATAGTGGTATTCCTTGTAGAATATCCAGCACCTTATTCGATAACGAAAGAGCCGAGATCCCTTCACCGGGAGTGACCTCTTTAGCGAAACTAGCAGATGCTACAAACTCGGTTTGTCTTTTGATTGCTTTTATGGTTTTTGCTTTGCATAGTGGTATTGTGAATATTCTGCACCTCATTCGACGAGGAAAGAGCCGAGATCCCTTCACCGGGAGTGACCTCTTTAGAAAAACTAGTAAAAGCCTCAAAAACACTCCATTTAAAATTCACTCGATTCTACGACGATATCAAGTTCATTACGCAAAGGGTTTTCTTAAAAACCTATCATAGCCCTCCGTCATTTCAGATAAGTACTTCATAGTATTCGTGCTACGTTTGTTGGCCTCCGTCAAGGCGTAGTGTGCGGTAGCTATTAATGCTAATCTGCTTAAGCATATGATGCGATTGAGTTAGGATAGTAGTGCGACTTTGTTGGCTTCCGTCAAGGGTCGTGCGGGTAGGTTTAATTCAATCGGAAAATGTACGGGTTGAACTTGACTAGTGGACTATGATTTATTGGCCTCCGTCAAGATCATAGGACACTAGGGGCAAAATATTATCGGGAATTTCAAGTGTTGAAATTTACAATGATATTGCATACCTCCTATGAGATAGTTGTATCCCGATACCCGCTGCGAGTAAGAGTTACTCCTGGGAGAGTTTTACACATCACAATTAGCCGATCTAGTAGGTGTCTAGAAAGGTGTCAATGGGGTTACGCCCCTGGGAAAATGAGGTTTATTTTAATTAGGTCCGTGCGAAAGCACGGGGAACCTCCCTCAAAGTATCGGCACTGGCCTGGCTAAAAGATTGGTGAAATTGTAGGATGTAATTAATCCCGGCTAGTCTTTCCTTTTAGGGTTTGAAGGAAGATTTGACTAAAACAGTGGGAGCCATCCTGATTAGATAAAATAATAACCAATCAAATCTTGCAAGAGCATACGCTGAGTGTTTTATTCTCTCTCTCTCCAGGTAGCGACCATGTCATGCCGTAATCAAGATAATAATATGGATGTATTGACCGAACCCGCTTGTTATACTGAGCTGGGGAACGTTGGTCCCGCTCTAACTTATAATTGTTATAAGACCGAGCAGGAAATTGGGGATTACCAGAATTCCCGTGCCGCCCAAACGAAGAAAGTGCATGATGATGCATCTTCTTCGGGTGTGTTCATTACCGAGAACTGTTTCTCAGTATCCTTTACGTCCTGGGTATGAGATACCGAATCAGGATCCCATATATGTAATCTGTTACATGGGTTACAGATAGGTAGAGAACTGAGAATGGGTGATAAGTTTCAAGAGTTGAAAATGGTGCAAGTGTTATAGCCAAGTATGTTGGCAGTTATCACCCTGTATTACCAAATACATTGATTCTAAACGAATGTTATTTGATACCGAACCTGATATACAACATCATATCAGTCTCTTTATTTAGTAAAGAAGGATATAATTTTTTATTGTTGGATAATATTTTGAACATTTCCTATATCAAAAGTTGATCGGTTCAGGCACGTTATATAAAAGCATATAGGTTCTAAATCAAACTACAATATTTAAGGTACAGAACACACACAAGGGGAAGAGTTCATAAATGAACGAATCCTTCTTGAGGCATTGTAGACTAGGTCATATCAATGCGACCCGATTAGCTGAAGTTACATAAAGATGCATATTTAAATCAGTTTGAATTTACATCTTGTGAAACTTGCCAGTCATGTCACAAAAATAAGATGACCATAGCTCCGTATATTGGAAACGGAGAAAAAGTTAGTGTACTCTTAGGATTGATACATGATGATGTATGTAAGTCCCCTGTCTACACATACCAAGACTAGTTCTCTGTACTTCATTACATTCACTGATAATCTCTCAAGATTCGGACAAATGTTCCTGTTAAAACACAAGTCTGAGCCTTTTGAGATATTCAAAGAATATAAGTCAGAAGTAGAGAACCAAAAAGGGTATAAGTATTATGTCCTATGATGTGATCAAGGAGGAGAATACTTGAGCATGGAATTCCTGGACTATTCTAAAGAAGAATGAGATTCTCTCTCAACATTACTCCTCCATATACACCACAGCACGTTGGTATATCGGGGCGGAGCAATCGCACCCTATGTGATATGGTGTGCTCTATGATGAGTACTACTGAGTTGCCAATTTCCTTTTGGGGGATATGCACTTGAGAAGCTGCATACCTATTGAATAGGGTTCCAATCAAATCAGGTGTCTACCACTCCATATCATATGGTATGGGAAGAGCCTATCTCTTAAGTATGTTAAGATTTGGGGTTGTCCGGCCTATGTCTAAAAGCAAAATTCGGACAAGCTCAAGGTAAGGTCGGTTCTGTGGAAGTTTGTTGGATATCCAAAGCATTCACAAGGGAATATCTTCTACCACACTGAGGAACAAAAGGTGTTTTGTTTCTCAGCATGCCACCTTTTGGAAAGGGAATTTCTTGTGAAGGAATTAGTGGTTATGAGATAGAACTGGAAGGAGTTCCATCTATACAAACGGCAGCTGATGATTTGGTAGAACCGAAGGATTCAATAGTTCCCAACGAACCTCAGCCTCTCCGCCGATCTGGTAAGGTTCTTCATCCGCATAAGAGATACTTCGGTTTCTCTATGATAGTAGGAGCGAGGATTGCATCATGAGATGATGACCCAACTAGTTTCGAGCAGGCCATCAGGAGTAGGGACTCTATGAGAATGGCTGGATGCTAAGCGATCTGAGATAGAATCTATGTACACCAACAAAGTATGGACTTTGGTTGCTTTATCTGAAGAGTTAAATCCCCGTCAGGAGCAAGTATATCTTAAGAAGATTACTTGGTGTACATAGAAAAGTTGAAACTTTCAAAGCTAAGACTTGTTGCAAAAGGTTCTCATCATCAACCAGGTGTGGGTAATGATGAAACCTTTTCTGGTGTCTATGCTTAAGTCCATCCGGATCCTACTTGCCATTGCTACATACCATGACTACGCTATCTAGCGGTTGGGTGTCATGACTGCTTTTCTAAATGATGATTTAGAAGAGAACGTCTATAAGTACACAGCCAGAGCACTTCGTAGACAGTGGGAGTAGCGGAAACATGTACAAGTTGCTTTACGGGTTAAAGCAGGCATCGCGGAGTTGGAACATCTGTTTTGATGTGGTAGTCAAAGAGTTTGACTTCATCAAAATGGTAGATGAACCTTGTATTTACAAAAAGGTTGTAGGGAGTATTGTGATGATCCTCGTATTATACATGGATGACATACTCTTGATAGGAAAGGAGTTTCCAATGCTACGCTCGGTCAATCTCCTCTTATCACAAGGATTCTCCATATAGAATCAAAGTGATACCTCCCAAATCCTGGGTTTTTGATCTATGAGATAGATCTAAGTGGAAGTTAGGATTCTCACAAGGTGTAGTGAGATGGTATCAATCGATCCTGGGGAGAATCACTGGAAAGTTTCTAGGGTGGTAAGGTCGACTGAATGTCAGTCACAGGCATTGTCTTTACCCTCAGTGGAGGGACGGTATGTTGGAAGAGTTCTAAGCTAGATACTGTGGAAAACTAAAAGATAAAGGCTGGATACATTGCTACCAAGGATTCTACCAAAGAGGTAGTCTGGATGTATATTAGTTCATAAGATGAACTTCGTTCCTACCATTGTGTGACAATGGGATTGTGACTTATGCCTAGGAACCCACGTCCTATCTATGATCCAGACATATTTTTAGGCAGTATCACCTGATCATGGAAATGGTTGATCTCTAGTGAGATCGAGGTTAGGAGAGTAGACACAGAGGACAACAGCGCGGATCCACTCATAAAGGCCTATTTCCCAGTAGAGAATTTTATAGGATGGTTGAGTATGAGATATTTCAACCACTGCTGATTGTTGGGTATGAGATACTAGAACAGATGGCCGTAGTGCAAGTGGGAGATTGTTAGTGATATGTATGCCCTAGAGGCCATTACTGTACATACGATATATATTGTAGTGGATGCTTGGACATATATGGAGGACTTTCTTGCTCGACATGATAGTATGCTATCTGGTTGCTATTTATCTTAACGTGTACACTGATTGTCTCTATGTTACATGTTGATAAATCCCTCGGGATGAGTACTTGACTACCAGGACTATGATGTAGATCATACTAGTGGGGAAGTGTAGTCGCTAAGTACATCCTTCAAATGTTCCTAGTCGTGGGTGTATCGAGACAGGGCATCGATATACCAGAGTAGACTAGCATATAGCTTCTCGACCAATGTAGATGGTCGATGGATGATCCCATATCCATTGGTGTTTGACATCTGAGACAGTATACAAGTGCTCAGTAGAGACTGGGTACACTGGACGGACTCGTCGAGAACTCCCAGATGGTATTATACCTAACGTCAGATGGCAGTTCTCTGGTGACACTGGTACAGGTTAGTCTATAGACCCGAGATCATCATAGAGACTTGTGTGATTCCCACTGTGCTTTGATTTCTACCTTACCACGTTCAAGAGAACGTGCAAAATGGTGGCTTATGGGTACAGTCCTGAGTCACATGGAGGAAATGAGCGATAGGAGGGGTTTCGTCTCTCCCGGTATTGGGAGTTGATGTTGCGCTGTGCTCGATTGGCTATAACAGGAAATCCTTGGCCAAGGCTGCTTCAGAGATATACTAGTAAGTGTTATCTGTAGTTTCTCGATCCGTTATTAGCCTCATATCGACATGACTTATCGAGTTACTGGGGTCTGACGTTTACCACCCCTATACGAGATATGCGACATATCAGACGAAGAGACCGGACTGTACGGTAGTGTTACTGATTGGATTCGCAGGAGTACGAGCAGGCTTGCTTATTGATCTTCTGATCGCTCAATACCCGTGCGGCCATTACGTTTAGCAGACCGCTTGTGGCTTGTGGGTGTTTGATATGATCATCACCTACTGCCGGCATATTGACGAGTCTTTAGAGTCCTACACAGGGGTTTCCTGGCTCAAGAGAAACGGAGTAGGAGCACTGATTAGTCCAAAAATTGTATTTACCGTAATCAGAAACGGCGTCGCTTTGCAGCTAGCCGGTGAATACGGGTCGATCAACAGAGATGTGTAATTTTCTGTTTTTGTGTTTTCACGAGTTGATTCCGATGGTGGTTTGGTTTTTTTTTGTCGATTGATTTAAAAATAGTTAACACGATATTAAAGAACTTGTTAGGGTTAGGTCTAAGGTAGAGTTGATAAGATCAATATTGTCAGCTCTTTCAATGCCGTTTGATTAAAGCTTTTTAGAAATTATAACAATTATTAGCAAAGGGGATTAGGATGATTGGGAAGAAACGTAGTTTCTTCCTCTAGATCCTTGTTTGTCCTTTCCTATTAATTGATACAACCTTCATGGACGTCATGTATGTCCGGCCATTTATACTACGGTTCACCGTTACCTTGTAGGTAGGGTGCCGTAGGGAGCGGATCATGCATGCGTGCATGAAGTTCTAGTTATAAAAATGTATTGGCATTGACGGAGGTGAGAGATATTCATCTCTCACTCCTTATCTTAGACCTAACCCTAACAAACGAGGGTTTTACTCGCTCATTAGGGGAATTGCTAAA
Organism: Agapanthus africanus; assembly: GCA_030015575.1. NCBI lineage: Eukaryota > Viridiplantae > Streptophyta > Magnoliopsida > Asparagales > Amaryllidaceae > Agapanthus > Agapanthus africanus. The sequence continues at coordinate 372,883,319 of CM057343.1, read as the reverse complement.
AATGACATTTTCTTTTTTTTATTATGTTTTAATGTGTGCTGTAAATATTATCACTTATCTACTACAGATTAAAAAGAACTATACTAGTTAACTAAGGCAAGTATTAAGATTACTCTACTGCAATAAGTATACTAGCTAGGGCAAGAAAAGAACTAACACTAAGGCATGAAAATAAAGAACACTTACAAAATGATGCTCTTGATCTCTCAACAATTCTGATTTTATTGATTGAAAAGAAGCATAGCCTTTTTTACAGATTTGTGAGTACAATTTATAAGCAAACAGTGAAACTAGGGTTATAGACTCTCGCAGAGGTGCAATTACAGATTTGCCCCCTAAAAATCCCAATACCCGCACCGTCGCACCGACACAAGAAGTCGGTGCCGACACGGTCACCATACGGCCGCGGAACCGCGGCATGAGTGGGGTTTGGGCCGCGGTTCCGCGGCCCTTTGGTGGGTTCATTCCACCAATTTTCCTGGGGTCCTCTGTTGTGGTCTGGGCTTGTCATTTATGCATCCCATTTTTCTGTCTAGCTTCTTACTCTTCTCCAGATCTTCAGTGAAGATTTGTATTTTAACCGTTTCACTTTGACATGCGTTGCCTTGCACCTATGTGAACAGGGCTTGACTGGGATCCGTCTAATTGTTGGTTAAAAGTCCCTTTTCTGTCTCAACTTTCATCTTCTTGACTGTATTCGCTCTAAAAGCCTGTATCCTGTAACATGCAACAAACGTGCGTCAAGAGTACCTGTTTACTTTTAAAATGAATAAGAATGGGGCGTATGAATTGCAATGATATGATATAAACAAATACCCCCAAACTTACCTTTTGCTCGTCCTCGAGCAAATTTATTATTTTATTCTAACCTAGCCGCACTTTCGCAGGGAAACGCGATTGCACTAAGCACGTGCAATAAGCCGTTAAACCTCTAGGTGTCCCTAATAGGAGGAGTGTTGTCTCCTGAGGGTTTTCAACGGATTACACCCATAAAATCCTATCAATTTGGTTTTTCGACTTTTGCTCTCCAATTAGGTTTTCTAACAAGGAATTCTATTATCGTCGCCCCGCAAATTATCCACCCATATTCTTCACACTTCCTTATTATGTAAATTAAGATTGTACATGTTCTATAAAATTACTTAGAATTCAGCATTTCTTAAGTTTTTCTTCTAGAGTTTCATCTCCACTTAGGAATTTCTATCAACTCTATTAAAGATACAAGTTTTATTCTTCATTCCTTTCTCCTATCTAAACTCTAATCACGTATCCCCACGTGTGTGTAATTGTCACCCCTACGCTTGGAAATTCAAATCAAGCAATCGTACTCTCGTCTATTGTCCAAAGCACTTATTAATTTATGAATTTTTCTTAACTTTCGCTTACACATCCTTCATGCGACCGTTAATACTTCTTGAGGTACCAACAGCCGATTACAAGATGCGTTAGCACTTTAAAACGTATTTCCTAGTTTTGCCACACCCAAGGCTTTTAGCAGTGACTCCCAAACCAGTTGGTCTAAGGCACTAGGTGATGAAGCACCCTTGCTAAATAATTTTCTAGCCCTAAGTAATCACAAAAACCAGTGTCCATTTTTTGTATTCACTTTTTTTTTCTTTTTATTTTCATTGTGCTAAGGACTTTAGACAAGAGTAATTCAAGGTCTCTTCTACTAATCCAAGTTTCAAGGTGCGTGATTGTGCATTTTGTAGGGTACATGTTTTCAGAATCTAGACTTAAGCTAGGAACTATTTTTCGAACTTATACTCTAATAAGAACATTAATACTCTTCCCTCATTTTGGCTTAGCCCCAGAAGTGAACCAAAAATTTGCCTATTCCTAAATAACCTACAAAGACATATATTCTCTACCGTTAAACTCTAAGGAAGGTTATTTTTAGGGTTTTTAATTTGCTAAGTCTAAGATCTAGTTTTTCCTAACCAGTTAACCTTTTTATCAAACTCAAGTCAATTAACCAAAATTGAATAATATTTATAATTTTTGCATTTTTTCAATCTTTATGGGTTTTTCAGTTTTCTATTTTTTTTTTATTTTTCACATTTATGATAAAGATGCAATGCAGAAATTAAATATGCAAAAGGAAGAGAAAAATATATACAATATGCAATGCAAAAGATAACTATATACACTACCCTCTCCCCCAAACTTGAGCAAAGCAGTGCCCTCACTGCCCGGCCCCACGTCGCGCTCGTGAGCGTGAACGTGATCGTTCCCCTCTAGCCAAAAGTGTTTGGATTCCCCTCTCAATTTCCGTCAACCGACGGTCGTGATCTCGTGCAGTCGCCCGAAACTCATCCCTCAAAGAATCGATTCTTCTCACTGTTCTCCGCATCAATCGCGCATGCTCCTGGGGAGTTAGTTCTTCCCCGCTCGAAGTCGAGCTCGAGCTAGGGGTGTGTGTGGGTACATTTTCTGCCGGTTTCGTTCGTGTCCAGATATCAGTGAGTCTAGAGTAGGACGACGTGACGCCCTCTACGAGTGGTCGAACCGGAACACCGTCTATCATGTATGAGTCAAATTCCTTGACGGGAAGGAAATAACGGCAGAGTTGGGTAACAAGCATGGGACATGGGTATACGGTACCTCGTTTCCCCGTACCTATAAATTGGAGCAAAACAGTGCACATGTCGAACCTTGGATTTTTCATCATCAGTGTGTGTACGACATGTAATGAAGGGGTGAAAAAAGTTGTGTTGTGGGAACTACCAAAAATATTGTTTTGTGCCCACCAGCACACAGTGAAAACGTTTGCGAAAAGGGTCCGTGCTTGGATGCCCTTACGCGGCTCTCGTGCACAGTCATTCCCCATCAAGGGCATATAATCTTCAAAGTGCAATTGGTGTTCATGTGCGGGTACACGTGGTATGAGTGTAACCTCGTGGATCATATCCCTATCAATGTGGATTACACGATCTCCCCAATTTATTTTAATGTAACCTAAGTTGTCAAGACTATTATCCTCCATTGATTCATGAAATAGGGCAACTAGGTTAGGTAGGGCAAACGCAGATGAGTGATTATAGAGCAGGAAATTCCAGCCCTTTTGCTCGATTTCATATGCAAAATATCTGCCGTATACTTCGTGTGTGAAAACCGGGGAAAAATCCCTTTCAAACTGCATTTTATGTGCCATTTAAATTTTTCAGTAAAGAAAATATGCAGGAACAGAGAGAAAACACTCAGATTTACCTCCCCTGAAAATTTCAGGGGGCGACGACTCCAGAAGGCGGCGGAAGCGCGCCGGGAGGCGGCGGAAGCGCGGCGGGAGGCGGCGGATGCGGCAGAAGCGCGGCGCTTTGGTGGGGTTGCTGCGAGATTTTTCTGGAGAGGGTAGGGGGCGGCGGCTCGAGTTTGATGAAGAGGAAAAATTTAGGTTAAGAAAACAGGAGGGGGCTCGGGGTTTATAAATAGAGGGAAAAGGTGGATATTTGTATAGAACACCCTCTAAAACGAGGGTTTTATTTGTAAAATCAGCTCTTAATTCTGAAAATTTGCAATTAGGTCCAAAAAATTTTATTTTTCAAATGGTATTTTGGGATTATACATTTACAAATAATATACACACCCCCAAACTTATTTGAAATAATGTTTTGGGAAAAAGAAATTTGGGGGTGAAAGTAGAGGAACATCACTCAGTGTAGATCGGCTCCTGCAAGAACAGGAGCTCCTCCGAAGGGTCCGCTGTGAAGAACGGTTTCAGTCGATGCCCATTCACTTTGAATAAAGTACTGTCTTCAGGATTTTCAAGATCAACTGCACCGTGCGGATAAACGGTGCGGACTACAAAAGGTCCTCTCCATCTGGACCGGAGCTTGCCGGGATGAAAATGTAACCGAGTGTCATAGAGTAAAACCTGTTGGCCAAGTTCAAAAGTTTTTCTCAAAAGGTGTTTATCGTGGAACACCTTAGCTCGGTTCTTTGTAATTAGGGCATTATCATATACCTCATCCCTCAGCTCTTCCAGTTCATTCAATTGCAGTTTTCGATTGCTGCCCACATCTCCTAACGATAGATTCAGCTCCTTGATAGCCCAAAAAGCTTTATGCTCAATCTCCACTGGGAGGTGGCAAGCCTTCCCGTAAACAAGCCAGTATGGAGACATACCAAGATCAGTCTTATATGCAGTACGGAAAGCCCATAGTGCATCAATCAGTTTAAGTGACCAATCTTTATGGTTTTTGGAAACCGTTTTCTCCAAGATTTGCTTTATTTGCCGATTTGAAACCTCGGCTTGCCCACATGTTTGGGGGTGATATGGTGTTGACAATTTGTGGGTGATAGAGTATTTGCGCATTAAGGACTCGAAAGTCCTATTGCAGAAGTGAGAACCATTATCACTTATTATCGCCCGAAGGTGCCCAAATCGAGAAAAGATGTGTTCTTTAAGAAATCGAACGACAACCTTGTTATCGTTCGTTCGGCTGGGCACAGCCTCGACCCACTTTGAAACATAGTCAACGGCCAAAAGAATATACACATTTCCAAAGGAGTTAGGAAATGGACCCATGAAATCTATACCCCAAACATCAAAAATGTCCACAACCAAAATAGGTTGGAGCGGCATTTCATTTCTCCGCGATATCCGGCCAAAGTGTTGGCACCGGGAGCAAGTTTTGCAGTATTCAAATGCATCCTTGAAGAGTCGTGGCCAATAGAAACCACACTGCAAAACTTTTTCGACTGTCTTCTTTGGGCCAAAGTGCCCGCCACATGCTTGATCGTGGCAAAAAGATAGCACGCTCTTGACCTCACTTTCAGGTACACACCGATGAATGATTTGGTCGGAACAGTATTTAAAAAGATAGGGTTCATCCCAGTAAAAATGCTTTACTTGGGATAAAAATCGAAGTTTATCCTGTTTCGACCAATCATTAGGTATCAGGCCGGTGGCTAAGTAGTTCACAATATCGGCAAACCATGGTTCGCAAGAAACGGTCAAGAGTTGCTCGTCGGGAAAAACATCAGTGATTGGAAGATCGAGCGTGGGCGAAGAAGGAAGTCGTGATAGGTGATCAGCTACTACGTTTTCACATCCTTTTTTGTCCTTAATGACAAGGTCAAACTCTTGTAATAAAAGGATCCAACGTATTAGACTTGACTTAGCATCCTTCTTCGCAAAAAGGTGGCGAAGAGCTGAATGATCAGTATAAACAACAACTGGAGAGCCAATTAAATAAGGCCGAAATTTTTCAAGTGCAAACACAACAGCTAAAAACTCTTTCTCTGTTGTTGTGTAGTTGAGTTGGGCCTCATTTAGTGTTCGGCTAGCATAATAAATCACGTGCGGTATCTTATTAATGTGATGTCCAAGAACAGCGCCAATTGCAAAGTCTGATGCATCGCACATGATTTCAAAAGGCTGCATCCAGTCGGGGGATGAGAGGATGGGCGCAGTGATGAGGGAATATTTCAAAGACTCGAATGCTTCAATGCAAGTGGAGTCAAAAGCAAAAGTTGTGTCCTTGGCCAGTAAGAGAGTCAAGGGTCTAGCGATCTTGCTAAAGTCCTTGATGAACCGTCTGTAAAAACCGGCGTGACCAAGGAAGGCTCTGATATCTTTGACGCATTTCGGGTGAGGGAGGTTGGAAATTACTTCAATTTTAGCTTTGTCAACCTCGATGCCGTTTTGCGAGATGACTTGTCCTAAGACAATGCCCTCTCGTACCATGAAATGGCAATTCTCCCAATTCAATGTGAGGTTCTTATCCCTGCAGCGGGTAAGAACAGCGTCAAGATGCCGTAAACACTCGTCTAAGGAGTCGCCAAAGATGGAGAAATCATCCATAAAGATCTCCAAGAACTTTTCAACCATGTCTGAAAAGATCCCCATCATACACCGCTGAAATGTCGCGGGTGCATTGCATAACCCAAAGGGCATGCGACGATAAGCAAAAGTGCCAAAGGGACAAGTGAATATTGTCTTGTCTTGATCCTCTTTGGCGATAGGGACTTGGTTGTAACCTGAATAGCCATCTAGAAAGCAATAGAACTCGTGCCCTGCCAATCGCTCGAGCATTTGGTCAATGAAAGGTAAAGGAAAGTGGTCTTTCCTTGTTGCGGCATTGAGTTTCCTATAGTCTATGCAGACTCGCCACCCAGTTTGGGTGCGAGTGGGAATTAACTCATTTGCCTCATTGGTAACGACCGTAATGCCCAATTTCTTTGGCACGACGTGGATTGGGCTAACCCATTGGCTATCCGAGATAGGGTAAATGATACCACTATCCAGACACTTGACAATCTCCTTCTTAACAGCCTCTTTCATGATGGGGTTGAGGCGTTTTTGTGGATCCCGTGCCGGCTTGGCATCATCCATTAAGTGTATATGATGTTCGACTATGAGGGGACTAATCCCCTTAATGTCCGCCATAGACCAGCCGAAAGCTTGCCGATTATTATGTAAGACCATCAAAAGGGCCTTCTCTTGCGCAAGAGCTAAAGAGGCTGATATAATGACGGGTAAGGTCTCATTATCACCTAGATAAGAATATTTTAGGTGCGTCGGCAAAAGCTTCAATTCGAGTTTAGGAGGTGAAACAATAGATGGTAGCAATGGGGTAACTGTTTCAAACTCGAAGGATTCCATCAAAGGTTCGAACCGAGTGTATGCAACAGAGTCGGATGGTTCGACTAACTCATCCGAAAAAGCAAAAGACTCCAATTCAGGTGATGAGTCTTCAAAGTCGTCAACGAAGGTAAAACACTCAAAATCGTTATCCGCTGTGAAAGCTGTGTCGGATTCTAGGAGGAACGCACTAGTGGCGTTAACATTGCTGTGATCGAACAAAAAATTCTCGAACTCACAGTCCTCCTCCGCGATCTCATTGATCGAGCAAACATCGAGTACGCTAGCATTAGGCTCAGCAGGCTGATTTCCCAACTTGAAAATATTGAGCTCAATTGTCATATTGCCGAAAGATAGGTTCATTGAACCATTACGACAATTGATCACTGCGTTGGAAGTAGCCAGAAATGGTCGACCAAGTATTACCGGAATTTGGTTCCGGGGGTTAGCGACAGGTTGTGTATCCATCACAATAAAGTCAACGGGGAAAATGAAATCCCCTACTCTAGTTAACACATCCGCCAGCTCTCCCCTAGGATGGGTTATTGACCGGTCGGCCATTTAGAGAGTACAGTGAGTGGGCTTAAGCTCTCCAACGCCCAATTGCTCGTTCACAGAATACGGTAGCAAATTGACACTCGCACCAAGATCTAACAGTGCTCTATTGATGTTCTTGTCCCCAATTGTTATCGAAATGGTAGGACACCCGGGGTCTTTTTGTTTTGGGGGTAAGGAATTTACAAGAGCATCACTAATAGCACTAGCCACAAAAACTTTCTTTGGCACTTGCGACTTCCTCTTTTTGGTGCATAAGTCCTTTAAAATTTTTGCATATGAAGGAACTTGTTGGATTGCATCCAAAAGAGGGATATTTATGCTAACCTGTTTGAACAACTCAACAATCCTCTCCATCTGTGGAGTTGGTTTATTGGATCTCAACCGATTAGGAAAAGGAACATTTTGAAAGGTGGTTGAGTCCAATTTTTGCGGATCAGATTGTCGAGTTGGAACGGCACCCTGTGTAGATGTGTTCGTGTTGTGAGAAAAGGATCCGTTCAAGCTAGAAGAGGTAGAGCCATGTGAAGGGTGGAGAATAGGCTCTAAAGAAGAAGAAGATGGTGAAGAAGATGAAGAGGGGCCACCGGCAGGGGTGTCATTGTTCATACCCATATTGTTTTGCAACACTTTTCCCGATCTCAACGTGGTCACATCATTTACGTTATGATTCTGCTGTTGATATGCAGCATGTGCGTGACCAGGGTTAGGCAGTGGTTGAGATGGGAGTTTTCCTTTTTCGCGCTCGCTCAAAGATGCATTGAGTTGTGCAATTTGTGCCTCAATAGATTTGATACTTTGATCGTGTGAGGCACTATTTTGCACTAAAGATTGAATAGAAGTCTCAAGTCTTGCTGTAGACTGTGTAGATTGCTTAAGGAACGCATCTAGACTTCTTTCGAGCGAGCTAACCTTATCATTATTAGGTTGAACATAATTGTTTGGCTGGTAAGCATTGTTAGGCACAAAGTTGTTCACCTGATTAGGGTAAGGTTGCTGTTGAAATTGTTGCGGTTGAAATTGAGTTTGTGAAGGTGCTTGCTGTTGTTGGGGGGGAGGAGGTCTTTGAAAATTGTTATTTCCTTGGAATTGTTGATTTTGGTTCCAAGCGAAATTTGGGTGACTCCTCCACCCCGGATTGTATGTCGAAGAGTACGGATCGTTTCTTTGTCGTTGCTGAAATGCAGCATTGACTTGATCCTGTCCTTGAGTGGATGAATTATAAGGACACTCTTCGGTTAGGTGCGATGGATCCGCACAACAAGCACAGACAGTTCGTGGAGGCACAACAGGGGCAGGAGAAGGCGATGAGATTTTGGTCTCGATCGCTTCTACCTTTTTCGTAAGAGCGGCCATTTCGGCCTTCATGGCGATCGACATCTCTACTTGATGTATGCCTGCCCTAGATTGACCACTAGAAGAAGATGATGTGGTCTTGGTACTCTCCCACAGAATTGTTTGCTCACTAAGATCCTCAAGAAACTGCCACGCTTCGTCACTAGACTTGGAGAGAAAATGACCCTGACAGATGGTTTCTAGCAACTGCTTCGTTGCTGAGTTCAATCCCTCGTATAATGTTTGGCAAAGTTGCCAACTTTCGATCCCATGATAAGGGCATTGAACTAGTAGGTCCTTAAATCTCTCGAAGCACTTCCAAAATAGTTCGGAAGGAAGTTGTGAGAATTGAATTATTTCATTGTGGATTCTGGCAGTTTTGTGATGAAGATAGAACTTTTTCAGAAAAGCTTTTACAAACTCGTCCCAATTTCTTATGGAATGTGATGCGGTACTGTATAGCCACTTCTCGGCTAGGTCACATAAGGTGAAAGGAATGACCTTTAGCCTTATAGCGTCATCACTTAATTGGGTTGTTTTCATCATTGCGCACACATTTTGGAATTTATTGATAAAGATATATGCATCTTCAGATTCCAAACCATGAAATTTTGGCAGCATATTGATGAAATGTGGTTTTATTTCAAAATTGTCCCCATTTGCCGATGGGGGTGAAAGACAGGTAGGTAAAGAAGTGCGGATGGGGTAAAAGAGATCCTGGAGCGCAACTCGAGCGGGCGCTTCAACAGGCGGCTGATTCGGGTTATTCGCACCTAACGGAGGTGGAATCCTTCCCGTCGGTAAGGTATTGTTGGGGTTGAATCCCGACATGCCTTCGGTGAAAGAATTTGAAGGTGAGGGTAAGAAAGTGGACGGAGTGTCGACTTTAGTGTCGAAAGGTTCGTCGGTCGGTACCAACAAAACACGGACTAATCGGACGTCAGTATCCCTAGTCCAAAGTGACATACACTAAAGGGTAGTGTAGTCAGAAAAAAGAAAAAAAACAGAATGTGGAGGTAAGATAACGTCAGTGAGGGAAAGTGGTGGAAGTGAGTTGCAAGTTTTCTTAGCGACAAGTTGCAAGTTTTGAAAAGACTTTATTTTTTTTTTAAGAGTTTTGCAAAGAGGTTTTTGAAAAGGGACTCGTGACACAAATGTATCAACCACACATGCACAATCAGGCCTAGATCTAGGGTCGCCTAGGTCTGCTAGACAGCTCCTAACCAGGGCTAGAAATAGGACCTCAAACCGCCTCTTCACAGACTAGTACGGCCAGGTAAGTGGGAAGGAACCACCACTACAGTGGGCCTAATTAATAACCACTAGCCTAGACACCGCAAAGTCGGTTAGGATAAACGGTCGATGCCTGATTAGTCAAAAATATTGCATATTTGAGCCGGCAATTTCTTCATCATTTGCATTCATATAGAAGTGTTCGGTATCCGTATTTCACATATTAGCAAATCTATCACAGATTATCAGATTACATGTATTAGACCTTAAAACCGGCATTTCTAGGGAAATTGACTGCATTGCATGGCATCGCAATATTTCTATATGTCGCAACCCGTGTTTCGAAGTCTGTGCAGGAAAAGGAGAAGCTCGCTCAAATTTACACCGCTCAAAGATACGTCAACTCACTAACTTCAAATCTGGTATCATTACAAAGGAGCAATTGCAAATCAACATATCAAAGAAAGCTCTAAACTACAGTACAAGCCCACAGAAGAAAAACCAAGCATCAAGGACCCCACATGGCCGCGGAACCGCGGCCATAGCCTGCTTGTGCCGCGGTTCCGCGGCTACTTGATGACATCACCAACTCAGCTTTGCACCATAATGCTTCTCTAAGGGCCTACTGCTCATAAATGTATCTCAGTTTCCAGAAGACTCCAGGGATTTCTGCCAGATCAGCAAACAAGGGTTTCCAAGCCTAATTAAACCTAGCTTAAACCCTAAGCTAGCTCCTAACAAACTACCTTCTAGAAGACTCAACAAACTTTTGGAGGGAACTACCATTTCAAACCTAAACCTAGGGTTTGGGAGTTCTATAAATAAGACCCTAGACTCAAAGAAGGAGATATAGATCATCATATATCATACATCCAAGAGAGGGTGTGATTCATTTTTAGTTCATTTTTAGCCAATCTCTTTCTTCATCCCCTTCCTCCACAAGTCTAGTGAGAGGGCTTGTGGGAAACCCTAACCCTAATTCCAATTAAAATCAAGATCCCGAGTACCCATTAAGCAAGAAGCCCTACAACCTTTATGAGCGGAGCCGATCTCCAACAGAGCAAGCGATCCAAGCCGATCCACGACTCACGGAGCCGAGCGACACCCTATCAACGATTTAGATTCTTCCTCTTGTAGTTCTTGAGCGAATGTAATCAAATTTGTTGAGATAAATAAAGGTGATATTCTTTTATCTTGTTTTCTTTAAATTCTGCATCATGATATCTTTACAATTCGTGAATATTTTCTGTGTGGTGATGTGTGAATAAAACTCCGCTCGTTGAGGAGTCGAGACGGTCAATAGAATGATGATGTAACATAGCTTTAATCGATTCTTGATTCCTACGTGTTTTGAAAACCCTAGCAAGTTCAAGAAACGACGACCCATTTCATTTCGATGCTTTCTTGATTGATATCGTTCGAAATTGGGGAGTTACGATCGTTTCTTGAATTTGGTAGAGGCTAGAAAAGGAATGATATCGACGAAAGAACAAGGGCTAAAAGATGAACCCTAGTTTCATCAAGAAAGCCCTAACTCTCGTCGATGATCATCGATCTAGTATCAATCCTTCGAAGGACAAGAACACGAAATCTTGAGATTACATCACGTCTATAGACCCGATCGATTCCTACGAGCCTCTTTTAGATTCTTGACAATTAATTGGAAATATTATCGAAACACCGATTCTTGATTGTTTATCATTTTCTTGATTCTTGAATAAGAATAGTGACACTTGAAGTGAATCATTCTTGAATCATGTTTTCTTTTATCGCTACTTAACTTTTCAATTCAAACATATCAAAAATATAAATGAATCGTGCAATCCCTGTGGAGGATCCACACTCACTCATGAACTACAATTGACACCGTAGTTTGATTGCGGTCAAAATATTTTTTGGTTGTGAAGTTCTTTATAAATTTTCTGAATACCGACACAAGCAACAGTTTCGATCAAATGGTGCCATTTTAGGGGACCTTTTGAATTGATTCATACTACACAACAGGAAAATCTACCAATCAAAATGGCGCCGTTGCCGGGGATCGCGCTAATTCATTTACATTTTTAGTTTGAAGTGAAAGAAATCTAGAGAAGACTCTATGGACTGTCGCGCTCAATTAGGACAAGAGAAGGTCGTGGGTAATTCATTGCTTATCCGCGTTTTCTTGTGGTGCCTAAAGCGAGTGTGTCTAAGGCTAGTGGTTTTTAATTAGGCCCACTACTTACGTAGTGGAGTATCTTCCCACTTACCTGGCACTTATCCGGCCACAGGGAGACAAAGAGGCAGTGGAGGATTCTATCCTGCGACTTGTCTTTTGGCAGTTAGGAGCGGTCTAGAGCCGGACCTAGGTGACCACTAGATTCTAGGGTTTGTGTGCTGCATTTGTTTTATCGCATCATTTTTTTCAAAAATCCGACCCTTTTTCAAAAGCAAACACCGCATTCATTTACCCCTAATTATAAGTCAACGCTGCCACTTGTACTAACCCATTTTAGTGCAAGATAGGCTGGACACGGGATTCTAGTGCCCGTTTAGTCCGCGTACCTTTTATCGACTCCGAAGTCGATACTTCTCCATTTACCTTTTCTTTACCCACTACCACACCCACTCCGATGGATCCGAATCCATCAAACTTCTTTAACCCTAATCTGCCACCGTCCGTTGGTGCGCAGAATCCACCCCGCATCTCTCTCCAGGAGAGGTGCTATCCACTCCGAGGTCCTCTTTCGACCTGCTTATCCACACCACCAGCCAATGGGGATAACTTTGAGATTAAGTCCCAGTATATCAATATTTTACCCAAATTCCACGGACTCGAGACTGAGGACGCTTACGTTTTCATTACCAAATTTGAAAACGTATGCGCAATGATGGGTACGTCACAACTTTCAGTGGATGCTATGCGTCTACGACTTCTTCCATTTACATTGTGCGATATAGCCGAGAAGTGGCTATATAACACTACCGCACACTCTATTACGAATTGGGAAGAATTCGTCGCTGCATTCCTTAAGAAATTTTACCCAATACAAAAGACAGCTCGAATCCGTAGCGAACTGAATCAATTTGCCCAGCTCTCTGCTGAACCATTTTCAAAATGCTTTGAACGTTTCAAGGATCTATTGGTTCAGTGTCCTCATCACGGCATCCCGAGATGGGAATTATGCCGAATCATTTATGAGGGCATTAACCCAAGCACTAAACAGAGCCTTGAAAATATGTGCCAAGGTACTTTTATGACCAAAGATGATGGGGAAGCTTGGAAGTACTTAGAAGAGTTCGTTGAAAAATCACTACAATGGGAGAGTGGAACCCAACCATTGAATAGGGGTGGTGTACACCAAATAGATGTGTCCATAGGTGTTCGAGCTGAAATGGCAGCAATGCAAAATAAGCTCGACGCTATGGAACACAAATTTGCAGCAGCCTCCCTAAACCCAGTGTCACTCCCCAAAACTGTTTGTGGGTGCTGTTCTGATCCGTCTCATTTAACGGAAGAATGTCCATTAAACTCTGCATTTCAAGGTCACGAGCATTCTAATGCCGCATTTCAAAGACCTCGAAACGATCCATATTCTTCCACGTACAATCAGGGTTGGAGGAATCACCCGAATTTTGCTTGGAACCAAATCCAATCTCAAAACACGGTTCCAAACACGAATCAATTTCAAAGGGTTCTTCCTCCACCACAACAGCAACCCCTTCAACTCACTCAGCACCCCTATCAGTCACAAAATTTCCAAAACCAGGGTAACACTCCTGCACAGTCTAATCCTTTGCAGTCCTGTTCTGACGAGTTCTCTCAATTCACTCAAACCATGAAATCACTTTTGTCAAATTTCATAGAGGTTTCGACTGAGGTTAGATCTTCTGTCAGTGAGATAAAGAAAAACTCAGCGTCCCAAGCTGAGAGTATCAAATCGATGGAAGCTGAAATCGCACGCCTAAAAGCCGAAATGAGTGCGAGAGAAAAAGGGAAACTTCCCTCTCAACCCCTACAGAATCCTGGGCATTACAATGTAAATGTCGTCACAACGTTGAGATCGGGAAGAGTGCTGAACAATCATGTTGGGGAAGGTATTAATGATACTGAAAATCATATCAACACCCCGGCTGAGACCTTTCCACACACACACACTTCTCCTTCTGATCCTTCTTCTTCTACCACACCATTTTCTCGCGAGCCTATTCTCCATTTCCCACTAGGCTCGACACCTTCTCCCAACCCTTATAGTTCTCCACAGACGGTCCCCACACCTCTTTTAGGACCACGTCTACCCCCTCTTCCTTCTCCTGTGATGGACCCTGTGCTTATTGCGAAAGCTCCTTACCCGAACCGGTTAAGGGCAAATAGAACAAGTCCTCATATGGAGAAAATTTTAGAAATGTTCAAACAGGTTAACATCAATATCCCTCTTCTAGATGCTATTCAGCAAGTCCCCGCGTATGCGAAAATTCTTAAGGACTTGTGCACTAGGAAGAGGAAGACTCAAGTGCCGAAGAAGGTCTTCATGTCTAATAATATCAGCACTGCTTTTATACCCCAGCTTCCAAAGAAACGAAAGGACCCAGGATGTCCTACAATATCGATTTCGATTGGAGGTAAAAACATAAATCGTGCTCTTTTAGACCTTGGCGCAAGTGTTAACCTGCTCCCTTATTCTGTCTATGAGCAATTAGGGATTGGAGAGCTGAAACCTGCTCACTGCACTCTCCAGATGGCAGACCGATCTATCACCAAACCAAGGGGTGAATTAGAGAATGTATTGATAAAGGTCGGGGAATTTGTTTTCCCTGTAGACTTCATTGTGCTCGACACACATCCTGTAGCAAACCCCCGGGGCCAAATTCCGGTGATTCTGGGTCGTCCTTTCCTTGCCACTTCCAACGCTGTTATAAACTGTAGAAATGGTTCAATGAACTTATCGTTTGGAAATATGACCATTGAACTAAATATCTACAAGGTTGGAAGTCAGCCATCAGAACCCTCTGCTCATATTTTAGATGTGTGCTCTGTCCATGAGATCGCTCCCGATAGTTGTGGAGCTGAGGATCTTTGCTTTACTGATCTCGATGACATTACCACATCTCTGTTTGATTTCACACATGATCTTAGTGAGGACACTTTCTCTACACTTGAGTCCTGCACTTCTGACTTTTCTCCACCCGAGTCTGTATCTTTCACAGGCTCTGAGCTTCTTTGTAGATCCAAAAATCACTCAATGATCCCTCCTTCTATCATTTCTCCACCCGAGTTAGATCTCAAAATTTTACCTTCTCACCTGAAATATGCATATCTAGGTGAGAATGAGTCTTTACTGGTTATCATATCCGCTTCTCTTGCATCAGAGCAAGAGAATGCCCTTTTATCGGTATTGAGATCTAACAAAGAGGCGTTTGGTTGGAGTATGGCGGACATCAAAGGGATTAGTCCCTTGATAGTTGAACATCATATACATGTGATGGATGATGCCAGACCAACCCGAGAACCACAGAGACGGTTGAATCCCGTCATGAAGGAAGCAGTCATGAAAGAGATCGTCAAATGCTTAGATAATGGTATTATATACCCCATCTCCGATAGCCAGTGGGTGAGTCCTATACATGTCGTTCCTAAGAAATCCGGCATCACAGTTATAACCAATGAGGCAAATGAGTTGATTCAGACACGCGCCCAAACTGGGTGGCGTGTATGTATTGATTATAGAAAACTCAATGCTGCCACGAGGAAAGACCACTTTCCTCTACCATTCATTGATCAGATGCTGGAACGCTTAGCGGGATGAGAGTATTATTGTTTTATGGACGGATACTCAGGCTACAATCAGGTCCCCATCGCCAAAAAGGATCAAGATAAAACCACTTTTACTTGTCCTTTTGGTACCTTTGCTGACAGTCGCATGCCCTTTGGGTTATGCAATGCTCCCGCTACCTTTCAGCGGTGTATGATAGAGATATTCTCTGATATGGTAGAGAATTTTCTAGAGATCTTTATGGACGATTTCTCGATTTTTGGAGACTCTTTTTCTGATTGCCTTGTGAATCTTGACGCTGTTCTTACTCGTTGCAAAGAGAAGAACTTGACTTTGAACTGGGAAAAATGCCATTTTATGGTCCAAGAAGGAATAGTCCTTGGACATGTCTGTTAGTTATATGTATGCCCTAGAGGCCATTACTGTACATTGGATGTATATTGTAGTGGATGCTGGGACATATATAGGAAGGACTTTCTTGCTCGACATGATAGTACGCTATCTGGTTGCACTTTATCTTAACATGTATACTTTCTGTCTCTCTGATTACATGTTGATAAAGCCCTTAGGATGTGTACTCGACTTCCAGGACTATGATGTAGATCATACTAGTGGGGCCTGGGTAGTCAATGAGTACATCCTTCATTGTTCCTAGTCGTGGGAATATCGAGACGGGGCATCGATATTCCAGAGTAGACTAGCGTATATCTTCTCGACCCATGTGATGGGCGATGGATGATCCCATATCCATTAGTGTTTGACTTCGAAGATGGTATGCGGGTGCTCAGTGGAGACTGGGTACACTGAACGGACTCACCGAGAACTCCCAGATGGTATTATACCGCACGTCAGATGGCAGTTCTCTGGTGACACTGGTACAGCTTAGTCTGTTGACCCGAAATCGTCATAGAGTCTTGTGTGTCTCCCACTGTGCTTTGATTTCCACCCTACCACGGCTCTACTGAGTCGTGCAAACAGGTGGTTTTTGGGTACAGTCCCGATTCACATGGAGGCAATGAGCGATAGGAGGGGATTCGTCTCTCCCGGTATTGGGGGTTGATGTTGTGCTATGCTCGACTGGCCATAACAGGAAATCCCTGGCCAGGGTTGCAGTGATATACTGGTAAGAGTTATCAGTAGTTTCACGAATGTTATGGACCTCAAGTCGGCATGACTTATCGAGCTATTGGGGTCTGACGTTTACCACCCCTAGGCGAGATATGTGACATAGCAGACGATCAGACCGGACTGTACGGTAAGTGTTACTAGTTGGATTCACAGGAGTGTGAGCGGGCTTGCTCGTCGATCTTCTGATCGCTCAATACCCGGGTGGCCGTTACGTTTAGCAGACCGCTTGCGGCTTGTGGGTGTTTGATATGATCAACATCTGCTGCCGGCGTATTGACGAGTATTTAGAGTCCTACATAGAGGTTTCCTGGCTCAAGCGAAACGAAATAGGAGCGCATATGAGATATGTGCGGGACCGAGAATAATGCGTGTATGTGATACCGTATTCTATTCTCGCGATGAATGTATCGATTAGTTATATGCGATATAACCTAGTTATCGAATCAAGGATTGATTCGATAAGCCGATACGTTGGATACTGGCCGGTTATATGCGACATGACCGGATCATTGAATCAAGTGTTGATTTAATGATTTAATGTATAATTATATATTTGATATATTACTTTGCATTAACTAGTATTGGTTCACTTTAAATGGATTTACTCACTTGTATTGCACATTGTATATGTGATATATTTTTGTGCACATGATTGTATCATGTTTGATGATACATTCTTTCTTGGTTTTGTGTAAAGTATTGAACCATGGTTAGTTAGTGGTTAGGGTATCATTTCATTTGCTTATTCATTTATCTTTTTATTTAGTTCATTTGAAAAGAAAAAGAGAAATGAATGGTGGCTATATTTGTTTTTAGTTGAAGATTCATGAAGCATTGACTTAGTCACCATTCTTGTCTCATGCCTAACCCTAACCACTCATCTAACATAAGTTAAGTCTCTACACTAAACCATGGTTGAAGATATGATAAGTATTGTATTTTCTTTTCTATTTTGATTTAACTTATCATATCTTTTCTTCTTCTTCTTCATCTTGAGCAAGAAAGAGAAAGCTTGACCATCAATGGTGATTGATGGAAAAGTGTGAGAAATCCAAATCTAAAGTTTACCCACTTCCTATTTCTTCATCCACTACCTCTTGCCAAGTTGTATAGGGTGTTTACTTCATAAGTTTTCAAAGCTTGGTGAAGTTGGAGCTTGTTCTTGTGATGCTTCGACGTAGATCATCTTCGGCATCGAACCGACGATCAAGCCCGCCTATTCTTCGATGATGCCAATGCTTGAGTCATGGGTTCGATTTAGACAGCGGAGGGAGATCATCACGGAGCTTAGGAAGTGGTGGACCAGATCTACAAAGGTTGTAGCCCCTTCCCTATTTCTATATTCCCGTTTACTTGCTTGCTTTGCCTAAATATCTAGTTAACGATCCGTTCTAGGTTTTCTCGGCACCGTAATTTTTAGAAATTTGCATGTTTGATCACTTGTAAGACTCCATTAGTGTGCCTAGGAACCCTACAGTGGTATCAGAGACTAGCTAGAGCCTTAGGCGAAGTCCCGACGGAATCAGAAGTCCGATCGACCCAAAACCCGACTTTGAAAATGCTCTCTGGACTTTTCTGTAAAATGTGGTTTTTTCGAAATTAAAAATATGCAGAAAATCCAGCAGGGAATTATAAGAATTACGATGCAAAAATTTTTCATTGATACCTCTATTACGCGGCGGAACCGCGGCAGAAGCCTGGCTTCTGCGGCGGTTCCGCGGTCACGTGACATGATTAGACTTTAAACTTTGCACAGTAATTCTTGTTTTCTGGTGCTGGTTTTCCTAGGAATATTTTAATATTTATTCCAGAGTTGTATTTTCTGGGTTGTTTTAGGGACTCGGAGTTTTCGATCGGACTGTCTAATTTTTGTCGGTATGCTTTTCCGGGTATTTTTAGAATATGTTAAAAAGTTCGACCGGATATAAATACCCACTTTTTCCCCTGCCGGGAAATTTCCAATTGTTGGATTTTTCCGTAGTTTAACGACGTTCTAAGTAGTGCAAGTAACGCGATGGACCCTCTAGAAGACAACAAACCTTAACTCGATTATGTGACCGTCTTGAACTGCCCTTTGAACCTTCGGGTTTGGGGCAGTACGGCGTGCCACATGTGAGGCGTTGGCTTGACCCTTCTACGGCTGGACCGTTGGTACTGAGGCACGAACTGAATGTTGTTAGACTTATTTCATATGTTGAGTAGTATCGGGAAAACTTGGGTGTTCGATTGTTCGATCGAAAAGTTTAGCATTTTCTATTTATCCGGAATGTGATACAATAATTGGAATTCACAAATAGTTATGAGATAACGGAATGAATATTATAAACATAGCAGTTTAGTCTCACTTGATCGGTTGCCACGGAATTTTGATGTGATCAAAAGTCCGTTGCAATCACGTAGTGTACGCGGATACTCGCCGGGTAAACTTAATAGACAGCCTCACTCCATAACCCCGACCAAGTGACTGTAGGAGAACCCCGTCGCCGAAAGCATCCGTTTGGGTGCTCGCGGCAGCGGTGTTCCGCCTTGGTGCACTTCGTCGACGGTATCGGGGGTGCGGCCGCCTACTAAAGTTTGCGACGAGCATTCGATCAGAATGTCGGGAATCTTGTTGAATTGCCCGACTTGATATTGAAAAAAGTTTTCGATAATGAGACTAAAATGCTGGGTTTATAATTGTTAGGCATGCGATGTCTAAGTATTTCATTTGGTCAGGCATGCGATGTCTGAGGAGGTTGCGGATTCCAACTGTTGTAGTTTTACACTTTCTTTTCTGTGACCGTAAGTGTAATATGTGATATCGCCGTTTTCGTTGCTATATGTCAACGACAATAGGGATGCGCATATTTACTTACGTTGATGACATGTGATGTTATGTGTTGCTGGATATGTTATATTGGATCGTCGTGTTTGAATAGCCGGGGGGTTTTTATGTGAGATGAGTGTTTTTTCATTTTCATTCATGTAAAAACTTGTATGTAATATTCTTTTATTGGGGCACTTCCAGGTTGCGGAAGTTGTCACCCATTGTATATTATTTACTTTTCTGCACTAGGATAGACCCAAGGAGGGGAGCACAAGTAACCGGGTTCTGGGGTCCAGTGGGAGACCAACTCGAGGAGTCGAGTCCGGGTCTCCTAACCCTAGAATTGGTAGGGTTGCTTGCCGCTCTCGTAGGGGTCTAGGGGTGTGGGATTGGCTATTCATCACGACCGTGGAATCCGTGTTTTATACTGGCTCGTATTGAAAACACGGACGTCCTAGTATATCCAATATTTCATATGTTTCTTCTGCTGTGTTTTATCTGTGATCATTTGATGTTCTGTGACAGATATTATATATAGTATATATGATATATTATATAGACGTTGCTTATGTTTTACACCCGTGCTAGCCCTGCCTCGCTCTGGCGTTAGTTACCTAACCTAACGGTGCAGACGGGACATCGAGGCGAATGCGGATGGCATAAGCGTACGTTATATTTATCTGTGATGATTAGGTGGACTTAATTGATGGGATATTCATTAATGAGATTAATGAAAGAAAATAAACCTAATTGATGTTGTGGAATCGAATTTCAAAATAAAACAGGTAGCTACAGTTCTTGCTTTGCATCGTGGTGTTCCTTGTAGAACATCCTGCACCTTATTCGATAAGGAAAGGACCGAGATCCCTTCACCGGGAGTGACTCCTTTAGCAATAACTGGCAGATGCTACACACTCGGTTTGTCCTTTGATTTCTTCTATAGTTTCTGCTTTGCACAGTGATATATATGATATATCCCGCACCTCATTCGACGAAGAAAGGGCCGACGATCCTTTCACCGGGAGTGACCCCTTTAGCAAAACTAGAAAAGCCTCAAAAACATTCCATTTAAAAACCATTTGATTCCGCAACGAGATCAAGTTCAAAGCGTTAAAGGTTTTCACAAAAAACCAGCCGCAACCCTCCGTCATTTTAGGAAGTAGAGTACTTAGTATTCGTGCTGTGTTTGTTGACCATAGTCAAGGCACAGTGTACGGTAGCTAAGTGATGTCTTCCTACACCGCATATGATGCGATTAGTTAGGACAGTCGCGTGACTTTGTTGACCTTAGTTAAGGGTCATGTGGGTGGGTCTAATTAATCACGAAATGACGGGTAGAACTTGACTAGTACTTATGATTTGTTGACCATAGTTAAGGTCATAGGTGCTAGGGGTAAAAACCTTTATCGGGAGTTTCAAGTGTTGAAATTTGCAATGAGATTGCATACCTTCTATATGATAGTTGGATCCCGATACCCACTGCGAGTAATTGTTACTCCTGGGAGAGTTTTGCACTTTGCAATTAGCCGATCAAGTAGGTGTCTAGAAAGGTGTCAACGGGGTTACGCCTCTGGGAAAACGAGGTTTACAGTAATTAGGTCCGTGCGAAAGCACGGGGAACCTCCCTCAAAGTACCGACACTGGCCTGGCTGAAAGATTGGCGAACTTGTAGAGTGTAATTAATCCCGGCTAGTCTTTCCTTTTAAAGTTTGAAGGAAGATTTGATAAAAACAGTGGGAGCCATCCTGATTAGATAAAATATATAACCAATCTGATCTTGCAAGAGCGCACGCAGAGTGTTTTCTTCTCTCTCTCTCCTGGTAGCGACCATATCATGCCTTAATCAAGATAATAATATGGATGTATTGACCGAACCCGCTTGTTATACTGAGCTGGGGAACGTTGGTCCCACTCCAACTTATAAATGTTATAAGACAGAGCAGGAAATTGGGGAATACCAGAATTCCTATGCCGCCCAAACGAAGAAAGTGCATATGATGCATCTCCTTCGGGTGTGTTCATTACAAAGAACTGTTTCTCAGTATCCTTTGCATCCTGGGTATATGATACCGGATCAGGATCCCAGATATGTAATCTGTTACATAGGGCTACAAGTGGGTAGAAAAACTGAGAACGGGTGATAAGTTTCATGAGGCAGAAAACGGGGCAAGTGTTGCAGCCAAGTCTGTTGGTCACTGTCACCCTGTATTACGAATACATTAATTCTGAACAAATGCTATTAGATACCGAACCTGATATACAAAATCATATCGGTCTCTTTATTAGTAAAGAAAGGACATAATTTTGTATTGATGGATAATGTTTTGAACATTTCCTATATCAAAAGTTGATCGGTTCAGGCACGTTCTCTAAAAGCATTGACGTTCTAAATCAAACTGCAGTTCCTCGTATACAGAACACACACAAGAGGAAGAGTTCAGAAATGAACGAATTCTTCTTGAGGTATTGTAGACTAGGTCATATCAATGCGACCCGACTAGCTGAAGTTACATTTAGATGCATATTTAAATCAGTTTGAATTTACATCTTGTGAAACTTGCCAGTCATGTCACAAAGATATAATGACACCAGCTCTGTTTACTGGAAACAGAGGAAGAGTTGGTAAACTCTTGGGACTGATACATGATGATGTATGTAAGGTCTCCTGTCTACACATGCCAGGACTGGTTCTTTATACTTCATTATATTCTCTGATAATCTCTCAAGATTCAGTCATATATTCCTGTTGAAATATAAGTCCGAACCTTTTGAGGTATTCACAGAATATAAGTAGGAAGTAGAGAACCAAAATACGGGTATAAGTATTATGTCCTATGATGAGATCAGGGAGGAGAATACTTGTGCATAGCATTCCTGGACTATTCTAAAAGAAAATGAGATTCTCTCTCAGTGTTACTCCTCTGAATACACCAAAGCACAACGGTGTATCAGGGCGGAGCAATTGCACAATATTAGATATGGTGTGCTCTATGATGAGTATTACTGAGTTAACTATTTCCTTTTGGGGTTATGCACTTGAGAAGCTGCATACCTATTGAATTAGGTTTGAATCAAATCAGTGCCTACCACTCCATATAAGATATGGTATGGAAAGAACCCATCTCTTAAGCGAGTTAAGATTTGGGGTTGTCCGGCCTATGTTTAAAGCAAAATCCGGAAAAGATCGAGGCAGGATTAGTTCTGTAGAACTGGAAAGGTTCCAGCTATACAAAACTGCAGTTGATGATTTGACAGAACCATAAGATTCTATAGTTCCCGACGAACCTCAGCCTCTCCGCCGATCTAGTAGGGTTCCTCATCCGCCTGAGAGATACCTCGGTTTCTCGATGACAGTGGGAGCAAGGATTGCATCATGAGATGATGACCCAACTAGTTTCGAGCAGGCCATCGAGAGTAGGGACTCTGTAAGAATGGCTGGATGCTTAGCGATTTGAGATGGAATCCATGTACACCAGCAAAGTATGGACTTTAGCTGCTATATCTGAAGGGTTAAAACCCCATCAGGAGCAAGTATATCTTGAGAAGATTACTTGGTTTAGATGGAAAAGTTGAGACTTTCAAAGCTAGACTTGTTAAAGGTTTTCGTCATCGACCAGGCGTGGATAATGATGAAACCTTTTTCCAGTAGCTATGCTTAAGTCTGTCCAGATCCTACTTACCACGGCTACATACCATAACTACGATATCTGGCGGTTGGGTGCCATGACTGCTTTTCTAAATACTGATTTAGAAGAGAACGTCTATAAGAACACAGCCAGAGGTCTTCGTAAACAGTGGGAGCAGCGGAAACGTGTGCAAGTTGCTTTACATAATGAAGCAGGCATCGTGGAGTTGGAACGTCTGTTTTGATGTGATAGTCAAAGTGTTTGACTTCATCAAAATGGTAGACGAACCTTGTATATACAAAAGGGGTAGTAGAGAGTAAGGTGGTCATCTTCGTAATGTACGTAGACAACATACTCTTGATAGGAAAAGAGTTTCCTATACTACGATCGATCAATCTCCTATTATCACAAGGATTCTCCAAATAGGATAAAGATGATACCTCCTAAATCCTGAGATTTGGACCTATGAGATAGATTTAAAGGGATATTAGGGTTCTCACTAGGTATAGTAAGATTGTATCAATCGATCCTGGGGAGAATCACTGGAAGTGTTCCAGGGTGATAAAGACGACTGAATGTCAGTCACAGGCACTGTCTTTACCCTCAGTAAAGGGACGGTATGTTGGAAGAGTTCCAAGCTAGATACCGTGGCAAACTAGACGATAAAGGCTGATAACATCGCTATTAAAGATACTACCAAAGAGGAAGTTTGGGTGTATATTGGTTCATACGATGAACTAGGTTCCTGCCATTGTATGACAATGGAAGTGTGGCTTTGGCCCTGGAACCCTGGTCCCATAAGTGACCCAGACAAATTCTGAGGAAGCATCACCTGACCATGGAGATAGTTGATCTCCGGGGTGATCGAGGTTAGGAGAGTAGACTCAGAGGACAACACGGCGGATCCACTCACGAAGGCCTTTTTCCCAAAGAGAGACTTTTAGGGGATGGTTGAGTATGTGATACTGCAACCACTGCTACAGATGGCCCTAGTGCAAGTGGGAGATTGTTAGTTATATGTATGCCCTAGAGGCCATTACTGTACATTGGATGTATATTGTAGTGGATGCTGGGACATATATAGGAAGGACTTTCTTGCTCGACATGATAGTACGCTATCTGGTTGCACTTTATCTTAACATGTATACTTTCTGTCTCTCTGATTACATGTTGATAAAGCCCTTAGGATGTGTACTCGACTTCCAGGACTATGATGTAGATCATACTAGTGGGGCCTGGGTAGTCAATGAGTACATCCTTCATTGTTCCTAGTCGTGGGAATATCGAGACGGGGCATCGATATTCCAGAGTAGACTAGCGTATATCTTCTCGACCCATGTGATGGGCGATGGATGATCCCATATCCATTGGTGTTTGACATCGAAGATGGTATGCGGGTGCTCAGTGGAGACTGGGTATACTGAACGGACTCGCCGAGAACTCCCAGATGGTATTATACCTCATGTCAGATGGCAGTTCTCTGGTGACACTGGTACAGCTTAGTCTGTTGACCCGAGATCGTCATAGAGTCTTGTGTGTCTCCCACTGTGCTTTGATTTCCACCCTACCATGGCTCTACTGAGTCGTGCAAACAGGTGGTTTTTGGGTACAGTCCCGATTCACATGGAGGCAATGAGCGATAGGAGGGGATTCGTCTCTCCCGGTATTGGGGGTTGATGTTGTGTTATGCTCGACTGGCCATAACAGGAAATCCCTGACCAGGGTTGCAGTGATATACTGGTAAGAGTTATCAGTAGTTTCACGAATGTTATGGACCTCAAGTCGGCATGACTTATCGAGCTATTGGGGTCTGACGTTTACCACCCCTAGGCGAGATATGCAACATATCAGACGATCAGACCGGACTGTACGGTAAGTGTTACTGGTTGGATTCACAGGAGTGTGAGCGGGCTTGCTCGTCGATCTTCTGATCGCTCAATACCCGGGTGGCCGTTACGTTTAGCAGACCGCTTGCGGCTTGTGGGTGTTTGATATGATCAACATCTGCTGCTGGCGTATTGACGAGTCTTTAGAGTCCTACAAAGAGGTTTCCTGGCTCAAGCGAAACGAAATAGGAGCGCATATGAGATATGTGCGGGACCGAGAATAATGCGTGTATGTGATACCGTATTCTATTCTCGCGATGAATGTATCGATTAGTTATATGCGATATAACCTAGTTATCGAATCAAGGATTGATTCGATAAGCCGATACGTTGGATACTGGCCGGTTATATGCGACATGACCGGATCATTGAATCAAGTGTTGATTTAATGATTTAATGTATAATTATATATTTGATATATTACTTTGCATTAACTAGTATTGGTTCACTTTAAATGGATTTACTCACTTGTATTGCACATTGTATATGTGATATATTTTTGTGCACATGATTGTATCATGTTTGATGATACATTCTTTCTTGGTTTTGTGTAAAGTATTGAACCATGGTTAGTTAGTGGTTAGGGTATCATTTCATTTGCTTATTCATTTATCTTTTTATTTAGTTCATTTGAAAAGAAAATGAGAAATGAATGGTGGCTATATTTGTTTTTAGTTGAAGATTCATGAAGCATTGACTTAGTCACCATTCTTGTCTCATGCCTAACCCTAACCACTCATCTAACCTAAGTTAAGTCTCTACACTAAACCATGGTTGAAGATATGATAAGTATTGTATTTTCTTTTCTATTTTGATTTAACTTATCATATCTTTTCTTCTTCTTCTTCATCTTGAGCAAGAAAGAGAAAGCTTGACCATCAATGGTGATTGATGGAAAAGTGTGAGAAATCCAAATCTAAAGTTTACCCACTTCCTATTTCTTCATCCTCTACCTCTTGCCAAGTTGTATAGGGTGTTTACTTCACAAGTTTTCAAAGCTTGGTGAAGTTGGAGCTTGTTCTTGTGATGCTTCGACATAGATCATCTTCGGCATCGAACCGACGATCAAGCCCGCCTATTCTTCGATGATGCCAATGCTTGAGTCATGGGTTCGATTTGGACAGCGGAGTGAGATCATCGCGGAGCTTAGGAAGTGGTGGACCGGATCTACAAAGGTTGTAGCCCCTTCCCTATTTCTATATTCCCGTTTACTTGCTTGCTTTGCCTAAATATCTAGTTAACAATCCGTTCTAGGTTTTCTCGGCACCGTAATTTTTAGAAATTTGCATGTTTGATCACTTGTAAGACTCCATTAGTGTGCCTAGGAACCCTACAATGTCATTTCACAGAAAGGCATTGAGGTTGACAGAGCTAAGATAGATGTCATTCAAAACCTCCCTCATCCCAAAAGCGTCAAAGATATTCGATCTTTCCTTGGCCATGCGGGCTTTTATAGGAGATTCATTAAGGATTTTAGCAAAATTGCTAGACCTTTAACTCTTCTCCTGGCCAAAGATACGACCTTCCATTTTGACTCGGATTGCGAGACAGCTTTCGACTCACTTAAACACTCACTCACTTCAGCCCCCGTGCTATCATCACCAAACTGGGACTACCCCTTTGAGCTGATGTGTGACGCATCCGACTTTGCAGTAGGTGCAGTCTTAGGACAGCACATCGAAAAGATACCACACGTGATTTACTATGCAAGCAAGACCCTGAATGATGCGCAAATCAATTATACAACCACAGAAAAAGAACTTTTAGCGGTTGTATTTGCATTAGAAAAATTCAGGCCTTACTTAATTGGCTCACCTATAGTTGTGTATACTGACCATTCCGCTTTAAAACATCTTCTGGCGAAGAAAGATGCAAAAGGTCGACTAATACGTTGGATCCTACTGTTAGAAGAATTTGATCTTGTTATCAAAGATAAGAAAGGATGTGAAAACGTAGTAGCTGACCATCTTTCACGCATCATTTCTTCCCCTGTGACCCTGCCGATCAATGATTCATTCCCTGATGAACAACTCTTGAGCATATCCACTGAACCATGGTTCAGGGATATTGTGAACTATCATGCCACGGGACTTATACCGAGCGATTGGTCAAAACAGGACAAATACCGTTTTCTATCCCAAGTAAAACACTTTTACTGGGACGAGCCCTATTTGTTTAAATATTGTCCTGATCAGATCATTCGCCGGTGTGTCCCGAATGAAGAGTTCAAGAGTATTCTTTCTTTTTGTCATGATCAGACCTGTGGGGGTCACTTTGGTCCTAGAAAGACAGCGGAAAACGCTTTGCAATGTGGATTTTATTGGCCGACCTTATTCAAGGACGCATTTGAGTATTGCAAAACCTGTACACAATGTCAGTATACGGGTAGAATATCCCAGAGGAATGAAATGCCTCAGCAACCCATCTTGGTTGTTGAAATATTCGATGTTTGGGGCAATGATTTTATGGGTCCTTTTCCCAACTCCTTTGGGAATTTGTACATATTGCTGGCGGTTGATTATGTCTCAAAGTGGGTAGAAGCCATTCCATGTCGCACTAATGATAAGAAAGTTGTCATTAAGTTCTTGAAAGAGAATATCTTCTCGCGATTTGGACACCCACGCGCTATTATTAAAGATAATGGGACACACTTCTGCAACAGGTCTTTCGAGACTCTGATGCGGAAATACTCAATCAACCACCGTCTTTCTACACCCTATCACCCCCAAACAAGCGGGCAGGCTGAAATCTCAAACAGACAAATCAAACTTATCCTGGAGAAAACTGTTGCTAAAAATAGAAAAGACTGGTCGACCAAATTGACGGATGCTCTTTGGGCATTCCGAACTGCATATAAAACCGATCTAGGAATGTCTCCATATAGGATAGTGTTTGGAAAAGCATGTCATTTACCCGTCGAGATAGAGCATAAAGCATTGTGGGCTATAAAAGAAATAAATTTTGATCTAAACCTTGCTTGCAACTTTCGGAAGCTGCAAATAAATGAGCTAAGCGAACTCCGCGATGAAGCTTATGATAACGCTGTAATCACAAAGAATAGGACTAAGGTTTTTCACGATAAAAACATTTTGAGGAAAACATTTTCACCTGGTCAACAAGTCCTTCTTTATGATTCACGATTACACCTTCACGCGGGTAAGCTCCGATCTCGATGGAAGGGACCTTTTGTTGTGCGGTCTGTATACCCGCACGGGGCAGTAGAAGTAGAAAATGTTAAAAACGGCACATTTTTCAAAGTAAATGGACATAGACTAAAGCCGTATTTTTCCACTGACCCCACGGAGGAGCTCTTGTTCTTATAAGAGCAAGTTTATTTGGATTAAAAGTCCTCCGTCTCACCTTCATATCACTGCATCATTTTTTGAATGAAGGTGAGTGAAAAGAGTAAGTTTGGGGGAAGTTCTTCACTTATATATTTTACCCCCACTGATAATTCCCCCCAGGTTTACAGTTTTGTAGGTATAGCATTTGGCAACAGTGTGGACACTGTTGAAAACAAGTTTGGGGGAGGTTTGTGCTTATTTTCGCATCATTTGCAAATCATCTGCATAAGCACAAAACATTTCTTTAAAAATCTATAAAAATTGAAAATTTTTCAAAACCCATATATATTTAAAAAATTTTCAAGTATAAAAATAATTTTAATATTTACACTTTTTGTATATAAATAAGATAATGAAAGATTAGATAGTGAACAGTTACATCCATGAGATTAGAAAAATTTAAGAAAACCAAGAAAATTAGAAGTTTTCTTATACAAACTAGTAATAAGTAGTTATGAGCCGTTGTCCCAAGGGTTAGTAAGATAAAGGACGTCACTAATCTGAGAATAAAAATAAGTCTGAAAAATAGTTTCTATTCTGGAAGCCAAACATTTTGAACGTTGATACCCTGCTATTCGCACTTACACACGTCTTAAAACCTGGGATAGTAGAGGATACCTTGAAATGCTCTTGTCTTAAAGCCGATGTATGAAGGAAATAAAAATATAAAAAAAAAATGAATGAAGAAAATATAAAGTGGTGAGAAAAATGGACACTGGTTTTGTTATCACCAAGGGCAATAAAAATATATAGCGAGGGTGCCTCTTCACCTAGTGCCCTAAGGCCAACTGGTCTGGGAGTCACGGCTATGCCTGAGGTGGTGCAAGACGAGGAAAATACACCAAGTAAGCAAGCACAGGAGTAATCGGTCGGTTAGTACCTCAAGAAGTATTAATGGTCACATGAAAGTGTGTGAGCAATCTCATCTAAATATTCATTAATTAAAAAGTACTGAGGCTGATGGGCAAGAGTATGATAGCTTGAATTGAATTCTCCGGGTGTAGGGATGTCTTTACACACACGCAGGGTTATATGATCGATGTTTGGAATAAAGATAGGAATGAACAATAAGACGATGTTTTATTGAGGGAGGACGTGATTTCTAACATCTTTTCATGACCATTAAGATAGGGCTCATGACAACCGAAAAGCTAGCTTAGTTGAAAACCCTAATTTTCAAGGCTTTTCTTTTACAATTCTTGTCTTTAAATGTAATATTCATGATCTTCCTTTTATTATTGGATTTTGTGGGTGCAATCCGCTGAAAACCCTAAGGAGACAACACTCCTCCTACTAGGGACACCTAGAGGTTTAAAGGCTTGTTGCATGTGCTCAGTGCAATCGTGTTGCCTACGAAAGTGTGCTAGTTAGTTTTTCTCTTTCTTTATTTTCTCCTTCTCTTTTTAATAAAACATTCGCTCGAGACGATCGAAATTAAGTTTGGGGGAATTTGATTAGTCGAAAATATTGCATATTTGAGCTGGCAATTTCTTCATCATTTGCATTCATATAGAAGTGTTCGGTATCCGTATTTCACATATTAGCAAATCTATCACAGATTATCAGATTACATGTATTAGACCTTAAAACCGGCATTTCTAGGGAAATTGACTGCATTGCATGGCATCGCAATATTTCTATATGTCGCAACCCGTGTTTCGAAGTCTGTGCAGGAAAAGGAGAAGCTCGCTCAAATTTACACCGCTCAAAGATACGTCAACTCACTAACTTCAAATCTGGTATCATTACAAAGGAGCAATTGCAAATCAACATATCAAAGAAAGCTCTAAACTACAGTACAAGCCCACAGAAGAAAAACCAAGCATCAAGGACCCCACATGGCCGCGGAACCGCGGCCATAGCCTGCTTGTGCCGCGGTTCCGCGGCTACTTGATGACATCACCAACTCAGCTTTGCACCATAATGCTTCTCTAAGGGCCTACTGCTCATAAATGTATCTCAGTTTCCAGAAGACTCCAGGGATTTCTGCCAGATCAGCAAACAAGGGTTTCCAAGCCTAATTAAACCTAGCTTAAACCCTAAGCTAGCTCCTAACAAACTACCTTCTAGAAGACTCAACAAACTTTTGGAGGGAACTACCATTTCAAACCTAAACCTAGGGTTTGGGAGTTCTATAATAAGACCCTAGACTCAAAGAAGGAGATATAGATCATCATATATCATACATCCAAGAGAGGGTGTGATTCATTTTTAGTTCAGTTTTAGCCAATCTCTTTCTTCATCCCCTTCCTCCACAAGTCTAGTGAGAGGGCTTGTGGGAAACCCTAACCCTAATTCCAATTAAAATCAAGATCCCGAGTACCCATTAAGCAAGAAGCCCTACAACCTTTATGAGCGGAGCCGATCTCCAACAGAGCAAGCGATCCAAGCCGATCCACGACTCACGGCGCCGAGCGACGCCCTATCAACGATTTAGATTCTTCCTCTTGTAGTTCTTGAGCGAATGTAATCAAATTTGTTGAGATAAATAAAGGTGATATTCTTTTATCTTGTTTTCTTTAAATTCTGCATCATGATATCTTTACAATTCGTGAATATTTTCTGTGTGGTGATGTGTGAATAAAACTCCGCTCGTTGAGGAGTCGAGACGGTCAATAGAATGATGATGTAACATAGCTTTAATCGATTCTTGAGTCCTACGTGTTTTGAAAACCCTAGCAAGTTCAAGAAACGACGACCCATTTCGTTTCGATGCTTTCTTGATTGATATCGTTCGAAATTGGGGAGTTACGATCGTTTCTTGAATTTGGTAGAGGCTAGAAAAAGAATGATATCGATGAAAGAACAAGGGTTAAAAGATGAACCCTAGTTTCATCAAGAAAGCCCTAACTCTCGTCGATGATCATCGATCTAGTATCAATCCTTCGAAGGACAAGAACACGAAATCTTGAGATTACATCACGTCTATAGACCCGATTGATTCCTACGAGCCTCTTTTAGATTCTTGACAATTAATTGGAAATATTATCGAAACACCGATTTTTGATTGTTTATCATTTTCTTGATTCTTGAATAAGAATAGTGACACTTGATATGAATCATTCTTGAATCATGTTTTCTCTTATCGCTACTTAACTTTTCAATTCAAACATATCAAAAATATAAATGAATCGTGCAATCCCTGTGGACGATCCGCACTCATTCATGAA
The DNA here is from genome assembly GCA_030015575.1 of Agapanthus africanus. NCBI lineage: Eukaryota > Viridiplantae > Streptophyta > Magnoliopsida > Asparagales > Amaryllidaceae > Agapanthus > Agapanthus africanus. Next base: position 372,851,897 of record CM057343.1, on the reverse strand, counting down.
CTACAATTGATACCGTAGTTTGATTGCGGTCAAAATATTTTTTGGTTGTGAAGTTCTTTATAAATTTTCTGAATACCGACACAAGAAATAGTTTCGATCAAATGGTGCCATTTTAGGGGACCTTTTGAATTGATTCATACTACACAACAGGAAAATCTACCAATCAATGCCTATACTAGTCCTTTCCTATTGAGCTCGATGTCCTTAGGTCTGAGTCTAGTATTTTTTAATTAATCGTGGTCAATGCACATGCTTTAGGTGTTTTCTGGGGTCCTGGGAAGGGTGATGAAATCCCCACCCAATCTGAGTTTGGTCAATTAGCCCCTTAGAGTCCGATTAAATTATGCAAAACAATAAAATTAACTTGCAATCAATTTTTAGCGCGGCGCAAAGAAACCTGCAGAAAATCTGTTATTTAGAAGGGGGACAAAGAATTTTTAGCGCAAAGAATTCCTGCAGAAAATTTTTACAGTGGATAGATGGAGGTTGCAGAGGGGAGAATGAGGGATCAAACCATGAAATTTTTATGCAGAGAAGCCAACAGAAGGCCGCGGAAACGCGGTCTAGATGGGTCTTTTGCGGCGGAACCGCGGCTCCTTGAGCAGATCAGGGACTCAGAAAATTTCTGATGCTCTGCTGGTTCAATCTTTCTCTGTTGTGATGTTCACTTTTCTGATTTGACCTCTGTAAAATTCCAGATCCGAGAGTCTTCGCTGTTCCTGCAAGATTCAAACAAGAAACCCTTCAAACAGATAAAAATAATGAAAAGAATTATTTTTTTTGTACTTTTTATATTTTCAGATTTTTATGGTTTTCTAAAAAAAATGTATCAACCCGAAATTACACAAAAGAAAGATTACGCCATCTCCGGCAACGGCGCCATTTGATTAGTCCAAAAATTGTATTTACCGTAATCAGAAACGGCGTCGCTTTGCAGCTAGCCGGTGAATACGGGTCGATCCACGGAGATGTGTAATTTTCTGTTTTTGTGTTTTCATGAGTTGATTCCGATGGTGGTTTGGTTTTTTATTTGTCGATTGATTTTGCAGGGTTCCTAGGCACTCTAGTGAGGTCTCCCAAGCCATCAACCATGGCAATTTCAAAAATTATGGTGCCTACAAACCCTAAAGTACGGATTGATAACTAGATGTCTAGGCGAACAAGAACTAGTTAACAATTAACTACTGAGAATACGGAAATACAACCTTTGTAGATCCGGTCCTCCACCTCCACGGCTCCGCAACGGGGTCGTCTCCGCTGTCCAAATCAAATCTGGGCTCTAAGATCGGCTTCGTCGGAGAATGGGCAAGCTAGGTCGTCGATGTCCATGCCGAAGATGATCTACGTCGAGGCATCGATGAATCAAGCTCCACCTTCACCAAACCCTAAAATCTTGTGAAGGAAACACACTCTACTACTTGGCAAGAGGTAGAGGATGAAGAAATAGAAAGTGGGTTAACTTTAGAATTGGATTTCTCACTCATTTCCAACAATCACCATTGATGGACTTCAAGCTTCTTCACTTGAAGCATGAAGAAGAAGAAGAAAGATATTATGATAAGTTATTAGAAAATGAAAAGAAAATGAATTCTTATCATAATTCTAACCATGGTCAAGTGTAGAGAATGAATCATGGTTAGTGTGAATGGTTAGGGTTAAGGATGAGATAAGTATGGTTGACTTTATCAAAGCTTCATGAAGCTTCAACTAAACTCCAAATCTAGCAACCATTCTTTTCTCTTTTCTTTTTATTTTCCAAAGTGAATAAACAAATAAATAAATGAATAAATAAGTAATGGAAAATAAAACCCTAATCATTCTTTTAACCATGGTTTATTCTTTGCACTTAACCAAGTAAACTTGTATCATCAAACATGATACAATCAAGTGCACAAAATCATATCGCATATGTAATGTGCACACCCGAGCGAGAAAATCCATCTTAAGTAAACCGATACTAGTTGATGCAAAGCAATATATCAAATATATAAATATGCATTAAATCATTAAATCAACACTTGATTCAATGATCCGGTCATGCGCACATAACCGACTGGTATCAAATATATCGGCTTATCGAATCAACGCTTGAATTGATAACTAGGTTATATCGCATACAACCATTCGATATATTTATCGCGAGAATAGAATACGGTATCACATACACGCATTATTCTCGGTCCCGCACATATCTCATATGCGCTCCTATTTCATTTCGCTTGAACCAGGAAACCTCTGTGTAGGACTCTAAAGACTCGTCAATACGCCGGCAGCGGATGATGATCATATCAAACATCCACAAGCCGCAAGCGGTCTGCTAAACATAACGGCCACCCGGGTATTGAGCGATCTGAAGATCGACGAGCAAGCCCGCTCACACTCCAGTGAATCCGACCAGTAACACTACCGTACAGTCCGGTCTGATCGTCTGATATGTCGCATATCTCGCCTAGGGGTGGTAAACGTCAGACCCCAATAGCTCAATAAGTCGTGTCGATATGAGGCTCATAACGGGTCGAGAAACTACTGGTAACACTTACCAGCAATTCTCTGAGCAGCCCTGGCCAGGGACTTCCTGTTATAGCCGATCGAACACAGTGCAACATCAACCCCCATATACCGGGAGAGACGAATCCCCTCCTATCGCTCATTGCCTCCATGTGACTCGGGACTGTACCCAAAAACCACCGTTTTGCACGCCCTCTTGGACGTGGTAAGATGGAAATCAAAGCACAGTGGGAACCACACAAGACTCTATGACGATCTCGGGTCAACAGACTACTCTGTACCAGTGTCACCAGAGAACTGCCATCTGACGTGAGGTATAATACCATCTGGGAGTTCTCGGCGAGTCCGTCCAGTGTACCCAGTCTCTACTGAGCACCCGTATATCATCTCTGATGTCAAACACCGATGGATATGGGATCATCCATCGCCTATCTGTATGGGTCGAGAAGGTATACGCTAGTCTACTCTGGTATATCGATGCCCCGTCTCGATACACCCTCGACTAAGGACTTTGAAGGATGTACTTATAGACTACCATGTCCCCACTAGTATGATCCGCATCACAGTCCAGGTAGTCAAGTACAGATCCTAAGGGCTTTACCAACATGTAACAGAGAGACAATCAGCATAGACGTTAAGGTAAAGAGTAACCAGATAGCATACTATCATGTCGAGCAAGAAAGTCCTCCCTATATATGTCCCAGCATCCACTACAATATACATCCTATGTACAGTAATGGCCTCTAGGGCATACATATAACTAACAATCTCCCACTTGCACTAGGGCCATCTGTAGCAGTGGTTGCAGTATCTCATACTCAACCATCCCATGAAAGTCTCTCTCTGGGAACAGGCCTTTGTGAGTGGATCCGCTGTGTTGTCCTCTGAGTCTACTCTCCAAACCTCGATCACCCTGGAGATCAACTATCTCCATGATCAGGCGATGCTGCCTTAGAATATGTCTGGATCACTGATGGGACGGACGTTCCTTGGCATAAGCCACAACTCCATTGTCTCACAATGGGAGGAACATAGTTCATCTCATGAACCAATATACATCTAAACAGCCTCTTTGGTAGCATCTTTAGTAGCGATGTATCCTGCTTTTATCGTCTAGTATGTCACGGTATCTAGCTTGGAACTCTTCCAACATACCGTCCCTTTACTGAGGTTAAAGACAATGCCTGTGACTGACACTCAGTCGTCTTTATCACCCTGGAACCATTCCAGTGATTCTCCCCAGGGTCGATTGATACCTTCTCACTACAACTAGTGAGAATCCTAACATCCATTTAGATCTATCTCATAGATCCAAAACCTAGGATTTAGTAGGTATCACTTTGATCCTATATGGAGAATCATTGTGATAAGCGGAGATTGATCGAGCGTAGCATAGGAAACTCCTTCCCCATCAAGAGTATGTCATCCACGTACTCTACGAGGATCGTCACCATACTCCCTACTACCTTTTTGTTTATACAAGGTTCATCTACCATTTTGATGATGTCAAACTCTTTAACTACTTCATCAAAACAGATGTTCCAACTCCGCGATGCCTGCTTTATCCTATAAAGCATCTTGCACACGTTTCCGCTGCTCCCACTGTTTACGAGACCCTCTGGCTGTGTACTTATAGACGTGCTCTAAATCATCATTTAGAAAAGCAGTCAAGACACCTAACCAGATATCGCAGTCATGGTATGTAGCCGTGGCAAGTAGGATCTGGATGGACTTAAGCATAGTCACTTGAAAAGGTTTCATCATGATCCACGCCTGGTCAATGACGAAAACCTTTAACAAGTCTAGCTTTGAAAGTCTCAACTCTTCCATGTACACCAAGTAATCTTCTCAAGATATACTTGCTCCTGATGGGGATTTAACCCTTCAGATCTTGCAGCTAAAGTCCATACTTTGCTGGTGTATAAGGATTCCATCTCAGATCACTAAACATCCAGCCATTCTTACAGAGTCTTACTCCTGATGGCCAGCTCGAAACTAGTTGGGTCATCATCTCATGATGCAATCCTCGCTCCCACTGTCATAGAGAAACCGAAGTATCTCTCAGGTGGGTGAGGAACCCTACTAGATCGGCGGAGAGGCCGAGGTTCGTTGGTAACTATTGAATTCTTTGGTTTTATCAAATCATCTGCTGTATTTTGTATAGCTGGAACCTTTCCAGTTCTACATAACCGATCTTGCCTCGAGCTTGTCCGGATTTTGCTTTTAGACATAGGCCGGACAACCCCAAATCTTAACAAGCTTAAGACATGGGCTCTTCCCTTTCCATATCATATATGGTAGGCTACTGATTTGATTCGAACCTTATTCAATAGGTATGCAGCTTCTCAAGTGCATAACTCCCTAAAGGAAATAGGTAACTCAGTAGTACTCATCATAGAGCACACCATATCATATAGGGTGTGATTGCTCCGCCCCGATATACCATCGTGCTATGGTGTATTCGGAGGAGTAATGCTGAGAGAGAATCTCATTCTACTTTAGAATAATCCAGGAATTCCGTGCTCAAGTATTCTCCTCCTTGATCACATCAAAGGACATAATACTTATACCCGTATTTTGGTTCTCTACTTCTAACTTATATTCTGTGAATATCTCAAAAGGTTCGGACTTGTGTTTCAACAGGAACATAGGTCTGAAACTCGAAAGATCATCAGAGAACGTAATGAAGTACAAAGAACCAGTCCTGGCATTTGTAGACAGGGGACCTAACATACATCAACATGTATCATCCCAAGAGTTCACTAACTCTTTCTCTGTTTCCAATAAACGGAGCTATGGTCATCTTATCTTTGTGACATGACTGGCGAGTTTCACAAGATGTAAATTCAAACTGATTTAAATATGCATCTAAATGTAACTCTAGCCAGTCGGGTCGCATTGATCTGACCTAGTCTACAATACCTCAAGAAGGATTCGTTCATTTCTGAACTCTTCCTCTTGTGTGTGTTCCATATACTTAGAACTGTAGTTTGATTTAGAACATTAATGCTTTTAGATAACGTGCCTGAACCGATCAACTTTTGATATAGGAAATGTTCAAAACATTATCCAACAATACAAAATTTTATCATTTCTTTACAGATAAAGAGACTGATATGATTTTGTATATCAGGTTCGGTATCTAATAACATTCGTTCAGAATCAATGTATTGGTAATACAGGGTGACAGTGACCAACAGACTTGGCTGCAACTCTTGCCCCGTTTTCTGCCTCATGAAACTTATCACCCGTTCTCAGTTCTCTACCTTTCTGTAGCCCTATGTAACAGATTACATATCTGGGATCCTGATCTGGTATCACATACCCAGGACGTAAAGGATACTGAGAAACAGTTCTGTATAATGAACACACCCGAAGATGATGCATCAGCATGCACTCTCTTCGTTTGGGCGGCACGGGAAATCTGGTATTCCCCAATTTCCTGCTCTGTCTTATAACAATTATAAGTTGGAGCGGGACCAACGTTCCCCAGCTCAGTATAACAAGCGGGTTCGGTCAATAATCCGTATTATTATCTTGATTAAGGCGTGATATGGTCGCTACCTGGAGAGAGAGAGAAGAAAACACTCAGCGTGCGCTCTGTCAAGAATAGATTGGTTTTTATTTTATCTAATCAGGATGGCTCCCACTGCTTTTTATCAAATCTTCCTTCAAACCCTAAAAGGAAAGACTAGCCGGGATTAATTACACACTACAAGTTCGCCAATCTTTCAGCCAGGCCAGTGTCGGTACTTTGAGGGAGGTCCCCCGTGCTTTCGCACGAACCTAATTAATGTAAACCTCGTTTTCCCAGAGGCGTAACCCCGTTGACACCTTTCTAGACACCTACTTGATCGGCTAATTGTAATGTATAAAACTCTCCCAGGAGTAACACTTACTCGCAGCGGGTATCGGGATCCAACTATCTCATAGAAGGTATGCAATCTCATTGCAAATCTCAACACTTGAAATTCCCGATAATATTTTGCCCCGAACGATCTATGACCTTGACAAGGTCAACAAACCATAGACCGCAAGTCAAGTTCTACCCGTCATTTCTTGATTGAATCAAACCCACCCGCACGACCCTTGACAAGGTCAACAAGGCCGCACGACTACCCTAACCCAATCTGCATCATATGCATAAGCAGATAAATACTGGTTAGCTACCGCACACTGCGCCTTGACAAGGTCAACAAACGCAGCACGAATACTAAACAGGATTTATCTGAAATGACGGAGGGCTACGACAGGTTTTTCTGAAAACCTATTGCGTAATGAACTTGATATCGTTGTAGAATCGAATGAATTTTGAAATGGAGTGTTTTTGAGGCTTTTCTAGTTTTGCTAAAGGAGTCACTCCCGGTGAAGGGATCGTCGGTCCTTTCCTCGTCGAATGAGGTGCGGGATATATCATATATATCACTGTGCAAAGCAAAAACTCTTAAAAGCAATCAAAAGACAAACCGAGTGTGTAGCATCTGCCAGTTATTGCTAAAGGAGTCACTCCCGGTGAAGGGATCTCGGTCCTTTCCTCATCGAATAAGGTGCAGGATATATCACATATACCGCTATGCAAAGCAAGAACTGTAGCTACCTGTTTTATTTTAAAATTCGATTCTACAACATCTTAGGTTTCTTTTATTTCATTAATCACATTAATGAAGTCCCATCATTTAAGTACCTAAACATCACAGATAGATATGACGTACACTTATGCCATCCGCATTCGCCTCGATGTCCCCTCGTGCACCGTTAGGTTAGGTAACTAACGACAGAGCAGGGCAGGGCTAGCACGGGTGTAAAACATAAGTAACATCTATATAATATATCATATATACTATATACTATATCCATTACAGAAACATCACATGATCTCATCACAGATATCGCAGCAGAATAAACATATGAAATATTGGATATACTAGGACGTCCGTGTTTTCAATACGAGCCAGTATAAAACACGGATTCCACGGTCGTGATGAATAGCCAAACCCACACCCCTAGACCCCTACGAGAGCGGCAAGCAACCCTACCAATTCTGGAGTTAGGAGACCCGGACTCGACTCCTCGAGTTGGTATCCCACTGGACTCCAGAACCCGGTTACTTGTGCTCCCCTCCTTGGGTCTATCCTAGTGCGGAAAAGTAAATAATATACAAACGGTGACACTCCCGCAACCTGGAAGCGCCCCAATAAAAGAATATTACATACAAGTTTTTACATGAATGAAAATGAAAAACACTCATCTCACATAAAAACCCCCGGCTATTCAAACACGACGATCCAATATAACATATCCAGCAACACATAACATCACATGTCATCAACGTAAGTAAATATGCATACCCCAATTGTCGTTGACATATAGCAACGAAACCGGCGATATCACATATTACACTTACGGTCACAGAAAAGAAAGTGTAAAACTACAACAGTTGGAATCCGCAACCTCCTCAGACATGGCATGCCTGACCAAATGAATTTCTTAGACATCGCATGCCTAACAATTATAAACCCCGCATTTTAGTCTCAAAATCGAAAACACTTTTCAATATCAAGTCGGGCAATTCAACAAGATTCCCGACAGCCTGATCGAATGCTCGTCGCAAACTTAAGTAGGCGGCCGCACCCCCGATACCGGCGACGAAGTGCACCAAGGCGGAACACCGCTACCGCGAGCACCCGGAGGGATGCTTTCGGCGACGGGGTTCTCCTACAGTCACTTGGTCGGGGCTATGGAGTGAGGCTGTCTATTAAGTTTACCCGGCGAGTATCCGCGTACGCTACGTGATTGCAACGGTCTTTTGATCACATCAAAATTCCGTGGCAACCGATCAAGTGAGACTAAACTGCTATGTTTATAACATTCATTTAGTTATCATATAACTCATTGTGAATTCCAATTATTGTATCCCATTCCAGATAAACAGAAAATGTTAAACTTTCCGATCGAACAATCGAACACCCAAGTTTTCCCGATTCAGATCAACACATGAAATAAGTCTAACAACATTCCGTTCGTGCCTCAGTACCAACGATCCAGCCGTAGAAGGGTCAAGCCAACGCCTCACATGTGGCACGCCGTACTACCCCAAACCCGAAGGTTCAAAGGGCAGTTCAAGACGGTCACATAATCGAGTTAAGGTTTGTGTCTTCTAGAGGGACCATCGCGTTACTTGCACTGAAAGGTTCCTAGGCACCCTAGTGGGTTCTCACAAGGCATCGAACATGCCAAATTAAAATTTTTGGTGCCGAGAAACCCTAGACTACGGATCTTTAGACTAGATGTTTAGGCGAAAAAGAAAGCAAGTTAACACTTAACTACTAGGATACGGATATACAACCTTTGTAGATCCGGATTTCCACCTCCACGGCTCCGCAACGTCATGTCCTCGCTGTCCATCATGAATCCTCGACTCGATCATCGGCTTCATCGGGAAAGCAAGCGGAATAGCTCGTCGGCTTTGTGTCAAAGACGATCTACGTCGAGGTTGCACAAACTCAAGCTCCGACTTCACAAACTTGTGAAACTTGTGAAGTAAACACCCAAAACAACTTGGCAAGAGGTAGAGGGTGAAGAAATAGGAGGTGGGTTCACTTTAGATTTGGATTTAACTCACTAGATCTCAACTTGCCATTTTTGTAGCAAGCTTGAAGAAGAAGAAGAAGATGAGCTCAAGAAATTAATATGATAAGTGTTGTTTTTTTAAAATAAATTTAAAAACAAATACTTATCATAACTTGAACTAGGGTTAAGTGTAGAGAATTAACCATGGTCACTAGGATGGGTTAGGGTTAAGCATGAAGATAAGGATGGTTGCTAAAGTCAAAGCTTCATGAAGCTTCAACAAATGACAAAGAAAGCCACCATTCTCATCTAATTCTTTTCCAAATAAATAAATAAATAAATAAATGAATATGCAAAACCCTAATTATCAAATTAACCATGGATTAATTCTATACACTTAACATAAAGATCAAGTATCATCAAACATGATACGGAAAAGTGCACGAAAGTATATCACATATACAATGTGCAATCCAAGTGAGAAAAATCCGTTTAAAGTGAACCAATACTAGTTAATGCAAAGTAATATATCAAATATATAATTATACATTAAATCATTAAATCAACACTTGATTCAATGATCCGGTCATGTCGCACATAACCGACTAGTATTCAATGCATCGATTTATCGAATCAATGATTCGATAACTAGGTCATATCGAATATAACCATTCGAAACATATGTCGCGAGAATGAAATGCGGTATCACATACACGCATTATTCTCGGTCCTGCACATATCTCATATGCGCTCCTATTTCGTTTCGCTTGAACCAGGAAACCTCTGTGTAGGACTCTAAAGACTCGTCAATACGCCGGTAGCAGATGATGATCATATCAAGCACCCACAAGCCGCAAGCGGTCTGCTAAACGTAACGGCCACCCGGGTATTGAGCGATCAGAAGATCGACGAGCTAGTCCGCTCACACTCCTGCGAATCCGACCAGTAACACTTACCATACAGTCAAGTCTCTTCGTCAGATACGTCGCATATCAAGTCTAGGGGTGGTATACGTCAGACCCCAATAACCCGATAAGTCGTGCTGATATGAGGCTCGTAACGGGTCGAGAAACTACTGGTAACACTTACCAGCAAATCTCTGATCAGCCCTGGCCAGGGACTTCCCTGTTACGGCCAATCGAGCACTACGCAACATCAACTCCCAATACCGGGAGAGACGAAACCCCTCCTATCGCTCATTGCCTCCATGTGATTCGGGACTGTACCCAAAGACCACCGTTTTGCACGCCCTCATGGACGTGGTAAGGTGGAGATCAAAGCACAGTGGGAATCACACAAGACTCTATGACGATCTCGGGTCTACAGACTAACCTGTACAAGTGTCACCTGAGAACTGCCATCTGACGTGAGGTATAATACCATCTGGGAGTTCTCGGCGAGTCCGTCCAGTGTACCCAGTTTCCACTGAGCACCCGTATACCATCTCTGATGTCAAACACCAATGGATATGGGATCATCCATCGCCCATCACATGGGTCGAGAAGCGTATACGCTAGTCTACTCTGGTAAATCGATGCCCCGTCTCGAGATACCCACGACTAGGGACCTTGAAGGATGTACTTATGGACTACCATGTTCCCACTAGTATGATCTGCATCATAGTCTAGGTAGTCAAGTACAAATCCTAAGGGCTTTACCAACATGTAACTATAAGACAGTATAAAGAGACTAGTGTACATGTTAAGATAAATGGCAACCAGATAGCATACTATCATGTCGAGCAAGAAAGTCATCTCTATATATGTCCAAGCATCCAATATAATATACATCATCTGTACAATACTGGCCTCTAGGGCATACATACAACTAACAATCTCCCACTTGCACTAGGGCCAGCTGCTGTAGTATCTCATACCGAGCATCCCGAAGAGTCTCTCAAACTGTATCTGGGGAATGGCCTTCGTGAGTGGATCCGCCGTGTTGTTCTTCGTGTCAACTCTCCTGACCTCGATCTCCCGGCGATCAACTATCTCCCGGATCAGGTGATACCGCCTCAGAATATGCCTGGACCGCTGATGGGACCTGGGTTCCTTGGCCAAAGCCACCGCTCCATTGTTATCGCAATACAAAGGTATTGGATGCTCAATGGATGGAACCACTCCAAGTTCAGTAATGAACTTCTTGATCCAGACAGCCTCTTTGGCAGCATCGTTGGCAGCGATGTATTCAGCCTCCATCGTCGAGTCTGCCACGGTTTCCTGCTTGGAACTCTTCCAGCTAACCGCCCCTCCGTAAAGGGTAAAGACAAAACCCGACTGTGACTTAGAGTCGTCCTTATCACTCTGGAAGCTCGAATCGGTAAAGGACTCCACTTGGAGTTCTCCGTTACCATACACCAAGAACATATCTCTAGTCCTTCGCAAGTACTTGAGAATGCTCTTCACAGCTGTCCAGTGACTCTCTCCAGGATCAGCTTGATACCTGCTCACTACACTTAGTGAGTATGCTACATCGGGTCTAGTACATAGCATCGCATACATGATATAGCCTACCGCCGAAGCATAGGGTATCCCTTGCATGCGAGCTCTCTCCAAATCAGTCTTGGAAGACATCTCTTTAGAGAGAGTGACTCCAGAGATCGTGGGCATGTTCCCACGCTTGGACTCTTCCATACTAAACCTCTTTAGTATGGTGTCAATGTACCTGGATTGGGACAATCCCAAAATCCGTTTGGATCTATCTCTATAGATCCTGATTCCCAATATGCAGGAGGCATCACCAAGATCTTTCATTGAGAATCTTTGTGATAAGAAGAGCTTGACCGATTGCAGCATAGGAATGTCATTTCCTATCAAGAGTATGTCGTCCACGTACAATACGAGGAATACAACCTTACTCTCTTCCACCTTCTTGTAGATACAAGGTTCATCTGGATTTTTGACGAAATCAAACTCTTTGATAACGACGTCAAAGCAGATGTTCCAACTCCGCGATGCTTGCTTTAATCCATAAATGGATTTAAGCAGCTTGCACACCTTCCCGCTGCTCCCACTGTCTACGAAGCCCTCTGGCTGAGTCATGTACACGCACTCTTCTAAATCACCATTTAGAAAGGCGGTCTTAACATCCATTTGCCAGATTTCGTAGTCATGAAAGGCAGCAATGGCAAGCATGATTCGGATGGATTTAAGCATAGCCACTGGAGAAAAGGTCTCGTCATAGTACACACCTGGTCTTTGACGAAAACCCTTTGCTACAAGTCTAGCTTTGAAAGTCTCTACTTTCCCATCTACACCAAGTTTCTTCTTAAAGATCCACTTGCTCCCAATGGGTTTTACCCCTTCAGGAGCAACTTCCAAAGTCCATACTTTGTTGGTGTACATGGAATCCATCTCGGACCGCATAGCATCCAGCCATTTCACTGAGTCCCCACTCGTGATGGCCTGCTCGAAGCTAGTTGGGTCATCATCCTCCATGATGCAATCCTCACTTCCACCATCAATGAGAAAACCATAGTATCTCTCAGGTGGACGAGAAACCCTACTAGATCAGCGGAGAGGCTGGGGTACGTCGGGCACCACTGAATCCTCTGGTTCTACTAAATTGTCAGTTGCAGTTTGTGGTGCTGGAACCTCTTCCAGTTCTACCTCTTTGCCATTAGTTTCTTTTGCAAGAAATTCCCTTTCCAAAAAGGTGGCATGTTGAGCAACAAACACTCTTTGTTCCTCAGCTTGGTAGAAAAAATATCCTTGAGAATTCTTAGGATATCCCACAAACTTGCAAAGGACTGATCGTGCCTCGAGTTTGTCCGGATTTTGCTTTTTGACATAGGCCGGACAACCCCATATCTTAATTCGCTTAAAATATGGTCTCTTCCCACTCCATATCTCATATGGTGTGGTAGGTACAGATTTAGACGGAACCAGATTCAATAGGTATATGGCTGTCTCAAGCGCATACCCCCAAAAGGAAATAGGTAACTCAGCATTACTCATCATTGAACGCACCATATCTAATAGGGTGCGATTCCATCGTTCCGATACACCGTTGTGCTGTGGTGTATAAGGAGGAGTAAGCTGAGAGAGAATCCCATTCTCTTTTAGATAATCCAGGAATTCACTGCTTAAGTATTCACCTCCTCGATCAGATCGAAGAATTTTAATACTTTTGCCCGTTTGGTTCTCTACCTCGTGCTTATATTCTTTGAATTTCTCAAAAGCTTCAGACTTGTGTTTCAACAGGAACACATGCCCGTATCTAGAGAGATCGTCAGTGAATGTAATGAAGTAGGAAGAACCATTTCTGGCATGTGTAGACATTGGACCGCATACATCACTATGCACCAGTCCCAAGAGTTCGGTAACTCTTTCTCCGTGTCCTTTAAACGGAGTTTTGGTCATTTTTCCTTTGAGACATGAATGGCAAGTGTCATAAGATGATAACTCGAATGAATTCAAATATCCATTCTTATGCAACTTAGCTAGTCGTGTCTCATTGATATGGCCAAGTCTACAGTGCCACAAGAAGGATTCGTTCATTTCTGAGCTTTTCCTTTTGTGTGTGTTTTGTATATTGAAGACTGTATTTTGATTGAGAATGAATATGCCATTATGTAGCGAGCCTGATGCAATCAACCTTTGATCGAGGAATATGTTCATAACATTATCCTTTACTACAAAATTATAACCTTCTTTACTCAATAAAGAAACTGATATAATGTTGCACATCATGTTCGGTATATAATAGCACTCATTCAGGACTAGTGTATCACCATTTGGTAATACTAGGTGATATGTGCCAACTGCTTTGGCTGCAACATTTGCCCCATTCCCTACATGAACGGAATGTTCACCTTTTCTCAGTTCTCTACCTTTTCGCAGCCCATGTAACATCTTACATATGTGGGATCCTGACCCAGTATCTAATACCCAGGACGTAGGGTGAACTGAGAAACAGTTCTCAATGACAAACACACCCGAAGATGATGCATCAACATGCATGTTCTCCGTTTGGGCGGTGTGAGAATCCAGATATTCTCCTGTTTCCTGTTCAGTCTTATAACACTTATAAGACAGAACGGGTTCAACGTTCCCCTGCACAGTATAACATGCGGGTTCGGTCAATACATCCATATTATTATCTTGATTAAGGCATGAAATGGTCGCTACCTGGAGAGAGAGAGAAGAAAAACACTTTAGCGTATGCTCGTGCAAGATCAGATTGGTTATTATCTTATCTAATCAGGATGGCTCCCACTGCTTTTTTATCAAATCTTCCTCCAAACCCTAAAAGGAAAGACTAGCCGGGATTAATTACACACTACAAGTTCGCCAATCTTTCAGCCAGGCCAGTGTCGGTACTTTGAGGGAGGTCCCCCGTGCTTTCGCACGAACCTAATTACTGTAAACCTCGTTTTCCCAGAGGCGTAACCTCGTTAACACCTTTCTAGACACCTACTTGATCGGCTAATTGCACTGTGTAAAACTCTCCCAGGAGTTACTCTTACTCGCAGCGGGTATCGGGATCCAACTATCTCATAGAAGGTATGCAATCTCATTGCAAATTTCAACACTTGAAATTCCCGATAATATTTTGCCCCAGGCGATCTATGACCTTGACTGAGTCAACAAACCATAGACCGCAAGTAAAGTTCAACCCGTCATTTCCTGATTGAATTAAACCCACCCGCACGACCCTTGACTAAGTCAACAAGGCCGCACGACTACCCTAATCCAATCTGCATCATATGCACAAACAGATAAATAGTAATTAGCTACCGCACACTACGCCTTGACTGAGTCAACAAACGCAGCACGAATACTAACTATTACTTATCTGAAATGACGGAGGGCTACGTTAGGTTTTTAAGAAAACCCTTTGCGTAATGAACTTTATATCGTTGTAGAATCAAATAAAGTTTTGAAATGGAGTGATTTTGAGGCTTTTCTAGTTTTGCTAAAGGAGTCACTCCCGGTGAAGGGATCTCGGTCCTTTCCTCGTCGAATGAGGTGCGGGATATATCATATATATCGCTGTGCAAAGCAAAAACCCAAAAGCAGTCAAAAGCAAACCGAGTGTGTAGCATCTGCCAGTTATTGCTAAAGGAGTCACTCCCGGTGAAGGGATCTCGGTCCTTTCCTCGTCGAATGAGGTGCGGGGTATATCATATATACCGCTATGCAAAGCAAAAACTGTAGCTACCTGTTTTATTTAAAATCTGATTCTACAACATCTTAGGTTTCTTTTCTTTCATTAATCACATTAATGAAGTCCCATCATTTAATACCTAAACATCACAGATAGATATGACGTACACTTATGCCATCCGCATTCGCCTCGATGTCCCCTCGTGCACCGTTAGGTTAGGTAACTAACGACAGAGCAGGGCAGGGCTAGCGCGGGTGTAAAACATAAGTAACGTCTATATAATATATCATATATACTATATACTATATCCATCACAGAATCACATCACAGATATCGCAGCAGAATAAACATATGAAATATTGGATATACTAGGACGTCCGTGTTTTTAATACGAGCCAGTATAAAACACGGATTCCACGGTCGTGATGAATAGCCAATCCCACACCCCTAGACCCCTACGAGAGCGGCAAGCAACCCTGCCAATTCTAAGGTTAGGAGACCCGGACTCGACACCTCGAGTTGGTCTCCCACTGGACCCCAGAACCCGGTTACTTGTGCTCCCCTCCTTGGGTCTATCCTAGTGCAGAAAAGTAAATAATATACAAAGGGTGACAACTCCCGCATCCTGGAAGTGCCCCGAATAAAAGAATATTACATACAAGTTTTTACATGAATGAAAATGAAAAACACTCATCTCACATAAAAACCCCCGGCTATTCAAATACGACGATCCAATATAACATATCCAGCAACACATAACAACACATGTCATCAACGTAAGTAAGTATGCATACCCCAATTATCGTTGACGTATAGCAACGAAACCGGCGATATGAACATACTACACTTACGGTCACAGAAAAGAAAGTGTAAAACTACAACAATTGGAATCCGCAATCTCTTTAGACATCACATGCCTAACAGTTATAAATCCCGCATTTTAGTCCCATCATCGAAAACTCTTTTCGATATCTTTTGAAACTAAACTGCTAGATCTATAACATTCATCCAGTTATCTCATAACCTTTTGTGAATTCCAATTATTGTATCCAATTCCGGATAAATAGAATATATCAAACTTTCCGATCGAACTTTCGAACACCCAAGTTTTCCCGACACCGATCAACACATGAAATAGGTTCAAAGACATTCACTTCATACCTCAGTACCAACGGTCCAGCCGTAGAAGGGTCAAGCCAACGCCTCACATGTGGCACGCCGTACTGCCCCAAACCCGAAGGTTCAAAGGGCAGTTCAAGACGGTCACATAATCGAGTTAAGGTTTGTGTCTTCTAGAGGGACCATCGCGTTACTTGCACTACTCAGAACGTCTTTTAACCACACAATAATCCAACACTTGGATATTTTGGCAGGGGAAAACCTGGGTATTTTTATCCGGTCGAACTCTTTAACATATTCTACAGTTATCTGGAAAAACACTTAGACAAAATTTGATATTCCGATCGAATCCATCGATTCCCAATATAACTCCAGAGCACTCAACCCTTAAATTAATTTAAAAATATCCATAAAACTCACAAGAATTTATCAGGTATTACTGTGCAAAAATAATGGGATGACGTCACTGTTTGACCGCGGAAGGGCGGCATAAAGCATGCTTCTGCCGCGCTTCCGCGGCTGAATGAACAGTTGATGGGATCGTTTTGCACAGTAATGCTTAGAATTCTATGCTGAATTTTTTAGACATTTTAAATATTGAAAAATCCCAGATTTATGAAAATGTCCAGAGAGCTCTAAAATTCTAGGGTTTCGAGTTCGTTCGGACTTCAAACGTCGTCGGGACTTCGCCTAAGGCTCTAGCTAGGCTCTGATACCAGTGAAAGGTTCCTAGGCACCCTAGTGGGTTCTCACAAGGCATCGAACATGCCAAATTAAAATTTTTGGTGCCGAGAAACCCTAGACTACGGATCTTTAGACTAGATGTTTAGGCGAAAAAGAAAGCAAGTTAACACTTAACTACTAGGATACGGATATACAACCTTTGTAGATCCGGATTTCCACCTCCACGGCTCCGCAACGTCATGTCCTCGCTGTCCATCATGAATCCTCGACTCGATCATCGGCTTCATCGGGAAAGCAAGCGGAATAGCTCGTCGGCTTTGTGTCAAAGACGATCTACGTCGAGGTTGCACAAACTCAAGCTCCGACTTCACAAACTTGTGAAACTTGTGAAGTAAACACCCAAAAAAACTTGGCAAGAGGTAGAGGGTGAAGAAATAGGAGGTGGGTTCACTTTAGATTTGGATTTAACTCACTAGATCTCAACTTGCCATTTTTGTAGCAAGCTTGAAGAAGAAGAAGAAGATGAGCTCAAGAAATTAATATGATAAGTGTTGTTTTTTTAAAATAAATTTAAAAACAAATACTTATCATAACTTGAACTAGGGTTAAGTGTAGAGAATTAACCATGGTCACTAGGATGGGTTAGGGTTAAGCATGAAGATAAGGATGGTTGCTAAAGTCAAAGCTTCATGAAGCTTCAACAAATGACAAAGAAAGCCACCATTCTCATCTAATTCTTTTCCAAATAAATAAATAAATAAATAAATAAATAAATGAATATGCAAAACCCTAATTATCAAATTAACCATGGATTAATTCTATACACTTAACATAAAGATCAAGTATCATCAAACATGATACGGAAAAGTGCACGAAAGTATATCACATATACAATGTGCAATCCAAGTGAGAAAAATCCGTTTAAAGTGAACCAATACTAGTTAATGCAAAGTAATATATCAAATATATAATTATACATTAAATCATTAAATCAACAATTGATTCAATGATCCGGTCATGTCGCACATAACCGACTAGTATTCAATGCATCGATTTATCGAATCAATGATTCGATAACTAGGTCATATCGAATATAACCATTCGAAACATATGTCGTGAGAATGAAATGCGGTATCACATACACGCATTATTCTCGGTCCTGCACATATCTCATATGCGCTCCTATTTCGTTTCGCTTGAACCAGGAAACCTCTGTGTAGGACTCTAAAGACTCGTCAATACGCCGGTAGCAGATGATGATCATATCAAGCACCCACAAGCCGCAAGCGGTCTGCTAAACGTAACGGCCACCCGGGTATTGAGCGATCAGAAGATCGACGAGCTAGTCCGCTCACACTCCTGCGAATCCGACCAGTAACACTTACCATACAGTCAAGTCTCTTCGTCAGATACGTCGCATATCAAGTCTAGGGGTGGTATACATCAGACCCCAATAACCCGATAAGTCGTGCTGATATGAGGCTCGTAACGGGTCGAGAAACTACTGGTAACACTTACCAGCAAATCTCTGATCAGCCCTGGCCAGGGACTTCCCTGTTACGGCCAATCGAGCACTACGCAACATCAACTCCCAATACCGGGAGAGACGAAACCCCTCCTATCGCTCATTGCCTCCATGTGATTCGGGACTGTACCCAAAGACCACCGTTTTGCACGCCCTCATGGACGTGGTAAGGTGGAGATCAAAGCACAGTGGGAATCACACAAGACTCTATGACGATCTCGGGTCTACAGACTAACCTGTACAAGTGTCACCTGAGAACTGCCATCTGACGTGAGGTATAATACCATCCGGGAGTTCTCGGCGAGTCCGTCCAGTGTACCCAGTTTCCACTGAGCACCCGTATACCATCTCTGATGTCAAACACCAATGGATATGGGATCATCCATCACCCATCACATGGGTCGAGAAGCGTATACGCTAGTCTACTCTGGTAAATCGATGCCCCGTCTCGAGATACCCACGACTAGGGACCTTGAAGGATGTACTTATGGACTACCATGTTCCCACTAGTATGATCTGCATCATAGTCTAGGTAGTCAAGTACAAATCCTAAGGGCTTTACCAACATGTAACTATAAGACAGTATAAAGAGACTAGTGTACATGTTAAGATAAATGGCAACAAGATAGCATACTATCATGTCGAGCAAGAAAGTCATCTCTATATATGTCCAAGCATCCAATATAATATTCATCATCTGTACAATACTGGCCTCTAGGGCATACATACAACTAACATGCACTACTTAGAACGTCGTCAAACTGTGGAAAAATCCAACACTTGGAAATTTCCCAACAGGGGAAAAGTTGGGTATTTATATCCGGTCGAACTTTTTAACATATTCTAAGATTTATCCGGAAAGCCACATAGACAAAATTTGATACCCCGATCGAAACACCGAATCCCCAAATCAACTCAGAAAAATTCAACTCTTGAAAAAATATTAAAAATACCCAGGAAGACCAACACTGGAAACTAGGAGTTACTGTGCAAAAATCGTCTCACAAAACGACAAAACCGCCGCGCTTGCGCCGCACAAGCTAGGCTTGTGCCGCGGAAGCGCGGCGCTTTAAGGGAATTAGGGTTACGAATTGCACAGTTATTCTTAGATTTTCCTGCATGTTTTTCTGGATATTTTTAATACTGAAAAATCCCTGTTTTTAAAAATTGTACAGAGAGCAATATTGGTTCGGGGCTTCGGGTTCGTTCGGACTTCAATTTCCGTCTGGACTTCGCCTAAGGCTCTAGCTAGGCTCTGATACCACTGCAGGGTTCCTAGGCACTCTAGTGAGGTCTCCCAAGCCATCAACCATGGCAATTTCAAAAATTATGGTGCCTACAAACCCTAAAGTACGGATCGATAACTAGATGTCTAGGCGAACAAGAACTAGTTAACAATTAACTACTGAGAATACGGAAATACAACCTTTGTAGATCCGGTCCTCCACCTCCACGGCTCCGCAACGGGGTCGTCTCCGCTGTCCAAATCAAATCTGGGCTCTAAGATCGGCTTCGTCGGAGAATGGGCAAGCTAGGTCGTCGATGTCCATGCCGAAGATGATCTACGTCGAGGCATCGATGAATCAAGCTCCACCTTCACCAAACCCTAAAATCTTGTGAAGGAAACACACTCTACTACTTGGCAAGAGGTAGAGGATGAAGAAATAGGAAGTGGGTTAACTTTAGAATTGGATTTCTCACTCATTTCCAACAATCACCATTGATGGACTTCAAGCTTCTTCACTTGAAGCATGAAGAAGAAGAAGAAAGATATTATGATAAGTTATTAGAAAATAAAAAGAAAATGAATTCTTATCATAATTCTAACCATGGTCAAGTGTAGAGAATGAATCATGGTTAGTGTGAATGGTTAGGGTTAAGGATGAGATAAGTATGGTTGACTTTATCAAAGCTTCATGAAGCTTCAACTAAACTCCAAATCTAGCAACCATTCTTTTCTCTTTTCTTTTTATTTTCCAAAGTGAATAAACAAATAAATAAATGAATAAATAAGTAATGGAAAATAAAACCCTAATCATTCTTTTAACCATGGTTTATTCTTTGCACTTAACCAAGTAAACTTGTATCATCAAACATGATACAATCAAGTGCACAAAATCATATCGCATATGTAATGTGCACACCCGAGCGAGAAAATCCATCTTAAGTAAACCGATACTAGTTGATGCAAAGCAATATATCAAATATATAAATATGCATTAAATCATTAAATCAACACTTGATTCAATGATCCGGTCATGCGCACATAACCGACTGGTATCAAATATATCGGCTTATCGAATCAACGCTTGAATCGATAACTAGGTTATATCGCATACAACCATTCGATATATTTATCGCGAGAATAGAATACGGTATCACATACACGCATTATTCTCGGTCCCGCACATATCTCATATGCGCTCCTATTTCATTTCGCTTGAACCAGGAAACCTCTGTGTAGGACTCTAAAGACTCGTCAATACGCCGGCAGCGGATGATGATCATATCAAACATCCACAAGCCGCAAGCGGTCTGCTAAACATAACGGCCACCCGGGTATTGAGCGATCTGAAGATCGACGAGCAAGCCCGCTCACACTCCAGTGAATCCGACCAGTAACACTACCGTACAGTCCGGTCTGATCGTCTGATATGTCGCATATCTCGCCTAGGGGTGGTAAACGTCAGACCCCAATAGCTCAATAAGTCGTGTCGATATGAGGCTCATAACGGGTCGAGAAACTACTGGTAACACTTACCAGCAATTCTCTGAGCAGCCCTGGCCAGGGACTTCCTGTTATAGCCGATCGAACACAGTGCAACATCAACCCCCATATACCGGGAGAGACGAATCCCCTCCTATCGCTCATTGCCTCCATGTGACTCGGGACTGTACCTAAAAACCACCGTTTTGCACGCCCTCTTGGACGTGGTAAGATGGAAATCAAAGCACAGTGGGAACCACACAAGACTCTATGACGATCTCGGGTCAACAGACTACTCTGTACCAGTGTCACCAGAGAACTGCCATCTGACGTGAGGTATAATACCATCTGGGAGTTCTCGGCGAGTCCGTCCAGTGTACCCAGTCTCTACTGAGCACCCGTATATCATCTCTGATGTCAAACACCGATGGATATGGGATCATCCATCGCCCATCTGTATGGGTCGAGAAGGTATACGCTAGTCTACTCTGGTATATCGATGCCCCGTCTCGATACACCCTCGACTAGGGACTTTGAAGGATGTACTTATAGACTACCATGTCCCCACTAGTATGATCCGCATCACAGTCCAGGTAGTCAAGTACAGATCCTAAGGGCTTTACCAACATGTAACAGAGAGACAATCAGCATAGACGTTAAGGTAAAGAGTAACCAGATAGCATACTATCATGTCGAGCAAGAAAGTCCTCCCTATATATGTCCCAGCATCCACTACAATATACATCCTATGTACAGTAATGGCCTCTAGGGCATACATATAACTAACAGATTTAAAACTAGTTAACACGATATTAAAGAACTTGTTAGGGTTAGGTCTAAGGTAGGGTTGATAAGATCAATATTGTCACCTCTTTCAATGCCGTTTGATTAAAGCTTTTTAGAAATTATAACAATTATTAGCAAAGGGGATTAGGATGATTGGGAAGAAACGTAGTTTCTTCCTCTAGATCCTTGTCCGTCCTTTCCTATTAATTGATACAACCTTCATGGACGTCATGTATGTCCGGCCCTTTATACTACGGTTCACCGTTACCTTGTAGGTAGGGTGCCGTAGGGAGCGGATCATGCATGCGTGCATGAAGTTCTAGTTATAAAAATGTATTGGCATTGACGGAGGTGAGAGATATTCATCTCTCACTCCTTATCTTAGACCTAACCCTAACAAGCGAGGGTTTTACTCGCTCATTAGGGGAATTGCTAAAAATGACATTTTCTTTTTTTTTATTATGTTTTAATGTGTGCTGTAAAAATTATCACTTATCTACTACAGATTAAAAAGAACTATACTAGTTAACTAAGGCAAGTATTAAGATTACTCTACTGCAATAAGTATACTAGCTAGGGCAAGAAAAGGACTAACACTAAGGCATGAAAATAAAGAACACTTACAAAATGATGCTCTTGATCTCTCAACAATTCTGATTTTATTGATTGAAAAGAAGCATAGCCTTTTTTACAGATTTGTGAGTACAATTTATAAGCAAACAGTGAAGCTAGGGTTACAGACTCTCGCAGAGGTGCAATTACAGATTTGCCCCCTAAAAATCCCAATACCCGCACCGTCGCACCGACACAAGAAGTCGATGCCAACACGGGCACCATACGGCCGCGGAACCGCGGCATGAGTGGGGTTTGGGCCGCAGTTCCGCGGCCCTTAGGTGGGTTCATTCCACCAATTTTCCTGGGGTCCTCTAATGTGGTCTGGGCTTGTCATTTATGCATCCCATTTTTCTGTCTAGCTTCTTACTCTTCTCCAGATCTTCAGTGAAGATTTGTATTTTAAACGTTTCACTTTGACATGCGTTGCCTTGCACCTATGTGAACAAGGCTTGACTGGGATCCGTCTAATTGTTGGTTAAAAGTCCCTTTTCTGTCTCAACTTTCGTCTTCTTCACTGTATTCGCTCTAAAAGCCTGTATCCTGTAACATGCAACAAACGTGTGTCAAGAGTACCTGTTTACTTATAAAATGAATAAGAATGGGACGTATGAATTGCAATGATATGGTATGAACAAGCACATATGTGATATGTGCGGGACTGAGATTGATACGAGTATGAGATACTGTATTGTATTTGTTGGATATATGTATGCCCTAGAGGCCATTATATGGCTCGACGGGAGTTGTGACAGGTTCGCTTGTTTTCTCCTGATCGCTCAATACACGGGTAGTAGCTGACCTCTTGCGGCTTGGGGTGCTTGATATGATCATCACCCACTGCCGGCGTATTGACGAGTCTTAGAGTCCCACAATAGAGTTACCAAGTCCAGGCGAAATGATGTGGTGCGCATATGAGATATGCGCGGGGACCCGATTAAATGCGTGTATATGATACTGTATCTTAATCGGGCAGTATGCTATTGGTCGGGTCGTATGTGATATGACCGGTTTGCTAAATCAAGTGTTGATTTATCATTGACCATAAACTTTTTCACTTTAAACCCTTCTTGTCTTTTGTTGTATGCATGCATGTATGCACTTATTCTCATTCATGCACATATGGATGTGCATGCACAAATACATGCATGCATAATTCTATCATGGTTGTTGATATAGTAGATGGTGGCAATATAAGACTCACACCTTAATAAATATGTTGATATTTATATTTGGAAATGGAAATTATTATCATGCTTGATTATTTTATTCACCCACTAACCTTTGTATTAACCTTGAGTTAATTTCCATGGCCATTATGCATCCAAAAGAAAATATCTAGATATTTATTAACTTGAGTTAAGAGTGAGAAGAAGAAAATATATATATTTTTTCTTTTCTCATTCTTATCTTATCTTTATCATTATCTCTTGAGCTCTCATTAGCCATCATCTTCTTCCTCCTCTCTCTTGCTCTCTAGCTTTCATTTGTGAGCAAAAGAGTGATCAAGTTAGGGTTTTGAAGTGAGAAAACAAACCACATCACCATTCTACACTACTCTTGCCCATTTGTTTAGAGCGTTGAGTTCTACTTTTTCTCTTGATCAAGTGGAGCTTCTAGCTTGGACAAAGAGGACTCCGGGTGGATCGTCGTGGACCTAGAGGATCTCAAGCGAGTTTCTTTCAACTCTCAAGTGGTCAAAGAGTCTAGCGTAGGGAGCTACAAAGGTTGTAATTCTCAAGCCCTAGCCTTTATTCTACTTGTGATTGTGTTAAAGTTTAGTGTTACCCTAGCTTTTCTAGTATGATCCTTAGGATGTTTTCTTTAGCACCATATAATTTTTAATATGGCATGTGTGATGCTACCAAACCCTTGTAGTGGTGCTGTAGAAAAACCTTCATGGTATCAGAGCCAAACTAGAAGCCTAGACGATGTTACGACAATACGAAAACGAAAACTTCCGCAAAAATAAGAAATTAGAAACCCTTGAAAATGCTCTCTGTAAAAATTTTAAAAAGTGGCCTGAAAATTATTTAAACAGTTGCAAAGTGGCATTTAGGATGATGTAAGAACACAGGTGCAATATGAAGGGAGGGCTCGGATTTGGCCGGCGAGCAAGCCAAAAATTCTGGCGTCGCCGACCCATTGTGCTCCTCACCATCTCGTTTGCTCCAGTGTTCTGTAAATTATGATCTGAGGTTTCTAGTATTGTTTGGTTGTCCAGAATTGTATGTGATGTAAGTTTGGTATTGGGCAATTTGTGGAATAGTTCGCATTCGTATTTTTATAGCATTGTATTGGTAACGTTGGCGACGTTAAACAGGTCGATCGAATTATCAAACACTCGTATTTTCCAGGTTGAACGTACTCGATAACTAATGCAGGTTCCTATGGACCATCTAGACGAAAGTAACCCTAACTCGAGATGTGACCACCAAACTACGACTGAACCTTAGGGTTTACCACAGTTAGTGGCGCCACAAATGAGGCTTGGGTCTGCCCTTCTACGGTTAGTCCATTAAATACTATGGCATAGATTTTGGGTATTGTTTAACGGTGCTCAAGTGTTGAGCTTGCTGGGAAATGCGGGTGTTCGTTAATTCGATCGAAGGGTTTAACATCGCCCAATAGTATGTGATACTTGTTTCTGCAACCGTAAGCGTAGTATACGTATCACCGGTTTCGTTGATATATGTCAACGGCAATTGGGGTACGCATACTTGCTTACGTTGATGACATGTGATGTTATGTGTTGATGTATTATGATGTATAGGATTGTCGTGATCGAATAGCCGAGGGGTTTTATGTGAGATGAGAGTTTTACTTTTCATTCATGTAAAATTCATTTGTAATGTAATATTCTTTTATTTGGGGCACTTCCGGGTTGAGGATGATGTTTCCATTGTTGTATATTATTTACTTTTCCGCATTAGGATAGACCCAAGGTGGAAAGCACAAGTGACCGGGTTCTAGAGTCCAGTGGGAGACCATATCGAGGAGTCGGGACCGGGTCTTCTAACTCTAGAATTGGTAGGGTCGCTTGCCGCTCTCGTAGGGGTCTATGGTGTGGGATTGGCTATTCATCACGACTGTGGAATCCGTATTTTCTATTGTTGGCTAAATACTAAATACGGACGTCCTAATATATCCTATATTATCATATCTGTGTTTCTGCTGCCTATATTCTATGATGTGATCGCTTAATATATCTGAGACGAATGCTATATTATATATAAGATATATAAAAGATGTTGCTTATGTTTTACACCCGCACTAGTCCCATCCCGGTATGCCGTTAGTTAAGTAACCTAACGGTGCATAACGGAACATTGCGGCGAATGCGGATGGCATAAGCGTACGTTGTATTTTTGTTTCTTTTCTGTGATTGGCTTAAGGACTTAAATGATGGGACTACATTAATATGATTAATGTAAAGAAAATAAACCTAAAAAGATGTTGTAGAATCGGATTTGAAAACCACTCGGCTTTTTATGAAAAAGCTACATTTCAAAACTGCGGAGCTTAAGACACTCCTTTTGAAAACCATTTGATTCTACGATGATATCAAGTTCAAAGCGTTAAAGATTTTCTTAAAAATCATCCACAGCCCTCCGTCATTTTAGGAAGTAGAGTACTTAGTATTCGTGCTACGTTTGTTGACCTTAGCCAAGGCGTAGTGTACGGTAGCTAAGTGATGTCTTCCTACAATGCATATGATGCAGATTAATTGAGACGGGCATGTGACTTTGTTGACCTTAGCCAAGGGTCATGTGAACGGGTCTAATTAATCAAGAAATGACGGGTTGAACTTGACTAGTGCTTGTGATTTTTTGACCATAGCCAAGGTCATGAGTGCTTGGGGTAAAAACCACATCGGGAGTTTCAAGAGTTGAAATTTGCAATGAGATTGCATACCTTCCATATGATGGTTGGATCCCGATCCCACTGTGGGCAATAGTTTGTAGGATTCCTAGGCACACTATAGAGGTCTCACAAGGCATCAACCATGCCAATTTCAAATTTTATGGGTGCCGAGAAACCCTAATACGGATAGTCGACTAGAAATTTAGGCGAAACAGTAAACTAGTTAACAACTTAACTAAAAGAAAAGAGCTACAACCTTTGTAGATCCGGTTATCCACTTCCTTAGCTCCATGTAGTCATCCTCTCGCTGTCCGTCTCGAATCCCGGACTCAAGCATCGGCTTCATCGGAGAAATGGGCGGGCAAGGTCGTCGGCTTCGTGCCGAAGAAGATCTACGTCGAGGCATCACAAGTTCAAGCTCCAACTTCACCAAATTGTGAAACTTGTGAAGAAAACACCCAAAACAACTTGGCAAGAGGTAGAGGATGAAGAAATAGGAGGTGGGTTCACTTTAGAATTGGATTTCTCACTTTAGAACTCAAGTTGCCATTGCTGGAATCTTATTTTCTTTCTTGAAGAAGAAGGAGAGAATGAAGATAGAATATGATAAAAGTATATCCATAAAAGAAAATAAATTAATACTTATCATATCCTAACTAAGGTTAAGTGTAGAGAATAGACCATGGTAAGTGGGAATGGTTAGGGTTAAGCATGAAGACAAAATGGTCTCTTTAGTCAAAGCTTCATGAAGCTTCAACAAGCTTCATGATAAAGAAAACCATTTTGTTTTCTTTTATCTAATTAAATATAAATAAAGAATGGATAAATAAATGAGTGAATATATCAAAACCCTGATCATTACACAACCATGGTTTAATCTTTACACAAAACACAAGTTAGCATGCAACATCAAACATGATACAATCAAGTGCACAGAAAATATATCACATATACAATGTGTGAACTTCAAGTGAGAAAATCCATTTAAAGTGAACCAATACTAGTTAATGCAAAGTAATATATCAAATATAATTATACATTAAATCATTAAATCAACATTTGATTCAATGATCCGGTAACTAGGTCGCATATAACCGACTAGTATCGAATGTATCGATTTATCGAATCAATGATTCGATAACTAGGTCATATCGCATACAACCAATCGAAACATTCATCGCGAGAATGAAATGCGGTATCACATACACGCATTATTCTCGGTCCCGCACATATCTCATATGCGCTCCTATTTCGTTTCGCTTGAGCCAGGAAACCTCTGTGTAGGACTCTAAAGACTCGTCAATACGCCGGTAGCAGATGATGATCATATCAAGCACCCACAAGCCGCAAGCGGTCTGCTAAACGTAACGGCCATCCGGGTATTGAGCGATCAGAAGATCGACGAGCTAGCCCGCTCACACTCCTGTGAATCCAACCAGTAACACTTACCGTACAGTCCGGTCTGTTCGTCTGATATATCGCATATCAAGTCTAGGGGTGGTATACGTCAGATCCCAATAACCGATAAGTCGTGCCGATGTGAGGCTCATAACGGGTCGAGAAACTACTGGTAACACTTACCAGCAAATCTCTGATCATCCCTGGCCAGGGACTTCCCTGTTACGGCCAATCGAGCACAGCGCAACATCAACCCCCAATACCGGGAGAGACGAAACCCCTCCTATCGCTCTTTGCCTCCATGTGACTCGGGACTGTACCCAAAGACCACCGTTTTGGATGCCCTCATGGACGTGGTAAGTTGCAGATCAAAGCACAGTGGGAATCACACAAGACTCTATGACGATCTCGGGTCTACAGACTAACCTGCACAAGTGTCACCTGAGAACTGCCATCTGACGTGAGGTATAATACCATCTGGGAGTTCTCGGCGAGTCCGTCCAGTGTACCCAGTCTCCACTGAGCACCCGTATACCATCTCTGATGTCAAACACCAATGGATATGGGATCATCCATCGCCCATCTCATGGGTCGAGAAGCGTATACGCTAGTCTACACTGGTATATCGATGCCCCGTCTCGATACACCCACGACTAGGGACCTTGAAGGATGTACTTATGGACTACCATGTCTCCACTAGTATGATCTGCATCATAGTCCAGGCAGTCAAGTACACATCCTAAGGGCTTTATCAACATGTAACTATAAGACAGTTTAAAGAGACAAGTGTACATGTTAAGATAAAGAGCAACCAGATAGCATACTATCATATCGAGCAAGAAAGTCATCTCTATATATGTCCAAGCATCCAATATAATATACATCATCTATACAATACTGGCCTCTAGGGCATACACACAACTAACAATCTCCCACTTGCACTAGGGCCAGCTGCTGTAGTATCGCATACCGAGCATCCCGAAGAGTCTCTCAAACTGTATCTGGGGAATGGCCTTCGTGAGTGGATCCGCCGTGTCGTTCTTCGTGTCAACCCTCCTGACCTCGATCTCCCGGCGATCAACTATCTCCCGGATCAGGTGATACCGCCTCAGAATATGCCTGGATCGCTGATGGGACCTAGGTTCCTTGGCCAAAGCCACCGCTCCATTGTTATCGCAATACAAAGGTATTGGATGCTCAATGGATGGAACCACTCCAAGTTCAGTAATGAACTTCTTGATCCAGACAGCCTCTTTGGCAGCATCGTTGGCAGCGATGTATTCAGCCTCCATCGTCGAGACTGCCACGGTTTCCTGCTTGGAACTCTTCCAGCTAACCGCCCCTCCGTAAAGGGTAAAGACAAAGCCCGACTGCGACTTAGAGTCGTCCTTATCACTCTGGAAGCTCGAATCGGTAAAGGACTCCACTTGGAGTTCTCCGTTACCATACACCAAGAGCATCTCTTTAGTCCTTCGTAAGTACTTGAGAATGCTCTTTACAACTGTCCAGTGACTCTCTCCAGGATCAGCTTGATACCTGCTCACTATACTTAGTGAGTATGCTACATCGGGTCTGGTACATAGCATCGCATACATGATAGAGCCTACAGCCGAAGCATAGGGTATCCCTTGCATGCGAGCTCTCTCCAAATCAGTCTTAGGAGACATCTCTTTGGAAAGAGTGACTCCAGAGATCGTGGGCAAGTTCCCACGCTTGGATTCTTCCATACTAAACCTCTTTAGTATGGTGTCAATGTACCTGGATTGGGACAATCCCAATATCCGTTTGGATCTATCTCTATAGATCCTGATTCCCAATATGCAGGAGGCATCACCAAGATCTTTCATTGAGAATCTTTGTGATAAGAAGAGCTTGACCGATTGCAGCATAGGAATATCATTTCCTATCAAGAGTATGTCGTCCACGTACAATACGAGGAAGACAACCTTACTCTCTGCCACCTTCTTGTAAATACAAGGTTCATCTGGGTTTTTGATGAAATCAAACTCTTTGATAACGACGTCAAAGCAGATGTTCCAACTCCGCGATACTTGCTTTAATCCATAAATGGATTTAAGCAGCTTGCACACCTTTCCGCTGCTCCCACTGTCTACGAAGCCCTCTGGCTGAGTCATGTACACGCACTCTTCTAAATCACCATTTAGAAAGGCGGTCTTAACATCCATTTGCCAGATTTCGTAGTCATGATACGCAGCGATGGCAAGCATGATCCGGATGGATTTAAGCATAGCCACTGGAGAAAAGGTTTCGTCATAGTCCACACCTGGTCTTTGACGAAAACCCTTTGCAACAAGTCTAGCTTTGAAAGTCTCCACTTTCCCATCTACACCAA
This sequence comes from Agapanthus africanus, assembly GCA_030015575.1. Taxonomy (NCBI): domain Eukaryota; kingdom Viridiplantae; phylum Streptophyta; class Magnoliopsida; order Asparagales; family Amaryllidaceae; genus Agapanthus; species Agapanthus africanus. The sequence continues at coordinate 372,821,663 of CM057343.1, read as the reverse complement.
GTTTTTTCTTGAAGATCCACTTGCTCCCAATGGGTTTTACCCCTTCAGGAGCAACTTCCAAAGTCCATACTTTGTTGGTGTACATGGATTCCATCTCGGACCGCATAGCATCCAGCCATTTCACTGAGTCCCCACTCGTGATGGCCTGCTCGAAGCTAGTTGGGTCATCATCCTCCATGATGCAATCCTCGCTCCCACCATCCATGAGAAAACTGTAGTATCTCTCAGGTTGGCGAGGAACCCTACTAGATCGGCGGAGAGGCTGAGGTTCATTGGGAGCTACTGAATCCTCTGGTTCCACTAAATCTTCTGTTGTGTTTTGTTCAGCTGGAACCTCTTCCAGTTCTACCTCAGAGCCACTAATCTCTTTTGCAAGAAATTCCTTTTCTAAAAAGGTGGCATGTTGAGCAACAAATACTCTTTGTTCCTCACTGTGGTAGAAGATATACCCTCGCGAATGTTTGGGATATCCAACAAATTTACACAATACAGACCTTGCCTCGAGTTTGTCCGGTTTTTGTCTTTTGACATAGGCCGGGAAACCCCATATCTTTATAAAATTAAGATATGGTCTCTTCCCTTCCCATATCTCATATGGTGTGGTAGGCACAGATTTGGTGGGAACCCTATTCAGTAGGTATGCTGCTTTTTCCAGTGCATATCCCCAGAAGGAAACAGGTAACTCAGCTACACTCATCATAGAGCGCACCATATCTAATAGGATGCGGTTCCTCCGTTCTGATACACCGTTGTACTGTGGTGTATATGGAGGAGTTAGCTGAGAGAGAATCCCATTCTCTTTTAGGAAGTCCAGGAATTCATTGCTCAAGTATTCACCTCCTCGATCAGATCGAAGGATTTTAATACTTTTTCCGGTTTGGTTCTCGACTTCTTGTTTATATTCTCTAAATTTCTCAAAAGCTTCTGATTTGTGTTTCATCAGGAACACATATCCGAATCTAGAGAGATCGTCAGTGAATGTAATGAAGTACGAAGAACCATCCCTGGCATGTGTAGACATAGGACCGCATACATCACTATGTATCAGTCCCAAGAGTTCGGTGACTCTTTCTCCGTGTCCCGTAAACGGAGTTTTGGTCATCTTGCCTTTGAGACATGACTGGCAAGTGTCATAAGATGAAAATTCAAACGGATTTAAATATCCATCTTTATGCAACTTAGCTAGTCGTGTCGCATTGATGTGACCCAGTCTACAATGCCACAAGAAGGATTCGTTCAGTTCAGAACTCTTCCTCTTGTGTGTGTTTGTTATGCTCAGAACTGTTGATTGATTTAGAACATAAATGCCATTGCACAACGTGCCTGATCCAACCAACTTTTGGTTACGGAAAATGTTCATAACATTGTCCTGTAATACAAAATTATATCCCTCTTTACTCAATAAAGAAACCGATATAATGCTGCATATCAGGTTCGGCATGTAATAGCATTCGTTCAGAACCAATGTATTACCAGTTGGTAACACTAGGTGATATTCCCCGACAGTCTTAGCTGCAACAATTGCACCATTTCCAACTCTAATGTCTTTATCACCTTCTCCAAGTTCTCTACCTTTTCTAAGCCCATGTAACTGATTACATATATGGGATCCTGACCCGGTATCTAATACCCAGGACGTAGAGCAAATGGAGAAACAGTTCTCAGTAACCAACACACCTGAAGAAAATGCATCAACATGCACTCTCTTCATTCGGGTGGCATGGGAATCCTGGTATTCCCCTATATCCTGTTCATTCCTATAACTCTTATAAGAATGAACGGAACCAACGTTCCCCAACACAGTATAACATGCGGGTTCAGTCAATACATCCATATTATTATCTTGATTAAGGCATGAAATGGTCGCTACCTGGAGAGAGAGAGAAGAAAACACTTTAGCGTATGCTCGTGTAAGATCAGATTGGTTATTATCTTATCTAATCAGGATGGCTCCCACTGGTTTCTATCAAATCTTCCTTCAAACCCTAAAAGGAAAGACTAGCCGAGATTAATTACACCCTACAACTTCGTCGATCTTTCAGCCAGGCCAGTGTCGGTACTTTGAGGGAGGTTCCCCGTGCTTTCGCACGGACCTAATTAAAGTAAACCTCGTTTTCCCAGAGGCGTAACCCCGTTGACACCTTTCTAGACACCTACTTGATCGGCTAATTGTAGTGTACAAACCTCTCCCAAGAGTAACTCTTACTCGCAGTGGGTATCGGGATCCAACATCTCATAGAAGGTATGCAATCTCATTGCAAATTTCAACACTTGAAATTCCCGATAATATTTTGCCCCAAGCATCCTATGACCTTGACGGAGGTCAACAAACCACAGGGTGCAAGTCAAGTTCAACCCGTCATTTCTTGATTGAATCAAACCCACCCGCGCGACCCTTGACGGAGGTCAACAAGGTCGTACGACTACCCTAATCCAATCTGCATCATATGCATAAGCAGATAAATACTAGTTAGCTACCGCACACTATGCCTTGACGGAGGTCAATAAACGTAGCACGAATACTAAGTAGGATTTATCTGAAATGACGGAGGGCTACGTCAGGTTTTTCTGAAAACCTATTGCGTAATGAACTTGATATCGTTGTAGACTCAAATGAAGTTTTGAAATGGAGTGATTTTGAGGCTTTTCTAGTTCTGCTAAAGGGGTCACTCCCGGTGAAGGGATCGTCGGCCCTTTCCTCGTCGAATGAAGTGAGGGATATATCATATATATCGCTGTGCAAAGCAAGAACTCAAAAGCAGTCAAAAGCAAACCGAGTGTGTAGCATCTGCCAGTTATTGCTAAAGGAGTCACTCCCGATGAAGGGATCTCGGTCCTTTCCTCATCGAATAAGGTGCAGGATATATCACATATACCGCTATGCAAAGCAAGAACTGTAGCTACCTGTTTTGTTAAAAATTTGATTCTACAACATCTTAGGTTTCTTTTCTTTCATTAATCACATTAATGAAGTCACATCATTTAAATACCTAAACATCACAGATAAATACGACGTACACTTATGCCATCCGCATTCGCCTCGATGTCCCCTCGTGCACCGTTAGGTTAGGTAACTAACGACAGAGCAGGGCAGGGCTAGTGCGGGTGCAAAACATAAGTAACGTCTATATAATATATCATATATACTATACACTGTATCTATCACAGAACATCACATGATCACATCACAGATATCGCAGCAGAAGAAACATATGAAACATTGGATATACTAGGACGTCCGTGTTTTCAATACGAGCCAGTATAAAACACGGATTCCACGGTCGTGATGAATAGCCAATCCCACACCCCTAGACCCCTACGAGAGCGGCAAGCAACCCTACCAATTCTAGGGTTAGGAGACCCGGACTCGACTCCTCGAGATGGTCTCCCACTGGACCCTAGAACCCGGTTACTTGTGCTCCCCTCCTTGGGTCTATCCTAATGCGGAAAAGTAAATAATATACAAAGGGTGACATCTTCCGCAACCTGGAAGTGCCCCAATAAAAGAATATTACATACAAGTTTTTACATGAATGAAAATGAAACACACTCATCTCACATAAAAACCCCCGGCTATTCAAACACGACAATCCAATATGACATATCCAGCAACACATAACATCACATGTCATCAACGTAAGTAAATATGCGCATCCTAATTTTCGTTGACGTATAGCAACGAAACCGGCGATATCACATATTACACTTACGGTCACAGAAAAGAAAGTGTAAAACTACAACAGTTGGAATCCGCAATCTCTTTAGATATCGCATGCCTAATCAAATGAAATACTTAGACATCACATGCCTAACAATTATAAACCCCGCATTTTAGTCTCATTATCGAAAACTCTTTTCAATATCAAATGAAACTAAACCGCTAGACTTATAACATTCATTCAGTTATCTCATAACTGTTTGTGAATTCCAATTATTGTATCCCATTCCGGATAAATAGAAAATATTAAACTTTCCGATCGAACATTCGAACACCCAAGTTTTCCCGAAACCGATCAACACATGAAATAAGTTCAAAGACATTCACTTCATGCCTCAGTACCAACGGTCCAGCCGTAGAAGGGTCAAGCCAACGCCTCACATGTGGCACACCGTACTGCCCCAAACCCTAAGGTTCAAAGGGCAGTTCAAGACGGTCACATAATCGAGTTAAGGTTTGTTGTCTTCTAGAGGGACCATCGCGTTACTTGCACTACTCAGAACGTCATTAAACTACGGAAAAGTCCAACAATTGGAAATTTCCGGGCAGGGGAAAGATTGGGTATTTACATCCGGTCGAACTTTTTAACATATTCTAAAATATCCGGAAAAACACATAGACAAAGTCTGATAATCCGATCGAATCTACGAACTCCCAATACACCCTAGAAAATTCAATTCATGAATAAATTTTAAAAATTCCCAGAAAATCCAACACCTGAAGAAATCAGTTACTGTGCAAAAATTATATGCAAATTCAATAAATTGGCCGCGGAAACGCCGCAGAAGCAAGGCTTCTGCCGCGGTTCCGCCGCACTGTAGACACTTCATTAATTTATTTTTGCACCGTAATTCATAGATTTCCCTGCTGAATTTTTTAGCAATTTTTAATATGGAAAAATCCCAGATTTTAGAAAAAGTCCAGAGAGCATATCGGGAGTTAGGGTTTCGGTTCGATCGGGTTTCAAATGTCGTCTAGACTTCGCCTAAGGCTCTAGCTAGGCTCTGATACCACTGTAGGGTTCCTAGGCACACTATAGAGGTCTCACAAGGCATCAACCATGCCAATTTCAAATTTTATGGGTGCCGAGAAACCCTAATACGGATCGTCGACTAGAAATTTAGGCGAAACAGTAAACTAGTTAACAACTTAACTAAAAGAAAAGAGCTACAACCTTTGTAGATCCGGTTATCCACTTCCTTAGCTCCATGTAGTCGTCCTCTCGCTGTCCGTCTCGAATCCCGGACTCAAGCATCGGCTTCATCGGAGAAATGGGCGGGCAAGGTCGTCGGCTTCGTGCCGAAGAAGATCTACGTCGAGGCATCACAAGTTCAAGCTCCAACTTCACCAAGTTGTGAAACTTGTGAAGAAAACACCCAAAACAACTTGGCAAGAGGTAGAGGATGAAGAAATAGGAGATGGGTTCACTTTAGAATTGGATTTCTCACTTTAGAACTCAAGTTGCCATTGATGGAGTCTTATTTTCTTTCTTGAAGAAGGAGAGAATGAAGATAGAATATGATAAAAGTATATCCATAAAAGAAAATAAATCAATACTTATCATATACTAACTAAGGTTAAGTGTAGAGAATAGACCATGGTAAGTGGGAATGGTTAGGGTTAAGCATGAAGACAAAATGGTCTCTTTAGTCAAAGCTTCATGAAGCTTCAACAAGCTTCATGATAAAGAAAACCATTTTGATTTCTTTTATCTAATTAAATATAAATAAAGAATGGATAAATAAATGAGTGAATAAATCAAAACCCTAATCATTACACAACCATGGTTTAATCTTTACACAAAACACAAGTTAGCATGCAACATCAAACATGATACAATCAAGTGCACACAAAATATATCACATATACAATGTGTGAACTTCAACTGAGAAAATCCATTTAAAGTGAACCAATACTAGTTAATGCAAAGTAATATATCAAATATAATTATACATTAAATCATTAAATCAACATTTGATTCAATGATCCGGTCATGTCGCACATAACCGACTAGTATCGAATGTATCGATTTATCGAATCAATGATTCGATAACTAGGTCATATCGCATACAACCAATCGAAACATTCATCACGAGAATGAAATGCGGTATCACATACACGCATTATTCTCGGTCCCGCACATATCTCATATGCGCTCCTATTTCGTTTCGCTTGAGCCAGGAAACCTCTGTGTAGGACTCTAAAGACTCGTCAATACGCTGATAGCAGATGATGATCATATCAAGCACCCACAAGCCGCAAGCGGTCTGCTAAACGTAACGGCCATCCGGGTATTGAGCGATCAGAAGATCGACGAGCTAGCCCGCTCACACTCCTGTGAATCCAACCAGTAATACTTACCGTACAGTCCGGTCTGTTCGTCTGATATGTCGCATATCAAGTCTAGGGGTGGTATACGTCAGACCCCAATAACCGATAAGTCGTGCCGATGTGAGGCTCATAACGGGTCGAGAAAGTACTGGTAACACTTACCAGCAAATCTCTGATCAGCCCTGGCCAGGGACTTCCCTGTTATGGCCAATCGAGCACAGCGCAACATCAACCCCCAATACCGGGAGAAACGAAACCCCTCCTATCGCTCATTGCCTCCATGTGACTCGGGACTGTACCTAAAGACCACCGTTTTGCACGCCCTCATGGACGTGGTAAGGTGGAGATCAAAGCACAGTGGGAATCACACAAGACTCTATGACGATCTCGGGTCTACAGACTAACCTGCACAAGTGTCACCTGAGAACTGCCATCTGACGTGAGGTATAATACCATCTGGGAGTTCTCTGCGAGTCCGTCCAGTGTACCCAGTCTCCACTGAGCACCCGTATACCATCTCTAATGTCAAACACCAATGGATATGGGATCATCCATCGCCCATCTCATGGGTCGAGAAGCATATACGCTAGTCTACACTGGTATATCGATGCCCCGTCTCGATACACCCACGACTAGGGACCTTGAAGGATGTACTTATGGACTACCATGTCCCCACTAGTATGATCTGCATCATAGTCCAGGCAGTCAAGTACACATCCTAAGGGCTTTATCAACATGTAACTATAAGACAGTTTAAAGAGACAAGTGTACATGTTAAGATAAAGAGCAGCCAGATAGCATACTATCATATCGAAAAAGAAAGTCATCTCTATATATGTCCAAGCATCCAATATAATATACATCATCTGTACAATACTGGCCTCTAGGGCATACACACAACTAACATAGTTGCTCCCAGGAGAGTTTTGCAGTTTACAATTAGCTAACCCATTAGGTGTCTAGAAAGGTGTTAACGGGGCTACGCCTCTGGGAAGACGAGGTTTATATTAATTAGGTCCGTGCGAAAGCACGGGGAACCTCTCTCAAGTAGCGACACTGGCATGGCTGAACGGTTAGCGACGTTGTAGACTGTAATTAATCCTGGCTAGTTTTCTTTTTAAGGTTTGAAAGAAAAACTTGATTAAAGCAGTGGGAGACATCGATTAGATAAGATAATAACCAATATGATCTTTGCAAGAGCTTTCGCTGAGTGTATTCTTTTCTCTCTCTTAATGGCAGATACCAATGACGGGACTCAAGCTTCTACTAGATAAAAATAAACTGAATGGGACCAATTATAAAGACTGGCTAAGGAATCTTAACATTGCCTTGACTTATGATAAGGTATCATATGTCCTCACGGCTCCAGCCCCGCCTGTCCCAGGCCCTAAATCCTCAGTTGCGGATATTGAAGTCTGCAAGACATGGGACGCTGACTGTGCCACGGCCAAATGCCTCGCGCTTGCATCGATGGATAACACACATCAAAAGCAGCACGAGAATATGGACGTCCACGCCATATTCCTTCATACAAAGGAGTTGTATGGAAAGCAATCTCGCGTATTACGATACGAAGCATCCAGAAAACTGTTTCAGATGTGAATGGCCCCTGGCACACCAGTAGGAGACCATGTTCTGAATATGATAGCTCTCATAGAAGAGCTTGAGGACCTTGGGTGGACAATGGACCATGAACAATATACGGATATTATTCTGCAGTCTCTCCCCTCCACCTTTGCTCAATTTATAGTTAACTTCAACATGCATAACATGGAGAAGGAACTACCTGAACTCCTTAATATGTTAAGGAGTGCAGAGAGCACGCTGAAATCAGTGAAAAATCCTGTTTTGAGTGTTGGGCAATCTTCCTCTTCTCGCCCAAAGGCTAAGGCCAAGGGAAAGATGAAGAAGAAACCCACCAAACCTAAGGGTGGAGTCAAAAAGGTTAAGGGGAAGGACAAGTCCAAAGCTGGGGAATCGGGGAAAGGGGAATGTTATCACTGCCACAAAACAGGACACTGGAAGCTCAACTGCACCGAGTACTTAGATCTCAAGAAGAAGCATGGGGATGCTTCCGCTTCAGGTGTGTTTGTGACAGAAAACTGTTTTTCAATAAACTCTGCTTCCTGGGTATTAGATACCGGTTCAGGTTCACACATTTGCAATTCTATGCAGGGGCTGAGAAATAGCAAGGTTTTGAAGACAGGTGACCATACTCTCCGCGTTGGAAATGGTTCCAATATACATACAGTTGCAGTGGGAGAGTATCACTTGGGGTTGCCATCTGGGTGTATATTGGTTTTGAACACATGTTATTATGTACTTAGTATGCTTTGTAATATAATATCCGTTTCTTTGTTGGACAATGAAGAATATAATTTTGTATTGCAGAACAATGTTATGAACATTCACCTGAATCAAATGTTGGTTGGGTATGGTACACTTAATAACGGGATATGCGTCCTAAATCAACACAATTTTCAGCATACAACACACTAATAAAAGAAAACTTTCAGAAATAAATGAAACTTTTCTTTAGCACTGTAAACTTGGTCATATTAACGAAACAAGACTAAACAAGTTACACAAAGATGGATATTTAAACCCTTTTGAATATAAATCTTATGCAACTTGCCAGTCTTTTATCAAGGGTAAAATGACCAAAACTCCGTTTACAGGACACGGAGAAAGTGCTACAGAGCTCTTAGGCCTCATACATAGTGATGTATGCGGACCAATGTCTACACAGGCTAGAGGCAGTTTTTCAAACTTTATTACTTTCATTGATGATTTCTCAAGATTCGGTCATATATTTTTATTAAAGCACAAGTCAGAAGCTTTCGAGAAATTCACTGAATATAAACTCGAAGTGGAAAAACAAACCGGCTTGAGCATCAAAATGCTTCAATCAGATCGAGGTGGAGAGTACCTCAACACAGAGTTTGCAGACTTCCTAAAAAAGAATGGGATTCTCTCTCAGCTCACTCCTCCTTACACACCACAGAACAACGGTGTGTCAGAACGACGGAATCGGACCCTATTAGATATGGTCCGTTCCATGATGAGTGATGCTGAGTTACACATCTCATTTTGGGGGCATGCATTGGAGACTGCAGCGTTTCTATTAAACAGGGTCCCAACCAAAACCGCGTCTCCCACGCCATATGAGATATGGCATGGGAATAGACCATCTCTTAAACGAATTAAGATTTGGGGTTGTCCGGCCTATGTTAAAAAGCAGAATCCGGACAAACTTGAGACACGGTCAGTCATGTGTAATTTTGTGGGATATCCAAAGAATTCTTATGGATATCTATTCTACCACAAGGAGGAACAAAAGTTGTTTGTTTCTCAGCATGCCATATTTTTGGAAAAAGAATTTTTTACAAATGATACAGATGGCAGTGTGGTAGACCTAGAAGAAGTTCTAGAAACACAAATTACAAATGATGACTTGGTTGAAACGGCTGTTGCAACAGAAACTGAGGAACCTCGGCCACTCCGTAGGTCTGGTAAGACTTCTCGCCCACCGGAGAGGTACTACGGTTTCCTCATTGATGGTGATAGAGAAGACTGCATCATGGAGGATGATGATCCTACCAGCTTTCAGCAAGCTATCACGTGTGGAGACTCTGTGAAGTGGCTGGATGCCATGAGATCTGAAATGGAGTCTATGTACACCAACAAAGTATGGACTTTGGAAGTTTTACCCCCTGGGGTAAAACCCGTAGGGTGCAAATGGATCTTTAAAAGAAAGATTGGTGTAGATAGGCAGGTAGAGACCTATAAGGAAAGACTTGTGGCGAATGGTTTTCGTCAAAGACCAGGTTTGGACTATGATGAAACTTTTTCTCCCGTAGCCATGCATAAATCCATTCGAATCCTACTTGCTATTGCTGCTCACTACGACTATGAAATCTGGCAGATGGACGTTAAAACAGCATTTCTAAATGGAGATTTAGGAGAATGCGTTTATATGAATCAGCCAGAGGGTTTCATTGACAGTGGGAGCAGCGGGAAAGCATGTAGATTGCTTAAATCCATTTATGGATTAAAGCAGGCATCACGGAGTTGGAACATCTGTTTCGATGATGTTATCAAAGAGTTTGATTTCATCAAAAATCCAGATAAACCTTGTGTTTATAAGAAGGCGGTAGGGAGAGCTGTCACTTTCCTCGTATTGTACGTGGATGACATTCTTCTGATAGGAAATGATATTCTTATGCTACAGTCGGTCAAATCTTTCTTATCACTAAGGTTCTCCATGAAGGACCTGCGTGATGCCACATACATTCTGGGCATTAGGATCTATAGGGATAGATCCAAGAGGTTGTTGGGATTGTCCCAAACTAGGTACATCAACACCATCCTAAAAAGGATTAGTATGGAAGACTCCAAGTGGGGTGCCTTACCCGCTTGCCATGGAGTCACTCTCTCTAAGGACTCTTGCCCAAAGACCGATGAAGAGAGAGCTCGCATGAGCATTATACCCTATGCTTCGGCAGTAGGATCTATAATGTATGCGATATTATGTACACGCCCAGATGTAGCTTATGCACTTAGTGTAGTAAGCAGGTATCAATCCAACCCAGGGGAGAATCACTGGGTAGCTGTGAAGAACATTCTTAAGTACTTGCAAAGGGCTAAAGAATTGTTCTTGTTGTATGGTAATGGAGATCTCCAGATGGAGGCATTTACCGATTTGAGCTTCCAGAGTGATAAGGACGACAGCAAATCTATCTCTGGGTTTGTATTTACCCTCAATGAAGGGGCGGTAAGTTGGAAGAGTTCCAAACAGGATACCGTTGCAGACTCTACGATGGAGGCCGAGTACATTGCTGCGAATGATTCCGCTAAGGAAGCCGTCTAGATGAGGAAGTTCATCTCGGAGCTAGGAGTTGCTCCAACCATTATTGATCCAATACCATTGTATAGTGATAATAATGGGGCTATGGCGTTAGCCAAGGAGCCCAGGTCCCATCAGCGGTCCAGACACATCTTGAGGCGTTTTCATTTGATCCGGGAGATCGTAGATCGCCGCGAGATCGAAATTAGGAGAGTAGACACAAAGAATAACACTGCAGATCCACTCACCAAGGCCCTCCCTCAGCCACAGCATGAGCGACTTTTTGAGATGTTGGGTATGTGATACGCCAATAACTGGCCTTAGTGCAAGTAGAAGATTGTTGGATATATGTATGCCCTAGAGGCCATTATATGATAGTGGATGTATTTATACATGTGTGTGTGTATATATATATATATATATATATATATATATATATATTCAGTGCACATTCTTGCTCGACATGATAGTATGCTATCTGGTTCTTCTTTATCTGACATGTTGACTTGATCATGCTTTTATTCAGTTACACATGTTGATAAAGCCCTGAGGATATTTTCTTGACTAATGTGATTATGATGGAGATCATACTAGTAGGACGTCTGTAGTTTATAAGCATATCCTGAAATGTCCCTAGTCGTAGGTGTATCGAGATGGGGCATCGATATACCAGAGTAGACTAGCGTATATGATACTAGACCCATATGATGGGCGACGGATGTTCCCACATCCATTGATGTTTGACATCGAGATCATATACAGGTGCTCAGTAGTGACTGGGTACACTGGACGGACTCGCCGAGAACTCCTATATGGTATTATATCTATCGTCGGATAGCAGTTCTCAGGTGACACGGGTATAGGTTAGTCTGTACACCCGAGATCGTCATAGAGTCTTGTGTGTTCTCCCACTGTACTTTGATTACCACCCTACCACGGCTCTACAGAGTCATGCAAACAGGTGGCTTTTGGGTACAGTCCCGAGACACACGAAGACGATGAGCGATAGGAGGGGTTTCGTCTCTCCCGGTATTGGGAGTTGATGTTGTGCTGTGCTCGATTGACTATATCAGTAAGTCCCTGGCCAGGGCTGTTGAGATTTTCTGATAAGTATTATCAGTAGTTTCTCGATCTGTTATAGACCATTTATCGGAACGACTTATTGAGTTATTGGGGTCGACGTTACCATCCCTAGACTAGATAAGCAGCATATCTGACGAAGAGACCGGACTGTATGGTAGTGTTGCCGGTTGGCTCGACGGGAGTTGTGACAGGTTCGCTTGTTTTCTTCTGATCGCTCAATACCCGGGTGGCCGTTACGTTTAGCTAACCTCTTGCGGCTTGGGGGTGCTTGATATGATCATCACCCACTGCCGGCGTATTGACGAATCTCAGAGTCCCACAATAAAGTTACCTAATCCAGGCGAAACGATGTGGTGCGCATATGAGATATGCACAGGGACCCGATTAAATGCACGTATGTGATACCGTATCTTAATCGGGCAGTATGCTATTGGTCGGGTCGTATGTGATATGACCGGTTTGCTAAATCATGTGTTGATTTATCATTGACCATTAGCTTTTTCACTTTAAACCCTTCTTGTCTTTTGTTGTATGCATGCATGTATGCACTTATTCTCATTGATGCACATATGGATGTGCATGCACACATACATGCATACAGAATTCTATCATGGTTGTTGATATAGTGGATGGTGGCAATATAAGACTCACACCTTAATAAATATATTGATATTTATATTTGAAAAAGAAAATGGAAATGAAAATTATTATCATGCTTGATTATTTTATTCACCCACTAACCTTTGTATTAACCTTGAGTTAATTTCCATGGCCATTATGCATCCAAAAGAAAATATCTAGATATTTATTAACTTGAGTTAAGAGTGAGAAGAAGAAAATATATATATATTTTCTTTTCTCATTCTTATCTTATCTTTATCATTATCTCTTGAGCTCTCATTAGCAATCATCTTCTTCCTCCTCTCTCTTGCTCTTTAGCTTTCATTTGTGAGCAAAAAAGTGATCAAGTTAGGGTTTTGAAGTGAGAAAACAAACCACATCACCATTCTACACTACTCTTGCCTATTAGTTTAGAGTGTTGAGTTCTACTTCTTCTCTTGATCAAGTGGAGCTTCTAGCTTGGACAAAGAGGGCTACGGGTGGATCGTCGTGGACCCATAGGATCTCAAGTGAGCTTCTTTCAACTCCCAAGTGGTCAAGGAGTCTAGCGTAGGGAGCTACAAGGGTTGTAATTCTCAAACCCTAGCCTTTATTCTACTTGTGATTGTGTTAAAGTTTAGTGTTACCCTAGCTTTTCTAGTATAATCCTTAGGGTGTTTTCTTTAGCACCATATAATTTTTAATATGGCATGTGTGATGCTACCAAACCCTTATAGTGGAGCTGTAGAAAAACCTTCAGTATTCTCGTGATTTGTGACATTGGTCGGTTATATGCGATATAGCCGGGTTATCAGATCAAGTGTTCATTCGATAAGTTGTTACACTTGATATTAGTCGGTTATATGTGATATAGCCAGATTATTAAATCAAGAGTTGATTTGATAATCTAATGTATAATTATATATTCGATATATTATATTATATTAACTAGTATTAGCTCACTTAACATTTCTTTTCTCACTTGATGTGCACATTGTATATATGTGATATATTTTTGTGTATATGTTTTGTGTCATGCTTGATGATACATGCAAGATGGCTGTATGAGACTTATACCATGCTATGATTAATCCTAGGGTTTTTAATGGATTAAGTAATTCAAAACTAAAGTCTTTTGTCAAGGAAAGAAGCGTTTGGAAGCTTGGATTTGCATGTACTAAAGTCTTCAAGTTTTGTTTTGCATTAAGATATTTGTAAACCCTACCCTTAACCTTAGCTCTTGGTTATTAGGCATGAGGGCTTAACTCACCCATGGTTGTAATAATTCATTTGGATGAGGATTAATTCATATGATGAGTTCATCTTCTTCATCTTCTTCCTCCTCAAAAAGCTTTCTAGCTTCAACGGAGGTATGAGAAATAATGTGAGAAAATCAATTCTAAAATGAGCCCACTTCCTAATTCATCATCCTCTACTACTTGACATTTAGTATAGGGTGTTCTCTTCACAAAGTTCTTGACCTAGTGAAGAAATAGCTTGGGTTAGTGTCTCCTCGACGTAGATCATCTTCGGCCGTGAACACATCGAAGCAAGCATGTTCGTTTCTTCATAAGAGACTCTCTAGAGTCCGGAGTTTATGATCGCAGCGAAGGGACTACTACACGGAGCTATTGAAGTGAAGGACCGGTCTACAAAGGTTGTATTCCTTGCTCACTTCTTATTGCAAAGTGTTTGCATTTGATTTTCCGTCGATTTCTAGTTAACGATTTTTTGTTAGGGTTAACTGAAATGGCAAATTTTTGAATTTGGCATAGACGATGCCTCCCGAAACCTTGCTGCCGTGCTAGGTAACCCTGCATTCCTCTTGTGTGTTCTGTATGTTAAGAACTGTGGTTTGATTTAGAACGTATATGCTTTTAGATAATGTGCCTGAACCGATCAACTCTTAATATAGGAAATGTTCAAAACATTATCCAACAATACAAAATTATATCCTTCTTTACTAAATAAAGATACTGATATGATGTTGTATATCAGGTTCGGTATCTAATAACATTCGTTCAGAATCAATGTATTTGGTAATACAAAGTGATAACTGCCAACAAACTTGGCTGCAACACTTGCACCGTTTCCAACTCTTGAAACTTATCATCCATTCCCAGTTCTCTACCTTCCTGTTGCCCATGTAACATATTACATATATAGGATCCTAATCCGGTATCACATACCCAGGACGTAGAGGATACTGAAAAAACTGTTCTCGGTAATGAACACACCCGAAGAAGATGCATCATTATGCACTTTCTTCGTTTGGGCGGCACGGGAATCCTGGTAATCCCCTATTTCCTGCTCGGTCTTATAAAAATTATAAGAGCAGGACCAACGTTCCCCAGCTCGGTATAACAAGCGGGTTCGGTCAATACATCCATATTATTATCTTGATTAAGGCGTGACATGGTCGCTTCCTGGAGAGAGAAAGAAGAAAACACTCAGCGTATGCTCTTGTAAGATTAGATTGGTTATTAATTTATCTAATCAGGATGGCTCCCACTGTTTTAGTCAAATCTTCCTTCAAACCCTAAAAGGAAAGACTAACCAGGATTAATTACACCTTACAAGTTCGCCAATCTTTCGGCCAGGCCAGTGTCGGTACTTTGAGGGAGGTTCCCCTTGCTTTCGCACAGACCTAATTAAAATAAAGCTCATTTTCCCAGAAGCATAACCCCGTTAACACCTTTCTAGACACCTACTTGATTGGCTAATTGTGATGTATAAAACTCTCCCAGGAGTAACTCTTACTCGCAGTGGGTATCGGGATCCAACTATCTCATAGAAGGTATGCAATCTCATTGCAAATTTCAACACTTGAAATTCCCGATAATATTTTGTCCCTAGCATTTATATGATCTTAACATAGTCAACAAATCATAAGTGCTAGTCAAGTTCAACCCGTCATTTCCTGATTGAATTAAACCCACCAGCACGACCCTTAGCAAGGTCAACAAAGTCGCACGACTACCCTAATCCAATCGCATCATATGCTTATGTGGATAAGCACTAATCAGCTACCGCACACTATGCCTTAACATAGTCAACAAACATAGCATTAATACTAAGTAGTACTTATCTGAAATGACGGAGCGCTACGACAGGTTGTTAAGAAAACCTTTTGCGTAATGAACTTGATATCGTCGTAGAATCGAGTGATTTTGAAATGGAGTGTTTTTTAGGCTTTCACTAGTTTTGCTAAAGAGGTCACTCCCGGTGAAGGGATCTCGGCTCTTTCCTTATCGAATAAGGTGCAGGATATTTCACAAATACCACTATTCAAAGCAAAAACTATAAAAGCAATAAAAGGCAAACCGAGTTTGTAGCATCTGCTAGTTTCGCTAAAGAAGTCACTCCCGGTGAAGGGATCTCGGCTCTTTCCTTATCGAATAAGGTGCTAAATATTCTACAAGGAATATCGCTATGCAAAGCAAGAGCTAGAACTACCAGTTTTTAAAACAAGTTTCACAAATACCGCTATGCAAAGCAAAAGGTATAAAAGCAATCAAAAGACAAACCGAGTTTGTAGTATCTGCTAGTTTCGCTAAAGAGGTCACTCTCGGTGAAGGGATCTCGGCTCTTTCCTTATCGAATAAGGTGTTGGATATTCTGCAAGGAATACCGCTATGCAAAGCAAGAACTAGAGCTACCAGTTTTCGAGACAAGTTTCTACAACATCTTTAGGTTTCTTTTATTTTATTAATCTCATTAATGAAGTCCCATTTATTATACTTCCCAAGCATCACATATGAAACGAAAGCAACAATATTAATTGTATCTCATATATATAATATAGGCATTCGTCTCAGAATATAATCAATGATCACATCACAGTATATCACAGCCGAATAAAACATATGAAATATTGGATATACTAGGATTTCCGGGTTTTAAATTAAGCCTGTATAAAACACGGATTCCACGGTCGTGACGAATAGCCAATCCTACACCCCTAGACCCCTACGAGAGCAGCAAGAAACCCTACCAATTCTAGAGTTAGGAGACCCGGTCTCGACTCCTCGAGATGGTCTCCCACTGGACCCTAGAACCCGATTACTCGTACTCCCCGCCTTGGGTCTATCCTAATGAGAAAAAGTAAATAATATACAATGGTGACATCATCCTCAACCAGGAAGTGCGCCAATAAAAGAATATTACATACAATGAATTTTACATGAATGAAAGTGAAAAACTCTCATCTCACATAAAACCCCCGGCTATTCAAAACACGACGATCCAATATAACATATCCCAGCAACACATAACATCACTTGTCATCAACATAAGTAAATATGCGTATCCCAATTGTCGTTGACATATAGCAACGAAACCGGCGATACACCATATATTACACTTACGGTCGCAGAAAAGAAAGTGAAAAACTACAACACTTGGAATCTGCAACCACCTTAGACATCACATGCCTAACCAAATGAATTCCTTAGATATCGCATGCCTAACAATTATAAACCCTGCATTTTAGTCTCGATCTCGAAAACACATTTCAATATCTAGTCGGGCAATTCAACAAGATTCCCGACATCCTGATCGAATGCTCATCGGAAACTTTAGTAGACGGCCGCACCCCCCCCCCCGATGCCGTCAACGAAGTGCACTAAGGTGAAACACCACTGCCACGAGGACCCGAACGGATGCTTTTGGCACGGGGTTCTCCTACAGTCACTTGGTCGGGGCTATGAGACGTAGCTATCTAATAATGTTACCCGGCGAGCATCCGCGTACGCTACGTGATTGCAACGGACTTTTGATCGCATCAAAATCCCGTGGCAACCAATCAAATGAGACTAAACTGCTAGATTTATAACATTCAAATTAGTTATCTCATAACTACTTATGAATTCCAAATATTGAATCCCATCACATAATATCCGGACGAAGTTAAACTTTTCGATCGATTCATCAAAGTCCCATAATTTCCCGACAGCTCAACACTTGAGCACAGTCTAGTAATACTCAGAATATGCCATGGTACCTATGCACCAGCCGTAGAAGGGCAAACCCAAGCCACACTCATGTCGCCACGGAACTACGGCAAACCCTAGGGTTTGACCGCGGTTCCGCGATCCAAAAAGTCGAGTTAGGGTTTCATTCTTCTAGAGGGTTCATAGGATTACTTGCATGTTTTTCCGAATACGTTAAACTTTGAAAAATGGGTTTTTGACATTCGGTCGAACTTTTTAACTTCGCTTAGACAATATGTGAATAACTCGAAACAATGTTAAAACTACGAATACGAAACACTCTGAATAGCTTATAGTGTAAGATTACACCACATGCAAAATTAGCAAAATCAAACAACACCTGAAACACCAAACCCAAGTACCAGGAACACACCAAAAAATTCAACCCATTCCTCCACAAAAAATCCGACGTCGACGAAAAAAGTGTGCATGTCGTCGGCCATTTTCCAAGGGGTGAGGCTCAATTTTCTTGTGTGTTCATGATGTATCACATACAACATTCTGCAATTGTTTAAAAAAAATTCTGAAAGCTTTTTAAAATCGACAGAAACTAGGGTTTCGCGTTGCAAGTTTCGGAGTTGTTTCGATTTCGTAATTCTAACAAAATCCGTATAAATTTCTAGCATGGCTCGGATACCACTGTAGGTCAGGCAGCCACCCCATCCAATGGGGTTTCCGTAGCACCTATAGGTCCCTCAGCAGCTACTTTTTACGCATGCCCTCTCGCGAGGACTACAACCTGCCGGAACACCTTCCGGTCTCAGGACACCCTGGGGGTAAGAGCCTATGCTTCGCCACACTCACAAAGTGAGAAACCCCCATAGGTCGACATCCAATGCCTAGTAGCTCTGATACCACTGCAGGGTTACCTAGCATGGCAGCAAGGTTTCGGAAGGCATCGTCCATGCCAAATTCAAAAAATTTCCGTTCTAGCTAACCCTAACCCTAAAATCGTTAACTAGAAATCAATGGAAATAAAAACGTAAAGACTTTACATTCTAAGTGAGCAAGGAATACAACCTTTGTAGACCGGTCCTTCACTTCAATAGCTCCGTGTAGTAGTTCCTTCGCTGCGATCATGAACTCCGGACTCTAGAGAGGCTCCCATGAAGAAACGAACATGCTTGCTTCGATGTCTTCGAGGCCGAAGATGATCTACGTCGAGGAGACACTAACCCAAGCTATCTCTTCACTAATTACAAAATTAGTGAAGCAAACACCCTATACTAAATGGCAAGTAGTAGAGGATGATGAATTAGGAAGTTTGCTCACATTAGAAATCATTTTCTCACATTTTATCTCATATCTCCATTGAAGCTAGAAAGCTTTTTAAGAGGAAGAAGAAGAATGAACTCATCAAGTGAGAATGAATTATTGTTGAGGTTAAAAATGCAACCAAGGGTTAAGCATGACATGCTTAACCCTTTTAGAGAGTTAACCATGGCCATGGGTTAAAGGGTTGGGTTAAACAAAAATCCTAAGCAAGACAAAAGAGTGGACAAAGTCAAAGATGCTTACAAGCTTCTACAAACTTTAAACAAATATCAACCATGATAAAATCCACAATTTTGAATAACTTAATGATAAATATAAAACCCAACTCTTAACCCTAGCATAGTTTAACCCTCATGAACCCTAGTTGCATTTGTAACCTAACATGATACATTTAACATATATCACATATATATCAATGTATCCAAAGTGAGAAAAGAAATCATAAGTGAGCTAATACTAGTTAATGTAATGTAATATATCAAATATATAATTATACAATAGATTATCAAATCAACTCTTGATTTAATAATCCGGCTATATCACCTATAACCGGCTAATATCATATGAATCAACTTATCGAATCAACACTTGATCCGATAACCTGGCTATATCATATATAACCGACCGATATCTCATATCGCGAGAATAGAATACGGTATCTCATATCGTATCAATCTCGGTCCCGCACATATCACATAAGTGCTCCTACTCCGTTTCGCTTGAGCCAGGAAACCCATATGTAGGACTCTAAAGACTCGTCAATACGCCGACAGCAGGTGATAATCATATCAAACACCGACAAGCCGCAAGCGGTCTGCTAAACGTAACGGCCACCCGGGTATTGAGTGATCAGAAGATCAACAAGAAACCCTGCTCACACTCCTGCGAATCCAATCAGCAACACTACCGTACAGTCCTGTCTCTTCGTCTGATATGTCGCATATCTCGTCTAGGGGTGGTAAACGTCAGACCCCAGTAACTCAATAAGTCATGTCGATATGAGGCTCATAACGGGTCGAGAAACTACTGATAACACTTACCAGTATATCTCTAAAGCAGCCTTGGCCAAGGACTTCCTGTTATATCCAATCGAGCACAGCGCAACCTTAACTCCCAATACCTGGAGAGACGAAACCCCTCCTATCGCTCATTGCCTCCATGTGATTCGGGACTGTACCCAAAAGCCACCATTTTGCACATTCTCTTGAACGTGGTAAGGTGGAAATCAAAGCACGGTAGGAATCACACAAGACTCTATGACGATCTCGGGTCTACAGACTAACATGTACCAGTGTCACCAGAGAACTGCCATCTGACGTTAGGTATAATACCATCTGGGAGTTCTCACCGAGTCCGTTCAGTGTACCCAGTCTCCACTGACCACCCGTATACTGTCTCTGATGTCAAACACCAATGGATATGGGATCATCCATTGCCCATCTACATGGGTCGAGAAGCTATACGTTAGTCTACTCTGGTATATCGATGCACTGTCTCGATACACCCACGATTAGGAACATTTGAAAGATGTACTTAGCGACTACACTGTTCCCACTTGTATGATCTGCATCATAATCCTGGTAGTCAAATACTCATCCTAATGGCTTTATCAACATGTAACATAGAGACAATCACAGTACATGTTAAAATATAGAGCAACCAGATAGCATACTATCATGTCGAGCAAGAAAGTCCTCCATATATATGTCCAAGCATCCACTACAATATACATCGTATGTACAGTAATGGCCTCTAGGGCATACATATCACTAACACGAATAACTTACATGATCTGCAACCCAATCGCAAAAATAGTCCTGATGGTATTTTTCCAATCGTTCATCATTCCAATCAGGATGCCCCTCACGTATCTCATTAAAATGATTTATGTTCTCAACAATAAATTATGACATTAATATTATATCATTTCATACACACACAAACACAAATATAACAATTAATCCAAAAAACTTACTCTCTAATTTTTTCAAGACATACGCTATTGAGGTGGATAAACCAATATATCTTGTTGATAAATATAGTGTCTACTCTCTTATAATCAGCTTTACCATATGGCCCGTCCTGAATTCTTCGAGACCGGTTAAGCTTCTTCTCTGTTCCCTCATGAGAATTTAATAAAATAAAAATAAAGCAGTAAGGAAAACCCCCAAAATGGAGCATCACGTGTCCACACGTGACCAGGCCTCACGTGCAGACACATGACCTTTGATGAGCAAAGTCTATTTGCACCTGAAAGCATAATTGATGGGGTCGCGTGTCCACACGTGACCGGGCCTCACGTGCAGACACGTGACCTTTGATGAGCAAAGTCTATCTGCGCCTGAAAACCTAATTAATGGGGTCACGTGCCAACCACGTGATGGGTTCCAAAGCCCTCTTAACCAATAGAATTTAATTCTAATTAAATGGTCAATCAGTGGGGTCACGTGCTAACACGTGATAGGCTCTTAAACCTTCTGAACTATTAGAATTAAATTCTAATTAAGAGGGAATCAAAAACCCTAATTGGAAAAATATTTCTCTAGATCTTTCCAAACAAAAAAGATTGCGCTCTGTAAAGTGGAGCACCGGTGGATTAAAAATCCAATGATCACCAATTTACAGAAAGATTCTACACAAAGAAATATTTTCCTAAAATATGCCAGGAACAACAAATAAAATATCTTTTGGATTAAAAATCCAATGGTGAATAAAATTCACCGAGTAATCTAAAAGATCATGTTGGTTACAAAATCAATCAAAATCTTTCAATGAAAGATTGACTAAACAAACTGATTTTTTTCTTTCTCCTATAAATAGGAGCCAAGGGGGAAGAAAAGAGATACAACAGAGAGAGAATACAAAAGAAAAGAGAATTTAATTCTCCAGAGAGAAAAGAAGGCTTCTTTAAAAAAAAGAAAGAAATCCTAGGTGAGAGATCATCCTATAAGCTCCCACAAAAGAAAAAAGAGAATTTAATTCTCAAACGAAGAGTTTAACTCTTCTGCATAAGAACGTAGTTCTTCCTTTGGTTGAAGGTCTGCAGAAGCAGATCTCCCCACAAGTTGAGAATTTAATTCTCATCGGGGAGGTTCTGTCATGCAGATCTAAAACCTAAGGGAGGACCTAAGTTCAGAGAATTTTATTCTCTCACAAAGCACATAGTAATTTAATTCCTCCAACAAAGATAGCGTTTAACCCTTAATATAAGAACTTAGTTCTTCTTCATGGTTGAAGAGCTGCAGAAGCAGATCTCCCCATAAGTTGAGAATTTAATTCTCATTGGAGAGATTCTGCCACGCAGATCCAAAACTTAGAGGGAGAATTGGGTTTAAAGAATTTAATTCTTCCAAATACATAGGAATTTAATTCCTTTAAATAAAATTAGGGTTTAACCCTACAAAAGAATTTAATTATTAAACAAGGGACTTAGACTTTTCATGCATGTAAAAGAGATCAGTACCCAACATGATCACGTGGCAACACGTGACCCTCCCCTCCAATGGCCAAAAGTGAACGAATAAGATCGGTTCACGTGCTCCCACGTGACCCTTGAACAAACTTCTCAAAATAAGGGCAGAACAGATTTTGGGCGCCCTCACGTGTCCCTACGTGACCCATGATAAACACCTCTTTAAAAGAGAGAAGATGGAAGGAACTGAAGGATTAAAATCCAATGCATGGGCGCTCTCACGTGTCTCCACGTGACCCCTAGCACATCCTTTTAATATCCAGTACATGGGCACCATCACGTGTTCACACGTGATGATCATGACGACTAAAAGTGTTTAACACTTATTTGAATATTCTGAGAATAAAATAAGGGAAGTTTGGGCCTAACACTCAAGCGCCTCACGTGTCCCCACGTGAGCGCTTCTTTTTTTTAGTGTTTAACACTATTTTGTGCGCTGCATCCTTAGTGTTTAACACTATTTTAAGCGCATCACGTGGGAGCACGTGATAGCCGAGTGTACTCTAGTGTTTAACACTACATTCGAGCCAATCTTAACTCAAATTAGCTAAGTCTTCCAGAGGCAGTACCCCCTTTTTTGACTGAACCTCAAATACACTTTTGTCTTCCAAAATTGGTCATCTCATGTGACATTCAAAGTTGAACCCAGAGCCTTTCAGACAACTTTGGTTCAAGGTTACATCTCTCCACACCTCTGATGCATGTCGTTGTAATTCTTCAATGTCTTCAGAGAGGTGGTGGGTCTCAATGGCCAATAACTATCTGGTATTTTTCCAAATCAATGTTTGCATCTGAACTTGGACCGCAATGTCCCTAAACTAAAATAATAGAGCCCAAATGCTCTTTTGTTAGATCTAAATGATCATGTTAAGTAGATCTTAGTCTAAAATTAGGCTAACGTATCCTTAACAACCATTTATGTTGATCTTAATCCCAAACGAGATTAACGATCCTTAAATCAATCCAACTATAGATTCCCCCAACCAATATTGGTTCAAGGGTACATCTCTTTACTCCTCTGATATTTGTCGTTGTAATCCTTCAACGTTTTCAGAGAGGTGACGGGTCCCGACAACCAGACATTCCATGGACTGTGGGGTCCTTAAGCCCATGGACTATGATGTTCTTAACCTCGGACTGTGGGGTCCTTAAGACCATGGACTATGATGTCCATAATCTTGGACTGTGGGGTCCTTAAGCCCATGGACTATGATGTCCTTAACCTCGGACTGTGGGGTCCTTAAACCCATGGACTATGTTGTCCTTAACCTTGGACTATGATTTCCTCAACTTTGGATTGTGGTGTCCTTAAGCCCATGGACTATGATGTCCTTAATCTTGGACCGTAATATTCTTAAACTAATTATGGACCGTAAAGTCCCTAAACAAAAACAATAGAGTTTAAATGCTCTTTTGTTAGATCTAAATGATCCTATTAAGTTGATCTTAGTCTAAAATTAGACTAACGTATCCTTAACAAATTTTTAAGTTGATCTTAGTCAAATTAGACTAACGTATCCTTAACAAACGTTTAAGTTGATCTTAGTCTCAAATGAGACTAACGTATCCTTAACAAATTGTTAAGTTGATCTTAGTCTAAAATTAGACTAACGTATCCGTAACAAACGTTTAATTTGATCTTAATCTCAAATGGGACTAACGTATCCTTAACAAACGTTTAAGTTGATCTTAGTCTCAAATGAGACTAACGTATCCTTAACAAATTGTTAAGTTGATTTTAGTCTAAAATTAGACTAACGTATCCTTAACAAACGTTTAATTTGATCTTAATCTCAAATGGGACTAACGTATCCTTAAACCCAACTCCAAACCCAAATCTAAAAAAATACAGATTTGGACTAATCCACGCCCAACGGGCGACAACATAAATTAGTCTTCGTATACAATCCACGGGCAAACACAAATAAAACAAACACACACGACACGAAGTGACCATCTGGAGAAGGAGAAAGTGGTTACCGTGATGCAGTAGCGCAATTAACTGTAGGGGCTTGCGCGTGCTGGGAAGAGCGTCCCCATAATCAAAAACCCCTCAACGAGGGGGAATCTGACGAAGTCTGCTACATCGGCCGCATCCGTTTAAACCTTCGATACACGGTGCCATAAATCAACTTAGAATCTTCGGAGAGGTGGACGGATAGCACCAAATAGCATTTGCCCTCGAAATTCAGGCCAGACGTACCAACGTCCCGGTCGCGTCTTTTCGGCGAAGAACAGTCTCAATGTTCTCGTCCAGATTGTTGGGTTCCTAAGCACGGCAGCAAGGTTTCGGGTGGTATCGTCCATGCCAAATTAAAAAATTGCCTTTCTTAAACAACCCTAAACCTAGATCTTTAACTAGAGAATCATGCGGAATCGAAATCCAAACTACTTTACAACTAAGTGATTAGGGATTACAACCTTTGTAGTCCTCTCCTTCACTTCATAAGCTCCAAGTTGTGGTCCCCTCGCTGCGATCCAAGAACTCCTGGACTCTTGAGAAGCTCCACAAGTCGTATGATGCATCCTTGCTTATAGTCTTCGAAATCCGAGATGATCTACTTCGAGGAAACACGGACTCAAGCTATGACTTCACTAATATAAAATTAGTGAAGCTAACACACTAATCTATATGGCTAGTATAGAAGAGGATGACGAAGTAGGAATTTTGCTCTCTTTAGTTTTCTTTTTCTCACTTTATTTCATCACAAGATCAAAAGCTAGAAAGCTTTTGCAATGAGGAAGAAGAAGATGAAGCAAGTGATGAATAAATTATTGTTGTGAGGTTAGAAATGTAACAATGGGTTAATATGTGTCATGGCTAACTCATGTAGAGAATTGACCATGGCAAAATGATTAGGCTTAGGTTAACAAATATCTTAGAAATATCAAGAGAGTGGACTAAGTCAACAAAAAAAATATCTCAACATTAATCCACAATTTTGAATTATCTTAAACAAATAAAAACCTAACCCTAATTACAAAACATGGTGTAATTCTCATAAACCCTAGTTGCATGTATAACCTAGCATGTTACAATTATACATATCACATATATATAATTTAGTAACAAAGAAAAGAATACAATAAACATATATCACATATATGTTAAATGTATCCAAAGTGAGAAAATGAAATACTTAAGTGAGAAAATATTAGTTAATGTAATTTAATATATCAAATATATAATTATATATTAAATTATCAAATCAACACTTGATCCAACAATCCGGCTATATCACATATAACCGATTAATATAAAATGTATCATTTTATCGAATCAACACTTAATCCGATGACCCGGCTATATCACATATAACCGGCCGATATCATGAGAATAGAATACGGTATCACATACACGTAACAATCTCGGTCCCGCACATATCATATATGTGCTCCTACTCCGTTTCGCCTGAGCCAGGAAACCTCTGCGTAGGACTTTAAAGACTCGTCAATACGCCAGCAGTAGGTGATGATCATATCAAACACCCACAAGCCATAAGCGGTCAGCTAAACGTAACGGCCATCCGGGTATTGAGCGATCAGAATATCAATAAGCAAGCCTGTACATACTCCTGTGAATCCGATCAGTAAACACTACCGTACAGTCCGTTCTTTTCGTCTGATATGTCGCATATCCAGTCTAGAGGTGGTAAACGTCAGACCCCAGTAACAGATAAGTCGTGTCGATATGAGGCTCAAAACAGGTCGAGAAACTACTGATAACACTTACCAGTAGATCTCCATATCAGCCCTGGCCAGGGACTTCCAGTTATAGCCAATTGAGCACAGCGCAACATCAACCCCCAATACCGGGAGAGACGAAACCCCTCCTATCACTCATTGCCTCCATGTGATTCGGGACTGTACCCAAAAGCCACCGTTTTGCACGTTCTCATGAACGTGGTAAGATGGAAATCAAAGCACAGTGGGAATCACACAAGACTATATGACGATCTCGGGTCTACAGACTAATCTGTACTAGTGTCACCAAAGAACTGCTATCTGACGATAGGTATAATACCATCTAGGATTTCTCGACGAGTCCGATCAGTGTACTCAGTCTCCACTGAGCACCCGTATACCATCTTTGATGTCAAACACCAATGGATGTGGGATCATCCATCGCCCATCATATGGGTCAAGATGCGTATACGCTAGTCTACTCTAGAGTATCGATGCCCTGTCTCGATACACCCTCGACTAGGAACAGTTATAGGATGTAGTTGTAGACTACCCTAGCCCCACTAGTATGATTTGCATCATATTCTTAGTAGTCAAGTACACATTCTAAGGGCTTTATCAACATGTGAGAGCAAGACAGCAACACAATACAAGTCAACATGTTAAGACAAATAGCAACCAAATAACATACTATCATATCGAGCAAGAAAGTCCTCTATATATATATCCAAGCATCCACTATAATATACATCATATTTACAACAATGGCTTCTAGGGCATATACATAATTAACATAGATAGCGGAAACAAAATGTGGTTACTTCATCTAGAAGATAACCTTGAATGATAGAACCCTCTGGTCGATTTCTATTGTGTATATATTTTTTTAGAGTGTAAAGATACCTAAAGAAAAATAAGTTAAATAA
The DNA here is from genome assembly GCA_030015575.1 of Agapanthus africanus. Lineage (NCBI taxonomy): Eukaryota > Viridiplantae > Streptophyta > Magnoliopsida > Asparagales > Amaryllidaceae > Agapanthus > Agapanthus africanus. Next base: position 372,794,737 of record CM057343.1, on the reverse strand, counting down.
ATAAATACGGACATATAGGACAGCAATAATTTTATAAATTGCGTGAAACGAAAAATTCCACGTATCTTTCGACGGGATACATCTATCGATATTGTACCGGTCCGGCTAACTTAGCCTCGGTTGCATGATGGACAGTCAGGTGTATTATGATATCAAAGAATGACAGTGGGAAAATACGCACAAGCTTGCAAAGTATCAATGAAATAGAATTTTCTAGATTCTCCAGCGTCACAACATCCAAGGTTTTAGTGCACAATTCTCTAAAAAAGTAACAAAGATCATTGATTACTAGACCAACCGATTCGGGAAGGGAAGTCATGAGGGCTAATGAAAGAAGGTGCTCTATAATAACATGGTGATCATGACTTTTCAGCCCATCGATCTTGCCTTTCACAATTTTTATTTTCTTGCTAAATGATCCTGAGAAACCTATGGGAACTTTCAAATCATGCAACATCTGCAGGAACCTTTTTTTCTCCGGTTGTGACATATGATATACGGCATTGGGAAGTACAAACTTGTCGGGTTTACCTCTATCGGTTTAGAATGCAATTCACTTCTAGTTTCCCAGTTCTGAAGATCCATCCGAGTACGGAGGTAGTCTTTCAATTTTCCGTCTTTACAAAAAAGCAAGTTGAGTACATGCTCGGATACTCCCTTCTCTATGTGCACGACATCCAGACAATGACGCACTAAATTTGTTGACCAGTATGGAAGCTCGTAGGAAATGCTTAACTTGTTTCAGTATGGTGGTTTGACCTTTTTTGCAGGATCTATCCCGAAGGTCAAATTATTATAACCATCTCACTGAGCAGTCACGTCCTCTCCGGACAATGAGGCTGGAGGCCCAAGAAGCTCCTGATGACTATCAAAGTGAGCAGTGTCCAACCTGTAGGGATGGTCTAGTGGCAGGAAACGCCAATGACCGCAATAACAAACCTTTCAGCTAAAATTCAAGAATTTCAATGTTGTATATTGATAGCAATAAGGGCATGCTTTGTGACCATGTACGGACCAACCTGATAGCATTCCATACGCAGGAAAGTCATTAATTGTCCACATTAAAACCGCACACAGTGTGAAGGTTGTATCTGTGTTTGCATTGTTGGTCTCTACACCATCAATGAATAAAGATTTTAACCCTTCGATCAGAGGTCGGAGATAGACGTCGATATTGTCAGGTGAGTTTGGTCCGTCAATAAGAAGAGGCATCATAAAGTAGGATTAATCCATAGCCAATCAAGCCGAAAGATTATAAACTATCATTATAATGGGCCATGTGCTGTGGCTTCCAGCCATATAGTTGAATGGGCAGAAACCATCAGTAGCGAGTCCGAGTCTGACATTGCGAGGATCACAACTGAATATTTCGTTCCTCCTATCGAAATCCTTCCATGCTGGTGAATCTCTTGGATAAATCATTTTTCCATCTTCACTTAGAGGAGCACGGTGATGCCAAATCATTGCTTCGGCTGTTTTCTTGCACCTGAATAGCCTCTGCAGCCTCTGTGTTATGGGAAAGTATCGTGCTTTCTTGACAGGTATATCGGGCTTCTTATCAGATTCTTTCGGCTTATACCTGGCCTCTCTACATGTTGGACACTCTTTCAAATCTGAATTCTCTTTCCGGTATAACACGCAATTTTTGGGACGTGCTTGAATCTTCTCACACTTCAGACCCAAATCAGACATCGTCTTCTGGGCTCCGTACCAGCTGTCGGGCACACTATTTCCCAGGGGCATAGAATCTTTCAAGAACTTTAGAAACATCATGAATGACTTGTTGCTCCATCAATTTAGGCACTTAATCTAGAAAAATTGGACGAACCATGATAGAGTGGAATACTTTGCATTCTCATAAATTGGTTTTCTAGCATCATTATGAACTTTTCAGACTTATCCGCACGTGGTTCTTGACCGGAAGGAATGTCATCTTCGGTAGGAATACTATCACCTAGGGCAGCCTCTACCATATCCTCCATTTCTTTTTCTGGAAAGAAGTTACCGTCTTCTTCTTCTGTCGCATTATCGTCTTCTCCATCTTCTTCTGCCGGATTACTGTCTTCTTCTTTTCCTTCTCCATGATATAGCCAAGTTGTATAAAATCTAGTAAAACCATGTATAACGATATGAAGCTCTACGAATTCTATCTTCTGCCAGTACTTATTTCCACATCTATCGCACGGGAAGAGAATCTTCTCTAACACGATCTTATTATGTGCGCGTGCAAATTCAATGAAAGCAGCAACTCCTGCGACAAATTTTGGTTGCATACGTTGTTATCAATCCACGTACGTCTAGTCCTTAACTCTGATGTACTCATGGGCTATGTTAGACTGTATAATATATAAATTGTAGGTTATGATGACTATATTAAGAAATCTAAGAACGTGATGATTACTGATAAAGAAGAAAATCTGTAGATGCAAGTTTGTTGTTAAAAAAGAATAAATTATCAATAAACAAATTTAGATTTGAAGATACCCAAGTATGAGTTGTATTCTGTGTATGTGTGTTTCAATTTATGATTTCGCTTAAGTGTGGGGTCGTTAGTGTATATGTGCTTTGTGTGTGCGTTTGTTGTGTATTCGTGTTTTATGTGTGTTTTGGCTGTCGGGGGTAAGGCTTCTATCCCATTAAGTATGTACAGAGCAGACACCTATTCGGTTGTGCTTTCATCTGTTTCAAGTAAATTTCGGTAGCACCACCCCACTGTTCTCCGAGTACACTGTAATAGAATAGATAATCATTTCAATGCTATGAAACAACGTTGAAATGAACATCTAATCTATCTTTGTACACGGAGAACCAGCGGGAAAGCAACAACGAAATAATTCGAAACGAATGAAAACACAAGTGAATATAGGTGTTTTATTTATACATTCCTAACTTGTCCGCACTGGAAAAATCTATCGGTTATCATACGATTGAATCTTCTCGTCACATAGACTACACGACAGTTGTTAGTACCGAACTATACCGTCTGATATTTAACAACCTTCGTATAGTTCTATGACATGACGAACATCGAACGTATGTTAACCGATAGACGGGAACTAAGTCACGCTTTAATTTTTACATATGAGTATCGATGAGAATATGAAAGTTTCATATTATCATCGAGTATCATATATTGGTTTTAACTTGAACATTTAACATGAATAGGTTTTACGTTTATGTTTCGTTATTAAGGGTCCGAAGATTATATTTTAGGGTAAATTTTTCTTGCATTTACAGTAAAGTTGTACGTTTATGTTATCATCGAGTATCCTACTGAAGAAACTAGTGCACCCTAAACCCTAACCCTAATTAACCCAAATTAACCCTAATCATCACCCTAATTCAAATTGTCCCTAATTGACCCAAAATTAACCTAAATTAACCCTAATCAATACCTTAACTCAAGTTATCCCTAATTAACCCAAAATTAATCCAATTAACCCAAATTAACCCTAATCAACACCCTAACACAAATACACTCTATTTTACCTAATTAATCTAAATTAACCCTAGCCCAAACCCAAACCAAAATTAACCTAACCCTAATCATCACTCAAACCCCCACCCAAATTAACTCTAGCCCAAACCAAAACTAACCCTAATTAATCTAATTACCCCTAACCCTAGCCCTAATCATGTCACGACCCGAAAGAGCACGTGACTGGCCCTTGAAACATATGAAGCCTATAGGACTCCATCTGATCCAAGTAAGCCAAAAGCCCAGAAATCTAAAACCATTTTTAAGAATAAGTAAAGAAACTGGTTTAAAGAAGTGATGAAAAACATGTTTGAAATCAAGTTTTTTTAAATAACTAAGCCGAATGTGCATTTTAAAAACAATAAGGTCTTTTCTAAAAATTTCGGCAGAGTTTCTTTTGTAAAACTGGCCCCGAATGGGGTACAACAAGGATAACAATATATATATGCAATGATAAAGGCATCCCCAAGCGGGAGCTAGCTCTTCGTCAATCGACGGTCACAACCACACAAGATATAATATACAACGCCAAGTGGCGAGGATCAAATTCAAAGAAAAACTCAAAAACAATAAGAAACCGCAATACCACTAAGCGCAACTCTAAGGTCGAATAATATAACACTAAAGTCTATGTCTGAAACAATACACAGGTTTTGGTTGATGGACAATTTCTAGATACAATGAAATAAATACATGCAATGGTGATTCTTGATACGAAAGAATCCACCTACCAAAGCAAATCACCCGCAAGAAGGTAGTGTGCCAGAAATGCCGCAATAGAACCTGTACGGCAGAACCTGCAAGAACTGTGGCACAACGGGGGTGAGTTGCCAACTCGTGAATAGAAACATCTACAAGCAGAAACCGAAAGCAAGACATCCCTAGGTCCATACGATCAGTATATAAAATCCTCAATATACAAATATGCAGCCTATAGCAAGGCTAGGGTAAATATCTAACCCGAGTGCAATCTCATGTGTCTGTGTCAGTGCCTCAGATAACAATATAGCATATGAATGATATATGAATGCGTGAAAACAGAATACATTTACATGAAGCAACTGTTTTCATACTTTTAGTGAGATTTCCCTTGTATTTTTAAAATGAGGTACCATAATGAAATCAGCATAAAACTGTGCCTAGCATCGGCACAAACGAAATCCCAATATCCCGATATCTCAAAGTCTCAACCACGATATCTAGGGCGCCGTCAGTCCAGACCGGCCCCTACCATAAATCTCAAGACCACGACGGTATCCTCCGGATATCCGACGCGTCGGGTAAAATCACCGGTAGGTAGTACTCCCCTGCCAGGCTCAACGTCATCACCACATTCCTCTTGCCCCGGGGTACCGTACCGGGTCCACCATGTACCCGAAACGGTTCATCCGTCTCCTCGAATCGGGTTTCCAAATCCATCAGCAAACTCATGGTGGACGACTCATACATCATGGGAAAACCGCACTTTTTATTTTAAAAGAGAGAATATGTTTAATTGTGTTTTTGCGGTTTTCCTCCAAATCCAGAAAATCTCATAGAAGTCCAAATCCAAACTTCAATAGCATGCAAAATAGTGAATATATGCATGAGAATCCATGAATGCGGCATAACAATGAATAACAGTATGCAGGAAGTAGCAGGTAATAACTACAATGTCTAAACTACTAGCAAAAAGGCTATGTCAAGCAATACTATACTTTCTAAGGTGTACGTGACATGGCAATTACCGATGAAGATGTGTGTGAGCCGGCAAGTAAGTGTACGTGGTACATACGCATCATCGGTAATAGTGCTGGTGTCCTATCAGCATGATATTAATACTGGAGTATGAACATAGTAATAAAATGCGATGCAAAGCGAACCACAAAAAGGGAGTGGGAGCTGAAACTGGACGTAACTAAAACTAATCTGCATTAATCCAACATAAGTCCTACAATTGGTGCCTTTTGAAATAACACGAATCATGGGGTTTTGAAAATAGGGGCTACGGTGTTTTTGTGAAAAGATACGCCGTTTTTGAAATATCCGTAGATTCCCTTGAGCTGTCTTTAAAAATGCCCACGATTCGTTAGTTTTTGAAATAGGTAAGAAGTCTAATCTACTCTAACAACTACACTAACTATACGGCTGAACTAACAAGCTGAACTACAGGTAAGGAAACCGCCTAACATCTGAGTCGATATATATATATATAGATATATAGTCGGTGATCTCGCCTCAATGTCATATCGTAAGATATCCTCGAGTTATGAGTGCGGATCTATCATCAATATCGGCTCGTACGGTAAATCATCGCACGGCATCCCCAATAGCTGGGTAGGGTTCAACATCTCACTGTCTCATCACATAATAGGTATCACTATCATCAGATCAAATAGTCTGGGGTACTACTCTATGTCTAGTACAATCGATACCATCAAAGAAGTATGCATGCGGGGGTAAACACATATCCCAAGCCCGCAAGAATCACAAGTCATATCCCACATATGAATCGTATCAAATCACCGATCTCACGGCATAAGCCCACACCATCGACTCATCTCCAAAGTCATCCCATATCATCAAACACGGTGCAAGTACAAGAAACACACAAGTGTATACGTGTGGGTGCAAATCTATCCTATGGTTCGCAACTAGGAGCTATGCTGGTTATTTCTACCCCTAACTAACCAAGACACACTAAAGCTATCACACACATAAAAATACTACATAATACTAATTACGGACTGCGGGGGTGCTATACGCCATCCACCCGACTTCCCCCTGTAGATATAATCTACTCACCTGTATCCTGCGTGTCGGTGTCGATGTCTCCGTCATCTTCCGCATCGCCTCGGATCGTCGCGGTGTACCTACACGAATCACACGTATCGCATCGCATCAAAACCAATTCAATACTTGAAACGACACACTAAATCCAATACGATACGCTAAAACCGACACGATACGCAAAAAGGCTTATAGGTTAGAACCTACGGTTAGCCTTCGCAAAACAACTCGAAATCACTCGATATAGACGTACAAACGTCACACGATCGAGATAACACACTAACATCAAAATCTGGAAATCAAAACACGCAAAACCAAATCAAATTTCAAAGCTGCAACTTGAGAAAATGCTCCCAGATTTTATCTCAGGCCAAACCAAGGCAAATAAACAACTCCAGGGTGCTATGCAGGGTGTATATGAGGTATGGAAGCAAAATGGGGAGGTTTCATCACAGAGGGGCCGGCCACATACACTGTTTGGCCGGCCTGGCCGGCCCCCCTATTCCCAAAGGGGTTCGTACTCCTAGGGTGGCCTCCTGTGGTCTAATGTGGGTCTCTGGTATTGCTTATTTTACCTAGAAATGTCCCAGTGCATCCCAGATTTCCCTGCACACACAAACACTCACAAACCGACATGAAAGTCCCGAAATTCCGTATTTTTGGTTTCCAGTGGGATTGGGCTGGGTTTCTAGCTCTAGGGTGCTCATATGATCTCTTCTAAACTCAAATTCCCCCTCACAACTCACCATTTCCTCAAACCCTAACTAGTTTTCACCAAGTCTACAAATTCACCCGATATCGATTCTAAACTTGCATAGGGGTATAGGAAATGCTAAAATTAAGATCATGGTTCAGAAATTACCTCAATTGGCAACTCAAGAATTTTCTTGAGTTGCCCCTAGTGGCCACAATCCAAGCTTTCTTAGTCCATCTTGAAGATCTCGGGCTTGTGCACATTTTTAATGAAACCGACATGGGGTTTTGGTGTAGTTTTTGAGATGTTTTTGGGCTTTGAAGAGGGGAGGGAGATGAGGAAGGGGCAGCAGCAGTAGGAGGAGGAAGAAGAGGGAGAGAAATGAGGAATGAAGGGGTATGGCTAAGGGTATAAGTCAAAGTCCACCTCTCTCTCTCACCTACCCTCATTTTCTTTTCTTTTCTCTTTTCTTTTCCTTTCTCTTCCTTAAACCAAACCTTCTCACCTCAATAGTGAACACAAAAAGAAATCCATGGCTAGAAAAATGCACAAGTGTAGAAAATGTGATATGTGCAAGTTTTGCACAAAATTGCCGAAAAACCCGATTAGCGATTTTAATCGCGATTAGCGCTAAATTAGTGTCAAAATGATCACAACAACTTAAAAATGTCATAATCCCAATAAATAACCCATTTTAGAATTTTCCATAATTTTTCTCAATTTTTTCCTATTTATTTGCATTTAAATATTAATTTAATATTAAAATAATCAATAAAATAATATTAAATCATAAAAATTCCCAAAATTAATATTTTATATTTTTGAAAATGTTACAATCTACCCCCCTTAAAGAAATTCGGTCCCCGAATTTAAATTTAAACCCCCAGATACAAAAACATTTCAGTAATAAACCAAAGTCGTCGGGGCTCCGAAACCATCAACACATAGAACGTCACAGCGCAATGCATGCGCAAGGGTACTGAGCAGATAACTCAAAAACAGAACTCCGTCAGGCATCCGCAATCATCGGAGTCAATGTAAAAACACAATGTCAAATCCAATACAAAACCGATATGATAGGGATCGGAACTACACATGTAGACATCCAATCTATACATAACACAATCCTGTGCGTCTGGTGCGCACTGAAATCAAAAATCCATATATGTGCTAAACAGGTGCACAAAACAACATCTAAGTGCAACGGGTGTGCACGAAGCATCCGTCATGGGCAACGTATGTGCCTGACAGCCAAGGTCCGGTGCATCTAACATGCACGAAGAAATCTCGATTTAGTGCATCGGGTGCGCACCAAAATCGTATCTAAAAACATGCGCCCAACATGCGCGAAAATCCAAATCGGTGCATCCATCGTGCACGAATGAAAATCTAAACCTTGCGCACTCAACATGCACGGAATCACGAAATCCAATAGCAAACACCGAACAGGCGTAAAGCACATCACCAGCACGGAGGCAAAAATCAATTATCAAAAATCCGGTCAAAATCAACGATATAATGCGGCTCAAACCAAAATCAGGTGTACCGCAAAGGAAAATCTCACAACCGTGTGCATCAGCGTGCACGAATCAAAGCATAACACTAAAATGCATGAAAACTCTGCGCAAAATATATAAATATCCAGTGGGTGCATGAAACCAATATCATAAAACTCAGTCACCAAAACTAAATCATGCAAACAGAACGCCCAAAATACCGAAATCCAAAATGACGGATACGTGATAATTGAATCACAAAATCACAAATCATAAATACCGTCTTCGGTAGTTCCTCCTTCAAGGTCGAGAAGAAGTCGGTGCATCCACTGCTAGCAGCGCAGGATATCTACCTGCCTCTTGCTCACGGTCTGGCGTCTTCTGACTCTCTGGGTCCTTATCTTCCCTGTGGATTACCTATCACGCGGTCAATCGGCTCATCGGCCCTGTCAGGTGTGCTAACGGGGACGATTCCGTTCTGGCACTTCTCTGGTCACCTCTCGGTCAAACCTCACGACCACTCGTAAGGCAGCATATCACTGTCATCAGCCTCGGGCTCTCTGAAAGCACGTCACACATCTGATCCTGGGTGCAAACATCATTGCCGCAATGTCCTGGAAGGAATCCTGCTGAAGGTCTCTTCCGATTTCGCCTATGCCGATCTGCACAGAGGCTGGCTTTATTGCACAACCTCTTCTCACTCAAAAGACACCTGTGTCCTCAACACAATATTTTCTCAGAAACTGGTCACATCCCAACGTCTCTGTAAGCATATCAGGTCTCTAGTCTCGACGGGAAGCAATGACAGCTCGTCAGTGTCTCGCACGAACCTCTTGTTCCAACTGTCTCCATCGTTGTCCACTATGACGTCACGCCAAGCTACTATGCACTGCACTGTTCTCGGCCACGGTCAATCTGAAGTCTCTCACACGGACTCGAAATCGCGTATTCTGTAGCTTCATCATTCTGTAGCAGATGTCAGGCCGAACAGGTCCTCGGGAACACGTCCCAACCATCGGAGGAAAACTCATCACTCGTCCGTACTTGATCAATTCGCAACGCATCTGGGTAAGTTCCTTTATCCGATCCTGGTCAACTACCTTGTCGACAATGCCGAACTCTGGCCTGCTGGGTGTGCGCAACACGACCACTCCTGGTCTAGGTCTTCTCGTATCGTACTCCAGAAAGGTCCTGTCGAGGTCCCTTTCACAAATCTCAATCCTGCCGAAATGCCCGGAAGTCATCATCCAATGCTGAAGCTAAAGCTTATTCCGGAACGGCTGCATACTTATCGCGCTTCTTCCTGGAAGATATATCCATATACAACGCCTCGGGGTGCGTATCACATCTCTAATGTCAGCGGAGTGGGACGTCATCTCGTCGAAATCTCGTACGAACTCTTATCTTCATTCTGCTCAAATGTCGACTGATTCGGACTCGTCTCATCGTGGCTACACGAACTGCGCCCCGACGGCTATGCTCGTATCTGGAGTCTCCCAAGCAGTGTCCCATCACGATATCCGAAAGATGTCGAACCATCCGATCGACTCGTCAGATCCTCATAATCCCCCAAGAGCTCACATCTCGGGTACAGTTTAATAGTATCGAGTACATGCCACAGCGTCGGTGGTCCAGCCGTAGAAGGCAAACCCAAGCCTCACTAATGGCGCCGCGGAACCGCCGTAAACCCTAAGGTTCAAAGGCTGTCACACGGTCATTAAGTCGAGTTAGGGTTTCATTCTTCTAGAGGGTCTATAGAATCACCTGCATGTCTTTCCGTATACTTTAAACTTGGAAAATAGGCTCCTGACATTCGATCGTCTCTATCGACTCTCAACGAACCTGCGTGAAGTCGTCTCTAGCTGAAATCAATCCACCTGATGACCTCGCATCGGGGTAAGCGAATTCACCACACGTCCTAGTCATTCATCCTCAGGTGACTAGCGACTCGCTATCATCTCTCTAAGAACATGCTCATGCTGCAGTAGCTCCAATCATCTGGGCGATATCTCATCATTTGCAGCAACAACTGGCTCATATGCCTGTATGCCGAATAGCGCCTCAATCCTCCAGGAAAGGCAATACATAAGCGGTCATCACTGAATCAGCCTGCTCTAGATCTGAGTAAGACTCTCCACACTGGAAATCTTCAACTCGACTGGGCCCGCTCTGGCGCAAAATCGGACGAATCACCTTCGTCTCTCAAATCGGGTAGACTAGCTATCATCTGCCGCATATCTGCCTGGAAGCTCCGGCAATCTCAGCTCGTAAGCTCCGAAAGCGACATCCTGTCAATCTCAGCAACAGCTGGTCCATCTGTCTGCACGGTAGGCGACATCACAATCTCTGAGGTATGCTGTACATCAACAGTCCTCTCTCAACTGGCAGCTCTAACAATGGCCCGATCATCCGGTGCAAGACCAAGCACTCGCCTCCACTAGAGGTCACAATCACCAACACTAACTCGAGACGTTCCCATGTCACCAGAAAACACAATGGTCGGCTCTCGTACTAAACGAGCTCACACCGGCCGTAAACCTAGCAGCAGCCCAAACTGCGCTCAAACATGGTGACAGGAACCTCAATCGAGTATCAAAGAGAGCACATCAGTGGCAAGAAGGGAAACAACAGATCCAAAGTGTATACATGATCATAGGGAGGAACAACATCAATGAAGGTATGATCATGAAACTAATAGAATCGGGGATCTCAAATGGATGTATAATCCTGGATATAAAGAGAATCACTGATCTCAAAAGTATGCACATCCTAAGGTTCCTTAAGCGGAGTGGCGTGTCGTAAGTATGCCGCGGAACATACCAACGGTACGTCACTCTACTTTAGTCACCTAATCCATCAACCAAGGGTCATCCTAAAACGACGAAAGTTCGGGTTTACACCCCCTCGACCAAGTCTAAGTTCCGTAAGGTCAAGCCTAAGCTCCGTATATAAATAACTCCCTAGGCTCCACATAGTCAAACTTAGACTCGAACCAAGGTCAACCTAGCGCTCTGATACCAACTTTGTCACGACCCGAAAGAGCACGTGACTGGCCCTTGAAACATATGAAGCCTATAGGACTCCATCTGATCCAAGTAAGCCAAAAGCCCAGAAATCTAAAACCATTTTTAAGAATAAGTAAAGAAACTGGTTTAAAGAAGTGATGAAAAACATGTTTGAAATCAAGTTTTTTTAAATAACTAAGCCGAATGTGCATTTTAAAAACAATAAGGTCTTTTCTAAAAATTTCGGCAGAGTTTCTTTTGTAAAACTGGCCCCGAATGGGGTACAACAAGGATAACAATATATATATGCAATGATAAAGGCATCCCCAAGCGGGAGCTAGCTCTTCGTCAATCGACGGTCACAACCACACAAGATATAATATACAACGCCAAGTGGCGAGGATCAAATTCAAAGAAAAACTCAAAAACAATAAGAAACCGCAATACCACTAAGCGCAACTCTAAGGTCGAATAATATAACACTAAAGTCTATGTCTGAAACAATACACAGGTTTTGGTTGATGGACAATTTCTAGATACAATGAAATAAATACATGCAATGGTGATTCTTGATACGAAAGAATCCACCTACCAAAGCAAATCACCCGCAAGAAGGTAGTGTGCCAGAAATGCCGCAATAGAACCTGTACGGCAGAACCTGCAAGAACTGTGGCACAACGGGGGTGAGTTGCCAACTCGTGAATAGAAACATCTACAAGCAGAAACCGAAAGCAAGACATCCCTAGGTCCATACGATCAGTATATAAAATCCTCAATATACAAATATGCAGCCTATAGCAAGGCTAGGGTAAATATCTAACCCGAGTGCAATCTCATGTGTCTGTGTCAGTGCCTCAGATAACAATATAGCATATGAATGATATATGAATGCGTGAAAACAGAATACATTTACATGAAGCAACTGTTTTCATACTTTTAGTGAGATTTCCCTTGTATTTTTAAAATGAGGTACCATAATGAAATCAGCATAAAACTGTGCCTAGCATCGGCACAAACGAAATCCCAATATCCCGATATCTCAAAGTCTCAACCACGATATCTAGGGCGCCGTCAGTCCAGACCGGCCCCTACCATAAATCTCAAGACCACGACGGTATCCTCCGGATATCCGACGCGTCGGGTAAAATCACCGGTAGGTAGTACTCCCCTGCCAGGCTCAACGTCATCACCACATTCCTCTTGCCCCGGGGTACCGTACCGGGTCCACCATGTACCCGAAACGGTTCATCCGTCTCCTCGAATCGGGTTTCCAAATCCATCAGCAAACTCATGGTGGACGACTCATACATCATGGGAAAACCGCACTTTTTATTTTAAAAGAGAGAATATGTTTAATTGTGTTTTTGCGGTTTTCCTCCAAATCCAGAAAATCTCATAGAAGTCCAAATCCAAACTTCAATAGCATGCAAAATAGTGAATATATGCATGAGAATCCATGAATGCGGCATAACAATGAATAACAGTATGCAGGAAGTAGCAGGTAATAACTACAATGTCTAAACTACTAGCAAAAAGGCTATGTCAAGCAATACTATACTTTCTAAGGTGTACGTGACATGGCAATTACCGATGAAGATGTGTGTGAGCCGGCAAGTAAGTGTACGTGGTACATACGCATCATCGGTAATAGTGCTGGTGTCCTATCAGCATGATATTAATACTGGAGTATGAACATAGTAATAAAATGCGATGCAAAGCGAACCACAAAAAGGGAGTGGGAGCTGAAACTGGACGTAACTAAAACTAATCTGCATTAATCCAACATAAGTCCTACAATTGGTGCCTTTTGAAATAACACGAATCATGGGGTTTTGAAAATAGGGGCTACGGTGTTTTTGTGAAAAGATACGCCGTTTTTGAAATATCCGTAGATTCCCTTGAGCTGTCTTTAAAAATGCCCACGATTCGTTAGTTTTTGAAATAGGTAAGAAGTCTAATCTACTCTAACAACTACACTAACTATACGGCTGAACTAACAAGCTGAACTACAGGTAAGGAAACCGCCTAACATCTGAGTCGATATATATATATATAGATATATAGTCGGTGATCTCGCCTCAATGTCATATCGTAAGATATCCTCGAGTTATGAGTGCGGATCTATCATCAATATCGGCTCGTACGGTAAATCATCGCACGGCATCCCCAATAGCTGGGTAGGGTTCAACATCTCACTGTCTCATCACATAATAGGTATCACTATCATCAGATCAAATAGTCTGGGGTACTACTCTATGTCTAGTACAATCGATACCATCAAAGAAGTATGCATGCGGGGGTAAACACATATCCCAAGCCCGCAAGAATCACAAGTCATATCCCACATATGAATCGTATCAAATCACCGATCTCACGGCATAAGCCCACACCATCGACTCATCTCCAAAGTCATCCCATATCATCAAACACGGTGCAAGTACAAGAAACACACAAGTGTATACGTGTGGGTGCAAATCTATCCTATGGTTCGCAACTAGGAGCTATGCTGGTTATTTCTACCCCTAACTAACCAAGACACACTAAAGCTATCACACACATAAAAATACTACATAATACTAATTACGGACTGCGGGGGTGCTATACGCCATCCACCCGACTTCCCCCTGTAGATATAATCTACTCACCTGTATCCTGCGTGTCGGTGTCGATGTCTCCGTCATCTTCCGCATCGCCTCGGATCGTCGCGGTGTACCTACACGAATCACACGTATCGCATCGCATCAAAACCAATTCAATACTTGAAACGACACACTAAATCCAATACGATACGCTAAAACCGACACGATACGCAAAAAGGCTTATAGGTTAGAACCTACGGTTAGCCTTCGCAAAACAACTCGAAATCACTCGATATAGACGTACAAACGTCACACGATCGAGATAACACACTAACATCAAAATCTGGAAATCAAAACACGCAAAACCAAATCAAATTTCAAAGCTGCAACTTGAGAAAATGCTCCCAGATTTTATCTCAGGCCAAACCAAGGCAAATAAACAACTCCAGGGTGCTATGCAGGGTGTATATGAGGTATGGAAGCAAAATGGGGAGGTTTCATCACAGAGGGGCCGGCCACATACACTGTTTGGCCGGCCTGGCCGGCCCCCCTATTCCCAAAGGGGTTCGTACTCCTAGGGTGGCCTCCTGTGGTCTAATGTGGGTCTCTGGTATTGCTTATTTTACCTAGAAATGTCCCAGTGCATCCCAGATTTCCCTGCACACACAAACACTCACAAACCGACATGAAAGTCCCGAAATTCCGTATTTTTGGTTTCCAGTGGGATTGGGCTGGGTTTCTAGCTCTAGGGTGCTCATATGATCTCTTCTAAACTCAAATTCCCCCTCACAACTCACCATTTCCTCAAACCCTAACTAGTTTTCACCAAGTCTACAAATTCACCCGATATCGATTCTAAACTTGCATAGGGGTATAGGAAATGCTAAAATTAAGATCATGGTTCAGAAATTACCTCAATTGGCAACTCAAGAATTTTCTTGAGTTGCCCCTAGTGGCCACAATCCAAGCTTTCTTAGTCCATCTTGAAGATCTCGGGCTTGTGCACATTTTTAATGAAACCGACATGGGGTTTTGGTGTAGTTTTTGAGATGTTTTTGGGCTTTGAAGAGGGGAGGGAGATGAGGAAGGGGCAGCAGCAGTAGGAGGAGGAAGAAGAGGGAGAGAAATGAGGAATGAAGGGGTATGGCTAAGGGTATAAGTCAAAGTCCACCTCTCTCTCTCACCTACCCTCATTTTCTTTTCTTTTCTCTTTTCTTTTCCTTTCTCTTCCTTAAACCAAACCTTCTCACCTCAATAGTGAACACAAAAAGAAATCCATGGCTAGAAAAATGCACAAGTGTAGAAAATGTGATATGTGCAAGTTTTGCACAAAATTGCCGAAAAACCCGATTAGCGATTTTAATCGCGATTAGCGCTAAATTAGTGTCAAAATGATCACAACAACTTAAAAATGTCATAATCCCAATAAATAACCCATTTTAGAATTTTCCATAATTTTTCTCAATTTTTTCCTATTTATTTGCATTTAAATATTAATTTAATATTAAAATAATCAATAAAATAATATTAAATCATAAAAATTCCCAAAATTAATATTTTATATTTTTGAAAATGTTACAAATCATCACCAACCCTATTTTACCTAATTAACCCAAACTAACCCTAATCCTACCTAATTAACCCTAACCCTAAACCGAACCCTAGACTGAACCCTAACCCTACCTAATTAACCCTAGCCCAAACCCTAGACCGAACCCTAACTCTAATCCCTAGTAGTAACCCTAACACTAAAATCAACAATAACATAAATAAAAGCATTATTATAAGTTCAAAATTGAAATTAACTCACCTCAGTAGTTGTTTTGCTGGCGGATAAAAAGTGTGATGGCCAGGATTCTGCTGTCGACGACGAGCTCGCGTGGGTATGGTGGCGAGGAAGGAGGCGTGCGGGTGTACCGACGATGTGGACTTCAACGATAGGAGTACCGGCGATGAGGAGGAGCGGGGGTGTGGTGGTGAGGAGGCGCACGTGGGAGATCGATCGCAGGGGAGGAGGAAATTTTGGAAACGATGAGGAAATTTTTAGGCTTTATTTTTTTATAAATAACCCTTAGTCTCCCCTACGGATTAATCTGTGGGTCCTTCTTTTGCGGCTCCGTAAGGGCAAATAAAAGATTACATTTTAATATTTTTTAATTAATTCGTAGGACACCGTAAGGACAAATCGATGGCCCTACGGATTAATCCATAGGGGCAAAAAAAGTTACCCCTACGGATTCCTATAGCCATAAGGGAAATCCCTTCTTGTAGTAGTGCTAGAAGATCCCCTTAAGAAATTCTTGTTTAATTTTGATATTTTTATCTTTGTAAATATTCTTGAGACAATTTCAAACAGATATATGTATTTTCTCTTCAAACATTTATAATCCATCGATGAAATAGATCATATATGTTACCTTGATGGAATAACAGAATCAAGAGTTTACTCAAAGGAAAATAAAAAGAGACAAGAAGCAATGCCTTGATTTTCTATTGAAATTCGAATTAATCGGTCCCTTGAATTTCTCTTGTAGGGAAGATTTTCGATACAAAAATTGATTCAAGTCATTCAACCGATGACCACAAAACTTTCTAATTAATTGTTCAATTGGTATTTTCCTTTCTTTTCAATTTCCCACGTGCGTGGCACGTGCAAAAAACTAGTGTGTGTGTATGCCTAGTTACTGAAAACTCTCAACAAGTTTGGGCAAGAATCACTAAACTCCCATTACCTTTGAAATGATCAAAAAACTACTACGACTTGAAGGTCAATATTAGTCAACGTTACTGTTCATGTCAGATGACCATTTTACCCTATTCTTAATATCATTAATTAATTATATATTACATTTTAATAATCATTAAATATTAATTAAATCATTAATGTATTTAATAGGGGAAGTCTGAGGAAGAACCGGAGAGGGGGGCCGATGCTAGAGAAGGAGTGGGGCCAAGAATTGAGGATGAGGAAGATGATGATGATAGTGGGGTAATGATGATGAAGATGTGATGATGATGATGATGATGATGATGGGAGTCGATGATGGTGGTGGTGGTTGCGGTGATAGGAGGAGGGTGACGAAGGTGGGGGGAGGAAGAGAAGGAGTGGGTGATAGGAGGAGGAGCTGGAGTGGATCCAAATAGGTCTGAAGGTGATCTTGTGGCAAGTGGCGGCTCTCTCGAGAAGGGGGCGGAGGAGGGTGAAGAAAGATCTGACAATGGTACTGATAGTTAGCGGGTCGGATCATAAGGTCTGGTCGGGTACAGACTAAGGCACAAGGAGGAAGCACGGTAGCGGGAGAAGGGAGAGGGTGGTGGCTGCAGGGTTGCCTAGCACAACAGCAAGGTTTCGGGAGGTATCGTCCATGCTATATTCAAAATTTTACCATTCTAACTAAGCCTAACTTTGAATCGTTAACTAGAAATCGACGGAGTAACATATGTAAACACTTTACATCCTAATGAGCAAGGAATACAACCTTTATAGACCGGTCCTTCACTTCATTAGATCAGTGTAGTAGTCCCTTCGCTGCGATCAAGAAGTCCCGAACTCTAGGGAGGCTCCGATGAAGAAACAAACGTGCTTGCTTCGAAGTCTTCGAGGTCGAAAATGATCTACGTCGAGGAGACACTAACCCAAGCTATCTCTTCACTAATTACGGAATTAGTGAAGCAAACACCCTATACTAAATGGAAAGTAGTAGAGGATGATGAAGTAGGAAGTGGGCTCACTTTATATTTGATTTTCTCACACTTTTTTCTCATACCTCCATTGAAGCTAGAAAGCTTTGAGGAGGAGGAAGAAAAAGAAGAAGAATGAACCCATCATATGAATTGTGTGTAAGGTTAGAAATGCAACCAAGGGTTAAGCATGTCATGCTTAACCCTTGTAGAGAGTTAACCATGAGTTAGGGTTAAAGATTAGGTTAAATAATATCTTAAGCTAGACAAAAGGAGTGGACAAAGTCAAAGATGCTTACAATCTTCTATAAGCTTTCAACAAATATCAACCATGACTAATTCCACAATTTTTGAATTACTTAATGATAAAATTATAAACCCTAATCTCAACCCTAGCATGGTTTAACCCTCATTAATCCTAGTTGCATTTGTAACCTAGCTTGATACATTTAACATATATCACATATACATCAATGTATCTAAAGTGAGAAAAGAAATCATAAGTGAGCTAATATTAGTTAATGTAATGTAATATATCAAATATATAATTATACATTAAATTATTAAATCAACACTTGATTTAATAATCCGGCTATATCACATATAACCGATTAATATCATATGAATCAACTTATCGAATCACCACTTGATCCGATAACCCGGCCATATCATATATAACCGACCGATATCTCATATCGCGAGAATAGAATACGGTATCTCATATCGTATCAATCTCGGTTCCGCACATATCACATATGTGCTCCTACTCCATTTCGCTTGAGCCAGGAAACCCCTGTGTAGGACTCTAAAGACTCGTCAATATGCCGGCAGTAGGTGATGATCATATCAAACACCCACAAGCCACAAGCGGTCTGCTAAATGTAACAGCCACCTGGGTATTGAGCGATCAGAAGATCAACAAGCAAGCCTGCTCATACTCCTGCAAATCCAATCAGTAACACTACCGTACAGTCCGGTCTCTTCGTCTAATATGTCGCATATCTCGTCTAAGGGTGGTAAACGTCAGACCCCAGTAGCTTGATAAGTCGTGTCGATATGAGGATCATAACGGGTCGAGAAGCTACTGATAACACTTACCAGTATATCTCTGAAGCAGCCTTGGCCAAGAACTTCCTGTTATAGCCAATAGAGCACAGCGCAACATCAACTCCCAATACCGGGAGAGACGAAACCCCTCCTATCGCTCATTGCCTCCATGTGACTCGGGACTGTACCCAAAAGCCACCATTTTGCACATTCTCTTGAACGTGGTAAGGTGGAAATCAAAGCACGGTAGGAATCACGCAAGACTCTATGACGATCTCGGGTCTACAGACTAACCTGTACCAGTGTCACCAGAGAACTGCCATCTGATGTTAGGTATAATACCATCTGGGAGTTCTTGGCGAGTCCGTTCAGTGTACCAGTCTCCACTAAGCACCCGTATACTGTCTCTGATGTCAAACACCAATGGATATAGGATCATCCATCGCCCATCTATATGGGTCGAGAAGCTATATGCTAGTCTACTCTGGTATCTCGATACCCTGTCTCGATACACCTACGACTAGGAACATTTGAAGGATGTACTTAGCGACTACACTGTCCCTACTAGTATGATCTGCATCATAATCCTAGTAGTCAAGTACTCATCCTAAGGGCTTTATCAACATGTAATATAGAGGCAATCAGTGTACATGTTAAGATAAAGAGCAACCAGATAGCATACTATCATGTCGAGCAAGAAAGTCCTTCATATATATGTCCAAGCATCCACTACAATATACATCGTATGTACAGTAATGGCCTCTAGGGCATACATATCACTAACAATCTCCCACTTGCACTAAGGCCATCTGTTGTAGTATCTCATACCCAACGAGCAACAGTGGTTGTAGTATCTCATACTCAACCATCCCATAAAAGTCTCTACTGCGAAATAGGCTTTTGTGAGTGGATCCGTGCTGTTTTCCTCTGTGTCTAATCTCCTATCCTCAATCTCCCTAGAGATCATCCATCTCCATGATCAGGTGATACTGCCTAAGAATATGTCTCGATCTCTGATGGGATGGGGGTTCCTAGGCCAAAACCACAACTCCATTGTCTCACAATGGTAGGAACGAAGTTCATTTCATGAACTAATATACACCCAGACTGCTTCTTTGGTAATATCGTAGGTAGCGATGTATCCAGCCTTTAATCGTCTAGTTTACCACGGTATCTAGCTTGGAACTCTTCCAACATACCGTCCCTCCACTGAGGGTAAAGACAATATCTGTGACTGACATTCAGTCAACCTTACCACCCTGGAAGCTTTCCAGCGATTCTCCCCAGGATCAATTGATACCATCTCACTACACCTAGTGAGAATCCTAACATCCAATTAGATCTATCTCATAGATCTAAAACCCAGGATTAAGGAGGTATCATCTTGATCTTATATGGAGAATCCTTGTGATAAGAGGAGATTGACCGAACATAGCATAGGAAACTCCTTTCCTATCAAGAATATGTCATACACGTACAATACGAGGATCATCACTATATTCCCTACTACCTTTTTGTATATACAAGGTTCATCTACCATTTTGATGAAGTCAAACACTTTGACTACCACATCAAAACAGATGTTCTAACTCCGCAATGCCTGCTTTAACTCATAAAGCAACTTGCACAAGTTTCCGCTGCTCCCACTGTCTACGAAACCCTCTGGCTGTGTACTTATAGACGCTCCCTTCTAAATCACTATTTAGAAAAGCAGTCATGACACCCAACCGCCAGATATCATAGTCATGGTATGTAGCAATGGCAAGTAGGATCCGGATGGACTTAAGCATAGGCACTAGAAAAGGTTTCATCATTATCCACACCTAGTCAGTGACGATAACCTTTTACAATAAGTCTTAGCTTTGAAAGTCTCAACTTTTCCATGTACACCAAGTAATCTTCTCAAGATATACTTGCTCCTGATGGGGATTTAACCCTTCAAATAAAGCAACCAAATTCCATACTTTGTTGGTGTATATGGATTCCATCTCAGATCGGTTAGCATCCAGCCATTCTCACAGAGTCCCCACTCCTAATGGCCTGCTCGAAACTAGTTGGTTCATCATCTCATGATGCAATCCTCGCTCCCACTGTCATAGAGAAAACCGAAGTATCTCTGAGGTGGGTGAGGAACCGTACCAGATCGGTGGAGAGGCTGAGGTTCGTTGGGAGCTATTGAATCCTCCGGGTTTACCAAATCATCAGCTGCAGTTTGTATAGTTGAAACTCCTTCCAGTTCTACCTCATGAACACTAATTTCTTCACAAGAAATTCCCTTTCACAAAGGTGGCATGCTGAGAAATAAAACACATTTTGCTCCTCAGTGTGGTAGAAGACATTCCCTTGCGAATGCTTAGGATATCGAACAAACTTCCACAGAACTGAACTTGCCTCGAGCTTATCCGGATTTTTCTTTTAGACATAGGCCAGACAGCCCTAAATCTTAATATCCTTAAGAGATGGGCTCTTCCCATACCATATCACATATGGAGTAGTAGGCACCTGATTTAATTGGAACCCTATTCAATAGGTATGCAGCTTCATAAGTGCATAACCCCCAAAAGGAAATAGGCAACTCAGTAGTACTCATCATAGAGCACACCATATCACATCGGGTGCGATTGCTCCACCCCAATATACCAACGTGATGTGGTGTATACAGAGGAGTAATGCTGAGAAAGAATCTCATTCTCCTTTAGAATAGTCCTGGAATTCCGTGCTCAAGTATTCTCCTCCTTGATCTCATCATAGGACATAATACCTATACCCGTTTTTGGTTCTCTACTTCTGATTTATATTCGTTGAATTTCTCAAAAGCTTCAGACATGTGTTTCAACAGGAACATATGTCCGAATCTTGAGAGATCATCAGTGAATGTAATGAAGTACAAAGAACCAGTCCTGGCATGTGTAGACAGGGGACCTACATACATCATCATGTATCAATCCCAAGAGTTCACTAACTCTTTCTCCGTTTCCAATAAACGGAGCTATGGTCATCTTATCTTTGTGACATGACTGGCAAGTTTCACAAGATATAAATTCAAACTGATTTAAATATGCATCTTTATGTAACTTCAGCTAGTCGGGTCGCATTGATATGACCTAGACTATAATGCCTCAAGAAGGATTCATTCATTTCTGAACTCTTCCCCTTGTGTGTGTTTCGTACGTTAAGAACTGTGGTTTGATTTAGAACGTATATGCTTTTAGATAACGTGCCTGAACCGATCAACTCTTGATATAGGAAATGTTCAAAACATTATCCAACAATACAAAATTATATCCTTCTTTACTAAATTAAGAGACTGATATAATATGGTATATCAGGTTCGATATCTAATAACATTCGTTCAGAAAAAATGTATTTGGTAATACAGGGTGATAACTGTCAACATACTTGGCTGCAACACTTGCACCGTTTCCAACTCTTGAAACTTATCACTGTTAGAGTATATGCCCTAGAGGCCATTACTGTATCATACTAGTTTGTATATTACTTAATGGAAGCTTGGGATATTCACCTTGTATATACAATCTTGCTCAAAATAGTAGTATGCTACTTGGTTTGTTTCTACTTTAATGTGTACATGTGTTTATTTTTAGTATATCACCTATGCACATTAGTGGAGCCCTTAGGATCTTTGCTTGATTACCAGCGTTGTGATGGCAGTCACACTAGTGGGGGCTGGGTAATCTATAAGCATATCCTTATGCAGGTCCCTAGTCACAGGACTATCAAGACAGGGCATCGATACTCCGGAGTAGACTAGCGCATGCGCTTCTCATCGCAGAATGGGAGATGGTCTGTCCCACAGCCATCAGTACGTCGTACTGGAGATAGTATGCGGGTGCTCGTTGGGTTACGAGTACACTGGACAGGACTCGTCGGGAACTGACCGGTTGGTATTATACCTATCGTCAGTTATCAGTTCCCAGGTGACATGAGTACAGCTTAATCCGCTGACTTGACACTATCACGTCGCCTCGAGTGTGTTCCCACTGTACTTTGATTACTACCCTACCACGGCTCAAAGGAGTCGTGCAAACAGGTAGTAGTTGGGTGCAGTCCCGAAGCACTTGGAGGCAGTGACGGTTAGACAGGATTCGTCTCTCCCGGTATTGGGGGTTGACATCGCGCTGTGTCTAGGAGAGCCATTACACGAGTAGTCCCTGGCCAGGGCAAGCGGGATATACTGGTAGGCTTCCAGTGTTATCTCAGGGTGTATTGGGCTTCACTCCGACACGACTTGTACCGCTATTAGGGGACTGATGTTTACCGCCCCTAGGCCCGCCATGCGATGTATCAGACGAACAGACCGGACTGTACGGAGATTGTCATATTCAGGCTCAGTAGGAGTTCAGATGGGTTTCACCTCGTCAGTCTTCTTATCGGCATCTACCTGGGGACCGTTACGCACAGCAAGTGCCGCTTGCAGTCTGTGGTTGAACCCACTGCCAGCGTAGTGTCGAATCTTTAGAGTCCCACACAGAAAGCTATTCGCCTTTAGGCAAAAGAGTAGAGGTCGCATGGTTTTGCGACAGGTCGCATGGTTTTGCGACAGGGTTCAATCACATCCGTGCACTTGTGCACGTTTAGTGTCCGGACAGTTTACACTAGCGGGCTTTGGTTTAAGCCAGATCCTAGTGTACGTATTGGGATTGGTTTTTTCCAGTTTGTATTCGTGTTCCTCGGAACGCGGATGCGGGTGTGTATGCACAGTTGACGGAGAGGCAGAGGCAGAGGATTCTCATTAGGGTTGTTGACCGTTGACTGTTGACTATTGACTTTTTGCTCAACCCTAATGAGAATATGATATATGATTAACAATAATATTAATTAAGTATTGTGGTGATATGGTTGTTGAGGGGTTGACTTTGTTGACTTGTTGACTTTGTTGACCGGTTGACTAGGTTGGACTAGTTGACCATCATGATGACAATGGCTATCATTTCATGGCAAAGACTTTTCACTTGCTTGTTCTCTTGTGCAATATGAGTGCATGAAATGATATAGTCATTTTGACTTAAACCATTTACATAATACTTGATTACTATTTTTGTGATGATGGTTTTGGACTATGAGAGCCAAGAGAGAAAAGTCTTTCTCATTCTATCATTTTCATTCTCTCTCTTGTTCTTGAGCTCTCATCTTCTTCCTCTTGCTCTCCCTCTCTTTAGTCTATGGTTCACTTGTCTCATGTGTTGAGAACCAAGAACCATAGAGAAAATCCCAACACACTCTTCTCTACTCACTCTAGTTCATAAGGTTTAGCAAACCAAGTGAACTAGTTTTCTTCAAAGACCGAAGAAGAAGCCAAAGGTAGAAGCTTTCAGGTGGATCGATCTTCGGCGCAAGGAGACGACGGGGTGAAGCCGATCCGGACAACCATCGAGGCTTGAAGACGAAGGAGTTCAAGAAAGAAAGGTATAACCCCCTAACCGAGTAGTTAACAACTCCTAGTTAGGTTGTTAGTTAGATGTTTAACAAAGATCCGGTTATTAGTCCATGTTACCACCTCTAGAAAATTGTTTTTCACCAAATTCCGCATGCCCGAAAGTACCGGAAGAGGTAGCATGGACTTACAGTGGTATCAGAGCCTAGTTAAACTCTATCTAACATGTTAGCATAGTAACTAGAAATTCGATTGGAGAAAAAGTCGCGAAATACACCCGGATTTCAAACTTTCTGTCGATTTTCAAAGTGCTACAAAAATTATTTGAGATATACCAAAAATCGACTCAGGGTTTTTAGAAGAAACTGCAAAAATTCGACCCACTGAATCGATCAACGCGCCGCGGAACCGCGGCCGAGTTGACTCGGTCGTAGGGTTTTATTTTTGCAGTTTGTTCATAGGGGTATTTTGGGATTTTTGGAATATGTCTTTTCAGCCAAGATTTTCCAGAACGAAAATTTTGTGTTTGGGGCCTGAAATCCGTATTTTTGATCGAACTTCTAAAAGACTTAAGCTGACGGGTTTTTCTGTGATGTGATATTTGTATTGAACGTCTGCTAATCGTTTTATGTCGATTAGTGGGGGTTATACAAATCTGTGATCTGTAATGTCATTGGAATGTGTATATGAATTCATTGGATTGTCGCGGGTGAATAGCCGGGGGTTGTGAGACGAGAGTTTTCTTTTCTTTCAATTCATATAAATTTGTAAATTGATGTAATTATTATTTGTATGGCCGCACAACCGGGTCGGGGTTGTAGCCGTCATTGTATAATTTCTTTTTACTGTTTTTGCTCCTAGGATAGACCAATGGAGGGGGTGCACAAACTACCGGGTATGCCGAAGTGCCGAGTGGCCTACTCACGGAGTTGAGGGAGGTTGCTTCGCTTCGGGTACTTGGCGGGTAGTTTGCCGCACCCGTAGGGGTCTTGGGTGGGGTTTTGGCTATTCACCGCTACCGTGTAATCTGCTTTTCGTTACAGGCTCGTACGAATTGCGGATTCCTAGTATATCCAATGTATTCATCTGTAATCTGAAATGGCTATCATTGCAATATATCTATATATGATATTATTTAGGCGTTGCTTATGTTTTACAGCCGCGCTAGCCCAGCCCCCGCTCTGTCGTTAGTTAAGTAACCTAACGGGTAATGACGGGCCCCGTGGCGAATGCGAATGGCATAAGCGTACGTCATATTTTGGTTGTTTTCTGCAATGGTAGGATTAAATGATGGGACGCATTAAAAGAACTAATGCAAGAATATCATGCATTAAAAGAACTAATGCAAGAAAAATAAACCAAGTAAAAGTCGTTGGAACACTTTCAAAAAACCACTCGGTTCTTTTCAAAACCAACTTTTAAATGCGGAGTTTGAGCCACTCCTTTTAAAAGCTATCTCATTCCATCGATTATATCAAGTTCACTACGTTCACAGTTTCGCCAAAACCATTCGTAGCCCTCCATCGTTTCACATGAATAGTCAATAGTATTCAAGCTATGTATGTTGGCCAAAGTCAAGGCATAGTGATTGGTAGCTATTGGGTATTCATGTGTAGCATAGATAGATGCGTTGGTTTGGGACAGTCGTACTGCCATTTTGGCCAAAGTCAAGGGTAGGTACGGGTGGATCCAAATTGACCTGGAGAATGACGGGTAGAACTTGACATGTGACTTATGATATATTGGCCAAAGTCAAGGTCATAAGAGCATGGGGCAAAAATCCACATCGGGAGTTTCAAAAGAACTGAAACTTGCTAGTGTTGCATACCATTTAGAGTGTGATGATTCTGGTAGGATTCTTTTAGTTTCGCCACGCGATGATATTTGGATCCCGATCCTACTGTGAGTATATGCTACTCCTCGGGAAATTTCTCACTAAACGATCAATGCTATAAACCTAGTAGGTGTCTAGAAAGGTGTTAGCGGGGCTACGCCCCCAGGGAAAAGAGGTTATTTAATTAAGGAACTTCGCGAAAGCGTTGGAAAACCTCACTCGAAGTACCGACACTGGCCTGGCTGAACGGTTAAGCAAGTATTGTACGGTGAGATTGATCCTGACTAATTCTTCCTTTTTGGTTTGAGGAGGGATTCGAGAAACAGTGGTAGCCATCCTGTTTAGACAAACTAAAAACCATTCTAAACTTGCAAGAGCAGCATGCTGAGTGTTTCTTCTCTCTCCTAATTGCAGCGACTAATCGACATGAATGGACTTAAGTTACTCCCAGATAAAAACATACTGACAGGGCCAAACTACAAAGATTGGCTCAGGAATGTCAAGATGGCAATCACTTACGACAAGCTGGGGTATCTTCTTACCACCAAAGCTCCCCATGTCCCAGGTCCCAAAACCAGCGTCGCGGATAAGGAAATCCGTAAGACCTGGGAACTAGACTGCGCGAAGGCCAAGTGCCTCGTGCTTGCCTCTATGGACAATGAACATCAGAGGAGGCACGAGAATATGGACCTGGAATCCATATTTCTTCATACAAAAGAACTGTATGGAGAGCAATCTCGTATCGCAAGATACGAAGTGTCGAAGAAGTTATTTTCGGCAAGATTGGCCGTCGGATCATCGGTAGCGGAACACGTGCTTAAGATGATTGGCTACATTGAGGAGCTCGCGGACCTTGGGACCACGTTGGAGAATGAGCTCTATACGGACTTGATTCTCCAGTCCCTTCCTTCCACTTACGCCCAGTTTATCCTGAACTTCAACTTACAAGAAAAAGAAGTTGAACTTTCAGAACTCCTCAACATGCTGAGGAGCGCAGAGGGCACCCTACAGAAAGGTAGGGAAACATCCACTTTGTTTGTAGGAGGATCTTTCTCTTCTAGGTCCAAGGCGAAAGCCAAGGGAAAGAAGAAGAAAGCCCCCGCCAAACCAAGGGGCGGTGTTAGTAAAGTGGATACGAAGGGAAAGGCAAAAGCAACAAAGAAAGTGGGAAAGCTTGTGGATAAGGAAGAATGCTTCTATTGTCATAAGAAAGGACACTGGAAGAATGATTGCAGGGCTTGGAAAGCCAGGACACAGGAATTGAAGCAGGTTGCAGCTTCAGCTTCAGGTGTGTATGTTATTGAAAACTGTCTTTCAATAAACTCTACTTCCTGGGTATTGGATACCGGATCAGGATCCCATATCTGTAATTCTTTGCAGGCGTTGAGAAACCGTAGGGTTTTGAAGGTAGGTGACTTGACCCTCAAAGTTGCAAACGGAGCTAGCATGGATGCTAAGGCCGTGGGGGACTATCACCTGGGAATGTCAGATGGACATGTTTTGGTTTTGCGTAATTGCTTTTTTGTACCCAACGCAACTTGTAATATCATTTCTGTATCTTTGGTTTCTAAAGAAGGTTATGAATTTGTGTTTGTAAGCAATGTTGTAAACATTCACCTTAATCAAGTTCTGATTGGGTCAGGTACATTAAGAAATGGTATATACGTATTAAACCAACCGCAGATTTTCAATGTCCAGAATACACACAAAAGAAAGTCTCCGGAAATAAATCAGACTTTCTTGTGGCATTGTAGACTGGGTCACATCAATGAGAGAAGGTTGACGAAGTTACATACAGAAGGATATTTGAATGCGTTCGAATATCAATCGTATGCCACTTGTCAATCCTGTCTCAAAGGAAAGATGACAAAGACTCCGTTCACTGGACACGGAGTAAGAGAGAGCGAGCTCTTGGGACTCGTACACAGCGACGTGTGCGGTCCAATGTCTACACATGCGTGAAGCAGTTATTCTTACTTCATTACTTTTACGGATGACTTTTCAAGGTACGGTTATGTCTTCTTAATGAAACATAAGTCCGAAGCCTTTGGAAAATTCCAGGAATATAAGAATGAAGTAGAAAAACAAACCGGCAAAAGTATCAAGATCTTAAGATCGGATCGAGGTGGTGAATACTTGAGTGCCGAGTTCCTGGACTATTTAAAAGAGAACGGAATTCACTCTCAGCTTACTCCTCCATACACTCCGCAACATAACGGTGTATCGGAGAGACGGAACCGAACCCTATTGGATATGGTACGGTCCTTGATGAGTAATGCTGAGTTACCGCGATCATTCTGGGGGTATGCGCTAGAATCAGCTGCATACCTTTTGAACCGAGTTCCCACTAAGACTGTGCCTACTACACCATATGAGATGTGGTGTGGGAAGAGACCCTATCTTAATCACATTAAGACATGGGGAAGTCCATCTTTTGTCAAAAAGCAGCATGCGGACAAGCTCGAGGCACGCTCAGTACAGTGCAAGTTTGTGGGATATCCAAAGAACTCCAAGGGATATTTCTTCTACTGCGAAGAGGAACAAAAGGTTTTTGTTTCTCGTCATGCCCACTTTCTAGAACACCAGTTCTTAGAAAAGGAAATTAGTGGGAGCGCAGTAGAACTGGAAGAAATTCCAGAACCACGAGCTATTACTGAAAGCTTAGTAGAACCAGAGGGTTCAAAAGAACAGGGCATTCCTACGCCGCTCCGCAGGAGTAGTAGGCAGTCTCATCCGCCCGAGAGATACTACGGTTTTCTCATAGACGGGGATAGAGAGGATTGCATCATAGATTATGATGAGCCTACTAGCTTCCAGCAGGCCGTTCAGAGCGTTGACTCGGTAAAATGGCTGGATGCAATGCGGACCGAAATGGAGTCCATGTACACCAACAAGGTATGGACGTTGGACATTGCTCCAGACGGGGTAAAACCCGTAGGATGCAAGCGGATCTTCAAAAGGAAGATTGGTGTAGATGGACAGGTTGAGACCTATAAAGCTAGACTTGTTGCAAAGGGTTTTCGTCAAAGACCTGGTTTGGACTATGACGAAACCTTTTCTCCAGTGGCTATGCTGAAATCCATTCGGATCCTTCTTGCCATTGCTGCCTTCCACGATTATGAGATCTGGCAGATGGACGTAAAGACCGCTTTTCTAAATGGAAATTTAGAGGAGTGTGTCTATATGGACCAACCAGAAGGTTTCATTCAGAATGGGAGCAGCGGAAAGGTGTGCAAGTTGCTTAAGTCCATCTATGGACTAAAGCAGGCATCGCGGAGTAGGAACATCTGTTTTGATGAGACGTTCAAGGAATTTGGCTTTATCAAAAATCCAGATGAACCATGCATCTATAGTAGATTTGTAGCGAGAACTGTAGTATTCCTCGTTTTATACGTGGATGACATTCTCTTAATAGGAAATGACATTCCTATGCTACAATTTGTCAAGGGGTTCTTGTCACACAGGTTCTCCATGAAAGACCTGGGTGATGCCTCATACATCCAGAGGATCCGGATCCATCGTGATAGATCCAAGAGGATATTAGGACTTTCACAGTCCAGGTACATCGACACCTTACTGAAGAGATTTAGTATGGAAGATTCCAAGCGCGGTAACCTACCGGCTTGTCACGGGATTGTTAGTTATATGTATGCCCTAGAGGCCATTACTGTACATTGGATGTATATTGTGGTGGATGCTGGGACATATATAGGTAGGACTTTCTTGCTCGACATGATAGTACGCTATCTGGTTGCTCTTTGTCTTAACGTGTATACTTTCCGTCTCTCTGTTACATGTTGATAAAGCCTTTAGGATGTGTACTCGACTTCCAGGACTATGATGCAGATCATACTAGCGGGGCCTGGATAGTCCATGAGTACATCCTTGAAATGTTCCTAGTCGAGGGAATATCGAGACGGGGCATCGATATTCCAGAGTAGACTAGCGTATATCTTCTCGACCCATGCGATGGGCGATGGATGATCCCATATCCATTGGTGTTTGACATCGGAGATGGTATGCGGGTGCTCAGTGCAGACTGGGTACACTGAACGGACTCGCCGAGAACTCCCAGATGGTATTATACCTCACGTCAGATGGCAGTTCTCTGGTGACACTGGTACGGCTTAGTCTGTTGACCCGAGATCGTCATAGAGTCTTGTGTGTCTCCCACTGTGCTTTGATTTCCACCCTACCACGGCTCTACTGAGTCGTGCAAACAGGTGGTTTTTGGGTACAGTCCCGATTCACTTGGAGGCAATGAGCGATAGGAGGGGATTCGTCTCTCCCGGTATTGGGGGTTGATGTTGTGCTATGCTCGACTGGCCATAACAGGAAATCCCTGGCCAGGGTTGCAGTGATATACTGGTAAGAGTTATCAGTAGTTTCACGAATGTTATGGACCTCAAGTCGGCATGACTTATCGAGCTACTGGGGTCTGACGTTTACCACCCCTAGGCGAGATATGCGACATATCAGACGAACAGACCGGACTGTACGGTAAGTGTTACTGGTTGGATTCACAGGAGTGTGAGCGGGCTTGCTCGTCGATCTTCTGATCGCTCAATACCCGGGTGGCCGTTACGTTTAGCAGACCGCTTGCGGCTTGCGGTTGCTTGATATGATCATCATCCGCTACCGGCGTATTGACGAGTCTTTAGAGTCCTACACAGAGGTTTCCTGGCTCAAGCGAAACAAAATAGGAGCGCATATGAGATATGTGCGGGACCGAGAATAATGCGTGTATGTGATACCGTATTTCATTCTCGCGATGAATGTGTCGAATGGTTGTATGCGATATAACCTAGTTATCGAATCAAGGATTGATTCGATAAGCCGATACATTGGATACTAGCCGGTTATATGCGACATGACCGGATCATTGAATCAAGTGTTGATTTAATGATTTAATGTATAATTATATATTTGATATATTACTTTGCATTAACTAGTATTGGTTCACTTTAAATGGATTTACTCACTTGGTTTGTGCACATTGCATATGTGATATATTTTGTGCACATGATTGTATCATGTTTGATGATACATGCAAGCTAGGGTTAGTGTAAAGAATTAGACCATGGTTAAGATTATGATTAGGGTTTTCTTTTTTCTTATTTATTTATTTATTTATTTTGGAAAAAGATGAGAAAAGAATGGTTGCTATTTTTGTTTGCTAGTTGAAGATTCTTGAAGCTTTGAATTAGTCCACCATTCTTGTCTCATCCTTAACCCTAACCATTCAAGTTAACCATGGTCCATTCTCTACAACTAACTAAGGGTTAGTAAATGATAAGTATTGATTTATTTATCATTTACTTAATACTTATCATATTCTTTTTCTTCATCTTCTTCTTCTTCAACATGAGAAAAAAGCTTGCTACATCAATGGTGATTGATGAAAAAGTGTGGGAAATCCAAAACTAAAGTCTACCCAATTCCTATTTCTTCATCCTCTACCTCTTGCCAAGTAGTATAGGGTGTTTCCTTCACAAGTTTTCAAGGCTTGGTGAAGTTGGAGCTTGTTCTTGTGATGCCTCGACGTAGATCATCTTCGGCATCGAACCGACAATCAAGCCCGCCCATTCTTCGATGATGCCAATGCTAGAGTCAAGGGTTCGATTTGGACAGCGGAGGGAGATCATCACGGAGCTTAGGAAGTGGTGGACCGGATCTACAAAGGTTGTGGCCCCTTTCCTTTAGCTATATTTCCGTTTACTTGCTTGCTTCGCCTATTTATCTAGTTAACGATCCGTATTAGGGTTTATAGGCACTTGTAAAATTCGATTTGTGCATGTTTGATCACTTGTGAGACTCCATTAGAGTGCCTAGGAAACCTACAGTGGTATCAGAGCCTAGCTAGAGCCTTAGACGAAGTCCCGACGGAATCAGAAGTCCGATCGACCCAAAACCCGACTTGAAAAATGCTCTCTGGACTTTTTTGAAAAACGTGGCTTTTTGTAGATTAAAAATATTCAGAAAAATCAGCAGGATAATCTAAGAGTTACTGTGAATTTCGATGGACTAATTCCATCAATAAGCCGCGGATCCGCGGCACGAGCATGCCTCGTGCGGCGGTTCCGCGGCTATTTTGTCGTTTTGTGTATTTAATTTTTCACAGTAATTCTCAGTTTTCTGCTCTGGTTTTCCTGGGAATTTTTAATATTTATTCAAGAGTTGAATTTTCTGGGGTTGTTTTGGGGATTCGGTGTTTCGATCGGAGTATCAGATTTTGTCTGTGTGGCTTTCCGGATAAATTTTAGAATATGTTAAAAAGTTCGACCGGTTATAAAACCCAATTTTTCCCCTGCCGGGAAATTTCCAATTGTTGGATTTTTCCATAGTTTAACGACGTTCTAAGTAGTGCAAGTAACGCGATGGACCCTCTAGAAGACAACAAACCTTAACTCGATTATGTGACCGTCTTGAACTGCCCTTTGAACCTTCGGGTTTGGGGCAGTACGGCGTGCCACATGTGAGGCGTTGGCTTGACCCTTCTACGGCTGGACCGTTGGTACTGAGGCACGAACTGAATGTTGTTAGACTTATTTCATGTGTTGAGCTGTATCGGGAAAACTTGGGTGTTCGATTGTTCGATCGAAAAGTTTAGCATTTTCTATTTATCCGGAATGTGATACAATAATTAGAATTCACAAATTGTTATGAGATAACGGAATGAATATTATAAACGTAGCAGTTTAGTCTCACTTGATCGGTTGCCACAGAGTTTTGATGTGATCAAAAGTCCGTCGCAATCACGTAGCGTACGCGGATACTCGCCGGGTAAACTTAATAGACAGCCTCACCCCATAGCCCCGACCAAGTGACTGTAGGAGAACCCCGTCGCCGAAAGCATCCGTTCGGGTGCTCCCGGTAGCGGTGTTCCGCCTTGGTGCACTTCGTCGACGGCGTCGGGGGTGCGGCCGCCTACTAAAGTTTGCGACGAGCATTCGATCAAAATGTCGGGAATCCTGTTGAATTGCCCGACTTGATATTGAAAAGTGTTTTCGATAATGAGACTAAAATGCGGGGTTTATAATTGTTAGGCATGCGATGTCTAAAGAATTCATTTGATTAGGCATGCAATGTCTAAAGAGATTGCGGATTCCAACTGTTGTAGTTTTACACTTTCTTTTCTGTGACCGTAAGTGTAATATGTGATATCGCCGGTTTCGTTGCTATATGTCAACGACAATTGGGATACGCATGTTTGCTTACGTTGATGACATGTGATGTTATGTGTTGCTGGATATGTTATATTGGATCGTCGTGTTTGAATAGCCGGGGGGGTTTTATGTGAGATGAGTGTTTTTCATTTTCATTCATGTAAAAACTTGTATGTAATATTCTTTTATTGGGGCACTTCCAGGTTGCGGAAGTTGTCACCGTTGATGTATATTATTTACTTTTCTGCACTAGGATAGACCCAAGGAGGAGGGCACAAGTAACCGGGTTCTAGGGTCCAGTGGGAGACCAACTCGAGGAGCCGAGTCCGGGTCTCCTAACCCTAGAATTGGTAGGGTTGCTTGCCGCTCTCGTAGGGGTCTAGGGGTGTGGGATTGGCTATTCATCACGACTGTGGAATCCGTGTTTTATACTGGCTCGTATTGAAAACACGGACGTCCTAGTATATCCAATATTTCATATGTTTCTTCTGCTGTGATTTATCTGTGATGTGATCATGTGATGTTCTGGGACAGATATTATATATAGTATATATGATATATTATATAGACGTTGCTTATGTTTTACACCCGCGCTAGCCCTGCCTCGCTCTGGCGTTAGTTACCTAACCTAACGGTGCAGACGGGACATCGAGGCGAATGCGGATGGCATAAGCGTACGTTATATTTATCTGTGATGGTTAGGTGGACTTAAATGATGGGATATTCATTAATGAGATTAATGAAAGAAAATAAACCTAATTTATGTTGTGGAATCGAATTTCAAAATAAAAACAGGTAGCTACAGTTCTTGCTTTGCATCGCGGTGTTCATTATAGAACATCCTGCACCTTATTCGATGAGGAAAGGACCGAGATCCCTTCACCGGGAGTGACTCCTTTAGCAATAACTGGCAGATGCTACAACCCTCGGTTTGTCTTTGATCGCTTCTATAGTTTCCGCTTTGTACAGTGATATATATGATATATCCCGCACCTCATTCGACGAGGAAAAGGCCGACGATCCCTTCACCGGGAGTGACCCCTTTAGCAAAACTAGAAAAGCCTCAAAAACATTCCATTTAAAAACCATTTGATTCCGCAACGAGATCAAGTTCAAAGCGTTAAAGGTTTTCACAAAAACCAGCCGCAACCCTCCGTCATTTTAGGAAGTAGAGTACTTAGTATTCGTGCTGTGTTTGTTGACCATAGTCAAGGCACAGTGTACGGTAGCTAAGTGATGTCTTCCTACACCGCATATGATGCGATTAGTTAGGACAGTCGCGTGACTTTGTTGACCTTAGTTAAGGGTCATGTGGGTGGGTCTAATTAATCACGAAATGACGGGTAGAACTTGACTAGTACTTATGATTTGTTGACCATAGTTAAGGTCATAAGTGCTAGGGGTAAAAACCTTTATCGGGAGTTTCAAGTGTTGAAATTTGCAATGAGATTGCATACCTTCTATATGATAGTTGGATCCCGATACCCACTGCGAGTAATTGTTACTCCTGGGAGAGTTTTGCACTTTGCAATTAGCCGATCAAGTAGGTGTCTAGAAAGGTGTCAACGGGGCTACGCCTCTGGGAAAACGAGGTTTACTGTAATTAGGTCCGTGCGAAAGCACGGGGAACCTCCCTCAAAGTACCGACACTGGCCTGGCTGAAAGATTGGCGAACTTGTAGAGTGTAATTAATCCCGGCTAGTCTTTCCTTTTAGGGTTTGAAGGAAGATTTGATAAAAACAGTGGGAGCCATCCTGATTAGATAAAATATATAACCAATCTAATCTTGCAAGAGCGCACGCAGAGTGTTTTCTTCTCTCTCTCTCCTGGTAGCGACTATATCACGCCTTAATCAAGATAATAAAATGGATGTATTGACCGAACCCGCTTGTTATACTGAGCTGGGGAACGTTGGTCCCGCTCCAACTTATAATTGTTATAAGACAGAGCAGGAAATTGGGGAATACCAGAATTCCTATGCCGCCCAAACGAAGAAAGTGCATATGATGCATCTCCTTCGGGTGTGTTCATTACAAAGAACTGTTTCTCAGTATCCTCTGCATCCTGGGTATATGATACCGGATCAGGATCCCAGATATGTAATCTGTTACATAGGGCTACAAAAAGGTAGAAAAACTGAGAACGGGTGATAAGTTTCATGAGACAGAAACCGGGGCAAGTGTTGCAGCCAAGTCTGTTGGTCACTGTCACCCTGTATTACGAATACATTGATTCTGAACAAATGCTATTAGATACCGAACCTGATATACAAAATCATATCAGTCTCTTTATTAGTAAAGAAATGATAAAATTTTGTATTGTTGGATAATGTTTTGAACATTTCCTATATCAAAAGTTGATCGGTTCAGGCACGTTATCTAAAAGCATTGACGTTCTAAATCAAAATGCAGTACCTAGTATACAGAACACACACAAGAGGAAGAGTTCAGAAATGAACGAATCCTTCTTGAGACATTGTAGACTAGGTCACATCAATGCGACCCGACTGGCTGAAGTTACATTTTAGATGCATATTTAAATCAGTTTGAATTTACATCTTGTGAAACTTGCCAGTCATGTCACAAAGATTAGATGACCATAGCTCTGTTTATTAGAAACAGAGAAAGAGTTAGTGAACTCTTGGGATGATACATGTTGATGTATGTAGGTCCCCTGTCTACACATGCTAGGACCGGTTCTTTATACTTCATTACGTTCTTTGATAATCTTTCGAGATTCAGACCTATGTTCCTGTTGAAACACAAGTCCGAACCTTTTGAGATATTCACAGAATATAAGTTAGAAGTAGAGAACCAAAATACGGGTAAAAGTATTATGTCCTTTGATGTGATCAAGGAGGAGAATACTTGAGCACGGAAATCCTGGACTATTCTAAAGGAGAATGAGATTCTCTCTCAGCATTACTCCTCCGTATAAACCATAGCACGATGGTATATCGGGGCGGAGCAATCACACCCTATATGATAAGGTGTGC
Organism: Agapanthus africanus; assembly: GCA_030015575.1. Taxonomy (NCBI): domain Eukaryota; kingdom Viridiplantae; phylum Streptophyta; class Magnoliopsida; order Asparagales; family Amaryllidaceae; genus Agapanthus; species Agapanthus africanus. The sequence goes on along the minus strand of CM057343.1, from coordinate 372,758,598 downwards.
TCTATGATGAGTACTACTGAGTTACCTATTTCCTTTTTGGGGGTTATGCACTTGAGAAGCTGCATACCTATTGAATTAGGTTTGAATCAAATCAATGCCTACCACTCCATATGAGATATGGTATGGGAAGATCCTATCTCTTAAGTAAGTTAAGATTTAGGATTGTCCGGCCTATGTCAAAAGCAAAATCCGGACAAGATCGAGGCAAGATCAGTTCTGTAGAACTGGAAAGGTTCCAGCTGTACAAAACTGCTAATGATTTGACAGAACCAAAGGATTCAATAGTTTCCGACGAACCTCAGCCTCTCCGCCGATCTATTAGGGTTCCTCACCCACCTGAGAGATACCTCGGTTTCTCGATGACAGTGGGAGCGAGGATTGCATCATGAGATGATGACCCAACCAGTTTCGAGCAGGCCATCAAGAGTAGGGACTCTGTAAGAATGGCTGGATGCTTAGCAATCTGAGATGGAATCCATATACACCAACAAAGTATGGACTTTGGTTGCGATATCTGAAGGGTTAAATCCCCATCAGGAGCAAGTATATCTTGAGAAGATTACTTGGTGTAGATGGACAAGTTGAGACTTTCAAAGCTAGACTTGTTAAAGGTTTTCGTCATCGACCAGGCACGGATAATGATGAAACCTTTTCCAAGGACTATGCTTAAGTCCATCCAGATCCTACTTGCCACGGCTACATACCATGACTACGATATCTGGTGGTTGGGTGCCATGACAACTTTTCTAAATAATGATTTAGAAGAGAACGTCTATAAGAACACAGCCAGAAGGCCTCGTAGACAGTGGGAGCAGCGGAAACGTGTGCAAGATGCTTTATAGGATAAAGCAGGCATCGCGGAGTTGGAACATCTGTTTTGATGGATTAGTCAAAGATGTTGACTTCATCAAAATGGTAGACGAACCTTGTATATACAAAAGGGTAGTAAAGAGTAAGGTGGTCATCTTCGTATTGTACGTAGACAACATACTCTTGATAGGAAAAGAGTTTCCTATACTACGATCGGTCAATCTCCTATTATCACTAGGATTCCCCAAATAGGATCAAAGTGATACCTCCTAAATCCTGAGTTTTCATCTATGAGATAGATGTAATTGGATGTTAGGATTCTCACTAGATGTAGTGAGATGGTATCAATCGATCCTGGGGGGAATCACTGGAAGAGTTCCAGGGTGATAAAGACGACTGAATGTCAGTCACGGGCATTGTCTTTACCCTCAGTAGAGGGACGGTATGTTGGAAGAGTTCCAAGCTAGATACCGTGGCAAACTAGACGATAAAGGCTGGTAACATCGCTATTAAAGATACTACCAAAGAGGAAGTTTGGGTGTATAGTGGTTCATAAGATGAACTAGGTTCCTGCCATTGTATGACAATGGAAGTGTGGCTTTGGCCCTGGAACCCTGGTCCCATCAGTGACCCAGACAAATTCTGAGGAAGCATCACCTGATCATGGAGATAGTTGATCTCCGGGGTGATCGAGGTTAAGAAAGTAGACTCAGAGGACAACACGGCGGATCCACTCACGAAGGCCTTTTCCCAAAGAGAGACTTTTAGGGGATGGTTGAGTATGTGATACTGCAACCACTGCTACAGATGGCCCTAGTGCAAGTGGGAGATTGTTAGTTATATGTATGCCCTAGAGGCCATTACTGTACATTGGATGTATATTGTGGTGGATGCTGGGACATATATAGGTAGGACTTTCTTGCTCGACATGATAGTACGCTATCTGGTTGCTCTTTGTCTTAACGTGTATACTTTCCGTCTCTCTGTTACATGTTGATAAAGCCCTTAGGATGTGTACTCGACTTCCAGGACTATGATGCAGATCATACTAGCGGGGCCTGGATAGTCCATGAGTACATCCTTGAAATGTTCCTAGTCGAGGGAATATCGAGACGGGGCATCGATATTCCAGAGTAGACTAGCGTATATCTTCTCGACCCATGCGATGGGCGATGGATGATCCCATATCCATTGGTGTTTGACATCGGAGATGGTATGCGGGTGCTCAGTGCAGACTGGGTACACTGAACGGACTCGCCGAGAACTCCCAGATGGTATTATAACTCACGTCAGATGGCAGTTCTCTGGTGACACTGGTACAGCTTAGTCTGTTGACCCGAGATCGTCATAGAGTCTTGTGTGTCTCCCACTGTGCTTTGATTTCCACCCTACCACGGCTCTACTGAGTCGTGCAAACAGGTGGTTTTTGGGTACAGTCCCGATTCACATGGAGGCAATGAGCGATAGGAGGGGATTCGTCTCTCCCGGTATTGGGGGTTGATGTTGTGCTATGCTCGACAGGCCATAACAGGAAATCCCTGGCCAGGGTTGCAGTGATATACTGGTAAGAGTTATCAGTAGTTTCACGAATGTTATGGACCTCAAGTCGGCATGACTTATCGAGCTACTGGGGTCTGACGTTTACCAACCCTAGGCGAGATATGCGACATATCAGACGAACAGACCGGACTGTACGGTAAGTGTTACTGGTTGGATTCACAGGAGTGTGAGCGGGCTTGCTCGTCGATCTTCTGATCGCTCAATACCCGGGTGGCCGTTACGTTTAGCAGACCGCTTGCGGCTTGTGGGTGCTTGATATGATCATCATCCGCTACCGGCGTATTGACGAGCCTTTAGAGTCCTACACAGAGGTTTCCTGGCTCAAGCGAAACGAAATAGGAGCGCATATGAGATATGTGCGGGACCGAGAATAATACGTGTATGTGATACAGTATTTCATTCTCGCGATGAATGTGTCGAATGGTTGTATGCGATATAACCTAGTTATCGAATCAAGGATTGATTCGATAAGTCGATACATTAGATACTAGCCGGTTATATGCGACATGACCGGATCATTGAATCAAGTGTTGATTTAATGATTTAATATATAATTATATATTTGATATATTACTTTGCATTAACTAGTATTGGTTCACTTTAAATGGATTTACTCACTTGGTTTGTGCACATTGCATATGTGATATATTTTGTGCACATGATTGTATCATGTTTGATGATACATGCAAGCTAGGGTTAGTGTAAAGAATTAGACCATGGTTAAGATTATGATTAGGGTTTTCTTTTTTCTTATTTATTTATTTATTTATTTTGGAAAAAGATGAGAAAAGAATGGTTGCTATTTTTGTTTGCTAGTTGAAGATTCTTGAAGCTTTGAATTAGTCCACCATTCTTGTCTCATCCTTAACCCTAACCATTCAAGTTAACCATGGTCCATTCTCTACAACTAACCAAGGGTTAGTAAATGATAAGTATTGATTTATTTATCATTTACTTAATACTTATCATATTCTTTTTCTTCATCTTCTTCTTCTTCAACATGAGAAAAAAGCTTGCTACATCAATGGTGATTGATGAAAAAGTGTTGGAAATCCAAAACTAAAGTCTACCCAATTCCTATTTCTTCATCCTCTACCTCTTGCCAAGTAGTATAGGGTGTTTCCATCACAAGTTTTCAAGGCTTGGTGAAGTTGGAGCTTGTTCTTGTGATCCCTCGACGTAGATCATCTTCGGCATCGAACCGACGATCAAGCCCGCCCATTCTTCGATGATGCCAATGCTAGAGTCAAGGGTTCGATTTGGACACCGGAGGGAGATCATCGCGGAGCTTAGGAAGTGGTGGACCGGATCTACAAAGGTTGTGGCCCCATTCCTTTAGCTATATTTCCGTTTACTTGCTTGCTTCGCCTATTTATCTAGTTAACGATCCGTATTAGGGTTTATAGGCACTTGTAAAATTCGATTTGTGCATGTTTGATCACTTGTGAGACTCCATTAGAGTGCCTAGGAACCCTACAGGGATCACCCTCTCTAAAGTGATGTCTTCCAACACTGATTTGGAGAGGGATCGCATATCTATTATACCCTATGCTTCTGCAGTAAGCTCTATAATGTATGCGATGTTGTGTACCAGACCGGATGTAGCTTATGCACTGAGTGTGGTAAGCCGGTATCAGTCAAACCTTGGGGAGAAACACTGGATAGCGGTAAAGAACATTCTCAAGTACCTGAGAAGGACTAAGGAGATGTTCTTGGTGTATGGCGGAAAAGACCTCCAGATCAAGGCCTTTGCTGACTCCAGCTTCCAGAGTGACAAGGATGATTCCAAGTCCATGTCGGGTTTTGTCTTTACCCTCAATGGAGGGACGGTGTGTTGGAAGAATTCCAAACAGGAAACCGTTGCAGACTCGACGATGGAAGCGGAATACATCGCTGCATCTGATGCCGCAAAGGAAGCTGTCTGGATGAGGAAGTTCTTGAAAGAACTTCAGGTGGTTCCGTCCATTGTTGATCCAATACCTCTGTATTGCGACAACAACGGGGCTATAGCTTTAGCGAAGGAACCCAGGTCCCATCAGAGATCCAGACACATCTTGAGGCGGTATCACCTGATTAGGGAGATCGTGGATCGCCAGGAGATCGAGGTTCGGAGGGTTGCTTCAGAAGATAACACTGCAGATCCATTCACCAAGGCCTTTCCCCAGACTCAGTTCAAGTGGCTGATCGAGATGATAGGTCTTCGATACGCCAGTACATGGCCTTAGTGCAAGTGGGATATTGTTAGTGTATATGCCCTAGAGGCCATTACTGTATCATACTAGTTTGTATATTACTTAATAGAAGCTTGGGATATTCACCTTGTATATACAATCTTGCTCAAAATAGTAGTATGCTACTTGGTTTGTTTCTACTTCAATGTGTACATGTGTTTATTTTTAGTATATCACCTATGCACATTAGTGGAGCCCTTAGCATCTTTGCTTGATTACCAGCGTTGTGATGGCAGTCACACTAGTGGGGGCTGGGTAATCTATAAGCACATCCTTATGCAGGTCCCTAGTCGCAGGACTATCGAGACAAGGCATCGATACTCCGGAGTAGACTAGCGCATGCGCTTCTCATCCCAGAATGGGAGATGGTCTGTCCCACAGCCATCAGTACGTCGTACTGGAGATAGTATACGGGTGCTCATTGGGTTACGAGTACTCTGGACAGGACTCGTCGGGAACTGACTGGTTGGTATTATACCTATCGTCAGTTATCAGTTTCCAGGTGACATGAGTACAGCTTAGTCCGCTGACTTGACACTGTCACTTCGCCTCGAGTGTGTTCCCACTGTACTTTGATTACTACCCTACCACGGCTCAAAGGAGTCGTGCAAACAGGTAGTAGTTGGGTGCAGTCCCGAAGCACTTGGAGGCAGTGACGGTTAGACAGGATTCGTCTCTCCCGGTATTGGGGGTTGACATCGCGCTGTGTCTAGGAGAGCCATTACACGAGTAGTCCCTGGCCAGGGCAAGCGGGATATACTGGTAGGCTTCCAGTGTTATCTCAGGGTGTATTGGGCTTCACTCCGACACGACTTGTACCGCTATTAGGGGACTGACGTTTACCGCCCCCCTAGGCCCGCCATGCGATATATCAGACGAACAGACCGGACTGTATGAAGATTATCACATTCAGGCTCAGTAGGAGTTCAGATGGGTTTCACCTCGTCAGTCTTCTTGTCGGCATCTACCTGGGGACCGTTACGCACAGCTAGTGCCACTTGCGGTCTGTGGTTGAACCCACTGCCAGCGTAGTGTCGAGTCTTTAGAGTCCCACACAGAAAGCTATTCGCCTTTAGGCAAAAGAGTAGAGGTCGCAGGGTTTTGCGATAGGTCGCATGGTTTTGCGACAGGGTTCAGTCACATCCGTGCACTTGTGCACGTTTAGTGTCCGGACAGTTTACACTAGCGGGCTTTGGTTTAAGCCAGATCCTAGTGTACGTATTGGGATTGGTTTTTTCCAGTTTGTATTCGTGTTCCTCGGAACGCGGATGCGGGTGAGTATGCACAATTGACGAAGAGACAGAGGCAGAGGATTCTCATTAGGGTTGTTGACCGTTGACTGTTGACTGTTGACTTTTTGCTCAACCCTAATGAGAATATGATATATGATTAACAATAATATTAATTAAGTATTGTGGTGACATGGTTGTTGAGGGGTTGACTTTGTTGACTTGTTGACTTTGTTGACCGGTTGACTAGGTTGGACTAGTTGACCATCATGATGACAATGGCTATCATTTCATGGCAAAGACTTTTCACTTGCTTGTTCTCTTGTGCAATATGAGTGCATGAAATGATATAGTCATTTTGACTTAAACCATTTACACAATACTTGATTACTATTTTTGTGATGATGGCTTTGGATTATGAGAGCCAAGAGAGAAAAGTCTTTCTCATTCTATCATTTTCATTCTCTCTCTTGTTCTTGAGCTCTCATCTTCTTCCTCTTGCTCTCCCTCTCTTTAGTCTATGGTTCACTTGTCTCATGTGTTGAGAACCAAGAACCATAGAGAAAATCCCAACACACTCTTCTCTACTCACTCTAGTTCATAAGGTTTAGCAAACCAAGTGAACTAGTTTTCTTCAAAGACCGAAGAAGAAGCCAAAGGTAGAAGCTTTCAGGTGGATCGATCTTCGGCGCAAGGAGACGACGGGGTGAAGCCGATCCGGACAACCATCGAGGCTTGAAGACGAAGGAGTTCAAGAAAGAAAGGTATAACCCCTTAACCGAGTAGTTAACAACTCCTAGTTAGGTTGTTAGTTAGATGTTTAACAAAGATCCGGTTATGGGTCCATGTTACCATCTCTAGAAAATTGTTTTTCACCAAATTCCGCATGCCCGAAAGTACCGGGAGAGGTAGCATGGACTTACAATCACCTGTTCCTAGTTCTCTACCTATCTGTAGCCTGTGTAACATATTACATATGTGGGATCCTGATCCGGTATCTCATACCCAGGACGTAAAGAAAACTGAGAAACAGTTCTCGGTAATGAACACACCCGAAGAAGATGCATCATCATGCACTTTCTTCGTTTAGGCGGCACGGGAATTCTGGTTATCCCCAATTTCCTGCTCGGTCTTATAACAATTATAAGTTGGAGCGGGACCAACGTTCCCCAGCTCAGTCTAACAAGCAGGTTCGGTCAATACATCCATATTATTATCTTGATTAAGGCGTGACACGGTCGCTACCTGAAGAGAGAGAGAAGAAAACACTCAGCGTATGCTCTTGCAAGATTAGATTGGTTATTAATATATCTAATCAGGATGGCTCCTACTATTTTATTCAAATCTTCCTTCAAACCCTAAAAGGAAAGACTGGCCAGGATTAATTACACCCTACAATTTCGCCAATCTTTCAGCCAGGCCAGTGCCGGTATTTTGAGGGAGGTTCCCCGTGCTTTCGTACGGACCGAATTAAAATAAACCTCATTTTCCCAGGGGCGTAACCCCGTTGACACCTTTCTAAACACCAAGTTGATCGGCTATTTGTAATGTGTAAAACTCTCCCAGGAGTAACTCTTACTCGCAGTGGGTATCGGGATCCAACTATCTCATAGGAGGTATGCAATCTCATTACAAATTTCAACACTTGAAATTCCCGATAATATTTTGCCCCAAGCGTCCTATGACCTTGACAGAGGTCAACAAACCATAGGCTGCTAGTCAAGTTCAACCCGTCATTTCCTGATTGAAGAAAACCTACCCGCACGACCCTTGACAGAGGTCAACAAGGTCGCACGACTACCCTAAATCAATCACATCATATGGTTATGCAGATAAGCAGTAATCAGCTACCGCACACTACACCTTGGCTAAGGTCAACAAACGCAGCATGAATACTAAGTAGTACTTATCTGAAATGACGGAGGGTTACGATAGGCTTTTAAGAAAACCATTTGCATAATGAACTTGATATCGTCGTAGAATCGAGTGATTTTGAAAAGGAGTGTTTTTTAGGCTTTTACTAGTTTTTCTAAAGAGGTCACTCACGGTGAAGGGATCTCGGCTCTTTTCTTGTCGAATAAGGTGTAGGATATTTCACAAATACCACTATTCAAAGCAAAAACTATAAAAGCAATAAAAGGCAAACCGAGTTTGTAGCATCTGCTAGTTTCACTAAAGAAGTCACTCCCGGTGAAGGAATCTCGGCTCTTTCCTTATCGAATAAGGTGCTGGATATTCTACAAGGAATATCGCTATGCAAAGCAAGAACTAGAACTACCAGTTTTTAAAACAAGTTTCTACAACTTCTTTAGGTTTCTTTTATTTCATTAATCTCATTAATGAAGTCCCATTTATTATACTTCCCAAGCATCACATATGAAACGAAAGCAACAATATATCATATATATAATATAAGCATTCGTCTTAGAATATAATCAATGGTCACATCACAGAATATCGCAGCAGAATAAAACAAATGAAATATTGGATATACTGGGATTTCCGTGTTTTAGATTAAGCAAGTATAAAACACGGATTCCACGGTCATGATGAATAGCCAATCCCACACCCCTAGAACCCTACGAGAGCGGCAAGCAACCCTGCCAATTCTAGAGTTAGGAGACCCGGTCTCGACTCCTCGAGATGGTCTCCCACTGGACCCTAGAACCCGGTTACTTGTGCTCCCCGCCTTGGGTCTATCCTAATGCGGAAAAGTAAATAATATACAATGGTGATATCATCCTCAACCAGGAAGTGCCCTGATAAAAGAATATCACATATAAAGAATTTTACATGAATGAAAATGAAAAACTCTCATCTCACATAAAAACCCCCGGCTATTCAATCACGACGATCCAATATAACATATCCCAGCAACACACAACATCACATGTTATCAACGTAAGTAAATATGCGTATCCCAATTTTCGTTGACTTATAGCACCGAAACCGGCGATACACCACATATTACACTTACGGTCGCAGAAAAGAAAGTGAAAAACTACAACAGTTGGAATCCGCAACCACCTTAGACATCACATGTCTAACTAAATGAATTCCTTAGACGTCGCATGCCTAACAATTATAAACCCCGCATTTTAGTCTCGATCTCGAAAACACTTTTCAATATCAAGTCGGGCAATTCAGCAAGATTCCCGACATCCTGACCGAATGCTCGTCGGAAATTTTAGTAGACGGCCGCACCCCCGATACCTTCAACGAAGTTCACTAAGACGGAACACCGCTGCTGCGAGCACCTGAACGGATGCTTTTGGTGATGGGGCTCTCCTACAGTCACTTGGTCGGGGCTATAGGGCGTTGCTATCTATTATGTTTACCCTGTGAGTATCCGCGTACTCTACGTGATTGTGACGGACTTTTAATCGCATCAAAATCCCGTGGCAACCGATCAAATGAGACTAAACTGCTAGATTTATAAAATTCAAATTAGTTATCTCATAACTATATTTGTGGATTCCAAATATTATATCCCATCACATAATATCCGGACGACGTTAAACTTTTCGATCGATTCATCAAAGTCCCACAATTTCCCGACAGCTCAACACTTGAGCACAGTTTTAGTAAAACCCAGAAGATGCCACAGTACCTATGCACCAGCCGTAGAAGGGCAAACCCAAGGCTCACTCATGTCGCCACGGAACTACGGCAAACCCTAGGGTTTGACCGCGGTTCCGCGATCCAAAAAGTCGAGTTAGGGTTTCATTCTTCTAGAGGGTTCATAGACTTACTTGCATGTTTTTCCGAATACGTTAAACTTGGAAAAATGTGTTTTTGACATTCGATCGAACTTTTTAGACAATATGTGAATAACCCGAAACAATATTAAAACTACGAATATGAAACACTCCAAGTTTTTTATAGTGTAAGATTACATCATATGCAAAATTAGCAAACACAAACAACACCTGAAACACCAAAACCCAGTCTCTGGAGTACAGGCAAAAAATCAGGGGTGAGCTCGGATTTTGGCCGAGATGTAGGGTATGTGGCCAAATTTTCTCCAAACAGCCTCAAATTTTGTCAGTGTTCATGTTATATCCCATATAGCTCTCTGTACTTGTTTAAAACAATTTTAGACAATTATTTAAAAACGACAGAGAGCAGGTTTAGGCGTTGTAAGTTTCGTAGTATTTCGGTTTCGTAATCTTAACAAAATCCGTATAAATTTCTAGCATGGCTCTGATACCACTGCAGGGTTGCCTAGCATGGAAGCAAGGTTTCGGGAGGCATCGTCTATGCCATATTCAAAATTTTCCGTTCTAGCAAACCCTAACTTTGAATCGTTAACTAGAAATTGACGGAATAACATATGTAAACACTTTACATCCTAATGAGCAAGGAATACAACCTTTGTAGACCGGTCCTTCACTTCATTAGCTCCATATAGTAGTCCCTTCGCTGCGATCAAGAAGTCCCGGACTCTAGAGAGGCTCCGATGAAAAAACGAACATGCTTGCTTCGAAGTCTTCGAGGCCGAAGATGATCTACGTCGAGGAGACACTAACCCAAGCTATCTCTTCACTAATTACGGAATTGGTGAAGCAAACACCCTATACTAAATGGCAAGTAGTAGAGGATGATGAAGTAGGAAGTGGGCTCACTTTAGATTTGATTTTCTCACATTTTTTCTCATACCTCCATTGAAGCTAGAAAGCTTTGAGGAGGAAGAAGATGAAGAAGAATGAACTCATCATATGAATTGTGTGTGAGGTTAGAAATGCAACCAAGGGTTAAGCATGTCATACTTAACCCTTGTAGAGAGTTAACCATGAGCTTGTTAGTGATATGTATGCCCTAGAGGCCATTACTGTACATACATGTATATTGTAGTAGCTTGGACATATATAGGGAGGACTTTCTTGCTCAACATGATAGTATACTATCTGGTTGCTCTTTATCTTAACATGTACTCTGATTGACTCTATGTTACATATTGATAAAGCCATTAGGATGAGTACTTGACTACCAGGACTATGATGCAGATCAAACTAAAGGGGACAGTGTAGTCTCTAAGTACATCCTTCAAATGTTCCTAGTCATGGGTGTATCGAGACAGGGCATCGATATACCAGAGTAGACTAGCGTATAGCTTCTCGACCCATGTAGATGAGCGATGGGTGATCCCATATCCATTGGTGTTTGACATCAGAGACAGTATACGTGTGCTCAGTGGAGACTGGGTATACTGGACGGACTCGCTGAGAACTCCCAGATGGTATTATACCTAACGTCAGATGGCAGTTCTCTGGTGACACTGGTACAGGTTAGTCTGTAGACCCGAGATCGTCATAGAGTCTTGTGTGATTCCCACTGTGCTTTGATTTCCACCTTACCACGTTCAAGAGAACGTGCAAAACGGTGGCTTATGGGTACAGTCCTGAGTTACATGGAGGAAATGAGCGATAGGAGGGATTTTTTCTCTCCCGGTATTGGGAGTTGATGTTGCGCTGTGCTCGATTGGCTATAACAGGAAATCCTTGGCCAAGGCTGCTTCAGAGATATACTGGTAAGTGTTATCAGTAGTTTCTTGATCCGTTATTAGCCTCATATCGACATGACTTATCGAGTTACTGAGGTCTGACGTTTACCACCCCTAGACGAGATATGCGACATATCAGACGAAGAGACCGGACTGTACGGTAGTGTTACTGATTGGATTCGCAGGAGTACGAGCAGGATTGCTTGTTGATCTTATGATCGCTCAATACCCGTGCGGCCATTACGTTTAGCAGACCGCTTGCGGCTTGTGGGTGTTTGATATGATCATCACCTACTGCCGGCATATTGACGAGTCTTTAGAGTCCTACACAGGGGTTTCCTGGCTCAAGCGAAACGGAATAGGAGCGCATATATGATATGTGTGGGACTAAGATTGATACGATATGAGATACCGTATTCTATTCTCGTGAATTGTGACATTGATCGATTGTATGTGATATATCCGGGTTATCGGATCAAGTGTTGATTCGATAAGTTGTTACACATGATATTAGTCGGTTATAACCGGATTATTAAATCAAGAGTTGATTTAATAATTTAATGTATAATTATATATTAGATATATTACATTACATTAACTAGTATTAGCTCACTTATGATTTGTTTTCTCACTTTGTATGCACATTGTACATATGTGATATGTATGTTTGTGTACATGTATTATGTCATGGTTGATGATACATACAAGATGGGTGTATGAGACATAAACCATGGTTAGGTTAATTTAGGGTTTTGTTTATGTCTTATGATTTATGAAAAGAGAATGACTTAGTCAAAGTTGTCAAGCTTGGAAGAAGCTTGTAGAAATATTGACAAAGTCATCTCTTTTATCATTTCTTTAGATATTTCTTGACCCAACCCTTAACCTTATACCTTGGTTAATTCTCTACATAAGTTAAGCATGAGGGCTTAACTCACCCATGGTTGCATTATTCATTTGGATTAACTCATATGATGAGTTCTATCTTCATCTTCTTCTTCCTCACAAAAGCTTTCTAGCTCTAATGGAGGTATGAGAAAAAGTGTGAGAAAATCAATTCTAAAGTGAGCCCACTTCCTACTTCATCATCCTCTACTACTTGCCATGTAGTATAGGGTGTTCTCTTCACAAAGTTCATAACCTAGTGAAGGAATAGCTTGAGTTAGTGTCTCCCCGACGTAGATCATCTTCAGCCTCGAAGTCTTCGAAGCAAGCACGTTCGTTTCTTCGTGGAGCCCCTCTAGAGTCCGGAGTTTGCGATCGCAGCGAAGGGGACTTCTACATGGAGCTATTGAAGTGAAGGACCGGTCTACAAAGGTTGTATTCCTCGCTCTCTTTATATATTGCAAAGTGTTTGCTTATGATTCCGTATTATTTCTAGTTAACGATTCTAGTTAGGGTTAGCTAAAACGGCAAAATTTAAATTTGGCATGGACGATACCTCCCGAAACCTTGCTGCCGTCTTGCCTTAAGTAGTATCAAAGCCATGCTAGAAATTTATACGGATTTTGTTAAGATTGCGAAATACTCCAAAATCTGCATCGTCAAAACCTGCTTGCTGTCGATTTTAAAAAGTTGTCAAAAAAATTTCAAACAAGTACAGAGTGATGTATGGGATATATCATGAACACACACAAAATTTCAGGGCATTTGGTGAAAATTGGGCCGAGCCCTAACCCCCCCATATCGGCCAAAACCAAGCCCCCCTTCCCCCGTGAATTTTTGTCTGTGTTCCAGTGGCTTAGTTTTGATGTTTCAGGTGTTGTTTATTTTTGCTAATTTTTCATGTGATGTAATCTTACACTATAAGTAAGTCGGAGTGTTTCGTATTTGTAGTATTAACATTGTTTCGGGTGTTTCACATATTGTCTAGACAATGTTAAAAAGTTCGATCGAATGTCAAAAACCCATTTTTCCAAGTTTAACATATTCGGAAAAATATGCAAGTGATTCCGTGGACCCTCTAGAAGAACGAAACCTTAACTCGATTATGTGGCCGTCAAAACCACCACTGAACCCTAGGGTTTGTGGTAGTTTAGCGTTTCACATGTGAGGCGTTGGTTTGACCCTTCTACGGCTGGTTCATAGGTACTGTGGCATTTTCTGGGTATTATTGAAACTGTGCTCAAGTGTTGATCTGTCGAGAAATTGTAGGACTTTGGTGAATCGATCGAAGATTTTAACGTCGTCTATGTAAGTGCACGGCGGCGCCCCGGCCGTCAATCCGACGGCCAAATGCGGAAGCGGTGATAAACTTAAATTTTACTTGAACTGGCAAACCGCTGCGCACTAATACCCAGATCGAACCATTAATTAGTCCTAGCTATCTACAAGAAGGGGAAGAGAGATATACCGACAGATCCGAGTCCTCCGGTCTTCTCGTCGTCGTCCCGATCTCCTGCAGAATGTGCCGTCTCCTCCTCGTCGCCGGAAGTGCACCACATCGCCTACTTCTTTTACGGGCTCCCACCTCAATGCCGAGGCAACTCGGGCACGAAGCTGGCTAGTCGGCGTGCCCAAGGTTTGCTGTAGAATGCGTAGTACTCAAGTCTCACTTTGGGGTTCATGGAGATTGCCATTGGAGGAGGAAATGATATAATCTTTTGGAGGAGGAACTTGTGGGATTTTTCAAAAATAGAATAACCAAAATCCCACACATGAAAATGGGCACCCCCTTCTACCAGTGGCCGGCCATCCTCATTGAGGTGGTGAGAAGAGAATGAGAGTGAGGGAGTGATATGAAAAAACCAAAAGATCAAACCACAACCATAATCAAAGGAGAGAGAGAAAGGAATGGTTATGATATCAAGTAATGATCACAAGCAAAACCAACACTCATCCAACCATCATCACCAACCTCATCATCAACAACCATGATGATTTACAAAGTCAAGCTATGATGGAAAAGAAAGAGTCAAAGGATGGGCTCCATCATGAAACCATCATGATACAACAAAATGCAAAGACCCCTTCTACAAAACCTTATTTGCAACAATGCAAATAAGCCCTCCTCCACCAAACTTCGGCCAATGAACGATACAAAGGAAATCGGCCGAAACGGAAAGCAAACTGGCAACTCCAGAAAACTGGTCCCGTAATAAATTACAGGAAAACCCCGATACTGTGCATACACACCGGCATCTGTATTTCGACCGAAATACAAATGCAAAGAGACAAAATCTACACTGTACTATACTAGGATCCGGCTTAAACCAAAGTCGGCTAGTAATATCCGTTCGATCCTGATCCGTGCAATACCGCACGTATCTGATCGAACCCTGCCATATATCTGTTGGAGATAGTGCCCTCAGAGTCAATTATTAGGTCACAGATACGTGATTGTAATGATTGAGGGAGGACCTATCCCGGTAGGACAGTCTTACTCGAGATGATAGTATGCTATCTGGTTTACCTTTATCATCGTGTACTGCTTTAGGTGACCTGACACGTCGCTATTACACGTTGATAGAGCCCCTAGGATTCTTGCTTGACCACCAGCAGTATGAGGGCGATCATATAAGTGGGAGCTGGGGGTCTATAAGCTTATCCTTAAAAGGTCCCTAGTCGTGGGAGTTTCGAGACTGGGCATCGATACTCTATTAGTAGACTAGTGTATACAGTCGAGACCCCGACGAGGGGCGGTGGCCGGTCTCACAAGCCACTGGTGTCAGTTGGATCACCTAAGATGTATACAGGTGCTCATTGGGTTATGAGTACAGCGGACAGGACTCGCCGGGAACATGCTAGTTGGTCATATACCAGACGTCAGATGGCAGTTCCCTGGTGACATGTGTGCAGGTTAGTTCATCGACCTGGGGATCGTCATTTGTCTCGTGTGAGTTCCCACTGTACTTTGATTACTACCCTACCACGGCTCAAAGGAGTCGTGCAAACAGGTTTTACTTGGGTACAGTCCCGAGCCACATGGAGGCAGTGAGCGTATCTTCAGGGGTTCGTCTCTCCCGGTATTGGGGGTGAGGTCGTGCTGTGTCTAGGAGAGCCATTACACAAAGTCCTTGGCCAAGGCAAGGAGATTTACTGGTAGGTATTCCAGTAGTATCTCAGGATGTTCTGGGCTACACTCCGACACGACTTGTACCGCTTTTGGGGGTCTGACTTTTACCAACCCCCTAGGCCCGCCATGCGATACTCATAGACGAACGGACCGGACTGCACGGATATTGTCACTGACAGGCTCAGTAGGGTTGTCAGGCTGAGTTCACTCACAGACGTCCCTTTTAGTCAGTACCTGGTAGCCCGTTACGTATTGGCTTATACCTCTGACGTGCTAGTGGTTAAATCCACAACCAAGATGTCGACGAGTCTTTAGAGTCCCCCATATTCTGTTACTCAGCTTTCGGGCGAAAGGTTGTAGAGGCCGTATGGAGATATGGCAAGGTCCGATCAGATACGTGCGGTATTGCACGGATCAGGATCGGACAGTTTGTACTATAGGCCGTATGGTTATATGGCAGGGTTTGATCAGATACGTGCGGTATTGCACGGATCAGGATCGAACAGATATTACTAGCCGGTTTTGGTATAAGCCGGATCCTAGTATAGTACAGTGTAGACTTTGTCTCATTGCATTTGTATTTCGGTCGAAATACAGATGCGGGTGTGTATGCACAGTATCGGGGTTTTCCTGTAATTTATTACGGGACCAGTTTTATGGAGTTGCCAGTTTGCTTTCCGTTTCGGCCAATTTCCATTGTTCCGTTCATTGGCCGAAGTTTGGTGGAGGAGGGTTTATTTGCATTGTTGCAAATAGGCTTTTGTGGAGGGGGTTTTTGCATATATTGGTATCATGATGGTTTTCATGATGTGCACCATCCTTTGACTTGATTTCTTCATGATGGCATGACTTTTTGAGTCATCATGGTTCATGATGGTTGCTTTGAGTGTTGGGATTGTTTTAGGAATGATGGTTGATTTTGATAGCCTTCTCTCTCTCTCTTTTGCATTATTGGGATGGCTCTCTCATTTTTGTGTGAGACTCTCATTTTTCCTTCACCCTCATATATGCATGGCCGGCCACTTCCTACAAGGGCTGTCCAAATTTTTGGATGGAAAAATGCTGTTCATTTGACGCACAAAATCCCCAAGCTACTCCACATTTGTTCTTGTTTCATCCCTCCACCAAATGGCACCTCCTTAACCCCAAAATGAGACATGGATCTCTACACTACATTCTACAGCAAACCTTGGGCACGTCGAGTAGCCGGCTTCGTGCCCGAGTTGCCTCGGCATTGAGGTGGGAGCCCGTAAACAAAGTAGGCGATATGGTGCACTTCCGGCGACGAGGAGGAGACGGGACTTTTCCGCAGGAGATCGGGACCATGACGAGAAGACCGGAGGACTTGGATCGTCGGTATATCTCTAACCCATCTTCTAGTTAGCTTAGACTAGTTAAAGGTTACGATCCGGGTGTTTAGTGCGCGGTGGTGCCGGTTTGCTAAGTCCGCAAAATTAAAGTTTTTCACCGCTTCCGCATTCCGGCGTCGGATTGACGGCCGGGGTGCCGCCGTGCACTTACAGTGGTATCAGAGCCTCCCCATTAACTTAGTCTAGCTTTGTGTAGTGTGTTTTTCTGTTTCGATCGATCGAATGTTCCAAAACTACATTTTTGTTAGCATCAGTTTTCTGTTGGAAATTTTTGGTGTCGAAAAATTTTTCAGGTTGTAAAATATTGATGTACTGGAAAATCTAAGAGCTCTGTAAAAATTCGACGAAGTAACTCCACAGTGGGAGCGCGGAACCGCCGCGAAAACCCCCTTTCCGCCGCCCTTCCGCCGCGCACTGTGGAGATCACTTCACCAATTTTTTACAGAGGCCTTCTGGGATTAAAATATGGGTTTTGGAATGTTAAAATTGGGCCCAGGTTTTCTGTGAGTGCTACAGTTTTGATTGGGGGCCCACTTGTTAATTTTTGATCGATCGGATATTTTAAACACATTTTTCACAGTATTTACATTATATCTGCGACCGTGAATGTAACTTGATCGGTAAATCCGGTCTAACTGCTATAGCCCGGTTAGACGGATTTGCGAACGTGACTTTCACGTTGATATTTTGTTTTTGCTGTGATGTTGCGGATCGGTCGTGGGGGATAGCCTGGATGCAATGCTAGTACAGTTCTATTGTATTATGTACATTTGATATTGCGGGGCGAGCGTCCGACATGTGGACTGCCGTCACTGCCTGTTTGTATTATTATTTTGGGGCACGACCTGGTTGCGGTCGATGTACCCGGTGTATGTATATTTTACTTTCTGTACTAGGATTGCCCCGCGGAGGGGTGCACGGATAGCCGGGTTCTAGAGGGCAACAAGCCCGCATCTCATGGCATTGGGACGGAGGGGGCTTCACTCTAGGATTGGCGGGCTATTCGCCGCACTCGTAGGGGGTACAGGTTGACCTAGGAGGGGTGCCCAAGTTGCCGGATTCCGTGAAGTGCTGGGTGGTCCATTCACGGCGCTGAAGGGGGCTGCCTCGCTTCAGGTTTTGGCGGGTGACTTGCCGCGCCCGTAGGGGTCTAGGTTTTCATTGCACAGGCTATCCACATGACCAGGGGAACGTCGGGTTTCAGCAGTGGCTCTGTGAAACCCGGGGATCCCAGATATCTGTATTGTTTCTGTGATGCTGTTCATTCTCTGTGATGTTGCATTTTATTCACGCCTTGAGCGAATATAATATATTGGTATGTATATTAGTAGATGTTGTATATGTTTTACATCCGCGCTAGTCCAGTCCCCGCTCTGTCGTTAGTTAGCTAACCTAACGGGTAATGACGGGACCCAGTGGCGAATGCGGATGGCATATACGTACGTCAGTATATTTTCGTTCTTTGTGGTGTGATTAATTGATGGGACTGCGTTGATTCGGATCAATGCAAGTTAAACAAACCTATTCTGATGTTGTTGGAACACTTTTCAAAAAGCTGTTATTGCAAGGACGTTCACTTTTGTTTTGCATCGTGGTATTCATTTGGAATATCCTGCTCCTCAGTCGACGAGGCAAGGGCCGAGATCCCTTCATCGGGAGTGACCCCTTGGACAGAAGTTTGCGTCAGGTCATTAACTTCACTATAGCCGATTACTTTTGCTTTGCACCGTGGTATTCATTTGGAATATCCTGCACCCCATTCTACGGGGAAAGAGCCGAGATCCCTTCACCGGGAGTGACCTCTTTAGCAACGGTTTTCGTCACTATATTTTCAAAAAGCTATCCGTTCCTTCAACGATATCAAGTTCATTACATTAAAGGTTTTCGCCAGAAACCATTCGTAGCCCTCCGTCGTTTCATATGGGTGGTCTATAGTATTCAAGCTGTGTATGTTGGCCAAAGTCAAGGCACAGTGATTGGTAGCTATTGGGGTATTCATATGCAGCATAGATAGATGCGTTGGTTTGGGACAGTCGTACTGCCATTTTGGCCAAAGTCAAGGGTATGTACGGGTGGATTCAAATTAACCTGGAGAATGACGGGTAGAACTTGACATGTGACTTATGATATGTTGGCCAAAGTCAAGGTCATAAGAGCATGGGGTAAAAATCACATCGGGAGTTTCAAAAGTACTGAAACTTGCCAGATATGCGCATACCTTCTGGAGTGTGATACCGTGAGCGGATTCCGTCACGTTGTCATGCGATGAGAGTTGGATCCCGATTCCCACTGATGAGTTAGTTTACTCCTCGGGTGATCCCGACTAATTCTTCTTTCAGGTTTGGAGGAGAATTTGACGGTACAGTGGGAGGTTTCCAGATTAGATAAATTGGTAACCATTCTGATCTAGGTTAGAGTGCACGCTGTGTGTTTCTTTTCTCTCTCTCTTTGGCAGCGACCATTGACACGACCCTAAGACTATGACTCAGTGACCAAGTTGACCGAACCTTCTTAACACTGGCTTTTGGATTGTCAGAGTTGCAAACCTCATTGCCACTCCTACTTTTACCCTTTTCTCCAGGACACCCCGTTTTACTACGAACGTCCACTTCCATTGGACAAAACCATCGTATGGTTAGATACGAACTCGAAAGATTTATTCGAGGATGGTTTCCGGTTCTGGAGAAAACGGATAGGATTATTCAGTTGTCTTTTCCTTTTACCCTCTCTCAAGTTGTGAGTACTCCTTGGTTTAGGAGATAGTACACCTATTACGCAAATTGGATAGTCTTCTTCCAAACCATAGGCAGGTGCCGACCGGTAGGGAATGAAGAAAACCAATTAGCATAACGATGGTGTGCAGAAGGTATTAAGTTCAGACAAAGCAAGGGATTAGAAGGAGGGCAAAGTAAATTGCAACAGATATTCACGACCAAACCAAATATTTCGTTACCACTCCCACATCACCTTTGTATTTCTCCAGGACACTCCGTATCACTACGAAGATCCACAGTTTATTTGGATACTCCATCGTATGGTTATATACGAACTCGAATGGAACTGGTTCCAGTTCGGGGATGGATTCTGGTTCAGGAGAAATAGGAATAAGGTTTATTCGGTTGTCTTTTATCTTCACCCTCTCTCATTGCGAGTGTTCCTAGGATTGGGACAGTACACCCATTATGCTTATTAGATAGTCTTCTTCCAGACCATAGGCTGGTGCCGAACGGTAGGGAAGGAAGAAAACCATTTGGCCTAAAAGGGTGTGCAGAAGGTAAAGACTAAAGACATATGAAGGGATTTGGAGAGGTGGCAAAGAACTATACGGTTACAGTCGTGAATCTGGAAGAGGCATTACTAGGAATACCAGAATACCCCATCGGAACATTTCAATGTTTAAGTTTCACTGTGTAATGTTAAAGGAAAACTGATTTCCCGATTAGATACTTACTCCAGGGTATGTATTTACCAGGTATGATTCTCACATCTGTATGGTTTTACAGATGATGAGTGGGAGTAAGTTATTGGGAATTGGGTGATCATCCTCATTATATCGGGATTCGTTGTAATCGGTGATATTTGAGGAAATCACCTGGGCTGTTTGCCGGTCGGCAAATATTTGGTTTTGAATATCCGCTGTTATGCACCAATTTCAAATTGATATATCTGTACGTCTATTTTCATAGAGTGAGATATACCTTTATGAAATTATGTCTACGACATTTACCTATATCAGTGGATGGTTAGGTAAGGAGCATTAAACAGCGGTGTAATTCTTCTTAACCATAAGTACAGTTTTTCAACCTACGACACACAGTGAATGAGTTATCAGACTCAAGGGACTTATACAGAGTATTGTATGTTGTCCAGGGTCCATTAGGACAGAGGGGTAGGTCCTCTTACTATATTCGGTTTACTTATGACTTCTCTAGTTTTTAGACAGGTGTTTCGTGGAAACACAGGGTCCGAATTTTGAGAAGTTACAGGTATTTGAATAGAGTAGAGAACCAGGTGTAGCAAGTATCGGGATTCTTCAAAGAGATCGAAGATGTAGATACTTGTGGTATTCAGTTGATAGTAATGATAAAGAGATCTTGCTTCTCTTTCAGGTTACTCATAATTGGAAGTATTCCTAAGATTGAGTAACGCTGATCGGCCTCCTTCCATTTAGTTGACATGCGCTGGGGACAGCTGCATGATTTGAATCTGGTTCAATTAAATCAGTGCCTCTGGTCCTATATTGGATATAGAACAGTTCGTATCTTAACGATGTTAAGGTACGGGGAGTTGTCCGGTTTATGATTAAAACCAGACACTGGACAACTCAAGGCACGTTTCTGTAATGGCTGTTTGTGGGTTGACCCAGGCTATGACGAGGGTTGACTTTCTACCATCTGGATGAACAATAGCAATATTGTTCTAGACTCGCCACAGTTTTATTAAAAATGGATTTTTTCAGAAAACAGTAGTGGGAGTATGGTAGAACTGGAAGTGATTCCAGAACCACAAACGATTACTGAAGATTTGATAAGGAACCTAAAGATTCAATCTGGATTAACATTCCATTGGCCACTCCGCAGATATGGTGGGTAACTTCAGGCACCCAAGAGGTACTACGGTAGCCTCAAGGACGGTGACAGGGAAGTTCTTGTTTACCCACAATTGCCATTGCTGTTGTTCCAGGTTACGAGACCCGGCGGGAGGATGAGTATAGCGTCGTTCTAAACCAGTTTTAGAAGTGTACGTCTATATGACTCTGCCAGAGGGTTGTCGTAGTCAGTGGGAGCAGCGGAAGCATTGGTGGACAGGTTGCTTATGTTTATTTATAGACTAGAGCAGATGTAGCGGAGATAGATCATCTATTTCTGACGTGACAGTCATGAGTTTTACTTCATCAGAATGGGGATGGATCTATTGAGAAGGTAGTAGGGTGTGATGTCCTGGTATTTGGATGACATGCACAAAGTAGGAAAAGAAACTCCTACACTACGATCGGTTATACTTTGGTCGTCACACAGTTGTTTCTCCAAAAAGGAAATGGATTTTATATCAGACATACTGGTTACTAGATCTATGGTCTTAGATCTAGATTTGGGTGGTTTCCCAATTAGGGTACTTGACAGCATTCTAAGAGTATTTAGGATGGACGACTCCTGGCACGGTAGTGTACCTGCAGGTAATGGAGTCACCCTCTCCAAAGGTGTCTTACAGACTAAAGGGGAGAGGGACGGGCATGATTGGCAGATCACTTGCTCAGGCAATTGAGTCAATCGTGAGATGTCAAGTACCACACCAGATGTTGTTCTTGCACTAGATGCAATAAGTTGACATTAATCCAATCCTGGAGAAACAGTCGGAAGCAGTTTTAGAACATAAGTGGATGTTCTAGGGATATGATAACGACAGCCTCATTCAGGAGACAGTTATCATTCCAGGCTTCCAAGGTGACATGGACGACAAGGAGGTTGTCAGAGTTATAGTTTTCCTTCTGATGAGGGGCAGTATTTTGGACAGGTGGTCCAAGGCAATACTGAGGGAGGCATGGCGCGCAGGATACTGATTAAGTTCAGTTGACGATACAGTCTAAGAAGTTTGGATTTGGAGTTCATTTATGAGCTAGGTCCCATCAGACATCCAGACATATTCTGAGACAGGTATTGCTCTTTTCGGGAGATGGTTTTCTTCGCGAACTTGAGATATAGAGAGACAAAGGGAGAAACGACTAAGCGGATCCACTCACTGAGGCTATTCCTCGAACGCAATAGTTTCGCAAACGAGCTTTGTGAGACTGACTAGTAGAGGAGTTGGGTGTTCGGTATCACACGGGCTGTGAGTATGCGACATCGCAATAATTAGCCTTGAGTGCAAGTGGGAGATTGTTGGAGATAGTGCCCTCAGAGTCAATTATTAGGTCACAGGTACGTGATTGTAATGATTGAGGGAGGACCTATCCCGGTAGGACAGTCTTACTCGAGATGATAGTATGCTATCTGGTTTACCTTTATCATCGTGTACTGCTTTAGGTGACCTGACACGTCGCTATTACACGTTGATAGAGCCCCTAGGATTCTTGCTTGACCACCAGCAGTATGAGGGCGATCATATAAGTGGGAGCTGGGGGTCTATAAGCTTATCCTTAAAAGGTCCCTAGTCGTGGGAGTTTCGAGACTGGGCATCGATACTCTATTAGTAGACTAGTGTATACAGTCGAGACCCCGACGAGGGGCGGTGGCCGGTCTCACAAGCCACTGGTGTCAGTTGGATCACCTAAGATGTATACAGGTGCTCATTGGGTTATGAGTACACCGGACAGGACTCGCCGGGAACATGCTAGTTGGTCATATACCAGACGTCAGATGGCAGTTCCCTGGTGACATGTGTGCAGGTTAGTTCATCGACCTGGGGATCGTCATTTGTCTCGTGTGAGTTCCCACTGTACTTTGATTACTACCCTACCACGGCTCAAAGGAGTCGTGCAAACAGGTTTTAGTTGGGTACAGTCCCGAGCCACATGGAGGCAGTGAGCGTATCTTCAGGGGTTCGTCTCTCCCGGTATTGGGGGTGAGGTCGTGATGTGTCTAGGAGAGCCATTACACAAAGTCCTTGGCCAAGGCAAGGAGATTTACTGGTAGGTATTCCAGTAGTATCTCAGGGTGTTCTGGGCTACACTCTGACACGACTTGTACCGCTTTTGGGGGTCTGACTTTTACCAACCCCCTAGGCCCGCCATGCGATACTCATAGACGAACGGACCGGACTGCACGGATATTGTCACTGACAGGCTCAGTAGGGTTGTCAGGCTGAGTTCACTCACAGACGTCCCTTTTAGTCAGTACCTGGTAGCCCGTTACGTATTGGCTTATACCTCTGACGTGCTAGTGGTTAAATCCACAACCAAGATGTTGACGAGTCTTTAGAGTCCCCCACATTCTGTTACTCAGCTTTCGGGCGAAAGGTTGTAGAGGTCGTATGGAGATATGGCAAGGTCCGATCAGATACGTGCGGTATTGCACGGATCAGGATCGGACAGTTTGTACTATAGGCCGTATGGTTATATGGCAGGGTTTGATCAGATACGTGCGGTATTGCACGGATCAGGATCGAACAGATATTACTAGCCGGTTTTGGTATAAGCCGGATCCTAGTATAGTACAGTGTAGACTTTGTCTCATTGCATTTGTATTTCGGTCGAAATACAGATGCGGGTGTGTATGCACAGTATCGGGGTTTTCCTGTAATTTATTACGGGACCAGTTTTATGGAGTTGCCAGTTTGCTTTCCGTTTCGGCCAATTTCCATTGTTCCGTTCATTGGCCGAAGTTTGGTGGAGGAGGGTTTATTTGCATTGTTGCAAATAGGCTTTTGTGGAGGGGGTTTTTGCATATATTGGTATCATGATGGTTTTCATGATGTGCACCATCCTTTGACTTGATTTCTTCATGATGGCATGACTTTTTGAGTCATCATGGTTCATGATGGTTGCTTTGAGTGTTGGGATTGTTTTAGGAATGATGGTTGATTTTGATAGCCTTCTCTCTCTTTCTTTTGCATTATTGGGATGGCTCTCTCATTTTTGTGTGAGACTCTCATTTTTCCTTCACCCTCATATATGCATGGCCGGCCACTTCCTACAAGGGCTGTCCAAATTTTTGGATGGAAAAATGTTGTTCATTTGACGCACAAAATCCCCAAGCTACTCCACATTTGTTCTTGTTTCATCCCTCCACCAAATGGCACCTCCTTAACCCCAAAATGAGACATGGATCTCTACACTACATTCTACAGCAAACCTTGGGCACGTCGAGTAGCCGGCTTCGTGCCCGAGTTGCCTCGGCATTGAGGTGGGAGCCCGTAAACAAAGTAGGCGATGTGGTGCACTTCCGGCGACGAGGAGGAGACGGGACTTTTCCGCAGGAGATCGGGACCATGACGAGAAGACCGGAGGACTTGGATCGTCGGTATATCTCTAAACCATCTTCTAGTTAGCTTAGACTAGTTAAAGGTTACGATCCGGGTGTTTAGTGCGCGGTGGTGCCGGTTTGCTAAGTCCGCAAAATTAAAGTTTTTCACCGCTTCCGCATTCCGGCGTCGGATTGACGGCCGGGGCGCCGCCGTGCACTTACAATATCCATACGGTCTATAGTACAAACTGTCCGATCCTGATCCGTGCAACACCGCACGTATCTGATCGGACCTTGCCATATCTCCATACGGCCTCTACAACCTTTCGCCCGAAAGCTGAGTAACAGAATGTAGGGGACTCTAAAGACTCGTCAACACCTTGGATGTGGATTTAACAACTAGCACGTCAGAGGTATAAGCCAATACGTAACGGGCTACCAGGTATTGACTAAAAGGGACGTCTGTGAGCGAACTCAGCCTGACAACCCTACTGAGCCTGTCAGTGAGAATATCCATACAGTCCGGTCCGTTCGTCTACGAGCATCGCATGGCGGGCCTAGGGGGTTGGTAAAAGTCAGACCCCCAAAAGCGGTACAAGTCGTGTCAGAGTGTAGCCCAGAACACCTGAGATACTACTGGAATACCTACCAGTAAATCTCCTGCCTTGGCCAAGGACTTCGTGTAATGGCTCTCCTAGACACAGCGCGACCTCACCCCTAATACCGGGAGAGACGAACCCCTGAAGATACGCTCACTGCCTCCATGTGGCTCGGGACTGCACCCAACTAAAACCTGTTTGCACGACTCCTTTGAGCCATGGTAGGGTAGTAATCAAAGTACAGTGGGAACTCACACGAGACAAATGACGATCCCCAGGTCGATGAACTAACCTGCACACATGTCACCAGGGAACTGCCATCTGACGTCTGGTATATGACCAACTAGCATGTTCCCGGCGAGTCCTGTCCGGTGTACTTATAACCCAATGAGCACCTGTATACATCTTAGGTGATCCAACTGACACCAGTGGCTTGTGAGACCGGCCACCGCCCCTCGTCGGGGTCTCGACTGTATACACTAGTCTACTCTGGAGTATCGATGCCCTGTCTCGAAACTCACACGACTAGGGACCATTTAAGAATATGCTTATAGACCCCAGCTCCCACTTATATGATCGCCCTCATACTGCTGGTGGTCAAGAAAGAATCCTAGGGGCTCTATCAACGTGTAATAGCAACTTGTCAGGTCACCTAAAACAGTACACGATGATAAAGGTAAACCAGATAGCATACTATCATCTCGAGTAAGATTGTCCTACCGGGATAGGTCCTCCATCAATCATTGCAATCACGTACCTGTGACCTAATAATTGACTCTGAGGGCACTATCTCCAACAATCTCCCACTTGCACTCAAGGCTAATTATTGCGATGTCGCATACTCACAGCCCGTGTGATACCGAACACCCAACTCCTCTACTAGTCAGTCTCACAAAGCTCGTTTGCGAAACTATTGCGTTCGAGGAATAGCCTTAGTGAGTGGATCCGCTTTGTTGTTTCTTTCTATGTCTCTCTATATCTCAAGTTCGCGGAGAAAACCCATCTCCCGAAATGAGCAATACCTGTCTTAGAATGTGTCTGGATGTCTGATGGGACATAGCTCATAAATGAACTCCAAATCCAAACTTCTTAGACTGTATCGTCAACTGAACTTAATCAGTATCCTGCGCCATGCCACCCTCAGTATTGCCTTGGATCACCTGTCCAAAATACTGCCCCTCATCAGAAGGAAAAAACTATAACTCTGACAACCTCCTTGTCGTCCAGGTCACCTTGGAAGCCTGGAATGATAACTGTCTCCCGAATGAGGCTGTCGTTATCATATCCCTAGAACATCCACTTATGTTCTAAAACTGCTTCCGACCGTTTCTCCAGGATTGGATCAATGTCAACTTATTGCATCTAGTGCAAGAACAACATCTGGTGTGGTACTTGACATCTCATGATTGACTCAATTGCCCGAGCAAGTGATCTGCCAACCATGCACATCCCTCTCCAATTTAGTCTGTAAGACCCCTTTAGAGAGGGTGACTCCATTACCTGCAGGTACACTACCGTGCCAGGAGTCGTCCATCCTAAATACTCTTAGAATGCTGTCAAGTACCCTGATTGGGAAACCACCCAAATCTAGATCTAAAACCATAGATCTAGTAACCAGTATGTCTGATATAATATCCAAGTCCAATGTGGAGAAACCACTGTGTGACGACCAAAACATAACCGATCGTAGTATAGGAGTTTCTTTTCATATTCTGTGTATGTCATCCAAATGGCATGACATCACACCCTACTACCTTCTCAACAGATCCATCCCCTATTCTGATGAAGTCAAACCCATGACTGTCACGTCAGAAATAGATGATCTATCTCCGCTACTGGTGCTTCAGTCTATAAATAGACATAAGCTACCTATCCACCAATGCTTCCGCTGCTCCCACTGACTACGACAACCCTCTGGCAGAGTCATATACACGTACACTTCTAAAGCTAGTTTAGAACGACGCTATACTCATCCTCCCGCCGGGTCTCGCAACCTGGAACAACAGCAATGGCAATTGTGGGTAAACAAGAACTTCCCTGTCACCGTCCTTGAGGCTACCGGAGTACCTCTCGGGTGCCTGAAGTTACCCACCTTATATGCGGAGTGGCCAATGGAATGTCAATCCAGATTGAATCTTTAGGTTCCTTATCAAATCTTCAGTAATCGTTTGTGGTTCTGGAATCACTTCCAGTTCTACCATACTCCCACTACTGTTTCCAAAAAAAACAATTTTAATAAAACTGTGGCGAGTCTAGAACAATATTGCTATTGTTCAGCCAGATGGTAGAAAGTCAACCCTCGTCATAGCCTGGGTCAACCCACAAACAGCCATTACAGAATCGTGCCTTGAGTTATCCAGAGTCTGGTTTTAATCATAAGCCGGAAAACTCCCCGTACCTTAACAATGTTAAGATATGAACTGTACTATATCCAATATAGAACCAGAGGCACTGATTTAATTGAACCAGATTCAAATCATCCAGCTATCTCCAGTGCATGTCAACTAAATGGGAGGAGGCCGATCAGCGTTACTCAACTTAGGAACGCTTCCAATTATGAGTAACCTGAAAGAGAAGCAATTTCTCTTTATCATTACTATCGACTGAATACCATACACAAGTATCTACATCTTCGATTTCTTTGAAGAATCCCGATACTTGCTACACCTGGTTCTCTACTCTATTCAAATACCTATAACTTCTCAAAATTCAGACCCTGTGTTTCCGCGAAACACTTGTCTAAAAACTAGAGAAGTCATAAGTAAACCGAATATAGTACGAGGACCAACCCCTCTGTCCTGATAGACCCTGGACAACATACAATACTCTGTATAAGTCCCTTGAGTCTGATAACTCATTCACTGTGTGTCGTAGGTTGAAAACTGTACTTATGGTTAAGAAGAATTACACCGCTGTTTAATGCTCCTTACCTAACCATCCACTGATGTAGGTAAATGTCACAGACATAATTTCAAAAAGGTATATCTCACTCTATGAAAATAGACGTACAGATATATCGATTTGAAATTGGTGCATAACAGCGGATATTCAAAACCAAATATTTGCCGACCGGCAAACAACCCAGGTGACTTCCTCAAATATCACCGATTACAACGAATCCCGATATAATGAGGATGATCACCCAATTCCCAATAACTTACTCCCACTCATCATCTGTAAAGCCATACAGATGTGAGAATCGTAACTGGTAAATACATACCCTGGAGTAAGTATCTAATCGGGAAATCAGTTTTCCTTTAACAGTACACAGTGAGACTGAAACATTGAAATGTTTCGATGGGGTATCCCGGTATTCCTAGTAATGCCTCTTCCAGATTCACGACTGTAACCGTATAATCCTTTGCCACCTCTCCAAATCCCTTCTTATGTCTTTAGTCTTTACCTTCTGCACACCCCTTAGGCCAAATGGTTTTCTTCCTTCCCTACCGTTCGGCACCAGCCTATGGTTTGGAAGAAGACTATCCAATAAGCATAATGGGTGTACTGTCCCAATCCTAGGAACACTCATAATGCGAGTGAAGGTGAAGATAAAAGACAACCGAATAAACCTTATTCCTATTTCTCCTGGACCAGAATCCATCCCCGAACTGGAACAAGTTCCTTTCGAGTTCGTATATAACCATACGATGGAGTATCCAAATAAACTGTGGATCTTCGTAGTGATACGGAGTGTCCTGGAGAAATACAAAGGTGATTTAGGATTGGCGAAGGAATATTTGGTTTGGTCGTGAATATCTGTTGCAATTTACTTTGCCCTCTTATTAATCCCTTGCTTTGTCTTAACTTAATACCTTCTGTACACCATCGTCAGGCTAATTGGTTTTCTTCATTCCCTACCGGTCGGCACCAGCCTAAGGTTTGGAAGAAGACTATCCAATTTGCGTAATAGGTGTACTATCTCCTAAACCAAGGAGTACTCGCAACCTGAGAGAAGGTAAAAGGAAAAGACAACTGAATAATCCTATCCGTTTTCTCCAGAACCGGAAACCATCCTCGAATAAATTCTTTCGAGTTCGTATCTAACCATACGATGGTTTTGTCCAATGGAAGTGGACGTTCGTAGTAATACGGGGTGTCCTGGAGAAAAGGGTAAAAGTGGGAGTGGCAATGAGGTTTGCAACTCTGACAATCCAAAAGCCAGTGTTAAGAAGGTTCGGTCAACTTGGTCACTGAGTCATAGTCTTAGGGTCTGGTCAATGGTCGCTGCCAAAGAGAGAGAGAAAAGAAACACTCAGCGTGCACTCTATCCTAGATTAGAATGGTTACCAATTTATCTAATCTGGAAACCTCCCACTGTACCTCAAATTCTCCTCCAAACCTAAAAGAAGAATTAGTCGGGAACACCCGAGGAGTAAACTAACTCATCAGTGGGAATCGGGATCCAACTATCATCGCATGATAACGTGACGGAATCCGCTCACATCATCATACTCCAGATGGTATGCGTATATCTGGCAAGTTTCAGTTCTTTTGAAACTCCCGATGTGATTTCTGCCCCATGCTCTTATGACCTTGGCGAAGGTCAACAAATCATAAGTCACATGTCAAGTTCTACCCGTCATTATCCAGGTTAATTTGAATCCACCCGTACAAGCCCTTGATGAAGGTCAACAAGGCTATACGACTGTCCCAAACCAACGCATCTATCTATGCAGCAGAAAGGTA
Organism: Agapanthus africanus; assembly: GCA_030015575.1. Lineage (NCBI taxonomy): Eukaryota > Viridiplantae > Streptophyta > Magnoliopsida > Asparagales > Amaryllidaceae > Agapanthus > Agapanthus africanus. The sequence goes on along the minus strand of CM057343.1, from coordinate 372,728,694 downwards.
ACAAGCAGCTACCATACACTATGCCTTGATGAAGGTCAACAAACATAGCATGAATACTACGTGCTACCCGTCTGAAACGACAGAGGGCTACGAATGGTTTCTGGCGAAAACCTTTAACGTAATGAACTTGATATCGTTGAAGGAACTGATAGCTTTTTAAAAATATAGTGATGAAAACCTTTACTAAAGAGGTCACTCCCGGTGAAGGGATCTCAGCTCTTTCCCCGTAGAATGGGGTGCAGGATATTCCAAATGAATACCGCGATGCAAAGCAAAAGTAATCGGCTATAGTGAAGTCATTGCCCTGACGCAAACTTTTTGTCCAAGGGGTCACTCCCGGTGAAGGGATCTCGGCCCTTGCCTCGTCGACTGAGGAGCAGGATATTCTAAATGAATACCGCGATGGAAAACAAAAGTGAACGTCTTTGCAATAACAGCTTTTTGAAAAGTGTTCCAACAACATCAGATTAGGTTTGTTTTTAACTTGCATTGATCCGAATCAACGCAGTCCCATCAATTGATCACACCACAAAGAACGAAAATAATATGACGTACGTATATGCCATCCGCATTCGCCTCTGGGTCCCGTCATTACCCGTTAGGTTAGCTAACTAACGACAGAGCGGGGACTGGACTAGTGCGGATGCAAAACATATACAACATCTACTAATATATATACCAATATATTATATTCGCTCAAGGCGTGATAAAATGAAACATCACAGAAATGTACAGCATCACAGAAACAATACAGATATCTGGGATCCCCGGGTTTCACAGAGCCGCTGAAACCCGACGTTCCCCTGGTCGTGTGGATAGCCTGTGCAATGAAATCCTAGACCCCTACGGGCGCAGCAAGTTACCCGCCAAAACCTGAAGCGAGGCAGCTCCGTGAATGGACCACCCAGCACTTCACGGAATCCGGTAACTCGGGCACCCCTCCTGGGTCAACCTGTACCCCCTACGAGTGCGGCGAATAGCCCGCCAATCCAAGAGTGAAGCCCCCTCCGTCTCAATGCCATGAGATGCGGGCTTGTTGCCCTCCAGATTCCGGCTATCCGTGCACCCCTCCGCGGGGCAAGCCTAGTACAGAAAATAAAATATACATACAACGGGTACATCGACCGCAACCTGGCCGTGCCCCAAAATAATAATACAAACAGGCAGTGACGGCAGTCCACATGTCGGACGCTCGCCCCGCAATATCAAATGTACATAATACAACCAAAACTGTACTAGCATTGCATCCAGGCTATCCCCCACGACCGAACCGCAACATCACAGCAAAAACAAAACATCAACGTGAAAGTCACGTTCGCAAATCCGTCTAACCGGGCTATAGCAGTTAGACCGGATTTACCGATCAAGTGACATTCACGGTCGCAGATATAATATAAATACTGTGAAATAATGTGTTTAAAATATCCGATCGATCAAATTTTAACAAGTGGGCCCCAAGCACTACTGTAGCACATCAAGAAATTCTGGGCCCAATATTAATATTCCAAAATCCCAATTTTCACCCTAGAAAGCTACTGAAGAAATTTGACACAGCAAGGACACAGTTAGGCCGCGGAACCGCGGCCCAATGGGGGGGTTGTTGGAGATAGTGCCCTCAGAGTCAATTATTGGATCACAGACACGTGATTGCAATGATTGAGGGGAGGACCTATCCCGGTAGGACAGTCTTACTCGAGATGATAGTATGCTATCTGGTTTATCTTTATCATCGTGTACTGCTTTAGGTGACCCTTCGAGTCGCTATTACACGTTGATAAAGCCCCTTGGATTCTTGCTTGACCACCAGCAGTATGAGGGCGATCATATAAGTGGGAGCTGGGGGTCTACAAGCACATCCTTAAAAGGTCCCTAGTCGTGGGAGATTCGAGACAGGGCATCGTTTCTCCAGAGTAGACTAGTGTATACAGTCGAGACCCCGACGAGGGGCGGTGGCCGGTCTCACAAGCCACTGGTGTCAGTTGGTTCACCTAAGATGTATACAGGTGCTCATTGGGTTATGAGTACACCGGACAGGACTCGCCGGGAACCTGCTAGTTGGGATATACCAGACGTCAGATAGCAGTTCCCAGGTGACATGTGTACAGGTTAGTTCATCGACCTGGGATCGTCATTTGTCTCGTGTGAGTTCCCACTGTACTTTGATTACTACCCTACCACGGCTCAAAGGAGTCGTGCAAACAGGTTTTAGTTGGGTACAGTCCCGAGCCACATGGAGGCAGTGAGCGGATCTACAGGGGTTCGTCTCTCCCGGTATTGGGGGTGAGGTCGTGCTGTGTCTAGGAGAGCCAGAACATGAAAAGTCCTTGGCCAAGGCAGGAGATTTGCTGGTAGGTATTCCAGTAGTATCTCAGGGTGTTCTGGGCTGCAATCCGACACGACTTGTACCGCTTTTGGGGGTCTGACTTTTACCAACCCCCTAGGCCCGCCATGCGATGCTCATAGACGAACGGACCGGACTGTACGGATATTGTCACTGACAGGCTCAGTAGGGTGTCAGGCTGAGTTCGCTCGCAGACGTCCCTTTTGGTCAATACCTGGTGGCCCGTTACGTATTGGCTTATACCTCTGACGTGCTAGTGGTTAAATCTACAGCCATAGTATTGACGAGTCTTTGGAGTCCACCACACAGACAGTTACTCAAGTTTCGGGCGAAACGCTGTAGAGGCCGTATGGAGATATGGCAGGGTTCGATCAGATACGTGCGGTATTGCACGGATCGCGATCGGACAGTTTTTACTAGCCGGCTTTGGCTTAAGCCGGATACTAGTATTTGATAGTGTAGTTTTGTCTCTTTGCATTTGTGTTCCGTGGGAATACAAATGCGGGCATGTATTTGCAGTAGCGGGGTTTTCCTGTAATTTATTACGGGATCGGTTTTCTGGGATTGCCAGTTTGCATTCCGTTCCGGCCGGTTTTCTCTTTTTCCTTCCCGGTCGGACTTTTCGTTGGAGGGCGTTAATTGCAAGTTTGCAATTAACATTTTGTGAGGGGTTTCTTTGCTTGAGTGTGGCTTCATAATCATGAGATTCTTTTATGGTCATTCCATTGCATTTATTGTGATGGTTTTGTGAATGGATTGAATTGTATATTGGTGTGACTTATTTCTCCTTCATTCATTCCCTTTCTTATCTTTTCTTTATTAATTCATTCATCAAATTCCACCATGAAACATTCTGGGCCGGCCACTGTTTAAGGGTAGAGTGGGTTTTGTTTTTTGTGTGCTGTGAAAAGAAAAGATTTCCTTTTCTCCTTTGTTTTTAATTCATGCACACATTTTCTTTTGGTGCTTGTGCTTGCAATTTTTTTTCCAGCAAGCTTTTTTTCTTGGCCGAGCTCATTTTTGAGAGGAAGCTCCATTCTTCATCTAGCATCAATCCATGAAATTTCTTTGTGCAAAATTCCTCCAACCATGGCAACCTCAAAACCCCAAAAGACAACCCACTACACTATATCTATAGCAAGTCTTGGACGTGTCGGCTAGCCAACTTCGCGCCCGAGTTGCCTCGGTCATGAGGTGGGAGCCCGTAAAAGATTCCGGCTATGTGGTGCCCATTTCGACGAGGAGATGACGGACGATATATCCGCGGGAGATCGGAGTGGAGACGAAGACCGAAGGACACGGATCGCTTGGTATACTTTTCTACTCTTTTCTTATTTGCTAGTTAGCTAGGTTAATGGCCCGATCCGGGTAAAAAGTCCGCGGTGGTGCCGTTTTGCAAAGTCCGCAAAGTTTTTGTTTTCCGCGTTTCCGGCGTCGGATCGACGGCCGGGGCGCCCCCGCGGGCTTACATTGGTATCAGAGCCACTCCATTAACTTACCCTAGCTTGCTCTAGCGCGTTTAGAACCCGATCGAACAAAATCCCCAAAAACCGTATTTTTGTGTACATGTGTTCTCTGTTAAAATTTTTTGAGCTCCTAAAATTTTTCTGGTGATTGAAGAGACATGTACCACAAATTATAAGAATTCTGGGAAAATACGATCCACTGATTCCTCACTTCGACCGCGGAAGCGCGGCCAAACCCCTAGTTGGGCCGCGCTTGCGCGGCGGATAAGAGGAATCGTGGCACCATATTTTTCCAGTAAGCTTATGAGTTGGAAATAGGGCTTTTGGGACATTTTCTTTGGGCCCAGATTTTCTGTAAGTGCTACAGTAGTGTGTGGGGCCCACTTTGATAAATTTGTTCGATCGGATATTTTAAACATGCTAGTTCTCAGTTTTTACATTATATCTGCGACCGTGAATGTCACTTGATCGGTAAATCCCGTCTAACTGCTATAGCCCGGTTAGACGGATTTGCAAACGTGACTTTCACGTTGATGTTCTGTGATTGTACTGTGTTGTTGCGGATCGGTCGTGGGGGATAGCCTGGTTGCAGTGGTAGTACAGTTTTGTTGTATTATGTACATTTGATTTTGCGGGGCGAGCGTCCGACATGTGGACTGCCGTCACTGCCAGTTTGTATTATTATTTTGGGGCACGACCTGGTTGCGGTCGATGTACCCGTTGTATGTATATTTTACTTTCTGTACTAGGATTACCCCAAGGAGGGGTGCACGGAGAGCCGGATTCTAGAGGGCAACAAGCCCGCATCTCATGGCATTGAGGCGGAAGGGGCTTCACTCTAGAATTGGCGGGCTATTCGCCGCACTCGTAGGGGGTATAGGATTGACCCAGGAGGGGTGCCCAAGTTACCGGATTCCGTGAAGTGCTGGGTGGTCCATTCACGTTGCTGAAGGGGGCTGCCTCGCTTCAGGTTTTGGCGGGTGACTTGCCGCGCCCGTAGGGGTCTAGGATTTCATTGCACAGGCTATCCACACGACCAGGGGAACGTCGGGTTTCAGCGGCTCTGTGAAACCCGGGGATCCCAGATATCAGTATTGATCTGTGTTGCTATACATTTCTGTGTTGCTGCATTTTTATCACGCCTTGAGCGAAAATTATATTTTATATATATATTAGTAGACGTTGTATATGTTTTGCATCCGCGCTAGTCCAGTCCCCGCTCTGTCGTTAGTTAGCTAACCTAACGGGTGATGACGGGACCCAGTGGCGAATGCGGATGGCATATACGTACGTCAGTATATTTTCGTTCTTTATGGTGTGATCAATTGATGGGACTGCGTTGATTCGGATCAATGCAAGTTAAACAAACCTAATCTGATGTTGTTGGAACACTTTTTCAAAAAGCTGTTATTGCAAGGACGTTATCTTTTGTTTTGCACAGTGGTATTCAGTTGGAATATCCTGCTCCTCAGTCGACGAGGCAAGGGCCGAGATCCCTTCACCGGGAGTGACCCCTTGGACAAAAGTTTGCGTCAGGGCAGTAACTTCACTATAGCCGATTACTTTTACTTTGCATCGTGGTATTCATTTGGAATATCCTGCACCTCATTCTACGGGGAAAGAGCCGAGATCCCTTCACCGGGAGTGACCTCTTTAGCAAAGGTTGTCGTCACTATATTTTTACAAAGCTATCCGTTCCTTCAACGATATCAAGTTCATTACGTTAAAGGTTTTCGCCAGAAACCATTCGTAGCCCTCCGTCGTTTCATATGGATGGTCAATAGTATTCAAGCTGTGTATGTTGGCCAAAGTCAAGGCACAGTGTTTGGTAGCTGTTGGGTATCCATATGCAGCATAGATAGATGCGTTGGTTTGGGACAGTCGTACTGCCATTTTGGCCAAAGTCAAGGGTATGTACGGGTGGGTTCAAATTAACCAGGAAAATGACGGGTAGAACTTGACATGTGACTTATGATATGTTGGCCAAAGTCAAGGTCATAAGAGCATGGGGTAGAAATCCACATCGGGAGTTTCAAAAGTACTGAAACTTGCCAGATATGCGCATACCTTCTGGAGTGTGATAACGTGAGCGGATTCCGTCACGTTATCATGCGATGAGAGTTGGATCCCGATTCCCACTGATGAGTTGGTTTACTCCTCGGGTTATCCCGGCTAATTCTTCTTTCAGGTTTGGGGAAGAATTTGACGTTACAGTGGGAGGTTTCCAGATTAGATAAATTGGTAACCATTCTGATCTAGGTTAGAGTGCACGCTGAGTGTTTCTTTTCTCTCTCTCTTTGGCAGCGACCATTGACCCGACCCTAGACTATGACTCAGTGACCAAGTTGACCGAACCTTCTTAACACAGGCTTTTGGATTGTCAGAGTTGCAAACCTCATTGCCACTCCTACTTTTACCCTTTTCTCCAGGACACCCCGTATTACTACGAACGTCCACTTCCATTGGACAAAACCATCGTATGGTTATATACGAACTCGAAGGACTTCGAGGATGGTTTCCGGTTCTGGAGAAAACGAATAGGACTATTCAGTTGTCTTTACCTTTTACCTTCTCTCAGGTTGCGAGTACTCCTTGGTTTAGGAGATAGTACACCTATTATGCAAATTGGATAGTCTTCTTCCAAACCTTAGGCTGGTGCCGACCGGTAGGGAATGAAGAAAGCCAATTAGCCTAAACGGTGTACAGAAGGTATTAAGTTCAGACAAAGCAAGGGATTAGTAAGAGGGCAAAGTAAATTGCGACTGCTATTCACGACCAAACCATGTACTTCTTTGTCAATCCTAAATCACCTATGAATTAAGTACATTCGGTTGTCTTTTATCCTCACCTTCTCTCGCATTGCGAGTGCTCCTAGGACTAGGACAGTACACCCATTATGCTTATTGGATAGTCTTCTTCCAAACCATAGGCTGGTGCCGAACGGTATGGAAGGAAGAAAACCATTTGGCCTAAAGGGGTGTACAGAAGGTAATGACTAAAGACATGTAAAGGGATTTGGAGAGGTGGCAAAGAATTATACAGTTATAGTTGTGAATCTGGATAATGGAAGAGGCATTACTAGGAATACCAGGATACCCCGTCGAAACATTTCAATGTTTCAGTTTCACTGTGTACAGTTAAAAGAAAACTGATTTCCCAATTAGACACTTACTCCAGGGTATGTATTTACCAGGTTGGATTCTCATATCTGTATGGTTTTACAGATGATGAGTGGGAGTAAGTTATTGGGAATTAGGTGACCATCCTCATTATATCGGGATTCGTTGTAATCGGTGATATTTGAGGAAGTCACCTGGGTTGTTTGCCGGTCGGCAAATATTTGGTTTTGAATATCCGTTGTTATGCACCAATTTCAAATTGATATATCTGTACGTCTATTTTTATAGAGTGAGATATACCTTTCTGAAATTATGTCTATGACATTTACCTATACCAGTGAGTATGGTTAGGTAAGGAGCATTGAACAGCGGTGTAATTCTTCTTAACCATAAGTACAGTTTTCAACCTACGACACACAGTGAATGAGTCACCAGACTCAGGGGACTTATACAGAGTATTGTATATTGTCCAGTGTCCATTAGGACAGAGGGGTTGGTCCTCGTACTATATTCTGTTTACTTTTAACTTCTCTAGTTCTTAGACATGTGTTTCGTAGAAACACAGGGTCTAAGTTTAGAGGAGTTATAAGTATAAGAATACAGTAGAGAACCAGGTATCGCAAGTATCGGGATTCTTCAAGGTGATCGAAGATGTAGATACTTGTGTATGGTATTCATTTGATAGTAATGATTAAGAGAACTTGCTTCTTTTTCAGGTTACTCATAATTGGAAGTACTCCTAAGTTGAGTAACGCTGATCGGCCTCTCTTCCATTTACTTGACATGCACTGGAGACAGCTGCATGATTTGAATCTGGTTCAATTAAATCAGTGCCTCTGGTTCTTGGATATAGAACAGTTCATATCTTGACATTGTTAAGATACGGGGAGTTGTCCGGCTTATGCTTAAAACCAGACACTGGACAACTCAAGGCACGTTTCAGTAGTGGTTGTTTGTGGGTTGACCCGGGCTATGACGAGGGTTGACTTTCTACCATCTGGAAGATCAATAGTGATATTGTTCTTGACTCGCCACAGTTTTATCAAAAATGGATTTTTTTTTCAGAAAACAGTAGTGGGAGTATGGTAGAACTGGAAGTGATTCCAGAACCACAAACGATTACTGAAGATTTAATAAGAACCTAAAGATTCAATCTGGTTTGACATTCCATTGGCCACTCCGCAGATAAGGTGGGTAACCTCAGGCACCCGAGAGGTACTTCGGTATGCTCAAGGACGGTGGCAGGGAGGTTCTTGTTTACCCAGACTTGCCATTGCTGTTGTTCCAGGCTGCGAGACCCGGCGGGAGGATGAGTATAGCGTCGTTCTAAACTGGCTTTAGAAGTGCACGTCTATATGACTCTGCCAGAGGGTTGTCATAGTCAGTGGGAGCAGCGGAAGCATTGGTGGACATGTGGCTTATGTCTGTTTATAGACTAAAGCAGATATAGCGGAGATAGATCATCTATTTCTGATGTGACAGTCATAGGTTTGACTTCATCAGAATAAGGGATGGATCTGTTAAGAAGGTAGTAGGGTGTGATGTCCTGGTATTTGATGACATACACAGAGTAGGAAGTGATATTCCTATACTACGATGGGTTATACTTTGGTCGTCACACAGTGGTTTCTCCATATAGAATTTGGATATTAAATCAGACAGTCTGGTTACTAGATCTATGGTTTTAGATCTAGATTTGGGTGGTTTCCCAATCTGGGTACTTTGACCGCATTCTATGAGTATTTAGAATGGACGACTCCTGGCACGGTAGTGTACCTGCAGGTAATGGAGTCACCCTCTCTAAAGGTGTCTTACAGACTAAAGGGGAGAGGGACACGCATGATTGACAGATCACTTGCTTAGGCAACTGAGTCAATCATGAGATGTCAAGTACCACACCAGATGTTGTTCTTGCAGTAGGTGCAATAAGTTGATATTGATCCAATCCTGGAGAAACAGTCGGAAGCAGTTTTAGAACATAGGTGAATGTTCTAGGGATATGATAACGGCAGTCTTCTTCGGGAGACAGTTATCATTCCAGGCTTCCAAGGTGACATGGATGGCAGAGTGGCTGTCAGAGTTATAGTTTTTCCTCTAACGAGGGGCAGTATTTTGGACAGGTGGTCCAGGTGGAAACTGAGGGAAGGTATGGCGCAGGATACTGATTAAGTTCAGTTGACGATACAGTCTAAGAAGTTTGGATTTGGAGTTCACTTATGAGCTAGGTCCCATCAGACATCCAGACATTCTAAGACAGGTATTGCTCATTTCGGGAGATGGCTTTCTCCGCGAACTTGAGATTTAGAGAGACATAGAAAGAGACATCAAAGCGGATCCACTCACTGAGGCTATTCCTCGAACGCAATAGTCTCGCAAACGAGCTTTGTGAGACTGACTAGTAGAGGAGTTGGGTGTTCGGTATCACACGGGCTGTGAGTATGCGACATCGCAATAATTAGCCTCGAGTGCAAGTGGGAGATTGTTGGAGATAGTGCCCTCAGAGTCAATTATTGGATCACAGGCACGTGATTGCAATGATTGAGGGGAGGACCTATCCCGGTAGGACAGTCTTACTCGAGATGATAGTATGCTATCTGGTTTATCTTTATCATCGTGTACTGCTTTAGGTGACCCTTCGAGTCGCTATTACACGTTGATAAAGCCCCTTGGATTCTTGCTTGACCACCAGCAGTATGAGGGCGATCATATAAGTGGGAGCTGGGGGTCTACAAGCACATCCTTAAAAGGTCCCTAGTCGTGGGAGATTCGAGACAGGGCATCGTTTCTCCAGAGTAGACTAGTGTATACAGTCGAGACCCCGACGAGGGGCGGTGGCCGGTCTCACAAGCCACTGGTGTCAGTTGGTTCACCTAAGATGTATACAGGTGCTCATTGGGTTATGAGTACACCGGACAGGACTCGCCGGGAACCTGCTAGTTGGGATATACCAGACGTCAGATAGCAGTTCCCAGGTGACATGTGTACAGGTTAGTTCATCGACCTGGGATCGTCATTTGTCTCGTGTGAGTTCCCACTGTACTTTGATTACTACCCTACCACGGCTCAAAGGAGTCGTGCAAACAGGTTTTAGTTGGGTACAGTCCCGAGCCACATGGAGGCAGTGAGCGGATCTGCAGGGGTTCGTCTCTCCCGGTATTGGGGGTGAGGTCGTGCTGTGTCTAGGAGAGCCAGAACATGAAAAGTCCTTGGCCAAGGCAGGAGATTTGCTGGTAGGTATTCCAGTAGTATCTCAGGGTGTTCTGGGCTGCACTCCGACACGACTTGTACCGCTTTTGGGGGTCTGACTTTTACCAACCCCCTAGGCCCGCCATGCGATGCTCATAGACGAACGGACCGGACTGTACGGATATTGTCACTGACAGGCTCAGTAGGGTGTCAGGCTGAGTTCGCTCGCAGACGTCCCTTTTGGTCAATACCTGGTGGCCCGTTACGTATTGGCTTATACCTCTGACGTGCTAGTGGTTAAATCTACAGCCATAGTATTGACGAGTCTTTGGAGTCCACCACACAGACAGTTACTCAAGTTTCGGGCGAAACGCTGTAGAGGCCGTATGGAGATATGGCAGGGTTCGATCAGATACGTGCGGTATTGCACGGATCGCGATCGGACAGTTTTTACTAGCCGGCTTTGGCTTAAGCCGGATACTAGTATTTGATAGTGTAGTTTTGTCTCTTTGCATTTGTGTTCAGTGGGAATACAAATGCGGGCATGTATTTGCTGTAGCGGGGTTTTCCTGTAATTTATTACGGGATCGGTTTTCTGGGATTGCCAGTTTGCATTCCGTTCCGGCCGGTTTTCTCTTTTTCCTTCCCGGTCGGACTTTTCGTTGGAGGGCGTTAATTGCAAGTTTGCAATTAACATTTTGTGAGGGGTTTTTTTGCTTGAGTGTGGCTTCATAATCATGAGATTCTTTTATGGTCATTCCATTGCATTTATTGTGATGGTTTTGTGAATGGATTGAATTGTATATTGGTGTGACTTATTTCTCCTTCATTCATTCCCTTTCTTATCTTTTCTTTATTAATTCATTCATCAAATTCCACCATGAAACATTCTGGGCCGGCCACTGTTTAAGGGTAGAGTGGGTTTTGTTTTTTGTGTGCTGTGAAAAGAAAAGATTTCCTTTTCTCCTTTGTTTTTAATTCATGCACACATTTTCTTTTGGTGCTTGTGCTTGCAATTTTTTTTCCAGCAAGCTTTTTTTCTTGGCCGAGCTCATTTTTGAGAGGAAGCTCCATTCTTCATCTAGCATCAATCCATGAAATTTCTTTGTGCAAAATTCCTCCAACCATGGCAACCTCAAAACCCCAAAAGACAACCCACTACACTATATCTATAGCAAGTCTTGGACGCGTCGGCTAGCCAACTTCGCGCCCGAGTTGCCTCGGTCATGAGGTGGGAGCCCGTAAAAGATTCCGGCTATGTGGTGCCCGTTTCGACGAGGAGATGACGGACGATATATCCGCGGGAGATCGGAGTGGAGACGAAGACCGAAGGACACGGATCGCTTGGTATACTTTTCTACTCTTTTCTTATTTGCTAGTTAGCTAGGTTAATGGCCCGATCCGGGTAAAAAGTCCGCGGTGGTGCCGTTTTGCAAAGTCCGCAAAGTTTTTGTTTTCCGCGTTTCCGGCGTCGGATCGACGGCCGGGGCGCCCCCGCGGGCTTACAGGGGTTTGGCGCGGTTGCGCGCTCTGTTGGTCGACTTACTGTGTCGAATTTCTACAGTATGCTTATAACATCCAGTACATCACTATTATAGAACCTGAAAAAATTTTCGACACCAAAAATTTTCAACAGAAAACTTATGCGGGCAAAAATGCGGTTTTGGGATTTTTGATCGATCGAAAATGCAAACACATTACACAAAGCTAGACTAAGTTAATGGCGAGGCTCTGATACCACTGTAAGTGCACGGCGGCGCCCCGGCCGTCAATCCGACGGCCAAATGCGGAAGCGGTGATAAACTTAAATTTTACTTGAACTGGCAAACCGCCGCGCACTAATACCCGGATCGAACCATTAATTAGTCCTAGCTATCTACAAGAAGGGGAAGAGAGATATACCGACAGATCCGAGTCCTCCGGTCTTCTCGTCGTCGTCCCGATCTCCTGCGGAATGTGCCGTCTCCTCCTCGTCGCCGGAAGTGCACCACATCGCTTACTTCTTTTACGGGCTCCCACCTCAATGCCGAGGCAACTCGGGCACGAAGCTGGCTAGTCGATGTGCCCAAGGTTTGCTGTAGAATGCGTAGTACTCAAGTCTCACTTTGGGGTTCATGGAGATTGCCATTGGAGGAGGAAATGATATAATCTTTTGGAGGAGGAACTTGTGGGATTTATCAAAAATAGAATAACCAAAATCCCACACATGAAAATGGGCACCCCTTTCTACCAGTGGCCGGCCATCCTCATTGAGGTGGTGAGAAGAGAATGAGAGTGAGGGAGTGATATGAAAAAACCAAAAGATCAAACCACAACCATAATCAAAGGAGAGAGAGAAAGGAATGGTTATGATATCAAGTAATGATCACAAGCAAAACCAACACTCATCCAACCATCATCACCAACCTCATCATCAGCAACCATGATGATTTACAAAGTCAAGCCATGATGGAAAAGAAAGAGTCAAAGGATGGGCTCCATCATGAAACCATCATGATACAACAAAATGCAAAGACCCCTTCCACAAAACCTTATTTGCAACAATGCAAATAAGCCCTCCTCCACCAAACTTCGGCCAATGAACGATACAAAGAAAATCGGCCGAAACGGAAAGCAAACTGGCAACTCCAGAAAACTGGTCCCGTAATAAATTACAGGAAAACCCCGATACTGTGCATACACACCCGCATCTGTATTTCGACCGAAATACAAATGCAAAGAGACAAAATCTACACTGTACTATACTAGGATCCGGCTTAAACCAAAGTCGGCTAGTAATATCCGTTCGATCCTGATCCGTGCAATACCGCACGTATCTGATCGAACCCTGCCATATATCCATACGGCCTATAGTACAAACTGTCCGATCCTGATCCGTGCAACACCGCACGTATCTGATCGGACCTTGCCATATCTCTATACGGCCTCTACAACCTTTCGCCCGAAAGCTGAGTAACAGAATGTGGGGGACTCTAAAGACTCGTCAACCCTTGGTTGTGGATTTAACCACTAGCACGTCAGAGATAGAAGCCAATACGTAACGGGCTACCAGGTATTGACTAAAAGGGACGTCTGTGAGCGAACTCAGCCTGACAACCCTACCGAGCCTGTCAGTAACAATATCCATACAGTCCGGTCCGTTCGTCTACGAGCATCGCATGGCGGGCCTAGGGGGTTGGTAAAAGTCAGACCCCCAAAAGCGGTACAAGTCGTGTCGGAGTGTAGCCCAGAACACCTGAGATATTACTGGAATACCTACCAGTAAATCTCCTGCCTTGGCCAAGGACTTCGTGTAATGGCTCTCCTAGACACAGCGCGACCTCACCCCCAATACCGGGAGAGACGAACCCTTGAAGATACGCTCACTGCCTCCATGTGGCTCGGGACTGCACCCAACTAAAACCTGTTTGCACGACTCCTTTGAGCCGTGGTAGGGTAGTAATCAAAGTACAGTGGGAACTCACACGAGACAAATGACGATCCCCAGGTCGATGAACTAACCTGCACACATGTCACCAGGGAACTGCCATCTGACGTCTGGTATATGACCAACTAGCATGTTCCCGGCGAGTCCTGTCCGGTGTACTCATAACCCAATGAGCACCTGTATACATCTTAGGTGATCCAACTGACACCAGTGGCTTGTGAGACCGGCCACCGCCCCTCGTCGGGGTCTCGACTGTATACACTAGTCTACTCTGGAGTATCGATGCCCTGTCTCGAAACTCACACGACTAGGGACCATTTAAGGATATGCTTATAGACCCCAGCTCCCACTTATATGATCGCCCTCATACTGCCGGTGGTCAAGCAAGAATCCTAGGGGCTCTATCAACGTGTAATAGCAACTTGTCAGGTCACCTAAAACAGTACACGATGATAAAGGTAAACCAGATAGCATACTATCATCTCGAGTAAGATTGTCCTACCGGGATAGGTCCTCCATCAATTATTGCAATCACGTACCTGTGACCTAATAATTGACTCTGAGGGCACTATCTCCAACAGTCTAGATATTATGTGATGGGATACAATATTTGGAATCAAAAAGTAGTTATGAGATAACTAATTTGAATGTTATAAATCTAGCAGTTCAGTCTTATTTGATCGGTTGCCACGGGGTTTTGATGTGATCAAAAGTCCGTCGCAATCACGTAGAGTACGCGAATACTCGCCGGGTAAGCTTAATAGATAGCCATGCCCCATAGCCCCGACCAAGTGACTGTAGGAGAACCCCGTCGCCAAAAGCATCCGTTCTGGTGCTCGCGGCAGCGGTGTTCCGCCTTAGTGCACCTCGTCGACGGCGTCAGGGATGCGGCCGTCTACTAAAGTTTCCGACGAGCATTCGATCAAGATGTCGGGAATCTTGTTGAATTGCCCGACTAAATATTGAAAAGAGTTTTCGATATTGAGACTAAAATGCGGGGTTTATAAATGTTAGGCACGCGATGTCTAAGGAATTCATTTGGTTAGGCATGCGATGTCTAAGGTGGTTGCGGATTCCAACTGTTGTGGTTTTTCACTTTCTTTTCTGCGACCGTAAGTGTAATATGTGGTGTATCGCCGGTTTCGGTGCTATAAGTCAACGACAATTGGGATACGCATATTTACTTACGTTGATGACATGTGTTGTTATGTGTTACTATGATATGTTATATTGGATCGTCGTGTTTTGAATAGCAGGGGGTTTTATGTAAGATGAGAGTTTTTCATTTTCATTCATATAAAATTCATTGTATGTAATATTCTTTTATTGGGGCACTTCCGGGTTGAGGATGATGTCACCATTGTATATTATTTACTTTTCCGTATTATGATAGACCCAAGGCGGGGAGCACAAGTAACCGGGTTCTAGGGTCCAGTGGGAGACCATCTCGAGGAGTCAAGACCGGGTCTCCTAACTCTAGAATTGGCAGAGTTGCTTGTCGCTCTCGTAGGGGTCTAGGGGTGTGGGATTGGCTATTCATCGTGACCGTAGAATACGTGTTTTATACTGGCTTGATATAAAACACGGAAATCCTAGTATATCCAATATTTCATATATGTTCTTCTGCTGCAATGTTCTTTGATGAGATCATATTACTGCCTGAGACGAATGTTTATATTATATATATGAGATATATATATATTGTTGATTTCGTTTCAAATGTGATGCTTGTGAAGCATAATAAATGGGACTTCATTAATGAGATTAATGAAATAAAAGAAACCTAATGATGTTGTAGGAACTTGTCTCGAAAACTGGTAGCTCTAGTTCTTGCTTTGCATAGCGGTATTCCTTGTAGAATATCCAGCACCTTATTCGATAAGGAAAGAGCCGAGATCCCTTCACCGGGAGTGACTTCTTTAGCGAAACTAGCAGATGCTACAAACTCGGTTTGCCTTTTATTGCTTTTATAGTTTTTACTTTGAATAGTGGTATTTATGAAATATCCTGCACCTTATTCGATAAGGAAAGAGCCGAGATCCCTTCACCGGGAGTGACCTCTTTAGCAAAACTAGTAAAAGCCTAAAAAAAACACTCCTTTTCTAAATCACTCGATTCTACGCCGATATCAAGTTCATTATGCAAATGGTTTTCTTAAAAGCCTGTCGTAGTCCTCCGTCATTTTAGATAAGTACTACTTAGTATTCGTGTTGCGGAAGTTTGGCATGCGTCAAGGCGCAGTGTACGGTAGCTAACTAGTGCTTATCTGCTAGCATACGATGCGATTGGATTAGGGTATTCGTACGACGTTGTTTGGCATGCGTCAAGGGTCGTACGGGTGGGTTTAATTCAATCAGGAAATGCACGGGTTGAACTTGACTAGCGGACTATGAGTTGTTTGGCATGCGTCAAGGTCATAGCACACTAGGGGTAAAATACTATCAGGAATTTCAAGTGTTAAAATTTGCAATGAGATTGCATACCTTCTATGAGATAGTTGGATCCCGATACCCACTGCGAGTAAGAGTTACTCCTGGGAGAGTTTTACACACTACAATTAGCCGATCAAGTAGGTGTCTAGAAAGGTGTCAACGGGGTTACGCCTCTGGGAAAACGAGGTTTATTTTAATTAGGTCCGTGCGAAAGCATGGGAAACCTCCCTCAAAGTATCGACACTAGCCCGGCCGAAAGATTGGCGAACTTGTAGGGTGTAATTAATCCCGGCTAGTCTTTCCTTTTAGGGTTTGAAGGAAGATTTGACTATAACAGTAGGAGCCATCCTGATTAGATATATTAATAACCAATCTAATCTTGCAAGAGCATACGCTGAGTGTTTTCTTCTCTCTCTCTCTCGGTAGCGACCATGTCACGCCTTAATCAAGATAATAATACGGATGTATTGACCGAACCGGCTTGTTATACTGCGCTAGGGAACGTTGGTCCCGCTCCAACTTATAATTGTTATAAGACTGAGCAGGAAATAGGAGATTACCAGGATTCCCGTGCCGCCCAAACGAAGAAAATGCATGATGATGCATCTTCTTCGAGTGTGTTCATTATAGAAATTGTTTCTCAGTATCCTTTATATCCTGGGTATGAGATACCGGATCAGGATCCCATATATGTAATATGTTACATGGGCTACAGATAGGTAGAGAACTGAGAATGGGTGATAAGTTTCAAGAGGTGAGTTGGAAACGGTGTAAGTGTTGCAGCCAAGTTTGTTGGCAGTTATCACCCTGTATTACCAAATACATTGATTCTGAACGAATGTTATTAGATACCGAACCTGATATACAACATCATATCAACCTCTTTATTTAGTAAAGAAGGATATAATTTTGTATTGTTGGATAATGTTTTGAACATTTCTTATATCAAAAGTTGATCGGTTCAGGCACGTTATCTAAAAGCATATACATTCTAAATCAAACTACAGTTCTTAACGTACAAAACACACACAAGAAAAAGTGTTCAGAAATGAACGAATCCTTCTTGAGGCATTGTAGACTAGGTCATATCAATGCGACCCGACTAGCTAAGTTACATTTAGTTGCATATTTTGATTAGTTTGAATTTACATCGTTTGAAACTTGTCAGTCATGTCACAAAGATAAGATGACCATAGCTCTGTTTACTGGAAACAGAGAAAGAGTTAGTGAACTCTTGGGATTGATACATGCTGATGTATAAAGGTCTCCTGTCTACACATGCCAGGATTGGTTCTTTGTACTTCATTACATTAACTGATGATCTCTTAAGATACGGACATATGTTCCTGTTGAAACACAAGTCTGAACCTTTTGAGATATTTAAAGAATATAAGTTAGATGTAGAGAACCAAAACGGGTATAAGTATTATGTCCTTTGATGAGATCAGGGAGAAGAATACTTGAGCACGAAATTCCTGGACTATTCTAAAAGGAGAATGAGATTCTCTCTCAGCATTACTCCTCCATAGACACCATTGCACGTTGGTATATCGGGGCAGAGCAATCGCACCCTATGTGATATGGTGTGCTCTATGATGAGTACTACTGAGTTTCCTATTTCTTTTTGGGGCTTATGCACTAGTGAAGCTGCATACCTATTGAATAGGGTTCCAACCAAATCAGGTGCCTACCACTACATATGCGATATGGTATGGGAAGAGCCCATCTCTTAAGAATGTTAAGATTTGGGGTTGTCCGTCCTATGTCTAAAAGCAAAATCCGGACAAGCTCAAGGCAAGGTCAGTTCTGTGGAAATTTGTTGGATATCCCAAGCATTCGCAAGGAAATATCTTCTACCATATTGAGGAGCAAAAGGTGTTTTGTTTCTCAGCACGCCACCTTTGTGAAAAGGGGATTTCTTGTGAAGAAATTAGGGGTCATGAGGTAGAACTGGAAGGAGTTCCAACTATACAAACTGCAGCTGAGGATTTGGTAAACCCGGAGGAATCAATAGTTTCCAACGAACCTCAGCCTCTCCGCCGATCTGATAGGGTTCCTCATCCACCTGAGAGATACTTAGGTTTTCTTTATGACAGTGGCAGCAAGGATTGCATCATGAGATGATGACCCAACTGGTTTCGAGTAGGCCATCAGGAGTGGGGACTCTGTGAGAATGGCTAGATGCTAAGCGATCTGAGATGGAATCCATATACACCAACAAAGTATGAACTTTGGTTGCTATATCTGAAGGGTTAAATCCCCATCAGGAGCAAGTATATCTTGAGAAGATTACTTGGTGTGCATGGAAAAGTTGAGACTTTCAAAGCTAAAACTAGTTGCAAAAGGTTCTCGTCATCGACCAGATGTGGATAATGATGAAACCTTTTCTAGTGCCTATGCTTAAGTCCATCAAGATCTTACTTGCCATTGCTACATACCATGACTACGCTATCTGACGGTTGGGTGTCATGACTGCTTTTCTAAATTATGATTTAGAAGAGAGCGTCTATAAGTACACAGCCAGAGGGCTTTGTAGACAGTGGGAGCAGCGGAAATGTGTGCAAGTTGCTTTATGAGTTAAAGCAGGTATCGCGGAGTTGGAACATCTGTTTTGATGTGGTAGTCAAAAAGTTTGACTTCATCAAAATGGTAGATGAACCTTGTATATACAAAAAGGTAGTAATGAGTATGGTGGTGATCCTCGTATTGTACGTGGATAACATACTCTTGATAGGGAAGGAGTTTCCTATGCTACGCTCGGTCAATCTCCTCTTATCACATGGATTCTCCATATAGGATCAAGATGATACCTCCTAAATCCAGGGTTTTGGATCTATGAGATAGATCTAAATGGATGTTAGGATTCTCACTAGGTGTAGTGAGATGGTATCGATCGATCCTGGGGAGAATCACTGGATAGTTTCCAGGGTGGTAAGGTCGACTGAATGTCAGTCACAGGCATTGTCTTTACCCTCAGTGGAGGGACGGTATGTTGGAAGAGTTCCAAGCTAGATACCGGGGCATACTAGACGATAAAGGCTGGATACATGGCTACCTAGGATGCTACCAAAGATGTAGTCTTGATATATATGAGTTCATGAGATGATCTTTGTTCCTACCATTGTGAGACATTGGAGTTGTGGCTTTGGCCTAGGAACCTTCGTCCCATCAGTGAGGCAGTATCACCTGATCATGAAGATTGTTGATTTCCAGGGAGATCAAGGTTAGGAGAGTAGACACAGAGGACAACAGCACAGATCCACACATAAAGGCCTATTTCCTAGTAGAGACTTTTATGGGATGGTTGAGTATGAGATACTTCAACCACTGCTGATTGTTGGGTATGAGATACTACAACAGATGGCCCTAGTGCAAGTGGGAGATTGTTAGTGATATGTATGCCCTAGAAGCCATTACTGTACATACGATGTATATTGTAGTGGATGCTTGGACATATATAGGGAGGACTTTCTTGCTCGACATGATAGTATGCTATCTGGTTGCTCTTTATCTTAACATGTACTCTGATTGTCTCTATGTTACATGTTGATAAAGCCATTAGGATGAGTACTTGACTACCAGGACTATGATGCAGATCATACTAGTGGGGACAGTGTAGTCGCTAAGTACATCCTTCAAATGTTCCTAGTCGTGGGTGTATCGAGACAGAGCATCGATATACCAGAGTAGACTAGCGTATAGCTTCTCGACCCATAAAAATGGGCGATGGATGATCCCATATCCATTGGTGTTTGACATCAGAGACAGTATACGGGTGCTCAGTGGAGACTGGGTACACTGGGCGGACTCGCCGAGAACTTCCAGATGGTATTATACCTTACGTCAGATGGCAGTTCTCTGGTGACACTGGTACAGGTTAGTCTGTAGACCCGAGATCGTCATAGATTCTTGTATGATTCCCACTATGCTTTGATTTCCACCTTACCACGTTCAAGATAACGTGCAAAACGGTGGCTTTTAGGTATAGTCCCGAGTCACATGGAGGCAATGAGCGATAGGAGGGGTTTCGTCTCTTCCGGTATTGGGAGTTGATGTTGCGCTGTGCTCGATTGGCTATAACAGGAAATCCTTGGCCAAGGCTGCTTCAGAGATATACTAGTAAGTGTTATCAGTAGTTTCTCGACCCTTTATGAGACTCATATCGACACGACTTATCAAGTTACTGGGATCTGACGTTAGCCACCCCTAGACGAGGTATGCGACATATTAGACGAAGAGACCGGACTGTACGGTAGTGTTACTGATTGGATTCGCAGGAGTGTGAGCAGGCTTGCTTGTTGATCTTCTGATCGCTCAATACCCGGGTGTCCGTTATGTTTAGCAGACCGCTTGCGGCTTGTGGGTGTTTGATATGATCATCACCTACTGCCGGCGTATTGACGAGTCTTTAGAGTCCTACACAGGGGTTTCCTGGCTCAAGCGAAATGGAGTAGGAGCGCTTATGTGATATGTGCGGAACCGAGATTGATACGATATGAGATACTGTATTCTATTCTCGTGATTTATGATATTGATCGGTTGTATGCGATATAGCCGGGTTATCGAATCAAGTGTTGATTCGATAAGTTGTTACACATGATATTAGTCGGTTATAGCCGGATTATTAAATCAAGAGTTGATTTAATAATTTAATGTATAATTATATATTATATATATTATATTACATTAACTAGTATTAGCTCACTTATGATTTGTTTTCTCACTTTGTGTGCACATTGTACATATGTGATATGTATGTTTGTGTACATGTATTGTGTCATGGTTGATGATACATACAAGATGGGTGTATGAGACATAAACTATGGTTAGGTTAAACTAGGGTTTTGTTTATGTCATAAGATTTAACAAAAGAGAATGACTTAGTCCAAGTTGTCAAGCTTGGAAGAAACTTGTAGAAACATTGACAAAGTCTTCTCTTTTGTCATTTCTTTAGATATTTCTTAACCCAACCCTTAACCATACACCTTGGTTAATTCTCTACATGAGTTAAGCATGAAGGCTTAACTCACCCATGGTTGCATTATTCATTTGGATTAACTCATCTGATGAGTTCTATCTTCATCTTCTTCTTCTTCCTCTCAAAAGCTTTCTAGCTCTAATGGATGTATGAGAAAAAGTGTGAGAAAATCAATTCTAAAGTGAGCCCACTTCCTTCTTCATCATCCTCTACTACTTGCCATGTAGTATAGGGCGTTCTCTTCACAAAGTTCATGACCTAGTGAAGGAATAGCTTGAGTTAGTGTCTCCCCGACGTAGATCATCTTCAGCCTCGAAGTCTTCGAAGCAAGCACGTTCGTTTCTTCGTGGAGCCTCTCTAGAGTCTGGAGTTTGCGATCGCAGTGAAGAGAACTTCTACACGGAGCTATTGACGTGAAGGACCGGTCTACAAAGGTTGTATTCCTCCCTCTCTTTATATATTGCAAAGTGTTTGCTTATGATTCCGTATTATTTCTAGTTAACGATTCTAGTTAGGGTTAGCTAAAACGGTAAAATTTAAATTTGGCATGGACGATACCTTCCGAAACCTTGCTGCCATCTTAGGTAACCCTTCAGAGCTAGGGTTAAAGGTTAGGTCAAATAATATCTTAAGCTAGACAAAAAGAGTGGTCAGAGTCAAAGATGCTTACAAGCTTCTACAAGCTTTCAACAAATATCAACCATGACTAATTCCATAATTTTTGAATTACTTAATGATAAAATTATAAACCCTAATCTTAACCCTAGCATGGTTTAACCCTCATTAACCCTAGTTGCATTTGTAACCTAGCTTGATACATTTAACATATATCACATATATATCAATGTATCCAAAGTGAGAAAAGAAATCATAAGTGAGCTAATTGTAACATTTTAGAAAATATAAAATATTATTTTTGGAATTTAATATTAAAATAATATGTTTCCCGAAAACTGTCAGGTTTGCCAAATTAGGGTTTTCGAAAAAGAGGTATAAATATATACCAATATTTGAAAAATAATTGGAAATTAAAATGAATTATTCATTTAAAAATATATTTAATGGATTTGGTATTTTTAAAATTTATTATATCTAGTTTGGATAAAAACCTGATTAGTGTATTGCTAATCGCGATTAAGCCAAATCCGTATTTCTACAGTTTTTCATGGTTAGTGCACCATGACATGTGACATGTTATTTCATTTGTGTTGTTTTATTTGGATGTATGTGTTTTTGGTGAGAAAAAAAGGGAAAAAGGTGTAATGATGACTTGAGGAGAGAGAGGGAACATAACGATGATAGGAGACCATGCTTGGAGAGTGAGAGTGAGAATAATTGAGAGAGAGAGAGGGGGCGACCACATTATCCCTCCACCATTATTCATTTTCTTCTCCTTCTTCATCTTCCTCCAACCTCACTTCCCTCCACTTCTAACCCTAGATCCATCTCCAAATAATCCCTAAAACCTTATACTCCCTTCACAAAAATTAATCCCCGTCTCTTCCTCTACACATTAGACCAAGCAAAGTGGGATTTTAACAACATTAGGACATATAGGGTTTTGTTTGGGTGTAATCGTGAGGTATATCTCTTCTCAGTTAGTTTAGTTATGTTTTCCTAGCATTATAGTTAGTTTAGAAATGGTTTCAGGTGTAGGTTTGTGTAATTAGAAAATCCTAGTGAGGGTTTGAGTGAAATTGTGGATTGGTGATGATTTAGTGAATGTTTTAAGAACTGGGATTGAGTATGGAAACTATAATACAGATTTAGGAATTGATCCATGTCGGTTTTATGAGTATATAGGGTGTGCAGGGAAATCTGGGATGAGCCGGGGGATTTCTGAGGAAAGAAAACAACTCCAGGGACCAAATTAGTGTACTAGGAGACCACCTTGACGAGACGAAGCCCAGAGGAGCCCTGGGGGCCGAGCTCGCCAGATTCTAGGCCTTGTTGCCGGCCAAGTGGGGTGGTTTGGGTTCTAGGTTGGTCCAGTAGCTCATATACAACTTGTACTACACCCTAGACTTGTTTGTGCAACTCCTTTTCACCTGAGTCAAAATCTGGGAGCACTTTGGTGTGGTTTTTGGTTCTGTTTTCCGTATTTTGAATGTTAGGTTTTGCTATTTGGTTTTGTAATTGGTTGTTGGATGTTTGTAATCAACAACAAGGGTTGTTTGGTTGATTTTGTACGCGTAACCTATAGGTTCTAACCTATGAGCAATGCGCGTGCCGTATTAGATTTCAGAACTTGATTTTAATAGCATGGCGATATGTGTTGTTATTGTAGATACCTTCGCGTGGATTCCGAGGCGACGGAGCGTGGCGTCATCGACTTCGGAAAGCAAGAAGCAAGGTGAGTAGATCTATATCTGTAAGTCCACGTTGCCCACCCCGGTGCTTACGGGGAGGCGGAAAACGGAATAAAAAACAAGTTTTTATCAACTTAGGCAACATGGACTAGACTATGAAGGATCTTTGCTAAACAAAAACAAGCTAAAGCTAACTAGAAACTAGCTAAGTGCTAGAAAGGTTATACATTGGGCTTTATGTCCTTCTCTCCTTGCTCCTTGGAGTAGTGGAAGGAGGTCACCTTTGTCGTCTACTCACGTCGAAGAAAGATCCACCCGAAAGCCTCGACCTTTGGCTTCAACTCCAAGCTAGAAGTAACTAGGGTGCAAGAAGTGCTAATCCTTGAACCCTAGATGCGAGTAGAGATTATCAAGAAAGGGTTTTTCTCAAGCTCAAGTGTTTCTCAACACATGAGAGGGGAGAGCTTGAGGGAGAGGAAGAACAAGAGAGAGAAAATGAATGATAGAATGAGAATATAATGAACCATTCTCACATATATGTGTGTATTATTTTAATTAGATAATTAGTAAGATAATTGTCATGGCTTAATCAAGACATGACCATTATCATTTCATTTTTAATGCAAATTGCAAGGATCAAAAAGCATCTTCCAAATGAAATAATGATGGTCAAAGTGTCAACCAAGGTCAATAAGTCAAGAAGGTCAAATGGTCAACAACCATAACCATGCACAATTATTAAACTAATATCAATTAACCATAATACACACATAAGCATTAGGGTTAATAAAATGACAATAGTCATTAACCCTAATCAAAGTCCTCTCCCTCTGTCTCAAGCAACTGTGCATACGCACCCGTATCCGTGATCCGAGGAACACGAATACAATAAGAAAAAACCAATCCCAAATCTATACTAGGATCTGGCTTAAACCAAAGCCTGCTAGTATAAGCTGTCCGGACAGCAAACGTGCACAAGTGCGCGGATGTGAACGAACCCTGTCGCAAAACCATGCGACCTCTACACATTTTGCCTAAAGGCGAATAGCTCTCTGTGTGGGACTCTAAAGACTCGACACTACGCTGGCAGTGGGTTTAACCACAGACCGCAAGCGGCACTAGCTGTACGTAACGGTCCCCAGGTAGATGTCGATAAGAAGACTAACGAGGTGAACCCCATCTGAACTCCTACTGAGCCTGTATGTGACAGTCTCCGTACAGTTCGGTCTGTTCGTCTGATACATCGGATGGCGGGCCTAGGGGGGCGGTGAACGTCAGTCCCCTAATAGCGGTACAAGTCGTGTCGGAGTGTAGCCTAGAACACCCTGAGATAACACTGGAAACCTACCAGTATATCTCACTTGCCCTGGCCAGGGACTACTCATGTAATGGCTCTCCTGGACACAGCGCGATGTCAACCCCCAATACCGGGAGAGACGAATCCTGTCTAACCGTCACTGCCTCCAAGTGCTTCGGGACTGCACCTAAAAACTACCTGTTTGCACGACTCCTTTGAGCCGTGGTAGGGTAGTAATCAAAGTACAGTGGGAACACACTCGAGGCGAAGTGACAGTGTCAAGTCAGCGGACTAAGCTGTACTCATGTCACCTGGGAACTGATAACTGACGATAGGTATAATACCAACCAACAGTTCCCGACGAGTCCTGTCCAGTGTACTCGTAACCTAACGAGCACCCGCATACTATCTCAAGTACGACGTACTGACGGCTGTGGGACAGACCGTCTCCCACGCTGGGATGAGAAGCGCATACGCTAGTCTACTCCGGAGTATTGATGCCCTGTCTCGATAGTCCAACGACTAGGGACCTGTATAAGGATGTGCTTATAGATCACCCAGCTCCCACGAGTGTGAGCGCCATCACAACGCTGGTAATCAAGAAAAGATCCTAAGGGCTCTACTAATATGTATATCAGCGATATGCTAAAAGAAACACATGCACATATTAAAGCAGAGACAAACCAAGTAGCATACTACCATTTCGAGCAAGATTGTATATACAACTGTGAATATCCCAAGCTTCCATCAAGTAATATACAAGCTAGTATGATACAGTAATGGCCTCTAGGGCATATACACTAACAATCTCCCACTTGCACTAAGGCCATGTACAGGCGTATCGAAGACCTATCATCTCGATCAGCCGCTCGAACTGAGTCTGTGGCAAGGCCTTGGTGAATGGATCTGCTGTGTTATCTTCTGAAGCAACCATCCGAACCTCGATCTCCTAGCGATCCACGATCTCCCTGATCAGGTGATACCGCCTCAAGATGTGTCTGGATTTCTGATGGGACCTGGGTTCCTTCGCTAAAGCTATAGCCCCGTTGTTGTTGCAATACAGAGGTATTGGGTCAACAATGGACGGAACCACCTGAAGTTCTCTTAAGAACTTCCTCATCCAGACAGCTTCTTTTGCGGCATCAGATGCAGCGATGTATTCCGCTTCCATAGTCGAGTCAGCAATGGTTTCCTGTTTGGAGCTCTTCCAACACACCGCCCCTCCATTGAGGGTAAAGACAAAACCCGACATGGACTTGGAATCATCCTTGTCACTCTGGAAGCTGGAGTCAGCAAAGGCCTCAATCTGGAGGTCTTTTCCGCCATACACCAAGAACATCTCCTTAGTCCTTCTCAGGTACTTGAGAATGTTCTTTACCGCTATCCAATGTTTCTCCCCAGTGTTTGACTGATACCTGCTTACCACACTCAGTGCATAAGCCACATCCGGTCTGGTACACAACATCGCATACATTATAGAGCCTACCGCAGAAGCGTAGGGTATAAAAGACATGCGATCTCTCTCCAAATCAGTCTTGGGAGACATCTCTTTGGAGAGGGTGATCCCGTGACAAGCCGGTAGATTACCGTGCTTGGAATCTTCCATACTGAATCTCTTCAGTATGGTGTCGATGTACCTGGACTGTGAAAGTCCTAATATCCTCTTGGATTTGTCACGGTAGATCCGGATACCCAGAATGTATGAGGCATCACCCAGGTCTTTCATGGAGAACCTGTGTGACAAGAACCCCTTGACAGATTGTAGCATAGGAATATCATTTCCTATTAAGAGAATGTCATCCACGTATAAAACGAGGAATACTACAGTTCTCGCTACAAATCTACAATAGATGCATGGTTTATCTGGATTTTTGATAAAGCCAAATTCCTTGACCGTCTCATCAAAGCAGATGTTCCAACTCTGCGATGCCTGCTTTAGTCCATAAATGGACTTAAGCAACTTGCACACCTTTCCGCTGCTCCCACTCTGAATGAAACCCTCTGGCTGGTCCATATAGACACACTCCTCTAAATGTCCATTTAGAAAAGCTGTCTTTACGTCCATCTGCCAAATCTCATAATCGTGGAAGGCAGCAATGGCAAGAAGAATCCGAATGGATTTCAGCATAGCTACTGGAGAAAAGGTTTCGTCATAGTCCAAACCAGGTCGCTGACGAAAACCCTTTGCTACCAGTCAAGCTTTATAGGTCTCAACCTGTCCATCTACACCAATCTTCCTTTTGAAGATCCACTTGCATCCTACGGGTTTTACCCCATCTGGAGCAATGTCCAACGTCCATACTTTGTTGGTGTACATGGACTCCATTTCGGTCCGCATTGCATCCAGCCATTTTACCGAGTCGACGCTCTGAATGGCTTGCTGGAAGCTAGTAGGCTCATCAAAATCTATGATGCAATCCTCTCTATCTCCGTCAATGAGAAAACCGTAGTATCTCTCGGGTGTATGAGACTGCCTACTACTTCTGCGGAGTGGCGTGGGAATGTCTTGATCTTTCGAAACCTCTGGTTCTACTAAGCTTTCAGTAATAGCTCGTGGTTCTGGAATTTCTTCCAGTTCTATTGCGCTCCCACTTAATTCTTTTTCTATGAGCTGGTGTTCTAGAAAGTGGGCATGGCGAGAAACAAACACCTTTTGTTCCTCTTCGCAATAGAAGAAATATCCCTTGGACTTCTTTGGATATCCCACAAACTTGCACTGTACTGAGCGTGCCTCGAGCTTGTCCGCATGCTGCTTTTTTACAAAAGCTGGACATCCCCATGTCTTAATGTGATTAAGATAGGGTCTCTTCCCACACCACATCTGATATGGTGTAGTGGGCACAGTCTTAGTTGGAACCCGGTTCAAAAGGTATGCAGCTGATTCTAGCGCATATCCCCAAAACGATCGCGGCAACTCAGCGTAACTCATCATGGACTGTACCATATCCAAAAGGGTTCGGTTCCGTCTCTCCGATACACCGTTATGTTGCGGAGTGTATGGAGGAGTAAGCTGAGAGAGAATTCCATTCTCTTTTAAGTAACCCAGGAACTCGGCACTCAAGTATTCACCACCTCGATCAGATCTCAGTGCCTTGATACTTTTGCCTGTTTGTTTTTCTACTTCACTCTTATATTCCTGGAATTTTTCAAAAGCCTCGGATTTATGTTTCATTAAGAAGACATAACCGTACCTTGAAATGTCATCCGTAAAAGTAATGAAGTAAGAATAACCGCTTCGTGCATGTGTAGACATTGGACCGCACACGTCGCTGTGTACGAGTCCCAAGAGCTCGCTCGCTCTTACTCTGTGTCCAGTGAACGGAGTCTTTGTCATCTTTCCCTTGAGACAGGATTGACAAGTTGCATACGATTGATATTCGAACGGATCCAAATATCCTTCTGCATGTAACTTAGTCAACCTTCTCTCATTGATGTGACCCAGTCTACAATGCCATAAGAAAGTTTTATTGATTTCTGGAGACTTTCTTTTGTGTGTATTCTGGACATTGAAAATCTGTGGTTGGTTTAATACGTATATACCGTTGTTCAATGTACCTGACCCAATCAAAACTTGATTAAGGTGAATGTTCACTACATTACTTACAAATGCAAATTCATAACCTTCTTTAGATAATAAAGATACAGAAATGATATTACAGGTTGCATTTGGTACATAATAACAACTACGCAAAACCAAAAAGTGTCCATCCGACAATCCCAGGTGATAGTCCCCCACGGCCTCAGCATCCATGCTAGCACCGTTTGCAACTCTGAGGGTCATGTCACCTGCCTTCAAAACTCTACGCTTTCTCAACGCCTGCAAAGAATTACAGATATGAGATCCTGATCCGGTATCCAATACCCAGGATGTAGAGTTTATTGATAGACAGTTTTCAATAACATACACACCTGAAGCTGAAGCCGCAACTCGCTTCAAATCCTGTGTTCTGGCCTTCCAAGCCTTGCAATCCTGTTTCCAGTTACCACTTTTGTGACAATAGAAGCATTTTTCCTTCCCCGCCAGCTTTCCCGCTATATTTGTTGCTTTTCCTTTTCCCTTCGTATCCACTTTACCGACACCGCCTCTTAGTTTGGCAGGGGCTTTCTTCTTCTTACCCTTGGCTTTCGCCCTGGATCTAGAAGAGGAAGATCCTCCTACAAACAAAGTGGATGTCTCCCTACCCTTCTGTAGGGTGCCCTCAGCACTCCTCAACATGTTCAGAAGTTTGGAAAGTTCAACCTCCTTTCCTTGCATGTTGAAGTTAAGAATAAACTGGGCGTAAGTGGAAGGAAGGGACTGGAGAATCAAATCGGTATAGTGTTCATTCTGCAACGTGGTCCCAAGGTCCGCGAGCTCCTCTATGTAGCCAATCATCTTAAGCACGTGTTCCGCTACCGATGATCCGACGGCCAACCTTGCCGAAAACAACTTCTTCGACACTTCGTATCTTGCGATACGAGACTGCTCTCCATACAGTTCTTTTGTATGAAGAAATATGGACTCTAGGTCCATATTCTCGTGCCTCCTCTGATGTTCGTTGTCCATCGAGGCAAGTACGAGGCATTTGGCCTTCGCGCAATCTATTTCCCAGGTCTTGTAGATTTCCTTATCTACGACACTGGTTTTGGGCCCTGGGACAGGGGGAGCTTTGGTGGTAAGGACATACCCCAGCTTGTCGTAAGTGATTGCCATCTTGACATTCCTGAGCCAATCTTTGTAGTTTGGCCCTGTCAATATGTTTTTATCTAGTAATAACTTAAGTCCGGTCATATTGAATGGTCACTGCAATTAGGAGAGAGAAAAGAAACACTTTAGCATGATGCTCTTGCAAGTTTAGAGTGGTTTTTAGTTTGTCTAAACTGGATGGCTCCCACTGTCTCTCGAATCCCTTCTCAAACCGTAAAGAAAGGATTAGTCAGGATCAATCTCACCGTACAATACTTGCTTAACCGTTCAGCCAGGCCAGTGTCGGTACCTCGATGGAGGTTTTCCAACGCTTTCGCGAAGTTCCTTAATTAAGTAACCTCTTTTCCCTGTGGGCGTAGCCCCGCTAACACCTTTCTAGACACCTACTAAGTTTATAGCATTGATTGTTAAGTGAGAGTTTTCCCGAGGAGTAGCATATACTCACAGTAGGATCGGGATCCAAATATCATCGCGTGATAAAACCGAAGGAATCCTACCGGAATTATCACACTCCAAATGGTATGCAGCGCTAGCAAGTTTCAGTACTTATGAAACTCCCGATGTGGATTTTTGCCCCATGCTCTTATGACCTTGATTTTGGCCAAAATATCATAAGTCACATGTCAAGTTCTACCCGTCATTCTCCTGGTTAATTTGGACCCACCCGTACCTACCCTTGACTTTGGCCAAAATGGCAGCACGACTGTCCCAAACCAACGCATCTATCTATGCTGCACATGAATACCCAATAGCTACCAATCACTATGCCTTGACTTTAGCCAAAATACATAGCTTGAATACTTTTTGACCATTCACGTGGAATGACGGAGGGCTACGAATGGTTTTGGCGAAACCGTGAACGTAGTGAACTTGATATAATCGATGGAACGAGATAGCTTTTAAAAGGTGTGGTTCATGCTCCGCGTTTAAAAGTTTAGTTTTGAAAAGAACCGAGTGGTTTTCAAAGTGTTCCAATCGACTTTAACTTGGTTTATTTTCTTGCATTAGTTCTTTTAATGCGTCCCATCATCTAATCCTACCATTGCAGAAAACAACCAAAATATGACGTACACTTATGCCATTCGCATTCGCCACGGGGCCCCGTCATCATCCGTTAGGTTACTTAACTAACGACAGAGCGGGGGCTGGGCTAGCGCGGCTGTAAAACATAAGCAACGCCTAAATAGTTATCATGTATCAATATATAGCAATGATAGACATTACAGATCACAGATGAATACATTGGATATACTAGGAATCCGCAATCCGTTCGAGCCTGCAACGAAAAGCGGATTACACGATTGCGGTGAATAGCCAATACCCCACCCAAGACCCCTACGGGTGCGGCAAACTACCCGCCAAGTACCCGAAGCGAAGCAACCTCCCTCAACACTGTGAGTAGGCCACTCGGCACTTCGAGATACCCGGTAGTTTGTGCACCCCCTCCATGGGTCTATCCTAGAAGCAAAAACAGTAAAAAGAATTATACAATGACGGCTACAACCCCGACCCGGTTGCGCGGCCATACAAATAATATTATTACATCAAATTACATATTACAATGAATGAAAGAAAAGACAACACTCATCTCACATCCACCCCGGCTATTCATCCGCGACAATCCAACCCATTCATATACACATACCATCATCAATCACAGATCACAGATATGTATAACCCCGACTAATCGACATATAGCGATTAGCCGACGTTCAATACATATAAACATCACAGATATAACCTTTTAGTCAAAGTGTATTGAAGTTCAATAAAAAATACGGATTTATAGGCCCCCAAAAACAAATTTCTATTCTGGAAAACCTAGGCACATATAAACCATCTTAAAAATCTCAAAACCAAGCCAGAAATACACTGCACCAAACTCGACCCAGTGAAGAGCCAAGACGGCCACGGTTGCGCGGCAATAGCTTGCTATTGCCGCGGAACCGCGGCTCTTTGGTCGAATCACTGGATCGTTTTTGGTGGCTTTCTTCACAAAACCCTGAGATGATTTTTGGAGTATGATTTATTTTGTTTTGAACAGAAAAAATTTTAACAGAAACTTAGGGTTTTGAAAACTCGGTTTTTCGATTTTTCCGATTCGAACTTCGATACACTCTACTACCTAGCTAGTTTATGTTTAGTTAGTCTCTGATACCACTGTAAGTCCACGTTGCCCACCCCGGTGCTTACGGAGAGGCGGAAAACGGAATAAAAAACAAGTTTTTATCAACTTAGGCAACATGGACTAGACTATGAAGGATCTTTGCTAAACAAAAACAAGCTAAAACTAACTAGAAACTAGCTAAGTGCTAGAAAGGTTATACCTTGGGCTTTATGTCCTTCTCTCCTTGCTCCTTGGAGTGGTGGAAGGAGGTCACCTTTGTCGTCTACTCACGTCGAAGAAAGATCCACCCGAAAGCCTCGACCTTTGGCTTTAACTCCAAGCTAGAAGAACTAGGGTGCAAGAAGTGCTAATCCTTGAACCCTAGATGAGAGTAGAGATTATCAAGAAAGGGTTTTTCTCAAGCTCAAGTGTTTCTCAACACATGAGAGGGGAGAGCTTGAGGGAGAGGAAGAACAAGAGAGAGAAAATGAATGATAGAATGAGAATAAAATGAACCATTCTCACATATATGTGTGTATTATTTTAATTAGATAATTAGTAAGATAATTGTCATGGCTTAATCAAGACATGACCATTATCATTTCATTTTTAATGCAAATTGCAAGGATCAAAAAGTATCTTCCAAATGAAATGATGATGGTCAAAGTGTCAACCAAGGTCAATAAGTCAAGAAGGTCAAATGGTCAACAACCATAACCATGCACAATTATTAAACTAATATCAATTAACCATAATACACACATAAGCATTAGGGTTAATAAAATGACAATAGTCATTAACCCTAATCAAAGTCCTCTCCCTCTGTCTCAAGCAACTGTGCATACGCACCCGTATCCGTGATCCGAGGAACACGAATACAATGAGAAAAAACCAATCCCAATTCTATACTAGGATCTGGCTTAAACCAAAGCCCGCTAGTATAAGCTGTCCGGACAGCAAACGTGCACAAGTGCGCGGATGTGAATGAACCCTGTCGCAAAACCATGCGACCTCTAATCATTTTGCCTAAAGGCGAATAGCTCTCTGTGTAGGACTCTAAAGACTCGACACTACGCTGGCAGTGGGTTTAACCACAGACTGCAAGCGGCACTAGCTGTACGTAACGGTCCCCAGGTAGATGTCGATAAGAAGACTGACGAGGTGAACCCCATCTGAACTCCTACTGAGCCTGTATGTGACAGTCTCCGTACAGTCCGGTCTGTTCATCTGATACATCGCATGGCGGGCCTAGGGGGCGGTGAACGTCAGTCCCCTAATAGCGGTACTGTTAGTGTATATGCCCTAGAGGCCATTACTGTATCATACTAGTTTGTATATTACTTGATGGAAGGTTGGGATATTCACAGTTGTATATACAATCTTGCTCGAAATGGTAGTATGCTACTTGGTTTGTCTCTGCTTTAATATGTGCATGTGTTTCTTTTAGCATATTGCAGATATACATATTAGTAGAGCCCTTAGGATCTTTGCTTGATTGCCAGCGTTGTGATGGCGCTCACACTCGTGGGAGCTGGGTGATCTATAAGCACATCCTTATACAGGTCCCTAGTCGTTGGACTATCGAGACAGGGCATCGATACTCCGGAGTAGACTAGCGTATGCGCTTCTCATCCCAGCGTGGGAGACGGTCTGTCCCACAGCCGTCAGTACGTCGTACTTGAGATAGTATGCAGGTGCTCGTTAGGTTATGAGTACACTGGACAGGACTCGTTGGGAACTGTTGGTTGGTATTATACCTATCGTCAGTTATCAGTTCCCAGGTGACATGAGTACAGCTTAGTCCGCTAACTTGACACTGTCACTTCGCCTCGAGTGTGTTCCCACTGCACTTTGATTACTACCCTACCACGGCTCAAAGGAGCCGTGCAAACAGGTAGTTTTTGGGTACAGTCCCGAAGCACTTGGAGGCAGTGACGGTTAGACAGGATTCGTCTCTCCCGGTATTGGGGGTTGACATCGCGCTGTGTCCAGGAGAGCCATTACACGAGTAGTCCCTGGCCAGGGCAAGCGAGATATACTTGTAGGTTTCCAGTGTTATCTCAGGGTGTTCTGGGCTACACTCCGACACGACTTGTACCGCTATTAGGGGACTGACGTTCACCGCCCCCTAGGCCCGCCATGCGATGTATCTGACGAACAGACCGGACTGTACGGAGATTGTCACATACAGGCTCAGTACGAGTTCGGATGGGGTTCACCTCATCAGTCTTCTTATCGACATCAACCTGGGGTCTGTTACGTACAGCTAGTGCCGCTTGCGGTCTGTGGTTAAACCCACTGCCAGCGTAGTGTCGAGTCTTTAGAGTCCCACACAGAGAGCTATTCGCCTTTAGGCAAAATGAGTAGAGGTCGCATGGTTTTGCGACAGGGTTCGTTCACATTCGCGCACTTGTGCACGTTTGTTGTCTGGACAGTTTATACCAGCGGGCTTTGGTTTAAGCCGGATCCTAGTATATGATTTGGGATTGGTTTTTCTCATTGTATTCGTATTCCTCGGATCACGAATACGGGTGCGTATGCACAGTTGCTTGAGACAGAGGGAGAGGACTTTGATTAGGGTTAATGACTATTGTCATTTGTATTAACCCTAATGTTTATGTGTGTATTATTGTTAATTAATAATTAGTTTAATAATTGTGCATGGTTATGGTTGTTGACCATTTGATCCACCTTGACTTGTTGACCTTGTTGACACTTTGACCATCATCATTTCTTTTGGAAGATGCTTTTTGATCCTTGCAAATTGAAATGATAATGGTCATGTCATGATTAACCATGACAATTATCTAGCTTATTATTTAATTAAAATAATATACACATATTAGTGAGAATGGTTCATATTATTCTCATTCTATCATATCCTTTCTCTCTCTTGTTCTTCCTCTCCGTCAAGCTCTCCCCTCTCATGTGTTGAGAAACACTTGAGCTTGAGAAAAACCCTCTCTTGATCATCTCTACTCTCATCTAGGGTTGAAGGACTAGCACTTCTTGAACCCTAGTTACTTCTAGCTTGGAGTTGAAGCCAAAGGTTGAGAATTTCGGGTGGATCTTTCTTTGACGGGAGAAGACGACAAGGTGACCTCCTTCCACTACTCTAAGGAGCAAGGAGAGAAGGACATAAAGACCAAAGGTATAACCTTTCTAGCACTTAGCTAGTTTCTGTTGGAGATAGTGCCCTCAGAGTCAATTATTAGGTCACAGGTACGTGATTGTAATGATTGAGGGAGGACCTATCCCGGTAGGACAGTCTTACTCGAGATGATAGTATGCTATCTGGTTTACCTTTATCATCGTGTACTGCTTTAGGTGACCTGACACGTCGCTATTACACGTTGATAGAGCCCCTAGGATTCTTGCTTGACCACCAGCAGTATGAGAGCGATCATATAAGTGGGAGCTGGGGGTCTACAAGCATATCCTTAAAAGGTCCCTAGTCGTGGGAGTTTCGAGACTGGGCATCGATACTCCATTAGTAGACTAGTGTATACAGTCGAGACCCCGACGAGGGGCGGTGGCCGGTCTCACAAGCCACTGGTGTCAGTTGGATCACCTAAGAGGTATACAGGTGCTCATTGGGTTATGAGTACACCGGACAGGACTCGCCGGGAACATGCTAGTTGGTCATATACCAGACGTCAGATGGCAGTTCCCTGGTGACATGTGTGCAGGTTAGTTCATCGACCTGGGGATCGTCATTTATCTCGTGTGAGTTCCCACTGTACTTTGATTACTACCCTACCACGGCTCAAAGGAGTCGTGCAAACAAGTTTTAGTTGGGTACAGTCCCGAGCCACATGGAGGCAGTGAGCGTATCTTCAGGGGTTCGTCTCTCCCGGTATTGGGGGTGAGGTCGTGCTGTGTCTAGGAGAGCCATTACACAAAGTCCTTGGCCAAGGCAAGGAGATTTACTGGTAGGTATTCCAGTAGTATCTCAGGGTGTTCTGGGCTACACTCCGACACGACTTGTACCGCTTTTGGGGGTCTGACTTTTACCAACCCCCTAGGCCCGCCATGCGATACTCATAGACGAACGGACCGGACTGCACGGATATTGTCACTGACAGGCTCAGTAGGGTTGTCGGGCTGAGTTCGCTCACAGACGTCCCTTTTAGTCAGTACCTGGTAGCCCGTCACGTATTGGCTTATACCTCTGACGTGCTAGTGGTTAAATCCACAACCAAGGTGTTGACGAGTCTTTAGAGTCCCCCACATTCAGTTACTCAGCTTTCGGGCGAAAGGTTGTAGAGGCCGTATGGAGATATGGCAAGGTCCGATCAGATACGTGCGGTATTGCACGGATCAGGATCGGACAGTCTGTACTATAGGTGTAAGTGCACGGCGGCGCCCCGGCCGTCAACCCGACGCCGGAATGCGGAAGCGGTGAATAACTTTAATTTTGCGGACTTTGCAAACCGGCACCACCGCGCACTTTAACCGGATCGAACCATTAACTAGTCTAAGCTATCTACAAGAAAGGGGATAGAGATATACCGACTGATCCGAGTCCTCCGGTCTTCATCTCCACTCCGATCTCCTCGCGGGATCTCCGGTCGTCGCCTCTTCACCGGAAGGGCACCACGTCGCCTGCATCTTTTACGGGCTCCCGCCTCAATACCGAGGCAACTCGGGCGCGAAGTAGGCTAGCCGACGCGTCCAAGATTTGCTGTAGAATAGAGTAGAATAGCCGTCTCTTTGGGGTTTAGGAGGTTGCCAATTTGGAGGGATTTTGCACAAAGAATTTCATGGATGCTTGATGGAGAAATTGAGCATGCAAAAGGAAATGAAATGGAGCCTCTCTCAAGGAATGAGCTCGGCCACAAAAATTTGTGCTCACTGGAAAAATGATAGATTGATGAGCTAGGCCAAAAATTATCAGCACTCCCTCATTTGCCCAATGCAACCAAAAATGAGTATTAATATATTAAAACACCTCTCCATCAAGATACACTCCTGCACACACATATGCACAAAATGAAGCCTATTAATTAATTAATAAAACAATTTAAAACCCACTCCACACAGTGGCCGGCCCCAAAATTCAACACCAAATCAATGCACATCCAAACCATACTCTATCAAGTCAAAATTAATGCAAGTGATGGTAAAGAGAATGGTGATGGTCAAATCAAAAACCCACATATGCAAGAAACCCCTTCCTCAAAAGTAATTTGCAAAACTGCAAATTACCCCCCTCCATCGGAAAAGTCCGGCCGGGAAAGAACAAAGGAAAACCGGCCGGAACGGAAGGCAAACTGGCAACTCCAGAAAACTGGTCCCATAATAAATTACAGGAAAAACCCCGATACTGTGCATACACACCCGCATCTGTATTCCGTCCGGATACAAATGCAAAGAGACAAAACTACACTATCAAATACTAAGATCCGGCTTAAGCCAAAGCCGGCTAGTAAAAACCGTCCGATCACGATCTGTGCAATACCGCACGTATCTGATCGAACCGTGCCATATCTCCATACGGCCTCTACAGCGTTTCGCCCGAAAGCTGAGTAACTGAAAGTGTGGGGGACTCTAAAGACTCGTCAATACAATGGCTGTGGATTTAACCACTAGCCCGTCAGAGGTATAAGCCAATACGTAACGGGCCACCAGCTATTGACTAAAAGGGACGTCGATGAGCGAACTCATCCTGACACCCTACTGAGCCTGTCAGTGACAATATCCGTGCAGTCCGGTCCGTTCGTCTATGAGTATCGCATGGCGGGCCTAGGGGGTTGGTAAAAGTCAGACCCCCAAAAGCGGTACAAGTCATGTCGGAGTGTAGCCCAGAACACCCTGAGATACTACTGGAATACCTACCAGTAAATCTCCTTGCCTTGGCCAAGGACTTTGTGTAATGGCTCTCCTAGACACAGCACGACCTCACCCCCAATACCGGGAGAGACGAACCCCTGAAGATACGCTCACTGCCTCCATGTGGCTCGGGACTGTACCCAACTAAAACCTGTTTGCACGACTCCTTTGAGCCGTGGTAGGGTAGTAATCAAAGTACAGTGGGAACTCACACGAGACAAATGACGATCCCCAGGTCGATGAACTAACCTGCACACATGTCACCAGGGAACTGCCATCTGACGTCTGGTATATGACCAACTAGCATGTTCCCGGCGAGTCCTGTCCGGTGTACTCATAACCCAATGAGCACCTGTATACCTCTTAGGTGATCCAACTGACACCAGTGGCTTGTGAGACCGGCCACCGCCCCTCATCGGGGTCTCGACTGTATACACTAGTCTACTAATGGAGTATCGATGCCCAGTCTCGAAACTCCCACGACTAGGGACCTTTTAAGGATATGCTTGTAGACCCCCAGCTCCCACTTATATGATCGCCCTCATACTGCTGGTGGTCAAGCAAGAATCCTAGGGGCTCTATCAACGTGTAATAGCGACGTGTCATGTCACCTAAAGCAGTACACGATGATAAAGGTAAACCAGATAGCATACTATCATCTCGAGTAAGACTGTCCTACCGGGATAGGTCCTCCCTCAATCATTACAATCACGTACCTGTGACCTAATAATTGACTCTGAGGGCACTATCTCCAACAATCTCCCACTTGCACTCAAGGCCAATTATTGCGATGTCGCATACTCACAGCCCGTGTGATACCGAACATCCAACTCCTCTACTAGTCAGTCTCACAAAGCTCGTTTGCGGAACTATTGCGTTCGAGGAATAGCCTCAGTGAGTGGATCCGCTTAGTTGTTTCTTTCTATGTCTCTCTATATCTCAAGTTCGCGGAGAAAGCCATCTCCCGAAATGAGCAAAATCAGTCTTAGAATATGTCTGGATGTCTGATGGGACCTAGCTCATAAATGAACTCCAAATCCAAACTTCTTAGACTGTATTGACAACTGAACTTAATCAGTGTCCTGCGCCATGCCTCCCTCAGTATCGCCTTGGATCACCTGTCCAAAATACTGCCCCTCATCAGAAGGAAAAATATAACTCTGACAACCTCCTTGTCGTCCATGTCACCTTGGAAGCCTGGAATGATAACTGTCTCCTGAATGAGGCTGTCGTTATCATATCCCTAGAACATCCACTTATGTTCTAAAACTGCTTCCGACTGTTTCTCCAGGATTGGATTAATGTCAACTTATTGCATCTAGTGCAAGAACAACATCTGGTGTGGTACTTGACATCTCACGATTGACTCAATTGCTTGAGCAAGTGATCTGCCAATCATGCCCGTCCCTCTCCCCTTTAGTCTGTAAGACACGTTTGGAGAGGGTGACTCCATTACCTGCAGGTACACTACCGTGCCAGGAGTCGTCCATCCTAAATACTCTTAGAATGCTGTCAAGTACCCTGATTGGGAAACCACCCAAATCTAGATCTAAGACCATAGATCTAGTAACCAGTATGTCTGATATAAAATCCATTTCTTTTGTGGAGAAACAACTGTGTGACGACCAAAGTATAACCGATCGTAGTGTAGGAGTTTCTTTTCCTACTCTGTGTAGGTCATCCAAATACCAGGATATCACACCCTACTACCTTCTCAACAGATCCATCCCCTATTCTGATGAAGTCAAACCCATGACTGTCACGTCAGAAATAGATGATCTATCTCCGCTACATCTGCTCTAGTCTATAAATAGACATAAGCTACCTGTCCACCAATGCTTCCGCTGCTCCCACTGACTACGACAACCCTCTGGCAGAGTCATATAGACGTACACTTCTAAAACTAGTTTAGAATGACGCTATACTCATCCTCCCGCCGGGTCTCGCAGCCTGAAACAACAGCAATGGTAATTGTGGGTAAACAAGAACTTCCCTGTCACCGTCCTTGAGGCTACCGTAGTGCCTCTCGGGTGCCTGAAGTTACCCACCTAATCTGCGGAGTGGCCAATGGAATGTCAATCCAGATTGAATCTTTAGGTTCCTTATCAAATCTTCAGTAATCATTTGTGGTTCTGGAATCACTTCCAGTTTTACCATACTCCCACTACTATTTTCTGAAAAATCCATCTTTAATAAAACTGTGGCGAGTCTAGAACAATATCGCTATTGCTCATCCAGATGGTAGAAAGTCAACCCTCGTCATAGCCTGGGTCAACCCACAAACAGCCATTACAGAAACGTGCCTTGAGTTGTCCAGTGTCTGGTTTTAATCATAAACCGGACAACTCCCCGTACCTCAACATCGTTAAGATATGAACTGTTCTATATCCAATATAGAAACAGAGGCACTGATTTAATTGAACCAGATTCAAATCATGCAGCTGTCCCCAGCGCATGTCAACTAAATGGAAGGAGGCCGATCAGCGTTACTCAACTTAGGAATACTTCCAATTATGAGTAACCTGAAAGAGAAGCAAGATCTCTTTATCATTACTATCAACTGAATACCATACACAAGTATCTACATCTTCGATCTCTTTGAAGAATCCTGATACTTGCTATACCGGTTCTCTACTCTATTCAAATACCTATAACTTCTCAAAATTCGGACCCTGTGTTTCTACGAAACACCTATCTAAATGCTAGAGAAGTCATAAGTAAACCGAATATAGTATGAGAACCAACCCCTATGTCCTAATGGACACTGGACAACATACAATACTCTGTATAAGTCCCTTGAGTCTAACAACTCATTCCCTGTGTGTTGTAGGTTGAAAACTGTACTTATGGTTATGAAGAATTACACCGCTGTTTAATGCTCCTTACCTAACCATCCACTGATATAGGTAAATGTCATCGACATAATTTCATAAAGATATATCTTACTCTATGAAAATAGACGTACAGATATATCGATTTGAAATTGGTGCATAACAGCGGATATTCAAAACCAAATGTCTGCCGTCCGGCAAACAACCCAGGTGACTTCCTCAAATATCACCGATTACAACGAATCCCGATACAATGAGGATGATCACCCAATTCCCAATAACTTACTCCCACTCATCATCTGTAAAACCATACAGATGTGAGAATCGTACCTGGTAAATACATACCCTGGAGTAAGTATCTAATCGGGAAATCAGTTTTTCTTTAACATTACACAGTGAAACTGAAACATTGAAATGTTCCGATGGGGTATTTTGGTATTCCTAGTAATGCCTCTTCCAGATTCACGACTGTAACCGTATAGTTCTTTGCCACCTCTCCAAATCCCTTCATATGTCTTTAGTCTTTACCTTCTGCACACCCTTTTAGGCCAAATGGTTTTCTTCCTTCCCTACCGTTCGGCACCAGCCTATGGTTTGGAAGAAGACTATCCAATAAGCATAATGGGTGTACTGTCCCAATCCTAGGAACACTCGCAATGCGAGAGAAGGTGAAGATAAAAGACACTTGAATGTACTTTATTCCTATTTCTCCTGAACCAGGATCCATCCCCGAACTGGAACAAGTTCCTTTCGAGTTCGTATATAACCATACGATGGATTATCCAAATAAACTGTGGATCTTCGTAGTGATACGGAGTGTCCTGGAGAAATACAAAGGTGATGTGGGAGTGGTAACGAAATATTTGGTTTGGTCGTGAATATCTGTTGCAATTTACTTTGCCCTCTTACTAATCCCTTGCTTTGTCTGAACTTAATACCTTCTGCACACCATCGTTATGCTAATTGGTTTTCTTCATTCCCTACCGGTCGGCACCAGCCTAAGGTTTGGAAGAAGACAATCCAATTTGCGTAATAGGTGTACTACCCCTAAATCAAGGAGTACTCGTAACCTGAGAGAGGGTAAAAGGAAAAGACAACTGGATAATCCTATCCGTTTTCTCCAGAACCGGAAACCATCCTCGAATAAATTCTTTCGAGTTCGTATCTAACCATACGATGGTTTTGTCCAATGGAAGTGGACGTTCGTAGTAAAACGGGGTGTCCTGGAGAAAAGGGTAAAAGTAGGAGTGGCAATGAGGTTTGCAACGCTGACAATCCAAAAGCCAGTGTTTAAGAAGGTTCGGTCAACTTGGTCACTGAGTCATAGTCTAGGGTCGGGTCAATGGTCGCTGCCAGAGAGAGAGAGAAAAGAAACACTCAGCGTGCACTCTAACCTAGATCAGAATGGTTACCAATTTATCTAATCTGGTATCCTCCCACTGTACCTCAAATTCTCCTCCAAACCTGAAAGAAGAATTAGTCGGGGTCACCCGAGGAGTAAACTAACTCATCAGTGGGAATCGGGATCCAACTCTCATCGCATGACAACGTGACGGAATCCGCTCACGTCATCACACTCCAGAAGGTATGCGCATATCTGGCAAGTTTCAGTTCTTTTGAAACTCCCGATGTGATTTCTGCCCCATGCTCTTATGACCTTGGCGTGAGGTCAAAATATCATAAGTCACATGTCAAGTTCTGCCCATCATTATCCAGGTTAATTTGAATCCACCCGTACATACCCTTGACGTAGGCCAAAATAGTAGTACGACTGTCCCAAACCAACGCATCTATCTATGCAACAGATAAATACCCGGCAGCTACCAAACACTATGCCTTGGCGTGAGGTCAAAATACATAGCTTGAATACTACCGAATATTTAACTGAAATGATGGAGGGCTACGAATGGTTTCTGGCGAAAACCTTTAACGTAATGAACTTGATATCGTCGAAGGAACGGATAGCTTTTTGAAAATATAGTGACGAAAACCGTTGCTAAAGAGGTCACTCCCGGTGAAGGGATCTCGGCTCTTTCCCCGTAGAATGGGGTGCAGGATATTCCAACTGAATACCACGGTGCAAAGCAAAAGTAATCGGCTATAGTGAAGTTAATGCCCTGACGCAAACTTTTTGTCCAAGGGGTCACTCCCGATGAAGGGATCTCGGCCCTTGCCTCGTCGACTGAGGAGCAGGATATTCCAATGATTACCACGATGCAAAACAAAAGTAAACGTCCTTGCAATAACAGCTTTTTGAAAAGTGTTCCAACAACATCAGATTAGGTTTGTTTTTAACTTGCATTGATCCGAATCAATGCAGTCCCATCAATTGATCACACCACAAAGAACGAAAATATACTGACGTACGTATATGCCATCCGCATTCGCCACTGGGTCCCGTCATCACCCGTTAGGTTAGCTAACTAACGACAGAGCGGGGACTGGACTAGCGCGGATGTAAAACATATACAACATCTACTAATATATATACCAATATATTATATTCGCTCAAGGCGTGAATGAAATGCAACATCACAGATAATGAACAGCATCACAGAAACAATACAGATATTTGGGATCCCCGGGTTTCACAGAGCCGCTGAAACCCGACGTTCCCCTGGTCGTGTGGATAGCCTGTGCAATGAAATCCTAGACCCCTACGGGCGCGGCAAGTCACCCGCCAAAACCTGAAGCGAGGCAGCCCCCTTCAGCGCCGTGAATGGACCACCCAGCACTTCACGGAATCCGGCAACTTGGGCACCCCTCCTGGGTCAACCTGTACCCCCTACGAGTGCGGCGAATAGCCCGCCAATCCTAGAGCGAAGCCCCCTCCGTCTCAATGCCATGAGATGCGAGCTTGTTGCCCTCCAGAACCCGGCTATCCGTGCACCCCTCCGCGGGGCAATCCTAGTACAGAAAGTAAAATATACATACACCGGGTACATCGACCGCAACCAGGTCGTGCCCCAAAAGAATAATACAATCAGGCAGTGACGGCAGTCCACATGTCGGACGCTCGCCCCGCAATATCAAATGTACATAATACAACAAAACAGTACTAGCATTGCATCCAGGCTATCCCCCACGACCGATCCGCAACATCACAGCAAATACATAGAACATCAACGTGAAAGTCACGTTCGCAAATCCGTCTAACCGGGCTATAGCAGTTAGACCGGATTTACCGATCGAGTGACATTCACGGTCGCAGATATAATGTAAATACTGTGAAAAATGTGTTTAAAATTTTCCGATTGATCAAACATTAACAATTGGGCCCCCAAACAAAACTGTAGCAACCACCGAAAACCTGGGCCCAATTTTAATATTCCAAAAACCACAATTATCACTCAGAAACACACTGAAAAAATTTGGGGTGGTGAAGAGTAAAATCCGCGGCGGAAGAGCGGCCAAAGCAGGGATTTGGCCGCCCTTCCGCGGCGGTATGGGGAGATCGAGGTACCAAATTTTTACAGTGTGCTTAGTTTTCCCTGCACATCATTCTGAGAGCACCTGAAAAATTTTTGGACTCAAAAAAAATTCGACAGAAACTGATGTGCAAAAAAATACGGGTTTTCGGGATTTTGTTCGATCGGAAACGTAAAACACATTACACAAAAGCTAGACGAAGTTAATGGCGTGGCTCTGATACCACTGTAAGTGCACGGCGGCGCCCCGGCCGTCAACCCGACGCCAGAATGCGGAAGCGGTGAATAACTTTAATTTTGCGGACTTTGCAAACCGGCACCACCGCGCACTTTAACCGGATCGAACCATTAACTAGTCTAAGCTATCTACAAGAAAGGGGATAGA
This sequence comes from Agapanthus africanus, assembly GCA_030015575.1. Taxonomy (NCBI): domain Eukaryota; kingdom Viridiplantae; phylum Streptophyta; class Magnoliopsida; order Asparagales; family Amaryllidaceae; genus Agapanthus; species Agapanthus africanus. The sequence continues at coordinate 372,684,869 of CM057343.1, read as the reverse complement.
GATATACCGACTGATCCGAGTCCTCCGGTCTTCATCTCCACTCCGATCTCCTCGCGGGATCTCCGGTCGTCGCCTCTTCACCGGAAGGGCACCACGTCGCCTGCATCTTTTACGGGCTCCCGCCTCAATACCGAGGCAACTCGGGCGCGAAGTAGGCTAGCCGACGCGTCCAAGATTTGCTGTAGAATAGAGTAGAATAGCCGTCTCTTTGGGGTTTAGGAGGTTGCCAATTTGGAGGGATTTTGCACAAAGAATTTCATGGATGCTTGATGGAGAAATTGAGCATGCAAAAGGAAATGAAATGGAGCCTCTCTCAAGGAATGAGCTCGGCCACAAAAATTTGTGCTCACTGGAAAAATGATAGATTGATGAGCTAGGCCAAAAATTATCAGCACTCCCTCATTTGCCCAATGCAACCAAAAATGAGTATTAATATATTAAAACACCTCTCCATCAAGATACACTCCTGCACACACATATGCACAAAATGAAGCCTATTAATTAATTAATAAAACAATTTAAAACCCACTCCACACAGTGGCCGGCCCCAAAATTCAACACCAAATCAATGCACATCCAAACCATACTCTATCAAGTCAAAATTAATGCAAGTGATGGTAAAGAGAATGGTGATGGTCAAATCAAAAACCCACATATGCAAGAAACCCCTTCCTCAAAAGTAATTTGCAAAACTGCAAATTACCCCCCTCCATCGGAAAAGTCCGGCCGGGAAAGAACAAAGGAAAACCGGCCGGAACGGAAGGCAAACTGGCAACTCCAGAAAACTGGTCCCATAATAAATTACAGGAAAAACCCCGATACTGTGCATACACACCCGCATCTGTATTCCGTCCGGATACAAATGCAAAGAGACAAAACTACACTATCAAATACTAAGATCCGGCTTAAGCCAAAGCGGGCTAGTAAAAACCGTCCGATCACGATCTGTGCAATACCGCACGTATCTGATCGAACCGTGCCATATCTCCATACGGCCTCTACAGCGTTTCGCCCGAAAGCTGAGTAACTGAAAGTGTGGGGGACTCTAAAGACTCGTCAATACAATGGCTGTGGATTTAACCACTAGCCCGTCAGAGGTATAAGCCAATACGTAACGGGCCACCAGCTATTGACTAAAAGGGACGTCGATGAGCGAACTCATCCTGACACACTACTGAGCCTGTCAGTGACAATATCCGTGCAGTCCGGTCCGTTCGTCTATGAGTATCGCATGGCGGGCCTAGGGGGTTGGTAAAAGTCAGACCCCCAAAAGCGGTACAAGTCGTGTCGGAGTGTAGCCCAGAACACCCTGAGATACTACTGGAATACCTACCAGTAAATCTCCTTGCCTTGGCCAAGGACTTTGTGTAATGGCTCTCCTAGACACAGCACGACCTCACCCCCAATACCGGGAGAGACGAACCCCTGAAGATACGCTCACTGCCTCCATGTGGCTCGGGACTGTACCCAACTAAAACCTGTTTGCACGACTCCTTTGAGCCGTGGTAGGGTAGTAATCAAAGTACAGTGGGAACTCACACGAGACAAATGACGATCCCCAGGTCGATGAACTAACCTGCACACATGTCACCAGGGAACTGCCATCTGACGTCTGGTATATGACCAACTAGCATGTTCCCGGCGAGTCCTGTCCGGTGTACTCATAACCCAATGAGCACCTGTATACATCTTAGATGATCCAACTGACACCAGTGGCTTGTGAGACCGGCCACCGCCCCTCGTCGGGGTCTCGACTGTATACACTAGTCTACTAATGGAGTATCGATGCCCGGTCTCGAAACTCCCACGACTAGGGACTTTTTAAGGATATGCTTGTAGACCCCCAGCTCCCACTTATATGATCGCCCTCATACTGCTGGTGGTCAAGCAAGAATCCTAGGGGCTCTATCAACATGTAATAGCGACGTGTCATGTCACCTAAAGCAGTACACGATGATAAAGGTAAACCAGATAGCATACTATCATTTCGAGTAAGACTGTCCTACCGGGATAGGTCCTCCCTCAATCATTACAATCACGTACCTGTGACCTAATAATTGACTCTGAGGGCACTATCTCCAACAATAGGCCGTATGGTTATATGGCAGTGTTCGATCAGATACGTGCGGTATTGCACGGATCAGGATCGAACAGACATTACTGGCCGGTTTTGGTATAAGCCGGATCCTGGTATAGTACAGTGTAGATTTTGTCTCATTGCATTTGTATTTCGGTTGAAATACAGATGCGGGTGTGTATGCACAGTATCGGGGTTTTCCTGTAATTTATTACGGGACCAGTTTTCTGGAGTTACCAGTTTTCTTTCCGTTTCGGCCAATTTCCTTTGTTCCGTTCATTGGCCGAAGTTTGGTGGAGGAGGGCTTATTTGCATTGTTGCAAATGAGTGTTTGTGGAGGGGGTTCTTTGCTTATTATCATGACATGATTCTTGTCCCATCATTTGACTTCATAAACTCATGATTGCTTGACTTTCTTTATCATCATGGTTTTAGTCATGGTTGTTGGTAGAGTGTTGGGGTTGTTGTTGATGATGGATGATCATTGGTGTTGGAGTGTTGGACTTTCCTTGCTATCATTTCTTTTGCATGATAGCTTTCCTCTCTCTTTTTTGTATTAGTGGAGAATGGCTCCCTCTTTGTTCTCTCTCTTGACTCTCCATTCTCACCCTCCTCTCATTGTCATGGCCGGCCTTGGCTCATTGGGGGCTGTCCCAATTTTTAGATGAGGGAATTACACTCATTTTGGTTTGGCAAAGTCTTTTTAGCTCCTCTCCAAAAGCTTGTATCTTTTCCTCCACCATATGGCAACTCCTTCAACCCTAATAGAGACAATATAGCTCACTACACATTCTACAGCGAACCTTGGGCACGTCGAGTAGCCGGCTTCGTACCCGAGTTGCCTCGGCATTGAGGTGGGAGCCCGTAAACAAAGTAGGCGATGTGGTGCACTTCCGGCGACGAGGAGGAGACGAGACTTTTCCGCAGGAGATCGGGACCATGACGAGAGGACCGGAGGACTTGGATCGTCGGTATATATCTAACCCATCTTCTTGTTAGCTTAGACTTGTTAATGGTTACGATCCGGGTGTTTAGTGCGCGGTGGTGCCGGTTTGCTAAGTCCGCAAAATTTATAGTTTTTCACCGCTTCCGCATTTGGCCGTCGGATTAACGGCCAGGGCGCCGCCGTGCACTTACAGTGGTATCAGAGCCTCGCCATTAACTTAGTCTAGCTTTGTGTAATGTGTTTGCATTTCCGATCGATCAAAAAGTTCCAAAACCCGTATTGCCTTCGCATCAGTTTCTGTTGAAAATTTTTGGTCTCGAAAAATTTTTCAGGTGGTCTCAGAATGATGTGCAGGGAGTTATAAGAACACTGAAAAAATTTCGTAGCACGATCCCTCCGTACGACCGCGGAAGGGCGGCCAAAACCCTCTTCTGGCCGCGCTTCCGCCGCAAGTTTGTGGGCTCGTGTGATTATTTTTTTGCAGTGGGCTTATGGGCTTATTTCAGGGGTTTTGGGATATTAAAATTGGGCCCAGTTTTTCTGTGAGTGCTGCAGTATTGGTTTGGGGGCCCACTAAAATTTTTGGTCAATCGGAAAATTTTTAAACACATTTTTCACAGTATTTACATTATATCTGCGACCGTGAATGTCACTCGATCGGTAAATCCGGTCTAACTGCTATAGCCCGGTTAGACGGATTTGCGAACGTGACTTTCACGTTGATGTTTTGTTTTTGCTGTGATGTTGCGGATCGGTCGTGGGGGATAGCCTGGATGCAATGCTAGTACAGTTCTGTTGTATTATGTACATTTGATATTGCGGGGCGAGCGTCCGACATGTGGACTGCCGTCACTGCCTGTTTGTATTATTATTTTGGGGCACGACCTGGTTGCGGTCGATGTACCCGTTGTATGTATATTTTACTTTCTGTACTAGGATTACTCCGCGGAGGGGTGCACGGGTAGCCGGGTTCTAGAGGGCAACAAGCCCGCATCTCATGGCATTGAGACGGAGGGGGCTTCACTCTAGGATTGGCGGGCTATTCGCCGCACTCGTAGGGGGTACAGGTTGACCCAGAAGGGGTGCCCAAGTTACCGGATTCCGTGAGGTGCTGGGTGGTCCATTCACGGTGCTGAAGGGGGCTGCCTCGCTTCAGGTTTTGGCGGGTGACTTGCCGCGCCCGTAGGGGTCTAGGATTTCATTGCGCAGGCTATCCACACGACCAGGGGAACGTCGGGTTTCAGCGGCTCTGTGAAACCCGGGGATCCCAGATATCTGTATTGTTTCTGTGATGCTGTTCATTCTCTGTGATGTTGCATTTCTTTCACGCCTTGAGCGAAATATAATATATTGGTATATATATTAGTAGATGTTGTATATGTTTTGCATCCGCGCTAGTCCAGTCCCCGCTCTGTCGTTAGTTAGCTAACCTAACGGGTAATGACGGGACCCAGTGGCGAATGCGGATGGCATATACGTACATCAGTATATTTTCGTTCTTTTTGGTGTGATCATTTGATGGGACTGCATTGATTCGGATCAATGCAAGTTAAAACAAACCTAATCTGATGTTGTTGGAACACTTTTCAAAAAGCTGTTATTGCAAGGACGTTTACTTTTGTTTTGCATCGTGGTATTCATTGGAATATCCTGCTCCTCAGTCGACGAGGCAAGGGCCGAGATCCCTTCACCGGGAGTGACCCCTTGGACAGAAGTTTGCGTCAGGGCATTAACTTCACTATAGCCGATTACTTTTGCTTTGCATCGCGGTATTCATTTGGAATATCCTGCGCCCCATTCTACGGGGAAAGAGCCGAGATCCCCTCACAGGGAGTGACCTCTTTAGCAACGGTTTTCGTCACTATATTTTTAAAAAGCTATCCGTTCCTTCGACGATATCAAGTTCATTACGTTAAAGGTTTTCGCCAGAAACCATTCGTAGCCCTCCGTCATTTCAGTTAAATATTCGGTAGTATTCAAGCTATGTATTTTGACCTCACGCCAAGGCATAGTGTTTGGTAGCTGCCGGTTATTTATCTATTGCATAGATAGATGCGTTGGTTTGGGACAGTCGTACTACTATTTTGGCCTACGTCAAGGGTATGTACGGGTGGGTTCAAATTAACCTGGATAATGACGGGCAGAACTTGACATGTGACTTATGATATTTTGACCTCACGCCAAGGTCATAAAAGCATGGGGCAGAAATCACATCGGGAGTTTCAAAAGAACTGAAACTTGACAGATATGCGCATACCTTCTGGAGTGTGATACCGTGAGCGGATTCCGTCACGTTATCATGCGATGATAGTTGGATCCCGATTCCCACTGATGAGTTAGTTTACTCCTCGGGTGACCCCGACTAATTCTTCTTTCAGGTTTGGAGGAGAATTTGAGGTACAGTGGGAGGATTCCAGATTAGATAAATTGGTGACCATTCTGATCTAGGTTAGAGTGCACGCTGAGTGTTTCTTTTCTCTCTCTCTTTGGCAGCGACCATTGACCCGACCCTAAGACTATGACTCAGTGACCAAGTTGACCGAACCTTCTTAAACACCGGCTTTTTGGATTGTCAGAGTTGCAGACCTCATTGCCACTCCTACTTTTACCCTTTTCTCCAGGACACCCCGTATTACTACGAACGTCCACATCCATTGGACAAAACCATCGTATGGTTAGATACGAACTCAAAAGAATTTATTCGAGGATGGTTTCCGGTTCTGGAGAAAACGGATAGGATTATTCAGTTGTCTTTTCCTTTTACCCTCTCTCAGGTTACGAGTACTCCTTGGTTTAGGGGTAGTACACCTATTACGCAAATTGGATTGTCTTCTTCCAAACCTTAGGCTGGTGCCGACCGGTAGGGAATGAAGAAAACCAATTAGCATAACGATGGTGTGCAGAAGGTATTAAGTTCAGACAAAGCAAGGGATTAGTAAGAGGGCAAAGTAAATTGCAACAGATATTCACGACCAAACCAAATATTTCGTTACCACTCCCACATCACCTTTGTATTTCTCCAGGACACTCCGTATCACTACGAAGATCCACAGTTTATTTGGATACTCCATCGTATGGTTATATACGAACTCGAATGGAACTTGTTCCAGTTCGGGGATGGATTCTGGTCCAGGAGAAATAGGAATAAGGTTTATTCGGTTGTCTTTTATCTTCACCCTCTCTCATTGCGAGTGTTCCTAGGATTGGGACAGTACACCCATTATACTTATTGGATAGTGTTCTTCCAAACCATAGGCTGGTGCCGAACGGTACGGAAGGAAGAAAACCATTTGGCCTAAAGGGGTGTACAGAAGGTAAAGACTAAAGACATATGAAGGGATTTGGAGAGGTGGCAAAGAACTATACGGTTACAGTCCTGAATCTGGAAGAGGCATTACTAGGAATACCAGAATACCCCATCGGAACATTTCAATGTTTCAGTTTCACTGTGTAATGTTAAAGGAAAACTGATTTCCCGATTAGATACTTACTCCAGGGTATGTATTTACCAGGTACGATTCTCACATCTGTATGGTTTTACAGATGATGAGTGGGAGTAAGTTATTGGGAATTAGGTGATTATCCTCATTATATCGGGATTCGATGTAATCGGTGATATTTGAGGAAATCACCTGGGCTGTTTGCCGGACGGCAAATATTTGGTTTTGAATATCCGCTGTTATGCACCAATTTCAAATTGATATATCTGTACGTCTATTTTCATAGAGTGAGATATACCTTTCTGAAATTATGTCTACGACATTTACCTATATCAGTGGATGGTTAGGTAAGGAGCATTAAACAGTGGTGTAATTCTTCTTAACCATAAGTACAGTTTTCAACCTACGACACACAGTGAATGAGTTATCAGACTCAAGGGACTTATACAAAAAATTGTATGTTGTCCAGGGTCCATCAGGACAGAGGGGTTGGTCCTCGTACTACATTCAGTTTACTTATGACTTCTCTAGTTTTTAGACAAGTGTTTCGTGGAAACACAGGATCTGAATTTTGAGAAGTTATAGGTATTTGAATAGAGTAGAGAACCAGGTATAGCAAGTATCGGGATTCTTCAAAGAGATCGAAGATGTAGATACTTGTGTATGGTATTCAGTTGATAGTAATGATAAAGAGATCTTGCTTCTCTTTCAGGTTACTCATAATTGAAAGCATTCCTGAGTTGAGTAACGCTGATCGGCCTCCTTCCGTTTAGTTGACATGCGCTGGGGACAGCTGCATGATTTGAATCTGGTTCAATTAAATCAGTGCCTCTGTTTCTATATTGGATATAGAACAGTTCATATCTTAACGATGTTAAGGTACGGGGAGTTGTCCGGCTTATGCTTAAAACCAGACACTGGACAACTCAAGGCACGTTTCTGTAATGGCTGTTTGTGGGTTGACCCAGGCAATGACGAGGGTTGACTTTCTACCATCTGGATGAACAATAGCGATATTGTTCTAGACTCGCCACAGTTTTATTAAAAATGGATTTTTTCAGAAAACAGTAGTGGGAGTATGGTAGAACTGGAAGTGATTCCAAAACCACAAGCGATTACTGAAGATTTGACAAGGAACCTAAAGATTCAATCTGGATTGACATTCCATTGGCCACTCCGCAGATAAGGTGGGTAACTTCAGGCACCCGAGATGTACTACGGTAGCCTCAAGGACGGTGACAGGGAAGTTCTTGTTTACCCACAATTACCATTGCTGTTGTTCCAGGCTGCGAGACCAGGCGGGAGGATGAGTATAGCGTCGTTCTAAACTAGTTTTAGAAGTGTACGTCTATATGACTCTGCCAGAGGGTTGTCGTACTCAGTGGGAGCAGCGGAAGCATTGGTGGACAGGTAGCTTATGTCTATTTATAGACTAAAGCAGATGTAGCGGAGATAGATCATCTATTTCTGACATGACAGTCATGGGTTTGACTTCATCAGAATAGGGGATGGATCTGTTGAGAAGGTAGTAGGGTGTGATATCCTGGTATTTGGATGACATACACAAAGTAGGAAAGGAAACTCCTATACTACGATCGGTTATACTTTGGTCGTCACACAGTGGTTTCTCCACACAGGACTTGGACATTATATCAGACATACTGGTTACTAGATCTATGGTCTTAGATCTAGATTTGGGTGGTTTCCCAATCAGGGTACTTGACAACATTCTAAGAGTATTTAGGATGGACGACTCCTGGCACGGTAGTGTACCTGCAGGTAATGGAGTCACCCTCTCCAAAGGTGTCTTACAGACTAAAGGGGAGAGGGACGGGCATGATTGGCAGATCACTTGCTCAGGCAATTGAGTCAATCGTGAGATGTCAAGTACCACACCAGATGTTGTTCTTGCACTAGATGCAATAAGTTGACATTAATCCAATCCTGGAGAAACAGTCGGAAGCAGTTTTAGAACATAAGTGGATGTTCTAGGGAGATGATAACGACAGCCTCATTCGGGAGACAGTTATCATTCCAGGCTTCCAAGGTGACATGGACGACAAGGAGGTTGTCAGAGTTATAGTTTTCCTTCTGATGAGGGGCAGTATTTTGGACAGGTGGTCCAAGGCAATACTGAGGGAGGCATGGCGCGCAGGATACTGATTAAGTTCAGTTGACGATACAGTCTAAGAAGTTTGGATTTAGAGTTCATTTATGAGCTAGGTCCCATCAGACATCCAGACATATTCTGAGACAGGTATTGCTCTTTTCGGGAGATGGTTTTCTCCGCGAACTTGAGATATAGAGAGACATAGAAAGAAACAACTAAGCGGATCCACTCACTGAGGCTATTCCTCGAACGCAATAGTTCCGCAAACGAGCTTTGTGAGACTGACTAGTAGAGGAGTTGGATGTTCGGTATCACACGGGCTGTGAGTATGCGACATCGCAATAATTAGCCTTGAGTGCAAGTGGGAGATTGTTGGAGATAGTGCCCTCAGAGTCAATTATTAGGTCACAGGTACGTGATTGTAATGATTGAGGGAGGACCTATCCCGGTAGGACAGTCTTACTCGAGATGATAGTATGCTATCTGGTTTACCTTTATCATCGTGTACTGCTTTAGGTGACCTGACACGTCGCTATTACACGTTGATAGAGCCCCTAGGATTCTTGCTTGACCACCAGCAGTATGAGGGCGATCATATAAGTGGGAGCTGGGGGTCTACAAGCATATCCTTAAAAGGTCCCTAGTCGTGGGAGTTTCGAGACTGGGCATCGATACTCCATTAGTAGACTAGTGTATACAGTCGAGACCCCGACGAGGGGCGGTGGCCGGTCTCACAAGCCACTGGTGTCAGTTGGATCACCTAAGAGGTATACAGGTGCTCATTGGGTTATGAGTACACCGGACAGGACTCGCCGGGAACATGCTAGTTGGTCATATACCAGACGTCAGATGGCAGTTCCCTGGTGACATGTGTGCAGGTTAGTTCATCGACCTGGGGATCGTCATTTGTCTCGTGTGAGTTCCCACTGTACTTTGATTACTACCCTACCACGGCTCAAAGGAGTCGTGCAAACAGGTTTTAGTTGGGTACAGTCCCGAGCCACATGGAGGCAGTGAGCGTATCTTCATGGGTTCGTCTCTCCCGGTATTGGGGGTGAGGTCGTGCTGTGTCTAGGAGAGCCATTACACAAAGTCCTTGGCCAAGGCAAGGAGATTTACTGGTAGGTATTCCAGTAGTATCTCAGGGTGTTCTGGGCTACACTCCAACACGACTTGTACCGCTTTTGGGGGTCTGACTTTTACCAACCCCCTAGGCCCGCCATGCGATACTCATAGACGAACGGACCGGACTGCACGGATATTGTCACTGACAGGCTCAGTAGGGTTGTCGGGCTGAGTTCGCTCACAGACGTCCCTTTTAGTCAGTACCTGGTAGCCCGTCACGTATTGGCTTATACCTCTGACGTGCTAGTGGTTAAATCCACAACCAAGGTGTTGACGAGTCTTTAGAGTCCCCCACATTCAGTTACTCAGCATTCGGGCGAAAGGTTGTAGAGGCCGTATGGAGATATGGCAAAGTCCGATCAGATACGTGCGGTATTGCACGGATCAGGATCGGACAGTCTGTACTATAGGCCGTATGGTTATATGGCAGGGTTCGATCAGATACGTGCGGTATTGCACGGATCAGGATCGAACAGACATTACTGGCCGGTTTTGGTATAAGCCGGATCCTGGTATAGTACAGTGTAGATTTTGTCTCATTGCATTTGTATTTCGGTCGAAATACAGATGCGGGTGTGTATGCACAGTATCGGGGTTTTCCTGTAATTTATTACGGGACCAGTTTTCTGGAGTTACCAGTTTGCTTTCCGTTTCGGCCAATTTCCTTTGTTCCGTTCATTGGCCGAAGTTTGGTGGAGGAGGGCTTATTTGCATTATTGCAAATGAGTGTTTGTGGAGGGGGTTCTTTGCTTATTATCATGACATGATTCTTGTCCCATCATTTGACTTCATAAACTCATGATTGCTTGACTTTCTTTATCATCATGGTTTTAGTCATGGTTGTTGGTAGAGTGTTGGGGTTGTTGTTGATGATGGATGATCATTGGTGTTGGAGTGTTGGACTTTCCTTGCTATCATTTCTTTTGCATGATAGCTTTCCTCTCTCTTTTTTGTATTAGTGGAGAATGGCTCCCTCTTTGGTCTCTCTCTTGACTCTCCATTCTCACCCTCCTCTCATTGTCATGGCCGGCCTTGGCTCATTGGGGGCTGTCCCAATTTTTAGATGAGGGAATTACACTCATTTTGGTTTGGCAAAGTCTTTTTAGCTCCTCTCCAAAAGCTTGTATCTTTTCCTCCACCATATGGCAACTCCTTCAACCCTAATAGAGACAATATAGCTCACTACACATTCTACAGCGAACCTTGGGCACGTCGAGTAGCCGGCTTCGTGCCCGAGTTGCCTCGGCATTGAGGTGGGAGCCCGTAAACAAAGTAGGCGATGTGGTGCACTTCCGGCGACGAGGAGGAGACGAGACTTTTCCGCAGGAGATCGGGACCATGACGAGAAGACAGGAGGACTTGGATCGTCGGTATGTATCTAACCCATCTTCTTGTTAGCTTAGATTTGTTAATGGTTACGATCCGGGTGTTTAGTGCGCGGTGGTGCCGGTTTGCTAAGTCCGCAAAATTTATAGTTTTTCACCGCTTCCGCATTTGGCCGTCGGATTGACGGCCGGGGCGCCGCCGTGCACTTACAGTTTCTAGTTAGCTTTAGCAAGTTTTTGTTTAGTAAAGATCCTTCTAGCTCTAGTCCATGTTGCCTAAGCTCATAAAAATCCGATTTTTATTCCGTTTTCCGCCTCCCCGCAAGCACCGGGATGGGCAACGTGGACTTACAGTGGTATCAGAGCCTAACTAAACATAAACTAGCTAGGTAGTGAAGTGTAACGAAGTTCGAAACCGAAAAATCCAAAAACCGAGTTTTCAAAAACCCTAGTTTCTGTTAAAAAAATTTCTGGTCAAAACAAAATTTGTTATACTCCAAAAATCGTCTCAGGGTGTTTTAAAGATAACCACCAAACCCGGTCCAGTTACTCGACTAAGGAGCCGCGGTTCCGCGGCAATAGCAAGCTATTGCCGCGCAACCGCGGCCAAGTTGGCTCTTCACTGGGTCGAGTTTGGTGCAGTGTATCTCTGGCTTGGTTTTAGGATTTTTAAGATATGTTATATGTGCCCAGATTTTCCAGAATAGAAATTTATTTTTGGGGGCCTATAAATCCGTATTTTTTTCCGAACTTCACTACACTTTGACTATGACGGTTATATCTGTGATGTTTGTATGTATTGAACGTCGGCTAATCGCTATATGTCGATTAGTCGGGATTATACATATCTGTGATCTGTGTTTGATATTGGTATGTGTATATGAATGGGTTGGATTGTCGCGGGTGAATAGCCGGGGTGGATGTGAGATGAGTGTTGCCTTTTCTTTCATTCATTTGTAATATGTAAATTGATGTAATATTATTATTTGTATGGCCGCACAACCGGGTCGGGGTTGTAGCCGTCATTGTATAATTCTTTTTACTGTTTTTGCTCCTAGGATAGACCCATGGAGGGGGTGCACAAACTACCGGGTATCTCGAAGTGCCGAGTGGCCTACTCACGGTGTTGAGGGAGCTTGCTTCGCTTCGGGTACTTGGCGGGTAGTTTGCCGCACCTGTAGGGGTCTTGGGTGGGGTATTTGGCTATTCACCGCGACCGTGTAATCCGCTTTTCATTGCAGGCTCGAACGGATTGCGGATTCCTAGTATATCCAATGTATTCATCTGTGATCTGTAATGTCTATCATTGCTATATATTTATATATAATAACTATTTAGACGTTGCTTATGTTTTACAGCCGCGCTAGCCCAACCCCCGCTCTGTCGTTAGTTAAGTAACCTAACGGGTGATGACGGGGCCCCGTGGCGAATGCGAATGGCATAAGCGTACGTCATATTTTGGTTGTATTCTGCAATGGTAGGATTAAATGATGGGACGCATTAAAAGAACTAATGCAAGAAAATAAACCAAGTAAAAGTCGATTGGAACACTTTGAAAACCACTCGGTTCTTTTCAAAACTAAACTTTTAAACGCGGAGCTTGAACCACTCCTTTTAAAAGCTATCTCGTTCCATCGATTATATCAAGTTCACTACGTTCACGGTTTCGCCAAAACCATTCGTAGCCCTCCGTCGTTTCGTATGGATATTCAATAGTATTCAAGCTATGTTTGTTGACCTTCGTCAAGGCATAGTGATTGGTAGCTGTTGGGTGTTCATATGTAGCATAGATAGATGCGTTGGTTTGGGACAGTCGTACTACCTTGTTGACCTTCGTCAAGGGTATGTACGGGTGGGTTCAAATTAACCTGGATAATGATGGGTAAAACTTGACATGTGACTTATGATTTGTTGACCTTCGTCAAGGTCATAAGAGCATGGGGCAAAAATCCACATCGGGAGTTTCATAAGTACTGAAACTTGCTAGCGCTGCATACCATTTGGAGTGTGATTATTCTGGTAGGATTCCTTCGGTTTTATCACGCGATGATATTTGGATCCCGATCCTACTGTGAGTATATGCTACTCCTCGGGAAAACTCTCACTTAACGATCAATGCTATAAACTTAGTAGGTGTCTAGAAAGGTGTTAGCGGGGCTACGCCCCCAGGGAAAAGAGGTTATTTAATTAAGGAACTTCGCGAAAGCGTTGGAAAACCTCCCTCGAAGTACCGACACTGGCCTGGCTGAACGGTTAAGCAAGTATTGTACGGTGAGATTGATCCTGACTAATCCTTTCTTTACGGTTTGAGAAGGGATTCGAGAGACAGTGGGAGCCATCCAGTTTAGACAAACTAAAAACCACTCTAAACTTGCAAGAGCATCATGCTAAGTGTTTTATTCTCTCTCTCTTAATTGCTGCGACCCAGTGACCGCACCTAAGTTACATCTAGATAAAAAGATGTCTGAATCTGACTGTTATAACTGGCAAAGGTCTGTCCAGATGTCCATTGCCCAGGACAAGCTGGGACACCTCTTGACTGATCCAACCCCTGCCGTCTCAGGTCCAGTTTCCCCTGTCACGGATATTGATATTCGTAGGACATCGGAAGAAGACTGTGCGAAAGCCAAGTGCCTCGTGTTAGCCTCAGTTGATGGTATATACCAGAGGCAGCACGAGAAGATGGACTCAGCTTCTATCTTCCTCCATAACAAAGTTTTATATAGAGAGCAATCTCGTATCGCAAGATATGAGACCTCGAACGAATTGCTTCCAGCGAGGATGGCTATCGGGTCATCTGTAAGGGGCAACGTCCTTACAGAGACCAGCTCTTTTGAGCCCTCGGACCTGAAGACCACGTTGAAGAACGGGTCAGATGCTGACTCAGTTCAACAGTCTCTACCTACTACCCTAAAGGAAACTAGGGAAGTAGAAAGAAAGGGAAGGGCGGAAGTTTCAGGAACAGATGTAGTAAAAGAAGGATGTTCCTATTGTTACGGGAATGAACATGGGCAGAAGGATTGCAGGGCTTGTAAAGCCAGTAGCCAGAATTCGAAGCATGTTGTGGCTTCGGCTTCGGGTGTGTTTGTGATTGAAAACTGTATGTCAGTTAACCCTACTTCCTGGGTATTGGATACCGGATCAGGATCTCATATCTGTAATTCATTACAGGTTTTGAGAAAGCGTAGGGTTATCAGGAAAGGTGATATGACTCTCAGGGTTGCTAACGGAATGAGCATGTATGCTGAATCCGTAGGGGAATATCATCTAGGAATGACAACTGGGCAGATATTGATTCTGCGTAACTGTTTTTATGAACCAGGTGCGACTTGTAATATCATATCTGTATCCTTAATTTCTAAGGAAGGATATGATTTTACTTTTGTAAGCGATGTAGTTAACAATCACCTAAATCAAGTTCTGATTGGGTCAGGTACATTACAAAACGGGATATACGTATTGAATCAAGCTCAGATCTTCATTGTCCAGAACACACTTAAAAGAAAGTCTCCGGAAACAAATCAGGCTTTCTTATGGCATTGTAGACTGGGTCACATTAATGAGACACGGTTAACAAAGTTACATAAAGAGGGATACTTGAATCCGTTTGAGTATCAGTCTTATGCCACTTGTGAATCTTGTCTCATGGGAAAGATGACAAAGACTCCGTTCACTGGACACGGAGAAAGAGCGAGCGAGCTCTTGGGACTCATACACAGTGATGTGTGTGGTCCAATGTCTACACATGCGCGAAGTGGTTATTCATACTTCATTACTTTCACAGATGATTTCTCTAGGTATGGGCATGTCTTCTTAATGAAGCACAAATCCGAGGACTTTGAGAAATTTCAAGAATACAAGAATGAAGTTGAAAAACAAACAGGCAAAAGTATCAAGACACTGAGATCTGATCGAGGTGGTGAATACTTGAGTGCCGAGTTTCTGGGCTACTTAAAAGAGAATGGAATTCTCTCTCAGCTTACTCCTCCATACACACCACAACACAACGGTGTATCGGAAAGGCGGAATCGAACCCTATTGGATATAGTTCATTCCATGATGAGTAAGGCTGAGTTGCCACGATCCTTCTGGGGTTATGCGCTAGAAACAGCTGCATATCTCTTGAACAAGGCTCCAACCAAGACTGTGCCTACCACCCCATATCAGATGTGGAGTGGGAAGAAACCCTGTCTCAAGTACCTTAAGACAAAGGGATGTCCAGCTTTGGTAAAAAAGCAGCATGCGGACAAGCTCGAGGCACGTTCAGTACTGTGTAAGTTTGTGGGATACCCAAAGAACTCGAGGGGGTATCTTTTCTATTCCGCAGAGGAACAAAAGGTTTTTGTTTCTCAGCATGCCCACTTCTTGGAAACTGAATTTTTAGAAAATCAGATAAGTGGGAGCGCTATAGAACTGGAAGAAATTCCAGAACCACAAGCTATTACTGAAAGCTTGGAAGAACCAGAAGTCTCAAGAGAACCGGACATCCCAGCGCCACTCCGCAGGAGTAGTAGGCAGTCTTATCCGCCCGAGAGATACTACGGTTTTCTCATAGACGGGGATAGAGAGGATTGCACCATGGATTATAGTGAGCCTACTAGCTTCCAGCAAGCCATCCAGAGCAGTGACTCGGTAAAATGGCTGGATGCAATGCGGGCCGAGATGGAGTCCATGTACACCAACAAAGTTTGGACTTTGGACTTTGCTCCAAAAGGGGTAAAACCCGTAGGCTGCAAATGGATCTTCAGGAAGAAGATTGGTGTAGATGGACAGGTTGAGACCTATAAAGCTAGACTTGTTGCAAAGGGTTTTCGTCAAAGACCTGGCTTGGACTATGACGAGACCTTTTCTCCAGTGGCTATGCTGAAATCCATTCGGATCCTTCTTGCCATTGCTGCCTTCCACGATTATGAAATCTGGCAGATGGACGTAAAGACGGCTTTCCTAAATGGAAATTTGGAAGAGTGCGTCTATATGGATCAGCCGGAGGGATTCAATTAAAGTGGGAGCAGCGGTAGAGTGTGCAAGTTGCTAAAGTCCATCTATGGACTTAAGCAGGCATCGCGGAGTTGGAACATCTGCTTTGATGATACTGTCAAAGAATTCGACTTTATCAAAAATCCAGATGAACCATGCATTTACAGTAAGATTGTAGGGAGAACTGTAGTTTTCCTCGTCTTGTACGTGGATGACATTCTCCTAATAGGAAATGATATTCCTATGCTACAGTCAGTCAAAGGATTCTGGTCGCAGAGGTTCTCCATGAAGGACCTGGGCGATGCCAACTACATTCTGGGGATCCAAATCTATCGTGATAGATCTAAGAGGATGTTGGGACTTTCACAGTCAAGGTACATCGACACCATACTGAAAAGATTCAGTATGGAAGATTCCAAGCACGGTAATCTACCGGCTTGTCACGGGATCACCCTCTCCAAAGAGATGTCTCCCAAGACTGATTTGGAGAGGGATCGCATGTCTATTATACCCTACGCTTCTGCGGTAGGCTCTATAATGTATGCGATGTTGTGTACCAGACCAGATGTAGCATACGCATTGAGCGTTGTAAGCCGGTATCAGTCAAACCCAGGGGAGAAACACTGGATAGCGGTAAAGAACATTCTCAAGTACCTGAGAAGGACTAAGGAGATGTTCTTGGTGTATGGCGGAAAAGACCTCCAGCTCGAGGCCTTTGCTGACTCCAGCTTCCAGAGTGACAAGGATGACTCCAAGTCCATGTCGGGTTATGTCTTTACCCTCAATGGAGGGGCGGTTTGCTGGAAGAGTTCCAAGCAGGAGACCGTTGCTGACTCAACTATGGAAGCGGAGTACATAGCTGCTTACGATGCCGCAAAGGAAGCTGTCTGGATGAAGAAGTTCCTCACGGAGCTTCAGGTGGTTCCTACCATTGTTGATCCAATACAGCTGTATTGCGACAACAACGGAGCTATAGCTTTAGCGAAGGAACCCAGGTCCCATCAGAAGTCCAGGCACATTTTGAGGCGGTACCACCTGATCAGGGAGATCATAGATCGCCAGGAGATCGAGGTGAAGAGAGTTAATACGGAGAATAACACTGCAGATCCACTCACGAAGGCCCTACCCCAGACTCAGTTCGAGCGGCTGATCGAGATGATAGGTCTTCGATACGCCAGTACATGGCCTTAGTGCAAGTGGGAGATTGTTAGTGTATATGCCCTAGAGGCCATTACTGTATCATACTAGTTTGTATATTACTTGATGGAAGCTTGGGATATTCACAGTTGTATATACAATCTTTCTCGAAATGGTAGTATGCTACTTGGTTTGTCACTGCTTTAATATATGCATGTGTTTCTTTTAGCATATTGCAGATATACATATTAGTAGAGCCCTTAGGATCTTTGCTTGATTGCC
Source organism: Agapanthus africanus (assembly GCA_030015575.1). Classification (NCBI taxonomy): domain Eukaryota; kingdom Viridiplantae; phylum Streptophyta; class Magnoliopsida; order Asparagales; family Amaryllidaceae; genus Agapanthus; species Agapanthus africanus. Next base: position 372,667,450 of record CM057343.1, on the reverse strand, counting down.
AGCGTTGTGATGGCGCTCACACTCGTGGGAGCTGGGTGATCTATAAGCACATCCTTATACAGGTCCCAAGTCGTTGGACTATCGAGACAGGGCATCGATACTCCGGAGTAGACTAGCGTATGCGCTTCTCATCCCAGCGTGGGAGACGGTCTGTCCCACAGCCGTCAGTACGTCGTACTTGAGATAGTATGCGGGTGCTCGTTAGGTTACGAGTACACTGGACAGGACTCATCGGAAACTATTGGTTGGTATTATACCTATCGTCAGTTATCAGTTCCCAGGTGACATGAGTACAGCTTAGTCCGCTGACTTGACACTGTCACTTCGCCTCGAGTGTGTTCCCACTGCACTTTGATTACTACCCTACCACGGCTCAAAGGAGTCATGCAAACAGGTAGTTTTTGGGTACAGTCCCGAAGCACTTGGAGGCAGTGACGGTTAGACAGGATTCGTCTCTTCCGGTATTGGGGGTTGACATCGCGCTGTGTCCAGAAGAGCCATTACACGAGTAGTCCCTGGCCAGGGCAAGCGAGATATACTGGTAGGCTTCCAGTGTTATCTCAGGGTGTTCTGGGCTACACTCCGACACGACTTGTACCGCTATTAGGGGACTGACGTTCACTGCCCCCTAGGCCCGCCATGCGATGTATCAGACGAACAGACCAGACTGTACGGAGATTGTCACATACAGGCTCAGTAGGAGTTCGGATGGGGTTCACCTCGTCAGTCTTCTTATCGACATCTACCTAGGGTCCGTTACGTACAGCTAGTGCCGCTTGCGGTCTGTGGTTAAACCCACTGCCAGCGTAGTGTCGAGTCTTTAGAGTCCCACACAGAGAGCTATTCGCCTTTAGGCAAAAGGAGTAGAGGTCGCATGGTTTTGCGACAGGGTTCGTTCACATTCGCGCACTTGTGCACGTTTGCTGTCCGGACAGTTTATACCAGCGGGCTTTGGTTTAAGCCGGATCCTAGTATATGATTTGGGATTGGTTTTTCTCATTGTATTCGTGTTCCTCGGATCACGAATACGGGTGCGTATGCACAGTTGCTTGAGACAGAGGGAGAGGACTTTGATTAGGGTTAATGACTATTGTCATTTGTATTAACCCTAATGTTTATGTGTGTATTATTGTTAATTAATAATTAGTTTAATAATTGTGCATGGTTATGGTTGTTGACCATTTGATCCACCCTGACTTGTTGACCTTGTTGACACTTTGACCATCATCATTTCTTTTGGAAGATGCTTTTTGATCCTTGCAAATTGAAATGATAATGGTCATGTCATGATTAACCATGACAATTATCTAGCTTATTATTTAATTAAAATAATATACACATATTAGTGAGAATGGTTCATATTATTCTCATTCTATCATATCCTTTCTCTCTCTTGTTCTTCCTCTCCCTCAAGCTCTCCCCTCTCATGTGTTGAGAAACACTTGAGCTTGAGAAAAACCCTCTCTTGATCATCTCTACTCTCATCTAGGATTGAAGGACTAGCACTTCTTGAACCCTAGTTACTTCTAGCTTGGAGTTGAAGCCAAAGGTTGAGGCTTTCGGGTGGATCTTTCTTTGACGGGAGAAGACGACAAGGTGACCTCCTTCCACTACTCCAAGGAGCAAGGAGAGAAGGACATAAAGACCAAAGGTATAACCTTCCTAGCACTTAGCTAGTTTCTAGTTAGCTTTAGCAAGTTTTTGTTTAGTAAAGATCCTTCTAGCTCTAGTCCATGTTGCCTAAGCTCATAAAAATCCGATTTTTATTCCGTTTTCCGCCTCCCCGCAAGCACCGGGATAGGCAACGTGGACTTACAGGTACAAGTCGTGTCGGAGTGTAGCCCAGAACACCCTGAGATAACACTGGAAACCTACCAGTATATCTCACTTGCCCTGGCCAGGGACTACTCGTGTAATGGCTCTCCTGGACATAACGCGATGTCAACCCCCAATACCGGGAGAGATGAATCCTGTCTAACCGTCACTGCCTCCAAGTGCTTCGGGACTGCACCCAAAAACTACCTGTTTTCACGACTCCTTTGAGCCGTGGTAGGGTAGTAATCAAAGTGCAGTGGGAACACACTCGAGGCGAAGTGACAGTGTCAAGTCAGCGGACTGAGCTGTACTCATGTCACCTGGGAACTGATAACTGACGATAGGTATAATACCAACCAACAGTTCTCGACGAGTCCTGTCCAGTGTACTCGTAACTGTAGGGTGTTTTTCGTCACCCCATTGAGATGGGAATACGCGTGCGCTTGTCAGGCGCACTACAGATTCCCCCGGCCTAGGGTAGGCCGGGGTTTATTGATTGTGGGGATCCGAATCTCCGGCAGCCGCGGACTAAGCTGCCGTTAATTACCCCTCGCCTTTGGGGCGAGGGAACCTCCGATTAACGGGTTAAACTGGTCATGCGAACTCAATGTGCAGTGTACGTGTGTTGTGTTTTGAAAGGGGGGTTTTGGATATATCGGGAGCCACGCAGAGTTTTTACGGGGGTCCCGCTACCCGGATAGCGGGCTAGGGGTCAAGGGGGCTAGCAGCCCCCTTGCGGAGTATGTGTATGTGTACATTTATATACATATGTATATATATACATGTAAATATAAGTAAAAGGGAAAAAGACATCCAAAGGATGCGTGGGACCAGCGTCTAGAGCGCTGTGCGCTAAGGTGCTGTGCGCTCAGGCGCGCGCGCGCCACGTGGGCAACTTGCGCATGAGCGCTGCGCGCAGGTGCGCCAGCGCACTCACCACGTGTCGGCATGTGGGCGTTTTGCGCAAGAGAGCTGCGCGCAGGTGCGTAAGCGAGCGAGCGCCACGTGTCGGCACGCGGGCGCTTTGCGCACTTGCGCAAACGCGCAGATGCGCAAGCATGTGCGCGCCACGTGTCGGCACGCGGGCGCTTTGCGCAAGAGCGCTGCGCGCAGGTGCGCACTTGCGCGCGCGCGCCACGTGTCGTCACGCGGGCGCTTTGCGCACTTGCGCAAGCGCGCAGGTGCGCAAGCGCGCGCGCCACGTGTCGGCACGCGGGCGCTTTGCGCACTTGCGCAAGCGCGCCACGTGCCGGCACGCGGGCGCTTTGCGCACTTGCGCTGCGCGCCGGACAGGACAAGAGGCTTTTAGCCTAAAAAGATTTCTCTGAAGAGAGATCAAAAAGGAGTTGGACTCCTGAGTGTTTTTTTCTTCTTTCTTGTGGGTTTAGTGAAAGATGTTCTTCTTCTTCCTCCTCTGTTGGCTGGATCTTGATGATCAAGAGATGTGAGATTTAAAAATCTCTCCTTTCTGAGATCTAATGGTAGATCCAAGTTCCCCTTTGTGGGTTTTGTGGTGAAAGACTTCTTAGTTTTTGAAAAGAAAGAGTAAAACTCTTGATTTAATTCAAAAGAAATTAGAAGGTTTAGAACCTTGGAGAAGGAGCAGGAGGCACAAAGAACCCTAATTTTTGGGGGAATGAAAAGTTGTTTTTTTTATTCATCATCATGTTGCCTTTTATAGGCTTACACATTTACATATAGCCCCTTGGGCTTTTCAAAATGGCTTTTTGCCTATCACATGGCTTATGTGTCATTTGTTTTTGCACATAAGCCATGAGCTTACAAAAATTTGGCTTTATGCCCATTTTGCATACAAAAATCATGCACAAAAATTACATAAAAATTATTTGTTACATGATTTTTGTTGTTGGCATGGAGGAGGCTGGCCGCGGTCTTGACTTGGGCATGGGCCCGCTTGACCTGGGCTTGGGCCCACCTGCCTTGGGGTTGACCTTGACTTTGACTCGGTCAACGGGGGTGTAAATTTTTACCCCAACAAAGTGCCCCCCCATCAATAAATGCACACAGCATATATGGGTCGTGTGCATGAAATTGATGGATCTTCTTTCACGTGGAGGCGACTTGCTTTGGTTCCCACTTTTTGGGACGCACTGCCCTTTTTACGACATGGACGGTCGACGCTTGACGCGTCTCCGAGACGGAGTGTCCGTGGTAGACGTTTCCCTGACCCAGAGTGATTTGGTTCCCGATTTGTGGGAAGCCTGCACTACCCTTTTTGCGACATGGACGGTCAACGCTCTGTTATGCAGCGAGTTGGGTTCCCAATTTGCGGGAGCCTGCACTGCCCTTTTTGCGACATAGACGGTTGACGCTCTGTTACGAAGCGATTTGGGTTCCCAGTTTGCGGGAGCCTGCACTGCCCTTTTTGCGACATAGACGGTCGACGCTCTGTTACGAAGCGATTTGGGTTCCCAATTTGTGGGAGCCTGCACTGCCCTTTTTGCGACATAGACGGTCGACGCTCTGATCCGAAGCGATTTGGTAGACGTGTCCCCGGCACGGAGTGTCCCTGGTCGACGTTTCCCCGAGGCGGAGTGTCTGCTGTAGGACGTTTCCACGAGACGGAGTGCCTGCTGTAGGACGTTTCCCCGAGACGGAGTGCCTGTGGTAGGACGTATCCCCGAGACGGAGTGCCTGTGGTAGGACGTTTCCCCGAGATGGAGTGCCTGTGGTAGGACGTACCCCCGAGACGGAGTATCTGTTGTAGGACGTATCCCCAAGACGGAGTGCCTGTGGTAGGATGTATCCCCGAGACGGAGTGCCTGTGGTAGGACATTTCCCCGAGTCGGAGTGCCTGTTGTAGGACGTTTCCCCGAGACGGAGTGCCTGTGGTAGGACGTATCCCCGAGACGGAGTGTCTGTTGTAGGACGTTTCCCCGAGACGGAGTGCCTGTGGTAGGACGTATCCCCGAGACGGAGTGTCTGTTGTAGGACGTATCCCCGAGACGGAGTGCCTGTTGTAGGACGTATCCCCGAGACGGGGTGCCTGTTGTAGGACGTATCCCCGAGACGGGGTGCCTGTTGTAGGACGTATCCCCGAGACGGGGTGCCTGTTGTAGGACGTATCCCCGAGACGGGGTGCCTGTTGTAGGGCGTATCCCCGAGACGGAGTGCCTGTGGTTGACGCAGAGGTCGATGTTGGAATTAGTTGGTTTGATTTGTTTGATTTGAGTTGACATTAGCATCGCTATACTGGAATATGGTACCAGGAGCGAATCATCATCTGTCTTTGAGAGAATTTGGGAATTGGGGTTTTTGTTTGGCATCTGCATTGCTGCACTGGAATAATGCCAGGAGCAACTCATCATGTGCCCAGAGAGGATTTGGATTTGGTTTGTTTGGCATCTGCATTGCTGCACTGGAATAATGCCAGGAGCAACTCATCATGTGCCCAGAGAGGATTTGGATTTGGTTTGTTTGGCATCTGCATTGCTGCACTGGAATAATGCCAGGAGCAACTCATCATGTGCCCGGGGAGGATTTGAATTTGGTTTTTGTTTGGCATCTGCATTGCTGCACTGGAATAATACCAGGAGCAACTCATCATGTGCCCGGGAGGACTTGGGAGAGATTGGGATCGTTTTACGCCCGTGGATTGTATACGGTTTTGCAGGATGTATGATCCAGACCGTAGGGCCATAAAAATTTTAGGGCTTTGTTGGCGTCTGCATCGCTGCACTGGAATATGGTACCAGGAGCGACTCATCATTCGCCGCTTGGGGATTGGAATTTGGAATTTGGTTGGCGTCTGCATCGCTGCACTGGAATATGGTACCAGGAGCGACTCATCATTCGCCACTTAGGGATTGGGGAGCGATTGCTTAGGAGACAGGTTTGGATCCCTATCACCTAAGACTTTTCAATTTTATGGGCCGTGAGGGTCCCATAAAGGTATTTTCTCCCTGCGAGTCGTAAGGATCCTGCAGGTGTGTATTCTCCTTAAGAGTCGTGAGGACTCCTAAGTGTGTTTTTCCTTGGTGAGTCGTAAGGATCTCACGAAGGTTTGTTCTCCTCATGCATCGTGAGGACACATGAGTGGGTCTTTCTAATGAAGCGTAATTCCAAAGGCGGAGACCAGCCGCGTAACTGGTGGTTGCGGTGGGGCATGGGTATGCTGAGAATCATTTGAGCCCGTGGATTGTATACGGTAGTCAATTTGGGGACTGGCCGTAGGGCTGGAAGAATTTTGGAAATTGGATTTTGGTTGGCGTCTGCATCGCTGCACTGGAATATGGTACCAGGAGCGACTCATCATTCGCCGTTGTTTTATATTATTATCATTTTTTTTGGCTTTTGTTTTTGTTTTACCGCGATTGCTCTATCATTTCAGCTTTTCTTATCGCGATGATCGCGATTGCCCTATCATTTCGGCTATTTATTCGCAGTTGCCCCATCATTTCGGCTTTATTTTCATCATTTTTTTTTTACTCGCTGATTTTTATTGCGAGTTGCCCCATCATTTCGGCTTTTCTTTTTATTCATTTATTTACACATTCTTTTTTTTCTTATTTACACTTTTTTTTTTTACATTTCCAGTTTAAAGACTTAGAGGTCGATTATTCCCAGTTTAATGACGTGGTGGTCGATTGTTCCCAGTTTAATGACGTGGCGGTCGATTGTTCCCAGTTTAATGACGTGGTGGTCGATTGTTTCCAGAGAAAGGTGGGTGTTTGACAGAATCAGGTCCCTGAAGGACTTCGGTCCCCGTTTGTATGAAATTGGCGGTCGCAGCTTGATTGTTTGTTAACACGCCAGGGGACAATGATATTTCTCCCGCCTTGTATTGTTTCTCAACCCAATCCTTGAAGATACAACAGTCTTCAATAGTGTGCCCCAGCACTCGGTGGTATGGGCAAAAGTTGGGATGATCAGTCTTGTTCGCTTCACTTAGCCTTCTCGGTTCTGGTAGCCGCAGGCCATTCTTTAGAGCATCTTTAAAAATTTTGTGGACCTTGTCCTTTCGGAATGAGTAGACCTTATTTCTCCTTTCCTCCAAAGTTGGCTCTCGAGGCTGGTCAGTCTTTGCCCCGCCCGTTCTCTGCTTATTTGGAGAATCGGTGAGGTTAGAACTTCCGCCTTTTCGGTTGTCGTCCCTCCAAGGTTTCGGTCTGTTTGTGAACTGAAGATCCTGAGCGGACTCGGGCATTGAGCGTTCCAACGTTTGGACCTTTTTGGTCAGCTCTTGGAATGTTTTGAGACCCGCGGTACATAGAAACGGGGCCATCCAGTTGTTGAGATTTCCGACGAGGAGACTGACAGATTGGTCCTGCTCTATCGGCGGTTCGCATTTGATGGAGAGATTGCGCCATCGGGTTATAAAATCCGTGCTGCTTTCGTCGCTCTTGGGCTTGGTCCTCATGAGCTCGGCAATGGTAATCTTATCGCTGACGCTCATGAACCTCTGCCGAAACAGAGACTCCATTTGGACAAAAGTTGTGACGGAGCCATCCGGTATGCTCGCGTACCAGTCGAAAGTAACATCGGTCAAGCTATTAACGAACTGGCGGAGGAGAAGCGCATCATTGCCCCCAGTATTCCCGCATGAGGCTTTGAAGTGGGCGATGTGCTGATTCGCATTTCCCGTCCCATCGAATCTTCCGAATTTGGGGATGACATAGCCGCTAGGAAATTCTACCAGATCATACTGAGCAGGATATGGTCTCCCACTACTGCTGATATCTTTTTGCGCTTCGGCTTCGGCTACCAAGGTTTTGACTTTGTTGGCAACCAAATCGATGATTTGATCTTGAGTTAGCGGGCTACTTTCATCGGTAGCCAAGGCATTTCCTGAGATATGATGCGACTGATTTTCATGTAGTTCGCCCACTTTTGGATTTGAGGGAATAAGCGTCGGTTGCTTTGGCACACCACTTCCCGGTTCACGAGCAGAGCCCTCCACTTGATTGGGCGGCTGAGAGGCAAGTCGGGTTGTGAGCTGCATCACGACATTCGTCAAGTCATCGATTTTGGAGTAGAGTTTGGCCATCTCCTTGTCTTTGTTTCTGAGCTGCTTTCGGAGCTCTTGAAGCAGCTCTTGCTCCGCGGTCCTGGGGAGGAAAGTCGGCTCTTCTTCGCTTTCCGAGCCCGACTCCTCATGGACCGAAGGGTCTTTCCGCCTATCATCCTCATCAATAGGGTTTTCATCACCCAGCAGAGGCGGCTGCTCTTGGGAAGCGGCCACCACGTTCAAGCCAGATTGGATTTGAGATGTGGTAGCCCCGTCCTTGCTCTTGCTGCGCGTGCCCACCGTGTAGACAGTGTGGACCACATACCCAGCCATTTCCTCATCTTCGGCGGGGTAACCCTGTTCTTCGAACCTTATGAGGTTTAGCCTGGCAGGAGCCCTAGCCCTTTTGTTGGCTCTATATCTGAGCCTTTTCTCCCTCTGCTTCTCGATTTTGAAGGCTTGGCGGGCATCCGCTACTCGGGAAGCCATTGTGAGTTGATCAACGGGGAGCTTAGAGAAGACACCCGATCGGGCATTTTTCAGGGGCGCCGCTGGAGCTTGCTCGGGACGCGTTGTAGCTTTGTTGGTGTTGATGGCCTTGCCCCCAGCTGGGGCCAAGGAAAGTCGTTCAGATACCGACTCGCGTTTGAGTTGGGGCGCCCTTGAGATCACCACATTTGGTCTCCTGCCTTTCGAGACCGGTTTGTCTGCCACCGGGGCTTGAGGAGCTGGGATGGCGCCAACTGGCATGAACATGATAGAGCCAAAAGGTAGCAGAGGCTCCTCCCATTGTCGCCCAAGACTGGCCGGAAGGACCATCCTGGAGTCTATCTTCATCGTGTATGAGATGGGAGCCGTGTTGAGAGCTGAGCAGGTTTTTAGAGACATCGTTGAGAAGTGATTGCTTGAGAACCTGCATGAAAGAGCATTATTTTAGTACAAATACAGGCATGTATATTGATTGAGTTCGCATGAACATTTAACCCGAAATATGGGAGGAGAGATTGGTCCCACCGGGTGTGCCAGAATCTGTAGGGTGTTTTTCGTCACCCCATTGAGATGGGAATACGCGTGCGCTTGTCAGGCACACTACAGATTCCCCCGGCCTAGGGTAGGCCGGGGTTTATTGATTGTGGGGATCCGAATCTCCGGCAGCCGCGGACTAAGCTGCCGTTAATTACCCCTCGCCTTTGGGGCGAGGGAACCTCCGATTAACGGGTTAAACTGGTCATGCGAACTCAATGTGCAGTGTACGTGTGTTGTGTTTTGAAAGGGGGGTTTTGGATATATCGGGAGCCACGCAGAGTTTTTACGGGGGTCCCGCTACCCGGATAGCGGGCTAGGGGTCAAGGGGGCTAGCAGCCCCCTTGCGGGGTGCGGGGCAGCGCCCCGTTAGAAATTTTTTTTCTAACAGGGACAGTGTCGCGGAGTATGTGTATGTGTACATTTATATACATATGTATATATATACATGTAAATATAAGTAAAGGGGAAAAAGACATCCAAAGGATGCGTGGGGCCAGCGTCTAGAGCGCTGTGCGCTAAGGTGCTGTGCGCTCAGGCGCGCGCGCGCCACGTAGGCAACTTGCGCATGAGCGCTGCGCGCAGGTGCGCCAGCGCACTCACCACGTGTCGGCATGTGGGCGTTTTGCGCAAGAGAGCTGCGCGCAGGTGCACAAGCGAGCGAGCGCCACGTGTCGGCACGCGGGCGCTTTGCGCACTTGCGCAAACGCGCAGGTGCGCAAGCGCGCGCGCGCCACGTGTCGGCACGCGGGCGCTTTGCGCAAGAGCGCTGCGCACAGGTGCGCACTTGCGCGCGCGCGCCACGTGTCGTCACGCGGGCGCTTTGCGCACTTGCGCAAGCGCGCAGGTGTGCAAGCGCGCGCGCCACGTGTCGGCACGCGGGCGCTTTGCGCACTTGCGCAAGCGCGCCACGTGTCGGCACGCGGGCGCTTTGCGCACTTGCGCTGCGCGCCGGAGAGGACAAGAGGCTTTTAGCCTAAAAAGATTTCTCTGAAGAGAGATCAAAAAGGAGTTGGACTCCTGAGTGTTTTTTTCTTCTTTCTTGTGGGTTTAGTGAAAGATGTTCTTCTTCTTCCTCCTCTGTTGGCTGGATCTTGATGATCAAGAGATGTGAGATCTAAAAATCTCTCCTTTCTGAGATCTAATGGTAGATCCAAGTTCCCCTTTGTGGGTTTTGTGGTGAAAGACTTCTTAGTTTTTGAAAAGAAAGAGTAAAACTCTTGATTTAATTCAAAAGAAATTAGAAGGTTTAGAACCTTGGAGAAGGAGTAGGAGGCACAAAGAACCCTAATTTTTGGGGGAATGAAAAGTTGTTTTTTTTATTCATCATCATGTTGCCTTTTATAGGCTTACACATTTACATATAGCCCCTTGGGCTTTTCAAAATGGCTTTTTGCCTATCACATGGCTTATGTGTCATTTGTTTTTGCACATAAGCCATGAGCTTACAAAAATTTGGCTTTATGCCCATTTTGCATACAAAAATCATGCACAAAAATTACATAAAAATTATTTGTTACATGATTTTTGTTGTTGGCATGGAGGAGGCTGGCCGCGGCCTTGACTTGGGCATGGGCCCGCTTGACCTGGGCTTGGGCCCACCTGCCTTGGGGTTGACCTTGACTTTGACTCGGTCAACGGAGGTGTAAATTTTTACCCCAACAGTAACCTAACGAGCACCCGCATACTATCTAAAGTACGACGTACTGACGGCTGTGGGACAGACCGTCTCCCACGCTGAGATGAGAAGCGCATACGCTAGTCTACTCCGGAGTATCGATGCCCTGTCTCGATAGTCCAACGACTAGGGACCTGTATAAGGATGTGCTTATAGATCACCCAGCTCCCACGAGTGTGAGCGCCATCACAACGCTGGTAATCAAGCAAAGATCCTAAGGGCTCTACTAATATGTATATCAGCGATATGCTAAAAGAAACACATGCACAAATTAAAGCAGAGACAATCCAAGTAGCATAATACCATTTCGAGCAAGATTGTATATACAACTGTGAATATCCCAAGCTTCCATCAAGTAATATACAAGCTAGTATGATACAGTAATGGCCTCTAGGGCATATACACTAACAATATCTACGGGGGAAGTCGGGTAGATGGCGTATAGCACCGCCACAAAGTTTTGGTGGAAACCGATTTGTAGCATATGGTTAACAAAACCTAGAGTAGCAAACTAGGGTTAGTATTAAAAGATAGCTATAGAAACCATATTAGAAACTAAGGATAGTTAGAAGTGATACGATACGACTAGTATGTGATGACGGAACTTGAGAATGATATTAGACGATATTGCCGTTTAGGGTACTATAGGACTAGATAGTCGACGTAGGTGTGTCATCCGAACCATACTTATTTCCAAACTGAAGAATCGTATGCATCTTTTAAACAGATACCTTGAGGGATGTTACGGATTTTCAAATGATATCTTTTCTTTAAAAACACCGTAGCCCCTACTTTCAAAACTACGATTCGTATCTTTCAAAAACGGTTTGTATGGTTCGGGTGTGTAGATTAGATTAGTATTCGTATAGTAAAGGTAGAATGTATATATATAACATTTGACTCGATGTGAAATATAAATGTGATGAAAAGAATTGTACAATGCGATATGATGAATTTGGTGATATGTTGGTATACGGATGCGAGTCGATTGAGATGATTGATTGCCGGTCCCCCTGATATGAGATTTTTATGGATGAGACCTGGGACATAGGTATATAAATATATAAATAGAATGTCGTGAATCATGTGTGATATGTCGTACGAGACGTTAGGTCCGTACCTCTCATTGTTGTAAAGGTTGATAGGATCTCTAATGTTTTAAATGCCGTCGTACGATGATTTTCCGTGCGAGATGAGTTTGACTTGATGACTGATCCATACCCTTGACTAGAGGATGTCGTACGATGGATTGTACCGTACGCAATGTGGTGTGGCTAGATGCCGATTGTTAGATTCACCGACTCGGTCATGTTAGATACGTATACCCGTCAGCATTTGTACATGATTTACCTTATGCTGCCTTCATATTATTCGCCTTGCATTACTTATACCTGTGATAGTACACCTGCACCATTATCGATGATGCGTATGTTACACGTATACAGATTGTAGGCTCACACAATTTATCATCGATAATTGCCATGTCACTACATAGTAGGATTGCTGCATCATGATATGACTCTTCGCATAACATAATTGCGTGTATACCACTTGTACACTCATATTGGCGCACATACATAATGTACACTCATGCTTGTGTATATACCACTTGTACATCTATATTGGCGCACATACATATTGTACACTCATGCTTGCGTGTATACCACTTGTATACCTATATTGGCGCACATACATATTGTACACTCATGCTTGCGTGTATACCACTTGTACACCCATATTGGCGCACATACATATTGTATACTCATGCTTGCGTGTATACCACTTGTACACCCATATTGGCGCACATACATATTGTACACTCATGCTTGCGTATATATATATTTGTATATCCATATTGGTGCACAATTACATTGGTACATCCATACTTGCGCACATATGCATTTGTATATCCATATTGGTGCACACATACATTGGTATATCCATACTTGCGCATATACACATTGCATACCTATATTGGTGCATATACACATTGGTACCTCTATACTTACGCATATACATATTGTACCTACATTGATAACTGGTTTTATTGGGAAATTGGGAACCGCAAGTTATATTTTAAAAAGTGGAATCATTTAAAAGAGCGGTTTTCCCTTAATATGTCATATCACTATTCCATATTGCATGATATATGGATATGCTTACATTTCTATTATATGTCGCATATATCATGCTTTATGATTTTACGCATTGAGATATGTTATTTTCATGAGATTTCTGGATTTGAGAACCGTGGACATTTTAAAAGAGATTATGTGTTGTTTTAAAAACCCGGTTTCTCTTAATATGATATTTCAGTACGTCCACCATGCGTTTTCTCGGTTCTGAGACATGTGACATGTGAAACCCGATTCGAGGAGTTGGATGAGGCCGATTGCGGGTACATGGTGGACCCGGTATGGTACCCCGGGGCGAGAACGGATCTGCTGTGCAGTAGATGGTGAGCCTGGCAGAGAGACTACTACCTACCGGTGATTGGTTGGACCCGGCGGATATCCGGAGGATACCGACCGGAGTCGAGAGATGAGTTGGGCTGATCCGGACTGACGGAGCCCGAGATATGAGGATTTACGTTTCGATGCTGGACACGGATTTCATGATGTTTTTGAGTGTCGATGCTGGACACTCAGGTTCCATGATTTTGATGTGTCGCGAGGGACACCGTTGATTTATATCCTCATACTTACATGCATACATACATTGATTATATGGTTGGACGAGATCCACATGCATACATACATTGATTATATGCTTGGACGAGATCCACATGTATACATACATTGATTATATGGTTGGACGAGATCCACATGCATACAGACATTGGTTATATTGTTGGATTATACCCGCATACATATAGGTATTGATTATATTGTTGGCACATATGATGACCCGGTCACCCTAGATATCATAGTATTATCTTTATGATATAGTTGACCTAGGAGTCGTTGTTTATTCGATTTCTACTTGTAGATATTTTTCTACTCACGAGTTGGCAACTCACCCCCGTTGTGCCACAGTTCTTGTAGGTTGACCGCATGGATCCGTAGCGGCATCGCTGGCACATAGCTTCATTTGGGTGTTTTGCATTGGTAGGTGGGGCATTTGTATCATATCCACTCTTGTATTTATATTTCAGATTGTATCTAGTCAACTCCATCAATCAAAATTAGTAAATTGTATAAGTAATGAGACATAGTGAGATTGTGATTGGGTGACTTAGAGTGAGGGGTATTCCGCTACTTGTGGTTTTGATGTCTTGCTTATTTCTTTATCTTTTGTGGTGAACTTCGCCGTTGGGCGTCGTATACTTATACTTATACTGTCTTGTGTGGTTGTGATCCGCCGGTTGGCGAAGAGATAGCTCCCGCTTGGGGATGCCTTTTATACTATCTCTATGTATTTGTGGTTTTGGATCAAAATATACAAAGGAGGTGCTGCCTAAATTTTTAAAAGACGAAACACGTTTTCAAACTAGCAATTTCACTTGCATTTTCATGTTCCTTTTCTATGCATTAAGAAAACTTGATTTCATTATACCTTTATTTCAAAATTTCACCTCCTTTATTTTCTTTAAAAGGTTTAGATTTATGGGTTTCAGCTTACTTGAATTACGTTACACCTTTAGACGTCGCGTGATTTAAGTGCTGGTCACGAGCTAATATTTTGGGTCGTGACACTAATATTAGTTAATGTAATGTAATATATCAAATATATAATTATACATTAAATTATTAAATCAACACTTGATTTAATAATCCGGCTATATCACATATAACCGACTAATATCATATGAATTAACTTATCGAATCAACACTTGATCCGATAACCCGACTATATCATATATAACTGACCGATATCTCATATCGCGAGAATAGAATACGGCATCTCATATCGTATCAATCTCGGTCCCGCACATATCACATATGTGCTCCTACTCCATTTCGCTTGAGCCAGGAAACCCTGTATAGGACTCTAAAGACTCGTCAATACGCCGGCAGTAGGTGATGATCATATCAAACACCCACAAGCCGCAAGCGGTCTGCTAAACGTAACGTCCACCCGGGTATTGAGCGATCAGAAAATCAACAAGCAAGCCTGCTCACACTCCTACGAATCCAATCAGTAACACTACCGTACAGTCCGGTCTCTTCATCTGATATCTTGCATATCTCGTCTAGGGGTGGAAAACGTCAGATCCCAGTAACTCGATAAGTCGTGTCGATATGAGGCTCATAACGGGTCGAGAAACTACTGATAACACTTACCAGTATATCTCTGAAGCAGTCTTGGCCAAGGACTTCCTGTTATAGCCAATCGAGCAGAGCGCAACATCAACTCCCAATACCGGGAGAGACGAAACCCCTCCTATCGTTCATTGCCTCCATGTGACTCGGGACTGTACCCAAAAGCCACCGTTTTGCACGTTCTCTTGAATGTGGTAAGGTGGAAATCAAATCACAGTGGGAATCACACAAGACTCTATGACGATCTCGGGTCTACAGACTAACCTGTACCAGTGTCACCAGAGAACTGCCATCTGACGTTAGGTATAATACCATCAGGGAGTCCTCGGCGAGTCCGTTCAGTGTACCTAGTCTCCACTGAGAACCCGTATACTGTCTCTGATGTCAAACACCAATGGATATGGGATCATCCATCGCCCATCTACATGAGTCGAGAAGCTATACGCTAGTCTACTCTGGTATATCGATGCCCTGTCTCGATAGACCAACGACTAAGAACATTTGAAGGATGTACTTAGCGACTACACTGTCCCAATAGTATGGTCTGCATCATATCCTGATAGTCAAGTACTCATCCTAAGGGCTTTATCAACATGTAACATAGAGACAATCAGTGTACATGTTAAGATAAAGAGCAACCAGATAGTATACTATCATGTCGAGCAAGAAAGTCCTCCATATATATGTCCAAGCATCCACTACAATATATATCATATGTACAGTAATGGCCTCTAGGGCATACATATCACTAACAGTGGCAAGCTTACAAAAGGTGTTGGAGGGGGGTTTGGGGGTCTTGAGGTGATGGGCCTGGAAAGGAGGTGGAGCGGGTGGGATAGGAGGGGTGAAGAAGAAGAGGAGAAAGAAGATGAACATGGCGGCAGCGGAGGCGGTGACGATGATTGGTCTGCAGAGGGAATAGGAGGGGATGGGATCGAGGGTGGTGGCGTCGGCGTCAGAGCCATTGCCGGTGATGATGGCTGAGGGGAGGAAGAAAGAAAAGAGTGGAGTTTTTATTTATTTATGTAGTTTATTTTATTGAAATTAAGGTTTGGGTTAAAGAGGGGTATTTTGGGGGTTTTATAATTTTTGCTGACGATGCACCATTATATTTGGTAGTTCTTTTATCATTCCAAAGGTAACGTGAGTACTGTGATTTTGGCCCAAACCTATTGGGAGTTTTCAGTAAATAAGCCATATATATATTGGAGGAAAGATGCCATAAGGGAGAATTTCCTTCTATGACGTCAAAAAATTACACCCTCCACAACACTTTTGACGATCGGCATTCATCATCATCATCATCTCATCTAAGATGTGGATACATCAAATTTTATGTGAATCTACCACTTTTTTACCGTTAATTTAGTGGGTGAAAAATTACCGATTTACCGCAATAAAACTTTTTACATTGCTAATTCAATGGTGAAATAATGGTAGAATCACATGAAATTTGGTGTATCCACATCTTAGATGATAAAGATGATGATGATGGGTGCCGATTGTCGAATAAAATAGAGAAAATAAATTTTTGACGTCATTTAACGAAAAAGCCTCCTAAGGCCTCCTTACTTCATTACTCTCTCTCCCTCTTTATATATATATATATAAGAATAATGTAGGAAAGAGACCGTATGAGGGAATTTTCTTCTATGGCGTCGAAAAAATTCACCCTCCACCATTTTTTCCAACGATCGGCACCCATCATCTTCGTCTTTATTATCTAAGATGTAGATACACCAAATTTCATGTGATTCTACCGCTTTTTCACCATTGATTTCATGGGTGCAAAATTAACGTTTTACCGACAATAAAACTTTTTACATTGCTTATTCAACGGTGAAAAAGTGATAGAATCACATGAAATTTGGTATATCCACATCTTATATGATAAGGATGAAAATGATGTGTGCCGATCGTCGGATAAAATCGTGATGTATTTTTTTATGCCATGGGAGAAAATTCCCTCCTATGGTACCTTGTTCCTCTATTATTATTATTATTATTATTATTATTATTATTGTGTGTGTGTGTGGAGTATATGTGTGTGTGTGTGTGGAGGAAAGGTGACATAGGAGAAAAATTTCTTCCATAACGTCAAAAAAATACACATTTCATGATTTTTTCGATGATCGGCATCCATCACCTCAATTTTTATCAATTAAGATGTAGATACACTAAATTTCATGTGATTTTACTACTTTTCCACCGTTGACTTAATCGGTGCAAAATTAACGGTTTACCGAAAATTGAACTTTTTTAGATTGCTAATTCAACGATGAAAATGGTAGAATCACTTGAACTTTAGTTATCCACATCTTATAAGATAAAGATGGAGATGATGGATGTGAATTGTCGAAAAAATGGTGGATGTTGTATTTTTCGATGTCATAAGAGGAAATTCCCTACTATGGCCTCTCTCTCTCTTTCTCTTTCTCTCTCTCTACACACACTGTTGGGGTTTGCTTAACACTCTCAGTAGGTTTTAACAAGTATCAAGTATGCAACTTTAAAAATCTAAGGTGCTACCCAACCCGAACCTAGAATCGAACTAGAGGATTAGGCGTAAAGCTAACAAGTATCACATACAAGTACGTGTCTGACACTAAGAGAAAAAGAACTACAACCTTTGTAGACCTCTCCTTCTCTTCAAAAGCTCCGTGTAGATGTCCTTGTGTAACATTTCAGAAAAATATAATATTATTTTTGGGGATTTTTTTATAATTAAATAATATTATATTGAATATTTTAATATTATGGTATAATTAAATACCGATAAATTTGGGGAAAATTTGGAAAATTACAGAAATTTCCGAAATGAGGGTGCTTTATTGGATTTAAGCAAATTATGAAATTTTATGATTTATTATACACTAATTTAATGCTAATCGTGATTAAATATCGCTAATCGGGCATCAAGCGTGTTTTGTGCACATGACATGCACGTCTTTTTTTCACACTTGTTACATTTTTCTTTCATGCTTCTTTCTTTTTATCATGCATGGTTCTCAATTTTAAAGAGAAGAGAAAGATAAAGAAAATAAAAAAAAAAGATAAGGGATTAGAATATTAGGCATGGGCAAGAGAGAGAGAGGGTGAGAGGTCAAACCTTGGGCCATTCTTTTCATCCCTTCACTCTTTTCTCATCATTCTCACCTCTTCTTTCTCCCATGGCTGCCTCATCTCTCCCACCTCCTCCAAACCCTCTAAACATCATCAAAACAACCCCAAAACATCATCTCCACTTCACAAAATACATGCACAGGCTCACTAGCTACACTTTGGACAAAGAAAAATCGGATTTGGGGCAACTCAAGAAAATTATTGAGTTGCCAAATGAGATACTTTCATTGACATTAGCTTTGTATTTCATTCACTTTAGTATCCATATGTGTTTAGCTGTGATTTAGTGTGGTTTAGTGAACATTGAAAATTCCTAGTTAGGGTTGTGATGAAATCTTGAGTAGTGAAGGGTAATTGAGATTAGTGGAGACTATACAACTCCTGTTGTGAAGATTTAGTGGACTGAACCTGAGACTTAAACCCTAGTTTACGAACTTAGAAAACCCGATATTGGAGAATTGTGGATTCTGTGAGGGTATAATGAAATCTGCTAACACCCGGGTGACCTGAAAATATTTTAGCAAACATAGAGAGTCATGCAGGCAACCTGGAGTGTACCCTAGAGACCGAGCCCGTAACACCCTACTGAGGCCGCAAATAAAAGCTTTCTGGCCGCAAATTGCGGCCAGATCAGGAGATTTGGGGGTGGTGTTTGTTCTGTAGCTCTATGTCCTTTAAACTAGACCCTTGACATATGAAAATTGGCTAATTTCACCTAGGGTAAAATCTGGGACTAAATTCATGAGTTGCTGTTTTGATTCAGGGTTATATTTTTCATATTTTGGATTCTAGATTTTGTATTGTGTTTTACCTCGATCACTTGACGTTTGTACGACGATATCGAGAGTTGTTTGGTGGTTTGAAAGGCGTAGTCCGTAGGTTCTAACCTATAGGCTTTTAGCGTGTCGTTTTGGTTTTGAATTGGGTTTTAATGCGGCACGATACGTTATGATGTGTAGGTACCCCCACGAGGACTTCGAGACGACAAGCAAGCGCATGACGACGTCAGCAACGGCAAGCGAAGAGCAAGGTGAGTAGATTATATCTATGGGGGAAGTCGGGTGGATGGCGTATAGCACTCCCGCAGTTCGTAGTATAGTGTATGGTATATGTTATATGGATATATTCATATGTTATTGTGGAATTAGGATTATCTATATAGACTTTAGGAGTCATGGATAGATTTAGTGTGCTTGGATGATAGTGTCGTTAGTTAGTTTAGTCGCAAACCCTAGAATGAGGTTTACACCCGCACGCACACACATGCATACTTTGTTTTACTTGTGCGTGTATGGGGATATGTATATATATATACACACATAGGTATGAGACTATGTATATATACATACGTATACCTCCACATGGATGATGAGGATTGTATATGGTATTTTGGAGATAAGTCGATGAGATTGGGTATGATGCTATGACATCGGTGATATGTTTTGATTCGTATTATGAGATACGACTTGTGATTTTAGCGGGCCTTTAGGCGTCTATTTTCATACACGCATATATATGCAGATGGTATCAGTTTGTACTAGACTTAGATCAGTACCCCCAGTTCATGAGATATGATGATAGGGATACCAGATAAATGATGAGATAAATGTGATATTTGACCCATACCCAGATTGGGATGTCGTACGATGGATTTACCGTACAAGCTTTATATTGATGATAGATCCGCACTCTTGACTCGAGGATATCATGTTATATATATTGTATCGTATGTGATACTGTTGAGGCAGGATCACCGACTATTACATTTATATGTATCGACTCGGATTTAAGTGGTTCCTTACCTTTCGATTAGTCCTGTAGTTACTTATAGATGTTAGACAAAACTCGAGTCATACCTATTTCAAAACTAACGAATCGTGAGTATTTTAAAGATAGGCCAAGAGATTCTACGAATATTTTCAAAAGACGTATCTTTTCTTAAAAACACTGTAGCCCTTATTTTTCTAAATACCACGATTCGTGTTATTTCAAATGGCAAAACTGTATAACATATATATATTGATGTAGATTCTTCACTGTTGCGTTTATTATTCATTTTCTGCATATTCTTGCTATTCGCATCGCACTGCATGTTTAAATGTGTTTATTGTTATATTAAACCCATGTTGTCAGGACACCAGCACTATTATCGATGATGCGTATATTCCACGTACACTTGCTTGCCGGCTCACACACTTTATCATCGATAATTGCCATGTCACTACACAGTAGGATTGTTGCATCAGGATATGACTCCTTGCAAGACATACTTGTGTACATACATATTGTACACCCATACTTGTGTTGGAGATAGTGCCCTCATAGTCAATTATTAGATCACAGGCACGTGATTGCAATGATTGAGGGAGGACCTATCCCAGTAGGACAGTCTTACTCAAGATGATAGTATGCTATCTAGTTTATCTTTATCATCGTGTACTACTTTAGATGACCTTACAGGTCGCTATTGCACGTTGATAGAGCCCCTAGGATTCTTGCTTGACAGCCTGCAGTATGAGGGCGATCATATACGTGGGAGCTATGGTCTATAAGCACATCCTTAAACGGTCCCTAGTCGTGGGAGTTTCGAGACAGGGCATCTATACTCCAGAGTAGACTAGTGTATACAGTCGAGACCCCGACGAGGGACGGTGGCCGTGTAAGTCCATGCTACCTCTCCCGGTACTTTCGGGAATGCGGAATTTGGTAAAAAACGATTTTCTTAAAGATGGTAACATGGACCTAAAACCCGGATCTTGGTTAAACATCTATCTAACATCCTAACTATGAGTTTTAGCTACTCGGTTAGGGGGTTATACCTTGCTTGTCTTGAACTCCTTCATCTTCAAAGCTCCGATGGTGGTCCGATGGCTTCTTCTCGTCGTCTCCGTACGCCGAAGATTGATCCACCTGAAAGCTCCAACCTTTAGCTCCTTCTTCGTTCTTTGAAGAAACTAGTTCACTTGGTTTGCTAAACCTAGTGAACTAGAATGAGTAGAGAAGAAATAGAATGGGATTTTATCTATGGTTCTTGATTCTCAACTCATGAGACAAGAGAACCATAGATCAAGAGAGGGAGCAAGAGGTTGAGGGTGAGAGCAAGAGGAGAGCTCAAGAACAAGAGAGAGAATGAGCAAGAAAGAATGAGCAAGTATTTTGTCTCTC
The DNA here is from genome assembly GCA_030015575.1 of Agapanthus africanus. NCBI lineage: Eukaryota > Viridiplantae > Streptophyta > Magnoliopsida > Asparagales > Amaryllidaceae > Agapanthus > Agapanthus africanus. The sequence goes on along the minus strand of CM057343.1, from coordinate 372,646,416 downwards.
ACCCTCTCATAATCCAAAGCAATGATAACTCATCATATTAACAAAAGTCTTATGTGATGGTTAGAAGCAACCACAACCATATCATTTCATGCACTCATTTTACACAAATGAGCAAGTAAACAAAAGTCTTTGCCATGAAATGATGGCTATGGTTATCATGATGGTCAACTAGTCAAGCCTAGTCAACCGGTCAACAAGTCAACAAAAGTCAACAAGTCAACAAAGTCAACAAGTCAACAAAAGTCAACAAGTCAACAACCATATCACCATAATACTTAATTAATATAATAGTTAATCACATATCATATTCTCATTAGGGTTGAGCATAAAGTCAAATAGTCAACGGTCAACTGTCAACAACCCTAATGAGAATCCGCTGCCTCTGCCTCCCTGTCAACTGTGCATACACACCCGCATCCGCGTTCCGAGGAACACGAATGCAAACTGGATAAATCCAATCCCATAAGGTACACTAGGATCTGGCTTAAACCAAAGCCCGCTAGTGTAAACTGTCCGGACACTGTACGTGCACAAGTGCACGGATGTGACCGAACCCTGTCGCAAAACCATGCGACCTGTCGCAATACCATGCGACCTCTACTCTTTTGCCTAAAGGCGAAAAGCTTTCTGTGTGGGACTCTAAAGACTCGACACTACGCTGGCAGTGGGTTTAACCACAGACCGCAAGCGGCACTAGCTGTGCGTAACGGTCCCCAGGTAATGCCGACAAGAAGACCGACGAGGCGAAAACCCATCTGAACTCCTACTGAGCCTGAGTGTGACATTCTCCGTACAGTCTGGTCTGTTCGTCTGATACATCGCATGGCGGGCCTAGGGGGCGGTAAACGTCAGTCCCCCAATAGCGGTACAAGTCGTGCCGGAGCGAAGCCCAAAACACCCTGAGATAACACTGGAAACCTACCAGTATATCTCGTTTGCCCTGGCCAGGGACTACTCGTGTAATGGCTCTCCTAGACACAGCGCGATGTCAACCCCCAATACCGGGAGAGACGAATCCTGTCTAACCGTCACTGCCTCCAAGTGCTTCGGGACTGCACCCAACCACTACCTGTTTGCACGACTCCTTTGAGCTGTGGTAGGGTAGTAATCAAAGTACAGTGGGAACACACTTGAGGCGAAGTGACAGTGTCAAGTCAGCGGACTAAGCTGTACTCATGTCACCTGGGAACTGATAACTGACGATAGGTATAATACCAACTAGTCAGTTCCCGACGAGTCCTGTCCAGTGTACCCGTAACCTAACGAGCACCCGCATACTATCTCAAGTACGACGTACTGACGGCTGTGGGACAGACCGTCTCCCACACTGGGATGAGAAGCGCATGCGCTGGTCTACTCCGGAGTATCGATGCCCTGTCTCGATAGTCCTGCGACCAGGGACCTACATAAGGATGTGCTTATAGATTACCCAGCCCCACTAGTGTGACGGCCATCACATCGCTGGTAATCAAGCAAAGATCCTAAGGGCTCTACTAATGTGTATAGGCGATATACAAAAATAAACACATGTACACATTGAAGTAGAAACAAACCAAGTAGCATACTACTATTTTGAGCAAGATTGTATATACAAGGTGAATATCCCAAGCATCCATTAAGTAATATACAAACTAGTATGATACAGTAATGGCCTCTAGGGCATATACACTAACAATCTCCCACTTGCACTAAGGCCATGTACTGGCGTATCGAAGACCTATCATCTCGATCAGCCGCTCGAACTGAGTCTGGGGCAGGGCCTTGGTGAATGGATCAACAGTGTTATCTTCTGAAGCGACTCTCCGAACCTCGATCTCCTGGCGATCTACGATCTCCCTGATCAGGTGATACCGCCTCAAGATGTGCCTGGATCTCTGATGGGACCTGGGTTCCTTCGCTAAAGCTATAGCCCCATTGTTGTCGCAATACAGAGGTATTGGATCAACAATGGACGGAACCACCTGAAGTTCTTTCAAGAACTTCCTCATCCAGACAGCTTCTTTTGCGGCATCAGATGCAGCGATGTATTCCGCTTCCATCGTCGAGTCTGCAACGGTTTCTTGTTTGGAACTCTTCCAACACACCGCCCCCCCATTGAGGGTAAAGACAAAACCCGACATGGACTTAGAATCATCCTTGTCACTCTGGAAGCTGGAGTCAGCAAAGGCCTCGATCTGGAGGTCTTTTCCGCCATACACCAAGAACATCTCCTTAGTCCTTCTCAAGTACTTGAGAATGTTCTTTACCGCTATCCAGTGTTTCTCCCCAGGGTTTGACTGATACCGGCTTACCACACTCAGTGCATAAGCTACATCCGGTCTGGTACACAACATCGCATACATTATAGAGCCTACCGCAGAAGCGTAGGGTATAATAGACATGCGATCCCTCTCCAAATCATTCTTGGGAGACATCTCTTTAGAGAGGGTGATCCCGTGACAAGCCGGTAGGTTACCGCGTTTGGAATCTTCCATACTGAATCTCTTCAGTATGGTGTCGATGTACCTGGACTGTGAAAGTCCTAATATCCTCTTGGATCTGTCACGGTAGATCCGGATACCCAGAATGTACGAGGCATCACCCAGGTCTTTCATGGAGAACCTGTGTGACAAGAACCCCTTGACAGATTGTAGCATAGGAATGTCATTTCCTATTAAGAGAATGTCATCCATGTATAAAACGAGGAATACTACAGTTCTCGCTACAAATCTACTATAGATACATGGTTCATCTGGATTTTTGATAAAGCCAAATTCTTTGACCGTCTCATCAAAGCAGATGTTCCAACTCCGCGATGCCTGCTTTAGTCCATAGATGGACTTAAGCAACTTGCACACCTTTCCGCTGCTCCCACTCTGAATGAAACCCTCTGGCTGGTCCATATAGACACACTCCTCTAAATTTCCATTTAGAAAAGCTGTCTTTACGTCCATTTGCCAGATTTCATAATCGTGGAAGGCAGCAATGGCAAGAAGGATCCGAATGGATTTCAGCATGGCTACTGGAGAAAAGGTTTCGTCGTAGTCCAAGCCAGGTCTTTGACGAAAACCCTTTGCTACCAGCCTAGCTTTATAGGTCTCAACCTGTCCATCTACACCAATCTTCCTTTTGAAGATCCACTTGCATCCTACGGGTTTTACCCCGTCTGGAGCAATGTCCAACGTCCATACCTTGTTGGTGTACATGGACTCCATTTCGGTCCGCATTGCATCCAGCCATTTCACTGAGTCAACGCTCTGAACGGCCTGCTGGAAGCTAGTAGGCTCATCATAATCTATGATGCAATCCTCTCTATCCCCATCTACGAGAAAACCGTAGTATCTCTCGGGCGGATGAGTCTGCCTACTACTCCTGCGGAGCGGCGTAGGAATGTCCTGTTCTTCCGAACCCTCTGGTTCCACTAAACTTTCAGTAATAGTCCGTGGTTCTGGAATTTCTTCCAGTTCTACTGCGCTCCCACTTATTTCTTTTTCTATGAACTGGTGTTCTAGAAAGTGGGCATGACGAGAAACAAGAACTTTTTGTTCCTCTTCACAGTAGAAGAAATATCCCTTGGAATTCTTTGGATATCCCACAAACTTGCACAGTACTGAGCGTGCCTCGAGCTTGTCCGCATGCTGCTTTTTGACAAAAGCTGGACTTCCCCATATCTTAATGTGATTAAGATGGGGTCTCTTCCCACACCACATCTCAAATGGCGTAGTAGGCACAGTCTTAGTGGGAACACGGTTCAAAAGGTATGCGGCTGATTCTAGCGCATATCCCAAGAATGATCGCGGTAACTCAGCGTTACTCATCATGGACCGCACCATATCCAATAGGGTGCGGTTCCGTCTCTCCGATACACCGTTATGTTGCGGGGTGTATGGAGGAGTAAGCTGAGAGAGAATTCCATTCTCTTTTAAATAGTCCAGGAACTCGGCACTTAAGTATTCTCCACCTCGATCCGATCTTAGAATCTTAATACTTTTGCCGGTCTGTTTCTCCACTTCATTCTTATACTCCTGGAATTTTCCAAAGGCCTCGGACTTATGTTTCATTAAGAAGACATAACCGTACCTTGAGAAGTCATCCGTAAAAGTAATGAAGTAAGAATGTCCACTTCGGGCATGTGTAGACATTGGACCGCACACGTCACTGTGTACGAGTCCTAAGAGCTCGCTCGCTCTTACTCCATGTCCAGTAAACGGAGTCTTTGTCATCTTTCCTTTGAGACAGGATTGACAAGTGGCATACGACTGATATTCGAACGCATTCAAATACCCTTCTGTATGTAACTTCGTCAACCTTCTCTCATTGATGTGACCCAATCTACAATGCCATAAGAAAGTCTGATTTATTTCTGGAGACTTTCTTTTGTGTGTATTCTGGACATTAAAAATCTGTGGTTGGTTTAACACGTATATACCATTACTCAAAGTACCTGACCCAATCAAAACTTGATTAAGGTGAATGTTTACAACATTGCTTACAAACGCAAATTCATAACCTTCTTTAAAAACTAAAGATACAGAAATGATATTACAAGTTGCGTTGGGTACAAAAAAGCAATTACGCAAAACCAAAACATGTCCATCTGACATTCCCAGGTGATAGTCCCCCACGGCTTTAGCATCCATGGTAGCTCCGTTCGCAACTCTGAGGGTCATATCACCTGCCTTCAAAACCCTACGGTTTCTCAATGCCTGCAAAGAATTACAGATATGAGATCCTGATCCGGTATCCAATACCCAGGAAGTAGAGTTTATTGAAAGACAGTTTTCAATAACATACACACCTGAAGCTGAAGCTGCAACCTGCTTCAATTCCTGTGTTCTGGCCTTCCAGGCCCTGCAATCATTCTTCCAGTGTCCTCTCTTATGACAATAGAAGCATTCTTCCTTATCCACAAGCTTCCCCGCTATCTTTGTTGCTTTACCTTTTCCCTTCGTATCCACTTTACTAACACCGCCCCTTGGTTTGGCGGGGGCCTTCTTCTTCTTTCCCTTGGCTTTCGCCTTGGACCTAGAAGAAGATGATCCTCCTACAAACAAAGTGGATGTTTCCCTACCTTTCTGTAGGGTGCCCTCTGCGCTCCTCAGCATGTTGAGGAGCTCTGATAGTTCAACCTCTTTTTCTTGTAGGTTGAAGTTCAGTATAAACTGGGCGTAAGTGGAAGGAATGGACTGGAGAACTATATCCGTATATAGCTCACTCTCCAATGTGATCCCTAGGTCAGCGAGCTCCTCAATGTAGCCGATCATCTTTAGCACGTGCTCGGCTACTGATGATCCGACGGCCATTCTTGTCGAAAATAACTTTTTCGACGCTTCGTATCTTGCGATACGTGATTGCTCTCCATACAGTTCTTTTGTATGGAGCAATATGGACTCCATGTCCATATTCTCATGCCTCCTCTGATGTTCGTTGTCCATCGAGGCAAGCAGGAGGCATTTGGCCTTCGCGCTATCAATCTCCCAAGTCTTACGGATTTCCTTATCCGCGACGCTGGAAGTTGGACCAGGGACAGGGGGAGCTTTGGTGGTAAGAAGATACCCCAGCTTGTCATAAGTGATTGCTATCTTGACATTCCTGAGCCAATCTTTGTAGTTTGGCCCTGTCAGTTTGTTTTTATCTAGGAGTAACTTAAGTCCAGTCATGTTGATTGGTCGCTGCAATTAGGAGAGAGAAGAAGAAACACTCAGCATGATGCTCTTGCAAGTTTAGAGTGGTTTTTAGTTTGTCTAAACAGGATGGCTCCCACTGTTTCTCGAATCCCTCCTCAAACCATAAAGGAAGAATTAGTCAGGATCAATCCCACCGTACAATACTTGCTTAACCGTTCAGCCAGGCCGGTGTCGGTACTTCGAGGGAGGTTTTCCAACGCTTTCGCCAAGTTCCTTAATTAAAGAACCTCTTTTCCCTGGGGGCGTAGCCCCGCTAACACCTTTCTAGGCACCTACTAGGTTTATAGCATTGATCGTTAAGTGAGAAATTTCCCGAGGAGTAGCATATACTCACAGTAGGATCAGGATCCAAATATCATTGCGTGACGAAACTGAAGGAATCCTACCAGAATCATCACACTCCAAATGGTATGCAAATCTAGCAAGTTTCAGTACTTATGAAACTCCCGATGTGGATTTTTGCCCCATGCTCTTATGACCTTGACTTTGGCCAAAATATCATAAGTCACATGTCAAGTTCTACCCGTCATTATCCAGGTTAATTTGGATCCATCCGTACCTACCCTTGACTTTGGCCAAAATGGCAGTACGGCTGTCCCAAACCAACGCATCTATCTATGCTACACATGAACACCCAATAGCTACCAATCACTGTGCCTTGACTTTGGCCAACATACACAGCTTGAATACTATTGACTATTCATGCGAAACGACGGAGGGCTACGGATGGTTTTGGCAAAACCGTGAACGTAGTGAACTTGATTTGGTCGATGGAACGAGATAGCTTTTAAAAGGAGTGGCTCAAGCTCCGCATTTAAAAGTTGTTTTTTGAAAAGAACCGAGTGGTTTTTCGAAAGTGTTCCAACGACTTTAACTTGGTTTATTATCTTGCATTAGTTCTTTTAATGCGTGATATTCTTGCATTAGTTCTTTTAATGCGTCCCATCATTTAATCCTACCATTGCAGAAAACAACCAAAATATGACGTACGCTTATGCCATTCGCATTCGCCACGGGGCCCCGTCATTACCCATTAGGTTACTTAACTAACGACAGAGCGGGGGCTGGGCTAGCGCGTCTGTAAAACATAAGCAACGCCTAAATAATATCATATATAGATATACTGCAATGATAAACATTTCAGATCACAGATAAATACATTGGATATACTAGCAATCTGTAATTTGTACGAGCCTGTAACAAAAACAGATAACACGGTCGCGGTGAATAGCCAATACCCCACCCAAGACCCCTACGGGTGCGGCAAACTACCCACCAAGTACCCGAAGCGTAGTAACCTCCCTCATCTCCATGAGTAGGCCACTCGACACTTCGGCATACCCGGTAGTTTGTGCACCCCCTCCATGGGTCTATCCTAGGAGCAAAAACAGTAAAAAGAAATTATACAATGACGGCTACAACCCCGACCCGGTTGTGCGGCCATACAAATAATTATTACATCAATTTACAAATTTACATGAATTGCAAGAAAAGAAAACTCTCGTCTCACAACCCCCGGCTATTCACCCGCGACAATCCAACATATTTATATACACATTCCAGCACATTACAGATCACAGATTTGTACAACCCCCACTAATCGACATATAGCGATTAGTAGACGTTCAATACAAATATCACATTACAGAAAAACCCGTTAGCTCAAGTCTTTTAGAAGTTCGATCAAAAATACGGATTTTCGGGACCCCAAAATAAAATTTTCGTTCTGGAAAATCTGGGTTGAAAATATATATACTAAAAATCCCAAAATACCCCAATTAGCAAACTGCAAAAAATAAAACCCATGACCGAGTCAACTCGGCCGCGGTTCCGCGGCGGGAGCGTGCTCCCGACGCGGAACCGCGGCGCTTTGATCGAGTCATGGGCCCAAATTTTTGCAGTTCCTTTAAAAAAGCCTGAGTCGATTTTTGGTGTATATTAAAAAGGTTTTCCAGCACTTTTAAAATCGACAGAAAGTTTAAAATTCCGGGGTTCGTTTCGGGACTTTTTCGTTGATCGATCTTCTAGTTACTTGCTAACATGTTAGATAGAGTTTAACTAGGCTCTGATACCACTGTAAGTCCATGCTACCTCTCCCGGTACTTTCGGGAATGCGGAATTTGGTAAAAAACGATTTTCTTAAAGATGGTAACATGGACCTAAAACCCGGATCTTGGTTAAACATCTATCTAACATCCTAACTATGAGTTTTAGCTACTCGGTTAGGGGGTTATACCTTGCTTGTCTTGAACTCCTTCGTCTTCAAAGCTCCGATGGTGGTCCGATGGCTTCTTCTCGTCGTCTCCATACGCCGAAGATTGATCCACCTGAAAGCTCCAACCTTTAGCTCCTTCTTCGTTCTTTGAAGAAACTAGTTCACTTGGTTTGCTAAACCTAGTGAACTAGAATGAGTAGAGAAGAAATAGAATGGGATTTTATCTATGGTTCTTGATTCTCAACTCATGAGACAAGAGAACCATAGATCAAGAGAGGGAGCAAGAGGTTGAGGGTGAGAGCAAGAGGAGAGCTCAAGAACAAGAGAGAGAATGAGCAAGAAAGAATGAGCAAGTATTTTGTCTCTCACCCTCTCATAATCCAAAGCAATGATAACTCATCATATTAACAAAAGTCTTATGTGATGGTTAGAAGCAACCACAACCATATCATTTCATGCACTCATTTTACACAAATGAGCAAGTAAACAAAAGTCTTTGCCATGAAATGATGGCTATGGTTATCATGATGGTCAACTAGTCAAGCCTAGTCAACCGGTCAACAAGTCAACAAAAGTCAACAAGTCAACAAAGTCAACAAGTCAACAAAAGTCAACAAGTCAACAACCATATCACCATAATACTTAATTAATATAATAGTTAATCACATATCATATTCTCAATAGGGTTGAGCATAAAGTCAAATAGTCAACGGTCAACTGTCAACAACCCTAATGAGAATCCGCTGCCTCTGCCTCCCTGTCAACTGTGCATACACACCCGCATCCGCGTTCCGAGGAACACGAATGCAAACTGGATAAATCCAATCCCATAAGGTACACTAGGATCTGGCTTAAACCAAAGCCCGCTAGTGTAAACTGTCCGGACACTGTACGTGCACAAGTGCACGGATGTGACCGAACCCTGTCGCAAAACCATGCGACCTGTCGCAATACCATGCGACCTCTACTCTTTTGCCTAAAGGCGAAAAGCTTTCTGTGTGGGACTCTAAAGACTCGACACTACGCTGGCAGTGGGTTTAACCACAGACCGCAAGCGGCACTAGCTGTGCGTAACGGTCCCCAGGTAATGCCGACAAGAAGACCGACGAGGCGAAAACCCATCTGAACTCCTACTGAGCCTGAGTGTGACATTCTCCGTACAGTCTGGTCTGTTCGTCTGATACATCGCATGGCGGGCCTAGGGGGCGGTAAACGTCAGTCCCCCAATAGCGGTACAAGTCGTGCCGGAGCGAAGCCCAAAACACCCTGAGATAACACTGGAAACCTACCAGTATATCTCGTTTGCCCTGGCCAGGGACTACTCGTGTAATGGCTCTCCTAGACACAGCGCGATGTCAACCCCCAATACCGGGAGAGACGAATCCTGTCTAACCGTCACTGCCTCCAAGTGCTTCGGGACTGCACCCAACCACTACCTGTTTGCACGACTCCTTTGAGCTGTGGTAGGGTAGTGATCAAAGTACAGTGGGAACACACTTGAGGCGAAGTGACAGTGTCAAGTCAGCGGACTAAGCTGTACTCATGTCACCTGGGAACTGATAACTGACGATAGGTATAATACCAACTAGTCAGTTCCCGACGAGTCCTGTCCAGTGTACCCGTAACCTAACGAGCACCCGCATACTATCTCAAGTACGACGTACTGACGGCTGTGGGACAGACCGTCTCCCACACTGGGATGAGAAGCGCATGCGCTGGTCTACTCCGGAGTATCGATGCCCTGTCTCGATAGTCCTGCGACCAGGGACCTGCATAAGGATGTGCTTATAGATTACCCAGCCCCACTAGTGTGACGGCCATCACATCGCTGGTAATCAAGCAAAGATCCTAAGGGCTCTACTAATGTGTATAGGCGATATACAAAAATAAACACATGTACACATTGAAGTAGAAACAAACCAAGTAGCATACTACTATTTTGAGCAAGATTGTATATACAAGGTGAATATCCCAAGCATCCATTAAGTAATATACAAACTAGTATGATACAGTAATGGCCTCTAGGGCATATACACTAACAGGCCGGTCTCACAAGCCACTGGTGTCAGATGGTTCACCTAAGATGTATACAGGTGCTCATTAGGTTATGAGTACAGTGGACAGGACTCGCCGGGAACATGATAGTTGGTCTTATACCTGACGTCAGATAGCATTTCCCTGGTGACATGTGTACAGGTTAGTTCATCGACCTGAGGATCGTCATTTGTCTCGTGTGAGTTTCCACTGTACTTTGATTACTACCCTACCACGCTCAAAGGAGACGTGCAAACAGGTTTTAGTTGGGTACAGTCCCGAGCCACATGGAGGCAGTGAGCGGATCTTCAGGGGTTCATCTCTCCCGGTATTGGGGGTGAGGTCGCGCTGTGTCTAGGAGAGCCATTACACGAAGTCCTTGGCCAAGGCAGGAGATTTACTGGTAGGTATTCCAGTAGTATCTCAGGGTGTTCTGGGCTACACTCCGACACGACTTGTACCACTTTTGGGGGTCTGACTTTTACCAACCCCCTAGGCCCGCCATGCGATGCTCATAGACGAACGGACCGGACTGTACGGATATTGTCACTGACAGGCTCAGTAGGGTGTCAGGATGAGTTCGCTCATCGACGTCCCTTTTGGTCAATACCTGGTAGCCTGTCACGTATTGGCTAATACCTCTGACGTGCTAGTGGTTAAATCCACAACCAAAATATTGACGAGTCTTTAGAGTCCCCCACAGACCAGTTTCTCAAGTTTCGGGCGAAACGCTGTAGAGGCCGTATGGAGATATGGCAGGGTTCGATCAGATACGTGCGGTATTGCACGGATCATGATCGGACGGTTTATACTAGCGGGCTTTGGTTTAAGCCGGATCCTAGTATTGTACAGTGTAGATTTTGTCTCATTTCATTTGTATTCGGTCGGAATACAAATGCGGGTATGTATATACAGTCGTGGGGTTTTCCTGTAATTTATTACGGGATCAGTTTTTTTTTAGAGTTGCCAGTTTGTTTTCCGTTTCGGCCAATTTTCTTTGTATCTTTCATTGGCTGAAGATTGGTGGAGGAGGGCTTATTTGCATTTGTGCAAATAAGCATTTTGGATGGTTGTCTTTGCATATTGATGTGTCATGATGGTTCCACCATCATTTGACTTCTTCACTTCAGGATGGCTTGACCTTTGTAGGAAATGATTGGGTTTTGGAGTGAGGTTCTTGTTTTTTGATCATGGTTTATGATTGTCACTTTTTCTCTCTCTTTGTTAGTTGATTGCCTCTTTTCTCCCCTTGAATTTTTTGATTCACTCACTCCCACTCTTTTTCTCCTCTCTATTGCTTCATGGTCGGCCAAGGGAAGAGGGGGGGCTGTCCAAATATTTGGGATGGGGTTTTTCATCTTTTTGGCTTGCTAAAATACCCTTTAGCTCATCTCCAATTGTTATATCATTCCTCCACCAATACAAGGCAATTTCCACAACCCCAAATGAGACATAGCACTACACTTATTCTACAGCAAACCTTGGGCACGTCGGCTCGCCAACATCGTGCCCGAGTTGCCTTGGTCCAGAGGTGGGAGCCCGTAAAAGAATCCGGCGATGTGGTACCCTTCCGACGGGGAGACGAAGACCGGAGATTCCGCGGGGAGATCGGGACGACGACGAGAAGACCGAAGGACACAGATCACTCGGTATATCTCTCTACCCCTTCTCTAGTTAGCTAGGATTAGATTAATGGCTCGATCCGGGATTTTTGTGCGCGGTGGTGCCGGTTATAAAGTTAAAGTAAATTATCGTTTCCGTATTTTGGCCTCGGATTGACGGCCGGGGCGCCGCCGTGCACTTACACTGGTATCAAAGCCACGCCATTAACCTAGTCTAGCTTGGTCTAACATGTTTACAAGTTCGATCGAACGGATTTTCCGAAAACCCGATATCATGCACATCAGTTTTCTGTCGAATTGTTTTTGGCTCCAAAAATTTTTCAGTACATTGCAGAATTATGTGCAGGGAAATATTAGCATTCTGTGAAAATTTGGTCTCGTGAACCCACTACCCCACCGAGGAACCGCGGCCAAACCAATGCTTGGGCCGCGGTTCCGCCGCGACTTTCACTGTTCAGTGTACCAAAATTTTACAGAATACTCCTGAGTTTAAAATAGGGTTTTTGGAATATTCTTTTTGGGCCCAGAATTTCTTTAAGTGCTACAGTAGTGCTTGGGGGCCCACTTAGGAAAATTTGATCGATCGAAAATTTTATACATGTTAGTTCATAGTATTTACATTATATCTGCGACCGTGAATGTCACTCGATCGGTAAATCCAGTCTAACTGCTATAGCCCTTTTAGATGGATTTGCGAACGTGACATTCACGTTGATGTTCTGTGTTGTGCTGTGATGTTGCGGATTGGTAGTGGGGGATAGCCTGGATGCAATGTTAGTACAGTTTTGTTTTATATGTACATTTGATATTGCGGGGCGAGCGTCCGACATGTGGACTGCCGTCATTGCCTGTTTGTATTATTCTTTTGGGGCACGACCGGGTCGAGGTCTATGTACCCGTTGTATGTATATTTTACTTTCTGTACTAGGATTACCCTAAGGTGGGGTGCACGGATAGCCGGGTTCTAAAGGACAACAAGCCCGCATCTCATGGCATTGAGACGGAGGGGGCATCACTCTAGAATTGGCGGGCTATTCGCCGCACTCGTAGGGGGTACAGGTTAACCCAGGAGGGGTGCCTAAGTTACCGGATTCCGTGAAGTGCTGGGTGGTCCATTCACGTTGCTGAAGGGGGCTGCCTCGCTTTAGGTTTTGGCGGGTAACTTGCCGCACCCGTAGAGGTCTAGGATTTCATTGCACAGGCTATCCACACGACCAGGGGAACGTCGGGTTTCAGTAGCGGCTCTATGAAACCCGGGGATCCCAGATATCTGTATTGTTCTGTGATGCTTATTACATTTCTGTGATGTTGCATTTTATCACGCCTTGAGCGAAATATTACATATTATATATATACTAGTAGATGTTGTATATGTTTTGCATCCACGCTAGTCCATTCCCCGCTCTGTCGTTAGTTAACTAACCTAACGAGTAATGACGGGACCTAGTGGCGAATGCGGATAGCATATACGTACGTCATTATTTCCGTTCTTTATTGGTGTGACTGCATTGATTCAGATCAATGCAAGTTAAAACAAACCTAATCTGATGTTGTTGGAACTTATTTTCAAAAAGCTGTTATTGCAAGGACGTTCACTTTTTTTTTGCATAGTAGTATTCAGTTGGAATATCCTGCTCCTCAGTCGACGAGGCATGGGCCGAGATCCCTTCACCGGGACCCTTTGGACAAAAGTTTGCGTCAGGGCAATAATTTCACTATAGCCGATTACTTTTGCTTTGCATCATGGTATTCAGTTGGAATATCCTGCACCTCATTTTACGGGGAAAGAGCCGAGATCCCTTCACCGGGAGTGACCTCTTTAGCAAAGGTTTTCGTCACTATATTTTTAAAAGCTATCCGGTTCCTTCAACGATATCAGGTTCATTACGTTAAAGGTTTTCGCCAGAAACCATTCATAGCCCTCCGTCGTTTCATATGGATAGTCAATAAGTATTCAAGCTGTGTTTATTGGCCAAAGTCAAGGCACAGTGATTGGTAGCTATTGGGTATTCATATGCAGTATAGATAGATGCGTTGGTTTGGGGCAGTCGTATAACCTTGTTGGCCAAAGTCAAGGGCTTGTGACGGTGGGCTCAAATTAACCTGGAGAATGACGGGTAGAACTTGACATGTGACTTATGATTTGTTGGCCAAAGTCAAGGTCATAAGAGCATGGGGCAAAAATCACATCGGGAGTTTCAAAAAAAACTGAAACTTGCCAGATATGCGCAAACCTTCTGGAGTGTGATAACGTGAGCGGATTCCGTCACGTTATCATGCGATGATAGTTGGATCCCGATTCCCACTGATGAGTTGGTTTACTCCTCAGGTGATCCCGACTAATTCTTCTTTCAGGTTTGGAGGAGAATTTGACATTACAGTGGGAGGTTTCCTGATTAGATAAATTGGTAACCATTCTGATCTAGGTTAGAGTGCACGCTGAGTGTTTCTTTTCTCTCTCTCTTTGGCAGCGACCATGACCCGACCCTTGACTATGACTCAGTGACCAAAATTAACCGAACCTTCTTAAACGCTGACTTTTGGATTGTCTGAGTTGCAAACCTCATTGCCACTCCTACTTTTACCCTTTTCTCCAGGACACCCCGTATTACTACGAACGTCCACTTCCATTGGACAGAACCATCGTATGATTATATACGAACTCGAAGGAATTTATTCGAGGATGGTTTCTGGTTCTGGAGAAAACGAATAGGACTATTCAGTTTTCTTTTCCTTCTACCTTCTCTCAAGTTGCGAGTGACCCTTAGATTAGGGGATAGTACACCTATTACGCAAATTGGATAGTCTTCTTCCAAACCATAGGCAGGTGCCGACCGGTAGGGAATGAAGAAAACCAATTAGCCTAACAACGGTGTACAGAAGGTATTGAGTTAAGACAAAGAAAGGGATTAGAAAGAGGGCAAAGTAAATTGCGACTGATATTCATGACCAAACCAAGTATTTCATTACCACTCCCACATCACCTTTGTATTTCTCCAGAACTCTCCGTATCACTACGAAGATCCACAGTTTATTGGATACTCCATCGTATGGTTATATACGAACTCGAAAGGAACTTGTTCTAGTTCGGGGATGGATTCTGGTTCAGGAGAAATAGGAATAAGTTTTATTCGGTTGTCTTTTATCTTCACCTTCTCTCGCATTGCGAGTGCTCCTAGGATTAGGACAGTACACCTATTATGCTTATTGGATAGTCTTCTTCCAAACCATAGGCTGGTGCCGAACGGTAGGGAAGGAAGAAAACCATTTGGCCTAAAGGGGTGTACAGAAGGTAATGACTAAAGACATATAAAGGGATTTGAAGAGGTGGCAGAGATTTATACGGTTACAGTTGTGAATCTGAATAATGGAAAAGGCATTACTAGGAATACTCGGATACCCCTACGAAACATTTCAATATTTCAGTTTCACTGTGTACTGTTAAAAGAAAACTGATTTCCCGATTAGATACTTACTCCAGGGTATGTATTTACCAGGTATGATTTGTTAGTGTATATGCCCTAGAGGCCATTACTGTATCATACTAGTATGTATATTACTTAATGGAAGCTTGGGATTTTCACCTTGTATTGACAATCTTGCTCAATATAGTAGTATGCTACTTGGTTTGTTTCTGCTTTAATGTGTACATGTGTTTATTTTAGCATGTCACATATACACATTAGTGGAGCCCTTAGGATCTTTTCTTGATTACCGGCGTTGTGATGGCAGTCACACTCGTGGGGGCTGGGTAATCTATAAGCACATCCTTAAGCAGGTCCCTAGTCTCCGGACTATCGAGACAGGGCATCGATACTCCGGAGTAGACTAGCGTATGCGCTTCTCATCCCAGTGTGGGAGACGGTCTGTCCCACAACCGTCAGTACGTCGTACTTGAGATAGTATGCGGGTGCTCGTTAGGTTACGAGTACACTGGACAGGACTCGTCGGGGACTGTTGGTTGGTACTATACCTATCGTCGGTTATCAGTTCTCAGGTGACATGAGTACAGCTTAGTCCGCTGACTTGACACTGTCACTTCGCCTCGAGTGTGTTCCCGCTGTACTTTGATTACTACCCTACCATGGCTCAAAGGAGTCGTGCAAACAGGTAGTTTTTGGGTGCAGTCCCGAAGCACTTGGAGGCAGTGACGGTTAGACAGGATTCGTCTCTCCCGGTATTGGGGGTTGGCATCGCGCTGTGTCTAGGAGAGCCATTACACGAGTAGTCCCTGGCCAGGGCAAGCGAGATATACTGGTAGGTTTCCAGTGTTATCTCAGGGTGTTCTGGGCTTCACTCCGACACGATTTGTACCGCTATTAGAGGACTGACGTTTACCTCCCCTAGGCCCGCCATGCGATGTATCAGATGAACAGACCGGACTGTACGGAGATTGTCACATTCAGGCTCAGTAGGAGTTCAGATGGGTTTCACCTCGTCAGTATTCTTGTCGGCATCTACCTGGGGACCGTTACGCACAGCTAGTGCCGCTTGCGGTCTGTAGTTAAACCCACTGCCAGCGTAGTGTCGAGTCTTTAGAGTCCCACACAGAAAGTTATTCGCCTTTAGGCAAAAGAGTAGAGGTCGCATGGTTTTGCGACAGGTCGCATTGTTTTGCGACAGGGTTCGGTCACATCCGTGCACTTGTGCACGTTTGGTGTCCGGACAGTTAACACTAGCGGGCTTTGGTTTAAGCCAGATCCTAGTGTATGTTTTGGGATTGGTTTTATCTCGTTTGTATTCGTGTTCCTCGGAACGCGGATGCGGGTGTGTATGCACAGTTGACAGAGGCAGAGGATTCTCATTGGGGTTGTTGACTATTGACTTTTGACTAAACCCTAATGAGAATAAGATATATGATTAACAATAATATTAATTAAGTATTATAGTGACATGGTTGTTGAGGGGTTGACTTTGTTGACTTGTTGACTTTGTTGACCGGTTGACTAGGTTGGACTAGTTGACCAGCATCATGACAATGGCTATCATTCTATGACAAAGACTTTTGCTTGCTTGTTTATTTATGCAAAATGAGTGCATGAAATGATATAGCCATTTTGACTTAAACCATCACACAATACTTGATTACTATTTTTGTTATGATGGCTTTTGGATTATGAGAGGTTGGATGAGAAAAGAGAGGCTCATTCTTTTCATTTGCTTTCTCTCTCTTGAGCTCTCTCATTCTCAAGCTCTCCCTCTTCCTCTTGCTCTCTCTAGCTCAACGCAAACCATTCTGATGTGTTGAGACTCATTGTCTTAGAGATAAAAAGACACCAAAATAATCCTCTACTCATTCTAGTTCACAAAGCCTAGCAAGCCAAGTGTTTTAGTTTCTTCAAAGTTCGAAGAAGAAGCCAAAGGTAGAAGCTTTCAGGTGGATCCATCTTCGGCGCAAGGAGGCAACGAGGTGAGGCCGATCCGTATACCGGAAAGAGTGGAAGACGAAGGAGTTCAAGAAAGGTATAGCCCCCTAACCAAGTAGGTAAAACTCTAGTTAGGTTGTTAGTTAGCTGTTTAACAAAGATCCGTATTTTGAGTCCATGTTACCACCCTCTTGAAAATCGTTTTTTATCACTTCCGCAACCCCGTAAGTACCGGGGAAGGGTAGCATGGACTTACAGTGGTATCTGTAGGGTTCCTAGGCACACTCAAGAGGTTCCACAAGGCATCAACCATGCCAAATTCAAAAATTTTCTATGTGCCAACGAACCCTAAGCAAGATCGTAACTAGAGGATAGGCGAAACTACAAGCTAGTTAACAACTTAACTACTAAGTGAACGGAAATACAACCTTTGTAGATCCGGTCCTCCACTTCCTTGGCTCCGTGATGATGTCCCTCCGATGTACCCATCGGAATCCTAGACTATCGCGGTGGTTTCATCGGAGAAAAGATCGGGCTAGGTCGTCGACTTCGATGCCGAAGATGATCTACGTCGAGGCAACTCAAGATCAAGCTCCAACTTCACCAAGTCATGAAACTTGTGAAGAAAACACCCTATACTACTTGGCAAGTGGTAAAGGATGAAGAAATAGGAAGTAGGTTCACTTTTTATTTGGATTTCTCACTCTTTTTCTCAAGACACCATTGAAGCTAGAATGGTTTCTTCTTCTTGAAGAAGAAAAGAATATGATAAGATAAATTGAAAAAGAAAATAAAGTGATTCTTATCATTTTAGCAATCATGGTTTAGTGTAGAGAATAAACTATGGTTAGGTGAATGGTTAGGTTAAGCATAAAACAAAATGGTAGACTTATTCAAAGTTTCATGAAGCTTCAACTATAAAACAAAGCAAGCCACCATTTCCCTTTTTGCCCAAAAATGAATTAAAGAATATAAATAAAACGTTTAAAACCCTAACCATTAACCTAAACATGGTTTAAAGTAAACACACACCCAAGTTTGCATGTATCATCAAACATGATACAAACTAGTGCACAAACATATATCATATATACAATGTGCACATTCAAGTGAGAAAATAATCTTAAGTGAACCAATACTAGTTAATGTAAAATAATATATCAAATATATAATTATACATTAAATCATTAAATCAACACTTGATTTAATGATCCGGTCATATCGCATATGACCGACTAATATCCAATGTATCGACTTATCGAATCAATCCTCGATTCGATAACTAGGTTATATCGCATACAACCAATCGATACATTTTTCATGAGAATAGAATACGGTATCACATACACGCATTATTCTCGGTCCCGCACATATCTCATATGCGCTCCTATTTCGTTTCTCTTGAGCCAGGAAACCTCTGTGTAGGACTCTAAAGACTCGCCAATACGTCGGCAGCAGGTGATGATCATATCAAACACCCACAAGCCGCAAGCGATCTGCTAAACGTAACGGCCACCCGGGTACTGAAAGATCAGAAGATCGACGAGCAAGCCCGCTCACACTCTTGTGAATCCAACCAGTAACACTTACCGTACAGTCCGGTCTCGTCGTCTGATATGTCGCATATCTTGCCTAGGGGTGGTAAACGTCAGACCCCAATAGCTCGATAAGTCGTGCCGATATGAGGTCTATAACAGTTCGAGAAACTACTGGACACTTACCAATAAATCTCAGCAACCCTGGCCAGGGATTTCCGGTTATAGCCAATCGAACACAGCGCAACATCAACTCCCTATACCGGGAGAGACGAATCCCCTCCTATCGCTCATTGCCTCCATGTGATTCGGGACTGTACCCAAAAACCACCATTTTGCACACCCTCTTGGACGTGGTAAGGTGGAAATCAAAGCACAGTGGGAATCACACAAGACTCTACGACGATCTCGGGTCAACAGACTACTCTGTACCAGTATCACCAGAGAACTGCCATCTGACGTAAGGTATAATACCAACTGGGAGTTCTCGGCGAGTCCGTCCAGTGTACCCAGTCTCCACTGAGCACCCATATATCATCTCTGATTTCAAACAACAATGGATATGGGATCATCCATCGCCCATCTGTATGGGTCGAGAAGGTATACGCTAGTCTACTCTGGTATATCGATGCCCCGTCTCGATACACCCACGACTAGGGACCTTGAAGGATGTACTTATGGACTACCATGTCCCCACTAGTATGATCTGCATCATAGTCCAGGTAGTCAAGTACACATCCTAAGGGCTTTACCAACATGTAACAGAGAGACAATCAGTGTACACGTTAAGGTAAAGAGCAACCAGATAGCATACTATCATGTCGAGCAAGAAAGTCCTCCCTATATATGTCCAAGCATCCACTACAATATACATCCTATGTATAGCAATGGCCTCTAGGGCATACATATAACTAACAGTATCAGAGCCTAGTTAAACACTATCTAACATGTTAGCAAAATAAGTAGAAGTTCGATCGGAGAAAAAGTCGCAAAACGAACCCGAAAAGTATACTTTCTGTCGAATTTTTCCTCTGTTCAAAAATTAATAAATCTTGGTTGAAAATTCGACTCAGGGTTTTTATAACAATCTACAGAAAAATGGCCCAGTGAATCGATCAAATCGCCGCGGATCCGCGACAGAAGCATGCTCCCACCGCGGATCCGCGGCCGAGCTGACTCAGCCGTGGGGTATTTTTGGTGCAGTTTGTTTCTGGGGTTGTTTTGGGATTTTTAAAATATGTTTTTTTCTGCACAGATTTTACAGAAAGAAAAATTTGTGTTTGGGGCCTAAAAATCCGTATTTTGATCGAACTTCTAAAGACTAATGCTAACGGGTTTATATCTGTGATGTGATATTTGTATTGAACGTCTGCTAATCGCTATATGTCGATTAGTGGGGGTTATACAAATCTGTGATCTGTAATGTTGATGGTATGTGTATATGAATTCATTGGATTGTCGCGGGTGAATAGCCGAGGGGTTGTGAGATGAGAGTTTTCTTTTCTTTCAATTCATGTAATATGTAAATGTAAGTGCACGGCGGTGCCCCCGGCCTCCATCCCGAGGCCAAATGCGGAAGCGATGGTTAACTTTAATTTTGCAAACTAGCAAACTGGCACCACCGCGCACTAAAACCCGGATCGAACCATTAACTAGTCCTAGCTAACTACAAGATGGGGAATAGAGATATACCGACTGATCCGAGTCCTCCGGTCTTCTCGTCGTCGTCCCGATCTCCCGCGGATTGTCCTGTCTCCACCTCGTCGCCGGAAGTGCACCACATCGCCTACATCTTTTACGGGCTCCCACCTCAATACCGAGGCAACTCGGGCACGAAGCTGGCTAGTCGACGTGCCTAAGATTTGCTGTAGAATGTGTAGTGAAGAACCATGTCTCATTTGGGGTTTGGAGTTTGCCATTTTGGTGGAGGGATGATACAAAAGCTATGTGGAGGGACTTGGGGATTTTTGGAGCATGAAATGGAGCAAAAACCCACACCCAAAAATTTGGACAGCCCACCCCAATGTGGCCGGCCATGGCATTAGGAAGAGCAAGAGAGGAGAGTGTGAATGAGAGAGTGACCAAAAGAATGAGTGGGAAAAACTCTATCATGCAAGAGAGAGGGAAAAAGAAATCATGTGAACCAATGATAACAAGGCAAAACCAACACTCAACTATCACTCATCACAAACAAAGTCCAACTATCATGAACCATCATGAAGTCAAGAAGTCAAGGTATGGAGCTCCCATCATGATGCAACAAAATGCAAAGGCCCCCTCCACAAATACTTATTTGCAACAATGCAAATAAGCCCTCCTCCACCAATTTTCGGCCAATGAACGATACAAAGAAATATGGCCGAAACGAAAAGCAAACTGGCAACTCCAGAAAACTGGTCCCGTAATAAATTACAGGAAAACCCCGATGCTGTGCATACACACCCGCATTTGTATTCCGACCGAAATACAAATGCAATGAGACAAAATCTACACTCTACTATACTAGGATCCGGCTTAAACCAAAACCGGCTAGTAAAATCCGTTCGATCCTGATCTGTGCAATACCGCACGTATCTGATCGAATCCTGCCATATATCCATACGGCCTATAGTACAAACTGTCCGATCCTGATCCGTGCAATACCGCACGTATCTGATCGGACCTTGCCATATCTCCATACGGCCTCTACAGCTTTTCGCCCGAAATCTTGAGTAACTGAATGTGGGGGACTCTAAAGACTCGTCAACACCTTGGTTGTGGATTTAACCACTAGCACGTCAGAGGTATAAGCCAATACGTAACGGGCTACCAGGTATTGACCAAAAGGGACGTCGATGAGCGAACTCATCCTGACACCCTACTGAGCCTGTCGGTGACAATATCCATACAGTCCGGTCCGTTCATCTATGAGCATCGCATGGCGGGCCTAGGGGGTTGGTAAAAGTCAGACCCCCAAAAGCGGTACAAGTCGTGTCGGAGTGTAGCCCAGAACACCCTGAGATACTACTGGAATACCTACCAGTAAATCTCCTTGCTTCGGCCGAGGGCTTCGTGTAATGGCTCTCCTAGACACAGCGCGACCTCACCCCCAATACCGGGAGAGACGAACCCCTGAAGATACGCTCACTGCCTCCATGTGGCTCGGGACTGTACCTAACTAAAACCTGTTTGCACGTCTCCTTTGAGCGTGGTAGGGTAGTAATCAAAGTACAGTGGGAACTCACACGAGACAAATGACGATCATCAGGTCGATGAACTAACCTGTACACATGTCACCAGGGAACTGCCATCTGACGTCTGGTATATGACCAACTAGCATGTTCCCGGCGAGTCCTGTCCGGTGTACTCATAACCCAATGAGCACCTGTATACATCTTAGGTGATCCAACTGACACCAATGGCTTGTGAGACCGGCCACCGCCCCTCGTCGGGGTCTCGACTGTATACACTAGTCTACTCTGGAGTATCGATGCCCTGTCTCGAAACTCCCACGACTAGGGACCATTTAAGGATGTGCTTATAGACTGCCAGCTCTCACGTATATGATCGCCCTCATACTGCTGGTGGTCAAGCAAGAATCCTAGGGGCTCTATCAACGTGTAATAGCGACCTGTCAGTTCACCTAAGCAGTACACGATGATAAAGATAAACCAAATAGCATACTATCATCTCGAGTAAGACTGTCCTACCGGGACAGGTCCTCCCTCAATCATTGCAAACACGTGCCTGTGATCCAATAATTGACTTTGAGGGCACTATCTCCAACAATCTCCCACTTGCACTCAAGGCTAATTA
Source organism: Agapanthus africanus (assembly GCA_030015575.1). Lineage (NCBI taxonomy): Eukaryota > Viridiplantae > Streptophyta > Magnoliopsida > Asparagales > Amaryllidaceae > Agapanthus > Agapanthus africanus. Next base: position 372,624,183 of record CM057343.1, on the reverse strand, counting down.
TTGCGATGTCGCATACTCACAGCCTGTGTGATACCGAACACCCAACTCCTCTACTTCTCAGTCTCACAAAGCTCGTTTGCGAAACTATTGCGTTCGAGGAATAGCCTCAGTGAGTGGATCCGCTTTGATGTTTCTTTCTATGTCTCTCTATATCTCAAGTTCGCGGAGAAAACCATCTTCCGAAATGAGCAATACCTGTCTTAGAATATGTCTGGATATCTGATAAGACCTAGCTCATAAATGAACTCCAAATCCAAACTTCTTAGACTGTATCGTCAACTGAACTTAATCAGTATCCTGCGCCATGCCTCCCTCAGTATTGCCTTGGACCACCTGTCCAAAATACTGCCCCTCGTCAGAAGGAAAACTATAACTCTGATAACCTCCTTGTCGTCCATGTCACCTTGGAAGCCTGGAATGATAACTGTCTCCCGAAAGTGGCTGTCGTTATCATATCCCTAGAACATCCACTTATGTTCTAAAACTGCTTCCAACTGTTTGCCTAAGCAAATGATCTGTCAATCATGCACATCCCTCTCTACTTTAGTCTATAAGACACCTTTAGAGAGGGTGACTCCATCACCTGCAGGTACACTACCGTGCCAGGAGTCGTCCATTCTAAATACCCTTAGAATGCTGTCTAAGTACCCTTAATTGGGAAACCACCCAAATCTAGATCTACAACCATGGATCTAGTAACCAGTATGTCTGATATAATGTCCAAGTCCCATGTGGAGAAACCACTGTGTGACGACCAAAGTGTAACCGATCGCAGTATAGGAATATCACTTCCTACTCTGTGTATGTCATCTAAATACCATGACATCACACCCTACTACCTTCTCAACAGATCCATCCCCTATTCTGATGAAGTCAAACCTATGACTGTCACATCAGAAATAGATGATCTATCTCCGCTAAATCTGCTTTAGTCTATAAATAGACATAAGCCACCTGTCCACCAATGCTTCCGCTGCTCCCACTGACTACGACAACCCTCTGGCAGAGTCATATAAACGTACACTTCCAAGGCAAGTTTAGAACGACGCTATACTCATCCTCCTGCCGGGTCTCACAGTCTGGAACAACAGCAATGGCATGTCTGGGTAAACAAGAACTTCCCTGTCACCGTCCTTGAGGCTACCGAAGTACCTCTCGGGTGCCTGAGGTTACCCACCATATCTGCGGAGTGGCCAATGGAATGTCAAACCAGATTGAATCTTTGGGTTCCTATCAAATCTTTAGTAATCGTTTGTGGTTCCGGAATCACTTCCAGTTCTACCATACTCCCACTACTGTTTTCTGAAAAAATCCATTTTTAATAAAACTGTGGCGAGTCAAGAACAATATCACTATTGATCTTTCTTATGGTAGAAAGTCAACCTTCTGCATAGCCTGGGTCAACCCACAAACAGCCATTACAGAAACATGCCTTGAGTTGTCCAGTGTCTGGTTTTAATCATAAGCCGGACAACTCCCCGTACCTTAACATCGTTAAGATACGAACTGTTCTATATCCAATATAGGACCAGAGGCACTGATTTAATTGAACCAGATTCAAATCATGCAGCTGTCTCCAGTGCATGTCAACTAAATGGAAAGAGGCCGATCAGCGTTACTCAACTTAGGAATACTTCCAATTATGAGTAACCTGAAAGAGAAGCAAGTTCTCTTAACCATTACTATCAACTGAATACCATATACAAGTATCTACATCTTCGATCACTTTGAAGAATCCCGATACTTGCTACACCTGGTTCTCTACTGTATTCAAATACCTAAAACTTCTCAAAATTCGGACCCTGTGTTTCCACGAAACACCTGTCTAAAAACTAGAGAAGTTATAAGTAAACCGAATATAGTACGAGGACCAACCCCTCTGTCCTGATGGACCCTGGACAACATACAATACCCTGTATAAGTCCTTTGAGTCTGATAACTCATTCACTGTGTGTCCTAGGTTGAAAACTGTACTTATGGTTAAGAAGAATTACACCGCTGTTTAATGCTCCTTACCTAACCATCCACTGATATAGGTAAATGTCATAGACATAATTTCAAAAGGTATATCTCACTCTATGAAAATAGACGTACAGATATATCAATTTGAAATTGGTGCACAACAGCGGATATTCAAAACCAAATATTTGCCGTCCGGCAAACAACCCAGGTGACTTCCTCAAATATCATCGATTACAACGAATCCCGATATAATGAGGATGATCACCCAATTCCCAATAACTTACTCCCACTCATCATCTGTAAAACCATACAGATGTGAGAATCGTACGTGGTAAATACATACCCTGGAGTAAGGACTAATTGGGAAATCAGTTTTTCTTTTAACAGTACACAGTGGCACTGAAACATTGAAATGTTTTGATGGGGTATCCCGGTATTCCTAGTAATGCCTCTTCCAGATTCACGACTGTAACCGTATAATTCTTTGCCACCTCTCCAAATCCCTTTATATGTCTTTAGTCATTACCTTCTGCACACCCCTTAGGCCAAATGGTTTTCTTCCTTCCCTACCGTTCGGCACCAGCCTATGGTTTGGAAGAAGACTATCCAATAAGCATAATGGGTGTACTGTCCTAATCCTAGGAGCACTCGCAATGCGAGAGAAGGTGAGGATAAAAGACAACCGAATAAACCTTATTCCTATTTCTCCTGAACCAGAATCCATCCCCGAACTGGAACAAGTTTCTTTCGAGTTCGTATATAACCATACGATGGAATATCCAATAAACTGTGGATCTTCGTAGTGATATTGAGTGTCCTGGAGAAACACAAAGGTGAATTTGGGAGTGGTAATGAAATACCTGGTTTGGTCGTGAATATCAGTCGCAATTTACTTTACCCTCTTAGTAATCCCTTGCTTTGTCTTTAGTCATTACCTTCTGTACACCATCGTTAGGCTAATTGGTTTTCTTCATTCCCTACCGGTCGGCACCTGCCTATGGTTTGGAAGAAGACTATCCAATTTGCGTAATAGGTGTACTATCTCCTAAACCAAGGAGTACTCGCAACCTGAGAGATGGTAAAAGGAAAAGACAACTGAATAGTCATATCCGTTTTCTCCAGAACCTGAAACCATCCTCGAATAAATTCCTTCGAGTTCGTATATAACCATACGATGGTTTTGTCCAATGGAAGTGGACGTTCGTAGTAATACGGGGTGTCCTGGAGAAAAGGGTAAAAGAAGGAGTGGCAATGAGGTTTGCAACTCTGACAATCTATATATGATATTATTTAGGCGTTGCTTATGTTTTTTAGCCGCGCTAGCCCAGCCCCCGCTCTGTCGTTAGTTAAGTAACCTAACGGGTAATGACGGGGCCCCGTGGCGAATGCGAATGGCATAAGCATACGTCATATTTCAGTTGTTTTCTGCAATGGTAGGATTAAATGATGGGACGCATTAAAAGAACTAATGCAAGAAAAATAAACCAAGTAAAAGTCGTTAGAACACTTTCAAAACTACTCGGTCTCTTTTCAAAATAACTTTTAAACGCGGAGCTTAAGCCACTCCTTTTAAAAGCTATCTCGTTCCATCGATTATATCAAGTTCACTACGTTCACGGTTTTGGCAAAACCATTCGTAGCCCTCCGTCGTTTCACATGGATGGTCAATAGTATTCAAGCTATGTTTGTTGGCCAAAGTCAAGGCATAGTGATTGGTAGCTATTGGGTATTCATGTGCAGCATAGATAGATGTGTTGGTTTGGGGCAGTCGTTCTACCTTGTTGGCCAAAGTCAAGGGTATGTGCGGGTGGGCTCAAATTAACCAGGAGAATGACGGGTAGAACTTGACATGTGACTTATGATTTGTTGGCCAAAGTCAAGGTCATAAGAGCATGGGGAAAAAATCCACATCGGGAGTTTCAAAAGAACTGAAACTTGCTAGCGCTGCATACCATTTGGAGTGTGATGATTCTGGTAGGATTCCTTCAGTTTTTTCATGCAATGCTATTTGGATCCCGATCCTACTGTGAATATATACTACTCCTCGGGAAATTTCTCACTTAACAATCAATTCTATAAATCAAGTAGGTGTCTAGAAAGGTGTTAGCGGGGCTACGCCCACAGGGAAAAGAGGTTATTTAGTTAAGGAACTTCGTGAAAGCGTTGGAAAACCTCCCTCGAAGTACCGACACCAGCCTGGACGAACGGTTAAGCAAGTATTGTACGGTGAGATTGATCCTGACTAATTCTTCCTTTTTGGTTTGAGGAGGGATTCGAGAGACAGTGGGAGCCATCCTGTTTAGACAAATTAAAAACCACTCTAAACTTGCAAGAGCATCATGCTAAAGTGTTTCTTCTCTCTCTCCTAATTGCAGCGACCAAACATCATGACCGGACTTGAGTTTCTACTAGATAAAAATATACTTACAGGGCCAAACTACAAAGATTGGCTCAGGAATGTCAAAATGGCAATCACTTATAACAAGTTGGGGTATCTCCTTACCACCAAAGCTCCCCCTGTCCCAGGTCCCAAAACCAGCGTCGCGGATAGGGAAATCCGTAAGACCTGGGAAATCGATTGCGCGAAGGCCAAGTGCCTCGTGCTTGCCTCTATGGACAACGAACATCAGAGGAGGCACGAGAATATGGACCTCGAATCCATATTTCTCCATACAAAAGAACTGTATGGAGAGCAATCTCGTATCGCAAGATACGAAGTGTCGAAGAAGTTATTTTCGGCAAAATTGGCCGTCGGATCATCTGTAGCGGAACACGTGCTTAAGATGATTGGCTTCATAGAGGAGCTCGCGGACCTTGGGACCACGTTGGAGAATGAGCTCTATACGGACTTGATTCTTCAGTCCCTTCCTTCCACGTAGGCCCAGTTCATCCTGAATTTCAACTTGCAAGAAAAGGAAGTTGAACTTTCAGAGCTCCTCAACATGCTGAGGAGTGCAGAGGGCACCCTACAGAAAGATAGGGAAACATCCACTTTGTTTGTAGGAGGATCTTCCTCTTCTAGGTCCAAGGCGAAAGCCAAGGGAAAGAAGAAGAAAATCCCCGCCAAACCAAGGGGTGGTGTTAGTAAAGTGGATACGAAGGGAAAGGCAAAAGCAACAAAGAAAGAGGGGAAGCTTATAGGAAAGGAAGAGTGCTTTTTCTGTCATAAGAGTGGGCACTGGAAGAAAGATTGCAGGGCTTGGAAAGCCAGAACACAGGATCTGAAGTAAGTTGCGGCTTCAGCTTCAGGTGTGTATGTTATTGAAAACTGTCTATCAATAAACTCTATATCCTGAGTATTAGATACCGGATCAGGATCTCATATCTGTAATTCTTTGCAGGCGTTGAGAAACCGTAGGGTTTTGAAGGCAGGTGACATGACCCTCAAAGTTGCAAACGGAGCTAGCATGGATGCTAAGGCCGTGGGGGACTATCACCTGGGAATGTCAGATGGACATGTTTTGGTTTTACGTAATTGCTTTTTTGTACCCAACGCAACTTGTAATATCATTTCTGTATCTTTGATTTCTAAAGAAGGTTATGAATTTGCGTTTGTAAGTAATGTTGTAAACATTCACCTTAATCAAGTTCTGATTGGGTCAGATACATTAAGAATTGGTATATACGTATTAAACCAACCACAGATTTTCAATGTCTAGAATACACACAAAAGAAAGTCTCCGGAAATAAATCGGACTTTCTTATGGTATTGTAGACTGGGTCACATCAATGAGAGAAGGTTGACGAAGTTACATACAGAAGGATATTTGGATCCGTTCGAATATCAATCGTATGCCACTTGTCAATCCTGTCTCAAAGGAAAGATGACAAAGACTCCGTTCACTGGACACGGAGTAAGAGCGAGCGAGCTCTTGGGACTCGTACACAGCGACGTGTGCAGTCCAATGTCTACACATGCGCGAAGCGGTTATTCTTACTTCATTACTTTTACGGATGACTTTTCAAGGTACGGTTATGTCTTCTTAATGAAACATAAATCCGAAGCCTTTGGAAAATTCCAGGAATATAAGAATGAAGTAGAAAACCAAACGGTAAAAGTATCAAGACACTAAGATCGGATCGAGGTGGTGAATACTTGAGTGCCGAGTTCCTGGATTACTTAAAAGAGAATGGAATTCTCTCTCAGCTTACTCCTCCATACACTCCGCAACATAACGGTGTATCGGAGAGACGGAACCGAACCCTATTGGATATGGTACGGTCCATGATGAGTAACGCTGAGTTACCGCGATCATTCAGGGGATATGCACTAGAATCAGCTGCATACCTTTTGAACCGAGTTCCAACTAAGACTGTGCCTACCACACCATATCAGATGTGGTGTGGGAAGAGATCCTATCTTAATCACATTAAGACATGGGGATGTCCAGCTTTTGTCAAAAAGCAGCATGCGGACAAGCTCGAGGCACGCTCAGTACAGTGCAAGTTTGTGGGATATCCAAAGAACTCCAAGGGATATTTCTTCTATTGCGAAGAGGAACAAAAGATTTATGTTTCTCGTCATGCCCACTTCTTGGAAACTGAGTTTTTGGAAAATCAGATAAGTGGGAGCGCAATAGAACTGGAAGAAATTCCAGAACCACGAGCTATTATTGAAAGCTTAGTAGAACCAGAGGGTTCGAAAGATCATGACATTCCTACGCCGCTCCACAGGAGTAGTAGGCAGTCTCATCCGCCCGAGAGATACTACGGTTTTCTCATAGACGGGGATAGAGAAGATTGCATCATTGATTATGATGAGCCGACTAGCTTCCAGCAAGCCATTCAGAGCGTTGACTCGGTAAAATGGCTGGATGCAATGCGGACCGAAATGGAGTCCATGTACACCAACAAAGTATGGACGTTGGATGTTGCTCCAGATGGGGTAAAACCCGTAGGATGCAAGTGGATCTTCAAAAGGAAGATTGGTATAGATGGACAGGTTGAGACCTATAAAGCTAGACTGGTTGCAAAGGGTTTTCGTCAAAGACCTGGCTTGCACTATGACGAGACCTTTTCTCCAGTAGCTATGCTGAAATCCATTCGGATCCTTCTTGCCATTGCTGCCTTCCACGATTATGAGATTTGGCAGATGGACGTAAAGACCGCTTTTCTAAATGAAAATTTAGAGGAGTGTGTTTATATGGACCAGCCAGAGGGTTTCATTCAGAGTGGGAGCAGCGGAAAGGTGTGCAAGTTGCTTAAGTCCATCTACGGACTAAAGCAGGCATCGCGGAGTTGGAACATCTGTTTTGATGAGACGGTCAAAGAATTTGGCTTTATCGAAAATCCAGATGAACCATGCATCTATAGTAGATTTGTAGCGAGAACTGTAGTATTCCTCGTTTTATACGTGGATGACATTCTCTTAATAGGAAATGACATTCCTATGCTACAATCTGTCAAAGGGTTCTTGTCACACAGGTTCTCCATGAAAGACCTGGGTGATGCCTCATACATTCTGGGGATCCGGATCTATCGTGACAGATCCAAGAGGATACTGGGACTCTCACAGTCCAGGTACATCAACACCATACTGAAAAGATTCAGTATGGAAGATTCCAAGCGCGATAATCTACCAGCTTGTCACGGGATCACCCTCTCCAAAGAGATGTCTCCCAAGACTGATTTGGAAAGGGATCGCATGTCTATTATACCCTAAGCTTCTGCGGTAGGCTCTATAATGTATGTGATGTTGTGTAGCAGACCAGATGTAGCTTATGCACTGAGTGTGGTAAGCCGGTATCAGTCAAACCCTGGGGAGAAGCACTGGATAGCGGTAAAGAACATTCTCAAGTACCTGAGAAGGACTAAGGAGATGTTCTTGGTGTATGGCGGAAAAGACCTCCAGATCGAGGCCTTTGCAGACTCCAGCTTCCAGAGTGACAAGGATGATTCCAAGTCTATGTCGGGTTATGTCTTTACCCTCAATGGAGGGGCGGTGTGTTGGAAGAGTTCCAAACAGGAAACCGTTGCTGACTCGACGATGGAAGCGGAATATATCGCTGCTGCAGATGCCGCAAAAGAAGCTGTCTGGAAAAGGAAGTTCTTAACTGAACTTCAGGTGGTTCCGTCCATTGTTGATCCAATACCGCTGTATTGCGACAACAACGGGGCTATAGCTTTAGCGAAGGAACCCAGGTCCCATCAGAAATCCAGACACATCTTGAGGCGGTATCACCTGATCAGGGAGATCGTGGGTCGCCAGGAGATCGAGGTTCGGAGAGTTTCTACGGAAGATAACACTGCTGATCCACTCACAAAGGCCTTACCCCAGACTCAGTTCGAGCGGCTGATCGAGATGATAGGTCTTTGATACGCCAGTACATGGCCTTAGTGCAAGTGGGAGATTGTTAGTGTATATGCCCTAGAGGCCATTACTGTATCATACTAGTATGTATATTACTTAATGGAAGCTTGGGATATTCACCTTGTATTGACAATCTTGCTCAATATAGTAGTATGCTACTTGGTTTGTTTCTTCTTTAATGTGTACATGTGTTTATTTTAGCATATCACCTATACACATTAGTGGAGCCCTTACGATCTTTGCTTGATTACCGGCATTGTGATGGCAGTCACACTCGTGGGGTCTGGGTAATCTATAAGCATATCCTTATGCAGGTCCCTAGTCGCAGGACTATCGAGACAGGACATCGATACTCCGGAGTAGACTAGCGTATGCGCTTCTCATCCCAGTGTGGGAGACGGTCTGTCCCACAACCGTCAGTACGTCGTACTTGAGATAGTATGCGGGTGCTCGTTAGGTTATGAGTACACTGGACAGGACTCGTCGGGAACTGTTGGTTGGTACTATACCTATCGTCAGTTATCAGTTCCCAGGTGTCATGAGTACAGCTTAGTCCGCTGAGTTGACACTGTCACTTCGCCTCGAGTGTGTTCCCACTGTACTTTGATTACTACCCTACCACGGCTCAAAGGAGTCGTGCAAACAGGTAGTTTTTGGGTGCAGTCCCGAAGCACTTGGAGGCAGTGACGGTTAGAAAGGATTCGTCTCTCCCGGTATTGGGGGTTGACATCGCGCTGTGTCTAGGAGAGCCATTACACGAGTAGTCCCTGGCCAGGGCAAGCGAGATATACTGGTAGGTTTCCAGTGTTATCTCAGGGTGTTCTGGGCTTCACTCCGACACGACTTGTACCGCTATTAGGGGACTGACGTTTACCGCCCCCTAGGCCCGCCATGTGATGTATCAGACGAACAGACCGGACTGTACGGAGATTGTCACATTCAGGCTCAGTAAGAGTTCAGATGGGTTTCACCTCGTCAGTCTTCTTGTCGGCATCTACCTGGGGACCGTTACGCACAGCTACTGCTGCTTGCGATCTGTGGTTAAAACAACTGCCAGCGTAATGTCGAGTCTTTAGAGTCCTACACAGAAAGCTATTCGCCTTTAGGCAAAAAAGTAGAGGTCGCATGGTTTTGCGATATGTGACAGGTCGCATGGTTTTGCGACAGGTTTCGATCACATCCGTGCACTTGTGCACGTTTGGTGTCCGGATAGTTAACACTAGCGGGCTTTGGTTTAAGCCAGATCCTAGTGTACGTTTTGGGATTGGTTTTATCTCGTTTGTATTCGTGTTCCTCGGAACGCGTATGCTGGTGTGTATGCACAGTTGACAGAGAGACAGAGGCAGAGGATTCTCATTAGGGTTGTTGACTGTTGACTATTGACTTTTGACTAAACCCTAATGAGAATAAGATATATGATTAACAATAATATTAATTAAGTATTATAGTGACATGGTTGTTGAGGGGTTGACTTGTTGACTTTGTTGACCGGTTGACTAGGTTGGACTAGTTGACCATCATCATGACAATGGCTATCATTCCATGGCAAAGACTTTTGCTTGCTTGTTTATTTATGCAAAATGAGTGCATGAAATGATATAGCCATTTTGACTTAAACCATCACACAATACTTGATTACTATTTTTGTTATGATGGCTTTTGGATTATGAGAGGTTGGATGAGAAAAGAGAGGCTCATTCTTTTCATTTGCTTTCTCTCTCTTGAGCTCTCTCATTCTCAAGCTCTCCCTCTTCCTCTTGCTCTCTCTAGCTCAAGGCAGACCATTCTGATGTGTTGAGACTCATTGCCTTAGAGATAAAAAGACACCAAAATAATCCTCTACTCATTCTAGTTCACAAGGCCTAGTAAGCCAAGTGTTCTAGTTTCTTCAAAGTTCGAAGAAGAAGCCAAAGGTAGAAGCTTTCAGGTGGATCCATCTTCGGCGCAAGGAGACGACGAGGTGAGGCCGATCCGTACACCGGAAAGAGTGGAAGACGAAGGAGTTCAAGAAAGGTATAGCCCCCTAACCGAGTAGGTAAAACTCTAGTTAGGTTGTTAGTTAGTTGTTTAACAAAGATCTGTATTTTGAGTCCATGTTACCACCCTCTTGAAAATCGTTTTTTATCACTTCTGCAACCCCGTAAATACCGGGGAAGGGTAGCATGGACTTACATGATTCTCACATCTGTATGGTTTTACAGATGATGAGTGGGAGTAAGTTATTGGGAATTAGGTGATTATCCTCATTATATCAGAATTCGTTGTAATTGGTGATATTTGAGGAAGTCACCTGGGTTGTTTGCCGGACGGCGAATATTTGGTTTTGAATATCCGTTGTAATGCACCAATTTCAAATTGATACATATGTACGTCTATTTTTATAGAGTGAGATATACCTTTTTGAAATTATGTCGATGACATTTACCTATATCAGTTGATGGTTAGGTAAGGAGCATTAAACAGCGGTGTAATTCTTCATAACCATAAGTACAGTTTTCACCCTACGACACACAGGGAGTGAGTTATTAGACTCAAGGGACTTGTACAGAGTATTGTATGCTGTCCAGTGTCCATTAGGATAGAGGGGTTGGTCCTCATACTATATTCAGTTTACTTATGACTTCTCTAGTTCTTAGACAAGTGTTTCGTAGAAAAACACAAGGTCTAAGTTTTGAGAAGCTATAGGTATATGAATAAAGTAGAGAACCAGGTATTGCAAGTATCGGGATTCTTCAAGATGATCGAAGATGTAGGTACTTGTGTATGGTATTCAGTTGATAGTAATGGTTAAGAGAACTTGCTTCTCTTTCAGGTTACTCATAATTGGAAGCATTCCTAAGTTGAGTAACGTTGATCGGCCTCCTTCCATTTAGTTGACATGCACTGGAGACAGATGGATGATTTGAATCTGGTTCAATTAAATCAGTGCCTCTGTTTCTGTATTGGATATAGAACAGTTCATATCTTGACATTGTTAAGGTACGGGGAGTTGTCCGGCTTATGCTTAAAACCAGACACTGGACGACTCAAGGCACGTTTCTGTAATGGTTGTTTGTGGGTTGACCCGGGCTATGACGGGGGTTGACTTTCTACCATCTGGAAGATCAATAGTGATATTGTTCTTGACTCGCCACAGTTTTAATAAAAACGGATTTTTTCAGAAAACAGTAGTGGGAGTATAGTAGAACTGGAAGTGATTCCAGAACCGCAAACGATTACTGAAGATTTGATAAAGAACCTAAAGATTCAATCTGGTTTGACATTCCATTGGCCACTCCGCAGATAAGGTGGGTAACCTCAAGCACCCGAGAGGTACTCCGGTAGCCTCAAGGATGGTGATAGGGAGGTTCTTGTTTACCCAGACTTGCCATTGCTGTTGCTCCAGGCTGTGAGACCCGGTAGGAGGATGAGTATAGCGTCGTTCTGAACAAGCTTAAGAAGTGTACGTCTATATGACTCTGCCAGAGGGTTGTCGTAGTCAGTGGGAGCAGCGGAAGCATAGTGGACAAGTAGCTTATGCCTATTTATAGACTAAAGCAGATATAGCGGAGATAGATCATCTATTTCTGATGTGACAGTCATAGGTTTGTGTAACCCTTCAAAAATCGTTTAGGTAGTTTTTCGGTAATCGGCTAATTTTTCGGCTTTTTCCGTAAAAAGTCAAAATAGGTATTTTTCATTGTTGACCTAATTATACAAAATTTAGATAAGATATTACTATAATTTTTTCACTAAAATGTCACTTATAATTTTCTAGTTAAATAAAAAAAAATCGTAATTAATTATTTTTTTTATTATTTTAAGCTTTTAAAAATACATTAAATAAGTGATAAATACAAATTTAATTAGGTAAATTTCATAATTAGGAATCTTTATAAACTAAAATAGAGTGTTAATAAATTGTATCATAACTTTATAAGATTTTAGTTTTATGGTTGGAAATTTAATGAAAAAAATGAACTAAAATGGGGTTTTTTTGTAAAAAGCTTGATGTGAAAGGCATTAAATGGAAACTTAAGGGGGTTTTTGACCTAGAAACCTCTACACAACCCCACACCCTCCTCCTCTTCACCTCTGGCCGAAAATAGCAGCAGCTCCCCCTCTTTTCACCTCAATTCTTGCTTCAAAAATCATGAAAAATCATGAAAAATCCATAAAAATTCACCATTTTCTTCTCCAATTCAATGCTAAACCCTAATCCACTCTCTCCTCAACCAAATTTAGTTCAAAACTAGAAGAAAGGAGGCTTCTTTGGTGGCTTGATCATGATAGGGTTCCACTTGTGAGGTGAAATTCTAAACTAGTTTGTTAACTTGTAGTTTAAATGTGATAAAAATTGATATTTGAAGCATTAATTTAGTTGTGATTAATTGTTCATAAAAATCAAGAATGGGATTTGGTGTTGAACTAGGGTTTGAAGCATGGTTGTTAGAGTTAAGTTAGGGCTTTGGTTACCTATTTGATTAGAGTGGTTAATTGCGGAGGGTTACGCTCGCTAAGTCGTTAAATTGCGACGTTTGCATCGAATCGGTTTGAAATTTGCTTACTAGATTTTTACAAAAATTAGAATGCGATCAAATTGCGTTATGTTAGTGATATAATTAGCTTCGTATAGGACTATTAGAGTGCGCGAACGTGGGGTTTCGTCTAGTCGGGTTTTAGTTTTGTCGATTTCCCCGAAATCACGATTCTAGTTAAAGATTAGCGATTTTCGTGCGTTTTCCCGCGCACCGAGTGCACGCCACGTTTAATTCGAGAGCGTCGATATTTGTATATTGTCACTTGCATCGTTTTAGGATATGTAATCTTATGCTTGGTGTTGTGCAAATATAGGATCGGTCGGGGAAACATCGGACACGGCACGTAAAAGCAAGGCTGTGGTCGGATCGGATTAGCGGGGATTTCAGATGAGTAGATGTATTCATCTATGGGGGAATCGTCTGGATGGCGCGATGCGCCCCCCTAGTTAGGATTACCCTACTTTTTGCAAGATTTATATTGTTAGCTAGCTTATCCATTCATGTACACTGCATACCCTTATAGCGAACAGTATATTAGATTGCATGGACATTCATCTATACTTATGCGATATCACTTCGTAGGACACGAACACCATTACCATTGGCATCTGTTGCACGTGCACTATTCATGTTACACACACGCCTTTGGTAATTGCCATGCCACGTGAACTATAGAACCGGTTTAACTTAATATCGCCATTTGCATTCATACTTGATATATGAAATTGCATCGCATGCATATATCTCGCATCATCATCATATTTACATAGATCTCTAGCCAAAACTCACATCATATACATTGATATCATAGACATTTATCATATATAACATGTGAACATTATGATTTTCTTGAGGATTTCAGTATTGCTGCGATTTCTGGATTTTTGGGGAAAACCGCAAGAATTTAACAAAAGCTTATATTTATCATTTTTAAAACAAAGTTGCGGTTTTCTCGTGATGTATGTGTCGTCCACCATGAGTTTTCATGTTTTCTGTTGGATTTCGAGACCCGATTCGAGGAGTGGATGAACCGTCTCGGGTACATGGTGGGCCCGGTATGGTACCCCGGGGCAAGAAGATCGAGTTGTAGACGATGAGCCTGGCAGGGGAAGACTACCTACCGTGATGTCTGGCGCGGCGGATATCCGGAGGATACCGACCGTTGTCGTGAGATTGGATGATGTGGGCCGATCCGGACTGACGAAGCCCGATATTTGAGACATTGATACAGTGAGATATTGAGACAGATATGATTTCATATTTGGTGTCGATGCTTGACACGGGTTTTCAGATGATTTCTTGATGGTACTTAGCTATTATACAGATATTCATTTTCTAAAGTTAAGAACGTAGTACCCTTAGCATTTAAAACACTTAAAGAGTTAGAAATGACATTGCATACATATGCATGCATACTAGAGCTATTATATCACATATGGACATGCATGTTGTGGTGCATTGCGTGCATTCTTACGATTGCCTTACTAGATGTTATATTCTACTCACGAGGTGGCAACTCACCCCCGTTGTGCCACAGTGTCTTGCAGGTCGGACCCGTCACCCTTGTAGCGGCGGGCTATCTTATCATCAGCTTCTTTTGCTCAGACTCGCGACATCGCCCGTAGGTGGGTTGCGAGCATATTTTATTTCTTTTGCTCTATCATTGTATCTAGTATTCTCCATCTACCACTATATATTGTATATGCGTCATAATGATGAGACTGAGAGATTTGTATATTTGTGGTTTCTTTTGGGTCGAGCTCACTTGAGCCGGCGTTGTGTTTTCTGATATTTTGCGTTTCTTTTTTGCTCTTTTCTTTATATTACTTATATATCGCATGTGGTTGTGATCCGCCTTGGGCGAAGAGCTAGCTCCCGCTTGGTGATGCCATTTATGATTACAGGTTATATATATCTTGTTGTACCCATTTTGGGGGATAGAAAATACAATGGAGACTCTGTCGAAATTTTCGGGAATTTTTGATGTTTTTAAAAAGGGTTTCAATGAAACTTAATTGATTTACAAATCGTTTTCATGTAAGGTTTTCCTTCACTCTCTTTTGATTTGGTTTAGATTTTCTGGGCTTTGGCTGACTCAGGTTACGGTACGCCTTTAGACGTCTCGTAATCTAAGTGCCAGTCACGTTCCGTACCTTCGGGTCGTGACAAAGTTGGTATCAGAGCGTAGGTTTCACCTTTCTGAGTGTAGGATGACCTTGGTAGATGGAGTAGGTGACTTAAGCAGAGTGGCGTAGCGTGGGTATGATCCGCGGCATTCTTACGATACGGTACTCCGCCTAAGTGACCTTAGAACATAATTGCTTGTATTTCCTTTCTTGATTCCTTGCATTCCTTGATTCAATTGCAATGTCCTTATCAGTCCTGTTTCTTATTCCAGCTTCGATGCCGCCAAAGACTACGAGAGCTCAGCGGGCTGCTGCTAGGGATGAGATTTGGGCGGGCCCGTCTGAGGCGAGGATCGAGCGGGAGGATACGCCTACCCCTCAGGGTCATACTGATCCGCCTTATCCTGACCGTATTGCCAGATTAGAGGCCGGCATGCAAGAGTTGCGGCAGATGATGGGATCTTTAGTTGAGTCCAGCCGGGCACAGAGATCCGAGGACGTTCCTTCCACCGCACAGACCACGATCGTACCTGCTGCACAGATGGTCACTCCTGCTGCTACTACGGAGACTATCCCTGTTTCACTACAGGAGTTCATGAGATTGAGACCTCCAGCTTTTACCGGTACAGATGCGACAGAGGACCCACAGGCATTTCTTGATAGGATGGCTCGGATTTGCCGTTCGTTAAGGTGTTCTGATGATAGATTGGTGGAGTTTGCGAGTTTTCGTCTGGAGGGTCTTGCCCAGACATGGTACGATTCAGTAGAGAGAGGCCGAGCTGCAGGTCTACCTTCTATGACCTGGGACGAGTTTACAGCTGCATTTCTTGCCCGTTTTCTTCCGGAGAGTGTCCGAGATGCTCGAGCCCGTAGTTTTGAGTCTTTGCGCAAGACTCCTGGGATGACGGTGTCGGAGTATGATATACAGTTTACCCAGTTATCTCGATATGCTCCGTACCTAGTCGACACAGAAGAGAAGAGAATAAAGAGGTTCGTGCGAGGGCTTGATACACAGCTATTCCTTGCCATCGGCACCCAGCACTTTGATACATACGCAACCGCGATGGATGCAGCCTTACTTTTGGAGGAGCGTATTTCTGAGACTCCGGTCGTTTCTGGGCCGAAGAGGATCCGTACTGATACGCCAGCTCAGCGGCAGATGGGTAGACACCGCGATAGATTATTTCCGGGAGATGGTGGAGGCAGAGGATTGAGACGAGGTCAGTTATTTGGTTCATATCCACAGACCCAGCAGTCGTCGCCAGGATGTTTTCGGTGTGGGAGTCAGTACCACCGTGTCAGAGACTGTACCATGGGGCGTCCAGGCGCGGCGACAGTCCCGCATGTGACTTTACCACCCTCACCACCTTCTCAGAGAGATTTACTTCCTACTCCTGACGATGCTCCACGTCAGTCAGATGCTTCTAGAGGCCGTGGGCGTGGCGGTCCAGTTCCGAGAGGACGAGGCGACAGAGGCAGAGGCAGAGGCCGAGGTAGAGGCAGAGGACAGCCAGCTATTAGTGGTGGACAGGCCCGAGTGTTCGCATTGACTCCTCAGGATGCATAGGCATCCAATACCGTCATGACAGGTACTCTGCCAGTATGTTCTTTAGATGCACGGGTATTATTTGATCCAGGCTCCACACATTCCTATGTATCCACGTACTTTGCACCGAGGTTGGGCCGAGAGTCTTCTCCGTTAGATCAGCCGCTTGTCGTTATTACCCCGGTAGGCGAGTCTTTTGTTGCCCGTTTTGTGTACCGATCGTGTTCCGTTCGTATCGGGGAGAGAGATTCTTCAGTAGATTTGATTCTCCTCGATATGCTAGACTTTGACGTTCTTCTTGGTATGGACTGGCTAGCCACCTGTTATGCATCCGTGGACTGCCGTGAAAAAGCAGTCAGATTCAGTTTTCCTGGTGAGCCGGTTCTTATTATTCAGGGAGATCGTAGCGCTACCCTTCCCAGCTTGATTTCTTCTCTTCGCGCTGGTCAGCTCTTGAGGAAAGGGTGTCAGGGATTCTTAGCCTATGTTTGTGATACTAGCTCCACAGAGGTTCCGTTGGACCAGATCCCTATTGTGAGAGAGTTCCCTGATGTATTCCCTGACGAGCTGCCTGGTCTGACACCAGAGCGCGAGATTGAGTTCTGTATTGACTTGATCCCCGGCACGGGGCCTATCTCTATACCGCCTTATCGGATGGCCCCGGCAGAGCTGAGAGAGCTAAAGGATCAGTTACAGGACTTGCTGGACAAAGGGCTTATCAGACCGAGTGTGTCACCTTGGGGTGCTCCCGTCTTGTTTGTTAAGAAGAAGGACGGAAGTATGCGTTTATGCATTGATTATCGTCAGCTGAACCGGGTTACTGTGCGGAACAGATATCCCCCACCCCGCATTGATGACTTATTCGATCAACTCTAGGGTGCAGGGTTTTTCTCGAAGGTTGATTTACGGTCAGGTTATCACCAGTTGCGAGTTCGGAAGGAGGATATTCCGAAGACCGCTTTCCGTACTCGTTATGGTCATTATGAGTTCTTGGTGATGTCGTTCGAGCTCACCAATGCCCCGGCAGCATTTATGGACTTGATGAACCGTGTATTCAGGCCGTATCTCGATCAGTTCATTATTGTGTTCATTGACGACATCTTGGTTTATTCTCGGAGCCGGGAGGAGCATGAGCAGCACTTACGTATCACATTACAGACTTTGAGGGAGCATCAGCTGTTCGCCAAATTCTCCAAGTGCGCATTCTGGTTAGACAGTGTCGACTTCTTGGGTCATGTAGTGACGAGAGATGGTATTTGTGTGGACCCGAGGAAGATCGAGGCAGTTCAGCGTTGGCCTAGACCAGTATCAGTTACGGAGGTTCGCAGTTTTCTAGGTCTGGCCGGCTATTATCGACGTTTCGTCCAGGATTTCTCCCGCATTGCTGCACCATTGACCGGGTTGACCCGGAAGGGGGTTCCTTTTGATTGGACCCAGGCATGTGAGGATAGCTTCCAGCAGTTGAAGACTCGTCTGACTACTGCACCAGTGTTAGCATTGCCTTTAGGATCAGGCGGGTTCGTGGTATATTGTGATGCTTCTCGAGTGGGGCTGGGCTGTGTATTGATGCAGCACGACAGAGTTATCGCGTATGCTTCTCGGCAGTTGAGGAAACACGAACAGAACTACCCCACCCATGATTTAGAGATGGCTGCAGTGGTATTTGCACTTAAGATCTGGAGACATTACCTATACGGTGAGTCGTGCCAGATATTCACTGACCACAAGAGTTTGAAGTATATCTTCCAGCAGCGAGACCTGAACCTGAGACAGCGCCGTTGGATGGAGTTGGTGAAGGATTATGACTGCGAGATTCTATACCATCCGGGCAAGGCGAATGTGGTGGCACATGCTTTGAGTAGGAGGCCCGGAGGTAGCTTATCTTGTTTGAGCGCAGTACAGATGCAGTCGACGGCGGATTGGCAGGTTTTATGTGACAGCAGAGTGCAGTTCGAGTTTACTCCTACAGGGGGTCAGCTGGCCCATTTCAGAGCACGCCCACAGTTACTTGACCGTATCCGCGAGGCACAGTCCGGCGATGCCCGTATTTTAGAGATTATTGAGCAGATTCGGCAGGGCAGAGTTTCTGAGTTCGTGATTGATGATCAGGGGATACTTCGATTTGGGACTCGACTGTACGTGCCAGATTCAGAAGGACTGAGGCGTGATATTCTTGAAGAGGCACATAGATCAGTATACAGTGTTCACCCAGGTTCCACCAAGATGTACCGTGATTTGAGAGAGGTTTACTGGTGGGACGGGATGAAGAAGGATGTTACAGACTTTGTGTTGAGATGCCTGACTTGTCAGCAAGTCAAGGCCGAGCACCAGAGGCCAGCCGGCGAGTTACAGCCTTTGCCCATCCCTGAGTGGAAGTGGGAGCAGGTCTCCATGGACTTCATTATGGGTCTACCCAGGACCAGTCGAGGGTACGACTCTATATGGGTGATTGTGGATCGACTGACGAAAGCGGCTCACTTTCTGCTAGTGAAGACCACTTTTGGATTTTCTCAGTACGCCCAGGTCTATATTGATGAGATCGTGCGACTGCATGGTGTTCCGACTTGCATCGTGTCCGACCGGGGCACCCAGTTTACCAGCCGATTGTGGCAGAAACTTCAGGAAGCATTGGGCACCTGATTGAGTTTTAGCACAGCCTTTCATCCTCAGACTGACGGTCAGTCAGAGCGTACTATTCAGAATCTTGAGGACATGCTCAGAGCTTGTGTTTTAGATTTCGATGGTAGCTGGGATCGTCATTTTCCTTTGATCGAGTTTTCCTACAATAATAGCTTCCAGGAGACGATTCAGATGGCACCTTTCGAGGCTTTATATGGGAGGAGATGTCGATCGCCTGTATGTTGGACAGAGCTCAGGGAGAGCAGTATTTGGGACCGCAGATCGTACAGGAGACGACCGAGAAGATACAGCTGATTCGGGACAGGATGAGAGCGGCACAGAGCAGGCAGAAATCATATGCTGACAGGCGCCGTCGCCGACTCGAGTTCACTGTTGGCGATCATGTTTTCCTGAAGGTCTCTCCGATGAAAGGTGTGATGAGATTTGGGCGGAAAGGGAAACTGAGTCCTAGATATGCTGGTCCTTTCGAGATCCTAGAGCGTGTTGGTCCAGTCGCTTATCGGTTAGCTCTTCCGCCCAGCTTCTCCGATGTTCACCCCGTGTTCCATGTCTATTTATAGACTAAAGCAGATATAGCGTAGATAGATCATCTATTTCTGATGTGACAGTCATAGGTTTGTGTAACCCTTCGAAAATCGTTTAGGCAGTTTTTCGGTAATCGGCTAATTTTTCGGCTTTTTCCGTAAAAAGTCAAAATACGTATTTTTCATTGTAGACCTAATTATACAAAATTTAGATAAGATATTACTATAATTTTGTCACTAAAATTTCACTTATAATTTTCTAGTTAAATAAAAAAAAATTCGTAATTAATTATTTTTTTTATTATTTTAAGCTTTTAAAAATACATTAAATAAGTGATAAATACAAATTTAATTAGGTAAATTTCATAATTAGGAATCTTTATAAACTAAAATAGAGTGTTAATAAATTGTATCATAACTTTATAAGATTTTAGTTTTATGGTTGGAAATTTAATGAAAAAAATGAACTAAAATGGGGTTTTTTTGTAAAAAGCTTGATGTGAAAGGCATTAAATGGAAACTTAAGGGGGTTTTTGACCTAGAAACCTCTACACAACCCCACACCCTCCTCCTCTTCACCTCTGGCCGAAAATAGCAGCAGCTCCCCCTCTTTTCACCTAAATTCTTGCTTCAAAAATCATGAAAAATCATGAAAAATCCATAAAAATTCACCATTTTCTTCTCCAATTCAATGCTAAACCCTAATCCACTCTCTCCTCAACCAAATTTAGTTCAAAACTAGAAGAAAGGAGGCTTCTTTGGTGGCTTGATCATGATAGGGTTCCACTTGTGAGGTGAAATTCTAAACTAGTTTGTTAACTTGTAGTTTAAATGTGATAAAAATTGATATTTGAAGCATTAATTTAGTTGTGATTAATTGTTCATAAAAATCAAGAATGGGATTTGGTGTTGAACTAGGGTTTGAAGCATGGTTGTTAGAGTTAAGTTAGGGCTTTGGTTACCTATTTGATTAGAGTGGTTAATTGCGGAGGGTTACGCTCGCTAAGTCGTTAAATTGCGACGTTTGCATCGAATCGGTTTGAAATTTGCTTACTAGATTTTTACAAAAATTAGAATGCGATCAAATTGCGTTATGTTAGCAATATAATTAGCTTCGTATAGGACTATTAGAGTGCGTGAACGCGGGGTTTCGTCTAGTCGGGTTTTAGTTTTGTCGATTTCCCCGAAATCACGATTCTAGTTAAAGATTAGCGATTTTCGTGCGTTTTCCCGCGCACCGAGTGCATGCCACGTTTAATTCGAGAGCGTCGATATTTGTATATTGTCACTTGCATCGTTTTAGGATATGTAATCTTATGCTTGGTGTTGTGCAAATATAGGATCGGTCGGGGAAACATCGGACACGGCACGTAAAAGCAAGGCTGTGGTCGGATCGGATTAGCGGGGATTTCAGGTGAGTAGATGTATTCATCTATGGGGGAATCGTCTGGATGGCGCGATGCGCCCCCTAGTTAGGATTACCCTACTTTTTGCAAGATTTATATTGTTAGCTAGCTTATCCATTCATGTACACTGCATACCCTTATAGCGAACAGTATATTAGATTGCATGGACATTCATCTATACTTATGCGATATCACTTCGTAGGACACGAACACCATTACCATTGGCATCTGTTGCACGTGCACTATTCATGTTACACACATGCCTTTGGTAATTTCCATGCCACGTGCACTATAGATCCAGTTTAACTTAATATCGCCATTTGCATTCATACTTGATATATGAAATTGCATCGCATGCATATATCTCGCATCATCATCATATTTACATAGATCTCTAGCCAAAACTCACATCATATACATTGATATCATAGACATTTATCATATATAACATGTGAACATTATGATTTTCTTGAGGATTTCAGTATTGCTGCGATTTCTGGATTTTTGGGGAAAACCGCAAGAATTTAACAAAAGCTTATTTTTATCATTTTTAAAACAAAGTTGCGGTTTTCTCGTGATGTATGTGTCGTCCACCATGAGTTTTCATGTTTTCTGTTGGATTTCGAGACCCGATTCGAGGAGTGGATGAACCGTCTCGGATACATGGTGGGCCCGGTATGGTCCCCCGGGGCAAGAAGATTGAGTTGTAGACGATGAGCCTGACAGGGGAAGACTACCTACCGGTGATGTCTGGCGCGGCGGATATCCGGAGGATACCGACCGTTGTCGTGAGATTGGATGATGTGGGCCGATCCGGACTGACGGAGCCCGATATTTGAGACATTGATACAGTGAGATATTGAGACAGATATGATTTCATATTTGGTGTCGATGCTTGACACAGGTTTTCAGATGATTTCTTGATGGTACTTAGCTATTATACAGATATTCATTTTCTAAAGTTAAGAACGCAGTACCCTTAGCATTTAAAACACTTAAAGAGTTAGAAATGACATTGCAAACATGTGCATGCATACTAGAGCTATTATATCACATATGGACATGCATGTTGTGGTGCATTGCGTGCATTCTTACGATTGCCTTACTAGATGTTATATTCTACTCACGAGCTGGCAACTCACCCCCGTTGTGCCACAGTGTCTTGCAGGTCGGACCCGTCACCCTTGTAGCGGCGGGCTATCTTATCATCAGCTTCTTTTGCTCAGACTCGCGACATCGCCCGTAGGTGGGTTGCGAGCATATTTTATTTCTTTTGCTCTATCATTGTATCTAGTATTCTCCATCTACCACTATATATTGTATATGCGACATAGTGATGAGACTGGGAGATTTGTATATTTGTGGTTTCTTTTGGGTCGAGCTCACTTGAGCCGGCGTTGTGTTTTCTGATATTTTGCGTTTCTTTTATGCTCTTTTCTTTATATTACTTATATATCGCATGTGGTTGTGATCCGCCTTGGGCGAAGAGCTAGCTCCCGCTTGGGGATGCCATTTATGATTACAGGTTATATATATCTTGTTGTACCCATTTTGGGGGATAGAAAATACAAGGGAGACTTTGTCGAAATTTTCGTGAATTTTTGATGTTTTTAAAAAGGGTTTCAATGAAACTTAATTGATTTACAAATTGTTTTCATGTAAGGTTTTCCTTCACTCTCTTTTGATTTGGTTTAGATTTTCTGGGCTTTGGCTGACTCAGGTTACGGTACGCCTTTAGACGTCTCGTAATCTAAGTGCCAGTCACGTTCCGTACCTTCGGGTCGTGACAGTTTGACTTCATCAGAATAGGGGATGGATCTGTTAAGAAGGTAGTAGGGTGTGATGTCCTGGTATTTGGATGATATACACAGAGTACGAAGTGAAATTCCTATACTACGATCGGTTATACTTTGGTTGTCACATAGTGGTTTCTCCACATAGGACTTGGATATTATATCAGACATTCTGGTTACTGGATCTATGGTATTAGATCTAGATTTGGGTAGTTTCCCAATCTGGGTACTTGTTCATATCAGATTTTTGCATTTTCATACCGCCCAATTTTTATCACATTGCATATCGGTAGATACTCTTGAGCCGTATTTGCTAGTCAATTGCAGGATACAGGTTCCCGGTTCTAAAACGGAGAAATTCATGGAAAACACGACAAAATCCGGTTCCTGCCAACCACAGATAAAAACACGGTCTCCGCTCTTCATCCGTATGTTGCCAGATACCAGTTTAGGAAGACAAAGTGTCAAATCAATGTCATTCTCAAGCACAAGGCTCAATGGTAGCACAAAATCCAAGAGATCTACGCGGAGCTCGAGGCAACCATCCATAAAAAAGTCCACCTTTGCTCAATAGAAATTCTGGAACAAATGGGAGAGATTTTCCAGAAAATACACACAGCAGACAAGAGGGGACAGGAGAACAGGAAAAGTGTCAGAAGACCACACCCTAAGTCGACAAGAGGGGCACGGATCCGCGGCCATAGGGGGCTATATGCGGCGGATCCGCGGCCGTACAGTGGGTTCAGGCAGTGACTTTTCAGGGGCAGTTTGGTCATTTCGTCAGAGTTCTGTTGGTTGCCCTAGGGTTTCATTTCGTGGCCTATAAATAGCCCAGAATTTTGAGAAGGAGGGGTCAATTTTTGTATTCTTATATTTTTGCCAAGTTTTAGTCTTGTTCTTCTTCCTTTTCTCACCTCTTCTCCAATCAAACTTGTAGTGAGCTTTTGAGTGAAGTGTGATGAATAAAGAAGACCTTTTTATCATGCTTGTCTCTTTCTTTTACTTGTTGTAATGTATTGTAATTTTAATTGTTAAGTAGTTGTTGTTATTTGTTCGATTGTTTCTTTCTTCTCTCTTTTCCTTTATCCTTCATATGACAATGATACTTACGCTCGATCCTCGCCAAGGTGAGGTCGCAAACAGTTAGTCGTATTATTTTAATCTCCTTCTTTCTATCTTCCTCTTTTGTGTTGTTTTGTTTTTCCTATCATGAAGTGTGAGTAGTTCTTTACTTGTTAGGGTAGGATAAGGGAAGTTTGAGAGAAGGAAATCTCTCTCACTCTTTCCTTGCCCAACAACTTGAATCAACTCCCGTTAATTGAACCACAATCCGCTCCTTACGGCACCCTATCCTACATGATAGCGGTGATTCCGTAGTGAGACCGGTTGTGGTTGAATTAACCGGAGGTTATGGATAAGAGCCAAGAACGGACGGACAAGCACCAAAAGGAAGACTTATGCGTTGGAAAGCCTAGCTTATACTCGCAAAGTCCTTCCTAGTCGTGCTAATCCCCGTTGTTGCCGATTACCGTAACACCGATATTAAGTGGGGCAACGAAAGATGTGGAGACTCCTAACTCAAACTAACCTAATCCTAACCCTAACAAGCTCTCTTTAAATATCAACTTAACACTTAGATAACCACAACAAAATCTGAAAACAGGACTTAACTCGTTAAAACACTTTGAAAAAGACAACCATCTCCCTGCGGACGACCCGTACTCAACCGGCTAGCTACAAGCGAAACCGTCTTGATTGCGGTATTTAAACTAGAACTTGAACACGCTCGTATCCTAACAATCAAATGGCGCCGTTGCCGGGGAGACGGTAGTTTGTTTCCTTGTGTAATTTCGGGTTAATTTGTAAGTAAAAAAAAAACGAAAAAAAAATATACTTTGTAAAAGAACCCATCTTGTTATTCTTGATTAGTTTTTGTGCAAGTGTGCAGGAAATACGAAGCTCAAGATCGACGCCAAAGACGTTGGAAATACGGAGTTCAAGTACAGTGCCAAAGACGTGGGAAGATAGACCCACATTTTCGCGGCTACACCGCGACGGACAAAAACAAAGCATCCGGTCTACGGTAAAAATCTGGAGTAGATACAGTGAGCAACTCAGCATTCCACACATCCAGAAAAACAGAGGACACCAAACAGAGCCCACACCAGAAAATTGATGGCCCAATACCCACTTCCTGCCGCGGATCCGCGGCAATAGAGGGGAATAGGCGGCGGATCCGCGGCCACTTGGTGGCTTCAGAGCCCCAAAATTTCTCTGTAAGTCCCTCTGCCTCTCTCCACTCCTCTGAACTCCACTGAACTGTGTTTCTGCAGCCTTCTTTGCGCAAACTCTTCTCCCCCTTCCAATAAACTGTTCTTGTGCAGGATTCTTTGCGCCGCAAATAAAAATTGTTTGCAGTTGATTTGTTACTGTTTTGCATTCTTTAATACGGACTTAAGGGGCTTGAAACCAATCCAGATTGGATGGGGATTTCATCACCCTTCCCAGGACCCCAAAAATCACTAAAGCATATGCATTGTCCATTGTAAATTAAAAAATACTAGACTTCAGCCCTAAGGACTTCGCGCTCATTAGGAGAAGATAAACCTTGTTTAGAACCTCGCTTAACCGTATATTGTTTACGGGGTGTCTAGGAAAGTGTTAAAGGCGCAACCGCCGAAAGAGAAAGGGTTATTTAATTAAGGAACTTCGCGAAAGCGTTGGACAACCTCCCCTTATCTCTGCACTTACCTGGCCTCGTGATCGGTGTATTGTTAAGCCCGTTTCTCGACATTGTTTAACTTCGACAATCAAGTTCAGGAGCAGGTCTAGTAGACCTAGGTTACCCTAGATCTAGGTGTGATTGTGCATATCTTGTTTGTGATTGCTTAAGCCGTATTTCCGTACATATCTCTGTAAATCTCTTTCTAAAAAAAAAAGAAGAAAAAAGAAAAAAATCAAAAAAAAAAAACTTTTATAAAAACTTGCCCTTTTGTCGCCCACCACCCATCGCCTTTCTTCATTGACGTTTTCTTACCCTCACCTTCTCCGCTTTGACTATACTAAACTCGTTTAGTGTATGTCCGCTTGGACTCGGGACACTAGCGCCCGTCTAGTCCGCGTTACGTTAGTCGCTACCGACTACGCGATCGACTCCGAAGTCGATACTCCGTCCACTCCTCTTTCACCCCTTCCTTTGCCGGCCAACTCCGACGTTGACCGGAATTCTGTTCATACATCTTCACCTTCACCTTCACCAACCTCTTCTTCCGCGATGTCGGGATTCAATCCGAACATCTCTTTGACCACCGCTGGATTGGCTCCACCTCCTACGGAGACCAATCTTCCACCACCTCCGCCTGTTGTAGCGCCGCAGCGAATCGCGCTCCAGGATCGTTTCTATCCCACCCGTTCTGCTCTTCCCACCTGCCTTTCTCTTCCTCCGGCCAATGGGGACAACTTTGAAATTAAGCCCCATTTCATCAACATGCTTCCACGTTTTCATGGGCTTGAATCTGAAGATGCCTATATCTTCATCAACAAATTTCAAAATGTCTGTGCCATGATGAAAACAACCCAGCTATCGGACGATGCTATACGTCTACGGGTCATTCCGTTCACTTTATGCGATCTCGCAGAAAAATGGCTGTATAGCACCGCTTCCCACTCAATCACCAGCTGGGACGAGTTTGTTAAAGCGTTTCTGAAAAAATTCTACCCAAATCATAAGACCGCAAGAATTCGAAATGAAATCAACCAATTCTCCCAGCTTCCTTCTGAACCCTTCTGGAAGTGCTTTGACCGATACAAAGACCTTCTTGTTCAGTGTCCTCACCACAGTATAGAGAAATGGCAACTCTGCCAAACCTTATACGAGGGACTGAACCCAGCAACGAAGCAATTGCTGGAAACCATCTGTCAGGGCCACTTCCTATCCAAATCTGACGAGGAAGCGTGGCAGTTCTTTGACGATCTTGCGGAGCAAACGCTACAGTGGGAGAGCACCAGACCGACTTCTTCTTCTTCTACCTCCACTTCTACCGGTCAGTCTAGGGTAGGAATTCACCAGCTTGATGTCTTTATTGCGATGAGAGCTGAAATGGCTGCAATAACAAAAAAGCTTGAAGCAATAGAGAGCAAATTTTCTTCTCCTACTCCTGCCCCTGTTCTCCCCCTTCGTACCATCTGCGCTTGTTGTTCCGATCCTTCTCACTTGACCGAAGAGTGTCCTTACAATCCACCATCGCAAGGACAGGATCAGGTTAATACATTCCAGCAAAGACCAAGGAATGATCCATACTCTTCCACCTACAATCCCGGTTGGAGGAACCACCCCAATTTCGCCTGGAATCAGAATCAGAATCAATTCCAGGGCAACAATTTCCAAAGGGCCCCTCCACCGCAACAACAAGCGCAACAACAAACTCAGTATCAGCAGCCCTTCCAACCCCAACCTTACCAAAACCAGACGAACAACTTTGCACCGAACAATTCTTTTCCACCAAACAACCTTGTTCCGTCTAACAACGATAAGGTTTCCTCGCTCGAGCGAAGTCTGGAGGCGTTTGTTAAACAATCGACTCAATCCACCGCCAACATCCAGTCTTCGATCCAATCTTTAGTGCAACACACCGCCGCACACGGGCAGAGCATCAAGACCATCGAGGCCCAGATTGCACAGCTGAACGCGGCCGTGAGCGAGCGAAAGAAGGGGAAGCTCCCGTCCCAGCCACTTCCAAATCCCGGTCACCCACATAATGCACATGTTGCTCTTGAACAACAAAACCATAATGTGAGTGCCGTGACTACACTGAGATCGGGAAGGATGCTGCAAAACAACATTGGCAAGCGAATCAATGATGACACCCCGGCAGCCGCTTCTTCTTCTTCTCCTTCTTCTTCGTCTTCCGAGCCTATTCTCCGTTCTTCAACAGGCTCTCCTTCCTCTTCTTCTGCTCTGAACGGACCCACTTCTCACTCCACAAAGACACCTATTCTGGGATCCGTTCCAACTCCACAATCTCCTCCTCCAGCTTTAGACTCAACCAATTTTCAAAATGTTCCATTTCCAAACCGGTTGAGGTCTAACAAACAAAATCCACAAATGGAGAAGATTCTGGAGTTATTTAAGCAAGTTAACATTAATATTCCTCTTTTAGATGCTGTCCAACAAGTCCCGTCTTACGCGAAAATCTTAAAGGACTTGTCTACGAAAAAGAGGAAGTCTCAGGTACCCAAGAAAGTTTTCTTGGCTAGTGCTGTGAGTGATGCCCTTACCCAATCTTTACCACAAAAACGGAAGGACCCTGGCTGTCCTACGATTTCAATTACCATTGGGGATAAGAACATCAACCGCGCACTATTAGATCTTGGTGCCAGTGTTAACTTGCTTCCGTATTCAGTATACGAGCAATTAGGCGTCGGAGAGTTGAAACCCACACACTGCACTCTCCAGATGGCCGACCGATCGATCACCCACCCTAGGGGTGAGCTAGAGGATGTGTTGATAAGAGTCGGGGACTTCATATTCCCCGTTGACTTCATTGTATTAGATACACAGCCTGTAGCTAACCCCCGGAATCAAATTCCGGTGATACTCGGTCGCCCATTTCTCGCAACCTCAAATGCTGTGATCAATTGTCGCAATGGTTCGATGAACCTCTCTTTTGGAAATATGACGATTGAACTCAACATTTTTAGGTTGGGGAATCAGCCCGCCGAACCTAATGCTCATATACTGGACGTCTGCTCGATCCAGGAGATCACCCCCGAAGAGTGTGAATTCGAGGAGTTTCTGTTTGAACACGATAATCTTGACGCCACTAGTGCGTTTCTCTTCGAACCTGCTGCTGTTTCTACGCCCGACAACGAATATGGGTGTTTCACGTTCTTGAACGATCTTAGCCGCGCACAACCCGAGTTTGAATCTTTTGACTTTCCGGATGAGTTATCTGAACCATCCAACTCGGTTGCTTACACTCGCTTTGAACCTTTGCTGGAGTCCTTTGAGTTCGAGACCTTTGCACCAGTCTTGCCTTCCATCATTTCACCTCCAACGCTCGAACTCAAGCCGTTGCCGTCTCACCTAAAGTATGCTTACTTAGGTGAGAACGAGACCCTCCCAGTCATCATCTCGGCTTCTCTAGCTCCCGAGCAAGAGAAAGCCCTTCTCGCGGTCTTGCACAGCAACAGGCAAGCGTTTGGCTGGTCCATGGCGGACATCAAGGGGATTAGTCCCCTCATCGTTGAGCATCACATTCATCTGATGGATGATGCCAAACCAGCCCGGGATCCACAAAGACGTCTTAATCCAGTCATGAAGGAGGCTGTGAAGAAGGAGATCGTCAAATGTCTAGATAGTGGTATCATTTACCCTATCTCTGATAGCCAGTGGGTTAGCCCCATTCACGTTGTCCCCAAGAAGTCGGGCATCACGGTCATAACCAACGAGACGAACGAGTTAATCCCTACTCGCACCCAAACTGGATGGCGAGTTTGCATTGATTACCGAAAACTCAACGCCGCAACGCGGAAAGACCACTTCCCGCTACCTTTCATTGACCAAATGCTTGAACGATTGGCCGGACATGAGTACTATTGCTTCCTTGATGGCTACTCTGGCTATAATCAAATTCCCATCGCCGAAAAAGACCAGGACAAGACCACTTTCACATGTCCTTTCGGCACGTTTGCATATCGACGCATGCCCTTTGGGTTGTGCAATGCGCCCGCTACCTTCCAGCGGTGTATGATGGGAATTTTTTCTGACATGGTGGAAAAATTTCTGGAGATTTTCATGGATGACTTCTCCATCTTCGGCGACTCCTTTGACGAGTGTTTGCTGCATCTTGACGCTGTCCTTACCCGATGTAAAGACAAGAATCTCACTTTGAACTGGGAGAAATGCCACTTCATGGTACGCGAAGGTATTGTCTTAGGACATATCATCTCGCAAAATGGCATAGAGGTCGACAAAGCAAAGATTGAGGTCATTTCCAATCTGCCTCCTCCCCGTTGCGTCAGAGATATCCGAGCCTTCCTTGGCCATGCAGGTTTCTATAGACGGTTTATCAAGGACTTTAGCAAGATTGCTAGGCCCTTGACTCTTTTGCTGGCCAAGGATACACCATTTGACTTCAACTCGAGCTGTGTGACTGCCTTCGAGTCACTAAAACGCTCACTCACTTCTGCTCCCGTTCTTTCTTCTCCTGACTGGACGCACCCATTCGAGATTATGTGCGATGCATCCGACTTTGCCATCGGTGCTGTCCTTGGACAGCACATCAACAAGATGCCGCATGTAATCTATTACGTGAGCCGGACCCTGAACGACGCCCAACTTAACGATACAACAACTGAGAAGGAATTCTTAGCTGTTGTATTTGCTTTAGAAAAGTTCAGGCCCTACCTCATCGGCTCTCCAGTCATTGTCTACACTGACCATTCTGCTCTGCGCCATCTTTTTGCGAAGAAAGATGCCAAATCTCGGTTAATACGTTGGATCCTCTTGCTTCAAGAGTTTGACCTTGTCATTAAGGACAAACGAGGATGTGAAAACGTAGTTGCCGACCATCTCTCACGACTTCCTTCTTCGCCTTCGCTTCCAATTCCGATCAATGACGTTTTCCCGGATGAACAACTCTTGACAGTATCTTGCGAACCCTGGTTCGCAGATATTGTGAACTATTTGGCCACGGGATTGCTACCGACCGAATGGTCACGTCAGGACAGACTTCGCTTCTTATCCCAAGTAAAACACTTTTACTGGGACGAACCCTACTTGTTCAAGTACTGTCCCGACCAGATTATTCGTCGGTGTGTCCCTGATGAGGAATTCAAGAGTGTGCTGTCATTTTGCCACGATCAAGCGTGTGGCGGGCATTTTGGGCCCAGAAAGACAGCTGAGAAGATCTTGAAATGTGGTTTCTACTGGCCACAACTTTTCAAAGACGCTCATGACTATTGCAAGACTTGCTCCCGGTGCCAACACATGGGCCGGATATCCCGGAGGAACGAGATGCCGCTCCAACCGATCTTGGTTGTGGAGATTTTCGATGTTTGGGGAATAGACTTCATGGGGCCATTTCCCAACTCTTTTAGGAACTTGTACATTCTTCTAGCTGTTGATTACGTCTCTAAATGGGTCGAGGCTGTGCCCAGCCGGACTAACGACAACAAGGTTGTCGTTAGGTTCCTTAAAGAAAACATTTTCTCACGGTTTGGGCACCCCCGAGCGATCATTAGCGACAATGGAAGTCATTTCTGCAATAACACTTTCGAAGCCTTGATGCGGAAATACTCCATAAATCATAAGCTCTCTACGCCCTACCACCCCCAAACCTGCGGGCAGGCCGAAGTTTCAAATCGGCAAATCAAGCAGATATTGGAGAAGACGGTTTCCAAGAACCGTAAGGATTGGTCTCTGAAACTCACTGATGCCCTTTGGGCATTTAGAACCGCTTATAAGACCGACCTTGGAATGTCTCCCTATCGGCTTGTGTACGGAAAAGCCTGCCACCTCCCTGTCGAAATCGAGCATCGCGCTTTTTGGGCGATTAAGGAGCTGAATCTGTCTCTTGAGGACGCGGGCAGCCATCGGAAGCTGCAGCTGAACGAACTATGCGAGCTTAGGGACGAGGCTTACGATAACGCGGTTGTCGTTAAGAATCGAACGAAGGTGTTTCACGATAAACACCTTTTGCGCAAAACCTTCGTACCTGGTCAACAGGTACTGCTTTATGACACCCGACTTCATTTCCATCCTGGAAAGCTCCGATCTCGCTGGAAAGGGCCGTATTTTGTGCGGAATGTGTATCCGCAGGGCGCTCTGGATTTGGAAAATCCAAAGGACGGTTCACTCTTCAAGGTAAATGGACACCGATGCAAACCGTACCTTAGCGCCGAACCAACAGAGGAGCTCCTGTTCTTACAGGAGCCGGTTTACCCAGAATGATCTTCCTCTGCCTACCTCCAAACTTCGGTTATCCAGCCAAGAACAGTGGACACTGTTCCAAATAAGTTTGGGGGTATGTACAAACCATTTTGTATATATTTGTGTATATTCTTCTTCTTTTCTTTAAAAAAAAAAAACAAAAACAAATAAAAATTTGTGTATCGCTAGCCGACAATTTTGACCCTTCAAATGATCTCTTCATGCAACGACAGTGAGGACACTGTCCAGTTTAAGTTTGGGGGTACGCTCGGTACGCATTTCTTACCTTCGCATTCATATGTATATTTTGCATCTGCATATTAATATCCATAAAATCCATAAAAATTTAAAAATTTTCTAAAAACAAAAAAACTTTTCTGTCAAGTTAGCTTGTGAAATAAACTCTGATTCAACATTTCGACGGTTTTTGTTTGAAAAAAATAGGAATAACTAGATCTTATGTTTGGATTTTGAAAACCTGAAAGATAACTCTCCTTTGATGTTAACTATAGCTGATATACGTCTTTACATCACAATACACGTGTCGTAAGATTTTGGGAATTAGATGACAAGTCTTTCATGTTTAAACTTTTAAACAGATAAATGATTTTCTGAGGATCAAATAGGTTTGTTCTGAAATAAGTAATGTCAAGAATAGTTTATGAAGTAAAGCGAATAGGAAGGAATGTTATGGATGCCGTAATTGGAACTAAGTCTGAAAAATAACCCATCTAAAACTTGATTGGAATGATTACACACCAAACCCACTAAACACGTCTTTTATCCAAAAAATATTTGAACTGCTGGTTATATCTCCGTTCGTATGAAATCATCTGATTTTTACGCCAAACTGTCTTTTGTTTTTTGGACCTAGGTAACTTGAGTAATTAAGTCCGCTGGGGTGTTTCTACACCTAATGCCCTAAAACCAACTGGTTTGGGTGCATTGGCCCAAAGCTCGCTAAGAAGCCTAGAAAGTCCAGTTTAAAACAAAGTCAAGCAAGTGTTCTCTCCGAGTTAAAATTCCTAACGGTTCTTTGTGTGAGAATAATCTTGATAAAAGACAGGCTTTTATAAAAATTTTAACGGAGATATGAAGGTTTTATTCTATGATAAAGACTATTGCACGTTCACAGAGGTGTGTATGAAATGAAAACAAGAAAAAGGTGGAGTGAAAAATACGACTTAGTTTCCTGTTATGGAAGATAGAAATTCTGAAGTTGAAACCTTACTGGAAAATGAAACTTGAAAAATGCTTAACTCTTTATAAAACTTATGTGATCCTTTTTAAATTGTTATCTGGGCTTTATTGTGAGACATGATGACTTTATTCGACCTTTCGGGAACTTAACGACACTATTTGCACTGCACGTAAAGACATATAAAATCTGTAGTTAAATAAGAAGCGAGGTGTGAAAAATAAAGGTTCGATGATCTAGACTTAGGATTATAGAATTGTTATTTTCTAAAACAAAACTTTAGGGTTTGAAGCTTAGTTATTTTACAAAACCAACTTGACCGGATTTTGTGGGTAGTATCCGCTGAAAACCCTCAGGAGACAACACTCCTCCTACTAGGGACACCTAGAGGTTTAACGGCTTGTTGCACGTGCTCAGTGCAATCGCATTCCCTGCGAAAGTGAGGTTAGGAAATTTTTTGTAAATAAATGGGCTTTGCTCGGGACGAGCAAATGATAAGTTTGGGGGTATTTGTTCATATCAGATTTTTGCATTTTCATACCGCCCAATTTTTATCACATTGCATATCGGTAGATACTCTTGAGCCGTGTTTGCTAGTCAATTGCAGGATACAGGTTCCCGGTTCTAAAATGGAGAAATTCATGGAAAACACGACAAAATCCGGTTCCTGCCAACCACAGATAAAAACACGGTCTCCGCTCTTCATCCGTATGTTGCCAGATACCAGTTTAGGAAGACAAAGTGTCAAATCAATGTCATTCTCAAGCACAAGGCTCAATGGTAGCACAAAATCCAAGAGATCTACGCGGAGCTCGAGGCAACCATCCACAAAAAAGTCCACCTTTGCTCAATAGAAATTCTGGAACAAATGGGAGAGATTTTCCAGAAAATACACACAGCAGACAAGAGGGGACAGGAGAACAGGAAAAGTGTCAGAAGACCACACCCTAAGTCGACAAGAGGGGCGCGGATCCGCGGCCATAGGGGGCTATATGCGGCGGATCCGCGGCCGTACAGTGGGTTCAGGCAGTGACTTTTCAGGGGCAGTTTAGTCATTTCGTCAGAGTTCTGTTGGTTGCCCTAGGGTTTCATTTCGTGGCCTATAAATAGCCCAGAATTTTGAGAAGGAGGGGTCAATTTTTGTATTCTCATATTTTTGCCAAGTTTTAGTCTTGTTCTTCTTCCTCTTCTCACCTCTTCTCCAATCAAACTTGTAGTGAGCTTTTGAGTGAAGAGTGATGAATAAAGAAGACCTTTTTATCATGCTTGTCTCTTTCTTTTACTTGTTGTAATGTATTGTAATTTTAATTGTTAAGTAGTTGTTGTTATTTGTTCGATTGTTTCTTTCTTCTCTCTTTTCCTTTATCCTTCATATGACAATGATACTTACGCTCGATCCTCGCCAAGGTGAGGTCGCAAACAGTTAGTCGTATTCTTCTAATCTCCTTCTTTCTATCTTCCTCTTTTGTGTTGTTTTGTTTTTCCTATCATGAAGTGTGAGTAGTTCTTTACTTGTTAGGGTAGGATAAGGGAAGTTTGAGAGAAGGAAATCTCTCTCACTCTTTCCTTGCCCAACAACTTGAATCAACTCCCGTTAATTGAACCACAATCCGCTCCTTACGGCACCCTATCCTACATGATAGCGGTGATTCCGTAGTGAGACCGGTTGTGGTTGAATTAACCGGAGGTTATGGATAAGAGCCAAGAACGGACGGACAAGCACCAAAAGGAAGACTTATGCGTTGGAAAGCCTAGCTTATACTCGCAAAGTCCTTCCTAGTCGTGCTAATCCCCGTTGTTGCCGATTACCGTAACACCGATATTAAGTGGGGCAACGAAAGATGTGGAGACTCCTAACTCAAACTAACCTAATCCTAACCCTAACAAGCTCTCTTTAAATATCAACTTAACACTTAGATAACCACAACAAAATCTGAAAACAGGACTTAACTCGTTAAAACACTTTGAAAAAGACAACCATCTCCCTGCGGACGACCCGTACTCAACCGGCTAGCTACAAGCGAAACCGTCTTGATTGCGGTATTTAAACTAGAACTTGAACACGCTCGTATCCTAACAATCAGTACTTAGACAGCATTCTATGAGTATTTAGAATGGACGACTCCTGGCACGGTAGTGTACCTGCAGGTGATGGAGTCACCCTCTCTAAAGGTATCTTACAGACTAAAGTAGAGAGGGATATGCATGATTGGCAGATCACTTGCTTAGGCAATTGAGTCAATCATGAGATGTCAAGTACCATACCAGATGTTGTTTTTTGCACGAGATACAATAAGATGATATTGATCCAGTCCTGGAGAAACATTCGGAAGCAATTTTAGAACATAAGTGGATGTTCTAGGGATATGATAACGACAGCCTCATTCGGAAGACAGTTATCATTCCAGGCTTCCAAGGTGACCTGGACGACAGGCTGGCCGTCAGAGTTATAGTTTTCCCTCCGACGAGGGGCAGTATTTTGGACAGGTGGTCCAGGTGGATACTGAGGGAAGGATGGCGTAGGATACCGATTAAGTTCAGTTGACGATACAGTCTAAGAAGTTTGGATTTGGAGTTCATTTATGAGCTAGGTCCCATCAGACATCCAAACACATTCTAAGACAGGTATTGCTCATTTCGGGAGATGGGTTTCTCCGCGAATTTGAGATATAGAGAGACATAGAAAGAAACATCAAAGCGGATCCACTCACTGAGGCTATTCCTCGAACGCAATAGTTTCGCAAACGGATTTTGTGAGACTGACTATTAGAGGAGTTGGGTGTTTGGTATCACACGAGCTGTGAGTATGCGACATCGCAATAATTAGCCTTGAGTGCAAGTGGGAGATTGTTGGAGATAGTGCCCTCAGAGTCAATTATTGGATCACAGGCACGTAATTGCAAAAATTGAGGGAGGACCTATACCGGTAGGACATTCTTACTCAAGATGATAGTATGCTATCTGGTTTATCTTTATCATCGTGTACTGCTTTAGGTGACCTTACAGGTCGCTATTGCACGTTGATAGATGTTGGGTTAGCATAGCACCTCATGAAGGGTTTGGAAGCATCACATGAACCAAATATGTAGTCTTTAGGGTGCTAAGCTAATGAACAAATAATCGTTCCTAGAATCGATTAGGGTTTCAAAGTTTTCATATCGACATATGAAAGAAATGCTAGGGTTTAGAGAGTACAACCTTTGTAGCTCCCTACGCTAGACTCCTCGGCTACTCGGGGTTTGAAAGAACTCCGCTTGAACTCCTCGACGTAACCGATGATCCACCCAGAGTCCGCTTTGTCCAAGCTTGCGACTTTTTCCGATCAAGTGAGCGAAATCGAGTCAACACTCCAAACAAGTGGGCTAGGCTTGTGTAGAATGGTGTTGTGGTTCTCTTTTTCACTTCAAAATCCTAACTTGTTGATTATATAGCTCACTACAAAAATCTAAAACGCTATGAAGGAGGAGGAAGAAGATAATGGCAATATTAGAAGATGATAAGTTTTTCTCATACCCAAGCAAAATGAAAAATATATCAATATATATTTTAAATCTATCATCTCAAACCATGGTTGAATCATTATTGTACTAGGGTTAAAACACAAAAGGAAACTTAACCTAAGGTTAAGTGGTGGGTAAGAATGGTTAGGTCAAAAGAAGTGTGTAGAACAAATCAATAATGCACCTTTTCTTTCCTTTTATGTTTTAGTATAAATACAATAATAATTCATAAAAAATACCATGGTGTGAGTCTTATATTGCCACCATTTTCATATACATCCAACCATGATAAATGTATGTATGCATGTATGTATGTATACACATCCATATGTGCATGAAACTAGAAAGAAAGAAAAACATGCATGCATGCATACATCCATCCAACACAAGAAAGGAATTCAAGTGAGAAGCTAATGGTTAAATGATAATCAACACTTGATTTATCAATCCGGCCATATCACATACGACCCCTACCAAAAGCATGCCGCCCGATCAATACACGGTATCCTTATACGCGCATTTTAATCGGGTCCATGCGCATATCGCATACACGCACCACAACGTTTCGCCTGGACTAGAAAACTCCATTGTGGGACTCTAAGACTCATCAATACGCCGGTAGTGGGTGATGATCATATCAAGCACCCCCAAGCCGCAAGCGGTCAGCTAAACGTAACGGCCACCCGGGTATTGAGCGATCAGAAGAGAACAAGCGAACCTGCTACAACTCCCGTCGAGCCGATCGGCGACACTTTCCGTACAGTCCAGTCTCCTCGTCTGATATGTCGCATATCAAGTCTAGGGGTGGTAAACGTCAGACCCCAATAACTGATAAGTCGTGCCGATGTGAGGCTCATAACGGGTCGAGAAATTACTGGTAACACTTACCAGCAAATCTCTGATCAGCCCTGGCCAGGGACTTCCCTGTTACGGCCAATCGAGCACAGCGCAACATCAACCCCCAATACCGGGAGAGACGAAACCCCTCCTATCGCTCGTTGCCTCCATGTGACTCGGGACTGTACCCAAAAACCACCGTTTTGCACGCCCTCATGGACGTGGTAAGGTGGAGATCAAAGCACAGTGGGAATCACACAAGACTCTATGACGATCTCGGGTCTACAGACTAACCTGTACAAGTGTCACCTGAGAACTGCCATCTGACGTGAGGTATAATACCATCTGGGAGTTCTCGGCGAATCCGTCCAGTGTACCCAGTCTCCACTGAGCACCCGTATACCATCTCTGATGTCAAACACCAATGGATATGGCATCATCCATCGCCCATCTCATGGGTCGAGAAGCATATACGCTAGTCTACACTGGTATATCGATACCCCGTCTCGATACACCCATGACTAGGGTCCTTGAAGGATGTACTTATGGACTACCATGTCCCCACTAGTATGATCTGCATCATAGTCCAGGTAGTCAAGTACACATCCTAAGGGCTTTATCAACATGTAACTATAAGACAGTTTAAAGAGACTAGTATACATGTTAAGATAAAGTGCAACCAGATAGCATACTATCATATCGAGCAAGAAAGTCATCTCTATATATGTCCAAGCATCCAATATAATATACATCATCTGTACAATACTGGCCTCTAGGGCATACATACAACTAACAATCTCCCACTTGCACTAGGGCCAGCTGCTGTAGTATCGCATACCGAGCATCCCGAAGAGTCTCTCAAACTGTATCTGGGGAATGGCCTTCATGAGTGGATCCGCCGTGTTGTTCTTCGTGTCAACCCTCCTAACCTCGATCTCCCCGCGATCAACTATCTCCCGGATCAGGTGATACCGCCTCAGAATATGCCTGGATCGCTGATGGGACCTGGGTTCCTTGGCCAAAGCGACCGCTCCATTGTTATCGCAATACAAAGGTATTGGATGCTCATTGGATGGAACCACTCCAAGTTCAGTAATGAACTTCTTGATCCAGACAGCCTCTTTAGCAGCATCATTGGCAGCGATGTATTCAGCCTCCATCGTCGAGTCTGCCACGGTTTCCTGCTTGGAACTCTTACAGCTAACCGCCCCTCCATAAAGGGTAAAGACAAATCCCGACTGCGACTTAGAGTCGTCCTTATCACTCTGGAAGCTCGAATCGGTAAAGGACTCCACTTGGAGTTCTCCATTACCATACACCAAGAGCATCTCTTTAGTCCTTCGCAAGTACTTGAGAAGGCTCTTCACAGCTGTCCAGTGACTCTCTCCAGGATCAGCTTGATACCTGCTCACTATACTTAGTGAGTATGCAACATCGGGTCTGGTACATAGCATCGCGTACATGATAGAGCCTACAGCCGAAGCATAGGGTATCCCTTGCATGCGAGCTCTCTCCAAATCAGTCTTGGGAGACATCTCTTTGGAGAGAGTGACTCCAGAAATCGTGGGTAAATTCCCACGCTTGGATTCTTCCATACTAAACCTCTTTAGTATGGTGTCAATGTACCTGGATTGGGACAATCCCAATATCCGTTTGGATCTATCTCTATAGATCCTAATTCCCAATATGCAGGAGGCATCACTAAGATCTTTCATCGAGAATCTTTGTGATAAGAAGAGCTTGACCGATTGCAGCATAGGAATATCATTTCCTATCAAGAGTATGTCGTCCACGTACAATACGAGGAAGACAACCTTACTCTCTGCTACCTTCTTGTAGATACAAGGTTCATCTGGGTTTTTGACGAAATCAAACTCTTTGATAACGACGTCAAAGCAGATGTTCCAACTCCGCGATGCTTGCTTTAATCCATAAATGGATTTAAGCAGCTTGCACACCTTCCCGCTGCTCCCACTGTCTACGAAGCCCTCTGGCTGAGTCATGTACATGCACTCTTCTAAATCACCATTTAGAAAGGCGGTCTTAACATCCATTTGCCAGATTTCGTAGTCATGATATGCAGCGATGGCAAGCATGATCCGGATGGATTTAAGCATAGCCACTGGAGAAAAGGTTTCGTCATAGTCCACACCTGGTCTTTGACAAAAACCCTTTGCTACAAGTCTAGCTTTGAAAGTCTCCACTTTCCCATCTACACCAAGTTTTTTCTTGAAGATCCACTTGCTCCCGATGGGTTTTACCCCTTCAGGAGCAACATCCAAAGTTCATACTTTGTTGGTGTACATGGATTCCATCTCGGACCGCATAGCATCCAGCCATTTCACTGAGTCCCTACTCGTGATGGCCTGCTCGAAGCTAGTTGGGTCATCATCCTCCATGATGAAATCCTCGCTCCCACCATCCATAAGAAAACCGTAGTATCTCTCAGGTTGGCGAGGAACCCTACTAGATCGGCGGAGAGGCTGAGGTTCATTGGGAGCTACTGAATCCTCTGGTTCCACTAAATCTTCTGTTGTGTTTTGTTCAGCTGGAACCTCTTCCAGTTCTACCTTAGAGCCACTAATCTCTTTTACAAGAAATTCCTTTTCTAAAAAGGTGGCATGTTGAGCAACAAAAACTCTTGTCCTCACTGTGGTAGAAGATATACCCTCGCGAATGTTTGGGATATCCAACAAATTTGCACAAAACTGACCTTGCCTCGAGTTTGTCCGGTTTTTGTCTTTTGACATAGGCCGGGCAACCCCAGATCTTAATAAAATTAAGATATGGTCTCTTCCCCTCCCATATCTCATATGGTGTGGTAGGCACAGATTTGGTGGGAACCCTATTCAGTAGGTATGCCGCTGTCTCCAGCGCATATCCCCAGAAGGAAATAGGCAACTCAGCTGTGCTCATCATAGAGCGCACCATATCTAATAGGGTGCGGTTCCTCCGTTATGATACACCGTTGTGCTGTGGTGTATATGGAGGAGTCAGCTGAGAGAGAATCCCATTCTCTTTTAGGAAGTCCAGGAATTCTATGCTCAAGTATTCACCTCCTCGATCAGATCGAAGGATTTTAATACTTTTTCCGGTTTGGTTCTCGACTTCTTGTTTATATTCTCTAAATTTCTCAAAAGCTTCTGATTTGTGTTTCAACAGGAACACATATCCGAATCTAGAGAGATCGTCAGTGAATGTAATGAAGTATGAAGAACCATCCCTGGCATGTGTAGACATGGGACCGCATACATCACTATGTATTAGTCCCAAGAGTTCGGTAACTCTTTCTCCGTGTCCTGTAAACGGAGTTTTGGTCATCTTGCCTTTGAGACATGACTGGCAAGTGTCATAAGATGAAAATTCAAACGGATTTAAATATCCATCCTTATGTAACTTAGCCAGTCGTGTCGCATTGATGTGACCCAGTCTACAATGCCACAAGAAGGATTCGTTCAGTTCAGAACTCTTCCTCTTGTGTGTGTTTGTTATATTTAGAACTGTGGATTGATTTAGAACATAAATGCCATTGCACAACGTGCCTGATCCAACCAACTTTTGGTTACGGAAAATGTTCATAACATTATCCTGTAATACAAAATTATATCCCTCTTTACTCAATAAAGAAACTGATATAATGTTGCATATCAGGTTCGGCATGTAATAGCATTCGTTCAGAACCAATGTAATACCAGTTGGTAATGTAAGGTGATATTCACCGACAGTCTTAGCTGCAACAATTGCACCATTTCCAACTCTTATGTCTTTATCATCTTCTCCAAGTTCTCTACCTTTCCTTAGCCCATGTAACTGATTACATATATGGGATCCTGACCCGGTATCTAATACCCAGGACGTAGAGCAAATGGAAAAACAGTTCTCAGTAACGAACACACCCGAAGAAAATGCACCAACATGTACTTTCTTCATTCGTGTGGCATGGGAATCCTGGTATTCCTCTGTATCCTTTTCAGTCCTATAACTCTTATAAGAAAGAACGGAACCAACGTTCCTCAGCACAGTATAACATGCGGGTTCGGTCAATACATCCATATTATTATCTTTATTAGGGCATGACATGGTCGCTACCTGGAGAGAGAGAGAAGAAAACACTTTAGCGTATGCTCTTGCAAGATCAGATTGGTTATTATCTTATCTAATCAGGATGGCTCCCACTGGTTTTTATCAAATCTTCCTTCAAACCCTAAAAGGAAAGACTAGCCGGGATTAATTACACCCTACAACTTCGTCGATCTTTCAGCCAGGCCAGTGTCGGTACTTTGAGGGAGGTCCCCCGTGCTTTCGCACGAACCTAATTAATGTAAACCTTGTTTTCCCAGAGGCGTAACCCCGTTGACACCTTTCTAGACACCTATTTGATCGGCTAATTGTAATGTGTAAAACTCTCCCAGGAGTAACTCTTACTCGCAGTGGGTATCGGGATCCAACTATCTCATAGAAGGTATGCAATCTCTTTGCAAATTTCAACACTTGAAATTCCCGATAATATTTTGCTCCAAGCATCCTATGACCTTGACGGAGGTCAACAAACCACAGGGTGCAAGTCAAGTTCAACCCGTCATTTCTTGATTGAATCAAACCCACCCGCACGACCCTTGACGGAGGTCAACAAGGTCGTACGACTACCCTAATCTAATCTGCATCACATGCATTAAGCAGATAAATACTAGTTAGCTACCGCACACTATGCCTTGACGGAGGTCAACAAACGTAGCACGAATACTAAGTAGAATTTATCTGAAATGACGGAGGGCTACGTCAGGTTTTTCTAAAAACCTATTGCGTAATGAACTTGATATCGTTGTAGAATCAAGTGAAGTTTTGAAATGGAGTGATTTTGAGGCTTTTCTAGTTTTGCTAAAGGGGTCACTCCCGGTGAAGGGATCGTCGGCCCTTTCCTCGTCGTACGAGGTGCAGGATATATCATATATATCACTGTGCAAAGCAGAAATCCAAAAGCAATCAAAAGCAAACCGAGTGTGTAGCGTCTGTCAGTTATTGCTAAAGGAGTCACTCCCGATGAAGGGATCTCGGTCCTTTCCTCATCGAATAAGGTGCAGGGTATATCATATATACCGCTATGCAAAGCAAAAACTGTAGCTACCTGTTTTATTTTGAAATTCGATTCTACAACATCTTTAGGTTTCTTTTATTTCATTAATCACATTAATGAAGTCCCATCAGTTAAATACCTAAACATCACAGATAAATACGACGTGCACTTATGCCATCCGCAATCGCCTCAATGTCCCCTCGTGCACCGTTAGGTTAGGTAACTAACGACAGAGCAGGGCAGGGCTAGTGCGGGTGCAAAACATAAGTAACTTCTATATAATATATCATATATACTATAAACTGTATCTATCACAGAACATCACAGATATCGCAGCAGAAAATATCATATGAAATATTGGATATACTAGGACGTCCATGTTTTCAATACGAGCCAGTATAAAACACGGATTCCACGGTCGTGATGAATAGCCAATCCCACACCCCTAGACCCCTACGAGAGAGGCAAGCAACCCTACCAATTCTAGGGTTAGGAGACCCGGACTCGACTCCTCGAGATGGTCTCCCACTGGACCCTAGAACCCGGTTACTTGTGCTCCCCTCCTTGGGTCTATCCTAGTGCAGAAAAGTAAATAATATACAAAAGGTGACAGCTTCCGCAACCTGGAAGTGCCCCAAATAAAAGAATATTACATACAAGTTTTTACATAAATGAAGATGGAAAAACACTCATCTCACATAAAAACCCCCGGCTATTCAAACACGACAATCGAATATAACATATTCAGCAACACATAACATCACATGTCATCAACGTAAGTAAATATGCGCATCCCAATTGTCGTTGACATATAGCAACGAAACCGGCGATATCACATATTACACTTACGGTCACAAAAAAGAAAGTGTAAAACTACAACAGTTGGAATCCGCAACCTCTTTAGACATCGCATGCCTAACACTTATAAACCCCGCATTTCAGTCCCATTATCGAAAACTCTTTTCAATATGAAGTGAGACTAAACCGCTAGATTTATAATATTCATTCAGTTATCTCATAACTGTGTGTGAATTCCAATTATTGTATCCCATTCCGGATAAATAGACAGTATTAAAGTTTTCGAAGGACCGATCAAATACCCAAGATTCACTAAAGCTCAACACTTGAGCGAAGTTCAAAAACTTGGAGTGTGACACGGTAGTAGCGGTCCAGCCGTAGAAGGGTCAAGCCAACGCCTCACATGTGGCACGCCGTACTGCCCCAAACCCTAAGGTTCAAAGGGCAGTTCAAGACGGTCACATAATCGAGTTAAGGTTTGTTGTCTTCTAGAGGGACCACCGCTTAAAGACTTGCACGTTTCTCCAAAGTATTTAAACCCCGTGAAAAGTGAGCAAATGATACTCGTTCAAACACTTCACTACTTTCTAATTTACCCGGAAAAGACACGAAATCAAAATTCCGATCGAACAGACGAGTCCAAAACCATCTCCAGAATTTTTCAATGCAATATTCAGATTAAACATACCTAAGATACTGTACAAGCAGTTATAAGAATTACAGTGAAACATTTATGCAATGAAGCCCTTGTACGGCCGCGGAACCGCGGCCTAAGCCAAGAATTGCGGCGGTTCCGCGGCGTGTTATACTGTTCATTGCATAATTTTTGCATCGTAATTCTTATATTTTCCTGCTGTAATTTTTACGTATTTTTAATTCTGAAAAAAGTCAATTTTTGA
This sequence comes from Agapanthus africanus, assembly GCA_030015575.1. NCBI lineage: Eukaryota > Viridiplantae > Streptophyta > Magnoliopsida > Asparagales > Amaryllidaceae > Agapanthus > Agapanthus africanus. The sequence goes on along the minus strand of CM057343.1, from coordinate 372,580,118 downwards.
AAAATGTCCAAAGAGCACCAAAAACCGTATTTTTCGGTTCGATCAGAGTTTTAACTTCGTAAAGGTGTCGCCTAATGTTCTAGGTCGTCTCTGATACCAATGTTGGGTTAGCATAGCACCTCATGAAGGGTTTGGAAGCATCACATGAACCAAATATGTAGTCTTTAGGGTGCTAAGCTAATGAACAAAGAATCGTTCCTAGAATCGATTAGGGTTTCAAAGTTTTCATATCGACATATGAAAGAAATGCTAGGGTTTAGAGAGTACAACCTTTGTAGCTCCCTACGCTAGACTCCTCGGCTACTCGGGGTTTGAAAGAACTCCGCTTGAACTCCTCGACGTCACCGATGATCCACCCGGAGTCCGCTTTGTCCAAGCTTGCGAATTTTTCCGATCAAGTGAGCGAAATCGAGTCAACACTCCAAACAAGTGGGCTAGGCTTGTGTAGAATGGTGTTGTGGTTCTCTTTCTCACTTCAAAATCCTAACTTGTTGATTATATAGCTCACTACAAAAATCTAGAGAGCTATGAAGGAGGAGGAAGAAGATAATGGCAATATTAGAAGATGATAAGTTTTTCTCATACCCAAGCAAAATGAAAAATATATCAATATATATTTTAAATCTATCATCTCAAACCATGGTTGAATCATTATTGTACTAGGGTTAAAACACAAAAGGAAACTGAACCTAAGGTTAAGTGGTGGGTGAGAATGGTTGGTCAAAAGAAGTGTGCAGAACAAATCAATAATGCACCTTTTCTTTCCTTTTATGTTTTAGTATAAATACAATAATAATTCATAAAAAATACCATGGTGTGAGTCTTATATTGCCACCATTTTCATATACATCCAACCATGATAAATGTATGTATGCATGTATGTATGTATACACATCCATATGTGCATGAAACTAGAAAGAAAGAAAAACATGAATGCATGCATACATCCATCCAACACAAGAAAGGAATTCAAGTGAGAAGCTAATGGTTAAATGATAAATCAACACTTGATTTATCAATCCGGCCATAGCACATACGACCCCTACCAAAAGCATGCCGCCCGATCAATACACGGTATCCTTATACGCGCATTTTAATCGGGTCCATGCGCATATCGCATACGCGCACCACAACGTTTCGCCTGGACTAGGAAACTCCATTATGGGACTCTGAGACTCGTCAATACGCCGATAGTGGGTGATGATCATATCAAGCACCCCCAAGCCGCAAGCGGTCAGCTAAACGTAACGGCCACCCGGGTATTGAGCGATCAGAAGAGAAAAAGCGAACCTGCTACAACTCCCATCGAGCCGATCGGCGACACTTCCCGTACAGTCCGGTCTCCTCGTCTAATATGTCGCATATCAAGTCTAGGGGTGGTAAACGTCAGACCCCAATAACTGATAAGTCGTGCCGATGTGAGGCTCATAACGGGTCGAGAAATTACTGGTAACACTTACGAGCAAATCTCTGATCAGCCCTGGCCAGGGACTTCCCTGTTACGGCCAATCGAGCACAGCGCAACATCAACCCCCAATACCGGGAGAGACGAAACCCCTCCTATCGCTCATTGCCTCCATGTGACTCGGGACCGTACCCAAAAACCACCGTTTTGCACGTCCTCATGAACGTGGTAAGGTGGAGATCAAAGCACAGTGGGAATCAAACAAGACTCTATGACGATCTCGGGTCTACAGACTAACCTGTATAAGTGTCACCTGAGAACTGCCATCTGACGTGAGGTATAATACCATCTGGGAGTTCTCGGCGAGTCCGTCCAGTGTACCCAGTCTCCACTGAGCACCCGTATACCATCTCTGATGTCAAACACCAATGGATATGGGATCATCCATCGCCCATCTCATGGGTCGAGAAGCATATACGCTAGTCTACACTGGTATATCGATGCCCCATCTCGATACACCCACGACTAGGGTCCTTGAAGGATGTACTTATGGACTACCATGTCCCCACTAGTATGATCTGCATCATAGTCCAGGTAGTCAAGTACACATCCTAAGAGCTTTATCAACATGTAACTATAAAACAGTTTAAAGAGACTAGTATACATGTTAAGATAAAGTGCAACCAGATAGCATACTATCATATCGAGCAAGAAAGTCATCTCTATATATGTCCAAGCATCCAATATAATATACATCATCTGTACAATACTGGCCTCTAGGGCATACATACAACTAACAATCTCCCACTTGCACTAGGGCCAGCTGCTGTAGTATCGCATACCGAGCATCCCGAAGAGTCTCTCAAACTGTATCTGGGGAATGGCCTTCATGAGTGGATCCGCCGTGTTGTTCTTCGTGTCAACCCTCCTAACCTCGATCGGTAAACCGCGTCCGTTCATCTATGAGTATCACATATCTGCCTAGGGGGCTAGTAACGTCAGACCCCCAATAGCAGTAAAAGTCGTGTCGGAGTGTAGCCCAATAACACCCTGAGATACTACTGGAGTACCTACCAGTAAATCTCCTGCCACGGCCGTGGGCTTTGTGTAATGGCTCTCCTAGACACAGCACGATCTCGCCCCCAATACCGGGAGAGACGAATCCCCTGCCGATCCGCTCACGTGCCTCCATATGGCTCGGGACTGTACCCAAAAGCTACCTGTTTGCACGACTCCTTTGAGCCGTGGTAGGGTAGAAATCAAAGCATAGTGGGAACTCACACGAGACAAATGACGACCTCAGGTCGATGAACTAACCTGTACACATGTCACCAGGGAACTGCTATCTGACGATATGTATAATACCAACTAGCAGATTCCCGGCGAGTCATGTCCGGTGTACTCATAACCCAATGAGCACCTGTATACATCGTAGGTAATCCAACTGACACCGATGGCTTGTGAGACCGGACACCGCCCCTCATCGGGGTCTCGACTATATACACTAGTCTACTCCGGAGTATCGATGCCCTGTCTCGAAACTCCCACGACTAGGGACCACAATTAAGGATATGCATATAAACTACCCAACTCTCACGTATATGATCGCCATCATACTGTTGGTAGTAAAGCAAGATCCTAAGGGCTCTATCAAAGTGTAACATGTAATCAGTCACCTGAACATATACACGACTGATAAAGGCAAACCAGATAGCATACTATCATCTCGAGTAAGACTGTCCTACCTGTATAGGTCCTCCGCAATCATTGCAATCACGTACCTGGGATCCAATAATTGACTCTGAGGGCACTATCTCCAACAATCTCCCACTTGCACTTAAGGCTAATTATTGCGATATCGACTACTCACAGCCCGTGTGAAACCGAACATCCAACTCCTCTACTAATCAGTTTCACAAAGCCCGTTTGTAAAACTATTGTGTTTGAGAAATAGCCTCAGTGAGTGGAACCGCCTAGAAGTTTCTTTCTATATCTCTCTTAATCTCAAGTTCGCGGAGAAAGCCATCTCCCGAATTGAGTAATACCTGTCTTAGAATATGTCTGGATATCTGATGGGACCTAGTTCATAAATGAACTCTAAATCCAAACTTATTAGACTGTATCGATCACTGAACCTAATCAGAATCCAGCACCAAGCCTCCCACGGTATCCTCTTGGACCACCTGTCCATAATACTGTCCCTCATCAGAAGGAAAACTAAAACTCTGACAATCACTCTGTCAACTATGTCACCTTTGAAGCCTGGAATGATAACCGTCTCCCGAAGGAGGCTGCCGTCATCAAATCCGTAGAACATCCACTTATGTTCTAAAACTGCTTCCTTATGTTTCTCTAGGATTGGATTAATACAAACTTATTGAATCTAGTGCAAAAACAACATTTGGTGTGGTACTTGACATCTCATGATTGACTCAATTGCCTAAGCAGGTGATCTGCCAATCATGCACATCCCTCTCTCCTTTAGTCTGTAAGACACCTTTAGAGAGGGTGACTCCATCACCTGCAGGTACACCACCATGCCAGGAGTCATCTATTCTAAAAACCATTAGAATACTATCAAAGTACCCACATTGGGAAACTACCCAAATCCAAATCTAAAACCATAGATCTAGAAACTAGAATGTCTGATATTATATCCATATCCTGTCTGGAGAAACAACTGTGTGACGATCAACGTACAACCGATCGTAGTATAGGAATTTTACTTCCTACTCTGTGTATGTCATCCAGATACCATGACATCACACCTTACTACCTTCTTAACAGATCCATCTTCTATTCTGATTGAAGTCAAACCCATGACTGTCACATCAAAATTAGATGATTTATCTTCGCTATAACTGCTCTAGTCTATAAATAGACGTAAGCTACTTGCCCACTATGCTTCCGATGCTCCCACTGACCACAACAACCCTCTGGCAGAATAATATACACGTGCACTTCTAAAGCTAGTTTAGAACAACGCTATACTTATCCTCCTGCCTGGTCTCATAATCTGGAACAACAGTAGTGTCAAGTCTGGGTAAGCAAGAACCTCCCTGTCACCGTCCTTGAGGCTACCGAAGTACCTCTCGGGTGTCTGAGGTTACCCACCATATCTGCGGAGTGGCTATTGGAATGTCTAACCTGATTGAATATATAGGTCCTATTAAATTTTCCGTAATCGTTCGCGGTTCTGGAATCACTTCCAGTTCTACCATACTCCCACTACTGTTTTCTGAAAAAGATCCATTTTACTAAAACTGTGGCGAGTCAAGAACAATATCACTATTGATCTTCGAAATGGTAGAAAATCAACCCTCGTCATAGCCAGGGTCAACCCACAAACAGCCATTACAGAAACGTGCCCTGAGTTAACCAGAGTCTGGTTTTAAGCATAAGCTGGACAACTCCCCGTACCTTAACATCTTTTAAGGTATGAACCATTCTATATTCAATATAGAAACTTTGGCACTTATTTAATTGGAACCATATTCAAATCATACAACTGTCTCCAGTGCATATCAACTTAATGGAAAGAGGCTAATCAGCATTACTCAACTTAGGAATCCATCCAATTATGAGTAACCTGAAAGAGAAACAAGTTTCTCAAAACCATTACTATCATCTGAATACCAATCACAAGAATCTACATCTTCGATCTCTTTGAAGAATCCCGATACTTGTGACACCTGGTTCTCTACTTTATTCTTATACCCACAACTTCTCAAAACTTAGACCTTGTATTTCTACGAAACACATGTCTAAAAACTAGAGAAATCATAAGTAAACAGAACATAGTACGAGGACCTACCCTTTTGTCCTGATGGACACTGGACAACATACAATACTCTGTATAAGTCCGCTGAGTTGAATAACTCAAAACCTGTGCGTCGTAGGTGGAAAACTGTACCCTGGCGATTTCCTCAAATATCACCAATTACAACGAATTCCGATATAATGAGGATAATCACCTAATTCCCAATAACTTACTCCCGCTCATCATCTGTAAAACCATACAAGTATGAGAATGAAACCTGGTAAATACATACCCTTGGAGTAAGTATCTTATCGGGAAAACAGTTTTCTTTTAACAATGCACTGAAACATGAAAATGTTTCGTAGGGGTATCCTGGTATTCCTAGTAATACCTCTTCCATAATCCAATTCATGACTTCAACCGTATATTTTATTGCCATCTTTCCAAATCCCTTTATTTGTCTTTAGTCGTTACCTTCTGTACACCATCGTTAGGCTAAATGGTTTTCTTCCTTCCCTACCGTTCGGCACCAGCCTATGGTTTGGAAGAAGACTATCCAGTAAGCATAATAGGTGTACCCTCCTAAACCAAGGAGTACTCGCATCTTGAGAGAAGGTGATGATAAAAGACAACTGAATAATACCTTATTCTTTTAAAGGTGAAATAGGAGTGGCGACGATGTACGCGGTTTGGTCGTGAATGATAACAGTCGCAATTTACTTTGCCCTCTTTCTAATCCCTTTATTTTGTCTTTACATATTACCTTCTGTACACCCTACTTAGGCTAATTAGTTTTCTTCATTCCCTACCTTTCGGCACCTGCCTATGGTTTGGAAGAAGACTATCCAATAAGCGTAATAGGTGTACTCTCCTAAACCAAGGAGCCCTCGCAACCTGAGAGAAGGTGATAATAAAAGACAACTGAATAAACCAATTATATTTCTCCTGAACCTTGATCCATCCTCGAAGAAGTCCCTTCGAGTTCGTATATAACCATACGATGGATCTATCTAATGGAAGTGGATGTCCGTAGTAATACGGGGTGTTCTGAGAAATGCAAAGGGTAAAAGGAGTGGTAATGACTTATGTAACTCGAACAATCCAAAAGCCAGTATTTTAAGAAGGTTCGGTCAACCTGGTCACTGAGTCATAGTCAAGGGTCGGTCAAAGATCGCTGCCAAAGAGAGAGAGAAAAGAAACACTCTGCGTGCACTCTAACCTAGATCAGAATGGTTATCACTTTATCTAATCCGGAAACCTCCCACTGTCCTGTCAAATTCTCCTCCAAACCTGAAAGAAGAATCAATCGGGATCACCCGAAGAGTAAACCAACTCATCAGTGGGAATCGGAATCCAACTCTCATCGTATGATAACGTGACGGAATCCATCCACGTTACTCACACTCCAGAAGGTATGCGCATACTTGGCAAGTTTCAGTTTCTTTAGAAACTCCCGATATGATTTTTGCCCCATGCTCTTATGATCGTGACTAAGGGCCAACCCATCATAAGTCACATGCCAAGTTCTACCCATCATTATCTTGTCAATTTGAACCCACCCGTACTCGCCCTTGACTAAGGGCCAACAAGGCTGTACGACTGTCCCAAACCAATGCATCTATCTATGCAACATGTGAATACCCCAGCAGCTACCAATCACTATGTCCTGGCTAAAGGCCAGACCAACATAGCATGAATACTACTGACCATTCATATGAAATGACGGAGGGCTACGGCTGGTTTTTGGCAAAAAACCTTTAACGTAGTGAACTTGATATCGCTGAAGGAACCTGATAACTTTTTATAAAAATGTGGCGAAAACCTTTTGCTAAAGAGGTTACTCCCGGTGAAGGGATCTCGGCTCTTTCCTCGTGGAATGAGGTGCAGGATATTCCACTGAATACCGCGATGCAAAGCAACATGTAATCGACTATAGTGAAGTTATTACCCTGACGCAAACTTCTGCCCAAGGGGTCATTCCCGGTGAAGGGATATCGGCCCTTGCCTCGTCGAATGAGGTGTAGGATATTCCAACCAAATACCGCTATGCATAACAAAAGGAAACGTCTTTATAATAACACTTTTAAAATTGTTCCAACAACTCCAAATAGGTTTGTTTTCCTTTGCATTGATCAGAATCAACGCAGTCCCATCAATCAATCACACCAGAAAAGAATGAAAATAAAATGTACGTATATGCCATCCGCATTCGTCACTGGGTCCCGTCATCATCCGTTAGGTTACTTAACTAACGACAGAGCGGGGACTGGACTAGCGCGGGTGCAAAACATATACAACATCTAATAGTATATATACCAATATACAATAATCGCTCCAGGCGTGATAATATGCAACATTACAGAAAAGTAATAAGCATCACAGAACAATACAGATAATCTGGGATCCCCGGGTTCCACAGAGCCGCTGCTGAAACCCGACGTTCCCCTGGTCGTGTGGATAGCCTGTGCAATGAAACCTAGACCCCTACGGGTGCGGCAAGTTACCCGCCAAAACCTGAAGCGAGGCAGCCCCCTACAGCATCGTGAATGGACCACCCAGCACTTCACGGAATTCGGTAAATTGAGCACCCCTCCTTGGGTCAACCTGAACCCCCTGCGAGTGCAGCGAATAGTCTGCCAACTCTAGAGTGAGGCCCCTCTGCCTCTCAAAACCATGAGATGCGGACCCGTTGCCCTCCAGAACCCGGCTATCCGTGTACTCCGTCGCAGGGTAAACCTAGTACAGAAATGAAAAATAGTACAACAGGTACATCGACCGCAACCTGGTCGTGCCCCAAAAGAATATTACACAACAGGCAGTGACGGCAGTCCACATGTTGGACGCTCGTCCCGCAATATCAAATGTACAAATAAATCCAAACAGCACTACCATTGCACACTGCTATCCACCACGACAAATCCGCAACATCACAGCACAACACAGAACATCAACGCGAATGTCATGTTCGCAAACCCGTCTAAAAGAACTATAGCAATCAGACGCGGTTTACCGATCAAATGACATTCCCGGTCGGAGATATAATGTAAGTACTGTAAACTAACATGTTTAAATTTCGATCGACTAAATATCACGAAGTGGGCCCCACGAACATCTGTTGAACAGTAACAAAATCTTGGCCCAAAAGATATATACCAAAAACCTCAAATTCCAACATAGAAGCTACTGTGCAAATTTGGGGCCATAATCTAACAGAATGGCCGCGGATGCGCGGTCAAACCATAGGTTTGACCGCGATTCTGCGGTGATCTTGTCGAATCACGTGCCCAAATTTGTACGGTGTGCTTATAAAACCCTGCACAGATTTCTGTGATATGTAAAATAATTTTTGGAACCCTTTAAAAATCAACAGAAACTGTGAACTTGAAATTTTGCAGTTTTTGATATTCGGTCCGATCGATATTTTAAACGCGTTAACACAAGTTAGTAAAGCAAAATGGTGAGGCTCTGATACCACTGTAAGTCTACGGTAGCGCCCCGGCCGTCTACAAACGCCAAATGCGGAACAAAAACTTTTAACTGGAGCTATCTTATACTATAACCCGGATCTGCCACTATTGCTAAACTAACAAACTGTAAAGAGGGTAGAAAGGTTATACCGAACGATCCGAGTCCTTCGTTCTTTAACCATCATCCCACACTCCGTTGCGGCTGCTCCGATCTCGTCGATCTCCGATCTGCTCGTCCAGGTGGCACCACGTCAACGATTCTTTAAACGGGCTCCCGTCTCTGACTCGAGGCAACTCGGTCGTCAAGTTTGCTAAAAGAGACGACCAAGATTGATGTAGAAAATGAGTAGAAGACTTTGTCTCGTTCCGTCCAAAGCTATGGACGAACGGTTAATGAAGTTGCCAATTGATTCGGGTCATGGAATGAAATGAGATATGAAATTTCCATACACCCCAAAACTATCATAATCTTTTTCCAAATGAAAAATCAAGTGTATAGGAGAGAGGGGAGGGGCCGGCCATGATATAGGAATGGGGGGTGAGTGTAGGAGGGAAGAGGGTGACAACAAGGATAAAATATCAAGAACAAATATCCAAAGCTTAACAAAATGCATTAATGGAGAGAATGACTCATAAACCTAGTCATCCTTTTCATTAAATGCAACCAATGAAACATCAACACCATTCTAACCTAGTCACCTCTTCTAGAAACTTCTAGAACCTTCTAGAAGCATGACTCACCCTCATCCAAGAAAAGATAAATCCATCTTTAACCGAATGTTAAAAGACGGCTGATAGAAAACTGGAAACTGGCAACTTCCAAAAGCGATCCCGAAACGAATTTCAGGATAACCCCGTAACTGTATAAACATACCCGCATTTGTATTACGACCGAATACAAATGCAACTGAGACAAAGATATTATATCTACTCAATATAATACTCGGATCCGGCTTAAACCAAATCCGACCAGTATCATCTGCCCGAAATCTGACACGTGCGTAAACGCACGTGCATTTTCCGAACCCTGCCATAAAACCATACGGCCTCTACAACGTTTCGCCCGAACTTGGGAAACTGTCTGTGGGGGACTCTAATTGTAGGGTTGCTATGCACGTGCACAAGGGTCTACGAGGCATCAACCATGCCCGATTAAAAATTTAGCCGTGCCGAACCCGAATACGGATCTTTAAACTAGAGATTAGGCGAAAACTAACATGTTAACATCTTTAACACTAAGTGAGAGGGATTACAACCTTTGTAGATCCGGTCCTTCACTTCATATGCTCCGTGTTGTGGTCCCTTCGCTGCGATCATCGGGTTCCGGACTCTCGAGAAGTTCCACGAAGAGAAAGATGCAACCTTTGCTTCCGATCTTCGATACTAAGATGATCTACCTTAAAGTTTCGTTAACACAAGCTAACACTCATGAAATGATGTGAACACCCTCATCTAAATGGCAAGGGAAGATGAGGATGATGAAGTAGGATTTTTGCTCTCTTTATTTATCTTTTTCTCATATTTATTCATCACTTTTGAAAAACTAGTAAAGCTTTTTCATGAAGAGAATGAAGGAAGAAGATGAACAATAATAGAATTCCTTTTGTGATGAATAATGCAAAAGAGATAATGATGAATTATGCAACCATGGTTGACTTAACCATTGTAGAGAATTGACCAAGGGTTAGGGTTTGGGTTGAGTTAAGAATGAGTCACTCACAAATATCTTTATCATGACAAAATGAAAAGCTTCTAGAATCAACTAGAAGACTTAACCCTAATCCAAACCCTAATCATGTTTAAACTCCACAAAACATGTTGCATTATTTATCATATCATGTTACAATATTATATATCATATATATAATATTTATTATAACCAAATAAAATAATACAATTAACATATATCGCATATATATCAATGTATTACCCGAGTGAGAAAAAGAATCTTTTAGTGAGCAAATATTAGTTAATGTAATTTAATATATCATATATATTATTATACATTAAATTATCGAATCAACACTTGATCCGACAATCCGGCTATATCGCATATAACCGACTAATATTTATCCGTTCCGATTCATCGAATCAACACTTGATCCGATGACCCGGCTGATATCAAATATCGCGAGAATACAATATGGTATCTCATATCGCATTATCCTCGGTCCCGCACATATCACATATGTGCTCCTACTCCGTTTTGCCTGAGCCAAGAAACCTCTGTGTAGGACTCTAAAGAATCGTCAATACGCCGGCAGTAGGTGATGATCATATCAAACACCCACAAGCTGCAAGCGATCAGCTAAACGTAACAGCTACCCAGGTATTGAGCGCTCAGAAGATCAACAAGCAAGCCTGTACATTCTCCTGTGAATCCAAACAGTAACACTCCCGTACAGTCCGGTCTCGTCGTCTGATATGTCGCATATCTCGCCTCGGGGTGGTAAACGTCAGACCCCAATAGCTCGATAAGTCGTGTCGATATGAGGTCTATAACAGTTCGAGAAACTACTGATAACACGTACCAGTAAATCTCAGCAACCCTGGCCAGGGATTTCCGGTTATAGCCAATCGAACACAGCGCAACATCAACTCCCTATACCGAGAGAGACGAATCCCCTCCTATCGCTCATTGCCTCCATGTGATTCGGGACTGTACCCAAAAGCCACCTTTTTGCACGCCCTCTTGGACGTGGTATGATGGAAATCAAAGCACAGTGGGAATCACACAAGACTCTATGACGATCTCGGGTCAACAGACTACTCTGTACCAGTGTCACCGGAGAACTGCCATCTGACGTATGGTATAATACCATCTGGGAGTTCTCAGCGAGTCCGTCCAGTGTACCCAGTCTCCACTGAGCACCCGTACACCATCCTTGATGTCAAACACCGATGGATATGGGATCATCCATCGCCCATCATATGGGTTAAGATGCGTATACGCTAGTCTACTCTGGTGCATCGATGCCCTGTCTCGATACACCCACGACTAGGAACAGTTATAGGATGTACTCGTCGACTACCGTGGCCCCACTAGTATGATCTCATCATAGTCCCAGTAGTCGAGTACATATCCTAAGGGCTTTATCAACATGTAATATAGAGACAATCAAAGTACATGTTAAGATAAAGTACAACCAGATAGCATACTATCATGTCGAGCAAGAAAGTCCTCCCTATATATGTCCTAGCATCCACTACAATATACATCGTATGTACAGTAATGGCCTCTAGGGAATACATATAACTAACAATCTCCCACTTTCACTAGGGCCATCTGTTATGGTATCGCATACCCAACAATTAGCTGCGGTTGAAGTATCTCATACTCAACCATCCCATAAAAGTCTCTACTGGGAAAAAGGCCTTTGTGAATGGATCCGCGCTGTCGTCCTCTGTGTCTACTCTCCTAACCTCGATCTCCCTGGAGATCAACCATCTCCATGATCAGGTGATACTGCTTAAGAATTATATCTGGATTTCTGATGGGACGGTAGTTCCTTGGCAAAAGCCACAACTCCATTGTCACACAATGGTAGGAACGAAGTTCATCTTATGAACTTATATATATCCAGACTGCCTCTTTGGTAGCATCCTTGGTAACGATGTATCTTGCCTTTAATCGTCTAGTATGTCACGGTATCTAGCATGGAACTCTTCCAACATACCGTCCCTCCACTGAGGGTATAGACAAGCCTGCGACTGACATTCAGTCGTCCTTATCACCCTGGAACCCTTCCAGTGATTCTCCCCAGGATCGATTGATAACATCTCACTACAACTAGTGAGTATCCTAACATCCAATTAGATCTATCTCATAGATCCAAAACCTAGGATTTAGTAGGTATCACTTTGATCCTATATGGAGAATCGTTGTGATAAGCGGAGATTGACCGAGCATAGCATAGGAAACTCCTTCCCTATCAAGAGTATGTCATCCACGTACTCTACGAAGATCACCACCATACTCCCTACTACCTTTTTGTATATACAAGGTTCATCTACCATTTTGATGAAGTCAAACTCTTTGACTACCACATCAAAACAGATGTTCCAACTCCGCGATGCCTGTTTTATCATATAAAACATCTTGCACACGTTTCCGCTGCTCCCACTGTCTACGAAGCCCTCTGGCTGTGTACTTATAGACGCTATTGTCACGACCCGAAAGTACGGAACATGACCGGCACTTAGACTACGAACGTCTCAAGACGTACGTATGCTAAGTAAGCCGAAACCCAGAAATCCAAACCAAGAGAAGTAGTAGAGAATAGGAAGAACCATATCAAATCAACCTGTATGCACATAATATACAACGCCTAAAGGCGAGGATCTCAACAGAAAAGGGAACTCCAACCAGCATGAAATCCATAGAAATATAACGCACGACTCTACGGTCGAATGAATAAACATCCATGGTCTCTATCTCAAATAAATACATGTTTGGTTGATGGAACTTCTAGATACAACTGAAATATAATATACAATGTATAATAATGGGTAAGATACAATAAACCCACCTACTAGCAAGTCACCTGAAGAAGATGTGCCCGCAAAGCCGTAATGAAATCCGTACGGCAACACCTGCATGAAACTGGGGCACAACGGGGGTGAGTTGCCAACTCGTGAGTAGAAAAAGATCTACGAACAGAAAATCGCATGTATGACGCAACCTAGGTCATACGATCATAATATAAATAATCCTCAAATATATAACCAGTAATCTCTAACCATGGCTAGTGTAAATATCTAACCCAAACGTAATCCCATATGTCCATGTCAGTGCATCAGGTGGCAATATATCATATGAATGATGTATGAATGCATGAAACAGAATGCATGTACTGAAGAAAACTGCTTTTGTAACTTTGTGAGATTTCTGTATTTTTAAAATGAGGTATCACAATGAAATCAGTATAAAACAGTGCCTAGCATCGGCACAAAACATAAGTCTCAGTATCTCGATACCTCTGTATCACAATCTCTGTGTCTCAATATCTCGAAATCTCAATGTCTCAATCATAAAATCTAGGGCGCCGTCAGTCCAGATCGGCCCCTACCATCCATCTCATGACTACGACGGTATCCTCCGGATATCCGACGTGTCGGGTAATATCACCGGTAGGTAGTGCTCCCCTGCACAGGCTCAACGCCATCATCTGCGATCTTCTTGCCCCGGGTACCGCACCGGGTCCACCATGTACCCGCAATCGGTCTCATCCGCCTCCTCGATTCGGGTTTCACATGTCACTCTCAGCACCGAGAAAACACATGGTGAACGCACTGAAATATCATATCAAGTGTAACCGAGTTTTTAAAACATTTACATAATCTCTTTGAAATACCCACGGTTCCCAAATCCAGAATAACATAGAAACAACATATCTCAATGCGTATAATCAGGAAGCATGATGTATGTGACATATAAATGGAATGCAAGTGTAACTGTATGTCCTGCAACATGGAATAATAGTATGCACATACAAGGGTCATATCCTGATTCAATAATACTACTGTGTAGTGACATGGCAATTACCGATGAAGATGTGTGTGAACTGGCAAGTAAGTGTATGTGGAACATACGCATCATCGGTAATGGTGTTGGTGTCCTAACAGCATGATATCAATAATAGAATATGAATCATAACAGTATGTGATGCAGAGCAACAATAATAATATGCGGGAGCTGAAATACTGAACACCATGATCGCTAAACTGCATCTAATGTCATAAAGGTCGTACAGCTATGCCAACAATAAGGCTGAGCTAATAAGCTAACTGCAGGTAAGGGAAACCGCCTAACCTCTGAGTCGATACATATAAATATATATATATAGTCGGTGATCCCGCCTCGATAATATCACATCCGATATCATATCTCTAAAATCGGTTATTCCCAAGTCAAGAGTGCGGATCAAAACATCAAATTATAGCTCGTACGTAAATCCGTCGTACGGCATCCCCAATCTGGGTACGGGTCAATATCACATTTATCATATTAATCATCAAGTATTCTCTTTATCAATATCATCACCGGGGTACTGACCTATGTCTGGTACAATTCTAACATCATTACTATAATCAAGATCCAACTACTGGTCGACAATCCCGTATAAATTGATATCATCAGCACATATCATCTCAAGGAGTATACCCCGCCCAAGGCGGCCTATTATAAATATCCTGTCATATCATATCATATCATATCACATGTCGATCATTTACATATTTATGTCACTATTCCTATGGCATCATTATCCCAAAATCTGTTAAGGCATCAAGGTGTATCTAAATCATGAATTTTACTATCATAACAGGTCATATCGCCGATATCATAATCTCATATCAAACCATCGACTCACATCGATCCCATATATCATCCTCAAATCCGTAATAAACATATAAACCCAAACCCATGTGAACACATATCCATAACGAATTCCATAACCATATATGAAGTGAGGATGTATGCAAGTATGTATATGTGTGCATGAATATGTAGTGCACCCACTACCCTATGGTTTCGTAACCAAAATCATCCAAGTTCACCAATATCCATTTATTATCAATAATAATCCCAACAACAATAATATTTATAGGTGTGTATACGCATCCGTATACACCACCTCGGACTGCGGGGGTGCTATACGCCATCCACCCGACTTCTCCCCGTAGATATAAATCTACTCACCTAGTTATGTGTTTCGGTGCCGATGTCGTCATTAGCGTCTCCAACGCCTCGATGTCACGTGAGTACCTACAAGGATATCACATGCTAAAACACATGAAAATCACATCGGAAACCAAAATGGTGCACACTACGCCCATAGGTAAAAACCTGTGACCTTGTGTGCAAAAACAGCCAATATCCACTGTCGTCGACGTCCGAACGCCACCGACAGATACGAATCATCGAATATCAAAATCCATACGAAAACACGTCGTAAATCATACGCCAACTCACGAAAATGAACCCAGATTTTATCCTAACAGGAACCAGTCAAAACTAGACATGCCGGGGGTCAATTTTACATGAAAAAGGGCCTTTGCACGCAAAACGATGCATTTTTATGCTGGTCTGGCCGCAAATTGCGGCCAGAATGAGGTAATTTGCGGCCGGAGTTTTGAATTAGTGGCTACGGCTTTTGGTAGGGGTTCCAGGATGCCTGCACAGCTCACTGACATGTCTACTTTTCTCTAGAAGGCCCCGGGTGAAAGCAGATTTCAGAAAGGCCTCAAAATCGACAAAAACGGTAAAATACGCCAAGTCGAATAACTCTGGTAAATACTTGGATTTTAGAGTAATATTGGTTACAATGGTCTCAAAAACATCTAATAAGGTTATACTAACGATCAAAACCAATACTAGGTCAAGTTTCACTCAAAATTGCCTAAACTAGCACAATATCACACTAAAAGAGTAAACTTTCAGATATCTAGCCAGAACTGAGCAAGAACTGAGTTGGGATGCGAGATTATACCTCCAGGGGGTCCTAGAATGTAGGAGAAGGGAAGATGAAGGAAGGAGGAGGGGTGGGTGAGTGAGTTGCTGCTATTGAGCTGCCCCAGTGGCTGATCTCTTGTGCTGAAGCTGCATCTGCTGTTTGCAACTTCATTTTTGTTTTCCTTTTTGCTTTTCCTTCATTGTGTGTTGCAGCATCAGAGTGTTGGGTTGTGTCTGTTGTTGTTGTTATTGTTGCTTAGGTGTTGTGGGAATGGTTGTGGTGGTGTGGTGTTGTTGTTTCAAATGATGTTGCTACCGGGCTGCAGATGCTGAAGCTGATGTTCTTTTTTTCAGCAGCTGCTGGTGCCTACAACTCACTCTCTGTTGCTCTTCTTTCTCTCATTTTTTCCTCATGTGTTGCAGGAGGAGAAGTGTTGGGCTCTTGCTTATGATATTGTGGTTGTTGTTGATGATGGGATTGCTACTGATGCAACAGAGGTCTAGGCTGATAGGTGTTGAAAATGTGTGCTGGAGGTGTGCTGATGATGGCTGATTGGTAGCAAAAGTCACCCATTGGGGGCTGAAAAAGATGATGGGAGAGTGTTATCAGCTAGGGGGCTGATAAGTCTCGATGGGGGGGTGTTTGGTCAGTTAGGGGGAGCTGCATGTTTGACATTGGGGGCTGAAGCTGTTACATCAGCTACTGTTGCTGATGTAGGGCTGCTGAATTTCAGCTATTGTGGCTGAAAGTATTGACAAGGGGGGCTGGTTTGGGGTGTAGGTTTTGGGCTATGGTGCTAGGGTGGCTGAAAAGATGAGGATGGGAGTGTGCAGGTCAGCAATGGGGGGATGAAATGTGATAGGAGCTGGTGTAAATCAGCTATGGAGCTGATGTAGTTGTTGATGTGAGAGAATGGGGGCTGATATGGTATATCAAGAGCTGACGTAAGGCTGTTGCAATGTTTCAGCACCTGCTGCTGGTGCTTTTTCCTTAAGGGGTGTTATGTTGTGGGGAGAAATGTGAGAGAGGGTAACAAAACACAAGGAATAATGATATGGGATGGATCATGGCACATCCTAACCATCTCACTCTTTCTCCAAAACAATGCTCACAAGACACCAAGCCACATTGGCTCACTTCTCCCTACACAAGTCGACATAACCCCAGCTCTAATCAAATGGTTCACCCACCATGGTCACCTAAACATGGTCCAACCCTAGGCTACCATGACCAAAACAAGAAACAGGTGTAGAAAATGTCATGTGCACATTTTTGCACAAAAAGCCAAAAATCCACTTAGCGAATGTCAATCGTGATTTTCACCAAAATAACATATATGTAACCATAAAAGCTTAAAAATGACATACTTCCACAAAATACCCTATTTTAGAATTTCTAAAATTTTCTCCGGAATTTTCACTATTTATCGGTATTTAATTACACCGACTATTAAAATATTCATTAAAAATTATGAAAATTCCCAAAAATAATATTTTACTTTTTTTGAAATATTACAATCTTCCCCCCTTAAATAAATTCGGTCCCCGAATTTAAATTTAAACCTCCCAATTCTAAAAACATTACAATAAAATGTCTAAACCAATGGGGCTCCGAAATTATCAGTACATAAAAGGCATCATAGCGCAATACATGCGCATGAGTAACGAGCAGATAACTCGAAGTCAAAACTCCGTCAAGCATCTCGCAATCATCGGAGTCAATGTGAAAACACGAATGCCAAATCCAAGGCAAAACCGATATGCTATAAATCGGAACTATACATGTAAATATCAAATCTGTACATGTAAATATCTGAAAGGAATCCATGCCAAATTATTTAAAGTCGATGTGTAATGCGCATAACACTGCACAGCGGCGGACGTCTCTATAAGAAAATAGCCAAATACATATATATCTTTTGTTTAATATGCACGATCCGCCGTTTTGAAAACGATTTAGAAGGGTCTCCTCATTTTAAATGTCTTGTGTCATAAATGACACGTATGTAAATAATGAGACTATAGCTCGCTTTTAGAAATCCCTTTGAAATCTGTCAATGTATGGAAAATATACCAGGCACTGTCATCTGATCAGTCCTGCTCAGTACGAAAATCAATCGCAATATCAAATATCATGAAACGTACTGCTCCCTAAGAAATCAATTCCAAAAATGTGCATATAAAAACCCTGTGCGTCCGGTGCGCAAGGAAATCAAAACCCATACCTGTGCCAAGCAGGTGTACAAAACGACATCAAGGTGCAACGGGTGTGCACGCAACATCTATCGTAGGCAACACGTGTACCTGACCGCAAAATCGGGTGTATCTGACATGCCCGAAAAATCTCAATTTAGTGCATCTGGTGTGCACCAAATCGCATCTCATAACATGCGCCCAACATGCGCTAAAAATCCAATTCCAGTGCATCCATCATGCACGAAATCATGAAATCCAATATCGAGCATCACCATCGAACTCGAAGTCCAGTGCATCCAAGTGCACAAAATACGAATCATTGCACTGTAAGCATATGTGAACTATACAGAGTGCAAAAACCAAATCGTATGCGTGCATACGCACAAAATCAACTCAAATGTCTAAGAACCCATAAAATCACAAACATGTGAAACCAAGGCTCGAAAACGATATCAAGTGCAACGAATTTGCGAAAATCGTAAATACTCAATCATCAAAATCAAATCAGGCTAATAAATTACCTAAAACATCGAAATCAAGTATGGCGGAATAGTACCGCCCAAGCGCATCCTCCAAGAATTTCAGGCCAACTGTCGTGGTTACTCGTAGCATAACTCGTCGACGATCCTGAACTCTGGCCTGCTGGTGTGCGTAATACGACCACTCCTGGATCCAAGTCTTCTCTGTGAATTATCAATCTCATGATCCATCGGCTCAACGGCCCTGTCAGGTGTGCTAACGGGGATGATTCCGTTTTGGCACTCTCTGGTCATTTCTCGGTTAATCATCGCGATCACTCGTAAAGCAACATGTCACTGGCATCGGCCTCTGGCTCTCTGAATGTACGTGACACATCCGATCCTGGGTGCAAGTATCATTGCAGCAGTGTCCTGGAAGGAATCCTACTCAAGGTCTCTTCCAGTCTCATTTCTGCCAACTGTCCGGAAGTCATCGCCCTTTACTATATCTGTTCCTTGTTCCGGAACGGCTGCATACTCATCGCGACTCCTTCTAAAAAGTATATCCAGTTATAATGCCTCGGTATGCGCATCGAATCTTTGATGTCGGCGGAGTGGAACGTCATCTCCTCTAGATCTGGAACGAACCTCTTACTCCACTTTTCTCTAATGTCGACTGCTTCGGACTTGTCTCGTCATGGCTGCATGGACTGAGCTCCAACGGCTATCCTTGTATCTGGAGTCTCCCAAGAAATGCATCTCACCATCTAGCATCCGAATTAAATCGAGCCATCCGATCGATTGGTCAAAACCTCATAATCCCCCAAGAGCTCAACATCTTGGGTACAGTATAAGAGTATCAAGTACATACCACAGCATCGGTGGTCCAGCCGTAGAAGGGCAAACCCAAGCTTCACTAATGGCATCGCAGAACTGCGGCAAACCCTAAGGTCAAAAGGCTTTCACACGGTCATTATGTCGAGTTAGGGTTTCATTCTTCTAGAGGGTCCATAGAATTGCATGCATGTCTTTCCAAATACTTTAAACTTGGAATAATAGGTTACTATCATTCGATCGTCTCTGTCGACTCTCAACGTCTCCACATGAAGTCGTCTCTAGCTGGAATCAATCTATCTGATAATCTCGCATCGGGGTAGCGAATGATCCACATGTCCTAGTCATTCATTCTTGGTGACTAGCGATCTTCTATCATCTATTAGTACAATCTCGTACTGCAATAGCTCAAACATCTGGGGCAATAGCTCGTTGTTCGCAGCAAGAACTGGCTCACTCTTCTGCACGCTGAACGGTGCCTCAATCATCATGAGTAAACAATACATCAACGGTCATCAAAATCTGGCTGGCTTCTATCAGTGGCCCAATCCTCTGGTGCTGATTTGCACGTCCGAGTAATCTCATACAGCGATCCATCCATCGCTCGTGGCACAAAGCACAATCAAAAGACACATCTCTACAATCGTGTGTCGCCCGAATCACGCCCCGGTCAGTCCTCGTTCGTGACGAGCTCAAGCTGACCGCAACTCTAGCCGTAGCTCTCCCTGCCCGTAATCGTGGCAGCAAAACCAAAAATGGTACCGATGAGGCTAGATCAGGAAGGAATATGATACTGAACAAGGAAATGTACATCCTAAGGCTTCTTAAGTGGAGTGGCGCATCGTAAATATGCCGCGGACATACCACGGTACGTCACTCTACTTTAGTCACCTATTCCATCAACCAAGGGTCATCCTATACTCCGAAGGTAAAACCTAACGCTCTGATACCAACTTTGTCACGACCCGAAAGTACGGAACATGACCGGCACTTAGACTACGAACGTCTCAAGACGTACGTATGCTAAGTAAGCCGAAACCCAGAAATCCAAACCAAGAGAAGTAGTAGAGAATAGGAAGAACCATATCAAATCAACCTGTATGCACATAATATACAACGCCTAAAGGCGAGGATCTCAACAGAAAAGGGAACTCCAACCAGCATGAAATCCATAGAAATATAACGCACGACTCTACGGTCGAATGAATAAACATCCATGGTCTCTATCTCAAATAAATACATGTTTGGTTGATGGAACTTCTAGATACAACTGAAATATAATATACAATGTATAATAATGGGTAAGATACAATAAACCCACCTACTAGCAAGTCACCTGAAGAAGATGTGCCCGCAAAGCCGTAATGAAATCCGTACGGCAACACCTGCATGAAACTGGGGCACAACGGGGGTGAGTTGCCAACTCGTGAGTAGAAAAAGATCTACGAACAGAAAATCGCATGTATGACGCAACCTAGGTCATACGATCATAATATAAATAATCCTCAAATATATAACCAGTAATCTCTAACCATGGCTAGTGTAAATATCTAACCCAAACGTAATCCCATATGTCCATGTCAGTGCATCAGGTGGCAATATATCATATGAATGATGTATGAATGCATGAAACAGAATGCATGTACTGAAGAAAACTGCTTTTGTAACTTTGTGAGATTTCTGTATTTTTAAAATGAGGTATCACAATGAAATCAGTATAAAACAGTGCCTAGCATCGGCACAAAACATAAGTCTCAGTATCTCGATACCTCTGTATCACAATCTCTGTGTCTCAATATCTCGAAATCTCAATGTCTCAATCATAAAATCTAGGGCGCCGTCAGTCCAGATCGGCCCCTACCATCCATCTCATGACTACGACGGTATCCTCCGGATATCCGACGTGTCGGGTAATATCACCGGTAGGTAGTGCTCCCCTGCACAGGCTCAACGCCATCATCTGCGATCTTCTTGCCCCGGGTACCGCACCGGGTCCACCATGTACCCGCAATCGGTCTCATCCGCCTCCTCGATTCGGGTTTCACATGTCACTCTCAGCACCGAGAAAACACATGGTGAACGCACTGAAATATCATATCAAGTGTAACCGGGTTTTTAAAACATTTACATAATCTCTTTGAAATACCCACGGTTCCCAAATCCAGAATAACATAGAAACAACATATCTCAATGCGTATAATCAGGAAGCATGATGTATGTGACATATAAATGGAATGCAAGTGTAACTGTATGTCCTGCAACATGGAATAATAGTATGCACATACAAGGGTCATATCCTGATTCAATAATACTACTGTGTAGTGACATGGCAATTACCGATGAAGATGTGTGTGAACTGGCAAGTAAGTGTATGTGGAACATACGCATCATCGGTAATGGTGTTGGTGTCCTAACAGCATGATATCAATAATAGAATATGAATCATAACAGTATGTGATGCAGAGCAACAATAATAATATGCGGGAGCTGAAATACTGAACACCATGATCGCTAAACTGCATCTAATGTCATAAAGGTCGTACAGCTATGCCAACAATAAGGCTGAGCTAATAAGCTAACTGCAGGTAAGGGAAACCGCCTAACCTCTGAGTCGATACATATAAATATATATATATAGTCGGTGATCCCGCCTCGATAATATCACATCCGATATCATATCTCTAAAATCGGTTATTCCCAAGTCAAGAGTGCGGATCAAAACATCAAATTATAGCTCGTACGTAAATCCGTCGTACGGCATCCCCAATCTGGGTACGGGTCAATATCACATTTATCATATTAATCATCAAGTATTCTCTTTATCAATATCATCACCGGGGTACTGACCTATGTCTGGTACAATTCTAACATCATTACTATAATCAAGATCCAACTACTGGTCGACAATCCCGTATAAATTGATATCATCAGCACATATCATCTCAAGGAGTATACCCCGCCCAAGGCGGCCTATTATAAATATCCTGTCATATCATATCATATCATATCACATGTCGATCATTTACATATTTATGTCACTATTCCTATGGCATCATTATCCCAAAATCTGTTAAGGCATCAAGGTGTATCTAAATCATGAATTTTACTATCATAACAGGTCATATCGCCGATATCATAATCTCATATCAAACCATCGACTCACATCGATCCCATATATCATCCTCAAATCCGTAATAAACATATAAACCCAAACCCATGTGAACACATATCCATAACGAATTCCATAACCATATATGAAGTGAGGATGTATGCAAGTATGTATATGTGTGCATGAATATGTAGTGCACCCACTACCCTATGGTTTCGTAACCAAAATCATCCAAGTTCACCAATATCCATTTATTATCAATAATAATCCCAACAACAATAATATTTATAGGTGTGTATACGCATCCGTATACACCACCTCGGACTGCGGGGGTGCTATACGCCATCCACCCGACTTCTCCCCGTAGATATAAATCTACTCACCTAGTTATGTGTTTCGGTGCCGATGTCGTCATTAGCGTCTCCAACGCCTCGATGTCACGTGAGTACCTACAAGGATATCACATGCTAAAACACATGAAAATCACATCGGAAACCAAAATGGTGCACACTACGCCCATAGGTAAAAACCTGTGACCTTGTGTGCAAAAACAGCCAATATCCACTGTCGTCGACGTCCGAACGCCACCCGACAGATACGAATCATCGAATATCAAAATCCATACGAAAACACGTCGTAAATCATACGCCAACTCACGAAAATGAACCCAGATTTTATCCTAACAGGAACCAGTCAAAACTAGACATGCCGGGGGTCAATTTTACATGAAAAAGGGCCTTTGCACGCAAAACGATGCATTTTTATGCTGGTCTGGCCGCAAATTGCGGCCAGAATGAGGTAATTTGCGGCCGGAGTTTTGAATTAGTGGCTACGGCTTTTGGTAGGGGTTCCAGGATGCCTGCACAGCTCACTGACATGTCTACTTTTCTCTAGAAGGCCCCGGGTGAAAGCAGATTTCAGAAAGGCCTCAAAATCGACAAAAACGGTAAAATACGCCAAGTCGAATAACTCTGGTAAATACTTGGATTTTAGAGTAATATTGGTTACAATGGTCTCAAAAACATCTAATAAGGTTATACTAACGATCAAAACCAATACTAGGTCAAGTTTCACTCAAAATTGCCTAAACTAGCACAATATCACACTAAAAGAGTAAACTTTCAGATATCTAGCCAGAACTGAGCAAGAACTGAGTTGGGATGCGAGATTATACCTCCAGGGGGTCCTAGAATGTAGGAGAAGGGAAGATGAAGGAAGGAGGAGGGGTGGGTGAGTGAGTTGCTGCTATTGAGCTGCCCCAGTGGCTGATCTCTTGTGCTGAAGCTGCATCTGCTGTTTGCAACTTCATTTTTGTTTTCCTTTTTGCTTTTCCTTCATTGTGTGTTGCAGCATCAGAGTGTTGGGTTGTGTCTGTTGTTGTTGTTATTGTTGCTTAGGTGTTGTGGGAATGGTTGTGGTGGTGTGGTGGTGTTGTTTCAAATGATGTTGCTACCGGGCTGCAGATGCTGAAGCTGATGTTCTTTTTTTCAGCAGCTGCTGGTGCCTACAACTCACTCTCTGTTGCTCTTCTTTCTCTCATTTTTTCCTCATGTGTTGCAGGAGGAGAAGTGTTGGGCTCTTGCTTATGATATTGTGGTTGTTGTTGATGATGGGATTGCTACTGATGCAACAGAGGTCTAGGCTGATAGGTGTTGAAAATGTGTGCTGGAGGTGTGCTGATGATGGCTGATTGGTAGCAAAAGTCACCCATTGGGGGCTGAAAAAGATGATGGGAGAGTGTTATCAGCTAGGGGGCTGATAAGTCTCGATGGGGGGGTGTTTGGTCAGTTAGGGGGAGCTGCATGTTTGACATTGGGGGCTGAAGCTGTTACATCAGCTACTGTTGCTGATGTAGGGCTGCTGAATTTCAGCTATTGTGGCTGAAAGTATTGACAAGGGGGGCTGGTTTGGGGTGTAGGTTTTGGGCTATGGTGCTAGGGTGGCTGAAAAGATGAGGATGGGAGTGTGCAGGTCAGCAATGGGGGGATGAAATGTGATAGGAGCTGGTGTAAATCAGCTATGGAGCTGATGTAGTTGTTGATGTGAGAGAATGGGGGCTGATATGGTATATCAAGAGCTGACGTAAGGCTGTTGCAATGTTTCAGCACCTGCTGCTGGTGCTTTTTCCTTAAGGGGTGTTATGTTGTGGGGAGAAATGTGAGAGAGGGTAACAAAACACAAGGAATAATGATATGGGATGGATCATGGCACATCCTAACCATCTCACTCTTTCTCCAAAACAATGCTCACAAGACACCAAGCCACATTGGCTCACTTCTCCCTACACAAGTCGACATAACCCCAGCTCTAATCAAATGGTTCACCCACCATGGTCACCTAAACATGGTCCAACCCTAGGCTACCATGACCAAAACAAGAAACAGGTGTAGAAAATGTCATGTGCACATTTTTGCACAAAAAGCCAAAAATCCACTTAGCGAATGTCAATCGTGATTTTCACCAAAATAACATATATGTAACCATAAAAGCTTAAAAATGACATACTTCCACAAAATACCCTATTTTAGAATTTCTAAAATTTTCTCCGGAATTTTCACTATTTATCGGTATTTAATTACACCGACTATTAAAATATTCATTAAAAATTATGAAAATTCCCAAAAATAATATTTTACTTTTTTTGAAATATTACAGCTATCTTCTAAATCAGCATTTAGAAAAGCAGTCATGATACCCAACCACCAGATATCGTAGTCATGGTATGTAGCCGTGGCAAGTAGGATCTGGATGGACTTAAGCATAGATCCTTAGAAAAGGTTTCAACACAATCCATACCTGGTCTATGATGCAAACCTTTAACAAGTCTAGCTTTGAAAATCTCAACTTTTCCATGTACACCAAGTAATCTTCTCAAGATATACTTACTCCTGATGGGGATTTAACCCTTCAGATAAAGCAACCAAAGTCCATACTTTGTTGGTGTATAAGGATTCCATCTCAGATCGATAAGCATCCAGCCATTCTTACAGAGTCCCACTCCTGATGGCCAGCTCGAAACTAGTTGGGTCATCATCTCATGATGCAATCCTCGCTCCCACTGTCATAGAGAAACCGAAGTATCTCTCAGGTGGGTGAGGAACCCTACTAGATCGGCGGAGAGGCTGAGGTTCGTTGGAAACTATTGAATCCTTTGGCTCTACCAAATCATCAGTTGCAGTTTGTATAGCTGGAACCCTTCCAGTTCTACATAACAGAACTTGCCTCGAGCTTGTCCGGATTTTTCTTTTAGACATAGGCCGGACAACCCAAATCTTAACCAACTTAAGATATGGGCTCTTCCCTTTCCATATCACATATGAAGTGGTAGGCAACTGATTTGATTTGAACCCTATTCAATAGGTATGCAGCTTCTCAAGTGCATAACTCCCTAAAGGAAATAGGAAACTCAGTAGTACTCATCATAGAGCACACCATATCACATAGGGTGCTATTGCTCTGCCCCGATACACCGACGTGCTGTGGTGTATACGGAGGAGTAATGCTGAGAAAGAATCTCATTCTCCTTTAGAATAGTCCAGGAATTCCGTGCTCAAGTATTCTCCTCCTTGATCTCATCAAAGGACATAATACTTATACCCGTATTTGGTTCTCTACTTCTAACTTATATTCTGTGAATATCTCAAAAGGTTCGGACTTGTGTTTCAACAGGAACATATGTCTGAATCTTGAGAGATTATCAGAGAATGTAATGAAGTACAAAGAACCGATCTTGGCATGTGTAGACAGGGGACTTTCATACATCAGCATGTATCAATCCCAAAAGTTCACTAACTCTTTCTCTGTTTCCAACAAACAGAGCTGTGGTCATCTTATCTTTGTGACATGACCGGCAAGTTTCACAAGATGTAAATTCAAACTAATTTAAATATGCATCTATATGTAACTTCAGCCAGTCGGGTCGCATTGATACGACCTAGTCTACAATACCTCAAGAAGGATTCATTCATATCTGAACTCTTTCTCTTGTGTATGTTCCGTATACTAAGAACTGTAGTTTGATTTAGAACATCAATGCTTTTAGATAACGTGCCTGAACCGATCAACTCTTGATATAGGAAATGTTCAAAACATTATTCAACAATAAAAAATTATATCACTTCTTTACTAAAAAAGAAACTGATATGATGTTGTATATCAGGTTCGGTATCTAATAACATTCGTTCAGAATCAATGTATTCAGGTAATACAGGATGATAGTGACCAACAGACTTGGCTGCAACACTTGCACCGTTTTCTGTCTCATGAAACTTATCACCCGTTCTCAGTTCTCTACCTATCTGTAGCCCATGTAACAGATTACATATGCGGGATCCTGATCCGGTATCACATACCCAGGACGTAAAGGATACTGAGAAACAGTTCTCTGTAATGAACACACCCGAAGATGATGCATCAACATGCACTTTCTTCGTTTGGGCGGCACGGGAAATCTGGTATTCCCCAATTTCCTGCTCTGTCCTATAACAATTATAAGTTGGAGCAGGACCAACGTTCCCCAGCTTAGTATAACAAGCGGGTTCGGTCAATATATCCGTTTTATTATCTTGATTAAGGCGTGACATGGTCGCTACCTGGAGAGAGAGAGAAGAAAACACTCAGCGTATGCTCTTGCAAGATTAGATTGGTTATATAATATATCTAATCAGGATGTCTCCCACTGTTTTTAGTCAAATCTTCCTTCAAACCCTAAAAGGAAAGACTAGCCGGGATTAATTACACGCTACAAGTTCGCCAATCTTTCAGCCAGGCCAGTGTCGGTACTTTGAGGGAGGTCCCCCGTGCTATCGCACGAACCTAATTAAAGTAAACCTCGTTTTCCCAGAGGCGTAACCCCGTTAACACCTTTCTAGACACCTACTTGATCGGCTAATTGTAATGTGTAAAACTCTCCCAGGAGTAACTCTTACTCGCAGCGGGTATCGGGATCCAACTATCTTATAGAAGGTATGCAATCTCATTTGCAAATTTCAACACTTGAAATTCCCAATAATATTTTACCCCTAGCATCCTATGACCTTGACGGAGGTTAACAAACCATAGGCTACTAGTCAAGTTCAACCCGTCATTTCCTGATTGAATTAAACCCACCCGCACGACCCTTGACGGAGGTCAACAAGGCCGCACGACTACCCTAATCCAATCTGCATCATATGCATAAGCAGATAAATACTAGTCAGCTACCGCACACTACGCCTTGATGGAGGCCAACAAACGTAGCACGAATACTAAGTAGGACTTATCTGAAATGACGGAGGGCTACGACAGGTTTTTCAGAAAACCTATTGCGTAATGAACTTGATATCGTTGTAGAATTGAGTGATTTTAAATGGAATGTTTTTTAGGCTTTTCTAGTTTTGCTAAAGGGGTCACTCTCGGTGAAGGGATCGTCGGCCCTTTCCTGATCGAATAAGGTGCAGGATATTTCACAAATATCACTGTGCAAAGCAAGAACTATAGAAGCAATTAAAAGACAAACCGAGTTTGTAGCATCCGCCAGTTACTGCTAAAGGAGTCACTCCCGGTGAAGGGATCTCGGTCCTTTCCTTATCGAATAAGCTGCTGGATGTTCTACAAGGAACACCGCTATGCAAAGCAAGAACTAGAGCTACCAGTTTTTATTAAACAAGTTTCTACAACATTTTAGGTTTCTTTTAGTTTTATTAATCACATTAATGAAGTCCCATTTTATTATGCTTCACAAGCATCTCTTTTGAAACGAAATCTGCAATATAACATATATCTCATATATATAAAATATAAACATTCGTCTCAGGAAGTAATATGATCTCATCACAGAACATTGCAGCAGAAGAACATATATGAAATATTGGATATACTAGGACGTCCGTGTTTTCAATACAAGCCTGTATAAAACACGGATTCCACGGTCGCGATGAATAGCTAAACCCACATCCCTAGACCCCTACGAGAGCGGCAAGCAACACTGCCAATTCTAGGGTTAGGAGACCCGGTCTCGACTCCTCGAGATGGTCTCCCACTGGACCCTAGAACCCGATTACTTGTGCTCCCCGCCTTGGGTCTACCTAATGCGGAAAAGTAAATAATATACAACGGTGACATCTTCCGCTACCTGGAAGTGCCCCAATAAAAGAATATTACATACAAATTGAATTTTACATGAATGAAAAAGAAAAACTCTCATCTCACATAAAAACCCCGGCTATTCAAAATGCGACGATCCAATATAACATATCACAGCAACACATAATATCACATATCATCAACGTAAGCAAGTATGCGTATCCCGATTGTCGTTGATGTATAGCAACGAAGCCGGCGATACACCACATACTACGCTTACGGTCACAGAAAAGAAAGTGTAAAACTACAACAGTTGGAATCCGCAACCACCTCAGACATCGCATGCCTGACCAAATGAATTCCTTAGACATCACATGCCTAACAATTATAAACCCCGCATTTTAGTCTCATTATCGAAAACTCTTTTCAATATCAAGTCGTGGAATTCAACAAGATTCCCGATATTCTGATCGAATGCTCGTCGCAAACTTTAGTAGACGGCCGCACCCCAGATGCCGTCGACGAAGTGCACTAAGGCGGAACACCGCTGCCGCGAGCACCTGAACGGATGCTTTCGGTGATAGGGTTCTCCTACAGTCACTTGGTCGGGGCTATGGGGCGTAGCTGTCTATTAAGTTTACCCGGTGAGTATCCGCGTACGCTACGTGATTGCGTCGGACTTTTGATCACATCAAAATTCCGTGGCAACCGATCATCTGAGACTGAACTGCTAGATTTATAATATTCAAATTAGTTATCTCATAACTTTTTGTGGATTCCAAATATTGTATCACATTCCAGATAAAACAGAAAATGTTAAACTTTCCGATCGAACAATCAAACACCCAAGATTTCCCCAATATATCTCAACACTTGAAATCAGTTAAAAAAACATCCATCACATGCCACAGTACCAATGGTCCAGCCGTAGAAGGGTCAAGCCAACGCCTCACATGTGGCACGCCGTACTGCCCCAAACCCTAAGGTTCAAAAGGCAGTTCAAGACGGTCACATAATCGAGTTAAGGTTTGTTGTCTTCTAGAGGGTCCACCGCGTTACTTGCATGACTTAGAACATTCTAAAACACGAGGAAAAATCCAACTTTTGAAAAAATTTCCGACAGGGGAAAAAGTGAGTTATTGATATCCGTTCGAACTTTTTAACAGTTTCTAAAAGTTATCCGGACAAAACACAAAGACGCAGTTAAAGTTCCCGATCGAATCATCGAATCCCCAATACAACCCAGAAAATTCAACAGTTGAATAAATATTAAAAATTCCCAGAAAATACGGTACTAAAAGACAATAATTACTGTGCAAATTTCAAACAGTGAAGCGACAAAAGGGCCGCGGAACCGCCGCACATTCCATGCATGTGCCGCGGTTCCGCCGCGCTTTGGTGGAATTAAGCGCACGTGCTTCACAGTAACTCTTGTATTTCCCAGCTGATTTTTTTGAGCATTTTTAATTTGGAAAAAATCACAGTTTTAAAAAATTTCCAGAAACTAGGGTATATCGGGTTTTCCGGGTTCGATCGGACTTTAAACTTCGTCTAGACTTCGCCTAAAGCTCTAGCTTGGCTCTGATACCACTGTAGGGTTGCTATGCACGCGCACAAGGGTCTACGAGGCATCAACCATGCCCGATTAAAAATTTAGCCGTGCCGAACAACCCGAATACGGATCTTTAAACTAGAGATTAGGCGAAAACTAACATGTTAACATCTTTAACACTAAGTGAGAAGGATTACAACCTTTGTAGATCCGGTCCTTCACTTCATATGCTCCGTGTTGTGGTCCCTTCGCTGCGATCATCGGGTTTCGGACTCTCGAGAAGTTCCACGAAGAGAAAGATGCAACCTTTGCTTCCGATCTTCGATACTAAGATGATCTACCTTGAAGTTTCGTTAACACAAGCTAACACTCATGAAATGATGTGAACACCCTCATCTAAATGGCAAGGGAAGATGAGGATGATGAAGTAGGATTTTTGCTCTCTTTATTTATCTTTTTCTCATATTTATTCATCACTTTTGAAAAACTAGTAAAGCTTTTTCATGAAGAGAATGAAGGAAGAAGATGAACAATAATAGAATTCCTTTTGTGATGAATAATGCAAAAGAGATAATGATGAATTATGCAACCATGGTTGACTTAACCATTGTAGAGAATTGACCAAGGGTTAGGGTTTGGGTTGAGTTAAGAATGAGTCACTCACAAATATCTTTATCATGACAAAATGAAACGCTTCTAGAATCAACTAGAAGACTTAACCCTAATCCAAACCCTAATCATGTTTAAACTCCACAAAACATGTTGCATTATTTATCATATCATGTTAAAATATTATATATCATATATATAATATTTATTGTAACCAAATAAAATAATACAATTAACATATATCGCATATATATCAATGTATTACCCGAGTAAGAAAAAGAATCTTTTAGTGAGCAAATATTAGTTAATGTAATTTAATATATCATATATATTATTATACATTAAATTATCGAATCAACACTTGATCCGACAATCCGGCTATATCGCATATAACCGACTAATATTTATCCGTTCCGATTCATCGAATCAACACTTGATCCGATGACCCGGCTGATATCAAATATCGCGAGAATACAATATGGTATCTCATATCGCATTATCCTCGGTCCCGCACATATCACATATGTGCTCCTACTCCGTTTTGCCTGAGCCAAGAAACCTCTGTGTAGGACTCTAAAGAATCGTCAATACGCCGGCAGTAGGTGATGATCATATCAAACACCCACAAGCTGCAAGCGGTCAGCTAAACGTAACAGCTACCCAGGTATTGAGCGCTCAGAAGATCAACAAGCAAGCCTGTACATTCTCCTGTGAATCCAAACAGTAACACTCCCGTACAGTCTGGTCTCGTCGTCTGATATGTCGCATATCTCGCCTAGGGGTGGTAAACGTCAGACCCCAATAGCTCGATAAGTCGTGTCGATATGAGGTCTATAACAGTTCGAGAAACTACTGATAAAACTTACCAGTAAATCTCAGCAACCCTGGCCAGGGATTTCTGGTTATAACCAATCGAACACAGCGCAACATCAACTCCCTATACCGAGAGAGACGAATCCCCTCCTATCGCTCATTGCCTCCATGTGATTCGGGACTGTACCCAAAAGCCACCTTTTTGCATGCCCTCTTGGACGTGGTATGATGGAAATCAAAGCACAGTGGGAATCACACAAGACTCTATGACGATCTCGGGTCAACAGACTACTCTGTACCAGTGTCACCGGAGAACTGCCATCTGACGTATGGTATAATACCATCTGGGAGTTCTCGGCGAGTCCGTCCAGTATACCCAGTCTCCACTGAGCACCCGTACACCATCCTTGATGTCAAACACCGATGGATATGGGATCATCCATCGCCCATCATATGGGTCAAGAT
Source organism: Agapanthus africanus (assembly GCA_030015575.1). NCBI lineage: Eukaryota > Viridiplantae > Streptophyta > Magnoliopsida > Asparagales > Amaryllidaceae > Agapanthus > Agapanthus africanus. The sequence continues at coordinate 372,547,934 of CM057343.1, read as the reverse complement.
GCGTATACGCTAGTCTACTCTGGTGCATCGATGCCTGTCTCGATACACCCACGACTAGGAACAGTTATAGGATGTACTCGTCGACTACCGTGGCCCCACTAGTATGATCTCATCATAGTCCCAGTAGTCGAGTACATATCCTAAGGGCTTTATCAACATGTAATATAGAGACAATCAAAGTACATGTTAAGATAAAGTACAACCAGATAGCATACTATCATGTCGAGCAAGAAAGTCCTCCCTATATATGTCCTAGCATCCACTACAATATACATCGTATGTATAGTAATGGCCTCTAGGGCATACATATAACTAACACTAATGACTCGTCAGCACCCTGACAGTGGGTTTAACCACAAGCCGTCAGCGGCACTAGCTATGCGTAACAGCTACCCATGGACTGAACTCAAGGGAGGCCGATGAGCGAACTCATCCGGAAACCCTACTGAGCCTAACAGTGACTATGTATATACAGTCCGGTCCGTTCGTCTATGAGTATCGCATATCTGCCTAGGGGGCTAGTAACGTCAGACCCCCAATAGCAGTATAAGTCGTGTCGGAGTGTAGCCCAATAACACCCTGAGATACTACTGGAGTACCTACCAGTAAATCTCCTGCCACGGCCGTGGGCTTTGTGTAATGGCTCTCCTAGACACAGCACGATCTCGCCCCCAATACCGAGAGAGACGAATCCCCTGCCGATCCGCTCACGTGCCTCCATATGGCTCGGGACTGTACCCAAAAGCTACCTGTTTGCACGACTCCTTTGAGCCGTGGTAGGATAGAAATCAAAGCACAGTGGGAACTCACACGAGACAAATGACGACCTCAGGTCGATGAACTAACCTGTACACATGTCACCAGGGAACTGCTATCTGACGATATGTATAATACCAACTAGCAGATTCCCGGCGAGTCATGTCCGGTGTACTCATAACCCAATGAGCACCTGTATACATCGTAGGTAATCCAACTGACACCGGTGGCTTGTGAGACCGGACACCGCCCCTCATCGGGGTCTCGACTGTATACACTAGTCTACTCCGGAGTATCGATGCCCTGTCTCGAAACTCCCACGACTAGGGACCACAATTAAGGATATGCATATAAACTACCCAACTCTCACGTATATGATCGCCATCATACTGTTGGTAGTAAATCAAGATCCTAAGGGCTCTATCAAAGTGTAACATGTAATCAGTCACCTGAACATGTACACGACTGATAAAGGCAAACCAGATAGCATACTATCATCTTGAGTAAGACTGTCCTACCGGTATAGGTCCTCCGCAATCATTGCAATCACGTACCTGCGATCCAATAATTGACTCTGAGGGCACTATCTCCAACATCTTTTACTCACTAGAAAAAGATAGAGAGCTTGGAGGAAGAAGGAGATGGAAATGGCTAAGCTTGAGCTCAAGAAAGATAAATATAAGAATAGTGAATAATAATAATAATAATGAGAGATAGAGAGAGTCACACTCACTCTTAACTCAAGTCATGGAAAATATCTAGATATTTTAGTAATTGAGTTAGTGGAGGATTAGAAATCAAACCATGGTTACTAAGATATTTAAAAGAAGTGTGTAGAAGAAAATATCAACCATGGAGTAATATCTTATTTCCATTAACTCAATAAATAAAAATATCACAAATGTTTCTATGTGAGCCTAGCATAGCCATCTCCAATGTATCATCAACCATGACGCTTTCATACATGTATGTGTGCATACATATCCATATAAGCATACATACATGCATGCATATTAATAAAGAAACGAATTAATAAATGGGTTAATGGTCAATTGATATTAAATCAACACTTGATTTAATAATCCGGTCATATTGCATACGACCCGGCCAATAGTAAACGCCAGATTAAAATACGGTATCAAATACACATATTTAATCAAGCTCCTGCACATATCCCCATATGCGCCCCACTTTGTTTCGCCTGAGCTCGGAAACCCCTTTGTGGGACTTTAAGACTCATCAATACGCTAGCAGTAGGCAGTGATCATATCACATACCAACAAACCGTCAGCGGTACTACCTGTACGTAACGGCTCTCAGGTATTGAGCGAACAGAAAAACAACAAGCGAACCTGTCAAAACTCACGTAGAGCCAACCGGCAACACTTACCGTACAGTCTGGTCTCTTCCTCAGATATACTGTATATTGAGTCTAGGGATAGTATCGTCGACCCTAATAACTCAATAAGTCATGCCGATGTATGGCCTATAACATATCGAGAAACTACTGATAGCACTTATCAGTAAATCTCATCAGCCCTGACCAGGGACTTTCAGTTATAGCCAATCGAGCATAGCGCAGCATCAACCCCCAATACCGGGAGAGACGAAACCCCTCCTATCGCTCATTGCCTCCATGTGTCTCGGGATTGTACCCAAAATCCACCTGTTTGCACAACTCGGTAGAGCCGTGGTAGGGTGGAAATCAAAGTACAGTGGAAGAACACACAAGACTTTATGACAATCTCGGGTCTAAAGACTAACCTGTATAAGTGTCACCTGAGAACTGGTATCCGACGATAGATAAAACACCATATAGGAGTTCTCGGTGAGTCCGTTCAGTGTACCCAGTCTCCACTGAGCACCCGTATACAATCTTTGATATCAAACACCAATAGATATGGGATCATCCATCACCGATCAAATGGGTCAAGAAACGTATACGCTAGTCTACTATGGAATATCGATGCCCCTTCTCGATATACCACGACTAGGAACATTTAAGGATATGCTTATAAACTACACATGTCCCACTAGTATGATCTGCATCATAATCACAGTAGTCAAGCAAATATCCTAAGGGCTTTATCAACATGTATCAAATAAACAGTATACACAATCAAGTGACCATATTAAGATAAAGAGTAACCAGATAGCATACTATCATGTCGAGCAAGAAAGTACTCTGAATATATATATATATATATATATACACACACACATATATACATACTTGTCTATAGATCCACTATCACACTATCAAATAATTGCCTCTAGGGCATACATATATCCAGCAATCTCCTACTTGCACTAAGGCCACTTATTGGCATATCTCATACCCAACATCCCTAAACGTTGCTCATCTTGCGGTTCTGGAAAGGCCTTGGTGAGTGGATCCCCGGTGTTATTCTCTGTGTCTACTCTCCCAATCTTGATCACGCGGGGATCAAATATCTCCCGGATCTAATGATATTGCCTCAGAATGTGTCTGGGTCGCTGATGAGACCTAGCCTCTTTGGTAATGCCATAGCCCCATTATTATCACAATACAATGGTATTGGGTCATAATGTCTGGAACTACTCCTAGTTCTGCATCCAGACGGCTTCCTAGGCAGTATCATTTGCAGCAATATATTCAGCTTCCAACGTTGAGTCTGTAACGGTATCCTGTTTGGAACTCTTCCAACAAACCGCCCCTCCACTGAAGGTAAATACAATCCCTGAGAAAAATTTGACCAATTTTAGCATAGGAATGTCGTTTTCTATCAGGAGAATTTCATCCATGTACAATACGAGGAACGTGACAGTACTCCCTACAATCTTTTTATAAATCCATGGTTCATTTGCATTTTTGATAAAATCAAACTCTTTGATCGCATCATCAAAACAGATGTTCAAACTCCGTGATGCCTACTTCAATCCGTAAATGGATTTAAGCAACCCACATGCTTTCTCGCTGCTCCCACTATCAACGAAGCCCTCTAGCTGATCCATATAAACGCACTATTCTAAATCACCATTAAGTAATGAAGTTTTAACGTCCATCTGCCAGATTTCATAGTCGTAGTGAGAAGCAATAGCAAGTAGGATCCGAACGGATTTAAGCATTGCTACAGGAGATAAAGTTTCTTCATAGTCCAATCCTGGTCTTTGATGAAATCCTTTCGCTATAAGCCTTGCCTTATAGGACTCTACCTGTCCATCTACACCGATCTTTCTCTTAAAAATCCATTTGCACCCTACGGGTTTTACCCCAGAGGGTACAACTTCCAAAGTTCATACTTTATTGGTGTACATAGACTCTATTTCGGATCTCATGGCATCCAGCCACTTCACAGAGTCACCACTCGTTATAGTTTGCTGAAAACTAGTAGGATCATCATCATCCATGATACAATCTTCTCTATCACCATCAATGAGAAAACCGTAGTATCTCTCCAGTGGGGGAGAAGTCCTACTAGATCTACGGAGTGGCTGAGATTCATAAGATTCTATTGCAACATCTGGTTCGACTAAATCGTCATTAGTAACTTGTGTCTCAAGAACTTTTTCTAGTTCTATCGCATTACCATCAGCATTATTTGTAAAAAAATTCATTTTTCTAAAAATGTGGCATACTGAGAAACAAACACCTTTTGTTCCTCTTTGTGGTAGAAAAAATATCCATACGAGTGTTTTGGCTATCCCATAAATGTACACATGACTGACCGTGTCTCGAGTTTGTCTGGATTCCGCTTTTTCACAAAAGCAGGACACCCATATATCCTAACTCGTTTAAAAGATGGTCTCTTCCCGTACCATATCCATATGGAGTGGTAGACACGGTTTTGGTAGGAACCATATTCAATAGATATGATACAGTCTCCAATGCATTCCCCCAAAAGGAGAGAGGTAACTCAGCATCACTCATCATGGAACGCACCATATCTAACAGGGTATGATTCCGCCATTCTGACACACCGTTGTGCTGTGGTGTGTAAGGGGGAGTGAGCTAAGAGAGAATCTCATTCTCTTTTAGAAAGTCCGAAAAATCTGTGCTTAAGTACTCTCCACCTCGATCCGATCGAAGTTTCTTAATGCTCGATCCTGTTTGCTTTTCTACATCAAGTTTGTACTCTTTGAATTTCTCGAAAGCTTCAGACTTATTCTTTAACAAAAACACATGTCCGAATCTTGAGAAATCATCAGTAAAAGTTATGAAGTAAGAAAAACCGCCTCTAGCATGTGTAGACATTGGTCTGCATATATTACTATGTATGAGGCCTAAGAGTTCTGTAGCTCTCTCCGTGTCCAGTAAACGGAGTTTTGGTCATTTTACCTTTGATACAAGACTGACAAGTCGCATAAGATTTATATTCAAAAGGATTTAAATATCTATCTTTATGTAGCTTGTTTAGTCTTGTTTCGTTAATATGACCAAGTATACAATGCCAAAGAAAAGCTTCATTTATATCTGAAATTTTTCTTTTATTTGTGTGTTGTATGTTGAAAACTGTGTGTTGACTTAGGACATATATCACGTTATTAAGTGTACCATACCCAATCAACTCTTGATTCAGGTTAATGTTCATAACATTATTTTGCAACACAAAATTATATCCTTCATTGTTTAACAAAGAAACAAATATTATATTACATAGAATGCTTGGTACATAATAACACGGGTTCAAAACCAATATACATCCCGATGGAAACCCCGGGTGATACTCTCCCACTGACACTGTATGTACATTGGAACCATTTTCCAACGCGGAGAGTGTGATCACCTGTCTTCAAAACTTTTCTATTTCTCAATCCCTGCATACAATTGCAGATGTGAGAACCCGAACCGGTATCCAATACCCAGGAAACGGAGTTTATAGAAAAACAGTTTTCAGTCACAAACACACCTGAAGCGAAAGCATCACCATGCTTCTTTTTCTTGAGATCAGCAAGATACTCAACACAATTTCGCTTCCAGTGTCCTGAGTTGTGGCAGTAGAAACAGTCTCCTTTCCCCAATTCCTCAGCCCTGGATTTGTCTCTCCCTTTTGCCTTTTTAATTCCACCTCTCGGTTTGGTGGGTTTCTTCTTATTCCTTCCCTTAGCCTTGGCTTTTGAGACGGAAGAGGAAGATTGCCCAACAATCAGAGAGGGAGTCTTCGCTGACTTGAGCGTGCTCTCTGCATTTCTCAACATACTGAGAAGTTCAGGTAGTGACTTCTCCATATTTTACATGTTGAAGTTTACTACAAATTGAGTAAAGGCAGAGGGAGAGACTGTAGAACAATATCAATATATTATTCGTTCTCCATGGTTCATCCTAGGCCCTTAAGTTCTTCAATAAAAACTATCATATTCAAAACATGATCATCTACTCATGTGCCAGCAGCCATTCTCATCTGAAACAACTTTCTAGATGGCTCGTATCGGAGGGTACGAGATTGCTCCCCATTCAACTGCTTTGTATGGAGAAAGATGGATTGAACATCCATCTTCTCATACTGCTTTTGATGTTCATTGTCCATCGAAACTAGCATGAGGCATTTGGCTCTGTCACAATCAAAATCCCATGATTTGCGGATCTCCTTATTCACAAAATAAGAGTCAGGGCCTGGGATGGGAGGGGCTGGGGCAGTGAGGACATATGACACCTTATCATATGTAAGGGCAATGTTTATGTTCATCATCCAGTCTTTATAATTGGGTCCCGTCAGTTTATTTCTCTCTAATAGAAGCTTAAGTCCAGTCATGGTATTTACCATTATGAGAAAAAAAGAATACACTCAGCAAAAGCTTTCGCAAAGATTAGATTGGTTATTATCTTATTTAATCGATGTCTCCTACTGCTTTTATCAAATTTTTCTTCAAATCTTAAAAAGAAAATTAGCGAGGATTAATCATATTCTACAAGTTCGCTAACCGGTCAGCCAGGCCAGTGTCGGTATTTTGAGGAAGGTTCCCCGTGTTTTCGCACGAACCTAATTAAAGTAAACCTCATTTTCCCAGAGGCATAACCTCGTTGACACCTTTCTAGACACCTAATGGGTTAGCTAATTATAAAGTGCAAAACTCTCCTGAGAGTAACGCTTACTCACAGTGGGATCGGGATCCAACTATCATATAGACGGTATGCAATCTCATTGCAAATTTCAACTCTTGAAACTCCCGATATGGTTTTTACCCCTAGCAACTTATGACCTTGGCTATGGTCAACATATCATAAGCACTAGTCAAGTTCTACCCATCATTTTGTGATTAATTAGACCCATTCACATGACCCTTAACTATGATCAACATAATCACATGAATGTCCTAACTAATCGCATCATATGCTGTGTAGGAAGACATCACTTAGATACCTTACACTACTCCTTGACTATGATCAACATACATAGCACGAATACTAAGTACTCTACTTCCTAAAATGACGGAGGGTTGCGGATGGTTTTTAAGAAAACCTTTAATGCTTTGAACTTAATCTCGTTGTAGAATCAAATAGTTTTAAAAGGAGTGGCTTAAGCTGCGCATTTTTTTGAAACTTGCTTTTTCATAAAAAGGACGAGTGGGTTTCAAATTCGATTCTACAGCATCTTTTAGGTTTCTTTTCCTTTACATTAATCTCATTAATGCAGTCCCATCATTTAAGTCCTTAAGCATCACAGAAAGAAACGAAAATAGAACGTACGCTTATGCCATCCGCATTCTCCACAGTGTCCCGTTATGCACCGTTAGGTTACTTAACTAACGGCATAGCGGGGCGGGACTAGCGCGAATGCAAAACATAAGTAATGTTTATTATATATCATATATATAAAAACATTCGTCTCAGGCAGTAATATAATCTTATCACAGAACATCGCAGCAGAATCAGATATATGAATGCATAAGATATATTAGGAAGTCCGCATTTTAAATTAAGCCAACTATAAAAAATACAGATTCTACGATCGTGATGAATAGCCAAACCCACACCCCTAGACACCTACGAGAGTGACAAGCAACTCTACCAATTCTAAAGTTAAGAGACCCGGTCTCGACTCTTCGAGATGGTCTCCCACTGGACCCTAAAACCCGGTTACCTGTGCTCCCCTCCTTGGGTCTATCCTAATGCGGAAAATTAAATAATATACATCAATGGAGACAACATCCTCAACCCGGAAGTGTTCCAATAAAAGAATATTACATATAATGAATTTTACATGAATGAAAAGAAAATCTCTTATCTCACATAAAAACCCCGGCTGATTGTCGTAGAATTATGTGTTATACCTTCTCCTATTTGTTCTACTTACCGCAATTAAGACGGTGTCGCTTTGCAGCTAGCCAGTTGAGCACGGGTCGTCCGCAGAGAGATGGTAGTATGTTCGTTCTTGTCTTAGACGAGTTAATAAAGAATGTGTATGTATTGGTCCAAATCTATCCTAAGTGTTTGTATTTATGTTCAAGTAAGCTTGTTAAGGTTAAGATTGATTAGTAGAGTTAGGATTAGTCTTGTAATTTTCTTTTACCATTCTTAAAATGATGTTGGGACAATCGAAGGTACCGGGGATTAGGAGGACATACGAATGAGATTTGCGAGTTTAAGCAAGCTTTCCAACGCTAAATCCATTCCTAGTGCCTCTTGTCCTTCCGCTATGTGCGCTTATTTCCAACCCTCGGCCAAACATACGCAACCATGTATCCAATTGGGTCATAACTATATGTCACGTTGTAGTGCGCCCAAAGGACTTCTCGACTTAGCTCGCGGCTATATGTCACGTATAGCGCGTCTAAGGGAGGGGGTTGTGTTTGTTTAGTCTAAGTTCATTTTAAGGTGTTTGGCGAAGAGAAGCACAAGGGAGCTTTCCGTCTCTCATACTAACCTTCTTTAGCCTTAACAAGTATGGAAATTATTCACACATTTAAATGAAAATAAAAACAAAACAAGAAGAAAGAAAGGGAAAAAATACGGTTTTAAAAAATGGTAGCAAACTAATTACTTGGGCTCTCACCTTAGCAAGGGACTCCATCAAGTATCATGGCTTGGAAATACGGATAAAAAGAAAATGAAAAGAACAAGAAATAACAACAATTAATATAGTTACACTAAGAAATTAAAATACAATGCATGGAAATAAAAATAAAAGATAAGAAAAATAACCCTCATCCTCATTAACATTCACTCAAGAGCTCTCACTACACTTTAATGGAGGAAAGATGAAGAAGAAGAAGAACTACAATCTAAACTACACTAAAAAGAAGCATTCTCACTTAGGCACAAAACTGGAGTATTTATAGGTAAAGAGCTGAAACTCTAATGCAATTATCTGATCCCAAATACAATTACAAAAATATCCCTAAAACCCGATTTGGCACCGAGTCAACTTGACCGTGGAACCGCTGCATAAGTAGGCTATTGGCCGCGATTCCGCGGACATTTGGGGGAATTGATTTGTCGTATTTTTCATGGTTTCTTGTGTTGCTATTTCCTGGTGTTTGACAGGTCCCAAATTGCAAATAGCTTCCAAAATTTCTTCAGATTTGCAATAGTCCAAAATGGTTTCACTTTTAATTCATTTGACCTTTATCTCCCTCGAGCTCTGCGCACCCATTGAATCTTGTGCTGCCCCTCTCGTGCTTTGTACTTGTCCGAGACACGAATGACTACTATTATTTTCTTGTCTCTTGAACTGGTAAGCGGCACTGGACGGATACGGATGACTGGAACCCGGCTTTTATCTGTTTGTTGAAGATGTTCTGGATTTTGGCGTAACTGTGGAGATTTTGTATGATTTGCGTCATTTTGGACTAGGAACCTGTAACCTGTAAATATGTAGCAAACACGAATCAAAAACACCTGCCTATAAACAAACGAGCAGAAAAATGGGCGGTATTAAATGCAATATTCTGGTATGAACAAATACCCCCAAACTTAACTTTTGCTCGCCACGAGCAAAACTAATTATTCACAAAAAGTCCTAATCTCACTTTCGCAGGGAACACGATTGAGCTGAGCTCGTACAAAAACCCGTTAAACTTCTAGGTGTCCATAGTAGGAGTGTTGTCTCATGAGGGTTTTCAGCGGATACTACACACAAAATCCAGTCAAGCTAGTTTCGTAAGTTAACGTCGACTCTATAACAACCCCAAATTTCCAATACAAATTTTTACAAAAAAATTTCAAAAAAATCCATAAAGGGGTATTTTAGCCTGAGCACAAGTTATAAGTAATTATTTTGCTTTTTAATTACAAGTTTAAAGAATGTGACAACTCCATTTTTAGTGCGCAAAAAATTGCTTTAAAATTAATGTATACTTGGGGTATTTACATTTACTGTTATTATTTTAAGTAATTAATTAGCTCCATAATTACAAGAAGGAGCTTGTAGCTCATTGGTAATACCTTTCACTGCTGAACCAAGCCACCAGAGTTCAAATCCCATACCCCATATTATTTTTAATATTGATTTTTTTTAAAACCTTAAGAATACTAAGAGTTTACACGTGCATATCTCACAAAAACCCCCACTACACCCAAAGATGTAACATTTCCAGAAGTTAGATGAATCGTCAGGGGGGATCCCGGCCGCCTGACTCGGCCAGGAATCGGCCAAATCGGCCTTGACTCGGTCTGACTCAGTCCTCAGACCGAGTCACGGCCGAGTCGGCCGACTCCGGCGACGACCCAACATGACAGTTGTGTCTTTTCATATTCCCTATGCACCTGCAAAATTTCAGCCTCAGACCATTTCCAGAGCTCTTTAAAAACCCCAATTACTCCACTTTTAATACATTTTAATTACATTTTATCACATTTTTATTTTAAACTTTCCATTTACCCTATGTTGGTGTGTAGTAGCGCCTCTAGTTGGGTTACAACATCATAAAGTAGTGAACTTTTATTCTAAAGAGGGCTATTACAAACGAACTACGAATCATAACTAGAGATTAGGGTAATAACATCATTATGTGAAGTCTAAACTAAAGGAAAAGGAAATACAATCTTTGTAGCCATTTCCTTCAGTCTTTAGGACTCCTAAGGCTTTGCACGAGGTTTGGAACGACTCCGCTCGAGGTCCTTCGTCGTCTATGATGATCCACCCGGAGATTCCTAGAACAAGCTCTTAGCTTCACAAAATGAAGCAAGCACTCTACACTAAAGGGCTATGGTAGTGTAGAATGGTTGTGTGGTTTGTAAACTCACTTAAAAAACCCTTTCTTTTTAATTCCCTCACCCAAAACAAAACTCAAGAGAGCTTGGAAATGGAGGAAGGTGAAGATGGCAAAAGCTTTTGTGTGAATAATGAAAAACTTATTTCAAAAATGAAAATGAAAATATTATATATGAGACACTTTCACATATAACCATGGTTGATTAAATATCTAGATATTATTTGGATGGGTTAAAGAACAAAAGAAAATTAAACCATGTTTAAAGTCAATGGTCAAATAAGAAGTGTGTAGAAAATGAGTCATTATTTTAATTTCCTTTTTCCTTTAATCTATTAACAAAAATCTAGATATTTAGTAACCATGTGATTCTTATATTGCCATCTACTTTGTATCATCAACCATGACACATGTATGTGTGTATGTGTGCATGCACATTATCATGTGTATGTGTGAACATACATGCATACATCCAAAATAAAAAGGGTTAATTAAAAATGAGCTTAAAGATAATATTAAATCAACACTTGATTTAATAAATCGGTCACATCAAATGCGACCCGATAAATATCGAACGTCCGATTAAAATACGGTATCACATATCCGCATTTAATCGAGCTCCAGCGCATATCTCATATGCACATCACAACATTTCGCTTGAACTAGAAAAATCCTGTGTGGGACTCTAAAACTCGTCAATACGCCGGCAGTAGGTGATGATCATATCATAACACCTGCAAGCCGCAAGCGGTCAGCTAAACGTAACGGCCATCCGGGTATTGAGCAATTAGAAGAAAAACAAGCGAACCCGTCAAAACTCCCGTCGAGCCATTGGCAATACTTACCGTACAGTCCGGTTTCTTCGTCTGATATGCTGCATATCAAGTCTAGGGATAGAATCGTCGAGCCCTAATAACTCAATAAGTTATGTCGATATGGTCTATGACCGGTCGAGAAACTACTGATAACACTTATCAGTTTATCTCATCAGCCCTGACCAGGGACTTGAAGTCAGAGCCAATCGCACATTGCACAACATCAACTCCCAATACCGGGAGAGACGAAACCCCTCGTATCGCTCACTGTCTCCATGTGTCTCGGGACTATACCCAAAATTTGCACGACTCGGTAGAGCCGTGGTAGGGTGGAAATTAAAGTACAGTTGGAGAACACACAAGACTCTATGACGATCTCGGGTCTACAGACTAACCTGTACCAGTGTCACCAGAGAACTGCTATCCGACGATAGATATAATACCATATAGGAATTCTCTGTGAGTCCGTTCAGTGTACCCAGTCTCCGCTGAGCACCCGTATACAATTTTCGATGTCACAACACCAATGGATATGGGATCATCCATCGCCCATCATATGGGTCAAGAAACGTATACGCTAGTCTACTCTGGAATATCGATACCCTATCTCGATATACCTACGACTAGGAACATTTGAGGATATGCTTATAGACTACACATGCCCCACTAGTATGATCTCCATCACAGCCATGAAAGTTAAGCACATATCCTCATGGCTTTATCAACATGTATTGAATGAACAGTATCAAGCAAACATGTCAAATAAAGTAAAACCAGATAGCATACTATCATGTCGAGCAAGAAAGTCATATATCAAAATATACATATATATATGCCCAAGCATCCACTATACATATAATGGCCTCTAGGGCATACATATATCTAACAACCTCCCACTTGCACTATGGCCAATTATTGGCGTATCTCATACCCAACATCTCAAAAAGTCGCTCATGTTGCGGCTGTGGAAGTGCCTTGGTGAGTGGATCTGTGGTGTTATCCTTTGTATCTACTCTCTGAATCTCGATCTCATAGCGATCAACTATCTCCCGGATCAAATGATATCGCCTGAGGATGTTTCTGGACTTTTGATGGGATCTGGGTTCTTTGGCCAATGCCATAGCTCCATTATTATCACAATATAATGGTATTGGATTAATAATGGTTGGAACTACTACTAGCTCCGCAACGAAATTCCTCATCCAGACGGCTTTCTTGGCAGCATCATTTGCAGCAATATACTCAGCTTCCATTATGGAGTCTGCAACGATATCCTGTTTGGAACTCTTCCAACATACCGCCCCTCCATTGAGGGTAAATACAAACCCTGAGATAGATTTACTGTCATCCTTATCATTTTGGAAGCTGGAATCGGTAAAGGCCTCCATTTGGAGATCCCCATTACCATACACCAAAAACAATTCTTTAGTCCTTCGCAAGTACTTAAGAATGTTCTTCACGGCTATCCAGTGTTGCTCCCCTGGGTTGGATTGATACCTGCTTACTACAGCTAGTGCATAAGCTACATCAGGATGAGTACATATCATCACATACATTATAGATCCTACGGCTGAAGCGTAAGGTATAATGCTCATGCGAGCTCTCTCTTCATCAGTCTTCGGACAGAAATCCTTAGAGAGAGTGATTCCATGGCAAGCGGGCAAGGCACCTTACTTGGAATCTTCCATACTAAACCTTTTTAGGATGGTATCAATGTACTTTGATTGGGACAATCCCAATAATCTCTTGGATCTATCTCTATAGATCCTTATGCCCAAAATGTACGAGGCATCACTCAGGTCCTTCATGAAGAAGCTTTGTGATAAGAATAATTTGACCGATTGTAGCATAGAAATATCATTTCCTATCAAGAGAATGTCATCTACGTACAATACGAGGAATGTGACAGTACTCCCTACAATCTTCTTATAAATGCATGGTTCATCTATATTTTTGATAAAATCAAACTCTTTGATTGTATCATCAAAACAGATGTTCCAGCTCCGTGAGGCCTTCTTTAATCCATAAATGGATTTAAACAATCTACATGCTTTCCCGCTGCTCCCACTGTCAATGAAGCCCTCTGGCTGATCCATATAAACGCATTCCTCTAAATCACCATTTAGAAATGCAGTTTTAACGTCCATCTGCTAGATTTCATAGTCGTAGTGAGCAGAAATAGCAAGTAGGATCCGAATGGATTTAAGCATTGTTACTGGAGAGAAAGTTTCATCATAGTCCAGTCCTGGTCTTTGACGAAAGCCTTTCGCTACAAGCCTTGCTTTATAGGTCTCTACCTGTCCATCTACACCAATCTTTCTCTTAAAGATCCATTTGCACCCAATGAGTTTTATCCCAGGAGGTGCAACGTCCAAAGTACATACTTTGTTGGTGTACATGGACTCCATTTTGGATCTCATAGCATCCAGCCACTTCACTGAGTCACCGCTTGTGATAGCTTGCTGAAAACTAGTAGGGTCATCATCATCCATGATGCAATCTTCTCTATCACCATCAATGAGAAAACCATAGTATCTCTCCGGTGGGCGAGAAGTTCTACTAGATCTCCGGAGCGGCTGAGGTTCTTGAAGTTCTACTACAACATCAGTTTCAACCAATTCGTCTTGAGTAATTTGTGTTTCTAGAACCTCTTCTAGTTCTACCACTTTACCATCAGTACTGTCTGTAAAGATTTCATTTTCCAAAAATGTGGCATGCTGAGAAACAACACCTTTTGTTCCTCCTTATGGTAGAAATTATATCCATATAAATGTTTTGGATATCCCACAAATGTACACATGACCGACCATGTCTCGAGTTTATCCGGATTCTGCTTTTTGACATAATCCGGACAACCCCAAATCCTAACTCTTTTAAGAGATGGTCTCTTTCCACACCATATCTCATATGGAGTGGAAGTCACGGTCTTTGATGGAACCCTGTTCAATAGATAAATTGTTGACTCTAATGCATGCCCCTAAAAGAAAAGTGGCAACTCAGCATCACTCATCATGGACCGTACCATATCCAATAGGGTACGATTCCTCCGCTCTGAGACACCGTTGTGCTGTGGTGTGTACGGAGGAGTGAGCAGAGAGAGAATCACATTCTCTTTTAAGAAGTCTGAAAACTCAGTGCTTAAATACTCTCCACCTCGATCTGATCGAAGTTGCTTGATACTCGAGCCAGTTTGTTTTTCTACTTCAAGTTTGTACTCCTTGAATTTCTCGAAGGCTTCGGATTTATGCTTCAATAAAAACACATTTCCGAATCTTGAGAAATCATCAGTAAAAGTGATGAAGTATGAAAAACCGCCTCTAGCATGTGTAGACATTGGTCCGCATACATCACTATGTATGAGGCTTAAGAGTTCAGTAGCTCTCTCTCCGTGTCCTGTAAACGGAGTTTTGGTTATTTTACCTTTGATACAAGACTGACAAGTCGCATAAGATTTATATTCAAAAGGTTTTAAATATCCATCTTTATGTATCTTGTTTAGTCTTGTTTCATTAATATGACCAAGTCTACAATGCCAAAGAAAAGATTCATTTATATCTGAAATCTTTCTTTTATTTGTATGTTGTATATTAAAAACTGTGTGTTGGTTTAGGACGTAAATTCCGTTACTTAGTGTACCATACCCAATCAACTGTTGATTCAAGTTAATGTTCATAACATTATTTTGCAACACAAAATGATATTCTTCATTGTCCAACAAAGATACGGATATTATATTACATAGCATACCAGGTATAAAATAACAAGGGTTCAAAACCAAAATACATCCTGAAAGCAACCCCGGATGATACTCTCCTACGGATACAGCATGTACATTGGAACCATTTCCAACCCGTAGAGTGTGGTCCCCTGTCTTCAAAACTCTACTGTTTCTTAATCCCTGCATACAATTACAGATATGAGAACCAGAACCGGTATCTAATAACCAAGATGTAGAGTTTAATGAAAAACAGTTTTCAGTTACAAACACACCTGAAGCGGAAGCATCATCATGCTTCTTCTTCTTGAGATCTGCAAGGTACAAAGCACAATTGCATTTCCAGTGTCCTGACTTGTGGCAGTAAAAACATTCTCCATTTCCACTTTCCGCGGTCCCAGATTTGTCTTTCCCCTTCACCTTTTGAACTCTACCTCTCGGCTTGATGGGATTCTTCTTCTTTTTTCCCTTGGCCTTAGCTTTCGGGACTAAAGAGGATGATGGCCCATAAAGCAGAGCGGGAGTTTTCGCTGTCTTAAGCGTGCTCTCTGCATTTCTCAACATATTGAGAATTTCAGGCGATAATTTCTCCAAATCGTTCATATTGAAATTCACTATGAACGGAGCAAAGGCGGGGGAGAGAGACTGTAGAACAATATCTGTATATTGCTCATTATCGATAGTCCATCCCAGTTCCTCAAGTTCTTCTATAAGACCAATCATCTTTAGAACATGGTCTCCTACTGATGCACCAGGGGCTAACTGCATCTGAAACAGCTTTCGAGATGCGTCGTAGCGTAAAGTACGAGATTGCTCTTCATACAACTCCTTTATATGAAGAATGATGGATTGTATATCCATCTTCTCATGCTGTTTCTGATGGATACTGTCCATAGAAGCAAGCGCGAGGCACGTGGCCGTGTTTCAATCAATATCCCATGTTTTTCGGATCTCCTTATCCGAAACAGATGATTCAGGTCCTAGGATGGGTGGGGCCTTGGTAGTAAGGGCATATGATACTTTGTCATATGTGAGTGCAATGTTCAAATTCCTCAACCATTCTTTATAATTTGGTCCGGTCAGTTTGTTTTTCTCTAAAAGAAACTTAAGTCCCGTCATCGGTATCTGGCATTAGGGGAGAGAAAAGAATACACTCAGCGAAATGCTCTTGCAAAGATCAGATTGGTTATTATCTTATCTAATCGATGTCTCCCACTGCTTTTATCAAATTTTCTTTCAAACCTTAAAAGAAAACTAGGCAGGATTAATTGCATTCTACAGTTTCGCTAATCGGTCAGCCAGGCCAGTGTCGGTACTTTGAGGGAGGTTCCCCGCTCTTGCGCACGGACCTAATTAAAATAAACCTCGTTTTTCCCAGAGGTCAAACCCCGTTAACACCTTTTTAGACACCTACTGGATTAGCTAATTGTAAAGTGCAAAATTCTCCCGGGAGCAACTCTTACTCACAGTGGGATCGGGATCCAAATATCATATAAATGGTATGCAATCTCATTGCAAATTTCAACTCTTGAAACTCCCGATATGGTTTTTACCCCTAGATGCTTATGACCTTGGCTATGGTCAACATATCATAAGCACTAGTCAAGTTCTAGCCGTCATTTCGAGATTAACTAGACCCACCCATATGACCCTTGACTGTGATCAACATAATCACATGAATGTCCTAACTGATCGCATCATATGCTTTGTAGGAAGACACTTAGCTACCGTACACTACGCCTTAACTATAATCAACATACGCAGCACGAATACTAAGTACTCTGCTTTCTAAAATGACGGAGGGTTGCGGATGGTTTTTTTGAAAACCTTTAACGCTTTGAACTTGATTTCGTTATAGAATCTAAATTGTTTTTAGAAAAGGAGTGGCTAAAGCTCCGCATCTTTTGAAACTTGCTTTTTTATAAAAGAGTCAAGTGGGTTTCAAATCCGATTCTACAACATCTTTAGGTTTCTTTTCTTTTACATTAATCTCATTAATGTATTCCCATCATTTAAGATCCTAAGCCATTACAGAAAGAAACAAAAAGCAGTATTACATATCACATATATAACAATATCACATTCGTCTCAGATATTAAGCAGCAGAAACTCATATATGAAAATATAGGATATACTAGGAACTCCGTATTTTCTATTTAGCCTACGATAGAAAATACGAATTCCACGGTCGTGATGAATAGCCAAGCCCAAACCCATAGACCCCTACGAGAGCGGCAAGTGACCCTTCCAATTCTGGAGTTTAGGAGACCCGGTCTCGACTCCTCGAGATGGCCTCCCACTGAACTCCAGAACCCGGTCACTCGTGCTCCCCTCCTTAAGTCTGTCCTAATGCGGAAAAGTAAAATATACATCAACGGAGACATCATCCTCAACTCGGATGTGCCCCAATAAAAGAATAATATATACAATGAATTTTACATGAATGAAAAAATTAACTCTCGTCTCACATAAAAACCCCGGCCATTCGATTACGACGATCCTATACATCATATCACATCAACAATTGAAAAAACATAGATGACGTTAAAATATATCAATCAACACATCAACATACCCACTGTTGTAATAGATCTCAACACTTGAATCTGCATAAAAAAAATTCCCAGAGAGCATATATAGTACCTACGGATCAACGCAAGAGCGCACGGTCCAAGCCTCACCAACGGCGCCGCGGAACCGCCGCAAATACACCTATTTGGCCACGGTTCCGCGGCGGTTTAGTCGAGTTAGGCGCTCATTTTTCTTGGGGATCCATAGAAAACCCTACTCTATTTTCTGCATATTTTTAATTACAAAAATTCCAACTTTTGAAAAAAATTCCAGTGAGCATGTAAAAATCGCATTTTTCATGTTCGATTGAGTTTTTAAAAGTCATCCGGCTTACCCTAAAGCTCTAGCTTGGCTCTGATACCATGTTGGTGTGTAGTAGTGCCTCTAGTTCGGTTACAACATCATAAAGTAGTGAACATTCATTTTAAAGAGGGCTATTACAAATGAACTACGAATCGTAACTAGAGATTAGGGTAATAACATCATTATGTGAAGTCCAAACTAAAGGAAAAGAAAATACAACCTTTGTAGCCAACTCCTTCGGTCTTTAAGAATCCTACGGCTTTGCACGAGATTTGGAACGACTCCGCTCGAGGTCCTTCGTCGTCTACGATGATCCACCCGGAGATTCCTAGAACAAGCTCTTAGCTTCACAAAATGAAGCAAGCACTCTACACTAAAGGGTTAGGGTAGTGTAGAATGGTTGTGTGGTTTGTAAACTCACTTTAAAAAAACCCTTTCTTTTTAATTCCCTCACCCAAAACAAAACTCAAGAGAGCTTGGAAATGGAGGAAGGTGAAGAAGGCAAAAGCTTTTGTGTGAATAATGAAAAACTTATTTCAAAAATGAAAATGAAAATATTATATATGAGACACTCTCACATATAACCATGGTTGATTAAATATCTAGATATTATTTGGATGGGTTAAAGAACAAAAGGAAATTAAACCATGGTTAAAGTCAATGGTCAAATAAGAAGTGTGTAGAAAATGAGTCATTATTTTAATTTCCTTTTTCCTTTAATCCATTAACAAAAATCTAAATATTTATTAACCATGTGATTCTTATATTGCTATCTACTTTGTATCATCAACCATGACACATATGTATGTGTGTATGTGGGCATGCACATCATCATGTGTGTAGGGTTCCTAGGCACTCTCAAGAGGTCTCACAAGGCATCAACCATGCCAATTTCAAATTTTACGGTGCCGAGAAACCCTAGACTAGATCGTTAACTAGAAATTTAGGCGATAAACGGAACTAGTTAACACTTTAACTAAAGGAGAGAGGCTACAACCTTTGTAGATCTGGTTATCCACTTCCTTAGCTCCACGTAGACGTCCTCACGCTGTCCTAGTCGGATCTCGGACTCTCGCATCGGCTTCATCAAAAGGAATGAGCGAAATAGGTCGTCGGCTTCGTGTCGAAGATGATCTACGTCGAGGTTGCACAAGTTCAAGCTCCAACTTCACCAAGTTGTGAAACTTGTGAAGAAAACACCCAAAACAACTTGGCAAGAGGTAGAGGGTGAAGAAATAGGAGGTGGGTTCACTTTAGAATTGGATTTCACTCACTTTTGCTCAAGTTGCCATTAATGGCATCAAGCTTTTCTTGAAGAAGAAGATGATCAAGAAGAAGAAAGAATATGATAAGTTCTTTTAAAATGAAAAGAAAAACAAAACTTATCATAATGTGAACCATAGTTAAGTGTAGAGAATTGACTAAGGTTAGAAGAATGGTTAGGGTTTAGTGTGAAGACAAAATGGTCACAAAGTCAAAGCTTCATGAAGCTTCAACAATGTTCAAGAATGAAAGCAACCATTTTGTATTCTTATCCCATTCTTTTTCCAAAAATGAATAAATAAAAGAATGGATAAATAAAAACCCTAATCACTTTCTTAACCTAGGTTTAATTCTATACACTTAACCAAATGGGCAAGCATCATCAAACATGATGCAAACATGTGCACAAAAGTATATCACATATGCAATTTGCACATCAAGTGAGAAAATCCATTTAAAGTGAACCAATACTAGTTAATGCAAAGTAATATATCAAATATATAATTATACATTAAATCATTAAATCAACACTTGATTTAACGATCCGGTCATATCGCATATAACCGACTAGTATCCAATGTATCGGTTTATCGAATCAATCCTTGATTCGATATCTAGGTTATATCGAATACAACCAATCGATACATCCATCGCGAGAATGGAATACGGTATCACATACACGCATTATTCTCGGTCCTGCACATATCTCATATGCGCTCCTATTTCGTTTCGCTTGAGCCAGGAAACCTCTGTGTAGGACTCTAAAGACTCGTCAATACGCCGGTAGCAGATGATGATCATATCAAGCACCCACAAGCCGCAAGCGGTCTGCTAAACGTAACGGCCATCCGGGTATTGAGTGATCAGAAGATCGACGAGCTAACCCGCTCACACTCCTGTGAATCCAACCAGTAACACTTACCGTACAGTCCGGTCTGTTCGTCTGATATGTCGCATATCAAGTCTAGGGGCGGTATACGTCAGACCCCAATAACCGATAAGTCGTGCCGATGTGAGGCTCATAACGGGTCGAGAAACTACTGGTAACACTTACCAGCAAATCTCTGATCAGCCCTGGCCAGGGACTTCCCTGTTACGGCCAATCGAGCACAGCGCAACATCAACTCCCAATACCGGGAGAGACGAAACCCCTCCTATCGCTCATTGCCTCCATGTGACTCGGGACTGTACCCAAAGACCACCGTTTTGCACGCCCTCATGGACGTGGTAAGGTGGAGATCAAAGCACAGTGGGAATCACACAAGACTCTATGACGATCTCGGGTCTACAGACTAACCTGTACAAGTGTCACCTGAGAACTGCCATCTGACGTGAGGTATAATACCATCTGGGAGTTCTCGGCGAGTCCGTCCAGTGTACCCAGTCTCCACTGAGCACCCGTATACCATCTCTGATGTCAAACACCAATGGATATGGGATCATCCATCGCCTATCTCATGGGTCGAGAAGCGTATACGCTAGTCTACTCTGGTATATCGATGCCCCGTCTCGATACACCCATGACTAGGGACCTTGAAAGATGTACTTATGGACTACCATGTCCCCACTAGTATGATCTGCATCATAGTCCAGGTAGTCAAGTACACATCCTAAGGGCTTTACCAACATGTAACCATAAGACAGTTTAAAGAAACAAGTGTACATGTTAAGATAAAGAGCAACCAAATAGCATACTATCATATCGAGCAAGAAAGTCATCTCTATATATGTCCAAGCATCCAATATAATATACATCATCTGTACAATACTGGCCTCTAGGGCATACATACAACTTACAATGTGTATGTGTGAACATACATGCATACATCCAAAATAAAAAGAGTTAATTAAAAATGAGCTTAAAGATAATATTAAATCAACACTTGATTTAATAAATCGGTCACTTCAAATGCGACCCGATAAATATCGAACGTCCGATTAAAATACGGTATCATATATCTGCATTTAATCGAGCTCCTGCACATATCTCATATGCACACCACAACATTTCGCCTGAACTAGAAAAATCCTGTGTGGGATTCTAAGACTCGTCAATACGCCGGTAGTAGGTGATGATTATATCATAACACCTGCAAGCCGCAAGCGGTCAACTAAACGTAACGGCCGCCCGGGTATTGAGCGATCAGAAGAAAAACAAGCGAACCCGTCAAAACACCCGTCTAGCCATTGGCAACACTTACCGTACAGTCCGGTCTCTTCGTCTGATATGCCGCATATCAAGTCTAGGGATGGAATCGTTGAGCCCTAATAACTCAATAAGTTATGTCGATATGGTCTATGACCGGTCGAGAAACTACTGATAACACTTATCAGTAAATCTCATCAGCCCTGGCCAGGGACTTGAAGTCAGAGCCAATCGCACATTGCACAACATCAACTCCCAATACCGGGAGAGACAAAACCCCTCCTATCGCTCACTGTCTCCATGTGTCTCGGGACTATACCTAAAAGCCACCTATTTGCACGACTCAGTAGAGCCGTGGTAGGGTGGAAATCAAAGTACAGTTGGAGAACACACAAGACTCTATGACGATCTCGGAACTACAGACTGTAGGGTTCCTAGGCACACTATAGAGGTCTCACAAGGCATCAACCATGCCAATTTCAAATTTTATGGGTGCCGAGAAACCCTAATACGGATCGTCGACTAGAAATTTAGGCGAAAACGAAACTAGTTAACATCTTAACTAAAGGAGAGAGGCTACAACCTTTGTAGATCCGGTTCTCCACTTCCTTAGCTCCACGTAGACATCCTCTCGCTGTCCATCTCGAATCCCGGACTCAATCGTCGGCTTGACCGGAGAAATGGGCGGACTAGGTCGTCGGCTTCGTGCCGAAGATGATCTACGTCGAGGCATCACAAGTTCAAGCTCCGACTTCACAAATTTGTGAAACTTGTGAAGAAAACACCCAAAACAACTTGGCAAGAGGTAGAGGGTGAAGAAATAGGAGGTGGGTTCACTTTAGAATTGGATTTCTCACTTTAGATCTCAAGTTGACATTGATGGCATCAAGCTTTCTATCTTGAAGAAGAAGATCAAGAAGAAGAAAGAATATGATAAGTTAATCCAAAATGAAAAAGAAATGAATACTTATCATAATAGGAACCATGGTTAGGTGTAGAGAATTGACCAAGGTTAGAAGAGTGGTTAGGGTTAAGCATGAGACAAATTGGTCACTTTGGTCAAAGGTTCAAGAATGAAAGCAACCATTTTGTATTCTTATCCCATCCTTTTTCCAAAATCAATAAATAAAAGAATGGATAATTAAAACCCTAATCACTTTCTTAACCTAGGTTTAATTCTTTACACTTAACCAAATGAGCAAGCATCATCAAACATGATACAAAGATGTGCACAAAAGTATATCACATATACAACTTGCACATC
The DNA here is from genome assembly GCA_030015575.1 of Agapanthus africanus. NCBI lineage: Eukaryota > Viridiplantae > Streptophyta > Magnoliopsida > Asparagales > Amaryllidaceae > Agapanthus > Agapanthus africanus. The sequence goes on along the minus strand of CM057343.1, from coordinate 372,524,970 downwards.
AAGTGAGAAAATCCATTTAAAGTGAACCAATACTAGTTAATGCAAAATAATATATCAAATATATAATTATACATTAAATCATTAAATCAACACTTGACTTAACGATCCGGTCATATCGCATATAACCGACTAGTATCCTATGAATCGGCTTATCGAATCAATCGTTGATTCGATATCTAGGTTATATCGAATATAACCAATCGATACATTCATCGCGAGAATGGAATACGGTATCACATACACGCATTATTCTCGGTCCTGCACATATCTCATATGCGCTCCTATTTCGTTTCGCTTGAGCCAGGAAACCTCTGTGTAGGACTCTAAAGACTCGTCAATACGCCGGTAGCAGATGATGATCATATCAAGCACCCACAAGCCGCAAGCGGTCTGCTAAACGTAACGGCCATCCGGGTATTGAGCGATCAGAAGATCGACGAGCTAGCCCGCTCACACTCCTGTGAATCCAACCAGTAACACTTACCGTACAGTCCGGTCTGTTCGTCTGATATGTCGCATATCAAGTATAGGGGTGGTAAACGTCAGACCCCAATAACCGATAAGTCGTGCCGATGTGAGGCTCATAACGGGTCGAGAAACTACTGGTAACACTTACCAGCAAATCTCTGATCAGCCCTGGCCAGGGACTTCCCTGTTACGGCCAATCGAGCACAGCGCAACATCAACCCCCAATACCGGGAGAGACGAAACCCCTCCTATCGCTCATTGCCTCCATGTGACTCGGGACTGTACCCAAAGACCACCGTTTTGCATGCCCTCATGGACGTGGTAAGGTGGAGATCAAAGCACAGTGGGAATCACACAAGACTCTATGACGATCTTGGGTCTACAGACTAACCTGTACAAGTGTCACCTGAGAACTGCCATCTGACGTGAGGTATAATACCATCTGGGAGTTCTCGGCGAGTCCGTCCAGTGTACCCAGTCTCTACTGAGCACCCGTATACCATCTCTGATGTCAAACACCAATGGATATGGGATCATCCATCGCCCATCTCATGGGTCGAGAAGCGTATACGCTAGTCTACACTGGTATATCGATGCCCCGTCTCGATACACCGACGACTAGGGATCTTGAAGGATGTACCTATGGACTACCATGTCCCCACTAGTATGATCTGTATCATAGTCCAGGTAGTCAAGTACACATCCTAAGGGCTTTACCAACATGTAACTATAAGACAGTATAAAGAGACAAGTGTACATGTTAAGATAAAGAGTAACCAGATAGCATACTATCATATCGAGCAAGAAAGTCATCTCTATATATGTCCAAGCATCCAATATAATATACATCATCTGTACAATACTGGCCTCTAGGGCATACATACAACTAACAATCTCCCACTTGCACTAGGGCCAGCTGCTGTAGTATCGCATACCGAGCATCCCGAAGAGTCTCTCAAACTGTATCTTGGGAATGGCCTTCGTGAGTGGATCCGCCGTGTTGTTCTTCGTGTCAACTCTCCTGACCTCGATGTCCCGGCGATCAACTATCTCCCGGATCAGGTGATACCGCCTCAGAATATGCCTGGATCGCTGATGGGACCTGGGTTCCTTGGCCAAAGCCACCGCTCCATTGTTATCGCAATACAAAGGTATTGGATGCTCAATGGATGGAACCACTCCAAGTTCAGTAATGAACTTCTTGATCCAGACAGCCTCTTTAGCAGCATCGTTGGCAGCGATGTATTCATCCTCCAGCGTCGAGTCTGCCACGGTTTCCTACTTGGAACTCTTCCAGCTAACCGCCCCTCCGTAAAGGGTAAAGACAAAGCCCGACTGCGACTTAGAGTCGTCCTTATCACTCTGGAAGCTCGAATCGGTAAAGGACTCCACTTGGAGTTCTCCGTTACCATACACCAAGAGTATCTCTTTAGTCCTTCGTAAGTACTTGAGAATGCTCTTCACAGCTGTCCAGTGACTCTCTCCAGGATCAGCTTGATACCTGCTCACTATACTTAGTGAGTATGCAACATCGGGTCTGGTACATAGCATCGCATACATGACAGAGCCTACAGCTGAAGCATAGGGTATCCCTTGAATGCGAGCTCTCTCCAAATCTGTCTTGGGAGACATCTCTTTGGAGAGAGTGACTCCAGAGATCGTGGGTAAGTTCCCACGCTTGGATTCTTCCATACTAAACCTCTTTAGTATGGTGTCAATGTACCTGGATTGGGACAATCCCAATATCCTTTTGGATCTATCTCTATAGATCCTGATTCCCAATATGCAGGAGGCATCACCAAGATCTTTCATTGAGAATCTTTGTGATAAGAAGAGCTTGACCGATTGCAGCATAGGAATATCATTTCCTATCAAGAGTATGTCGTCCACGTACAATACGAGGAAGACAACCTTACTCTCTGCCACCTTCTTGTAAATACAAGGTTCATCTGGGTTTTTGACGAAATCAAACTCTTTGATAACGACGTCAAAGCAGATGTTCCAACTCCGCGATACTTGCTTTAATCCATAAATGGATTTAAGCAGCTTGCACACCTTCCCGCTGCTCCCACTGTCTACGAAGCCCTCTGGCTGAGTCATGTACACGCACTCTTCTAAATCACCATTTAGAAAGGCGGTCTTAACATCCATTTGCCAGATTTCGTAGTCATGATATGCAGCGATGGCAAGCATGATTCGGATGGATTTAAGCATAGCCACTGGAGAAAAGTTTTCGTCATAGTCCACACCTGGTCTTTGACGAAAACCCTTTGCTACAAGTCTAGCTTTGAAAGTCTCCACTTTCCCATCTACACCAAGTTTTTTCTTGAAGATCCACTTGCTCCTAATGGGTTTTACCCCTTCAGGAGCAACTTCCAAAGTCCATACTTTGTTGGTGTATATGGATTCCATCTCGGACCGCATAGCATCCAGCCATTTCACTGAGTCCCCACTCGTGATGGCCTGTTCGAAGCTAGTTGGGTCATCATCCTCCATGATGCAATCCTCACTGCCACCATCAATAAGAAAACCATAGTATCTCTCAGGTGGTCGAGAAACCCTACTAGATCGGCGGAGAGGCTGGGGTACGTCGGGCACCACTGAATCCTTTGGTTCTACTAAATCATTAGTTGCAGTTTGTGGTGCTGGAACCTCTTCCAGCTCTACCTCTTTGCCATTAATTTCTTTTGCAAGAAATTCCCTTTCCAAAAAGGTGGCATGTTGAGCAACAAACACTCTTTGTTCCTCAGCTTGGTAGAAAAAATATCCTTGAGAATTCTTAGGATATCCCACAAACTTGCAAAGGACTGATCGTGCCTCGAGTTTGTCCGGATTTTGCTTTTTGACATAGGCCGGACAACCCCATATCTTAATTCGTTTAAAATATGGTCTCTTCCCACTCCATATCTCATATGGTGTGGTAGGTACAGATTTAGACAGAACCAGATTCAATAGGTATATGGCTGTCTCAAGCGCATACCCCCAAAAGGAAATAGGTAACTCAGCATTGCTCATCATTGAACGCACCATATCTAATAGGGTGCGATTCCTTCGTTCCGATACACCGTTGTGCTGTGGTGTATAAGGAGGAGTAAGCTGAGAGAGAATCCCATTCTCTTTAAGATAATCCAGGAATTCACTGCTTAAGTATTCACCTCCTCGATCAGATCGAAGAATCTTAATACTTTTGCCCGTTTGGTTCTCTACCTCGTGCTTATATTCTTTGAATTTCTCAAAAGCTTCAGACTTGTGTTTCAACAGGAACACATGCCCGTATCTAGAGAGATCGTCAGTGAATGTAATGAATGTAAGGTTAGTATAGCACCCTATGAAGTGTTTTGAAGCATCACATGACCCAAAGTTATAATTTTTGAGGTGCTAAACTAACATGCAAGTGGATCGATCCTAGAAAATTAGGGTTAATAAACTTTAAGCTAGAAAAGATTAGGGTTTGAAGGCTACAACCTTTGTAGCTCCCCTTTGCTAGACTCCTTGGTGTCTTGGGTGTTGAGTCGAGGTCCTCTCGAAGTTCTCTTGCGTCCACGACGATCCACCACGGAGCACTCCGTCCAAGCTCGCAACTTCGGCAAACCGAAGAGAACACTCTAAACAAAGCGGCTAAGCTTGTATGGAATGATGTTTTGGTTAGGTTTCTCACTTCAAAAACCTTTCTTTTGTTGTATTTAGCTCACTAGAAAAGACTAGAGAGAAAGAGATGAAGGAGGATGAAGATGGTGGCTATTTTTGAACAAGAGGTAAAAGAAAACTCTTGAGTTAAGCAAGAGAAAGAAATATATATCACTATATATATTTTATTCCTTCTTGACTTCAACCATGATTAAATGATAGATAGTTAATTTAACTTGGGTTTAGAATGATAAAGAGAAGGATAACCATAGGTTAGTGGTAGTTGAGCTAGGTTAGGTTAGAAGAAGAATGTAGAAGCAAGAATGTTTATCCTTTCCTTTTTCATTTTACTTTCAACCAAAATTAAATAGTTCTCCATTGTTTAATCTATGGTGTGAAGCTTATATTGCCACCATTTCCATATGCAATCAACCATGATGGTTTGATGTATGTATGTGTACATGTATGCACATCTACATGTGCATGAAACTAAAAAAGGAAGAAAGAAACACATGCATGCATGCATACATCCATCAAACCCTAGAAAGGTTTCAAGTGAGAAAACTAATGGTTAGATGATAAATCAACACTTAATTTATCAATCCGGTCATATCTCATATGACCCTACCAAAAGCAGTTCACCCGATCAATGTTCGGTATCATATACGCACATTTCAATCGGGTGCAAGCGCATATCGCATACGCGCACCACAACGTTTCGCCTGGACTGGGTAACTCCTTTGTGGGACTCTAAGACTCGTCAATACGCCGGCAGAGGGTGATGATCATATCAGGTACCCTCAAGCCGCAAGCGGTCAGCTAAACGTAACGGCCTCCCGGGTATTGAGCGATCAGAAGACAACAAGCGAACCTCTACAACTCCCGTCGAGCCATCCGGCAACACTACCGTACAGTCCGGTCTCTTCGTCAGATATGCTGCATATCGAGCCTAGGGATGGTCACGTCGACCCCAATAACTCAATAAGTCGTGTCGGTGAATGGTCTATAACAGATCGAGAAACTACTGATAACACTTATCAGCAAATCTCAGCAGCCCTGGCCAGGGACTTGCTGTTATAACCAGTCGAGCACAGCACAGCATCAACTCCCAATACCGGGAGAGACGAAACCCCTCCTATCGCTCATTGCCTTCGTGTGTCTCGGGACTGTACCCAACGGCCACCTGTTTGCACGACTCAGTAGAGCCGTGGTAGGGTGGCAATCAAAGTACAGTGGGAGAACACACAAGACTCCATGACGATCTCGGGTCTACAGACTAACCTGTACCAGTGTCACCTGAGAACTGCTATCCGACGATAGATATAATTCCATATAGGAGTTCTCGGTGAGTCCGTCCAGTGTACCCAGTCAGCACTGAGCACCCGTATATGATCTTGATGTCAAACATCGATGAATGTGGGAACATCCATCGCCCATCACATGGGTCTAGTGTCATATACGCTAGTCTACTCTGGTATATCGATGCCCCGTCTCGATACACCTCCGACTAGGGACATTTCAGGATATGCTTATAGACTACAAATGTCCCACTAGTATGATCTCTATCATAATCAGAGTAGTCAAGCAGATATCCTTGGGGCTTTATCAGCATGTATGAATGAATAAAAAAGCATGATCAAATCAACATGTCAGATAAAGAAGAACCAGATAGCATACTATCATGTCGAGCAAGAATGCAAACTGAATATATATACATGTATAGATACATCGACTATCACATAATGGCCTCTAGGGCATACATATATCCAACAATCTCCCACTTGCACTAAGGCCAGTTATTGGCGTATCTCATACCCAACATCTCAAAAAGTCGCTCATGCTGCGGCTGAGGGAGGGCCTTGGTGAATGGATCTGCGGCATTGTTCTTTGTGTCTACTCTCTTAATCTTGATCTCGCGGCGATCTACAATCTCCCGGATCAAATGAAAGCGCCTCAGGATGTGTCTGGACCGCTGATGGGATCTGGGCTCTTTGGCTAACGCCATCGCCCCATTATTGTCACAATACAAAGGTATTGGATCAATAATGGTTGGAACTACTCCTAGCTCTGATACCAATGTAAGGTTAGTATAGCACCCTATGAAGTGTTTTGAAGCATCACATGACCCAAAGTTATAATTTTTGAGGTGCTAAACTAACATGCAAGTGGATCGATCCTAGAAAATTAGGGTTAATAAACTTTAAGCTAGAAAAGATTAGGGTTTGAAGGCTACAACCTTTGTAGCTCCCCTTTGCTAGACTCCTTGGTGTCTTGGGTGTTGAGTCGAGGTCCTCTCGAAGTTCTCTTGCGTCCACGACGATCCACCACGGAGCACTCCGTCCAAGCTCGCAACTTCGGCAAACCGAAGAGAACACTCTAAACAAAGCGGCTAAGCTTGTATAGAATGATGTTGTGGTTAGTTTCTCACTTCAAAAACCTTTCTATTTCTCAGCCCCTGCATAGAATTGCAAATGTGAGAACCTGAACCGGTATCCAATACCCAGGAAGCAGAGTTTATAGAAAAACAGTTTTCAGTCACAAACGCACCTGAAGCAGAAGCATCACAATGCTTCTTCTTGAGACTTAGGTACTCCGTGCAATTGCGCTTCCAATGTCCTGTCTTGTGGCAATGAAAACACTCGCCTTTCCCTGGGTCTCCAGCCATGGACTTTCCCTTTCCCTTCACCTTTTTGACTCCGCCCTTAGGATTAGTGGGTTTCTTCTTTTTCTTTCCCTTGGCCTTAGCTTTTGGGCGAGAAGAAGAAGACTGTCCAATGGTCATAACGGGAGTCTTTGCTGACTTCATAGTGCTCTCTGCACTCCTTAACATATTAAGGAGTTCAGGGAGGTCCTTCTCCATGCCATGCATGTTGAAGTTCACTATGAACTGAGCAAAGGTGGAGGGGAGGGACTGCAGAATAATATCTATATATTGTTCATTGTCCATTGTCCATTGTCCATCCAAGGTCCTCAAGCTCTTCTATAAGTGCTATCATCTTCAACACATGGTCTCCTACTGGTGTGCCAGGGGCCATTCGCATCTGAAACAGTTTCTTTGATGCTTCGTATCGTAATACGCGGGATTGCTCCCCATACAACTCCTTTGTATGGAGCAGTATCCCGTGAATGTCCATGTCCTCGTGCTGCTTTTGATGTGTGTTATCCATCGATGCAAGCGCGAGGCATGTGGCCGTGGCACAATCAGCGTCCCATGTCTTGCGGACTTCAATGTCCGCAACTGAGGATTTTGGACCTGGGACAGGCGGGGCTGAAGCCGTAAGGACATATGATACTTTATCATAAGTCAAGGCGATCTTCAGATTCCTTAGCCAGTCTTTATAGTTGGTCCCATTCAGTTTGTTTTTATCTAGTAGAAGCTTAAGTCCAGTCATTGGTATCTGCCATTAAGAGAGAGAAAAGAATACACTCAGCGAAAGCTCTTGCATAGATTAGATTGGTTTATTATCTTGTCTAATCGATGTTTCCCACTGCTTTTTATCAAGTTTTTCTTTCAAACCTTAAAAAGAAAAACTAGCCAGGATTAATTACAGTCTACAACTTCGCTAACCGTTCAGCCAGGCCAGTGTCGGTACTTTGAGGGAGGTTCCCCGTGCTTTCGCACGGACCTAATTAGAGTAAACCTCGTTTTCCCAGAGGCGGAGCCCCGTTAACACCTTTCTAGACACCTAATGAGTTAGCTAATTGTAAACTGTAAAACTCTCCTAGGAGCAACTATTGCCCACAGTGGGATCGGGATCCAACCATCACATGGAAGGTATGCAATCTCATTGCAAATCTCAACACTTGAAATTCCCGATGTAATTTTTACCCCTAGTACTTATGACCTTAACTATAGTCAACAAATCATAAGTACCAGTCAAGTTCTACCCGTCATTTCTTGATCAATTAGACCCACCCATATGACCCTTAACTATGGTCAACAAAGTCGTATGAATGTCCTAATTAATCTGCATCATATGCAGTGTAGGAAGACATCACTTAGCTACCGTACACTACGCCTTAACTAAAGTCAACAAACGTAGCACGAATACTAAGTACTCTACTTCCTAAAATGACGGAGGGTTGCGAATGATTTTTAAGAAAATCTTTAACGCTTTGAACTTGATATCGTTGTAGAATCAAACAGTTTTCAAAAGGAGTGGCTTAAGCTCCGCAGTTTTGAAATGTAGCTTTTTCATAAATAGCCGAGTAGTTTTTAAATCCGATTCTACAACATCTTTTTAGGTATATTTTCTTTACATTAATCACATTAATGTAATCCCATCATTTAAGTCCTTAAGCCAATCACAGAAAAGAAACGAAAATAACACGTACGCTTATGCCATCCGCATTCGCCGCAATGTTCCGTTATGCACCGTTAGGTTACTTAACTAACGGCATACCGGGACGGGACTAGCGCGGGTGTAAAACATAAGCAACGTCTACTATATATCATATATATAATATGTCATTCGTCTCAGATATCACAGAACACAGGCAGCAGAAACATAGATATAACGTGGGATATTCTAGGACGTCCGTATTTAGTATTTAGCCAGAATAGAAAATACGGATTCCACAGTCGCGATGAATAGCCAAGCCCACACCCTGGACCCCTACGAGAGCGGCAAGTGACCCCACCAATCCTGGAGTTTAGGAGACCCGGTCTCGACTCCTCGAGATGGCCTCCCACTGAACCCCAGAACCCGGTCACCTGTGCTCCCCTCCTCGGGTCCATCCTAATGCGGAAAAGTAAATAATATACAACACTGGTGACACAACCGCAACCTGGAAGTGCCCCAAATAAAAGAATATTACATTACATTTGAATTTACATGAATGAAAATATAAAACTCTCATCTCACAAAAACCCCCCGGCTATTCGATCGCGACAATCCTGCACATCATATCTCAGCAACACATAATATCACATATCATCAACGTAAGTAAGTATGCGTACCCCGATTATCGTTGAAGTATAGCAACGAAACCGGCGATATCTGACATACTACACTTACGGTCACAGAAAAGAAAGTGTAAAACTACAATATTTGGAATCCAGATTCTCTTTAGACATCATAAATGCGAAATATCACATATTTCGTATTTCATGCCTACACTATATGAATTCCACATATTGTATCACATTCCAGACAAATATACAGTATTAAAGTTTTCGAACGAACAATCAAGCACCCAAGATTCACTAAAGCTCAACACTTGAGCAGGGTTCAAAAAATCTGGAGTGTGACACAGTAGCGGCGGTCCAGCCGTAGAAGGGTCAAGCCAACGCCTCACATGTGGCACGCCGTACTGCCCCAAACCCTAGGGTTCAAAAGGCAGTTCGAGACGGTCACATAATCGAGTTAAGGTTTGTTGTCTTCTAGAGGGACCACCGCAAAAAGACTTGCACGTATTTCCAAACTATTTAAACCCCGTGAATAGTGAGTAAATGATACTCGTTCAAACACTTCAATACTTTCTAATTTTTCTGGAAAAGCTACGAAATGAAAGTCCCGATCGAATCGACGAATCCAAAATCATCTCCAGAATTTTTCAAAATTTTATTCAGTTTAAAAATACCCAAAAAATTATACATGCAGAACAAAGAATTACTGAAGAAACCTTATCCACCAATTCATATACAAGGCCGCGTTTCCGCGGCAATAAACACTGTTCATGGTATAATTTTTCTGCCGTAATCCTTATTTTTCCCTGCTTTATTTTTTACATATTTTTAATTCTGCAAAACGTCAAAATTTAGAAAATTTCCAGAGAGCATCCCATAATGTCGTATTTTTGTCCGATCGGGGTTTTCACTTCGTAAAAACGTCGCCTAAAGTTCTAGGTCGGCTCTGATACCAATGTAAGGTTAGTATAGCACCCTATGAAGTGTTTTGAAGCATCACATGACCCAAAGTTATAATTTTTGAGGTGCTAAACTAACATGCAAGTGGATCGATCCTAGAAAATTAGGGTTAATAAACTTTAAGCTAGAAAAGATTAGGGTTTGAAGGCTACAACCTTTGTAGCTCCCCTTTGCTAGACTCCTTGGTGTCTTGGGTGTTGAGTCGAGGTCCTCTCGAAGTTCTCTTGCGTCCACGACGATCCACCACGGAGCACTCCGTCCAAGCTCTCAACTTCGGCAAACCGAAGAGAACACTCTAAACAAAGCGGCTAAGCTTGTATAGAATGATGTTGGGGTTAGGTTTCTCACTTCAAAAACCTTTCTTTTGTTGTATTTAGCTCACTAGAAAAGACTAGAGAGAAAGAGATGAAGGAGGATGAAGATGGTGGCTATTTTTGAACAAGAGGTAAAAGAAAACTCTTGAGTTAAGCAAGAGAAAGAAATATATATCACTATATATATTTTATTCCTTCTTGACTTCAACCATGATTAAATGATAGATAGTTAATTTAACTTGGGTTTAGAATGATAAAGAGAAGGATAACCATAGGTTAGTGGTAGTTGAGCTAGGTTAGGTTAGAAGAAGAATGTAGAAGCAAGAATGTTTATCCTTTCCTTTATCATTTTACTTTAAACCAAAATTAAATAATTATCCATTGTTTAATCTATGGTGTGAAGCTTATATTGCCACCATTTCCATATGCAATCAACCATGATGGTTTGATGTATGTATGTGTACATGTATGCACATCTACATGTGCATGAAACTAAAAAAAGGAAGAAAGAAACACATGCATGCATGCATACATCCATCAAACCCTAGAAAGGTTTCAAGTGAGAAAACTAATGGTTAGATGATAAATCAACACTTAATTTATCAATCCGGTCATATCTCATATGACCCTACCAAAAGCAGTTCACCCGATCAATGTTCGGTATCATATACGCACATTTCAATCGGGTGCAAGCGCATATCGCATACGCGCACCACAACGTTTCGCCTGGACTGGGTAACTCCTTTGTGGGACTCTAAGACTCGTCAATACGCCGGCAGAGGGTGATGATCATATCAGGTACCCTCAAGCCGCAAGCGGTCAGCTAAACGTAACGGCCTCCCGGGTATTGAGCGATCAGAAGACAACAAGCGAACCTGCTACAACTCCCGTCGAGCCATCCGGCAACACTACCGTACAGTCCGGTCTCTTCGTCAGATATGCTGCATATCGATCCTAGGGATGGTCACGTCGACCCCAATAACTCAATAATTCGTGTCGGTGAATGGTCTATAACAGATCGAGAAACTACTGATAACACTTATCAGCAAATCTCAGCAGCCCTGGCCAGGGACTTGCTGTTATAACCAGTCGAGCACAGCACAGCATCAACTCCCAATACCGGGAGAGACGAAACCCCTCCTATCGCTCATTGCCTTCGTGTGTCTCGGGACTGTACCCAACGGCCACCTGTTTGCACGACTCAGTAGAGCCGTGGTAAGGTGGCAATCAAAGTACAGTGGGAGAACACACAAGACTCCATGACGATCTCGGGTCTACAGACTAACCTGTACCAGTGTCACCTGAGAACTGCTATCCGACGATAGATATAATTCCATATAGGAGTTCTCGGTGAGTCCGTCCAGTGTACCCAGTCAGCACTGAGCACCCGTATATGATCTTGATGTCAAACATCGATGATGTGGGAACATCCATCGCCCATCACATGGGTCTAGTGTCATATACGCTAGTCTACTCTGGTATATCGATGCCCCGTCTCGATACACCTCCGACTAGGGACATTTCAGGATATGCTTATAGATTACAAATGTCCCACTAGTATGATCTCTATCATAATCAGAGTAGTCAAGCAGATATCCTTGGGGCTTTATCAGCATGTATGAATGAATAAAAAAGCATGATCAAATCAACATGTCAGATAAAGAAGAACCAGATAGCATACTATCATGTCGAGCAAGAATGCAAACTGAATATATATACATGTATAGATACATCGACTATCACATAATGGCCTCTAGGGCATACATATATCCAACAATGAAGTAAGAAGAACCATTTCTGGCGTGTGTAGATATAGGACCGCATACATCACTATGCACCAGTCCCAAGAGTTCTGTAACTCTTTCTCCGTGTCCCGTAAACGGAGTTTTGGTCATTTTTCCTCTGAGACATGAATGGTAAGTGTCATAAGATGATAATTCGAATGAATTCAAATATCCATTCTTATGCAACTTAGCAAGTCGTGTCTCATTGATATGGCCAAGTCTACAGTGCCACAAGAAGGATTCGTTCATTTCTGAGCTTTTCCTCTTGTGTGTGTTTTGTATATTGAAGACTGTATTTTGATTGAGAATGAATATGCCATTATGTAGCGAGCCTGATGCAATCAACTTTTGATCTAGGAATATGTTTATAACATTATCCTTTACTACAAAATTATATCCTTCTTTACTTAATAAAGAAACTGATATAATGTTGCACATCATGTTCGGTATATAATAGCACTCATTCAGGACTAGTGTATCACCATTTGGTAATACCAGGTGATATATGCCAACTGCTTTGGCTGCAACATTTGCCCCATTCCCTACTTGAACGGAATGATCACCTCTTCCCAGTTCTCTACCTTTCCGTAGCCCATGTAACTGCTTACATATATGGGATCCTGATCCGGTATCTAATACCCAGGACGTAGGGTGAACTGAGAAACAGTTCTCAATAACAAACACACCCGAAGAAGGTGCATCATCATGCACGTTCTCCGTTTGGGCGGCGTGAGAATCTAGATATTCTCCCGTTTCCTGTTCAGTCTTATAACATTTATAAGATAGAACGGGTCCAACGTTCCCCTGCACAGTATAACATGCGGGTTCGGTCAATACATCCATATTATTATCTTGATTAAGGCATGAAATGGTCGCTACCTGGAGAGAGAGAGAAGAAAACACTTAAGCGTATGCTCTTGCAAGATCAGATTGGTTATTATCTTATCTAATCAGGATGGCTCCCACTGGTTTTTATCAAATCTTCCTTCAAAACCCTAAAAGGAAAGACTAGCCGGGATTAATTACACCCTACAACTTCGTCGATCTTTCAGCCAGGCTAGTGTCGGTACTTTGAGGGAGGTCCCCCGTGCTTTCGCACGAACCTAATTAATGTAAACCTCGTTTTCCCAGAGGCGTAACCCCGTTGACACCTTTCTAGACACCTACTTGATCGGCTAATTGTAGTGTGCAAAACTCTCCCAGGAGTAACTCTTACTCGCAGTGGGTATCGGGATCCAACTATCTCATAGAAGGTATGCAATCTCATTGCAAATTTCAACACTTGAAATTCCCGATAATGCTTTTGCCCCTAGCGATCTATGACCTTGACTAAGTCAACAAACCATAAATCGCAAGTCAAGTTCAACCCGTACATTTCCCGATTGAATTAAACCCACCCGTACGATCCTTGACTGAGTCAACAAGGCCGTGTGAATGCTCTAATCCAATCACATCTCATGTTGTTACAGATAAACATAATTTAGCTACCATACACTATGCCTTGACTAAGTCAGCAAACATAGTACGAATACTAAATAATATCTATCTGAAATGACGGAGGGCTACGCGGGTTCTTTCAGAAAAAACCATGAGCGTAATGAACTTGATATCGTTGTAGAATCAAATGAAGTTTTTGAAATGGAGTGTTTTTGAGGCTTTTCTAGTTTTGCTAAAGGGGTCACTCCCGGTGAAGGGATCGTCGGCCCTTTCCTCGTCGAATGAGGTGCGGGATATATCATATATATCACTGCGCAAAGCAGAAACTATAGAAGCAATCAAAAGCAGACCGAGTATGTAGCATCTGCCAGTTATTGCTAAAGGAGTCACTCCTGGTGAAGGGATCTCGGTCCTTTCCTCATCGAATAAGGTGCAGGGTATATCATATATACCGCTATGCAAAGCAAGAACTGTAGCTACCTGTTTTATTTAAAATTTGATTCTACAACATCATTTGGTTTCTTTTATTTCATTAATCACATTAATGAAGTCCCATCATTTAAGTTACCTAAGCATCACAGATAAATACGACGTACACTTATGCCATCCGCATTCGCCTGGATGTCCCCTCGTGCACCGTTAGGTTAGGTAACTAAATACAGAGCAGGGCAGGGCTAGTGCGGGTGCAAAACATAAGTAACGTCTATATAATATATCATATATACTATATACTGTATCTATCACAGAACATCACATGATCAGATCACAGATATCGCAGCAGAAGAAACATATGAAACATTGGATATACTAGGACGTCCGTGTTTTCAATACGAGCCAGTATAAAACACGGATTCCACGGTCGTGATGAATAGCCAATCCCACACCCCTAAACCCCTACGAGAGCGGCAAGCAACCCTGCCAATTCTAGAGTTAGGAGACCCGGACTCGACTCCTCGAGATGGTCTCCCACTGGACCCTAGAACCCGGTTACTTATGCTCCCCTCCTTGGGTCTATCCTAATGTGGAAAAGTAAATAATATACAAAGGGTGACAGCTTCCGCAACCTGGAAGTGCCCCAAATAAAAGAATATTACATACAAGTTTTTACATGAATGAAAATGAAAAACGCTCATCTCACATAAAAACCTCCGGCTATTCAAACACGACGATCCAATATAACATATCCAGCAACACATAACATCACATGTCATCAACGTAAGTAAATATGCGCATCCCAATTGTCGTTGACATATAGCAACAAAACCGGCGATACCACATATTACACTTACGGTCACAGAAAAGAAAGTGTAAAACTACAACAGTTGGAATCCGCAACCTTTTTAGACATCGCATGCCTAATCTAATGAAATATTTAGACATCACATGCCTAACAGTTATAAACCCCGCATTTTAGTCTCATTATCGAAAACTCTTTTCAATATCAAATGAAACTAAACCGCTAGATTTATAACATTCATTCAGTTATCTCATAACTGTTTGTGAATTCCAATTATTGTATCTCATTCCGGATAAATAGAATATATTAAACTTTCCGATCGAACATTCGAACACCCAAGTTTTCCCGAAACCGTTCAACACATGAAATTAGTTCAAAGACGTTCACTTCATGCCTCAGTACCAACGGTCCAGCCGTAGAAGGGTCAAGCCAACGCCTCACATGTGGCACGCCGTACTGCCCCAAACCCGAAGGTTCAAAGGGCAGTTCAAGACGGTCACATAATCGAGTTAAGGTTTGTTGTCTTCTAGAGGGACCATCGCGTTACTTGCACTACTCAGAACGTCCTTAAACCATTGAAAAATCCAACACTTGGAAATTTTTTCGGCAGGGGAAAAGTTGGGTATTTATATCTGGTTGAAATTTTTTAACATATTCTAAAGTTATCCGGAAAAACACATAGACGAAGTTTAACAATCCGATCGAATCTACGATTCCCAATGCAACCCCAGAATACTCAACTCTTGAGTCAATTTAAAAATTCCCAGAAAACTCAGCATAATTAAATAGGAGTTACTGTGCAAACGAGGAGGGCTGACGTCATCATAAGGCCGCGGAACCGCCGCATAAGCCATGCTTATGCCGCGGTTCCGCCGCACTCTATACTGTTCATATAAAAAAATTTGCACCGTAATTCTTATAATTCCCTGCTGAATTTTTTAAGCATTTTTAATCTGGAAAAATCCCAGTTTTTGGAAAAAGTCCAGAGAGCATGAAAAAGTTAGGGTTTCGGGTTCGATCGGGTTTCAAACATCATCTAAGCATCGCCTAAGGCTCTAGCTAGGCTCTGATACCACTGTAGGGTTCCTAGGCACACTATAGAGGTCAAACAAGGCATCAACCATACCAATTTCAAATTTTATGGGTGCCGAGAAACCCTAATACGGATCGTCGACTAGAAATTTAGGCGAAAACGAAACTAGTTAACATCTTAACTAAAGGAGAGAGGCTACAACCTTTGTAGATCCGGTTCTCCACTTCCTTAGCTCCACGTAGGCGTCCTCTCGCTGTCCATCTCGAATCCCGGACTCAATCGTCGGCTTGACCGGAGAAATGGACGGACTAGGTCGTCGGCTTCGTGCCGAAGATGATCTACGTCGAGGCATCACAAGTTCAAGCTCCGACTTCACAAATTTGTGAAACTTGTGAAGAAAACACCCAAAACAACTTGGCAAGAGGTATAGGGTGAAGAAATAGGAGGTGGGTTCACTTTAGAATTGGATTTCTCACTTTAGATCTCAAGTTGCCATTGATGGCATCAAGCTTTCTATCTTGAAGAAGAAGATCAAGAAGAAGAAAGAATATGATAAGTTAATCCAAAATGAAAAAGAAATGAATACTTATCATAATAGGAACCATGGTTAGGTGTAGAGAATTGACCAAGGTTAGAAAAGTGGTTAGGGTTAAGCATGAAGACAAATTGGTCACTTTGGTCAAAGCTTCATGAAGCTTCACAAAGGTTCAAGAATGAAAGCAACCATTTTGTATTCTTATCCCATCCTTTTTCCAAAATCAATAAATAAAAGAATGGATAATTAAAACCCTAATCACTTTCTTAATCTAGGTTTAATTCTTTACACTTAACCAAATGAGCAAGCATCATCAAACATGATACAAAGATGTGCACAAAAGTATATCACATATACAACTTGCACATCAAGTGAGAAAATCCATTTAAAGTGAACCAATACTAGTTAATGCAAAATAATATATCAAATATATAATTATACATTAAATCATTAAATCAACACTTGACTTAACGATCCGGTCATATCGCATATAACCGACTAGTATCCTATGTATCGGATTTCGAATCAATCATTGATTCGATATCTAGGTTATATCGAATATAACCAAGCGATACATTCATCGCGAGAATGGAATACGGTATCACATAAACGCATTATTCTCGGTCCTGCACATATCTCATATGCGCTCCTATTTCGTTTCGCTTGAGCCAGGAAACCTCTGTGTAGGACTCTAAAGACTCGTCAATACGCCGGTAGCAGATGATGATCATATCAAGCACCCACAAGCCGCAAGCGGTCTGCTAAACGTAACGGCCATCCGGGTATTGAGCGATCAGAAGATCGATGAGCTATCATGCTCACACTCCTGTGAATCCAACCAGTAACACTTACCGTACAGTCCGGTCTGTTTGTCTGATATGTCGCATATCAAGTCTAGGGGTGGTAAACGCCAGACCCCAATAACCGATAAGTCGTGCCGATGTGAGGCTCATAACGGGTCGAGAAACTACTGGTAACACTTACCAGCAAATCTCTGATCAGCCCTGGCCAGGGACTTCCCTGTTACGGCCAATCGAGCACAGCGCAACATCAACCCCCAATACCGGGAGAGACGAAACCCCTCCTATCGCTCATTGCCTCCATGTGACTCGGGACTGTACCCAAAGACCACCGTTTTGCACGCCCTCATGGACATGGTAAGGTGGAGATCAAAGCACAGTGGGAATCACACAAGACTCTATGACGATCTCGGGTCTACAGACTAACCTGTACAAGTGTCACCTGAGAACTGCCATCTGACGTGAGGTATAATACCATCTGGGAGTTCTCGGCGAGTCCGTCCAGTGTACCCAGTCTCCACTGAGCACCCGTATACCATCTCTGATGTCAAACACCAATGGATATGGGATCATCCATCGCCCATCTCATGGGTCGAGAAGCGTATACGCTAGTCTACACTGGTATATCGATGCCCCGTCTCGATACACCTACGACTAGGGACCTTGTAGGATGTACCTATGGACTACCATGTCCCCACTAGTATGATCTGTATCATAGTCCAGGTAGTCAAGTACACATCCTAAGGGCTTTACCAACATGTAACTATAAGACAGTATAAAGAGACAAGTGTACATGTTAAGATAAAGAGTAACCAGATAGCATACTATCATATCGAGCAAGAAAGTCATCTCTATATATGTCCAAGCATCCAATATAATATACATCATCTGTACAATACTGGCCTCTAGGGCATAGATACAACTAACACAGACTAACCTGTACCAGTGTCACCAGAGAACTACTATCCGACGATAGATATAATACCATATAAGAATTTGCTGTGAGTCCGTTCAGTCTACCCATTCTCCACTGAGCACCCGTATACAATCTTCGATGTCACAACACCAATGGATATGGGATCATCCATCGCCCATCATATGGGTCAAGAAACGTATACGCTAGTCTACTCTGAAATATCGATGCCCTATATCGATATACCTACGACTAGGAACATTTGAGGATATGCCCATAGACTACACATGCCCCACTAGTATGATCTCCATCACAGCCATGGAAGTTAAGCACATATCCTCAGGGCTTTATCAACATGTATTAAATGAACAGTATCGAGCAAACATGTCAGATAAAGTAAAACCAGATAGCATACTATCATGTCGAGCAAGAAAGTCATATATCAAAATATACATATATATATGTCCAAGCATTCACTATACATATAATGGCCTCTAGGGCATACATATATCCAACACCCTAACCCTAGCCTAACCCTATAAATACCAACCCTAGACATTACTCTCTCACCCCAAAACTCTGAGCCCACTCTCTCAAAAATTTTCCAAGAGTCGTATACTTTGAAAACAAGCTCGAGGCGAAGCTCCGACGATTTCCCGGCAGAACTTCCGGCGACCGTTTTAAGGAACTACCGGCGACGACGCAATACATCGGCGATCTCTCTAGTTCTCTCTCACTCCCTTGTTTAATCTAAAACATGTAAGTCCCTTTCTATCTCTCTTTTCCATTCTCAAAATACGAAATTACAAAACCTGACGGAATCGGAACAAATCTGATTTTCGATTCGGTTTTCTATAAAATTCCACTTCTCACTAATACAATCATACCTAAACTTCCTCATGTTGACTATTAAACACTAATCAAACAATTTGATCATGTTTCATCAAATGAAATGATAGCTTTTTCAATTTATCGTATTTTTCACTTAAATACCACATTGTTTCAATCCTTCATTTAACCACATCAAACTTGCTATACATTTAAAGTAAATCACGAGGTAACGACCTACCTCCTCACACACTCGTATGCAACACCCCCGAGAACCTAGAATACGAGAAAACAAACATTTTCATTTAAATACCACATACTTAATAAAACCAATTCTAAAAGATTTAGTTTTGATACACTTTTTAAAGAAGTACCACTTATTATGAAAATAGTATAAGTTATGGACATCGGTCGTTTATCTAAACCTGACTTTGTGGTGTCTAGGCTAGGCAAGTGAGAAAGGTAACTTTAAAAGGCCCGTCTCACGATGATTCGTGAGCGGATCACTCTTTTCTTCACTTGTACTCACCTGGCCATAATTGGCGGTGAAGAGGCGATTTGAGGCATCTCACAACTTTTCGTCTGGACCAGTTAGGAATAGACTAGTTAATTTAGGAGAAACTAGAATATACAATACGGAAAATATACATCTTTACAAATAAATAGCAATTACTTCATAAAACCGTTTTCTAAAATATTAGTATTTTACAATTTTTGCAAAGCGCCGCTACAACCCACTTTGGGGAACCCGTTCGGGATGGTGCAGATTATCGCACATCCTCAGGCTTAATAGTGCAAGATTCAGACCTCCGCAAGGAGCATTCAGTCTCGAAAGATTTAAAATACGACATCTTAAGAAAATGAGATTTTTTAGAATATAAAATATTTATTAAAATTATTTTTGTATAAATATGTATATTTATCATTAAAATACCTATTTTGTTATGATATAAATATTCCACCTTTTTCTAAAAATCACAAGAATCAATTTTACACTAAAATACCACGAATTCCATATAAATCAATATTACAAATAAATACCTTTATTTCTGAATTTAGGATATTTTCATTAGAAATATCACAATATAAAATCCACATTCATTACAACCCTAAAGACGAATAATAAATACTTGGGGTATATTTTGAAAAAGTATATAAAAGTATTTTTACATAAAACCCCCTCAAGTTCTATAAATTACCCTAAGGACCCTAGTAAATATAGGTTTAAGCGAAACCAATCTCCTGAGCCTTAGGGAGCTGGAAAAGTGGGTGCTTGCCTATCTAAGGTAGACAAATTAATAAAAACAATCAGGACTTCAAGTTACTTTGCTGATTGTCTGATTCAGTTTGAGTCTCAGTATAATCTGACTTGAATATGATTCAAGTCAATTTACAATCTTCAACATGAATCCATGAATTCAATTATCAATTTAAACAACTTGACTGAACCGAACCATGGATATACATTCCATTTACATGGTTCTCTAGTTATTCCATTTACATGATTCTACGGTTATATGCGTTTACTGATATCTTGGTTTCGGTCAGTCTTTCAATTATACATTCAATACAATTTACAGTACAAAACAATACAAATAAAACACTACGGGGTATAAGGGGTAGATTGGTACAGAAGGTGTTAAAGGTGGCACGAGACGGTAAGATTAAGACACCTAACATGAATCCAATTGCCGTTGTTCCGTGTTGTATAACGGAGCCTTGTACTTCCATTTGCCCTGGTCTCTAGCATACTGAGACCCCTCTCGTATACACTGGCATTCTTCTGTACCAAGCTACAAATAACAGCGTTAATAAAATATTAAAACAATATAATACAACAGTAAAAACTACTCTCTCTCTCTCTTTCTTCTTTTCTACTTCTCCCTTATCTTTGGGACTTACCGAGCGATCTGTTCACTGAAGACATTCTATTTCTTTCTTCTTCGAATGTCGTCAGGTGATTTAGACCCGTCAGAGATCGAGCCAACTACAGAAGAATTGGTTCAGTACAGCAAAGACCCTGAGCTCTAGACATTGTACATTTTCCATTCAGTACTTTTCATTTCCTGTTATGCCATTGTTTAGGCATCGCTTTTATTTCAGTTGTATTTCCTTTTCATGCATTGTACAAAAGAATGTTAATAAATAAAAGTTGTTGTTTTTATTATATGTTATCTCTTGTGTATTTACTTTTATATTGCTTAGATACGCTTAGCGTATTTACTAAAGAGTAAATACGTAGCGGACCAGTCCCGTCCCCTTCGCCGTATACCGGGAAGCAGGGCGTGACAGGTTTTGTTGGTGGCCCATGCATGTCAGAGCTGTATGAAACCCTATCATACAGTTCTATTCTGCATGAACAACCTAAGCAATATAACACAAGAACCAGCAACTAAAACATTCTTTACAATTCATATTCCTTGAATCTTACAATTTCATATTCCTTGAATCTTATCATTTCATGTACTTGAATCTGTCCTAACTCAAATATTTTTCAAGGTTATGGATTCCCCGAACAACACCAGCACCAACGTCAACAACACACCTCCACCTCCACTACCAATCATTCATGTTGTTCCTACGCCACCCACCGAGCAAACAGTGCTATTTGAGGTGATTCGCAGCCTTCTTGAGGGACAGCAACAACTCCTGAACCGTCTCGAGACTGACGCGCCTAAGATAAAGCAATTCAGGGCTTTACATCCTAAGCAGTTCTCCGAAAAGGGAAGCCCTGTAACACCTTGAAATTCGTTTAGAATGTTTTCTCGTTATTTAGTTAGTGTGCGTGTTTTTCTTAAAAATGGATATCTTATTTTCCTTCTTGGCTAGTGGGTTTTGTGTTGTGGAGTGTTTGTATGGATATATATATATATATATATATTTAGGGTTGTTAATTATTTTTAGTTGTGTTTACCCTAATTGGAAATTGTGTTAGTGTACACATGCACACTTAGCACGTTTTTGTGACTTTGGTTAAAAAGTGTATTATTTTAACCCTTTTTCTTTTCTTGCATGGTTTTATTTATCCCACCCATTTAAACAAGTCAAAACCCTTTTTTATAATGCAAATTCAAATAGAAATGGAGAGGTATGGTGGGTAGGTAGGAAACTTGACTTTAGACCATTTTCATTCTCTCTTCTCTCTCTCTTCTCAATTTCTGAAATTCTCAGCAGAGAGCAGCAGCAAAACACAGCATTTTCTTCATCTTCTCTTCTCTTTTCACTTCTCTATTGATTCATGCTCAAACCCTACCCAAATCCAACCTTTTTCCTTCACAAAACCTTGGTTTAATGGCTCATTTAAGGTGTTTAGTGGCAAGACTGCATACTTGAGGCTAGATCTGGAGTTTTTGGTGTTTCTTAAGGTGTTTCGAAGGTATTAACTCACCCTTAGCACCTCTTTTTCATAACTTAAAGTATTTCTAGCAAAATATCACATTTTATGCATGTTTTGTGCTTTATTAAGGGATCCAGTGAGGTTGTGATAAAAATTAACTTTTTATGGCTTGATTAGCTTGGTAATGTGATATTAGTGTGGTTTTGGACTTGGGTTTATTTCAGATTTCACAAAAATACCCTAAAGTATCATTTTAGTGCAAAGTGTGACTTTTAGCTTAAAATTGGGTTCTGTTGAAACTGCTACTACCCGGGGTGTTTCAGAATAAAATTGTAATTACTGGGATATACACAGTATGTATGGAGTGCACACACCAAACCCAGGAGCCCACCCCCCTACCCAGGCCGCCGAAAAACTCATTCTGGCCGTAATTTGCGGCCAGATGGGAGGGTATTGGGTTGGGGTTTGGGTGGTTGGTGTCTGCTGATATTTGGGGTTTCATGATATACTTATTTTTATAACACTCTTTTTGTATAAAAATCTGGGACCTATTACCCTATTTTCCGTATTTTAAATCTCCGCGACACACGTGATACGTGTGTGGTTTTGGGTTGTGCTGCGTATCACGACGCGTCAGGTTAGCTTCAGGAGCGTGATCACACGTTTTAGCGTATCGCGCATACGCGCGCTTGGTTTGCAACGCGGGTTTCTAGTTTGACCGTAATATCGCGTTTTTGATATATTTGAGCTTATGTGTGCTATATTGTGAAAATCTAGGTTCGCAGGCGAGTGAGACAGACGCTGCAAAGAAAGGGAAGAAAGTCGTCGGCTACACTTAGCGCGAGACATCGGTGAGTAGATTTAACATCTACGGGGATATCGCCCGCATGGCGTTCTACGTCAGGGCTGATAGGACCTTATAGCTATACATTATATTTACCTACATTGACTGTTCATGGATACTGTTGTTGCATACTGTATTCCCCGCTATATGTATGAAAACTTTGAATTTGATAGAACATCGCACTATTACTAACGGTTTATGTTGCACGAGCACCAATCTGCATGTTACACACACACCGTTAGTAATTGCCATGACACACTCACTGTAGATTTGCCATGATCATTATACTGTAGTTCATTTCACATATGATTCGATATGATTTCCATAGAAATTGGGAGCCGCATGCTGTCTTTAAAAACTGAACTATCTTAAGAAAAGCGGTTTCTCCCTTGTACCTATATCATGATGACTTGTTGTACTTAGCACATCGTATTTGATTTACTCATTGGTGTTAGATTTTTATGTGATTTCTGGTTTTGAGGACCGTGGAATTATTTAAGAAGAGATGCACTATTTGAAAACCCAGTTCCTCGTGATATGATATTTTGGTGCGTCCACCACGCGTTTTCTCGGTGCTGAGACGTGTGCTTGATACCCGATTCGAGGAGTGGATGATCCGTTTGCGGGTTCGTGGTGGACCCGGTATGGTTCCCCTCGGCAAGATGATCGATGGACTTTGCCGATTGAGCCTGGAGGTGGACGAGTACCTACCGGTGATTGGTTGGACCTGGCGGTTATCCGGAGGATACCGACCAGAGTCGAGAGATGGATGCGGGATGATCCGTACTGCCGGGGGCCTAGGGCCGATACCGCAGACGGAGCCCGTGGGCTGATCCGGATCTACAGAGCCCGATGTATGAGGATTTGCGTGTCGATACTGGACACGAGTATTTATGATATTTTGGGTGCCGATGTTGGGCACTCGTGATTCTCATAGTTTTACAGGATTTGAGGGCCGAGGAGAGTGCCGGCGCCTGAGTTTATTTGGGATTTGGGTGCAGCTTGGGCACCGATTATTTTTCCACGATTGATATTTCGTGTAGATGTTGTTTATCCCATGCTCAGTAGTGATTATCATGTATCTCATCCTGTAGTTATTTTACCTGACAGAGCATTTGCATGATTATTGCACTTACTGCTTGTCGCATATAGATTTACCTGCTAGCATATGATAGCGTAGCACAGCACGTGCATGCTCGTGATTACCTTTATATGTTATCTCTATTCACGAGTTGGCAACTCAGCCCCGTTGTGCCACAGTATTTGCAGGTTGCCCCTCAGAGTAGTCGCGGCAGGCTGCCTTTTTGCATCTTTTGGCTTCAGATACCACTACAGTTGGAGCGAGAGCTATTTTGCTATTTAGGTGGGTTGTGGTATCTGGTTACTTTTATTGTACACACTTTTGTATCTAGTATTCTCCATCTACCATATATGTACTTGACTTAGAGACAGTGTGAGGACGATAATGTATATTTTTGTATTCTGGTGTCGAGCTCGTGGGAGCCGACTTTTTATTGGCAGTTATTATTCTGGGGTGTTACTTATTGCTCATTCTTCGCTACGGCGTCGTATATTACTCTTGTGGTGATGGTTTCCGCCGTTGGGCGTGATTGCTCCCGGTTGGGGATGCTTTGTTCATTATATCTCATTTTCACCTATATCCTGTTTTTACCCGATTTTCGGGGTTACTTTTACAAGGAAATGCTGCCAAAATTATTATAAGGATAATTTAACTCTAAAAAGTACCTCATTGGACTAATTAAGGTTTTCTAAATGTTTTTTTTTATTAAATGTTTTCAACACTCACTACTTTTAAATGGTTTTGATTTCTGGGTTCGGCTTATTTAGTCGCGTTACGCCTGTAGACGTTGCGTGGTTAAGTGCCGGTCACGAGTCAAAAGATTCGGGTCGTGACAAAGTTGGTATCAGAGCGTAGGTTTTACCTTTCGGAGTGTTCCTAAGATGACCCTGGTATGATGGAGTAGGTAGCTGAAGCAGAGTGGCGTAGCGTGCGTATATTCCGCGGCATACTCACGACACGGTACTCCGCCAAAGCGACATTAGGACTTATTGATTTAAATTCCTTTTGAGTATATACATTCTTGCGATTCGATTTCTGCATCCTTATCGAATCCTATTTTCCTTTCAGCCATTATGCCGCCAAATACTACGAGGGCGCAGAGAGCGACCGCGAGGGCCGAGATTCGAGTTGATTCGTCTGAGACGAGGACTGATCCGGGCAGTACACCGGTTGTACCGGAGCAGGCTGTTCCTCCCGTGACAGATCAGATCGCCACGCTAGGGGCTGGTATGCAGGAGATGCGCCAGACGGTGGGATCCAGCATGCAGGAGATGCGCCAGATGATAGGATCGCTAGTTGAGACACTTCGAGCGCAGCGACCAGAGGTCGTTCCACCCGTTACAGAGACCGCGATGGTACCTACCGCACAGCCAGTTGCCCCTGCAGCTACGGAGGTGATTACAGTATCGCTATCAGAGTTCATGAGGCTGAAGCCTCCGGTCTTCACAGGCACCGATGCAGCCGAGGACCCACAGTCCTTCATTGATAGGATGGCTCGGATATGTCGTTCCCTCATATGCACAGATGCGAGATGGGTTGAGTTCGCGAGCTTTCGCCTAGAAGGCCTTGCGCAGAAATGGTGTGAATCAGTCGAGAAGGGCAGAGTAGCAGGTCTTCCTCCTATGACCTGGACAGAGTTCGTGGCGCTATTCCTTGCCCGCTTTCTTCCCCTGGGTGTCAGAGATGCTAGAGCACGCAGGTTCGAGTCCTTACGCCAGACTCCGGAGATGTCAGTGGCAGAGTATGATGTGCTGTTTACAGAGCTATCTATCTATGTGCCGTATCTAGTGGCTACCGAGGAGTTACGAGCCAAGAGATTTGTTCGAGGCTTGCTTACACCACTGTTCCTTGCGATTAGCGTGCAGCACTACGAGACATATGCAGCAGCGGTAGATGCAGCTCTATTAGTCGAGGAGCGCCTTGCTGAGACTTCGGTAGTTCCAGAGCCGAAGAGAGTTCGTACCGGTATATCAGCACGGAGACAGACATTCAGACGCCGCGACAGGTATCGTTCAGGCACGAGGAGTGGCAGAGATTCGGGACAAGGCCAGATGTTTAGTTCATATCCACGGGAGAGTCAGCAGTCGTCGCGAGGTTGCTATAGATGCGGCAGTTTACTTCACCTCGTCAGAGATTGTCCTGAGATTCACCGGAGGGAGACAGCAGCACCGCACGTCACCTTACCACCTTCACCACCCCAGAGGGCGTTGCCTGTTGTTCCTACTGTTATTCCGCGTCAGACTCATACACAGAAAGGTCGTGGGCGTGGAGGAGTTGCTCAGAGGGGACGGGATGACCGAGGCAGAGGACAGTCAGTCACAGGTGGAGGGCAGGCACGAGTTTTTGCTTTGACGCATCAGGACGCGCAGGCGTCCAATGCGGTGGTCTCAGGTATCCTTCCAGTATGTTCTGTTGATGCACACGTATTGTTCGATCCCGGATCCACGCACTCGTACGTATCTACACACTTCGTGCCGAGTTTGGGTAGAGAGTCCGGTTTGCTTGATCAGCCGCTTGTTGTGAATACTCCTGTAGGAGAGTCGTTTGTTGCTAGGCACGTGTTCCGATCCTGTACCGTCTGTATTGGCGAGAGAGAGCTGCCTGTCGATTTGATCCTTCTCGAGATGTTGGACTTCGATGTTCTTTTGGGCATGGATTGGTTAGCAACGTGCTATGCTTCTGTGGACTGCCGTGAGAAGACAGTTAGATTTTTGTTTTCCCGGCGAGTCGGTTTTTGTTGTGTTGGGGGACCGTGGTGCCGCCCCACACTGTGTGATTTCTTCTTTTCACGCTGGACAGCTTTTGAGGAAGGGATGTCAGGGATTTCTCGCCTATGTTTGTGATACTAGAGCTACAGAGGTTCCTCTGGATCAGGTTCCGGTTGTTAGCGAGTTCCCTGATGTGTTCCCTGACGAGCTTCCTGGGCTACCGCCCGAGCGCGACATTTCTTTCTGTATTGATTTGGTTCCTAGCGCGGGGCCTATTTCTATACCGCCTTATCGGATGGCCCCGGCGGAACTTCGAGAATTGAATGGTCAGTTGCAAGGTTTGCTGGACAAGGGACTTATTCGACCCAGTGTTTCTCCTTGGGGTGCTCCAGTCCTGTTCGTCAAGAAGAAGGACGGCAGTTTGCGTCTGTGTATCGACTATCGCCAGCTGAACAGGGTTACAGTGCGGAACAGATATCCTTTGCCGCGTATCAATGATTTGTTCGACCAGCTTCAGGGGGCAGGATACTTTTCGAGGATCGATTTGCGATCAGGCTATCATCAGCTACGGGTTCGACAGGAGGAGATTCCTAGGACAGCTTTCCGCACGCGCTACGGCCATTACGAGTTTTTGGTGATGTCGTTCGGACTCACTAATGCGCCAGCAGAATTCATGGATTTGATGAACCGTATTTTTCGTCCGTATCTTGATCTGTTTATCATTGTATTCATTGACGATATTCTGGTGTATTCTCGGTGTAGAGAGGGGCACGAGCAGCACCTGCGGATTACACTGCAGACCTTGAGAGAGCATCATCTTTTCGCCAAATTCTCCAAGTGTGCTTTCTGGCTGGACGGCGTAGACTTCTTGGGGCACGTGATTTCACGAGACGGTATATGTGTAGACCCAAGGAAGATCGAGGCCGTTCGGAGTTGGCCCAGACCCATATCAGTTACGGAGATTCGCAGCTTTCTAGGGCTGGCCGGCTACCACAGGCGATTTGTGCAGGATTTCTCTCGCATTGCTACACCTTTGACCGGGTTGACCCGGAAGGGAGTTCCTTTCGTTTGGACAGAGGAGTGTGAGCACAGTTTTCAGCAGTTACGGGCTCTACTGACTACGGCGCCAGTATTATCTTTGCCTTCAGGGTCAGGTGGATTTGTGGTATATTGTGATGCTTCTCTAGTGGGGCTAGGGTGTGTTCTGATGCAGCATGATAGGGTGATCGCGTATGCTTCGCGGCAATTGAAGAAACATGAACAGAACTACCTCACTCACGATTTGGAGATGGCTGCAGTGATCTTTGCACTTAAGATCTGGCGACATTATTTGTATGGAGAGTCGTGCCAGATATTTACTGATCACAAGAGCTTAAAGTATATATTCCAGCAGCGAGACCTGAACCTTAGATAGCGCCGATGGATGGAGTTAGTGAAGGACTACGACTGCGAGATCTTATACCACCCGGGCAGGGCTAATGTGGTGGCAGATGCTTTGAGTAGGAGGCCCGGAGGTAGTCTATGTCGTTTGAGCGCAGTACAGAGGCAGTCGTCAGCAGATTGGCAGATCTTATGCGACAGCCGGGTACAGTTTGAGTTTACACCGATCGGAGGACAGATTGCGCATGTTCGTGCATGCCCGCAGTTGCTTGACCGTATATATAAGGCACAGCACAGTGATGACCGTTGTTCAGAGATCAGGACGCAGATGGGACAGGGCAGATTTTCCGAGTTCGTGATCGATGATCAGGGGATACTACGATTTGGAACCAGATTGTGCATACCAGATGCTGAGGGACAGCGGCGTGAGATTCTCGAGGAGGCACATCGATCGGTGTATAGTGTTCATCCAGGTTCCACCAAGATGTACCATGATTTGAGAGATGTTTACTAGTGGGACGGGATGAAGAAGGACATCGCAGATTTTGTGTCGAGATGCCTGACTTGTCAGCAAGTCAAGGCTGAGCATCAGAGGCCCGCGGGAGAGCTACAGCCGTTGCCCATTCCAGAGTGGAAATGGGAACAGATTTCGATGGACTTTATTGTGGGTCTACCCATGACTAGTCGAGGGTATGACTCCATCTGGATGATCGTAGATCGTTTGACGAAAGCGGCTAACTTCCTACCGGTGAAGACGACTTTCGGATTTGCTCAATATGCCCAGATTTATATTGATGAGATTGTACGTCTACACGGAGTTCCGACATGTATTGTGTCTGACAGAGGCACCCAGTTTACCAGCCGACTATGGCAGAGGCTTCAGGAGGCTTTGGGCACCCGCTTGAGTTTCAGTACAGCATTTCATCCGCAAACCGACAGACAGTCAGAGCAGACTATTCAGACTCTCGAGGACATGCTCAGAGCGTGCGTATTTGACTTCGGAGGTAGCTGGGATCATCATTTGCCCTTAGTAGAGTTCTCCTATAACAACAGCTACCAGCAGACCATTCAGATGGCACCGTTTGAGGCTCTTTATGGGAGGAGATGTAGATCGCCCGCCTGTTGGACAGAGCTCAGTGAGAGCAGTATCTTAGGGCCGCAGATTGTGGAGGAGACGACCGCGAAGATCCAGTTGATTCGCGATAGGATGAGAGCAGCCCAGAGTAGGCAGAGATCTTATGCGGACCGTCGTCGGCGCAGACTTGAGTTTTCTGTTGTGATCATGTTTTCTTGAGGGTCTCCCCAATGAAAGGTGTGATGAGATTTGGGAAGAAGGGGAAGCTTAGTCCCAGGTATGTGGGCCCCTTCGAGATCCTCGAGCGAGTTGGTGCGGTTGCGTATCGTTTAGCCCTTCCGCCCAGTTTTTCAGACGTGCACCCAGTATTTCACGTTTCGATGCTCCGCAGATATCTTTATGATCCTTCGCATGCGATTCAGCACCCGACGATCCAGCTTGAGCGTGACCTTTCCTATGCAGAGCAGCCGGTGATGATCTTGGATCGACAAGTGAAGAAATTGAGATCGAAGGACATACCATCGGTCAAGGTACTTTGGCATGGCCAGAGCGGCAAGGAGGTCACTTGGGAGACCGAGAGAGAGATGAGGAGGAGGTACCCCATCTTTTTGAAGGTATGTATAGTTAGATTTTTAAATTCGGGGACCGAATTTCCTTAAGGGGGTAGATTGTAACACCTTGAAATTCGTTTAGAATGTTTTCTCGTTATTTAGTTAGTGTGCGTGTTTTTCGTAAAAATGAATATCTTATTTTCCTTCTTGGATGGTGGGTTTTGTGTTGTGGAGTGTTTGTATGGATATATATATATATATATTTAGGGTTGTTAATTATTTTTAGTTGTGTTTACCCTAATTGGAAATTGTGTTAGTGTACACATGCACACTTAGCACATTTTTGTGACTTTGGTTAAAAAGTGTATTCTGTTAACCCTTTTTCTTTTCTTGCATGGTTTTATTTATCCCACCCATTTAAACAAGTCAAAACCCCTTTTTATAATGCAAATTCAAATAGAAATGGAGAGGTATGGTGGGTAGGTAGGAAACTTGACTTTTGACCATTTTCATTCTCTCTTCTCTCTCTCTTCTCAATTTCTGAAATTCTCAGCAGAAAGCAGCAGCAAAACACAGCATTTTCTTCATCTTCTCTTCTCTTTTCACTTCTTTTTTGATTCATGCTCAAACCCTACCCAAATCCAACCTTTTTCCTTCACAAAACCTTGGTTTAATGGCTCATTTAAGGTGTTTAGTGGCAAGACTGCATACTTGAGGCTAGATCTGGAGTTTTTGGTGTTTCTTAAGGTGTTTTGAAGGCATTAACTCACCCTTAGCACCTCTTTTTCATAACTTAAAGTATTTCTAGCAATATATCACATTTTATGCATGTTTTGTGCTTTATTAAGGGATCCAGTGAGGTTGTGATAAAAATTAACTTTTTATGGCTTGATTAGCTTAGTAATGTGATATTAGTGTAGTTTTGGACTTGGGTTTATTTCAGATTTCACAAAAATACCCTAAAGTATCATTTTAGTGCAAAGTGTGACTTTTAGCTTGAAATTGGGTTCTGTTGAAACTACTACTATCCGGGGTGTTTCAGAATAAAATTGTAATTACTGAGATATACACAGTATGTATGGAGTGCACACACCAAACCCGGGAGCCCACCCCCCTACCCAGGCCTCCGAAAAACTCATTCTGGCCACAATTTGCGGCCAGATGGGAGGGTATTGGGTTGGGGTTTGGGTGGTTGGTGTCTGCTGATATTTGGGGTTTCATGATATACTTATTTTTATAACACTCTTTTTGTATAAAAATCTGGGACCTATTACCCTATTTTCCGTATTTTAAATCTCCGCGACACACGTGATACGTGTGTGGTTTTGTAGGGTTCCTAGGCACGCTAATGAGGTCTCACAAGGCATCAACCATGCCAATTTCAAATTTTACGGTGCTGAGAAACCCTAGACTACGGATCGTTAACTAGAATTTTAGGCGAAACTAGAAGTAGTAAACAGCTTAACTAATAAGTGAACGGAAATACAACCTTTGTAGATCCGGTCCTCCACCTGCATAGCTCCGTGATGATGTCTCCTCGCTACGATCATCGGATCCCGGGCTCTAGCGTCGGCTTCATCGGAGAAAAAGCGGGCTAGGTCATCGACAACGATGCAGAAGATGATCTACGTCGAGGCATCACAAGATCAAGCTCCACCTTCACCAAGCCATGAAAACTTATGAAGGAAACACCCTATACTACTTGGCAAGAGGTAGAGGATGAAGAAATAGGAGGTGGGTTCACTTTAGATTTGGATTTCTCACTCTTTTTCATCAATCACCATTGATGAAGTCTAGGTTTTCTTCTTGAAGAAGAAGAAGAAGAAGATGATAATATTATGATAAGTTAATTAAAAGGAAATGAAAAAGAATACTTATCATAATAATAACCATGGTTATGTGTAGAGAATTGACTAAGGTTAAATGAATGGTTAGGGTTAATGAGATGAAGACAAAAGGGTTTCTTTGGTCAAAGCTTCATGAAGCTTCATCAAGCTTCATGAAAGAAAGAAACCTTTTATTTTTCTTTTCTCTTTTCTTTTAATCCAAATAAAAAGATAAATGAATGAATAAAAGAAAACCCTAACCATTTACTTAACCAAGGTTTAACTCTTCACACATACCTTGGCAATCTTGCATCATCAAACATGATACGTTCAAGTGCACAGAAAAAATATATCACATATACGATGTGCACATGCGAGTGAGAAAATCCATCTTAAGTGAACCGATACTAGTTAATGCAAAGTAATATATCAAATATATATTTATGCATTAAATCATTAAATCAACACTTGATTTAACGATCCGGTCATATCGCATATGACCGACTAATATCCAATGTATCGATTTATCGAATCAATCCTTGATTCGATAACTAGGTTATATCGCATACAAACATTCGACACATTCATCGCGAGAATGAAATACGGTATCACATACACGCATTATTCTCGGTCCCGCACATATCTCATATGCGCTCCTATTTCGTTTCGCTTGAGCCAGGAAACCTCTGTGTAGGACTCTAAAGACTCGTCAATACGCCGGCAGCAGGTGATGATCATATCAAACACCCACAAGCCGCAAGCGGTCTGCTAAACGTAACGGCCACCCGGGTATTGAGCGATCAGAAGATCGACGAGCAAGCCCGCTCATACTCCTTTGAATCCAACCAGTAACACTTACCGTACAGTCCGGTCTGATCGTCTGATATGTCGCATATCTCGCCTAGGGGTGGTAAACGTCAGACCCCAATAGCTCGATAAGTCATGTCGATATGAGGTCTATAACAGTTCGAGAAACTACTGGTAACACTTACCAGTAAATCTCAGCAACCCTGGCCAGGGATTTCCGGTTATAGCCAATCGGACACAACGCAACATCAACTCCCTATACCGGGAGAGACGAATCCCCTCCTATCGCTCATTGCCTCCATGTGACTCGGGACTGTACCCAAAAACCACCATTTTGCACGCCCTCTTGGACGTGGTAAGGTGGAAATCAAAGCACAGTAGGAACCACACAAGACTCTATGACGATCTCGGGTCAACAGACTACTCTGTACCAGTGTCACCAGAGAACTGCCATCTGACGTAAGGTATAATACCATCTGGGAGTTCTCGGCGAGTCCGTCCAGTGTACCCAGTCTCCACTGAGCACCCGTATATCATCTCTGATGTCAAACACCAATGGATATGGGATCATCCATCGCCTATCTGTATGGGTCGAGAAGGTATACGCTAGTCTACTCTGGTATATCGATGCCCCGCCTCGATACACCCACGACTAGGGACTTTGAAGGATGTACTTATGGACTACCATGTTCCCACTAGTATGATCTGCATCATAGTCCAAGTAGTCAAGTACACATCCTAAGGGCTTTACCAACATGTAACAGAGAGACAATCAGTATACACGTTAAGATAAAGAGCAACCAGATAGCATACTATCATGTCGAGCAAGAAAGTCCTCCCTATATATGTCCCAGCATCCACTACAATATACATCCTATGTACAGTAATGGCCTCTAGGGCATACATATAACTAACAATCTCCCACTTGCACTAGGGCCATCTGTAGCAGTGGTTGTAGTATCTCATACTCAACCATCCCTTAATAGTCTCTCTCTGGGAAAAGGCCTTTGTGAGTGGATCCGCCGTGTTGTCCTCTGAGTCTACTCTCCTAACCTCGATCACCCTGGAGATCAACTATCTCCAAGATCAGGTGATGCTGCCTCAGAATACGCCTGGGTCACTGATGGGACGGGCGTTCCTTGGCATAAGCCACAACTCCATTGTCACACAATGGGAGGAACAGAGTTCATCTCATGAACAAATATACACCCAGACTTCTTCTTTGGTAGTGTAAGTGCACGGCGGCGCCCCGGCCGTCAATCCGACGGCCAAATGCGGAAGCGGTGATAAACTTTAATTTTTCTTGAACTGGCAAACCGCCGCGCACTAATACCCGGATCGAACCATTAATTAGTCCTAGCTAACTACAAGATAGGGAATAGAGATATACCGACTGATCCAAGTCCTCCGGTGTTCTTGTCGTCGTCCCGATCTCCTGCGGAAGCTCCGGTCTCCTCCTCGTCGCCGGAAGTGTACCACATCGCCTACTTCTTTTACGGGCTCCCACCTCAATGCCGAGGCAACTCGGGCACGAAGCTGGCTAGTCGACGTACCCAAGATTTGCTGTAGAATATAATGTGGATTACATGTCTCATTTGGGATTATGGAGTTGCCTTTTGTGGAGGAATTGAAGTGAACCTTTTTGGAGAGGGAGTTGTAGGGATTTCTCAAAAACTCAAGATACAAAAATCCCCCCACCAAATGAAATGAATCCCATCCTTCATCAAGGAATGGCCGGCCCCTTTGGTGTGATTGGAGAGAGAGTAAGGTCAAGGGGGTGGGTGGAATGCAATGATGCAAGGTGGAGTGTCATGGAAAAAGCAAGTGATGATTGTAAGTGCACGGCGGCGCCCCGGCCGTCAATCCGACGGCGGATGCGGAAGCGGTGAATAACTTTAAATTTTGCGGACTTAGCAAACCGGCACCGCCGCGCACTAAACACCCGGATCGTAACCATTAACAAGTCTAAGCTAACTAGAAGATAGGGAATAGAGATATACCGACGATCCAAGTCCTCCGGTCTTCTCGTCATGGTCCCGATCTCGTGCGGAAAAGTCCCGTCTCCTCCTCGTCGCCGGAAGTGCACCACATCGCCTACTTTGTTTACGGGCTCCCACCTCAATGCCGAGGCAACTCGGGCACGAAGCCGGCTACTCGACGTGCCCAAGGTTCGCTGTAGAATATGTAGTGAACTATTTATCTCATTTTGGGGTTATCGGAATTGCCTTTTGGTGGAGGGATGAAACAAGAACAATGTGGAGGAACTTGGGGATTTTTCTAACATCAAGAGAGCAAAAATCCCCACTACAAAAATGGGCAACCCCTCCTCCAAGCTTGGCCGGCCATAACTAGAGGGGGAGGAGAGAATGAGAAATGAGAGAGTCAAGTGTGTAACCCAAGAGGGAGCCATTCTCATCATCCAAAAAAAGGGAAAGAGAGAGAAGGCTATCATACAAAAGGAAATGATCACCAAAAAGATCCTCACTCAACAACCATACCATCTCCCATCATCAACAATCATCAAGCATGATGACTTCAAAAAGTCAAGCCATCATGAAGAGGTCAAGGTCAAGGAATGGTGCTCATCATGAAAACCATCATGACACAAATAAATATGCAAAGACCCCCTCCACAATTGCTTATTTGCAACAATGCAAATAAGCCCTCCTCCACCAATCTTCGGCCAATGAACGGAACAAAGGAAATCGGCCGAAACTAAAAGCAAACTGGCAACTCCAAAAAACTGGTCCCGTAATAAATTACGGGAAAACCCCGATACTGTGCATACACACCCGCATCTGTATTCCGACCGAAATACAAATGCAATGAGACAAAAACTACACTGTACTATACTAGGATCCGGCTTATACCAAAGCCGGCCAGTAATATCCGTTCGATCCTGATCCGTGCAATACCGCACGTATCTGATCGAACCCTGCCATAAATCCATACGGCCTATAGTACAAACTGTCCGATCCCGATCCGTGCAATACCGCACGTATCTGGTCGGACCTTGCCATATCTCCATACGGCCTCTACAACCTTTCGCCCGAAAGCTGAGTAACTGAATGTGGGGGACTCTAAAGACTCGTCAACACCTCGGTTGTGGATTTAACCACTAGCACGTCAGAGGTATAAGCCAATACGTAACGGGCTACCAAGTATTGACTAAAAGGGACGTCTATGAGTGAACTCAGCCTGACAACCCTACTGAGCCTGTCAGTGACAATATCCGTGCAGTCCGGTCCGTTCGTCTATGAGTATCGCATGGCGGGCCTAGGGGGTTGGTAAAAGTCAGACCCCCAAAAGCGGTACAAGTCGTGTCGGAGTGTAGCCCAGAACACCCTGAGATACTACTGGAATACCTACCAGTAAATCTCCTTGCCTTGGCCAAGGACTTTGTGTAATGGCTCTCCTAGACACAGCACGACCTCACCCCCAATACCGGGAGAGACGAACCCCTGAAGATACGCTCACTGCCTCCATGTGGCTCGGGACTGTACCCAACTAAAACCTGTTTGCACGACTCCTTTGAGCCGTGGTAGGGTAGTAATCAAAGTACAGTGGAAACTCACACGAGACAAATGATGATCCCCAGGTCGATGAACTAACCTGCACACATGTCACCAGGGAACTGCCATCTGACGTCTGGTATATGACCAACTAGCATGTTCCCGGCGAGTCCTGCCCGGTGTACTCATAACCCAATGAGCACCTGTATACATCTTAGGTGATCCAACTGACACCAGTGGCTTGTGAGACCGGCCACCGCCCCTCGTCGGGGTCTCGACTGTATACACTAGTCTACTAATGGAGTATCAATGCCCAGTCTCGAAACTCCCACGACTAGGGACCTTTTAAGGATAAGCTTATAGACCCCCAGCTCCCACTTATATGATCGCTCTCATACTGCTGGTGGTCAAGCAAGAATCCTAAGGGCTCTATCAACGTGTAATAGCGATGTGTCAGGTCACCTAAAACAGTACACGATGATAAAGGTAAACCAGATAGCATACTATCATCTCGAGTAAGACTGTCCCACCAGGATAGGTCCTCTATCAATCATTACAATCACGTACCTGTGACCTAATAATTGACTCTGAGGGCACTATCTCCAACAATCTCCCACTTGCACTCAAGGCTAATTATTGCGATGTCGCATACTCACAGCCCGTGTGATACCGAACACCCAACTCCTCTACTAGTCAGTCTCACAAAGCTCGTTTGCGAAACTTTTGCGTTCGAGGAATAGCCTCAGTGAGTGGATCCGCTTAGTTGTTTCTTTCTATGTCTCTCTATATCTCAAGTTCGCGGAGAAAACCATCTCCCGAAATGAGCAATACCTGTCTTAGAATGTGTCTGGATGTCTGATGGGACAAGGATCATAAATGAACTCCAAATCCAAACTTCTTAGACTGTATCATCAACTGAACTTAATCAGTATCCTGCGCCATGCCACCCTCAGTATTGCCTTGGACCACCTGTCCAAAATACTGCCCCTCATCAGAAGGAAAAACTATAACTCTGACAACCTCCTTGTCGTCCATGTCACCTTGGAAGCCTGGAATGATAACTGTCTCCTGAATGAGGCTGTCGTTATCATATCCCTAGAACATCCACTTATGTTCTAAAACTGCTTCCGACTGTTTCTCCAGGATTGGATTAATGTCAACTTATTGCATCTAGTGCAAGAACAACATCTGGTGTGGTACTTGACATCTCACGATTGACTCAATTGCCTGAGCAAGTGATCTGCCAATCATGCCTGTCCCTCTCCCCTTTAGTCTGTAAGACACCTTTGGAGAGGGTGACTCCATTACCTGCAGGTACACTACCGTGCCAGGAGTCGCCCATCCTAAATACTCTTAGAATGCTGTCAAGTACCCTGATTGGGAAACCACCCAAATCTAGATCTAAGACCATAGATCTAGTAACCAGTATGTCTGATATAAAATCCATTTCCTTTGTGGAGAAACAACTGTGTGACGACCAAAGTATAACCGATCGTAGTGTAGGAGTTTCTTTACCTACTCTGTGTATATCATCCAAATACCAGGATATCACACCCTACTACCTTCTCAACAGATCCATCCCCTATTCTGATGAAGTCAAACCCATGACTGTCACGTCAGAAATAGATGATCTATCTCCGCTACATCTGCTCTAGTCTATAAATAGACATAAGCAACCTGTCCACCAATGCTTCCGCTGCTCCCACTGACTACGACAACCCTCTGGCAGAGTCATATAGACGTACACTTCTAAAACTGGTTTAGAACGACGCTATACTCATCCTCCCGCCGGGTCACGTAACCTGGAACAACAGCAATGGCAATTGTGGGTAAACAAGAACTTCCCTGTCACCGTCCTTGAGGCTACCGTAGTACCTCTCGGGTGCCTGAAGTTACCCACCTTATCTGCGGAGTGGCCAATGGAATGTCAATCCAGATTGAATCTTTAGGTTCCTTATCAAATCTTCAGTAATCGTTTGTGGTTCTGGAATTACTTCCAGTTCTACCATACTCCCACTACTGTTTTCTGAAAAAATCCATTTTTAATAAAACTATGGCGAGTCTAGAACAATATTGCTATTGTTCATCCAGATGGTAGAAAGTCAACCCGCGTCATAGCCTGGGTCAACCCACAAACAGCCATTACAGAAACGTGCCTTGAGTTATCCAGAGTCTGGTTTTAAGCATAATCCGGACAACTCCCCGTACCTTAACATCGTTAAGATATGAACTGTTGTATATCCAATATAGAAACAGAGGCACAGATTTAATTGAACCAGATTCAAATCATGCAGCTGTTCCCAGCGCATGTCAACTAAATGGAAGGAGGCCGATCAGCGTTACTCAACTTAGGAATACTTCCAATTATGAGTAACCTGAAAGAGAAGCAAGATCTCTTTATCATTACTATCAACTGAATACCATACACAAGTATCTACATCTTCGATCTCTTGGAAGAATCCCGATACTTGCTATACCTGGTTCTCTACTCTATTCAAATACCTATAACTTCTCAAAATTTGGACCCTGTGTTTCCGCGAAACACCTGTCTAAAAACTAGAGAAGTCATAAGTAAACCGAATACAGTACGAGGACCAAGCCCTCTGTCCTGATGGACCCTGGACAACATACAATCCTTTGTATAAGTCCCTTGAGTCTGATAACTCATTCACTGTGTGTCGTAGGTTGAAAACTGTACTTATGGTTAAGAAGAATTACACCGCTGTTTAATGCTCCTTACCTAACCATCCACTGATATAGGTAAATGTCGTAGACATAATTTCAGAAAGGTATATCTCACTCTATGAAAATAGACGTACAGATATATCAATTTGAAATTGGTGCATAACAGTGGATATTCAAAACCAAATATTTGCCGACCGGCAAACAGCCCAGGTGATTTCCTCAAATATCACCGATTACATCGAATCCTGATATAATGAGGATAATCACCCAATTCCCAATAACTTACTCCCACTCATCATCTGTAAAACCATACAGATGTGAGAATCGTACCTGGTAAATACATACCCTGGAGTAAGTATCTAATCGGGAAATCAGTTTTCCTTTAACATTACACAGTGAAACTGAAACATTGAAATGTTCCGATGGGGTATTCTGGTATTCCTAGTAATGCCTCTTCCAGATTCACGACTGTAACCGTATAGTTTTTTGCCACCTCTCCAAATCCCTTCATATGTCTTTAGTCTTTACCTTCTGCACACCCTTTTAGGCTAAATGGTTTTCTTCCTTCCCTACCATTCGGCACCAGCCTATGGTTTGGAAGAAGACTATCCAATAAGCATAATGGGTGTACTGTCCCAATCCTAGGAACACTCGCAATGAGAGAGGGTGAAGATAAAAGACAACCGAATAAACCATATTCCTATTTCTCCTGAACCAGAATCCATCCCCGAACTGGAACCAGTTCCATTCGAGTTCGTATATAACCATACGATGGAGTATCCAAATAAACTGTGGATCTTCGTAGTGATACGGAGTGTCCTGGAGAAATACAAAGGTGATGTGGGAGTGGTAACGAAATATTTGGTTTGGCCGTGAATATCTGTTGCAATTTTCTTTGCCCTCTTACTAATCCCTTGCTTTGTCTGAACTTAATACCTTCTGCACACCATCGTTATGCTAATTGGTTTTCTTCATTCCCTACCGGTCGGCACCAGCCTAAGGTTTGGAAGAAGACAATCCAATTTGCGTAATAGGTGTACTACCCCTAAACCAAGGAGTACTCGTAACCTGAGAGAGGGTAAAAGGAAAAGACAACTGAATAATCCTATCCGTTTTCTCCAGAACCGGAAACCATCCTCGAATAAATTCTTTCGAGTTCGTATCTAACCATACGATGGTTTTGTCCAATAGAAGTGGACGTTCGTAGTAAAACGGGGTGTCCTGGAGAAAAGGGTAAAAGTAGGAGTGGCAATGAGGTTTGCAACTCTGACAATCCAAAAGCCGGTGTTTAAGAAGGTTCGGTCAACTTGGTCACTGAGTCAAAGTCTTAGGGTCGGGTCAATGGTCGCTGCCAAAGAGAGAGAGAAAAGAAACACTCAGCGTGCACTCTAACCTAGATCAGAATGGTTACCAATTTATCTAATCTGGAATCCTCCCACTGTACCTCAAATTCTCCTCCAAACCTGAAAGAAGAATTAGTCGGGGTTACCCGAGGAGTAAACTAACTCATCAGTGGGAATCGGGATCCAACTATCATTGCATGATAACGTGACGGAATCCGCTCACGGTATCATACTCCAGAAGGTATGCGCATATCTGGCAAGTTTCAGTTCTTTTGAAACTCCCGATGTGATTTTTGCCCCCATGCTCTTATGACCTTGACTTTGGCCAACATATCATAAGTCACATGTCAAGTTCTACCCGTCATTCTCCAGGTTAATTTGAATCCACCCGTACATACCCTTGACTTTGGCCAAAATGGCAGTACGACTGTCCCAAACCAACGCATCTATCTATGCTGCATATGAATATCCAATAGCTACCAATCACTGTGCCTTGACTTTGGCCAACATACACAGCTTGAATACTATTGACTACCCATATGAAACGACGGAGGGCTACGGATGGTTTCTGGCGAAAACCTTTAACGTAAAGAACTTGATATCGTTGAAGGAACGGATAGCTTTTTGAAAATATAGTGACGAAAACCGTTGCTAAAGAGGTCACTCCCGGTGAAGGGATCTCGGCTCTTTCCCCGTAGAATGGGGTGCAGGATATCCCAAATGAATACCATGGTGCAAAGCAAAAGTAATCGGCTATAGTGAAGTTAATGCCCTGACGCAAACTTCTGTCCAAGGGGTCACTCCCGGTGAAGGGATCTCGGCCCTTGCCTCGTCGACTGAGGAGCAGGATATTCCAACTGAATACCACGATGCAAAACAAAAGTGAACGTCCTTGCAATAACAGCTTTTTGAAAAGTGTTCCAACAACATCAGATTAGGTTTGTTTTAACTTGCATTGATCCGAATCAATGCAGTCCCATCAATTGATTACACCAAAAAGAACGAAAATATACTGATGTACGTATATGCCATCCGCATTCGCCACTGGGTCCCGTCATTACCCGTTAGGTTAGCTTACTAACGACAGAGCGGGGACTGGACTAGCGCGGATGCAAAACATATACGACATCTACTAATATATATACCAATATATAGTATTTCGCTCAAGACGTGAATAAAATGCAACATCACAGAGAATGAACAGCATCACAGAAACAATACAGATATCTGGGATCCCCGGGTTTCACAGAGCCGCTGAAACCCGACGTTCCCCTGGTCGTGTGGATAGCCTGTGCAATGAAATCTTAGACCCCTACGGGCGCGGCAAGTTACCCGCCAAAACCTGAAGCAAGGCAGCCCCCTTCAGCGCCGTGAATGGACCACCCAGCACTTCACGGAATCCGGTAACTTGGGCACCCCTCCTGGGTCAACCTGTACCCCCTACGAGTGCGGCGAATAGCCCGCCAATCCTAGAGTGAAGCCCCCTCCGTCTCAATGCCATGAGATGCGGGCTTGTTGCCCTCCAGAACCCGGCTATCCGTGCACCCCTCCGCGGGGCAATCCTAGTACAGAAAGTAAAATATACATACAACGGGTACATCGACCGCAACCAGGTCGTGCCCCAAAATAATAATACAAACAGGCAGTGACGGCAGTCCACATGTCGGACGCTCGCCCCGCAATATCAAATGTACATAATACAACAAAACTGTACTAGCATTGCATCCAGGCTATCCCCCACGACCGATCCGCAACATCACAGCAAAAACAAAACATCAACGTGAAAGTCACGTTCGCAAATCCGTCTAACCGGGCTATAGCAGTTAGACCGGATTTACCGATCAAGTGACATTCACGGTCGCAGATATAATGTAAATACTGTGAAAAATGTGTTTAAATTATCCGACCGATCGAATATTAACAAGTGGGCCCCAAAAAAAAACTGTAGCAGTCACAGAAATCCTGGGCCCAATTTTAATATTCCAAAACCCATATTTTAAGCCCAGAAGGCCTCTGTAAAAAATTGGTGAAGTGATCTCCACAGTGTGCGGCGGAAGGGCGGCGGGAAGGGGGTTTTCGCGGCGGTTCCGCGCTCCCACTGTGGAGTTACTTCGTCGAATTTTTACAGAGCTCTTAGATTTTCCAGTACATCAATATTTTACAACCTGAAAAATTTTTCGACACCAAAAATTTCCAACAGAAAACTGATGCTAACAAAAATGTAGTTTTGGAACATTCGATCGATCGAAACAGAAAAACACACTACACCAAGCTAGACTAAGTTAATGGCGAGGCTCTGATACCACTGTAAGTGCACGGCGGCGCCCCGGCCGTCAATCCGACGGCGGATGCGGAAGTGGTGAATAACTTTAAATTTTGCGGACTTAGCAAACCGGCACCGCCGCGCACTAAACACCCGGATCGTAACCATTAACAAGTCTAAGCTAACTAGAAGATAGGGAATAGAGATATACCGACGATCCAAGTCCTCCGGTCTTCTCGTCATGGTCCCGATCTCGTGCGGAAAAGTCCCGTCTCCTCCTCGTCGCCGGAAGTGCACCACATCGCCTACTTTGTTTACGGGCTCCCACCTCAATGCCGAGGCAACTCGGGCACGAAGCCGGCTACTCGACGTGCCCAAGGTTCGCTGTAGAATATGTAGTGAACTATTTATCTCATTTTGGGGTTATCGGAATTGCCTTTTGGTGGAGGGATGAAACAAGAACAATGTGGAGGAACTTGGGGATTTTTCTAACATCAAGAGAGCAAAAATCCCCACTACAAAAATGGGCAACCCCTCCTCCAAGCTTGGCCGGCCATAACTAGAGGGGGAGGAGAGAATGAGAAATGAGAGAGTCAAGTGTGTAACCCAAGAGGGAGCCATTCTCATCATCCAAAAAAAGGGAAAGAGAGAGAAGGCTATCATACAAAAGGAAATGATCACCAAAAAGATCCTCACTCAACAACCATACCATCTCCCATCATCAACAATCATCAAGCATGATGACTTCAAAAAGTCAAGCCATCATGAAGAGGTCAAGGTCAAGGAATGGTGCTCATCATGAAAACCATCATGACACAAATAAATATGCAAAGACCCCCTCCACAATTGCTTATTTGCAACAATGCAAATAAGCCCTCCTCCACCAATCTTCGGCCAATGAATGGAACAAAGGAAATCGGCCGAAACTAAAAGCAAACTGGCAACTCCAAAAAACTGGTCCCGTAATAAATTACGGGAAAACCCCGATACTGTGCATACACACCCGCATCTGTATTCCGACCGAAATACAAATGCAATGAGACAAAAACTACACTGTACTATACTAGGATCCGGCTTATACCAAAGCCGGCCAGTAATATCCGTTCGATCCTGATCCGTGCAATACCGCACGTATCTGATCGAACCCTGCCATAAATCCATACGGCCTATAGTACAAACTGTCCGATCCCGATCCGTGCAATACCGCACGTATCTGGTCGGACCTTGCCATATCTCCATACGGCCTCTACAACCTTTCGCCCGAAAGCTGAGTAACTGAATGTGGGGGACTCTAAAGACTCGTCAACACCTCGGTTGTGGATTTAACCACTAGCACGTCAGAGGTATAAGCCAATACGTAACGGGCTACCAAGTAATGACTAAAAGGGACGTCTGTGAGTGAACTCAGCCTGACAACCCTACTGAGCCTGTCAGTGACAATATCCGTGCAGTCCGGTCCGTTCGTCTATGAGTATCGCATGGCGGGCCTAGGGGGTTGGTAAAAGTCAGACCCCCAAAAGCGGTACAAGTCGTGTCGGAGTGTAGCCCAGAACACCCTGAGATACTACTGGAATACCTACCAGTAAATCTCCTTGCCTTGGCTAAGGACTTTGTGTAATGGCTCTCCTAGACACAGCACGACCTCACCCCCAATACCGGGAGAGACGAACCC
This sequence comes from Agapanthus africanus, assembly GCA_030015575.1. Lineage (NCBI taxonomy): Eukaryota > Viridiplantae > Streptophyta > Magnoliopsida > Asparagales > Amaryllidaceae > Agapanthus > Agapanthus africanus. The sequence continues at coordinate 372,481,041 of CM057343.1, read as the reverse complement.
CTGAAGATACGCTCACTGCCTCCATGTGGCTCGGGACTGTACCCAACTAAAACCTGTTTGCACGACTCCTTTGAGCCGTGGTAGGGTAGTAATCAAAGTACAGTGGGAACTCACACGAGACAAATGACGATCCCCAGGTCGATGAACTAACCTGCACACATGTCACCAGGGAACTGCCATCTGACGTCTGGTATATGACCAACTAGCATGTTCCCGGCGAGTCCTGCCCGGTGTACTCATAACCCAATGAGCACCTGTATACATCTTAGGTGATCCAACTGACACCAGTGGCTTGTGAGACCGGCCACCGCCCCTCGTCGGGGTCTCGACTGTATACACTAGTCTACTAATGGAGTATCGATGCCCAGTCTCGAAACTCCCACGACTAGGGACCTTTTAAGGATAAGCTTATAGACCCCCAGCTCCCACTTATATGATCGCCCTCATACTGCTGGTGGTCAAGCAAGAATCCTAGGGGCTCTATCAACGTGTAATAGCGACGTGTCAGGTCACCTAAAACAGTACACGATGATAAAGGTAAACCAGATAGCATACTATCATCTCGAGTAAGACTGTCCCACCGGGATAGGTCCTCTATCAATCATTACAATCACGTACCTGTGACCTAATAATTGACTCTGAGGGCACTATCTCCAACAATGATGAGAGGCAATGATCACTCCCAAAACCAATACACTACCAACTAATCATCAACAACCATGATGCTTACAAAGTCAAGCCATCATGAAGCTAGAAGTCAAGGTCAATGAGAGACTATCATGATACAACAATAAGCAAAGACCCCCTCCACAAATACTTATTTGCAACAATGCAAATAAGCCCTCCTCCACCAATCTTCGGCCAATGAACGATACAAAGGAAATTGGCCGAAACGGAAAGCAAACTGGCAACTCCAGAAAACTGGTCCCGTAATAAATTACAGGAAAACCCCGATACTGTGCATACACACCCGAATTTGTATTTCGACCGAAATACAAATGCAATGAGACAAAATCTACACTGTACTATACTAGGATCCGGCTTAAACCAAAGCCGGCCAGTAAGATCCGTTCGATCCTGATCCGTGCAATACCGCACGTATCTGATCGAACCCTGCCATATAACCATACGGCCTATAGTACAGACTGTCCGATCCTGATCCGTGCAATACCGCACGTATCTGATCGGACCTTGCCATATCTCCATACGGCCTCTACAACCTTTCGCCCGAAAGCTGAGTAACAGAATATGGGGGACTCTAAAGACTCGTCAACACCTTGGTTGTGGATTTAACCACTAGCACGTTAGAGGTATAAGCCAATACATAACGGGCTACCAGGTATTGACCAAAAGGGACGTCTGTGAGCGAACTCAGCCTGACTCCCTACAGAGCCTGTCAGTGACAATATCCGTACAGTCCGGTCCGTTTGTCTATGAGCATCGCATGGCGGGCCTAGGGGGTTGGTAAAAGTCAGACCCCCAAAAGCGGTACAAGTCGTGTCGGAGTGTAGCCCAGAACATCCTGAGATACTACTGGAATGCCTACCAGTAAATCTCCTTGCCTCGGCCGAGGGCTTCGTGTAATGGCTCTCCTAGACACAGCACGACCTCACCCCCAATACCGGGAGAGACGAACCCCTGAAGATACGCTCACTGCCTCCATGTGGCTCGGGACTGTACCCAACTAAAACCTGTTTGCACGACTCCTTTGAGCCGTGGTAGGGTAGTAATCAAAGTACAGTGGGAACTCACACAAGACAAATGACGATCCCCAGGTCGATGAACTAACCTGCACACATGTCACCAGGGAACTGCCATCTGACGTCTGGTATATGACCAACTAGCATGTTCCCGGCGAGTCCTGTCCGGTGTACTCATAACCCAATGAGCACCTGTATACATCTTAGGTGATCCAACTGACACCAATGGCTTGTGAGACCGGCCACCGCCCCTCGTCGGGGTCTCGACTGTATACACTAGTCTACTCTGGAGTATCGATGCCCTGTCTCGAAACTCACACGACTAGGGACCATTTAAGGATATGCTTATAGACTGCCAGCTCCCACGTATATGATCGCCCTCATACTGCTGGTGGTCAAGCAAGAATCCTAGGGGCTCTACCAACGTGTAATAGCGACCTGTCAGGTCACCTAAAGCAGTACACGATGATAAAGGTAAACCAGATAGCATACTATCATCTCGAGTAAGACTGTCCTACCGGGATAGGTCCTCTATCAATCATTGCAATCACATACCTATGACCTAATAATTGACTCTGAGGGCACTATCTCCAACAATCTCCCACTTGCACTCAAGGCTAATTATTGCGATGTCGCATACTCACAGCCCGTGTGATACCGAACACCCAACTCCTCTACTAGTCAGTCTCACAAAGCTCGTTTGCGAAACTATTGCGTTCGAGGAATAGCCTTAGTGAGTGGATCCGCTTTGTTGTTTCTTTCTATGTCTCTCTATATCTCAAGTTCGCGGAGAAAACCCATCTCCCGAAATGAGCAATACATGTCTTAGAATGTGTCTGGATGTCTGATGGGACATAGCTCATAAATGAACTCCAAATCCAAACTTCTTAGACTGTATCGTCAACTGAACTTAATCAGTATCCTGCGCCATGCCACCCTCAGTATTGCCTTGGACCACCTGTCCAAAATACTGCCCCTCATCAGAAGGAAAACTATAGCTCTGACAACCTCCTTGTCGTCCATGTCACCTTGGAAGCCTGGAATGATAACTGCCTCCTGTATGAGGCTATCGTTATCATATCCCTAGAACATCCACTTATGTTCTAAAACTGCTTCCGACTGTTTCTCCAGGATTGGATTAATGTCAACTTATTGCATCCAGTGCAAGAACAATATCTGGTGTGGTACTTGACATCTCACGATTGACTCAATTGCCTGAGCAAGTGATCTGCCAATCATGCACGTCCCTCTCCCCTTTAGTCTGTAAGACACCTTTGGAGTGGGTGACTCCATCTTCTGCAGGTACACTACCGTGCCAGGAGTCGTCCATTCTAAATACTCTTAGAATGCCGTCAAAGTACCCTGATTGGTAAACCACCCAAATCTAGATCTAAAACCATAGATCTAGTAACCAGTATGTCTGATATAATGTCCAAGTCCCATGTGGAGAAACCACTGTGTGACGACCAAAGTATAACCGATTGTAGTATAGGAGTTTCCTTTCCTACTCTGTGTATGTCATCCAAATACCAGGATATCACACCCTACTACCTTCTCAACAGATCCATCCCCTATTCTGATGAAGTCAAACCCATGACTGTCACGTCAGAAATAGATGATCTATCTCCGCTACATCTGCTTTAGTCTATAAATAGACATAAGCTACTTGTCCACCAATGCTTCCGCTGCTCCCACTGACTACGACAACCCTCTGGCAGAGTCATATACACGTACACTTCTGAAGCGAGTTCAGAACGACGCTATACTCATCCTGCTGCCGGGTCTCACAGTCTGGAACAACAGCAATGGCAAGTGTGGGTAAACAAGAACTTCCCTGTCACCGTCCTTGAGGCTACCGGAGTACCTCTTGGATGCCTGAAGTTACCCACCTTATCTGCGGAGTGGCCAATGGAATGTCAAACCAGATTGAATCTTTAGGTTCCTTATCAAATCTTCAGTAATCGTTTGTGGTTCTGGAATCACTTCCAGTTCTACCATACTCCCACTACTGTTTTCTGAAAAAATCCATTTTTAATAAAACTGTGGCGAGTCTGGAACAATATTGCTATTGTTCATCCGGATGGTAGAAAGTCAACCCTCGTCATAGCCTGGGTCAACCCACAAACAGCCATTACAGAAACGTGCCTTGAGTTGTCAAGTGTCTGGTTTTAATCATAAACCGGACAACTCCCCGTACCTTAACATCGTTAAGATATGAACTGTTCTATATCATATATAGAACCAGAGGCACTGATTTAATTGAACCAGATTCAAATCATGCAGCTGTCTCCAGTGCATGTCAACTTAATGGAAGGAGGCCTGATCAGCGTTACTCAACTTAGGAATGCTTCCAATTATGAGTAACCTGAAAGAGAAGCAAGTTCTCTTAATCACTACCATCAACTGAATACCATTGACAAGTATCTATATCTTCGATCACTTTGAAGAATCCCGATACTTGCTACACCTGGTTCTCTACTCTATTCAAATACCTATAACTTCTCAAAATTCGGACCCTGTGTTTCCTACGAAACACCTGTCTAAAAACTAGAGAAGTCATAAGTAAACCGAATATAGTACGAGGACCATCCCCTCTGTCCTGATGGACCCTGGACAACATACAATACTCTGTATAAGTCCCTTGAGTCTGATAACTCATTCACTGTGTGTCGTAGGTTGAAAACTGTACTTATGGTCAAGAAGAATTACACCGCTGCTTAATGCTCCTTACCTAACCATCCACTGATATAGGTAAATGTCGTAGACATAATTTCAGAAAGGTATATCTCACTCTATGAAAATAGACGTACAGATATATCAATTTGAAATTGGTGCATAACAGCGGATATTCAAAACCAAATATTTGCCGACCGGCAAACTACCCAGGTGATTTCCTCAAATATCACCGATTGTAACGAATCCCGATATAATGAGGATGATCACCCAATTCCCAATAACCTACTCCCACTCATCATCTGTAAAACCATACAGATGTGAGAATCATACCTGGTAAATACATACCCTGGAGCAAGTGTCTAATCGGGAAATCAGTTTTCCTTTAACAGTACACAGTGAGACTGAAACATCGAAATGTTTCGATGGGGTATCCTGGTATTCCTAGTAATGCCTCTTCCAGATTCACGACTGTAACCGTATAATTCTTTGCCACCTCTCCAAATCCCTTCATATGTCTTTAGTCTTTACCTTCTGCACACCCCTTTAGGCCAAATGGTTTTCTTCCTTCCCTACCGTTCGGCACCAGCCTATGGTTTGGAAGAAGACTATCCAATAAGCATAATGGGTGTACTGTCCCAATCCTAGGAACACTCGTAATACGAGAGAAGGTGAAGATAAAAGACAACCGAATAAACCTTATTCCTATTTCTCCTGAACCAGAATCCATCCCCGAACTGGAACAAGTTCCCTTCGAGTTCGTATATAACCATACGATGGAGTATCCAATAAACTGTGGATCTTCGTAGTGATACGGAGTGTCCTGGAGAAATACAAAGGTGATTTTAGGATTGGCGAAGGAATACTTGGTTTGGTCGTGAATATCTGTTGCAATTTACTTTGCCCTCTTACTAATCCCTTGCTTTGTCTTAACTTAATACCTTCTGTACACCATCGTTAGGCTAATTGGTTTTCTTCATTCCCTACCGGTCGGCACCAGCCTAAGGTTTGGAAGAAGACTATCCAATTTGCGTAATAGGTGTACTATCTTCTAAACCAAGGAGTACTCGCAACCTGAGAGAAGGTAAAAGGAAAAGACAACTGAATAATCCTATCCGTTTTCTCCAGAACCTGAAACCATCCTCGAATAAATTCCTTCGAGTTCGTATCTAACCATACGATGATTTTGTCCAATGGAAGTGGACGTTCGTAGTAATACGGGGTGTCCTGGACAAAAGGGTAAAAGTGGGAGTGGCAATGAGGTCTGCAACTCTGACAATCCAAAAGCCAGTGTTAAGACGGTTCGGTTAATTTGGTCACTGAGTCATAGTCTTAGGGTCGGGTCAATGGTCGCTGCCAAAGAGAGAGAGAGAAGAAACACTCAGCGTGCACTCTAACCTAGATCAGAATGGTTACCAATTTATCTAATCTGGAAACCTCCCACTGTACCTCAAATTCTCCTCCAAACCTGAAAGAAGAATTAGTCGGGGTCACCCGAGGAGTAAACTAACTCATCAGTGGGAATCGGGATCCAACTATCATCGCACGATAACGTGACGGAATCCGCTCACGTCATCACACTCCAGAAGGTATGCGCATATCTGGCAAGTTTCAGTTCTTTTGAAACTCCCGATGTGATTTTTACCTCATGCTCTTATGACCTTGACTTTGGCCAACATATCATAAGTCACATGTCAAGTTCAACCCGTCATTCTCCAGGTTAATTTGAATCCACCCGTACCTACCCTTGACTTTGGCCAAAATGGCAGTACGACTGTCCCAAACCAACGCATCTATCTATGCTGCAAATGAATATCCAATAGCTACCAATCACTGTGCCTTGACTTTGGCCAACATACACAGCTTGAATACTATTGACTACCCATATGAAACGACGGAGGGCTACGAATGGTTTCTGGCGAAAACCTTTAACGTAATGAACTTGATATCGTTGAAGGAACGGATAGCTTTTAAAAATATAGTGACGAAAACCTTCGCTAAAGAGGTCACTCCCGGTGAAGGGATCTCGGCTCTTTCCCCGTAGAATGGGGTGCAGGATATTCTAACTGAATACCACGGTGCAAAGCAAAAGTAATCGGCAATAATGAAGTTAATGCCCTGACGCAAACTTTTTGTCCAAGGGGTCACTCCCGGTGAAGGGATCTCGGCCCTTGCCTCGTCGACTGAGGAGCAGGATATTCCAACTGAATACCACGATGCAAAACAAAAGTGAACGTCCTTGCAATAACAGCTTTTTGAAAAGTGTTCCAACAACATCAGATTAGGTTTGTTTTTAACTTGCATTGATCCGAATCAACGCAGTCCCATCAATTGATCACACCACAAAGAACGAAAATATACTGATGTACGTATATGCCATCCGCATTCGCCACTGGGTCCCGTCATTACCCGTTAGGTTAGCTAACTAACGACAGAGCGGGGACTGGACTAGCGCGGATGCAAAACATATACAACATCTACTAATATATATACCAATATATTATATTCGCTCAAGGCGTGAATAAAATGCAACATCACAGAAAATGTACAGCATCACAGAAACAATACAGATATCTGGGATCCCCGGGTTTCACAAAGCCGCTGAAACCCGACGTTCCCCTGATCGTGTGGATAGCCTGTGCAATGAAATCCTAGACCCCTACGGGCGCGGCAAGTTACCCGCCAAAACCTGAAGCGAGGCAGCCCCCTTCAGCATCGTGAATGGACCACCCAGCACTTCACGGAATCCGGTAACTTGGGCACCCCTCCTGGGTCAACCTGTACCCCCTACGAGTGCGGCGAATAGCCCGCCAATCCTAGAGTGAAGCCCCCTCCGTCCCAATGCCATGAGATGCGGGCTTGTTGCCCTCTAGAACCCGGCTATCCGTGCACCCCTCCGCGGGGTATGCCTAGTACAGAAAGTAAAATATACATACAACGGGTACATCGACCGCAACCTGGCCGTGCCCCAAAATAATAATAAAAACAGGCAGTGACGGCAGTCCACACGTCGGACGCTCGCCCCGCAATATCAAATGTACATAATACAACCACAACTGTACTAGCATTGCATCCAGGCTATCCCCACGACCGATCCGCAACATCACAGCAAAAACAGAACATCAACGTGAAAGTCACGTTCGCAAATCCGTCTAACCGGGCTATAGCAGTTAGACCGGATTTACCGATCAAGTGACATTCACGGTCGCAGATATAATGTAAATACTGTGAAATAATGTGTTTAAAATATCCGATCGATCAAATTTTAACAAGTGGGCCCCCAAGCATTACTGTAGCAGATCAAGAATTTCTGGGCCCAATGTTATTATTCCAAAAACCCAATTTTCATCCCAGAAAGCAACTAAAGAAGTTTGATGCAGTAAGGACACCATTGTGCGGCGGAACCGCGGCCCAAGGGGGCGTTTTGCCGCGGTTCCGCGCTCTGGTGGTCGACTTACTGCGTCGAATTTCTACAGTGGGCTTATAATCTCCAGTAAAACACTATTTTACAACCTGAAAAATTTTTGGAGACCAAAAAATTTCAACAGAAAACTGTCGTTAACAAAAATGTAGATTTTGGAATTTTGGTCGATCGGAAATGCAAAACACATTAAACAAAGCTAGACTAAGTTAATGGCGAGGCTCTGATACCACTGTAAGTGCACGGCGGCGCCCCGGCCGTCAATCCGACGGCCAAATGCGGAAGCGGTGATAAACTTTAATTTTTCTTGAACTGGCAAACCGCCGCGCACTAATACCCGGATCGAACCATTAATTAGTCCTAGCTAACTACAAGATAGAGAATAGAGATATACCAACTGATCCAAGTCCTCCGGTCTTCTCGTCGTCGTCCCGATCTCCTGCGGAAGCTCCGGTCTCCTCCTCGTCGCCGGAAGTGCACCACATCGCCTACTTCTTTTACGGGCTCCCACCTCAATGCCGAGGCAACTCGGGCACGAAGCTGGCTAGTCGACGTGCCCAAGATTTGCTGTAGAATATAATGTGGATTACATGTCTCATTTGGGATTATGGAGTTGCCTTTTGTGGAGGAATTGAAGTGAACCTTTTTGGAGAGGGAGTTGTAGGGATTTCTCAAAAACTCAAGATACAAAAATCCCCCCACCAAATGAAATGAATCCCATCCTTCATCAAGGAATGGCCGGCCCCTTTGGTGTGATTGGAGAGAGAGTAAGGTCAAGGGCGTGGGTGGAATGCAATGATGCAAGGTGGAGTGTCATGGAAAAAGCAAGTGATGATGAGAGGCAATGATCACTCCCAAAACCAATACACTACCAACTAATCATCAACAACCATGATGCTTACAAAGTCAAGCCATCATGAAGCTAGAAGTCAAGGTCAATGAGAGACTATCATGATACAACAATAAGCAAAGACCCCCTCCACAAATACTTATTTGCAACAATGCAAATAAGCCCTCCTCCACCAATCTTCGGCCAATGAACGATACAAAGGAAATTGGCCGAAACGGAAAGCAAACTGGCAACTCCAGAAAACTGGTCCCGTAATAAATTACAGGAAAACCCCGATACTGTGCATACACACCCGCATTTGTATTTCGACCGAAATACAAATGCAATGAGACAAAATCTACACTGTACTATACTAGGATCCGGCTTAAACCAAAGCCGGCCAGTAAGATCCGTTCGATCCTGATCCGTGCAATACCGCACGTATCTGATCGAACCCTGCCATATAACCATACGGCCTATAGTACAGACTGTCCGATCCTGATCCGTGCAATACCGCACGTATCTGATCGGACCTTGCCATATCTCCATACGGCCTCTACAACCTTTCGCCCGAAAGCTGAGTAACAGAATGTGGGGGACTCTAAAGACTCGTCAACACCTTGGTTGTGGATTTAACCACTAGCACGTTAGAGGTATAAGCCAATACATAACGGGCTACCAGGTATTGACCAAAAGGGACGTCTGTGAGCGAACTCAGCCTGACTCCCTACAGAGCCTGTCAGTGACAATATCCGTACAGTCCGGTCCGTTCGTCTATGAGCATCGCATGGCGGGCCTAGGGGGTTGGTAAAAGTCAGACCCCCAAAAGCGGTACAAGTCGTGTCGGAGTGTAGCCCAGAACACCCTGAGATACTACTGGAATGCCTACCAGTAAATCTCCTTGCCTCGGCTGAAGGCTTCGTATAATGGCTTTCCTAGACACAGCACGACCTCACCCCCAATACCGGGAGAGACGAACCCCTGAAGATACGCTCACTGCCTCCATGTGGCTCGGGACTGTACCCAACTAAAACCTGTTTGCACGACTCCTTTGAGCCGTGGTAGGGTAGTAATCAAAGTACAGTGGGAACTCACACAAGACAAATGACGATCCCCAGGTCGATGAACTAACCTGCACACATGTCACCAGGGAACTGCCATCTGACGTCTGGTATATGACCAACTAGCATGTTCCCGGCGAGTCCTGTCCGGTGTACTCATAACCCAATGAGCACCTGTATACATCTTAGGTGATCCAACTGACACCAATGGCTTGTGAGACCGGCCACCGCCCCTCGTCGGGGTCTCGACTGTATACACTAGTCTACTCTGGAGTATCGATGCCCTGTCTCGAAACTCACACGACTAGGGACCATTTAAGGATATGCTTATAGACTGCCAGCTCCCACGTATATGATCGCCCTCATACTGCTGGTGGTCAAGCAAGAATCCTAGGGGCTCTACCAACGTGTAATAGCGACCTGTCAGGTCACCTAAAGCAGTACACGATGATAAAGGTAAACCAGATAGCATACTATCATCTCGAGTAAGACTGTCCTACCGGGATAGGTCCTCCATCAATCATTGCAATCACATACCTGTGACCTAATAATTGACTCTGAGGGCACTATCTCCAACAATCTCCCACTTGCACTCAAGGCTAATTATTGCGATGTCGCATACTCACAGCCCGTGTGATACCGAACACCCAACTCCTCTACTAGTCAGTCTCACAAAGCTCGTTTGCGAAACTATTGCGTTCGAGGAATAGCCTTAGTGAGTGGATCCGCTTTGTTGTTTCTTTCTATGTCTCTCTATATCTCAAGTTCGCGGAGAAAACCCATCTCCCGAAATGAGCAATACCTGTCTTAGAATGTGTCTGGATGTCTGATGGGACATAGCTCATAAATGAACTCCAAATCCAAACTTCTTAGACTGTATCGTCAACTGAACTTAATCAGTATCCTGCGCCATGCCACCCTCAGTATTGCCTTGGACCACCTGTCCAAAATACTGCCCCTCATCAGAAGGAAAACTATAGCTCTGACAACCTCCTTGTCGTCCATGTCACCTTGGAAGCCTGGAATGATAACTGCCTCCTGTATGAGGCTATCGTTATCATATCCCTAGAACATCCACTTATGTTCTAAAACTGCTTCCGACTGTTTCTCCAGGATTGGATTAATGTCAACTTATTGCATCCAGTGCAAGAACAATATCTGGTGTGGTACTTGACATCTCACGATTGACTCAATTGCCTGAGCAAGTGATCTGCCAATCATGCACGTCCCTCTCCCCTTTAGTCTGTAAGACACCTTTGGAGAGGGTGACTCCATCTTCTGCAGGTACACTACCGTGCCAGGAGTCGTCCATTCTAAATACTCTTAGAATGCCGTCAAAGTACCCTGATTGGGAAACCACCCAAATCTAGATCTAAAACCATTGATCTAGTAACCAGTATGTCTGATATAATGTCCAAGTCCCATGTGGAGAAACCACTGTGTGACGACCAAAGTATAACCGATTGTAGTATAGGAGTTTCCTTTCCTACTCTGTGTATGTCATCTAAATACCAGGATATCACACCCTACTACCTTCTCAACAGATCCATCCCCTATTCTGATGAAGTCAAACCCATGACTGTCACGTCAGAAATAGATGATCTATCTCCGCTACATCTGCTTTAGTCTATAAATAGACATAAGCTACTTGTCCACCAATGCTTCCGCTGCTCCCACTGACTAAGACAACCCTCTGGCAGAGTCATATACACGTACACTTCTGAAGCGAGTTCAGAACGACGCTATACTCATCCTGCTGCCGGGTCTCACAGTCTGGAACAACAGCAATGGCAAGTGTGGGTAAACAAGAACTTCCCTGTCACCGTCCTTGAGGCTACCGGAGTACCTCTTGGATGCCTGAAGTTACCCACCTTATCTGCGGAGTGGCCAATGGAATGTCAAACCAGATTGAATCTTTAGGTTCCTTATCAAATCTTCAGTAATCGTTTGTGGTTCTGGAATCACTTCCAGTTCTACCATACTCCCACTACTGTTTTCTGAAAAAATCCATTTTTAATAAAACTGTGGCGAGTCTGGAACAATATTGCTATTGTTCATCCGGATGGTAGAAAGTCAACCCTCGTCATAGCCTGGGTCAACCCACAAACAGCCATTACAGAAACGTGCCTTGAGTTGTCAAGTGTCTGGTTTTAATCATAAACCGGACAACTCCCCGTACCTTAACATCGTTAAGATATGAACTGTTCTATATCATATATAGAACCAGAGGCACTGATTTAATTGAACCAGATTCAAATCATGCAGCTGTCTCCAGTGCATGTCAACTTAATGGAAGGAGGCCTGATCAGCGTTACTCAACTTAGGAATGCTTCCAATTATGAGTAACCTGAAAGAGAAGCAAGTTCTCTTAATCACTACCATCAACTGAATACCATTGACAAGTATCTATATCTTCGATCACTTTGAAGAATCCCGATACTTGCTACACCTGGTTCTCTACTCTATTCAAATACCTATAACTTCTCAAAATTCGGACCCTGTGTTTCCTACGAAACACCTGTCTAAAAACTAGAGAAGACATAAGTAAACCGAATATAGTACGAGGACCATCCTCTCTGTCCTGATGGACCCTGGACAACATACAATACTCTGTATAAGTCCCTTGAGTCTGATAACTCATTCACTGTGTGTCGTAGGTTGAAAACTGTACTTATGGTCAAGAAGAATTACACCGCTGCTTAATGCTCCTTACCTAACCATCCACTGATATAGGTAAATGTCGTAGACATAATTTCAGAAAGGTATATCTCACTCTATGAAAATAGACGTACAGATATATCAATTTGAAATTGGTGCATAACAGCGGATATTCAAAACCAAATATTTGCCGACCGGCAAACTACCCAGGTGATTTCCTCAAATATCACCGATTGTAACGAATCCCGATATAATGAGGATGATCACCCAATTCCCAATAACCTACTCCCACTCATCATCTGTAAAACCATACAGATGTGAGAATCATACCTGGTAAATACATACCCTGGAGCAAGTGTCTAATCGGGAAATCAGTTTTCCTTTAACAGTACACAGTGAGACTGAAACATCGAAATGTTTCGATGGGGTATCCTGGTATTCCTAGTAATGCCTCTTCCAGATTCACGACTGTAACCGTATAATTCTTTGCCACCTCTCCAAATCCCTTCATATGTCTTTAGTCTTTACCTTCTGCACACCCCTTTAGGCCAAATGGTTTTCTTCCTTCCCTACCGTTCGGCACCAGCCTATGGTTTGGAAGAAGACTATCCAATAAGCATAATGGGTGTACTGTCCCAATCCTAGGAACACTCGTAATACGAGAGAAGGTGAAGATAAAAGACAACCGAATAAACCTTATTCCTATTTCTCCTGAACCAGAATCCATCCCCGAACTGGAACAAGTTCCCTTCGAGTTCGTATATAACCATACGATGGAGTATCCAATAAACTGTGGATCTTCGTAGTGATACGGAGTGTCCTGGAGAAATACAAAGGTGATTTTAGGATTGGCGAAGGAATACTTGGTTTGGTCGTGAATATCTGTTGCAATTTACTTTGCCCTCTTACTAATCCCTTGCTTTGTCTTAACTTAATACCTTCTGTACACCATCGTTAGGCTAATTGGTTTTCTTCATTCCCTACCGGTCGGCACCAGCCTAAGGTTTGGAAGAAGACTATCCAATTTGCGTAATAGGTGTACTATCTTCTAAACCAAGGAGTACTCGCAACCTGAGAGAAGGTAAAAGGAAAAGACAACTGAATAATCCTATCCGTTTTCTCCAGAACCTGAAACCATCCTCGAATAAATTCCTTCGAGTTCGTATCTAACCATACGATGATTTTGTCCAATGGAAGTGGACGTTCGTAGTAATACGGGGTGTCCTGGACAAAAGGGTAAAAGTGGGAGTGGCAATGAGGTCTGCAACTCTGACAATCCAAAAGCCAGTGTTAAGACGGTTCGGTTAATTTGGTCACTGAGTCATAGTCTTAGGGTCGGGTCAATGGTCGCTGCCAAAGAGAGAGAGAGAAGAAACACTCAGCGTGCACTCTAACCTAGATCAGAATGGTTACCAATTTATCTAATCTGGAAACCTCCCACTGTACCTCAAATTCTCCTCCAAACCTGAAAGAAGAATTAGTCGGGGTCACCCGAGGAGTAAACTAACTCATCAGTGGGAATCGGGATCCAACTATCATCGCACGATAACGTGACGGAATCCGCTCACGTCATCACACTCCAGAAGGTATGCGCATATCTGGCAAGTTTCAGTTCTTTTGAAACTCCCGATGTGATTTTTACCTCATGCTCTTATGACCTTGACTTTGGCCAACATATCATAAGTCACATGTCAAGTTCAACCCGTCATTCTCCAGGTTAATTTGAATCCACCCGTACCTACCCTTGACTTTGGCCAAAATGGCAGTACGACTGTCCCAAACCAACGCATCTATCTATGCTGCAAATGAATATCCAATAGCTACCAATCACTGTGCCTTGACTTTGGCCAACATACACAGCTTGAATACTATTGACTACCCATATGAAACGACGGAGGGCTACGAATGGTTTCTGGCGAAAACCTTTAACGTAATGAACTTGATATCGTTGAAGGAACGGATAGCTTTTAAAAATATAATGACGAAAACCTTCGCTAAAGAGGTCACTCCCGGTGAAGGGATCTCGGCTCTTTCCCCGTAGAATGGGGTGCAGGATATTCTAACTGAATACCACGGTGCAAAGCAAAAGTAATCGGCTATAGTGAAGTTAATGCCCTGACGCAAACTTTTTGTCCAAGGGGTCACTCCCGGTGAAGGGATCTCGGCCCTTGCCTCGTCGACTGAGGAGCAGGATATTCCAACTGAATACCACGATGCAAAACAAAAGTGAACGTCCTTGCAATAACAGCTTTTTGAAAAGTGTTCCAACAACATCAGATTAGGTTTGTTTTTAACTTGCATTGATCCGAATCAACGCAGTCCCATCAATTGATCACACCACAAAGAACGAAAATATACTGATGTACGTATATGCCATCCGCATTCGCCACTGGGTCCCGTCATTACCCGTTAGGTTAGCTAACTAACGACAGAGCGGGGACTGGACTAGCGCGGATGCAAAACATATACAACATCTACTAATATATATACCAATATATTATATTCGCTCAAGGCGTGAATAAAATGCAACATCACAGAAAATGTACAGCATCACAGAAACAATACAGATATCTGGGATCCCCGGGTTTCACAAAGCCGCTGAAACCCGACGTTCCCCTGGTCGTGTGGATAGCCTGTGCAATGAAATCCTAGACCCCTACGGGCGCGGCAAGTTACCCGCCAAAACCTGAAGCGAGGCAGCCTCCTTCAGCACCGTGAATGGACCACCCAGCACTTCACGGAATCCGGTAACTTGGGCACCCCTCCTGGGTCAACCTGTACCCCCTACGAGTGCGGCGAATAGCCCGCCAATCCTAGAGTGAAGCCCCCTCCGTCCCAATGCCATGAGATGCGGGCTTGTTGCCCTCTAGAACCCGGCTATCCGTGCACCCCTCCGCGGGGTAAGCCTAGTACAGAAAGTAAAATATACATACAACGGGTACATCGACCGCAACCTGGCCGTGCCCCAAAATAATAATACAAACAGGCAGTGACGGCAGTCCACACGTCAGACGCTCGCCCCGCAATATCAAATGTACATAATACAACCACAACTGTACTAGCATTGCATCCAGGCTATCCCCACGACCGATCCGCAACATCACAGCAAAAACAGAACATCAACGTGAAAGTCACGTTCGCAAATCCGTCTAACCGGGCTATAGCAGTTAGACCGGATTTACCGATCAAGTGACATTCACGGTCGCAGATATAAAGTAAATACTGTGAAATAATGTGTTTAAAATATCCGATCGATCAAATTTTAACAAGTGGGCCCCCAAGCATTACTGTAGCAGATCAAGAAATTCTGGGCCCAATGTTATTATTCCAAAAACCCAATTTTCATCCCAGAAAGCAACTAAAGAAGTTTGATGCAGTAAGGACACCATTGTGCGGCGGAACCGCGGCCCAAGGGGGCGTTTTGCCGCGGTTCCGCGCTCTGGTGGTCGACTTACTGCGTCGAATTTCTACAGTGGGCTTATAATCTCCAGTAAAACACTATTTTACAACCTGAAAAATTTTTGGAGACCAAAAAATTTCAACAGAAAACTGTCGTTAACAAAAATGTAGATTTTGGAATTTTGGTCGATCGGAAATGCAAAACACATTAAACAAAGCTAGACTAAGTTAATGGCGAGGCTCTGATACCACTGTAAGTGCACGGCGGCGCCCCGGCCGTCAATCCGACGGCCAAATGCGGAAGCGGTGATAAACTTTAATTTTTCTTGAACTGGCAAACCACCGCGCACTAATACCCGGATCGAACCATTAATTAGTCCTAGCTAACTACAAGATAGGGAATAGAGATATACCGACTGATCCAAGTCCTCCGGTCTTCTCGTCGTCGTCCCGATCTCCTGCGGAAGCTCCGGTCTCCTCCTCGTCGCCGGAAGTGCACCACATCGCCTACTTCTTTTACGGGCTCCCACCTCAATGCCGAGGCAACTCGGGCACGAAGCTGGCTAGTCGACGTGCCCAAGATTTGCTGTAGAATATAATGTGGATTACATGTCTCATTTGGGATTATGGAGTTGCCTTTTGTGGAGGAATTGAAGTGAACCTTTTTGGAGAGGGAGTTGTAGGGATTTCTCAAAAACTCAAGATACAAAAATCCCCCCACCAAATGAAATGAATCCCATCCTTCATCAAGGAATGGCCGGCCCCTTTGGTGTGATTGGAGAGAGAGTAAGGTCAAGGGGGGGGTGGAATGCAATGATGCAAGGTGGAGTGTCATGGAAAAAGCAAGTGATGATGAGAGGCAATGATCACTCCCAAAACCAATACACTACCAACTAATCATCAACAACCATGATGCTTACAAAGTCAAGCCATCATGAAGCTAGAAGTCAAGGTCAATGAGAGACTATCATGATACAACAATAAGCAAAGACCCCCTCCACAAATACTTATTTGCAACAATGCAAATAAGCCCTCCTCCACCAATCTTCGGCCAATGAACGATACAAAGGAAATTGGCCGAAACGGAAAGCAAACTGGCAACTCCAGAAAACTGGTCCCGTAATAAATTACAGGAAAACCCCGATACTGTGCATACACACCCGCATTTGTATTTCGACCGAAATACAAATGCAATGAGACAAAATCTACACTGTACTATACTAGGATCCGGCTTAAACCAAAGCCGGCCAGTAAGATCCGTTCGATCCTGATCCGTGCAATACCGCACGTATCTGATCGAACCCTGCCATATAACCATACGGCCTATAGTACAGACTGTCCGATCCTGATCCGTGCAATACCGCACGTATCTGATCGGACCTTGCCATATCTCCATACGGCCTCTACAACCTTTCGCCCGAAAGCTGAGTAACAGAATGTGGGGGACTCTAAAGACTCGTCAACACCTTGGTTGTGGATTTAACCACTAGCACGTTAGAGGTATAAGCCAATACATAACGGGCTACCAGGTATTGACCAAAAGGGACGTCTGTGAGCGAACTCAGCCTGACTCCCTACAGAGCCTGTCAGTGACAATATCCGTACAGTCCGGTCCGTTCGTCTATGAGCATCGCATGGCGGGCATAGGGGGTTGGTAAAAGTCAGACCCCCAAAAGCGGTACAAGTCGTGTCGGAGTGTAGCCCAGAACACCCTGAGATACTACTGGAATGCCTACCAGTAAATCTCCTTGCCTCGGCCGAGGGCTTCGTGTAATGGCTCTCCTAGACACAGCACGACCTCACCCCCAATACCGGGAGAGACGAACCCCTGAAGATACGCTCACTGCCTCCATGTGGCTCGGGACTGTACCCAACTAAAACCTGTTTGCACGACTCCTTTGAGCCGTGGTAGGGTAGTAATCAAAGTACAGTGGGAACTCACACAAGACAAATGACGATCCCCAGGTCGATGAACTAACCTGCACACATGTCACCAGGGAACTGCCATCTGACGTCTGGTATATGACCAACTAGCATGTTCCCGGCGAGTCCTGTCCGGTGTACTCATAACCCAATGAGCACCTGTATACATCTTAGGTGATCCAACTGACACCAATGGCTTTTGAGACCGGCCACCGCCCCTCGTCGGGGTCTCGACTGTATACACTAGTCTACTCTGGAGTATCGATGCCCTGTCTCGAAACTCACACGACTAGGGACCATTTAAGGATATGCTTATAGACTGCCAGCTCCCACGTATATGATCGCCCTCATACTGCTGGTGGTCAAGCAAGAATCCTAGGGGCTCTACCAACGTGTAATAGCGACCTGTCAGGTCACCTAAACCAGTACACGATGATAAAGGTAAACCAGATAGCATACTATCATCTCGAGTAAGACTGTCCTACCGGGATAGGTCCTCCATCAATCATTGCAATCATGTACCTGTGACCTAATAATTGACTCTGAGGGCACTATCTCCAACAGGTAGCATCTTAAGTAGCGATGTATCCAGCCTTAATCGTCTAGTATGCCACGGTATCTAGCTTGGAACTCTTCCAACATACCGCCCCTTTACTGAGGGTAAAGACAATGCATGTGACTGACATTCAGTCGTCTTTATCACCCTGGAACACTTCCAGTGATTTTCCCCAGGATCAACTGATACCATCTCACTACAACTACTGAGTATCCTAACATCCATTTAGATCTATCTCATAGATCCAAAACCCAGGATTTAGTAGGTATCACTTTGATCCTATGTGGAGAATTATTGTGATAAGCGGAGATTGATCGAGCGTAGCATAGGAAACTCCTTCCCTATCAAGAGTATGTCATCCACGTACTCTACGAGGATCACCACCATACTCTCTACTACCTTTTTGTTTATACAAGGTTCATCTACCATTTTGATGATGTCAAACTCTTTGACTAATCCATCAAAACAGATGTTCCATCTCCGCGATGCCTGCTTTATCCTATAAAGCATCTTGCACACGTTTCAGCTGCTCCCACTGTCTACGAAGTCCTCTGGTTGTGTACTTATAGACGCCCTCTTCTAAAACATCATTTAGAAAAGCTGTCATGACACCCAACCACCAGATATCGTAGTCATGGTATGTAGCCGTGACAAGTAGTATCTGGATGGACTTAAGCATAGGTACTGGAAAAGGTTTCATCATTATCCACGCCTGGTCGATGACGAAGACCTTTAACAAGTCTAGCTTTGAAAGTCTCAACTTTTCCATCTACATCAAGTAATCTTCTCAAGATATACTTGCTCCTGATGGGGATTTAACCCTTCAGATATAGCAACCAAAGTCCATACTTTGTTGGTGTATATGGATTCCATCTCAGATCACTAAGTATCCAGCCATTCTTACAGAGTCTTACTCATGATAGCCAGCTCGAAGCTAGTTGGGTCATCATCTCATGATGCAATCCTCGCTCCCACTGTCATAGAGAAATCGAAGTATCTCTCAGGTAGGTGAGGAACCCTACTAGATCGGCGGAGAGGCTGAGGTTCGTTGGTAACTATTGAATCCTTTGGTTCTGTCAAATCTTCAGCTGCATTTTTGTATAGCTGGAACCTTTCCAGTTCTACATTACAGACCTTGCCTCGAGCTTGTCCGGATTTTGCTTTTAGACATAGGCCGGACAACCCCAAATCTTAACTAACTTAAGATATGGGCTCTTCCCTTTCCATATCACATATGAAGTGGTAGGCAACTGATTTGATCAGAACCCTATTCAATAGGTATGCAGCTTCTCAAGTGCATAACTCCCAAAAGGAAATAGGTAACTCAGTAGTACTCATCATAGAGCACACCTTATCATATAGGGTGTTATTGCTCCGCCCCGATATACCATTGTGCTATGGTGTATGCGGAGGAGTAATGCTGAGAGAGAATCTCATTCTCCTTTAGAAAAGTCCAAGAATTTCGTGCTCAAGTATTCTCCTCCTTGATCTCATCATAGGACATAATACTTTTACCCGTATTTGGTTCTCTACTTCTAACTTATATTCTGTGAATATCTCAAAAGGTTCTGACTTGTGTTTCAACAGGAACATAGGTCTGAATCTCGAAAGATCATCAGAGAATGTAATGAAGTACAAAGAACCGGTCTTGGCATGTGTAGACAGGGGACCTTACATACATCAACATGTATCATCCCAAGAGTTTACTAACTCTTTCTCTGTTTCTAATAAACAGAGCTGGTGTCATTATATCTTTGTGACATGACTGGCAAGTTTCACAAGATGTAAATTCAAACTAATTTAAATATGCATCTTTATGTAACTTCAGCTAGTCGGGTCGCATTGATATGACCCAGTCTATAATGCCTCAAGAAGAATTTGTTCATTTCTGAACTCTTCCACTTGTGTGTGTTCCGTATACTAAGAACTGTAGTTTGATTTAGAACATTAATGCTTTTAGATAACGTGCCTGAACCGATCAACTTTTGATATAGGAAATGTTCAAAACATTATCCAACAATACAAAATTTTATCGTTTCTTTACTAATAAAGAGACAGATATGATTTTGCATATCAGGTTCGGTATCTAATAACATTCTTTCAGAATCAATGTATTGGTAATACAGGGTGACAGTGACCAACAGACTTGGCTGCAACTCTTGCCCCGTTTTCTGCCTCATGAAACTTATCACCCGTTCTCAGTCCTCTACCTATCTGTAGCCCATGTAACATATTATATATGCGGGATCCTGATCCGGTATCACATACCCAGGATGTAAAGGATACTGAGAAACAGTTCTCCATAATGAACACACCCGAAGATGATGCATCAGCATGCACTCTCTTCGTTTGGGCGGCATGGGAATTCTGGTAATCCCCTATTTCCTGCTCGGTCTTATAACAATTATAAGTTGGAGCGGGACCAACATTCCCCAGCTCAGTATAACAAGCGGGTTCGGTCAAATATCCGTATTATTATCTTGATTAAGGCGTGATGTGGTCGCTACCTGGAGAGAGAGAGAAGAAAACACTCAGCGTGCGCTCTTGCAAGAATAGATTGGTTATTATTTTATCTAATCAGGATGGCTCCCACTGCTTTTTATCAAATCTTCCTTCAAACCCTAAAAGGAAAGACCAGCCGGGATTAATTACACACTACAAGTTCGCCAATCTTTCAGCCAGGCCAGTGTCGGTACTTTGAGGGAGGTCCCCCGTTCTTTCGCACGAACCTAATTAATGTAAACCTCGTTTTCCCAGAGGCGTAACCTCGTTAACACCTTTCTAAACACCTACTTGATCGGCTAATTGTAATGTGTAAAACTCTCCCAGGAGTAACTCTTACTCGCAGCGGGTATCGGGATCCAACTAACTCATAGAAGGTATGCAATCTCATTGCAAATTTCAACACTTGAAACTCCTGATAATATTTTGCCCCGAACGATCTATGACCTTGACAAGGTCAACAAACCATAGACCGCAAGTCAAGTTCAACCCGTCATTTCTTGATTGAATCAAACCCACCCGCACAACCCTTGACAAGGTCAAAAAGGCCGCACGACTACCCTAACCCAATCTGCATCATATGCATAAGCAGATAAATACTGGTTAGCTACCGCACACTGCGCCTTGACAAGGTCAACAAACGCAGCACGAATACTAAACAGGACTTACCTGAAATGACGGAGGGCTACGACAGGTTTTTTCTGAAAACCTATTGCGTAATGAACTTGATATCGTTGTAGAATCAAATAATTTTAAAATGGAGTGTTTTTGAAGCTTTTCTAGTTTTGCTAAAGGAGTCATTCCCGGTGAAGGGATCGTCGGTCCTTTCCTCGTCGAATGAGGTGCGGGATATATCACATATATCTCTGTGCAAAGCAAAAACTCTTAAAAGCAATCAAAAGACAAACCGAGTGTGTAGCATCTGCCAGTTATTGCTAAAGGAGTCACTCCCGGTGAAGGGATCTCGGTTCTTTCCTCATCGAATAAGGTGCAGGATATATCATATATACCGCGGTGCAAAGAAAGAACTGTAGCTACCTGTTTTATTTTGAAATTCGATTCTATAACATCTTAGGTTTCTTTTCTTTCATTAATCACATTAATGAAGTCCCATCATTTAAGTACCTAAACATCACAGATAAATACGACGTACACTTATGCCATCCGCATTCGCCTCGATATCCCCTCATGCACCGTTAGGTTAGGTAACTAACGGCAGAGCGGGGCAGGGCTAGCGCGGGTGTAAAACATAAGTAACGCCTATATAATATATCATATATACTATATAAAGTATCCATCACAGAACATCATATGATCACATCACAGATATTGCAGCAGAAGAATCATATGAAATATTGGATATACTAGGACGTCCGTGTTTTCAATACGAGCCAGTATAAAACACGGATTCCACGGTCGCGATGAATAGCCAAACCCACACCCCTAGACCCCTACGAGAGCGGCAAGCAACCCTACCAATTCTAGAGTTAGGAGACCCGGACTCGACTCCTCGAGTTGGTCTCCCACTGGACTCCAGAACCCGGTTACTTGTGCTCTCCTCCTTGAGTCTATCCTAGTGCGGAAAAGTAAATAATATACAAACGGTGACAACTTCCGCAGCCTGGAAGTGCCCCAAATAAAAGAATATTACATACAAGTTTTTACATGAATGAAAATGAAAAACACTCATCTCACATAAAAACCCCCCGGCTATTCAAACACGACGATCCAATATAACATATCCAGCAACACATAACATCACATGTCATCAACGTAAGTAAACATGCGCATCCCAATTGTCGTGACATATAGCAACGAAACCGGCGATATCACATATTACACTTACGGTCACAGAAAAGAAAGTGTAAAACTACAACAGTTGGAATCCACAACCACCTCAGACATCGCATGCCTGACCAAATGAATTCTGTAGACATCGCATGCCTAACAATTATAAACCCCGCATTTTAGTCTCATTACCGAAAACTCTTTTCAATATCAAGTCGGGCAATTCAGCAAGATTCCCGACATCCTGATCGAATGCTCATCGCAAACTTCAGTAGACGGCCGCACCCCCCGATACCGTCGATGAAGTGCACCAAGGCGGAACACCACTACCGCGAGCACCCGAACGGATGCTTTCGGCGACGGGGTTCTCCTACAGTCACTTGGTCGTGGCTATGGGGTGTAGCTGTCTATTAAGTTTACCCGGCGAGTATCCGCGTACGCTACGTGATTGCGACGGACTTTTGATCACATCAAAATTCCGTGGCAACCGATCAAGTGAGACTAAAGTGCTATGTTTATAACATTCATTCAGTTATCTCATAACTTTTTGTGAATTCCAATTATTGTATCCCATTCCAGATAAATAGAAAATGTTAAACTTTCCGATCGAACAGTCGAACACCCAAGTTTTCCCAAAACAGATCAACACATGAAACAAGTCTAAAAACATTCCGTTCGTGCCTCAGTACCAACGGTCCAGCCGTAGAAGGGTCAAGCCAACGCCTCACATGTGGCATGCCGTACTGCCCCAAACCCTAAGGTTCAAAGGGCAGTTCAAGACGGTCACATAATCGAGTTAAGGTTTGTTGTCTTCAAGAGGGACCATCGCGTTACTTGCACTACTTAGAATGTCTTTAAACCACGGAAAAATCCAACACTTGGAAATTTCCCGACAGGGGAAAAGGTGGGTATTTATATCCGGTCGAACTTTTTAACATATTCAAAAATTATCCGGAAGCCACATAGACAAAATCTGATAATCCGATCGATTCATCGAATCCCCAAAACAACCCCAGAATACTCAACTCTTGAGTCAAATTAAAAATTCCCAGAAAACTCAGCATAATAAAATAGGAGTTACTGTGCAAACAGGGAAGGATGACGTCATCATACGGCCGCGGAACCGCCGCAGAAGCCAGGCTTCTGCCGTGGTTCCGCCGCACTTTGGAGGAATCATGGACACGTGTTGCACAGTAATTCTTAGGATTCCCTGCTTATTTTTCTGCATATTTTTAATTGACAAAAATCCACAAATTTGAAAAAAGTCCAGAGAGCATTATCGGGTTAGGGTTTCGGGTTCGTTCGGGTTTCAAACTTTGTCTACGCATCGCCTAAGGCTCTAGCTTAGCTCTGATACCACTGTAGGGTTCCTAGGCACGCTAATGAGGTCTCACAAGGCATCAACCATGCCAATTTCAAATTTTACGGTGCCGAGAAACCCTAGACTACGGATCGTTAACTAGAATTTTAGGCGAAACTAGAAGTAGTAAACAGCTTTACTAATAAGTGAACGGAAATACAACCTTTGTAGATCCGGTCCTCCACCTCCATAGCTCCGTGATGATGTCTCCTCGCTGCGATCATCGGATCCCGGGCTCTAGCGTCGGCTTCATCGGAGAAAAAGCGGGCTAGGTCATCGACAACGATGCCGAAGATGATCTACGTCGAGGCATCACAAGATCAAGCTCCACCTTCACCAAGCCATGAAAACTTGTGAAGGAAACACCCTATACTACTTGGCAAGAGGTAGAGGATGAAGAAATAGGAGGTGGGTTCACTTTAGATTTGGATTTCTCACTCTTTTTCATCAATCACCATTGATGAAGTCTAGGTTTTCTTCTTGAAGAAGAAGAAGATGATGATGATAATATTATGATAAGTTAATTAAAAGGAAATGAAAAAGAATACTTATCATAATAATAACCATGGTTATGTGTAGAGAATTGACTAAGGTTAAATGAATGGTTAGGGTTAATGAGATGAAGACAAAAGGGTTTCTTTGGTCAAAGCTTCATGAAGCTTCATCAAGCTTCATGAAAGAAAGAAACCTTTTGTTTTTCTTTTCTCTTTTCTTTTAATCCAAATAAAAAGATAAATGAATGAATAAAAGAAAACCCTAACCATTTACTTAACCAAGGTTTAACTCTTCACACATACCTTGGCAATCTTGCATCATCAAACATGATACGTTCAAGTGCACAGAAAAAATATATCACATATACGATGTGCACATGCGAGTGAGAAAATCCATCTTAAGTGAACCGATACTAGTTAATGCAAAGTAATATATCAAATATATATTTATGCATTAAATCATTAAATCAACACTTGATTTAACGATCCGGTCATATCGCATATGACAGACTAATATCCAATGTATCGATTTATCGAATCAATCCTTGATTCGATAACTAGGTTATATCGCATACAACCATTCGACACATTCATCGCGAGAATGAAATACGGTATCACATACACGCATTATTCTCGGTCCCGCACATATCTCATATGCGCTCCTATTTCGTTTCGCTTGAGCCAGGAAACCTCTGTGTAGGACTCTAAAGACTCGTCAATACGCCGGCAGCAGGTGATGATCATATCAAACACCCACAAGCCGCAAGCGGTCTGCTAAACGTAATGGCCACCCGGGTATTGAGCGATCAGAAGATCGACGAGCAAGCCCGCTCATACTCCTATGAATCCAACCAGTAACACTTACCGTACAGTCCGATCTGATCGTCTGATATGTCGCATATCTCGCCTAGGGGTGGTAAACGTCAGACCCCAATAGCTCGATAAGTCGTGTCGATATGAGGTCTATAACAGTTCGAGAAACTACTGGTAACACTTACCAGTAAATCTCAGCAACCCTGGCAAGGGATTTCCGGTTATAGCCAATCGGACACAGCGCAACATCAACTCCCTATACCGGGAGAGACGAATCCCCTCCTATCGCTCATTGCCTCCATGTGACTCGGGACTGTACCCAAAAACCACCGTTTTGCACGCCCTCTTGGACGTGGTAAGGTGGAAATCAAAGCACAGTGGGAACCACACAAGACTCTATGACGATCTCGGGTCAACAGACTACTCTGTACCAGTGTCACCAGAGAACTGCCATCTGACGTAAGGTATAATACCATCTGGGAGTTCTCGGCGAGTCCGTCCAGTGTACCCAGTCTCCACTGAGCACCCGTATATCATCTCTGATGTCAAACACCAATGGATATGGGATCATCCATCGCCCATCTGTATGGGTCGAGAAGGTATACGCTAGTCTACGCTGGTATATCGATGCCCCGTCTCGATACACCCACGACTAGGGACTTTGAAGGATGTACTTATGGACTACCATGTTCCCACTAGTATGATCCGCATCATAGTCCAAGTAGTCAAGTACACATCCTCAGGGCTTTACCAACATGTAACAGAGAGACAATCAGTATACACGTTAAGGTAAAGAGCAACCAGATAGCATACTATCATGTCGAGCAAGAAAGTCCTCCCTATATATGTCCCAGCATCCACTACAATATACATCCTATGTACAGTAATGGCCTCTAGGGCATACATATAACTAACAGGTTTTGGGTTATGCTGCATATCACGACGCGTCAGGTTAGCTTCAGGAGCATGATCACACGTTTTAGCGTATCGCGCGCACGCGCGCTTGGTTTGCAACGCGGGTTTCTAGTTTGACCGTAATATCGCGTTTTTGATATATTTGAGCTTATGTGTGCTATATTGTGAAAATCTAGGTTCGCAGGCGAGTGAGACGGACGCTGCGAAGAAAGGGAAGCAAGTCGTCGGCTACACTTAGCACGAGACTCCGGTGAGTAGATTTAACATCTACGGGGATATCGCCCGCATGGCGTTCTACGTCTGGACTGATAGGACCTTATAGCTATACATTGTATTTACCTACATTGACTGTTCATGGATACTGTTGTCGCATATTGTATTCCCCGCTATATGTATGAAAACTTAGAATTTGATAGAACACCGCACTATTACTTACGGTT
The DNA here is from genome assembly GCA_030015575.1 of Agapanthus africanus. Lineage (NCBI taxonomy): Eukaryota > Viridiplantae > Streptophyta > Magnoliopsida > Asparagales > Amaryllidaceae > Agapanthus > Agapanthus africanus. The sequence continues at coordinate 372,454,509 of CM057343.1, read as the reverse complement.
TATGTTGCACGAGCACCAATCTGCATGTTACACACACACCGTGTCACGTCCCGAAAGTACGGAATATGACCGGCACTTAAACTACGAACGTCTCGAGACGTACGTAATCTAAGTAAACCGAGAACCCAGAAAACCAAACCAAGAAAAGTAGTAGAGTGAAGGAAAACTAATTTAAAACAAGTAGTTTCAATAGCATAAGCAGAATTATGCGGTTTTTAAAAACATCAAAAATTTACTGAAAATTTCGGCAGAGTCTCCTTTGTAAATACTGGCCCCCAAACGGGATACAACATGAATAGTATACGAAATCAATAAAAGGCATCCCCAAGCGGGAGCTAGCTCTTCGTCAATCGACGGTCACAACCACACAAGCAATATAATATACAACGCCAACGGCGAGGGTCAAAACTCAAAACCACAAGAAAACCACAAGAAAACCACAGAAATAAAACGCACGACTCTAAGGTCGAAAGAATAACATCACAGGTCTCTATCTCTGAAATAAATACATGTTTGGTTGATGGAACTTCTAGATACAACAGAGTAATAATATACAAGTTATATAATGGGGGGTACGATACAAGTAAACCCACCTACTAGCAAATCACCCGAAGGAAACTATGCCCGCAAGCCGTAATGAAACCTGTACGGCAAACCTGCAAGAAACTGGGGCACAACGGGGGTGAGTTGCTAACTCGTGAATAGAAAAACATCTACGCACAGAAATCGCATAAATAACGCAACCTAGGTCAAAGATCATAATATATCCTTAAAATATATATAACATGCAGTCTATATCAATGGCTAGGGTATACCTCTAAGCAACGGTAATACCAAGTGCTCGTGTCAGTGTCTCAGGTAGCAATATATCATATGAATGAGATATGAATGCATGAAAACAGAATAAATGTAAATGAAGAAACTGTTTTCATAATTTAGTGCGATTTCCCTTGTATTTTTAAAATGAGGGATCATAAATGAAATCAGCATCAACAGTGTCTAGCATCGACACAAAACATAAATCTCAATGTCTCAAAATCTCAGGCTCCGGCTATCCGGACTGGCCTGTATCATCAAATCTCAGTACCTCAATATCTCGAAATCTCAATGTCTCAATCTCAATATCTAGGGCGCCGTCAGTCCAGACCGGCCCCTACCATCCATCTCAAGACCACGACGGTATCCTCCGGATATCCGACGCGTCGGGTAAAATCACCGGTAGGTAATCTCCCTCTGCCAGGCTCATCGTCATCACCACGAGCTTCTTGCCCCGGGGTACCTTACCGGGTCCACCATGTACCCGAAACGGTTCATCCAACTCTTCGAATCGGGTCTCGAAATCCATCAGCAAACTCATGGTGGACGACTCATACATCATGGGAAAAACCGCGCTTTTTTATTTAAAAAGAGAAAGAAGAAGTTTGTATATGTTTTGCGGTTTTCCCCAAATCCAGAAAATCTCATGGAAATCCGAATCCAAAACCTCAATAGCACGTAAAAAGTGAATATATGCATGAGAATCCATGAATGCGGCATAACAATGAATAACAGTATGCATGAGGTAGCAGGTAATAACTACAATGTCTAAACTAACATATAAGGCAAGTACACTAATATCATGTCTAAACTATTAGCTAACAGGCTATGTCAAGCAATAATATTTTCTAAGGTGTACGTGACATGGCAATTACCGATGAAGATGTGTGTGAGCCGGCAAGTAAGTGTACGTGGTACATACGCATCATCGGTAATGGTGCTGGTGTCCTAACCACAAGATATCAACAGTAGAATATGAAGCATAATATAAGCATGTGATGCGGAGCAAACAACAATAATGAGCGGGAGCTGAATACTAGACGCAACAATAACTAATCTGATTTAACCTAATATAAGTCCTACAATGGTGCCTTTTGAAATAACACGAATCGTGGGGTTTTGAAAATAGGGGCTACGGTGTTTTTAAGAAAAGATACGTTTTTTTTTTAAATATCCGTAGAATCCCTTGACTTATCTTTTAAAATACGCACGATTCGTAAGCTTTGAAATAGGTAGAAACCGAATCTAATCTAACAACTAACTAAACTAAAGGGCTAAGCTACAAGCTAGACTACAGGTAAGGAAACCGCCTAACATCTGAGTCGATACATATACATACTTGTATATATATTAGTCGGTGATCCCGCCTCAATAATATCATATCCGATACTATATCTATAATCAGACATTCCAAGTCAAGAGTGCGGATCAATCATCAAGATATAGCTCGTACGTAAATCCGTCGTACGGCATCCCCAAATCTGGGTACGGGTCAATATCATATTCCTCACACTATTCCTCTGGTATCCTCTTTATCCAAGATCATAGTCTAGGGTACTGACCTATGTCTAGTACAATACTAATATCCTCAATATACTCATGATCTGACTACTGATCGACAATCTCGTACAAACCGATATCGTCAGCACATATCATCATCAAGGGGTATACATTGCCCGATACGGCCTAATATCAATATCCTAGCATATCATGCCTCATATCACGATCACATGTCGACCATTTTATTTATAACACTATTCACCCGTATCGCCGCCCCAAGATCCGCTATAACACCAGGACGTACCTCAAGTACGAATCCTGCCATATCACCGATATCACAACCACAAACAAATCTCATCGACTCAGCTCAATCCCAAGTATCATCCTCAAATCCGTATGTGAACACATAGTCCCATACCCATGTGAACACATAACTATAAAGAATCCCATGAGCACATATAAATAGGAATGTATGCAAGTATGTATGTGTGTATGTGTAGTGCAACACTACCGTAGGGTTTGCGACACTAAAATAATCCAGCACACCAATATCCATCCTAAACATCGTTATTAATCCCAAATAACATATAATAATTGTTGGTGTGTATACGCATCCGTATACACCACCACGGACTGCGGGGGTGCTATACGCCATCCACCCGACTTCTCCCCGTAAATATAAATCTACTCACCTGGTCCTCGCTCGCCGGTGCCGACGTCGCCACGCGCTTGTCGTCTTGAAGTCCACATGGGGGTACCTACATGCCACAATGTATCGTATCGCATTAAAACCAAATTCGAAATCGAAACGGCATACGAAAATCAAATCGGCACGCGTATCATGCATAGGTCAAAACCTATCGCCTATGCATGCAAGAATAGCCAAACCAACCCTCGATGTCGACGTACAAACGTCAAACCCTCGTGAAAAATCCAAACACACTCATTTGCGCATTCACGAACACTAATTATAATATAAAATAGCTTAAAAATTCACAAAAACCCCAAATTCACTTTAAAAGCCATTTTTCCGAAAATCTAGCAAGCACAAATTACCCATTTTAGTACCAAACTCGACGTTTAAACAATCTAATGGCCATAATACTTATTAAATATCTTAAATAAGTCCTAAAAACAATTTCCATAATTTAATCTCATTAAATTCCATTAATCCCAAAATTCTAGTTTACAATATACCCAAATTTTCACAATTTAATAGCAAAAAGCACAAACAACAATTTAGCTTGGATTTTCATGAACTAAAGTATTAAGCTACACTTAATAATGTTAATGAAGTCATGAAAAACCTAATTACATTTTTAAACCCAATTATTTAACCATTTTCAAAAACCTAGTTTGTTAAAACTCCAATTTTAACAATTTTAAGTGACAATATACAAAACAACTACTAGACTAGATTTCCATATCATAAGATGCTAAAATACATATCACAACCATCATCAATTTATCACAACCCTAACATGATTCAAATCCTTCTCTTGAATTTCACAAACCCTCACTTTAAATTAGAAACCCAAACAACTTTTAACTACTTTAGCTTAAGAAAAATACCAACAATTTAACCATTTGGACAAGATTTATACCTCCAAGACTTGTAGATCTACATGCAATTTAGCCTCCCAAATTAGCTTCTATGCCCCAAGATCCATGCTAGATGGGATAAAGAATAATGGGTAGGAGTTAGATTTTGATTTCGGTGAGCTTTGCTTGATTTTTCATGGAAATTTTTTGTAGATTTTTGGAGAGAGATGAGGTGAGGGAATTAAGAGGAGAGGGGCTGCAGGAATTTGCTGTTTTTGGCCAGAATAGGGAGGGGAAATGAGTGAGGGAGGAGAGAGAGTAAGGTGGAGAAAGTGGGAAAGTCAAAGTCCACATTTTCTTTTATCATTTTCTTTTCTTTTCTTCTCTTTTCTTTGTGATTGGAGAGAGAGGGGGGCGGGCTGTCATGGTGGGGTCGGCTACATGGGGAGAGGGAAAGAGGGTGAGTTATGGGTGTATGGGTGAGGAAAAATGATAAATGTTATACCCCAATTCCCATTAACACTAATTTCACCGAAAAAAGCCTTTTTCTTCGATATTTTCTAAACCGTTTTGGTAAACGATTTCGTTTCAAAAACCACATGATAAAATTTTATTTAAAGTTTTATGATGCACAAAATTTGTTTCAACTCATTCCAATTTGTAATTTTCCCTAATTAAATGTATTAGTGACGGCTTAAAATAATAATAAAATAATTTTTTTTTCCAGAAAATTTGAAATTTCACCAGTGGCTCAATAAACACCAAATACTAGCAATTACATAGCTAGAATATGTATATTTAATTTTTATAATAAGATATTTGCATTTTGACTTTTTACAGAAAACCCTCTTATTTTTCCGATTTTCCGAAATTTCACCGAAACGATTTTCAAAACGCTACACACCGTTAGTAATTGCCATGACACACTCACTGTAGATTTGCCATGATCATTATACTGTAGTTCATTTCACATATGATTCGATATGATTTCCATAGAAATTGGGAGCCGCATGCTGTCTTTAAAAACTGAACTATCTTAAGAAAAGTGGTTTCTCCCTTGTACCTATATCATGATGACTTGTTGTACTTAGCACATCGTATTTGATTTACTCATTGGTGTTGGATTTTTATGTGATTTCTGGTTTTGAGGACCGTGGAATTATTTAAGAAAAGATGCACTATTTGAAAACCCGGTTCCTCGTGATATGATATTTTGGTGCGTCCACCACGCATTTTCTCGGTGCTGAGACGTGTGCTTGATACCCGATTCGAGGAGTGGATGATCCGTTTGCGGGTTCGTGGTGGACCCGGTATGGTTCCCCTCGGCAAGATGATCGATGGACTTTGCCGATTGAGCCTGGAGGTGGGCGAGTACCTACCGGTGATTGGTTGGACCTGGAGGTTATCCGGAGGATACCGACCAGAGTCGAGAGATGGATGCGGGATGATCCGTACTGCCGGGGGCCTAGGGCCGATACCGCAGACGGAGCCCGTGGGCTGATCCGGATCTACGGAGCCCGATGTATGAGGATTTGCGTGTCGATGCTGGACACGAGTATTTATGATATTTTGGGTGCCGATATTGGGCACTCGTGATTCTCAGAGTTTTACAGGATTTGAGGGCCGAGGAGAGTGCCGGCGCCTGAGTTTATTTGGGATTTGGGTGCAGCTTGGGCACCGATTATTTTTCCACGATTGATATTTCGTGTAGATGTTGTTTATCCCATGCTCAGTAGTGATTATCATGTATCTCATCCTGTAGTTATTTTACCTGACAGAGCATTTGCATGATTATTGCACTTACTGCTTGTCGCATATAGATTTACCTGCTAGCATATGATAGCGTAGCGCAGCACGTGCATGCTCGTGATTACCTTTATATGTTATCTCTATTCACGAGTTGGCAACTCACCCCCGTTGTGCCACAGTATTTGCAGGTTGCCCCTCAGAGTAGTCGCGGCAGGCTGCCTTTTTGCATCTTTTTGGCTTCAGATACCACTGCAGTTGGAGCGAGAGCTATTTTGCTATTTAGGTGGGTTGTGGTATCTGGTTACTTTTATTGTACACACTTTTATATCTAGTATTCTCCATCTACCATATATGTACTTGACTTAGAGACAGTGTGAGGACGATGATGTATATTTTTGTATTCTGGTGTCGAGCTCGTGGGAGCCGACTTTTTATTGGCAGTTATTATTCTGGGGTGTTACTTATTGCTCATTCTTCGCTACGGCGTCGTATATTACTCTTGTGGTGATGGTTTCCGCCGTTGGGCGTGATTGCTCCCGGTTGGGGATGCTTTGTTCATTATATCTCATTTTCACCTATATCCTATTTTTACCCGATTTTCGGGGTTACTTTTACAAGGAAATGCTGCCAAAATTATTATAAGGATAATTTAACTCTAAAAAGAACCTCGTTGGACTAATTAAGGTTTTCTAAATGTTTTTTTATTAAATGTTTTCAACACTCACTACTTTTAAATGGTTTTGATTTCTGGGTTCGGCTTACTTAGTCGCGTTATGCCTGTAGACGTTGCATGGTTAAGTGCCGGTCACGAGTCGAAAGATTCGGATCGTGACAAGCCCACTTGAAGCTGAGGAATGGGCACAAAATATAGAGGATGATCTGGCGGAAGCACAAGTGCCAGACATAGCTTGGGTCCGTGTGGCGAAACTGCAGCTCACGGACAATGCTCGCAACTGGTGGAAGGCGGAAGAAAGCCATCTTGTACAGCCTATTGAATGGAAGACATTTCGCGAGAAGTTCGACGCGAAGTACTTCCCTGTGACTGCCAGCTTTGCCATAGAGCAGCAGCTCATTCATCTACAACAAGGTTCGATGTGGGACAAGTCAGTAGATGAGTACGACGCTGAATTCACCATGTTAAGACGATTCGCGGCACACTTGATACCGACGGACGAGATCGGAGCCCATCGTTTTCAACAAGGTTTGGACACGGAAATTCAGGCTGCACTAGCCATAGGGAAATTTCTGACTCATGAGGATGCTTTAGAAGCTGCCTGCAGTTATGAGGCGGTAATAAAGGCGAGGGGCAGACCTCAATCTGCCGGTTTGAAACGCCCTGCCAATCAAATGGCAGGAGGAGCCCCTTCCAGGCCATCGTTTGAACCCAGGAGAACTGAAGAAATTTGCCACTACTGCCATAGAAAGGGACACTTGTGGAAGGACTGTAGACGCGCAAAAGTCCTGTGTATAATTTGTGGCGCATCCAATCACAGAATTGAGACCTGTCCATATAGATACAACTCAGCTCACACACCTACCAACTATCCGCAGGGGCCAGCTATCCAGGCTCCTGCAACTCGTCCTGCACTACCTTCTCCACCACCTGCACAGCCTACTCGCCAATTCCAACAAGCAATGAGGGACATGCCTAGAGGGCAGAAAAATAGGCCCCAAAGGCAGAATGTGCCTCCAACTAGAAGGAATGTATCACGGCGACAGACATTCACATTAGAAACCGTAGAAGCCTAGACTGTAGGTCAAGGTAACACCGGTAAGCCTTTTTCACCCTTGTATCACTTTGTTATTTTTATACACTATCTATACTCCAGTCACCAGACTTTCCTTGAAACTGTTACACTTTCCTTTTACAAATTTCGAGAATGAAATTTTTATAAGGAGGGTAGAATGTGACAACCCCAAATTTCCAATACAAGTTTTACAAAAAAAATTTAAAAAAATCCATAAAGGGGTATTTTAGTCTGAGCATAAGTTATAAGTAATTATTTTGCTTTTTAATTACAAGTTAAAAGAATGTAACAACTCCATTTTTAGTGTACAAAAATTTGCTTCAAAATTAATGTATACTTGGGGTATTTACATTTACTGTTATTACTTTAATTAATTAATTAGCTCCATAATTACAAGAATGAGCTTGTTGCTCATTGGTAATACCTTGCACTGCTGAACCAAGCCACCAGAGTTCAAATCCCATACCCCACATTATTTTTAATATTGATTTTTTTTAAAACCTTTAGAATACCAAGAGTTTACACGTGCATATCTCACAAAAACCCCACTACACCCAAAGATGTAACATTTCCAGGAGTTAGATGAACCGTCGGGGGGGATCTCGGCTGCCTGACTCGGCCGGGAATCGGCCAAATCGGCCTTGACTCGGTCTGACTCCGTCCTCAGACCGAGTCACGGCCGAGTCACGGCCAAGTCGGCCGATTCCGGCGACGACCCCAACATGAAAGTTGTGTCTTTTCATATTCCCTATGCACCTGCAAAATTTCAGCCTCAGACTATTTCCAGAGCTCTTTAAAAACCAGAATTACTCCACTTTTAATACATTTTTATTATATTTTATCATATTTTTATTTTAAACTTTTCATCTACCCTAACTCTAGACTAACCATATAAATACCAACCCTACACACTACCCTCTCACCCCAAAATCCTGAGCACACTTTCTCAAAAATTTTCCAAGAGTCGTGTACATTGAAAACAAGCTCGAGGCGTAGCTCCGACGAATTCCCTGCGGAACTTCCGGCAACCGTTGTAAGGAACTACCGGCGACGACGCAATACATCGGCGATCTCTCTAGTTCTCTCTCACTCCCTTGTTTAATCTAAAACCCGTAAGTCCCTTTCTATTTCTTTTTTCCATTCTCAAAATACAAAATTACAAAACCCGACGGAATCGGAACAAATCTGATTTTCGATTCGGTTTTCTATAAAATTCCACTTCTCACTAATACAATCATACATAAACTTCCTCATGTTGACTATTAAATACTAATTAAACGATTCGATCAAGTTTCATCACATGAAATGAGAGCTTTTTCAATTTATCGTATTTTTCACTTAAATACCACATTGTTTCAATCCTTCATTTAACCCCATCAAACTTGTTATACATTTAAAGTAGATCACGAGGTAATGACCTACCTCCTCACACACTCGTATGCAACACCCCCGAGAATCTAGAATACGAGAAAACAAACATTTTCATTTAAATACCACATACTTAATAAAACCAATTCTAAAAGATTTAGTTTTGATACACTTTTTAAAGAAGTACCACTTATTATGAAAATACGATAAGTTGTGGACATCGGTCGTTTATCTAAACCTGACTTTGTGGTGTCTAGGATAGGCAAGTGAGAAAGGTAACTTTAAAAGGCCCATCTCACGATGATTCGTGAGCGGATCCCTCCTTTCTTCACTTGTACTTACCTGGCCATAATTGGCAGTGAAGAGGCGATTTGAGGTATCTCACAACTTCTCGTCTGGACCAGTTAGGAATAGATTAGTTAATTTAGAAGAAACTAGAACATATAATACGGAAAATATACATCTTTACAAATAAATACCAATTACTTCATAAAACCGTTTTCTGAAAGATTTAGTATTTTACAATGTTTGCAAAGCACCGCTACAACCTATTTTGGAGAACCCGTTCGAGATGGTGCGGATTATCGCACATCCTCGGGCTTAGTAGTGCGAGATTCAGACCTCCGCAAGGAGCATTCGGTCTCGAAAGATTTAAAATACGACATCTTAAGAAAATAAGATTTTTTAGAATATAAAATATTTATTAAAATTATTTTTGTATAAATATATGTATATTTATCATTAACATACCTATTTTTTTATGATATAAATATTGCACCTTTTTCTAAAAATCACAAGAATCAATTTTACACTAAAATACCACGAATTCCATATAAATCAATATTACAAATAAATACCTTTATTTCTGAATTTAGGATATTTTCATTAGAAATATCACAATATAAAATCCGCATTCATTACAACCCTAAAGACGAATAATAAATGCTTGGGGTATATTTTGAAAAAGTATATAAAAGTATTTTTACATAAAACCCCCCCAAGTTCTATAAATTACCCTAAGGACCCTAGTAAACATAGGTTTGAGCGGAACAAATCTCTTGAGCCTCAGGGACTGGAGAAGTGGGTGCTTACCTATCTAAGGTAGACAAATTAATAAAAACAATCAGGACTTCAAGTTACTTTGCAGATTGTCTGACTCAGTTTGAGTCTCGGTATAATCTGACTTGAATATGATTCAAGTCAATCTACAATTTTCAACATGAATCCATGAATCCAATTATCAATCTATATAACTTGACTGAACCGAACTATGGATATACATTCCATTTACATGGTTCTCCAGTTATTCCATTTACATGATTCTACGGTTACATCCGTTTACTGATATCATGGTTTCGGTCAGTATTCCAATTATACATTCAATACAATTTACAGTACAAAACAATAAAAATAAAACACTACGGGGTTTAAGGGTTAGATTGGTACAGAAAGTGTTAAAGGTGGCACGAGACGGTAATATTAAGACACCTAACATGAATCCAATTGCCGTTGTTCCGGGTTGTATAACGGAGCCTTGTACTTCCATTTGCCCCGGTCTTTAGCATACTGAGACCCCTCTCGTATACACTGGCATTCTTCTGTACCAAGCTACAAATAACAGCATTAATACAACATTACAACAATATAATACAACAGTAAAAGCTACTCTCTCTCTCTCTTTCTTCTTTTCTACTTCTCCCTTATCTTTGGGACTTACCGAGCGATCTGTTCGCTGACGACATTCTATTTCTTTCTTCTTTGAATGTCGTCAGGTGATTTGGACCCGTCAGAGATCGAGCCAACTACAGAAGACTTGGATCAGTACAGCGAAGACCCTGAGCTCTAGACATTGTACATTTTCCATTCAGTTCTTTTCATTTCCTGTTATGTCATTGTTTAGGCATCGCTTTTATTTCAGTTGTATTTTCTTTTCATGCATTGTACAAAAGAATGTTAATAAATAAAAGTTGTTGTTTTTATTATATCTTGTCTCTTATATATTTACTTTTATATTGCTTAGATACGCTTAGCGTATTTACTACGGAATAAATACGTAGCGGACCAGTCCCGTCCCCTTCGCCGTATACCGGGAAGCGGGGCGTAACAGGTTTTGTTGGTGGCCTATGCAGGTCAGAGCTGTATGAAACCCTATCATACAGTTCTGTTCTATGTGAACAACCTAAGCAATATAACACAAGAACCAGCAACTAAAACATTCTTTACAATCCATGTTCCTTGAATCTTACAATTTCATATTCCTTGAATCTTATCATTTCATGTACTTGAATCTATCCTAACTCAAATATTTTTCAAGGTTATGGATTCCCCGAACAACACCAGCACCAACGTCAACAACACACCTCCACCTCCACTACCAATCGTTCCTGCTGTTCCTACGCCACCCACTGAGCAAACAGTGCTACTTGAGGCGATCCGCAGCCTTCTTGAGGGACAGCAACAACTCATGAACCGTCCCGAGACTGACGCACCTAGGGTAAAGCAATTCAGAGATTTACATCCCAAGTAGTTCTCCGGAAAAGGAAGCCCACTTGAAGCTGAGGAATGGGCACAAAGTATAGAGGATGATCTGGCGGCAGCACAAGTGCCAGACATAGCTTGGGTCCGTGTGGCAAAACTGCAGCTCACGGACAATGCTCGCAACTGGTGGAAGGCGGAAGAAAGCCGTCTTGTACAGCCTATTGAATGGAAGGCTTTTCGCGAGAAGTTCGACGCAAAGTACTTCCCTGTGACTGCCAGGTTTGCCATGGAGCAACAGTTCATTTATCTACAACAAGGTTCGATGTGGGACAAGTCAGTAGATAAGTACGACGCTGAATTCACCATGCTAAGCCGATTCGCGGCACACTTGATACCGACGGACGAGATCAGAGCTCGTCGCTTACAACAAGGTTTGGACACGGAAATTCAGGCTGTACTAACCATAGGGAAATTTCTGACTCATGAGGATGCTTTGGAAGCTGCCCGCAGTTATGAGACAGTAATAAAGACGAGGGGCAAACCTCAATCTGCAGGTTTGAAACGCCCTACCAATCAAATGGCAGGAGGAGCCCCTTCCAGGCCATGTTTGAACCCAGGAGAACTGAAGAAATTTGCCACTACTGCCATAGAAAGGGACACTTGTGGAAGGACTGTAGACGCGCAAAAGGCCTATGTATAATTTGTGGCGCATCCAATCACAGAATTGAGACCTGTACATATAGATACAACTCAGCTCACACACCTACCAACTACCCGCAGCGGCTAGCTATCCAGGCTCCTGCAACTCGTCCTGCACTACCTTCTCCACCACCTGCACAGCCTACTCGCCAATTCCAACAAGCAATGAGGGACATGCCCAGAGGGCAGAGAAACAGGCTCCAAAGGCAGAATGTGCCTCCAACTAGAAGGAATGTACCACGGCGACAGACATTCACATTAGAAGCCGTAGAAGCCGAGACTGTAGGTCAAGGTAACACCGGTAAGCCTTTTTCACCCTTGTATCATTTTGTTATTTTTATACAATATCTATACTCTAGTCACCAGACTTTCCTTAAAACTGTTATACTTTTCTTTTACAAATTTCGAGAACGAAATTTTTATAAGGAGGGTAGAATGTGACAACCCCAAATTTCCAATACAAGTTTTTACAAAAAAAATTTCAAAAAAATCCATAAAGGGGTTTTATAGCCTGAGCACAAGTTATAAGTAATTATTTTGCTTTTTAATTACAAGTTAAAAGAATGTAACAACTCCATTTTTAGTGTACAAAAATTTGGTTTAAAATTAATGTATACTTGGGGTATTTACATTTACTGTTATTACTTTAAATAATTAATTAGCTCCATAATTACAAGAAGGAGCTTGTAGCTCATTGGTAATACCTTGCACTGCTGAACCAAGCCACCAGAATTCAAATCTCATACCCCACATTATTTTTAATATTGATTTTTTAAAAAACCTTTAGAATACCAAGAGTTTACACGTGCATATCTCACAAAAAACCCACTACACCCAAAGATGTAACATTTCCAGGAGTTAGATGAACCGTCGGGGGGATCCCGGTCGCCTGACTCGGCCGGGAATCGGCCAAATCGGCCTTGACTCGGTCTGACTCCGTCCTCAGACCGAGTCACGGCCGAGTCACGGCCGAATTGGCCGATTCCGGCGACGACTGATTGTTAGAGTTTCTGCGTGTTCAAGTTTAGTTAATTACCGCAATCAAAACGGTTTCGCTTGTAGCTAGCCGGTTGAGTACGGATCGTCCGCAGGGAGATAGGAATCTTTTTCTATGTGCTTTAACGAGTTAAGTCCGAAAGTCCAGATTTGTTTGTGATTAACTAAGTGTTGAAATGATATGTAAAGAGAGCTTTTTAGGGTTAGGATTAGGTTAGTTTGAGTTAGAAGTCGCTCACTTCTTTCGTTGCCACTCTTAATATCGGTGTTACGGTAATCGGCAACAACGGGGATTAGCACGACTAGGAAGGAACTTGCGAGTATAAGCTAGGCTTTCCAACGCATAAGTTCTTCCTTTTGGTGCTTGTCCGTCCGTTCTTGGCTCTTAGCCTTAACCTCCGGTTAATTCAACCACAACCGGTCTCACTACAGAATCACCGCTATCATGTAAGATAGGGTGCCGTAGGGAGTGGATTGTGGTTCAATTAACGGGAGTTCGATTTAAGATGTTGGGCAAGGAAAGAGTGAGAGATTTCCTTCTCTCAAACTTCCCTTATCCTACCCTAACAAGTATGGAAACTACTCACCCATTACAAGAAGAACGAAAAATAAAACAAAGGAGGAAGATAGAAAGAAAGAGATTAGAAGATAACAACTAGCTATTTGCGACCTCACCTTGGCAAGGATCAAACGTAAGCATTATGGTTGTTTAAGGATAAACGAAAATAGAATAAGAAAGAAACAACAATAAATAACAACAACTAAATTATCAATTGAAGATTACAAGCAATTAACATAACAAGAGCAAGACAAGTATAATAACAAAAAGAACTTCTTTATTCATCATTATTCACTCACAAAAACTCACTACAAGTTTTTAATGGAGAAGAGATGAGAAGAGGAAGAAGAACAACAAGTATTCTAAAACCTAAAATACAAGATTAAGCACCCTTGGCTTTGGCAAGTTCTGGACTATTTATAGGCAGGGAACTGGAAATCTAGGGTAACAATCTGCCCCCTTACAAAATTACCCAACTGCCCCTGAAATTTCATCATGTGATACGCCAGTACGGCCGCGAATCCGCGTCCTAGACCCCCTATTGGCCGCGGATCCGCGGCCATATGGTGGAATTGGGGCATGAGTTTTTTGGTACTTCCCTGGTTTGCTGTGCCCATGAGTCTGGTATATGTTTTTTCTCAGAATTTCTTCACGATTTTTCTAGAATTTCTGTTGATCAAAAGGTGATTGGATATGGATCTTTTTGTCATGATTTTCTTGAGCTCTGCGTAGATTTCTTGGACTTGGTGTTGCCATTGTGCTTTGTGCATGAAGATGACAATCGATTTGACATTTTGTCTCTCAAACTGGTGTGTGGCAACATACGGATAGAGAGCGGAGACCCGTGTTTTATCTGTGGTTGGCAGGAATCCGGATTTTGTCGTGCTTTTCCATGAATTTTATCGTTTAGAGCCGAGAACCTGTATTCTGCAATTGACTAGCAAATACGGCTCAAGAGTACCTACCGATAAGCAATATGATAAAACTTGGGCGGTATAAAAATGCAAAAATTTGATATGAACAACGACCCCAACATGAAAATTGTGTCTTTTCATATTCCCTATGCACGTGCAAAATTTTAGCCTCAGACCATTTCCAGAGCTCTTTAAAAACCCAAATTACTCAACTTTTAATAAATTTTTATTAAATTTTAACACATTTTTATTTTAAACTTTTCATCTACCTTAACCCTAGCCTAACCCTATAAATATCAACCCTACACACTACACTCTCACCCCAAAATTCTGAGCCCACTCTCTCAAAAATTTTCCAAAAGTCGTGTACTTTGAAAACAAGCTCAAGAGGAAGCTCCAACAAATTCCCGGCGGAACTTCCGGCGACCGTTTTAAGGAACTACCGGAGATGACGCAATACATCGGCGATCTCTCTAGTTCTCTCTCACTCCCTTCTTTAATCTAAAACCCGTAAGTCCCTTTCTATCTCTCTTTTCCATTCTCAAAATACGAAATTACAAAACCCGACGGAATCGGAACAAATCTGATTTCCGATTTGGTTTTCTATAAAATTCCGCTTCTCACTAATACAATCATACCTAAACTTCCTCATGTTGACTATTAAACACTAATCAAACAATTTGATCAAGTTTCATAATATGAAATGATAGCTTTTTCAATTTATCGTATTTTTCACTTAAATACCACATTGTTTCAATACTTCATTTAACCCTATCAAACTTGCTATACATTTAAAGTAGATCATGAGGTAACGGCCTACCTCCTCACACACTCGTATGCAACACCCCCGAGAACCTAGAATACGAGAAAACAAACATTTTCATTTAAATACCACATACTTAATAAAACCAATTCTAAAAGATTTGGTTTTGATACAATTTTTAAAGAAGTACCACTTATTATGAAAATACGTTAAGTTATGGACATCGGTCGTTTATCTAAACCTGACTTTGTGGTGTCTAGGCTAAGCAAGTGAAAAAGGTAACTTTAAAAGGCCTAGCTCACGATGATTCGTGAACGGATCCCTCCTTTCTTTACTTGTACTTACCTGGCCACAATTGGCAGTGAAGAGGCAATTTGAGGCATCTCACAACTTGTCGTCTGGACCAGTTAGGAATAGACTCGTTAATTTAGGAGAAATTAGAACATACAATATGGAAAATATACATCTTTATAAATAAATACCAATTACTTCATAAAACCGTTTTCTAAAATATTTAGTATTTTACAATCTTTGCAAAGCGCCGCTACAACCCACTTTAGGGAACCCGTTCGGGATGGTGCGGATTATCGCACATCCTCGAGCTTAGTAGTGCGAGATTCAGACCTCCACAAGCAGCATTCGGTCTCGAAAGATTTAAAATACGACATCTTAAGAAAACGAGATTTTTTAGAATATAAAATATTTATTAAAATTATTTTTGTATAAATATATGTATATTTATCATTAAAATACCTATTTTGTTATGATATAAATATTCCACCTTTTTCTAAAAATCACAAGAATCAATTTTACACTAAATTACCATGAATTCCATATAAATCAATATTACAAATAAATACCTTTATTTCTGAATTTAGGATATTTTCATTAGAAATATCACAATATAAAATCCACATTCATTACAACCCTAAAGACGAATAATAAATGCTTGGGGTATATTTTGAAAAAGTATATAAAAGTATTTTTACATAAAACCCTCTCAAGTTCTATAAATTACCCTAAGGACCCTAGTAAATATAGGTTTAAGCGGAACGAATCTCTTGAGTCTCAGGGAGCCGGAGAAGTGGGTGCTTGCCTATCTAAGTTAGACAAATTAATAAAAACAATCAGGACTTCAAGTTACTTTGCTGATTGTCTGACTCAGTTTGAGTCTCAGTATAATCTGACTTGAATATGATTCAAGTCAATCTATAATCTACAATTTTCAACATGAATCCAATTATCAATCTATACAACTTGACTGAACCGAACCACGGATATACATTCCATTTACATGGTTCTCCAGTTATTCCATTTACATGATTCTACAGTTACATCCGTTTACTGATATCATGGTTTCGGTTAGTCTTTCAATTATACATTCAATACAATTACAGTACAAAACAATATAAATAAAACACTACGGGGTTTAAGGGGTAGATTGGTACGGAAGGTGTTAAAGGTGGCACGAGACGGTAAGATTAAGACACCTAACATGAATCCAATTGCCGTTGCTCCGGGTTGTATAACGGAGCCTTGTACTTCCATTTGCCCTGGTCTCTAGCATACTGAGATCCCTCTCGTATACACTGGCATTCTTCTGTACCAAGCTACAAACAACAACGTTAATACAACATTACAACAATATAATACAACAGTAAAAACTACTCTCTCTCTCTCTTTCTTCTTTTCTACTTCTCCCTTATCTTTGGGACTTACCGAGCGATCTGTTCGCTGACGACATTTTATTTCTTTCTTCTTTGAATGTCGTCAGGTGATTTGGACCCGTCAGAGATCGAGCCAACTACAGAAAACTTGGATCAGTACAGCGAAGACCCTGAGCTCTAGACATTGTACATTTTCCATTCAGTACTTTTCATTTCATGTTATGCCATTGTTTAGGCATCGCTTTTATTTCAGTTGTATTTCCTTTTCATGCATTGTACAAAAGAATGTTAATAAGTAAAAGTTATTGTTTTTATTATATCTTATCTCTTGTGTATTTACTTTTATATTGTTTAGATACGCTTAGCGTATTTACTTCAGAGTAAATACGTAGCGGACCAGTCCCATCCCTTTCGCCGTATACCGGGAAGCGGGGCGTGACAGACTCTACTCCTACAGTTTAGCATCTAAGTTAGAAATTTTATCATCCTAAGTAAGAAATATCCAACCCTTATTTTTCACACCTCCTATTTATTCAACCCAAGATCCTATACGTTTTGACAGTTTAGAAAGATCTCGGTTTCTCCTGAGTTTTCCTTTTAAAGTGCAGTCTCCAATCCGGGATTTTTATCATCTCTACGGAAAACATAAGTCTTATTTTTTATCCATATCTTTTCTCCAAATATCGATCGTATACCCCTACGTGTATGTAAAATTTCACTCCTACACTCAAGAATTCAATTTAAGCTATAGTACCCTTACCCTAATAGCTAATACTACTTCTTTTCATTAATGAGAGCGGTTTTGCTCACATACCTTTCATGCAACTATTAATGCTTCTTGAGGCACTAACGGCCGATTACTGAATGTGTGGGCTTAAAGCGTAAATAGCAGTTTCCAAGGCTTGACTTTATTATTATTTTTTTTTCTTTTTCTTTATTTTTCTTTTTCAAGACCCGATATATTTTTCAATGATGCTCTTTTGGTGGTTAGCTTTAAATACCGTTTTTTCTTTCATACTAGGTTTTCAGGCAAGAGTATTTCTAGGTATTCTCTACTATCCCAAATTTCAAGGTGTGTGTATGTGTGATTTGTAGGATATATACTTTCTAAATTTGGACTCAAGAATAGAAACTATCTTTCAAACTTATCCTTCAATAAAACTTTCAATACTTTCCCTTCATCTCGACTTAACTCAAGAACTGAATTCAAGATTATCTAATTCTAAAAATAAACTGCAAGAACGTATAATTACCAATATTAAACAGAAAGAGGGTTATTTTTAAGGTTTTCAATTCATAAGCCTAGGATTTAGTTATTTCTAATGTATCAACTAAATTTTCGAAATAAAAATCTAAGTTACCTACTAGCTAACTTGACAACAAAGTTTTTATATTTTAGGAAAAAAATTCGATTTTTGTGGGTTTTTAAATAAGTATGCAAATGAAAAATATACACATGAATGCGAAGGTAGAAAAATTACCGAGCACATCCCAAACTTAAACTTGACAGTGCCCTCACTGTCATGCTACACCAGAAAAGTCAAAATTGTCGGTGCTCCCATGTTTTTTATTATATACACAAAAGAAAAAGCAAACCAAAAATATATATACACAAAAAGGCCTCCCCAAACTTCAGTAAAACAGTGTTTCCACTGTTTAGGCGTTAAAGTTCAAAGTTAGGGGGAAAAGAACTGTATTAATCTATATAAGACCTTACACAGGCCAAAAGTTAGCACCAACCATTCAAAAAATTTATCGGGATAAAGTCCGGGCTGATGAAAGAATGCGTAGAGGAACGAGATGAAGAATACACGAGACCGTGTAGGGATGGTTGCGGCGTACGGTCTTGGTAGAGAAAACAGATGGCGGAGGGGAAAAAGAAATGGAATACGAACTTGAGGATGGAAATGAAGTGAATAAATTAGTATAATGTGTAATGACCGATATGTAAAAAGCGATTGTACTAATCTATCAACCCATTGAGAAATGGGGTCAAAACTCTCAAGATTCGTGAGAAAACATGGGTAGACCAAACTTGGTGAACCAGACATAAGAAATGAAGGTGATACAGTGGCTTGCAAAGTGGGAATGATGGAAAGGATGGAGGGGATTGATCGAGAAATGGTATCGGTTAAAGGTTCAAGAGGGTGTACACAGTCAATGAATGGGACAGGATGAATTGGAAAATCCGACCCATCAAGTAAAACCGGTTCATCCTCAATTCTATCCTCAAGACCCTCCTTAAAAATCAACTCATCTATACATTTATCATCAACAATATCCAGACGCATATGGGGTTCGGGAAAAACAGTTAATGACTCAGGATGATTTCCACACGGAAGTGAAAGGACATGATGAATTGGTGAGAAAAACTCATCCAAAACTGTGGGTTCATCATCTAAAATATTCCCAGCATCAATATCCTCAATCAAGTGAAAGTCAAATTTCTCTAACACCTCATCAAAAGCATGGATTTCAATAGAGTGGAGGTGTAGAGATCAAAAGGATTGGGATTAGTTTCACTTAAAATGGACCCTTCATGATCGGGTAAATCAAACACTACAAAGTCACACAACTCATCAAACGTTCTATCTTCAATTGGTGATTCATGTGGGACACACGATAGACTTTTGAAACCGGAGTTGTGGAATTCAATTTGCAACGGGTAGGTTTGATTTGGAAGGGTGTACTGCTCACTCTCACCGCGCAAATTTGCAAACTGTCCAATCGCCTCATCATATATTGGAAAATTCGGAGCTAATTGGAAACTAGCTACCGGTTCATTAGGTTGTATGAGGGTGGCCATGAATGCATTTAATTCCTCCATCTGTTGGCATGAAGCTACCCGAAATTGTTCTAATGACTACTCAAGACTAGACATGGGTTGTGAAGGAGTTTCAGTAAAAGATTCAAACTCGTTTTGATACGTGAAACTCCTACATTGATGTTCAGAAGCGATATCTAGAGAAGGTATAAAAGTCGGGTAGGATTGATAGAAATCGAATGGTAGGACAAGATTAGGATCAACATTCTAATAAAAAGGTGATTGGAATCGTTGATCAAAAGAATTTGAAGTGGTGAAAGGAGTGAAAGATCGGTTACGAGATTGTTTGATTCTGTCGGCAATGGACATAGGTCTTAGGGTCGGAACATGACTCTCAGAAGGTATATCAATGTAAGAGGGTGGGGAAGGTTGAAACGGTTGATACGAAGTGGAGTGCGATGTCCAATTGTTTTTCCTAGACGCATCTATCTGATCTCTCAAAGAAAGTTTGGGCATGAATGGATCGTTCGAAGTTCGGCCAAAGCAAGAACCGTATGAAGAAATGTCAAGTTGTGGGTACCAAAGTTCAGCAAGAGTTGGTCATTTTGGGGTACCCATGTTATGAAAAGAGTGGAGGGTGGAAAGCGGGTGAATTTTTATAATTTTTTTTGTTTTTGGAGTTTTTGAAATTGTTTGTTTGGTTTTTGAAAGAATACGGAATTATGGGACTAAATTTTATACAAGCATAATTACAATCACAATATGCACAAACAACACCTAGAGCTAGGGTCTTCAAAGTCTAACTAGACTGCTCCTAGACTTCCAAACGACAAGTTGCAGGATAACTCTCGAATCGCCTCTTCACTGCCAATTGTGCCCAGGTAAGCATAAGTGAGGTAAGGAGGGTTCCGCTCACGAATCACCGTGAGACGGGCCTTTTAAAATTACCTCCTCACTTGTCTGGAGTAGGCACTACAAAGTCAAGTTTAGATAAACGACCGATTCCCCGCAACCTTCACTTGTCCTAAATGAGCGCGACAAGTCTTTATAGGTTTGGTCTAGATATTTTTTATTAGCTCAAGATAATGCGTATGTTTTTTGTGATTTGTGGGGTCTTAGGAAGGGTGATGAAATCCCTACCCAATCTTAATTGGTGTTCAAGCCTCTTAATATCCGTATTATTATATGCAAAGCGTATAAACAAACAAAATCTAAAACAACAAAAAAAATTATTGGTGGTGGCGCAATCTGTACAAAGAAACCTGCAGAAAAATACAGTTAAGTGGAGTTTACAGAGAGTTTTGGGGAATAGGGAGGGGTGACAAATTTTTTGGACAGAGAAGCCAACTTATGACCGCGGAACCGCCGCAGTATCCAAGCTTTGACCGCGGTTCCGCGGTCAAAGTATTGAGTTGGGGCTTCAAAATGGGTCCCTGCATTCCCCTTGTGATGTTAGTCTGTATTAAACCCTCTGTTTAAGTATTTGATTACTGTACTTACTCCAGATAGCCTGCACACTTGCACACAAAATATATCAAAAATAACAAAATGGTTTTTTTATTATTATTATATTTACTATTTTATATATATACAAAAAATATATTAACCTGAATATTAAAAAAGAATACGTTACCGTCTCTCCGGTAACGGCGCTATTTGATTGTCGTAGAATTATGCGTTCTACCTTGTCCTATTTATTCTACTTACCGCAATCAAGACGGTGTCGCTTTGCAGCTAGCCGGTTGAGCACGGGTCGTCCGCAGGAAGATGGTAGTATGTTCGTTCTTGTCTTAGACGAGTCAATAAAGAATGTGTATGTATTGGTCCAAATCTATCTTAAGTGTTTGTATTTATGTTCAAGTAAGCTAGTTAGGATTAAGATTGGTTAGTAGAGTTAGGATTAGTCTTGTAATTTTCTTTTGCCATTCTTAAAATAATGTTGGGATAATCGAAAGTAGCGGAGATTAGGAGGACATAGGAATGTGATTTGCGAGTTTAAACAAGCTTTCCAATGCTAAATCCATTCCTAGTGCTCCTTGTCCTTCCGCTATGTGCGCTTATTTCCAACCCTCGGGCAAATATACGCAACCATGTATCCAATTGGGTCACAACTATATGTCACGTTGTAGTACGCCCAAAGGACTTCTCGACTTAGGTCGCGGCTATATATCACGTATAGCGCGCCTATGAGAGGGGGTTGTGTTTGTTTGGTATAGGTTAATTTTAAAGTGTTTGGCGAAGAGAAACACAAAGGAGTTTTCCGTCCCTCATACTAACCTTCCTTAGCCCTAACAAGTGTGGAAATTATTCACATTTAAATGAAAATAAAAACAAAACAAGAAAAAAGAAAAGAAAGAAAGGGGGAAAAAATACGGTTTTACAAAATGGTAGCAAGTTAACTACTTGGGCTCTCACCTTAGCAAGGGACTCCATCGAGTATCATGGCTTGAAAATACGGATAAAAAGAGAAGGAAAAGAACAAGAAATAACAACTACTTAACAACAATTAATAAAATTACACTAAGAAATTAAAATACAATGCATGGAAATAAAAATAAAAGATAAGAAAAATAACCCCCATCTTCATTAACATCCACTCAAGTGCTCTCACTACACTTTAATGGAGGAAAGATGATGAAAAAGAAGAACTACAATCTAAACTACACTAAAATCTACACTAAAACGAAGCCTTCTCAGTTGGGCACAAAACTGGAGTATTTATAGGTAGAAAGCTAAAACCCTAGGGCAATTATCTGATCCCAAATACAATTACAAAAATATCCACAAAACCCGATCTGACCTTGAGTCAACTCGGTCGTGGAACCGCCGCATAAGTGGGCTATTGGCCGCGATTCCAAGACCATTTGGGGGAATTGATTTGTCATATTTTTCATGGTTCCTTGTGTTGCTATTTCCTGGTGTTTGACACAAATTGCAAATAGCTTCCAAAATTTCTTCAGATTTGCAACAGTCCAAAATGGCTTCACTTTTAATTCATTTGACCTTTATCTCTCTCGAGCTTCGCGCACCCATTGAATCTTGTGGTGCCCCTCCCGTGCTTTGTGCTTGTCCGAGACACGAATGACCACTATTATTTGTCTTGTCTCTTGAACTGGTAAGCGACACTGGACGGATACGGATGACCGGAACCTGGCTTTTATCTGTTTGTGGTAAATGTTCTGGATTTTGGCGTAACTGTGGAGATTTTGTATGATTTGCGTCATTTTGGACTAGAAACCTATAACCGGTAAATAAGTAGTAAACACGGATCAAAAGCACCTACCTATAAACAAACGAGCAGAAGAATGGGCGGTATTAAATGCAATATTCTGGTATGAACACCGGTCATTCATTCACGGCGATTTTATACACCATATCACCACAGCAACAAAATAATCATCATAGATCATCAACGTAAGTAAATATGCGTATTCCCAACATCGTCGACATATAGCAATGAAATTAGAGATGCACATATTACACTTATGGTCGTAAAAAAGAGATGTAAAACTACAACATTTAGAATCCACACAACACTTAGACATCACAAACTCGGTCTATCTCATATCCCGGATTTCATGCCTAACCATGTAGATCTTACATTTGGGTCTCAAAAATGAAAACACATTTTCATAAAAAATCGGGTAATTCAACAAGATTACCGATTCCGACCGGGACCGAAATGTTAGATTTACAAACAACCAATTAATTTTCTCAAAACTAATTAGTATAAATTCCAAATATTGTATCACATTCAAAAAAACTAAACGATGTTAAATATTTTGATCGATCTATCAAAACCTACATTTCTCAGACACCTCGACACTTGAGACAGATTCAAAAATACCCAAACAATGCCATTAGCACATACGGACCGGCACAAGAAAGCACATCCCTAGCCTCACCAACGGTTCCGCGAAACCGCCGCCAAAAGCATGTTTTGGCCGCGGTTCCGCGGTCGTTAAGTCGAGTAGGGGATCGTTTTTCTTGGGGGTCCACACAATACCCTGCACTATTTTCTGTATATTTTTAAACCCAAAAATTCCAAATTTTGAAAAATTTCTAGAGAGCATCTAATGCTTGGGTATCGATGTTCGTTTGAACACTTTAACGTCGTCTAGATCACACCTAATACTCTAGCTTGACTATGATACCACTGTTGGGGTTTGCTTAGTACCCTCACTAGGTTTTAACAAGTATCAAGTATGCAACTTTAAAAATCTAGGGTGCTAACCAACCCGAACTTAGGATCGAACTAGAAAATTAGGCGTAAAGCTAACAAGTATCACATACAAGTAAGTGTCTTACACCAAGACAAAAAGAACTACAATCTTTGTAGACATCTCTTTCTCTTCAAAAGCTCCGTGTAGACGTCCTTGACTCCTTGGTTCTATTTGAAGCTTGAACCGGTCCGCTTGAAGTTTTCGAAGTCCACGATGATCCACCACGGGGTTCCTTGACTCAAGCTCTTTGCTTCACTTAACCTAAGTAGAAGTGAGGCAACCAACCTACACTAGTGGGCTAGACTAATATAGATTGATGAAGTGAGTATTTTTCTCACTGATAAAACCTTTCTTTTCTTTCACTTTTACTCACTAGAAAAAGGTAAAGAGCTTGGAGGAAGAAGGAGATGGAAATGGCTAAGCTTGAGCTCAAGAAATATAAAAACAAAAATAATGAATAATAATAATGAGAGATAGAGAGAGTCACACTCACTATTAACTCAAGTCATGGAAAATATCTAGATATTTTAGTAATTGAGTTAGTGGAGAATTAGAAATCAAACCATGGTTACTAAGATATTTAAAAGAAGTATGTAGAAGAAAATATCAACTATAGATTAATATCTAATTTCCATTAACTCAATAAATAAAATTATCACAAATGTTTCCATGTGAGTCTAGCATAGCCATCTCCAATGCATCATCAACCATGACACTTACATACATGTATGTGTGCATACATATCCATATAAGCATACATACATACATGCATACTAATAAAGAAAGGAATTAATAAATGAGTTAATGGTCAATTGATATTAAATCAACACTTGATTTAATAATTCGGTCATATCACATACGACCCGACCAATAGTAAAGGCCATATTAAAATACGGTATCAAATACACGTATTTAATCAAGCTCCTGCATATATCCCTATTTGCGCCCCACTCCGTTTCGCTTGAGCTCGGAAACCCTTTTATGGGACTCTAAGACTCGTCAATACGCTAGCAGTAGGCAGTGATCATATCACATACCCACAAACCGTCAGCGGTACTAGCTGCATGTAACGGCTCCCAGGTATTAAGCGAACAGAACAACAACAAGCGGACCTATCAAAACTCCCGTAAAGCCAACTAGCAACACTTACCGTACAGTCCGGTCTCTTCGTCAGATATGCTGCATATTGAATTTAGGGATGGTATCGTCGACCACAATAACTCAATAAATCATGCCGATTTATGGCCTATAACAGATCGAGAAACTATTGATAACACTTATCAGTAAATCTCATCATCCATGGCCAGGAACTTTCAATTATAGCCAATCGAGTATAGCGCAACATCAACCCCTAATACCAGAAGAGACGAAACCCCTCCTATCGTTTATTGCCACCATGTGTCTCGGGGCTATACCCAAAAGCCACCTGTTTGCACGACTCAGTCAAGCCGTGGTAGGGTGGAAATCAAAGTACAATAGGAGAACACACAAGACTCTATGATGATCTCGGGTCTACAGACTAACCTGTATAAATGTCACCTGAGAACTGCTATCCGACGATAGATATAATACCATATAGGAGTTCTCGGCGAGTCCGTTCAGTATACCCAGTCTCCACTGAACACCCGTATACAATCTTTGATGTCAAACATCAATGGATATGGGATCATCCATCGCCCATCAAATGGGTCAAGAAACGTATGCGCTAGTCTACTCTGGAATATCGATGCCTCGTCTCGATATACCCACGACTAGGAATATTTAAGGATATGTTTATAAACTACACATGTCCCACTAGTATAATCTGCATCATAATCACAGTAGTCAAGTAAATATCCTAAGGGCTTTATCAACATGTATCAAATGAACAATATACACAATCAAGTGAATATGTTAAGATAAAGAGTAACCAGATAGCATACTATCATATCGAACAAGAAAGTCTTCTGAATACACACACACACACACACACACACACACTTGTCTATACATACACTATAAATAATGGCCTCTAGGGCATACATATATCCAACACACACTGTATATGATCCCTCAAAATTTGGGTAATTACTAACAAAACTTGGATATTACTAAAAACATCCAATACTTGATAATTACTATTTACTCTCCCGAAACCTTTAAGTTGTCACTTTTTACTCCCCTTCCAAGATTTCCATCCAAAGTAAACGACGTCGTTAGGAATTTTTTAATATCTTCTCAATTACCTTGGATTTCATTCGAAAATCGATCTTTTTTCTATTTCAAAGTTATCTCCCCAATTACCCTCGACTTCTCTCCCTTCAATTTGGTTTTTCACTCATCCTTAGCTTGTGAATCTGACCATATTCGCTGTCCATTAGTGCAAGGGAAGCGAAGGCCGAGAAAGAAGATCGTGTTATCATAGCAACTTGAGTTTTGATAAAGTAAAATCCTACCCCCTATTTTTGATTTGGGATCGAACTTGGGATTTTAGATGTAGGAGAAGGGTTTGAGGCTTAAAACCCCAGCCCCGACATCCCTCCATTAGATGCCTAACGGAATGAAAAAAATAATCTTTTTTGCAAGTCAGGGGGCGTTATAGAAATCATTTAGAGTTTTGGGAAAGTAAATAGAAATTATCAAAGTATTGGTGGGTTTTTTTTATTGATTAGCCCCGTTTTGAGAAACCCTTTAGGAAAAACCCTCTATTTTTTGCATCTTGTAGCTTAGGAATTTCACATCCTAACCTCCTAACCCCAACCCTAGGACAGTAAGTGGCCACAAATTAACTATTTCGAGGGAAATTCGTAGGTCCCCTGGATGCATGCGTGTTGTGTGCCTGTGTGTGATGCGTGCGTGGATGTGTTGTGTACATAGGTTACGGCTTACCGGCCAGTGTTAAAAAAATAATGTCAGATAGATCTAATTCAGTAAAAACAGAATCAATGCTTTCAATTTGGCAAAGAGCAAATATCCAAGCAAGATGATTCAATATGACTTAAAAAGTTTTTATGGTTTTATTTAGCTAAGTTTTTATGGTTTTATTTTGCTTTTCTTTCTCAAAATAATGAGAATATTTGTCACCACGTGCGACCTTCTCCTTCCTCCTTCTGGCATTAATAGTGAAAATAATAAAGATAACTTAGTTGGTATGACCCACTGCGAGGAGACAGAAGGGATTCGCCCAATAAGTAAAGCGAACATAATTTAAAATGACCACAATTTAAAGTTTTCTGGACCAGCTTTCTGGACAAATTCATGAGCCCCCCTAGATATGTATGCATGATGTGTTGTGTTGTATGCATAGGTTTAGGCTTATGGGCAGTTCAACAGAATTCAACACCATCTCAACCTGCAAACTGTAATAGATACACTGAACTCTTAATGTAAGGATTCGGAATCCAACAAAATATGAAAATTCACAAATTGAAAAACAAATTGGTCCAACACCGGGTCAAAATTGAAAATTTAATAAAACGAAAGCCATGAAACAAATTTCATAGCCAACTAAAACAGCAGAGCTAATAGCACTTGAATCACTTGATCTCATGCCTACAACCTAGCTTTCATCTTCACAAAAAGATCTGAAACAAATCTGAGAACATTTACCAAATAGTAAGTCTCATTTAAGGAATAACTTTGTTTGGTTACAGAAAGCACATAGCTAATTTCAAGTGAGAATTCTCATCACAAGAAAGAGCCCCAAAATTCTACAGCGATTAATCTACCTCAGCTTCTGTTTTAGATCTGGGGATTTGTGGAAGAAGAATTGGCTTTCGCCGATAGAAGAGAGGGGGGAATTCTCTTCAGGGAATTGAAGAGTGATCCCTGCTAGTGATATTGGTGGTGGTACTGAAGACGAGCACATCAATGTGGTGTTAAAACCTGTAGAAGAGATTTGCTCATGTGCGATCTTGCATGCCTTCCCCAATAAGGAGTCGATGTATTTGTGGTACGCGTCCATTCGAATCTGGACATGTTTCTGGACCTGATGTATGAAAAATAACTGAGAACAATGTATGCTGATAATTTACTGCTAACCACCACCAATTTTAACCACTAAGTTTGTATGGTACCGTATTTTATCAATAACCTCATTCGACAAAGTATTCCATCTCATCTACATTGTCGAATCTGGAATGGATGGTAATATTCAAGATTTTGCATATTGATGTTCATTCTATAAATAGATCTTTCATGAAATGTAATATATATCTACTCCAGGCAGGAATCCCTTGTTCCAGCACAGTCATAAGAGGTGGCAACTCGACATGAAATTTTGCAAGATATTCTTCAAAATGATATTATATATAATATCCGTCAAAATGATTTTATATAGGGCAAGAATTTTTACTCAACCAGAAAATCATATTAATGTGGCTTTTCACTATTTTTTATATATTGTGTCAATTGTTTGTTAAACATTGAATTTAAAGTGGGTTTCACTATTTTTGATACGCGAGCCCCTCTCGAAAGTCAGAATCAATATTGCTCAACGGCATAATCATAAACTTGAAGCTGAAGCTGTTCAAAGCTTGAAACAGAAGCTGCCCAAAACCCCTACCTTTGAAATCGAAATCAACACCGGACAACCCTAGATCTTCAATCACTTGCTTTCTCATATCTGGCTAAGAATTTGGATTGGCATTTTGGGGATTTCGATTCCAACTTGGAGGCATCGATTCAGAGTAAAACACTTCGACTTTAACGAAGAGATTTTGAGGCATCGACTTCAAGTAGGTAAGGTGTTCAACTTGGAGGTTCTGACTTTGAGCTTGGAGGAAATTCGATTTGGTTTTGAAGCAAGTGATTGACCATCTAATTTCAAATATAGGGATTATGGGAAGCTTCTGTTTCGAGCTTTTTGTACAGCTTCAACCTCAAGTTTACAATTATGCCTTCGTGCAATATCAATTCCGAGGGGCTCGGGTACTCAAAAATAGTGAAAAACCATTGTAACCACATTAGACTCGATGTTTAACAAACAATTGACATGATATATCAAATTAAACCAAAATAAGATTGTTGATTTCTGAGCGGCCGCTTAAGCGGTCAAGCACCCACGCCGCTCTACTTTTTTCCCTGCTTTTAAAACATTGCGTTAAACTTAAATTGCCAGTGCAGTGATAATACTAATCTTATTGTAGAATCACAATAAGAAAAATCCTCCTACAAAATATAACAGTAGAGGAATTAGGATGGAAGAGAGATCAAAATTCTCAATACTCACATAGAAGTTCAAGTTGTAATAACTAATAAGTTTCAAAAAACATGATAACAAGCTGAAATTATCACAAAATGCAGATGACAATCCAATGAAAGGAAGATAAACAGCAGACTTACCTCAACTTGTTCATGAAGTCTTCGCTGAACTTCCATCTGTGCTCTGAGTGCCTCTTTGACTTCCAGGCCCCTACAAGGGGCACTCAGACATTATGTAAATTTTGAACCTTTTTTGGGTATGTATAAACTTAATGTAAACAAGAATACTTCAAAGTGCGATCTTACTCGTTCACATCAGGAGCAGGCACTCTCGGAGACAGAGAACTATCGCTCGGGGTTTCCAAAAGGTAAGGAGCTGAGATATTGACATCCAAAGCGTGAAACAGAATGCATGATAGTTTTAATCAACTTGACGGTTTAATCAAGGCTAGGTCACATGAAACCTCCCGTCATTTAGACTGTATAGTTGGATACTATCCTCTATTTTCATTTATTATTTTAAAAAACTGCACTTTTCGCTCTAATATAACATCTGTAAACTTTTTTATTTTATTCCCAAAAAATCCCTGATTTTCTATCATTTGTTCCTGCCACTGTTTTGTTTATGTACTTGAAATACTAATCAAATCATTTTTGGAAATAAAAAACCTTACAAAATGAGAAAAAGATTAGAGCATCATTCAAATAGGGAGGTAGAGATGGGCATCCCATTAAATGGAAAAAATGACGGAGATTTCTTGCAATGCGGCATTTATCAATAATGTAGGAGGAAGTAAAGAAAGCATCTCAATGTCAAATTGCTAGGGGGTCCAGAAATCATACTTGTATACATTTGCAAATTCTGTAATATGATTGGTGGGCAAAAGAAAGAAAGAATCGATATTTCATTTCACTTATTATATATGAAAAGAACCAAAAATAGGCAGTGAAATCAATTAAGAGCATCCTTCTAAGAGTTGAAACTAGTCGGAAATTATAATTTGTTTTCGATAAAAGAGAAATTAATGTTACTCTCCCCCCCTCCCTCTAAAAAATTTTTAAAAAAAAAACAAAAACACACGTGCACACACAGGGGGGGCACACATGAACATGCAGGTGCTCGCACCATAAACCATCACTACAATGAAGGTGATGATGCTCGAGATCGGCGATCTCCCAGATCGTGACACGTGGCAGATGACGTGTCCCAGAGCTCAGAAGGAAGGGCCTACAGAGACCGACTAGGCCATCCCCGTGCCCGACCAGCAAGCACAAGCTGGCTCTCCTCAGAGCCCCCATGCACAAATTGGCTTCCTCGGCCTCCCAGCTCGCCTCCGAGCTATCACAGGACCAAGATGCCTAGGCTCTCCCGCTCGCCCCCGAGCTCTCCCGTCGAGGCCATTTTCCTCGGTCTCATCGACCGACCAGCGGTACCACTCGCAGGCGTAACCGCCGCTCCGCGAATCTCGCCATGAGCGAGATATCCGCCGGCCACATCCCACGTTCCATGCCATTACAATCCCCATTAACGAGCATGTCTCGCCATTAATGGGAAGATCCGCTTATCATGCGAGTGTGACGTCGGGAGCGTAACGGCCGGCGTGATTCTCGCGCCTGCCCCTGCATGCTGCTGCCGCTATATAAACCTCTCTCCCACAGGGATCAAGTAAGCCATTTTTACTCCACTAAACCGTTACTCTGCTTGGATCTTGTTACTGACTTGATCGTTGGAGGGTCCTCGGTGGTACCAAACCACCCCAGGACTTCCTTGCAGGTACTCGGTGCAAATCTCCTCCAACCCATTGAGATCCACACGTCGCAGAAGATCATGCTCCAGACCAAATCCCAGCCGTTAATCACAGCCATCGGCAGATCAACGGGAGACAACATCTGAAGGAGACCGGGAAAGTCCGCCTCCATCAGAAGGTAAATGGACTAGAAAGCCATGTAATAAAGCGATATGCATTGCAGAAGAATGTGGTTGATAATCATACCATCATTGGAATGCTCTGACATTTCTTTGCCAGCTTGTTTACCTAATCTGTATTTCTGGAGAAATTAAAAAGAATAACCAGTAAGCGCTACAGTATAACATTGAAGGTTCATTTACATCTGCAAGAAACTAATGAAGATAATTGAAATGGCAAATACATATGGGGAGTATTCAAGGAATTCAGGAGTCAAAGTTAGAGCACAATTACCTGGAGGTGACTCTTCAAGTGAAAAAGAGTAAGCCCCTTCACTCCCATTGTTCTCATGATGGTTTTCGGTGTCGCTTCTGCAACAAATAAATAAAAACCATACCATCAGCATTATAATCCATAAAGCTCATTTCCATTTCGGAACAGTTCCTTCTAAGAATAGCGTTGAGATGTGATCATGAATGCGATTGAGTGAGATGCTTGAAATATATTTGGACAACTTTAATGTCTGAAGTGTGCCAGCTAATATTAAAGCTTGACCATGCCTAATAGTAAATGCTTTCATTATATCATACCAAGTGTTTGCATGTGTCATGGACGTGTATCTACATTGGGAAATTATGCATAAAGAATACGACTTATGCAAATATAATTTCTAAATTTTATTGTGAGAGTTGTGCTAATAAAGAATACGACTTAAGCAAATATAAATTCTAAATTTTGTTGTGAAAGTTGTGCTAATAATTCTTTTTCATATATAGAATTTTACATGCAAAATATGATTTATAGGGGTGTCTTAACCTTTTTCCTAAATATAAAGTAAAGGAATGGCGGATAAAATAGATAAGAGAAATATATAACAATAAAGATTAAGGGGGTTATGTAAGAGGTGAGCCTAAACTTCTATAGGTACGAAAATTTTCATGCAAATTGTGATTCATAGATGGTTTATTGTTTTCCTAAATTTTTAGTAAAGAAACAGCGGATCAAATAGAATTGAGAGATTAGTGCGGTATGCATAAATAATAAAGATTAAAAGGTTATGTATAACTTTTTGGTTTCAACTTCCAAGAAAATGCCATGCTTTCATTTCAAATTTACAATGAGAGACAGGGAGGCATCTTTTGGATCAAGAATAAATGACAGAAACTTATTGATTTTTTTATATTTCCTTAGAAAAAGGAGAGAATGACACCTACACACCCTTGGGTTCAAGTTATAATTTTATATTCATTGTCTGAATGAATCAGAAGAACCGTTATGTGGTACATTCTGAAAACTAAGGTGCTCATTAGAAATGGTGAATTATCTGACAGGTTTCGGAAAATATTTTGCTTTTGTGCTTAAAGTGCAAAAATTAAATCCAGCATGTAGGCAGATGTGAGATGCAGCACCACAATCAGCATAGAGTTAAATTATTGTTCAAATGAAACAGACAAGCATAATGCAAGTAAACTACAATTTCTCCTTTCGAATTCCCATTGATGACCATCCGAAATTGTACCCACAACCTAAATAGACAGAATTAAACCATAACATCCATCAAGAAGAAACATCCAACACATTTACAAATATAAACCAAAACTGTGTTAAAAATCTATCCCTGAAACAAACGCATCCATGTCTTCTATGCTAAACTACGTATAACACGAAATTAAAAAAATATAATAAGTACGAAATCGAGTAGATTGTTTCTACAGGGTCTAGGAAAACCACCAACATCCAGATTCATGAACTTAAATTCAATATGAATAAATAATACAAACTCAACACATGCATTGAAATGTAGAAATATCAAAGGATAACACCAGAAAGAAGGACCAATTCTAATGAAAATGTCAGAACTCATTCAGATGACCACCACAATGAAGACACAGGACATCAATATCAGCAGAACAACATGCATTACAAGGCATAAATGTTGCCTTCATATATGCAAGGAAAGAGAAACTTGATTGAATTAATATCTTAATAGTAAGGACCATTAAAAGGAGGAAGGCCCCATTAAATTAATATCTTTAAGCTGCCAATGATTAATGATTATAACACTGACATTCATTACAACACCAAGAAACATATTATAGACCCAATAAAATAAAACAGAACTTATTCAAATAAGAAGTCCAGATCCTTTCAAATTTACCAAGTTAAATATGCAATTGCTTGGTGCCTATCAAATAAAAATACATCAAAAAAGTAGGAGAAAAACAAGCAATTCAATTCTTATAACTAAACCACTATGGCGTAATACTTCAAACCAAACTTCTAATTTGCAAAACATGTTATCACAACCAATAAACATCCAAAAACTATCCAAAGAAACTAAATTTAACTACAAATATCTCATTAACACATACAAGAGAAGCACCCAGTCACCCATTTCTACAATGCATATCACAAGTGCAAGAGGATTGTAAAGCGAGAAGCGACTCCGTTAACATTTTATTGAAATGCAGTAGTTCTTGTAAACCTAGTAACACATAACAACAGAAAATGGAAACTTAAATGCACAATAACTAAAATGCCCAAAACATCTGATTGAAATAATTACCAGCAAAATACACATAAAATCAACAACCCATTCCTAAACATCTTTAAGCAAACAAAGTATATCCCAACAATAAAACTATTTAAGCAGGTTGACATAAACCACCAAAAACCAAACTGACATAAACCACCGAAAACCACACTTAAAAACAAGCACCCATCCCACAAAATTCCATCTTTAAGCATATTAAACCCATTACAGAACAATGCAACAGAAGCATAGCAACAGGTAATTGCTAAAAATGCCCCAAACCATCAAACCTACAAAAAACCACCAACGAATCTTCATAAAAACCACTACCCATCTCCCAAAATCCCATCTTTGAACAAAACAAACCCCAGTCATCAACAAAATCCCATATCGAAGCAAAATAGAGAGAGAGAGAGAGGAACAAACTTTCAGGTCCCCCAAGCTGAGCAAC
Organism: Agapanthus africanus; assembly: GCA_030015575.1. Lineage (NCBI taxonomy): Eukaryota > Viridiplantae > Streptophyta > Magnoliopsida > Asparagales > Amaryllidaceae > Agapanthus > Agapanthus africanus. The sequence goes on along the minus strand of CM057343.1, from coordinate 372,420,651 downwards.
AGCATCGACGAATCTCTCGTGAAGATCCGCCGTCCATCTGAGCCTCGGCTTCGGATCCGCCGGCAAAACCAAGTTGGGCCCATGGATCTCCTCTTGCGTTGGCTGGATCAAACCAGAGAACATCTCCCCTCTCTCTCTCTCTCTCTCTCTCTCTCTCTCACCCTTTTTGGAGGGATTTAAAAAAGGAGATTTTTGCAAGCTCTAAGGTTGAACTGGGATAAAAAGTGGAGAACCCACTTGTGTTTGTATTGGTTATTAACTGAGTAGAGACCAGAGAGAGAGAGAGAGAGACAGCTTTTCTTTTTCTTTTTTCTTTTTTTTTAAAATTTTTTTGAAGCATGCAATGAGAATTGACAAAAATGAAAAAAGGTGATGGAGAGATGCGGGGTGATTGAGATTTTGATGTGAAGGGAGAGTGGAAAGGGAAGTGGCCATGTGAAAGAACAGGGTGTGCATGCTTTGTTTAGAGGCCGTTTGGATTCCAAAATGGTACGGTTGGAAATTTCTGGATTTGGTAATTTGTTGTTTAGTTGGTTTTGCATTTCTAGTATTTGATTTGTAGATTCTTATAATTTTTGTTTGGTTGCTGAAAATAAAGTGAGATTTGGATTTGAGAATTTTAGAGAGAGATAGATAAACAGAAATATTAAATAAATAAAGTACACGGGTCTCATCTAAAAGTACAATGAATAGTGCCAAATCCTTAAAAATTCTTAAAAATTTTAGAATTCACGAATCCATGTTTTGTGGTGGGCCCCTCATAAAAACAAAGAAATTCTAGAAATCCAAATTCTCCAACCAAACACAAAATTATAAAATCCTATAATTCCACAATCCAAATCCTAACAAATCCTCAAACCAAACAACCCTTGCAAGATTATGAAATTTGGATTCCAAATTAGTACGGTTGGAAATTTCTGGATTTGGTAATTTGTTGTTTGGTTGGATTTGGATTCCTAGTATTGGATTTGGATTCCTAGTATTGGATTTATAGATCCTTGTAATTTTTGTTTGGTTGGTGAAAAAATGGGATTTGGATTTGAGAATTTTAGAGAGAGATAGATAGAGAGGTGATTATTAAATAAATAAAGTACCACGGGTCCCATCTAAAAGTATAATGAATAGTATCAAATCCTTGAAAATCCTTAAAAGAAATTTAGGATTCAGGAATCCATGATTTGTGGTGGGCCCTCCATAAAAAATAAAAGAATCCTAGAAATCCTAATCCTCCAACCAAACACAAAATTATGGAATTCTCGAATTCCACGATCCAAATCCTATAAAATCCTGCAACCTGCCACGCCCCGCTTCCCAAAATACGGAATACGAGGGGTTGACAAGGCCAGCCATACTCCTACAGTCGAGGAAACATCCCGCCGTAGTCACACTTCGGCTTCTAGCTTTACGTGGTAATCAGTAATCAATGCACAAGTAATGAGAAATGCAGTCACTAAGTTAAAACAGATACAAAACTAACCAGATAGATATCAAGGAAAGATAGCGCTGAGCTGCTGATCAAGATGTCCGCAATATCCTCGAGGTACGTCAGGTCCTGGTCTGGGCTAAATCCACTTCTCACTCTGAGTATGCATACTCAGGTCGTCAGAGCGACACAAAAGCAATAAATGGAAATACATGTGTAACAAGTGTAATAATGATAAATATGAAACAGTAAGCATGAAGTGATGATATGAGTATGAAGGAGCCAGTACAGATAAATGGTAAACAGTAAGGTAGGTGTAACGGATTAGTAATCAATGCATGTCACTAAACCTATCAGTCTCTAAGTCTCACTATCCAGGTCGATAAACCTATCGTCAGTCCAAGTATGAGAGTCAACCACTCGTGAGTATCCCCCATCCAAGAGTAGGGCCTCAGGGGCAAGGGAATACGGGCCCGGGTCGCTAATAATCAGTAATATCACCCATATAACTCCCAGAATCGCTGTGTGTGCCGGCAATGGGACTCCCGAGATTCCGTTGAACTCACACTCAAACTACCCCACACCCCGTGGTCTACATCAAACACCAACCATAAATTCAAATACTAGTCGATCCATGACAAGTCTACGCGAGAACTGGAGACAGGATCCCATCAAGCATGTCTCGACTGGTACCTAAGATAAATGGATAGTGTTTGGTGCCTTACCTATGAAACTAATATAAATGCTTCTATAATCGTCCCATACCAATTATAGTCACACTTATACATGTCCCATAGACGTCGACAATGCAATACATTAACTGGGTCCGTTGATTGTGTACAAGTACGTGTCACTTTCACTTACTCATTCACGCTTTAACACTAACGTACTTGCCACAATCCAAACACTAATATCTAACACTGGGTAATGTACACGATCACTAGGTTACTAATGTATATAACCTCTACATGCTATGATGAGAATGCAATAATTATGATATGACCCAAAATATCATCAACCAGTATCCTGCCACTTGCATAATTCACTATAAATCATACATGCAGAATTAAGCAAAACAATGTAAAAGGGGTAAGCAGCCTGTTTAATTATCTATCAATAAAAATTGGTTTCACGTCAATCGGGTTTCAGATTTGCTAGCTATGGCCATTTCATTTCAAGTGTTCACCGCTGGAAATCCAATTTCTGAATTGGAAGCCCGTTTCGTAACACGTTTTAATCCCAGTTGGGATCGTAATTAGGTGATACTAAAGGTGGATAATATTTAGGTTTAACAGTTAGGTTTCCATCGTATCAAACGGATCAATGATGTCCGCTGTATACGGGAATATATGTTCAGTTTAATATCAATGTGTACAAACTGTCACTGCAGAAAACTGCAGGACACAGCGGTATTCTAGAATATGAATTAAATACCAAACGAAGGTGAAACGATACGGGACTGGATTCAGGTGTTAGCTAACTAAATTATATACGCGACCGTATGGGCTCCGTGCATTTTCAGTTTAAGGAAGGGGTGTACAGGTGTTCCCAAGGCGAGGTATTCAAAACGAACGCCGCCCCGGATTGTAGTTCAGAGTTGCATTCCTCCTCATTTTTCAGTGTCATGAAATTGCAATATTCAATAACTAATTACATGGGGTTATAGGTTATATAGTTAGGTTCGATATGAGCTCTGCAACACCATGATTGGATTTATATTTAATTAACTACTAATTTTACGACATGATAGGTACGATGATTTTCAGAATTTACGTAACCAATTGGAATGTCAGATTACGTGTGAAACGATATTAATTAAGATAACTATAGCATGTTAAGCAAGTGAGGGGAAGTTCACTTGCCTTCGGTCGCTTGATGTAGAAGCGACGCCGCTGCAGAGTTTGTCTCGACATACGAGACGGCGCAATACTGGATACGGCGCGTGGCACGGGCGCGATGTGTGGAGATCCGATACTGGGCGAGGTGGCGACACGGGCGCGATACGGTAGTGGACCTGGTGATGACACGGGCGTGACACGGTAGTGGACCTGGTGATGACATGGGCGCGACACGGTACTGGGTACGGTGACGATGCGAGTGTGACACGGTGGTGGGCGTGGTCCTGGCTCGGTGTGTGACACGGCACGACATGGTACCGAGCACGGTCTGGACTCAGGGCGTGGTGCGGGAGCGGCACGGCGTGTGCACTGGATCGGGCACGGTGTGGCACGGGGGCTGACACGTCGTGGCAAGGGAAGTGAGTCCGACGTGGCACGGGGAGTGGGTACGGGGACTCGCATAGCGGCAGCATGGACACGAGCACGGCACGTTCCCGGCTGCGACAGCGGTGGTGCTTAGGCGACTCTGGGGCGGTTCTCGACTAGGGGAAGTGAGGCAGAAGCGGTGACGGTGGTCCTGGGCAATGGCTGGAAGCGTCGAGGGCCCGGACGGCGGCTAGGTGTGGCGGCTGCAGCTGCATGAAGAAGGAGGAGGAGGCTGGGGGTGGCTCAGGTGCAGGCGAGGGTGCCTGGGGCTGTGAGTTGGAAGTGCTCTGGGGTCAGAAAAGGTGGCAGGGTCGACGAAGGCGATAGGTCGGAGCTCCGGTGAGGCGTGCAGGTGAGTGCAGCTAGGGGCTGGGTTTGAGAGGAATAGGCTCATGGGTGGAGATGGGTCTCGGGCTCATGGTGCAAGGGGATGGCTCAGGGTGTCGGAGAGATGGTGGTGGTGATACTCGGTGGAGACGGAGCGATGGCAATGGTGATTGGGGAGAAGGAGGCGACGATGAAAAGAGTTGATCACCGGCGATGGTGAAGGTGGCTGCTCGAGTCGAGAGTGCTAGAAGTTGGGTTCGGTGATGACGAGGTGGTTGGAGTTGTGGAGGTGGCGTCGATGGCGATGGCAGCGATGGAGGCTCCGGTGGTGCAAAGTGGCGATTGCGAGGAGGCGTAGATGAGGGTGAGGTCGACGAGAGAGAGAGTGGACGAGAGTGAGGGAGACGAGGAGGGTAGAGGGGAGTGAGCACGCGCGCATGAGGTCGTGGGCCGAGGAGTGGGGACGTGGTCGTGACGAGGGCGGGGGCGTGGGAACGAGCACGACGGGGACGTGGGGAAGAAAGAAAAGAAGCAGGAAAAAGAAGGAGGTGGGGGAAGAAGAAGAGGGAGAATGGGTTTGTCGGGTTGGGTTGGGGTGTCCGGGTCGTGTCGGGTCGGTGAGGGAAAATAATGAGGGAGAAGTTTGGGCCGGGGTTCATGGGCTGAGTTTGGGCTGGGGAAAATAAAAGGAAAAAGGGGTTTGGTTTTGGGCTGAGGGTTTGGAAGAAGAAAAAGAATAAGGAGGGTTGGGGTTTAGAAAAATTAAAATTAGAATTATTAAAATTAGGAAAAATATAGGAAATATTTATTTATAAATACGGAAAAAATACTTTTAAAGAAACTGGGTATTACACAACCAAACAGGCCCTTTGTAAGATTATGAAATTTGGATTCCAAAATAGTACGGTTGAAATTTCTGGATTTGGTAATTTGTTGTTTAGTTGGTTTTGGATTCCTAGTATGGATTTGTAGATCCTTTTAATCTTTGTTTGGTTGGTGAAAATAAAGTGGGATTTGGATTTGAGGATTTTAGAGAGAGATATATAGAGAGAGGATAATTAAATAAATAAAGTACACAGGTCCCATCTAAAAGTATAATGAATAGGGTTAAATCCTTGAAAATTCTTTTTAAAAAATTGGATTCAAGAATCCTTGTTTTGTGGTGGGCACCCCATAAAAAACAAAGGAATCCTAGAAATCCAAATCCATCAACCAAACACAAAATTATGGAATCCTAGAATTCTACAACCCAAATCCATACTAATCCTGCAACCAAATAGGCCCTTATACTCAGCTAGTTGACTATGAGGCCGTTTGGTTGGGGGATTGTGAAATTTGAATTTTCAAATCGTACAAATGAAAATTTTTGGATTAGCCAATTTTGTGTTTGGTTGGTATTGGATTTCTAATGTTGGATTTGTAGATCCTTGTAATTTTATTTGGTTGGAAAAAAGAAAGTGGGATCTGGATTTGAGAATTAAAGAGAGATATTGAGAGATGGTTTTTTTATACATAAAAGTACACAGGACCCACCAAACAAGTACAATAAACAGTGCAAATCCAAGCTAAATCCTCTTTTTTTTCTAGGATTCTTGGATCATGGTTTTAGAGTGGGACTCGCACAAAAAATAAAGGAATCCTACAAATCCAGATCTTGCAACTAAACACAAAATTCATGAATCCAGGATTTTTTTGAGGGTTCCACAATCCAAACTTTACAATCTTGCAACCAAACAGCCTCTAATAAGTATGTATTAAATATCTATTTTTGTGCTGGATTTTGAATGTACCAAAAAAAAATACTAATTACCTTCTTTAGTTTACAAACATGCTCGTGATTAGAGACGTCAATAACTACCCGCTCCACGGATCCATCTATAAAACATAGGTTATGGATTTGGTAATAAAGCAATAAACTCGTTCAATTTTATTAAGAGATAAATCATCTTAATATATTGTAACGTTTTGAAAATCGTTTAGGTGGAATTTCGGATAATCGGTAAAATAACTGGTGTTTTCCGTAAAATCCCAGATATAATTATTTTTCCACATAAACTTAAATATATCTATTCTAGCTATGAAATTGGTAGTATTTGATTTTTTAATTGGCCACTTGTAAATTTCTAGTTTACTTAAAATTTTTCCGAAATTAATTATTTTAATATTATTTTAAGATTTCACTAATACATTTAATTAGTGATAATTATAAATTGGAATGGATTAATACAAGTTTAGTGTATCATGACAATTTAACACTTAGTTTGTAACATGCTCTTTTCTTCTCTAGTTGTCTCCATAATTCTAGACTTTTCTAGGGTTAAAGAAATAAGAAAATAATATAATTAAAGAGAAAAGATGACATGTTGTTGATGTGTTTGTGTCATGACCCGAAATATTAGCTCGTGACCAGCACTTAAATCACGCAACGTCTAAAAGCGTAACGTAATTCAAATAAGCTGAAACCCAGAAATCTAAACCTTTTAAAGAAAATATAGGAGGTGAAATTTTGAAATAAAGGTATAATGAAATCAAGTTTTCTTAATGCATAGAAAGGGAACATGAAAATGCAAGTGAAGTTTACTAGTTTGAAAACGTGTTTCGTCTTTTAAAAATTTGGGCAGCACCTCTTTTGTATATTTTGATCCAAAACCACAAATACATAACAAGAATAATGGCATCCCCAAGCAGGAGCTAGCTCTTCGCCAACCGGCGAATCACAACAATGCAAAATATAAATATAAGTATACGACGCCCAACGGCGAAGATCACTACAAAAGATAAAAAAATAAGCAAGACATCAAAACCACAAGTAGCGGAAAACCCCTAGCTCTAAGTCTCGCAACCACAATCTCACTAAGTCTCATTACTTATACAATTTACTAATTTTGATTGATGGAGTTAATTAGATACAATATGAAATATAGATACAAGAGTGGGTACGATACAAATGTCCCACCAACCAATGCAAATCACCCAAATGAAGTTATGTGCCAGCGATACCGCTACGGATCCATGCGGTCAACCTGCAAGAACTGTGGCATAACGGGGGTGAGTTGCCAACTCGTGAGTAGAAAAAACATCTACAAGTAGAAATCGAATAAACATCGACTCCTAGGTAAGCTACATCATAAAGGTAATACTATGATATTTAGGGTGACCGGGTCATCATATGTGCCAACAATGTAATCAATACCTATATGTATGCGGATATAATCTAACAATATAATCAAAGTCTGTATGCATGTGGATCTCTTCCAACCATAAAATCAATGTATATATGCATGTGGATCTCGTCCAACCATATAATCAATATCTGTGAATATCATAAAAGCATATGCATAAAGTATGAGGATATAAATCAACGGGTGTCCCTCACGACGCCTCAAAATCATGGAACCCGAGTGTCCAACATCGACACTCGAAAACATCATGAAATAATCGTGTCTAGCATCGACACGCAAATCCTCATGTATCGGGCTCCGTCAGTCCGGATCGGCCCACGGGCTCCGTCTGCAGAATCGGCCCAAGGCTCCGGCAGTACGGGTCGGCCCGTATCCATCTCTCGACTCTAGTCAGTATCCTCTGGATAACCGCCAAATCCAACCAATCACCGGTAGGTATGTAGTCCTTCTGCCAGGCCCACCGTCTACTGCATAGCAAATCCGTTCTCGTTCCGGGGTACCATACCGGGTCCACGATGTACCCGCAAACGGAATCCTCCTCCTCTTCGAATCGGGTTTCACATGTCACTCTCAGAACCAAGAAAACACATAGTGGACGTACTGAAATATCATATCAAGAGAAACCGGGTTTTTAAAACAACACATAATCTCTTTTAAAATGTCCACGGTTCTCAAATCCAGAAATCTCATGAAAACAGCATATCTCAATGCGTAAAATCATAGAGCATGATATATGCGACATATAATAGAAATGTAAGCATATCCGTATATCATGCAACATGGAACAGTCATATGACATATTAAGGGAAAACCGCTCCTTTAAATGATCCCAGTTTTTAAAATATAATATGCGGTTCCCAATTTCCCAATAAAACTAGTTATCTATGTAGGTACAATATATATATGCGCGAGTATAGAGGTACTAATGTATGTGTGCACCAATATGGATATACAATGTGTATGTGCGCAAGTATGGATATATCAAAGTATATGTGCACCAATATGGATATACAATGTGTATGTGCACAGGTATGGATATATCAAAGTATATGTGCACCAATATAGATATACAATGTGTATGTCCATAGGTATGGATATATCAAAGTATATGTGCACCAATATAGATATACAATGTGTATGTGCACAGGTATGGATATATCAAACTATATGTGCACCAATATGGATATACAATGTGCATGTACGCAAGCATGTTATGCGAAGAGTCATTTCCTGATACAGCAATCCTACTGTGTAGTGATGTAACAACCTAGTTCATTTATACCAATTCCAGTTCACATATTTCTTTAATTATGGTATTTTCCCGATTTACTGTATTTTGGGTGCAAATAGTTTATCTGACATCTGTATTAGTATCCGACCCGGACCGCTTATTTGAACCTTTCTTGATTCATGTTTATGAATTATCTTGACTTGTTACGTGGACTTGTGCACATTCATGAATACTGCATACTGGCATTTTATCTGGCACTTGCATTTTTACAATATAATATTTTAAGTCACGTAAAATATTTTAAAAATATATTGCATGGCCTGCTTGATACCCTTAACCCCGTGGTAGCATCCGCGCATCTTGTTCTCATCCCGTTCAGTGAAACGGACTTGTTTGGATGGCTACGCGTACGTACGTGCATCTGTTCTTGGGGTATGCATTTTCGTTACCCGGACATTTTTTTAAGTTTGGTCGTCGCATATATTTTTCATATTTTAAAACTGAATTTTTAGACCCGACCCGGGCGCGTTTTGGAATATTTTGTATCCCGCCAAAATTCGAATTTATTTAATTTAATATACATATTTTAATCGACGGTTAATATTTCTTTAACTAAAATATTTTATTAAATTTAAATATTAACAGTTTAACAACCCCATCTTTTATCTCCTTCTCTTTCTCTGGCCCCACCAATCACCTCTCTTTCTCACAACCGCAGACCCAGCCTCTCTCTTCTCTTCCTCTTTCTTCCTCTCTTTCTCTCTCCCCTCGCTACCTTTCTCTCTCTCTCTCTCTTCCACTACAGACAAGTTTATATCTCATCCACTCTCTCTCTCTCTCTCCTCTCGCTTACTCTCTCTCTCTCTCCTCTCGCATCTCCCTCCCTCTCCTCTCGCGGTGAGAGTGGATCGCGTCACCTCCCCTCAGATGTGGTCACCTCCCTTATCAAACTCTATATTTTCTCGTCTTCCTCCATTATAAAACCCCCGAGCTTTCCTCCTTCAACCCATCATCAACTCCTCTGCCTTCCTCAAACCCTAACCTTAAAAACTTCATCACCTCATCACCTCCTCACCTCAACCGAGCCTTCTCCTCCTCCTCGCCATCTCCATCTTCTTCCTTCCTCCAGAATATCCCTGCACACCCACTGAAACCCCGAGAACCCTGCACACACCTATCACCACCACCTCACCTCATCGCCGACGACCCTTCACTTCGTCACCCTCACACCACCAGCTCTTCTCCCTGACCCCAGTGCACAAATCCACAATCGCCGAAGCCGTGACGTCGCTGCCGTTCCAGACGACCCAGAGGACGTACCTTACCTGTGTGATCACCCTCTTGCGTTGCTTGGACCCATCCCGTGTGCCGTGTGTGCGTTGCGACGTTTTGCCGACGTCAAACGTGCCGTGCGTATCCGTATCGTGATCCATCGAGGCAAGTTTATCTTGCTACATGCTAGGATACATTTTACATCCATATTAATCATAACATTTAATATTTAGTGTATCGTACATCCCCTAGTATCATTTTACTGTTTTCGTATACCCGTTTGCATCCATAATCAGTTAACATATATATAATTGCATCTATAAATCACATTAACTCATATTATTGTTATAGTGACACCCCAGGCTAGATAATGTGTATCTTACATAGTAATGGAGCTATAGTTGCAACCTCTAATAGTTAATTATGCATCCATGTTTTATTGTGCATCCATACCATTAATTCTTTATATCAATTTGCATGCCATGTCACATTGTTACATATTATTACATTAGTACCCCATGCTTGATATTGTGTATCCTACTTAGTCATGGGGTAACCTCTAGTAAATATTTGTGCATCCATGCTTTTATCGTACATCCATACTTATATCGTGATTCCATATTTGCTACAGTTTGATTATGAGCACCCGCGTGATACCTGTACACTACCTGACATAACCTGATAAACCACTACTTGACATGACTTGATACATGTACACTACCTGACATGACCTGATATATCACTACTTGACATATTACCTGATTCTGTTTCTAATGCCGACAATCCTGACATGTTGTCCCGATGGACATATCCTGATGTCTGTATAGACAAACCTGTTCCTGCTTGATCCTGTGTTGGCATTAGTCTCAGATTTATCAATACCTGACTTGAACACATAATTTGGGGGTATGGGGAAATCAATGATGAAACCTGACTTGTAACTCGACAGTTCGATGCTTATACTGATCAGTTTTACGGGCTAGGCCAGCCCCGGGATGCTGCTGCTGACATCATTCATCTGTACATGTTACCTGTTTACTGCCTAGCGGCACGTCTCGGATTCAGCCTGAGAATCTTGACCGTGGTCCCGGGCATGCACGGGATACTATTGAGTTACATCGACGATTCATTAAATTGATTTCAAAGACTTGAGAGTAGTTAACCCAGTATTTAGTTCAGATGACTTACCATACGTCGCATGTGTTTATACTCTTTACTGTTCCTTATTCGTATTACTGTTATACTTTTATTACTGTTCATACTCATGCCTGCATATCCTGTTATCTCCTGATTATATTATTGTTGATATTATGACGCACTGACGTCTGGGTTTTGCATGGCCCAGATCCTCTACGTTTGCAGCTGACCGATCAGGAGTATTTCAGTGAACAGGGCGAGCAGTGATGTCCTGTTAGTATTTTAGTTTAGTTTTCTTTCAGCATTCTCATTCATGATGTGAGTCCATATTTGGGATGTACATTCCAGATTATTATTGTTTATTAGATCTATTGCTTCCGCATATTACCCGTTAGTTCATGGCCAACCACAACTTCAGAATTCCCGGCAAGGTTGCCAATCCCTCGGACTTGTTTATTCTGGCTCATGGACATGTACTAGATAGTTTGTTTCTCTTTTTACTGTTCTTGATATCTTATATACAGCCGTAATGTGACCGTGGAGAGATGCTTCCTAACCACAGGTAGCATGGTTGGCTCTATCACGTACCGATCTTAGTGCACTCTGGGAAGCGGGGCGTAACAAGTGACATGGCAATTATCGATGATGAAGTGTGTGAGCCTACAATTTGTGTACGTGTAACATACGCATCAACGATAATGGTGCAGGTGTACTATCACAGGTATAAGTAATGCAATGCGAATAACATGAAGGCGGCATAAGGTAAATCATGTGCAAATGCTGACGGGTATACATATCTAATACGACCAAGTCGGTGAATCTAACAATCGGCATCTAGACACACCACATCACGTACGGTACAATCCATCGTACGGCATCCTCTAGTCAAGGGTATTGATCAATCATCAAGTCAAACTCATCTCGCACGGAAAATTATCGTACGGCGGCAGTAAAACATTAAGGATCCTATCAACCTATATGACAATAAGGGGTACGGACCTAACGTCTCGTACGACATATCACACATAATTCACGATATTCTATATGTATATTTATATACCTATGTCCCAGGTCTCATCCATAAAAATCTCATATCAGGGGGACCGGCAATCAATCATCTCAATCGACTCGCATCCGTATACCAACATATCACCAAATTCATCATATCTCATCGTACAATTCTTTTCAACACATTTATATCTCACATTGAGTCAAATGTTATATATATACATTCTACCTTTACTATAAGCATACTGATCTAATCTAACCTACACACCCGAACCATACAATCAGTTTTTTTTAAAGATGCGAATCGTAGTTTTGAAAATAGGGGTTACGGTGTTTTTAAGGAAAAAGATATCATTTGAAAATCCGTAACGTCCCTCAAGGTATCTGTTTAAAAGATGTATACGATTCTTCGGTTTGGAAATAGGTATGGTTCGGATGACACACCTACGTTGACTATCTAGTCTTATACTACCCTAAACGGTAATATCATCAATATCATCCTCAAATCCCATCATCATATACTAGTCGTATTAAAACACTTCTAACTATCCTATAGTTTCTAATATGGTTTCTATAGCTATCTTTTAACTCTAACCCTAGTTTCCTAATCTATGTTTTCTTAACCATATGCTACAAATCGGTTTCCACCAAAACTTTGCGGGGGTGCTATACGCCATCCACCCGACTTCCCCCGTAGATATAAATCTACTCACCGTGGTCTTCGCTTGCCGATGTCGGTGACGCTACGCTCCGTCACCTCGGAATCTACGTGAAGGTACCTACAATAATACACAATCACAAAAGCTTATAAAAATCAAGTCGGAGAAACCAAAACGGCACACGGATCGCCTATAGGTCAGAACCTATAGACTACGCATGCAAAACCAACAAATTACCCCTAGTCGTTGATGTACAAACATCCAACAACCAAACACAAATCCAAATACTAAAACCGAGCAATCCAAAATATGGAAAACATATCCCCAAAACACCCTAATGTGATCCCAGATTCCCTCTCAGGTAAAATTGGCCAATTCTGCACATATAGCGGGTCTAATTATCAGATAAGTGAACCATATACCAAGAACCAACCCCAAATTCCCTAATGTGGCCATTATTTGCGGCCACAATGAATAAATCTGCGGCCCAGAAGTTGAGTTGGGGTAGTGTACACTCACAGTCACCTGCTCATCTCACTGTTTTTGCTAAATGATTTTTGGTGTCCCCGGGTTACTCCAGATTCCTATATACACTCACTAAACCCACAAAAACCCGTTATCGGCAACTCTATAGTTCGTATATTGGTTTCTAACCCGGGTCTTGGTCAGTAAAAACAGCACCGGGGGTCTTATAACAACAACTTCCATCACCACAACACAATTCCAACCCTAATCCTTCTCTAGGAATTTCTAACTTCACCATTACACACTTAAATCACTTTTAAACTAAACTAGAAAGAACTAAAAACCACACTAAATGGAAGAAGATATACCTTATTGTAGGGTTACTAGGCACACGCTCAAGGGTCTACAAGGCATCAACTATGCCCGATTTAAAATTTAGCCATGCCGAAAAACCCTAAACCAAGATCTTAAACTAGAGATTAGACGAAAACAAGCATGTTAAACACTTTAACACTAAGTGAGAGGGATTACAACCTTTGTAGATCCTGTTCTTCACTTCTAAAGCTCCGTGTTGAGGTCCCTTCGCTGCGATCATCGTGCATCCAGACTCTAGAGAGGCTCCACGAAGAGAAAGATGCAAGCTTCTTCCGATCTTCGATAACAAAGATGATCTACCTTGAAGTTTCATTAACACAAGCTCTCACTCATAAAATGAAGTGAACACCCTCATCTAAATAGCAAGGGTAGATGAGGATGATGAAGTAGGATTTTTGCTCTCATTTGTTTTCTTATTCTCACCCACTTTCATCACAAAAAGCAAAGCAAGAAAGCTTTGTATCAAGGAAGAAGAAAAAGAAGAATCATGAATCCTTTTGTGATGAACAATGAAAGTCAAGTATGAGGTTAGAAAATGCAACAATGGTCATGTAACCTTTGTAGAGATTGAACTAGGGTTAAGGGTTTGGGTTGGGTTAAAGAATATCTTGCAAAATATTTACACAAATATCTTTGCACAAAACAAAATAAAACCTTCTAGAAGGTTCTAGAAAAGATTAACCCAAATCAAACCCTAACCTCGTTTAATCTCCACTAAACATGTTGCATTAATAACCATATCATGTTACAATATTATATATCACATATATAATATTTATTGCAACAAAATAAAATAATACAATTAACATATATCGCATATATATCAATGTATTACCCGAGTGAGAAAAAGAAACTTTTAGTGAGCTTATATCAGTTAATGTAATTTAATATATCTAATATATAATTATACATTAAATTATCGAATCAACACTTGATCCGATAATCCGGCTATTTCACAAATAACCGACTAATATAACATTTACCGATTCATCGAATCAACTTGATCCGATGACCCAGCTGATATCAAATATCGCGAGAATAGAATACGGTATCTCATATCGCATTATCCTCGGTCCCGCACATATCACATACGTGCTCCTACTCCGTTTTGCCTGAACCAAGAAACCTTTGTATAGGACTCTAAAGAATCGTCAATACGCCGGCAGTAGGTGATGATCATATCAAACACCCACAAGCCGCAAGCGGTCAGCTAAACGTAACAGCCACCCAGGTATTGAACGCTCAGAAGATCAACAAGCAAGCCTGTACATTCTCCTGCGAATCCAATCAGTAACACTCCCGTACAGTCCGGTCTCGTCGTCTGATATGTCGCATATCTCGCCTAGGGGTGGTAAACGTCAGACCTGTAAGTGCACGGCAGCGCCCCGGCCGTCAATTCGAGGCCAAAATGCGGAAACGATACTTTACTTTAACCTGTAAACCGGCACCACCGCGCACAAAAATCCCGGATCGGGCCATTAATCTAATCCTAGCTAACTAGAGAAGGCGTAGAGAGAAATACCGAGCGATCCGTGTCCTTCGGTCTTCTCGTCGTCGTCCCGATCTCCCCGCGGAATCTCCGGTCTTCATCTCCTCGTCGGAAGGGCACCACATCGCCGGGTTCTTTTATGGGCTCCCACCTCTGGACCGAGGCAACTCGGGCACGAAGTTGGCGAGCCGACGTGCCCAAGAAGTGTTGTAGATGAAGTGTAGAACTCTATGTGTCTCTAGGGGTTGAAGTTGCCATGTATTGGTGGAGGTGAAGAATTAGAATGAACTTTTTGGAGATAGCTATATCATTTTGTGAGAGCCAAAAGAGATCAAATTTTCCACACACCAAATGATCCCTCACTCCCCTCAATAGTGGCCGGCCCCCTTGCTAGGGAATGAGAGAGTGAGTGAGCCAATAATGCAAGAAGAATAATGAGTGATGATGAGAGAATAATATGATCACAACAAAAGTCCACACTCAAACAACCATCTCACATCTCATCATAAAAGTCAAGCAATGATGGTGCACAAATGAAGTCAATGAAGTCAATGGATGGTGCACCATCATGAAACAACAATATGCAAAGACCACCCTCCACAATGCTAATTTGAACAATTGCAAATAAGCCCTCCTCCATCAATTTTTAGCCAATGAAAGATACAAAGAAAAATGGACGAAACGGAAAGCAAACTGGCAACTTCAGAAAACCGATCCCGTAATAAATTACAGGAAAACCTCGCTACTGTATATACATACCTGCATTTGTATTCCGACCGAATACAAATGCAATGAGACAAAATCTACACTGTACAATACTAGGATCCTGCTTAAACCAAAGCCCGCTAGTATTATCCGTCCGATCATGATCCATGCAATACCGCACGTATCTGATCGAACCCTGCCATATCTCCATACGACCTCTACAGCGTTTCGCCTGAAACTTGAGAAAACGGTCTGTGGGGGACTCTAAAGACTCGTCAATATTTTGGCTGTGGATTTAACCACTAGCACGTCAGAGGTATTAGCCATACGTAATGGGCTACCAGGTATTGACCAAAAGGGACGTCGATGAGAGAACTCATCCTGACACCCTACTGAGCCTGTCAGTGACATTATCCGTATAGTCCGGTCCGTTCGTCTATGAGCATCGCATGGCGGGCCAGGGGGTTGGTAAAAGTCAGACCCCCAAAAGCGGTACAAGTCGTGTCGGAGTGTAGCCCAGAACACCCTGAGATACTACTGGAATACCTACCAGTAAATCTCCTGCCTTGGCCAAGAACTTCGTGTAATGGCTCTCCTAGACACAGCGCGACCTCACCCCCAATACCGGGAGAGACGAACCCCTGCAGATCCGCTCACTGCCTCCATGTGGCTCGGGACTGTACCCAACTAAAACCTGTTTGCACGTCTCCTTTGAGCGTGGTAGGGTAGTAATCAAAGTACAGTGGGAACTCACACGAGACAAATGACGATCTGAGGTCAATGAACTAACTTGTACACATGTCACCAGGGAACTGCTATCTGACGTCAGGTATAAGACCAACTAGCATGTTCCCGGCGAGTCCTGTCCGGTGTACTCATAACCCAATGAGCACCTGTATACATATTAGGTGAACCAACTGACACCAGTGGCTTGTGAGACCGGCCACCGCCCCTCATCGGGGTCTCGACTGTATACACTAGTCTACTCTGGAGTATCGATGCCCTGTCTCGAAACTCCCACAACTAGGGACCTTTTAAGGATGTGCTTATAGACTATCAGCTCCCACGTATATGATCGCCCTCATACCGCTGGCAGTCAAGCAAGAATCCTAGGGGCTCTATCAACGTGTAATAGCGACCTGTCAGGTCACCTAAAGCAGTACACGATGATAAAGATAAACCAGATAGCATACTATCATCTTGAGTAAGACTGTCCTACTGGGATAGGTCCTCCCTCAATCATTGCAATCACGTGCCTGTGATCCAATAATTGACTCTAAGGGCACTATCTCCAACAATCTCCTACTTGCACTCAAGGCTAATTATTGCGATGTCGCATACTCACAACCCGTGTGATACCGAACACCCAACTCCTCTACTAATCAGTCTCACAAAACCCGTTTGCAAAACTATTGCGTTCGAGGAATAGCCTCAGTGAGTGGATTCGCCTTGATGTTTCTTTCTTTGTCTCTTTATATCTCAAGTTCGCGGAGAAAGCCATCTCCCGAAATGAGCAATACCTGTCTTAGAATGTGTCTGGATGTCTGATGGGACCTAGCTCATAAATGAACTCCAAATCCAAACTTCTTAGACTGTATCGTCAACTGAACTTAATCAGTATCCTGCGTCATGCCTCCCTCAGTATCCCCTTGGACCACCTGTCCAAAATACTGCCCCTCGTCAGAAGGAAAACTATAGCTCTGACAACCTCTTTGTCATCCATGTCACCTTGGAAGCATGGAATGATAACTGTCTCCCGAAGGAGGATACCGTTATCATATCCAAAGAACATCCACTTATGCTCTAAAACTGCTTCCGATTGGTTTTTCAGGATTGGATTATTATCAACTTATTGCATCTACTGCAAAAACAACATCTGGTGTGGTACTTGACATCTCATGATCAACTCAATTGCCTAAACAAGTGATCTGTCAATCATGCACATCCCTCTCCCCTTTAGTCTGTAAGACACCTTTAGAGAGGGTGACTCCATCACCTGCAGGTATACTACCGTGCCAGGAGTCGTCCATTCTAAAAACTCTTAGAATGTTGTCTAAGTACCCTAATTGGGAAACCACCCAAATCTAGATCTATATATCTAGTAACCAGAATGTCTTGATATTATATCCAAGTCGCATGTGGAGAAACCACTGTGTGACAACCACAGTATAACCGATCATAGTATAGGAATATCACTTCCTACTCTGTGTATGTCATCCAAATACCAGGACAGCACACCCTACTACCTTCTTCACAGATCCATCCCCTATTCTGATGAAGTCAAACCTATGACTGTCACATCAGAAATAGATGATCTATCTCCGCTATATCTGCTTTAGTCTATAAATAGACATAAGCCACTTGTCCACCAATGCTTCCGCTGCTCCCACTGACCACGACAACCCTCTGGCAGAGTCATATACACGTACGCTTCTAAAGCCAGTTCAGAACGACGCTATACTCATCCTCCTGCCGGGTCTCATAGTCTGGAACAACAGTAATGGCAAGTCTGGGTAAATAAGAGCCTCCCTGCCACCGTCCTTGAGGCTACCGGTGTACCTCTCGGGTGCCTGAGGTTACCCATCTTATCTGCGGAGTGGCCAATGGAATGTCAATCCAGATTGAATCTTTAGGTTTTTATCAAATTTTCAGTAATCGTTTGCGGTTCTGGAATCACTTCCAGTTCTACCATACTCCCACTACTGTTTTCTGAAAAAATCCATTTTTGTTAAAACTGTGGCGAGTCAAGAACAATATCACTATTGATCTTCCAGATGGTAGAAAGTCAACCCTCGTCATAGCCTGGGTCAACCCACAAACAGCCATTACAGAAACGTGCCTTGAGTTATCCAGAGTCTGGTTTCAAGCATAAGCCGGACAACTCCCCATACCTTAACATCTTTAAGATATGAACTGTTCTATATCCAATATAGAACCAGAGGCACTGATTTAATTGAACCAGATTCAAATCATGCAGCTATCTCCAGTGCATGTTAACTAAATGGAAGGAGGCCGATTAGTGTTACTCAACTTAGGAGTACTTCCAATTATGAGTAACCTGAAAGAGAAACAAGTTCTCTTAATCATTACTATCAACTGAATACCCTACACAAGTATCTACATCTTCGATCTTCTTGAAGAATCTTGATACTTGCAACACCTGGTTCTCTACTTTATTCATATACCTATAACTTCTCAAAACTTCGACTTTGTGTTTCTACGAAACACTTGTCTAAAAACTAGAGAAGTCATAAATAAACCGAATATAGTACGAGAACCAACCCTTCTGTCCATATGGACGCTGGACAGCATACAATACTCTGTATAAGTCTCTTGAGTCTAATAACTCATTCCCTGTGTGTCGTAGGTTGAAAACTGTACCTATGGTTAAGAAGAATTACACCGCTGTTTAATGCTCCTTACCTAACCATCCACTGATATAGGTAAATGTCATGGACATAATTTCAAAAAGGTATATCTCATTCTATAAAAATAGACGTACAGATGTATCAATTTGAAATTGGTGCATAACAGCGGATATTCAAAACCAAATATTTGCCGTCCGGCAAACAACCCAGGTGATTTCCTCAAATATCATCAATTACAACGAATTCCGATATAATGAGGATGATCACCTAATTCCCAATAACTTATTCCCACTCATCATCTGTAAAACCATACAGATGTGAGAATCATACCTGGTAAATACATACCCTGGAGTAAGGACTAATTGGGAAATCGGTTTTCTTTTAACAGTATACAGTGAAACTGAAACATTGAAATGTTTCGATGGGGTATCCGGGTATTCCTAGTAATGCCTCTTCCATTATCAAATTCACGACTGTAACCGTATATTTCTATACCATCTTTTCATATCCCTTCATATGTCTTTAGTCATTACCTTCTGTACACCCCTTTAGGCCAAATGGTTTTCTTCCTTCCCTACCGCTCGGCACCAGCCTATGGTTTGGAAGAAGACTATCCAATAAGCATAATGGGTGTACTGTCCTAATCCTAGGAGCACTCGCAATGCGAGAGAAGGTGAAGATAAAAGACAACTGAATAAACCTTATTCCTATTTCTCCTGAACCAGAATCCATCCCCGAAGTGGAACAAGTTCCTTTCGAGTTCGTATATAACCATACGATGGAGTATCCAAATAACTGTGGATCTTCGTAGTGATACGGAGTGTTCTGGAGAAATACAAATGTGAAGTGGGAGTGGTAATGAAATACTTGGTTTGGTCATGAATAGCAGTCGCAATTTACTTTGCCCTCCTTCTAATCCTTTTCTTTGTCTTTACATAATACCTTCTATACACCATCGTTAGGCTAATTGGTTTTCTTCATTCCCTACCGGTCGGCACCTGCCTATGGTTTGGAAGAAGACTATCCAATAAGCATAATAGGTGTACTATCCCCTAAACTAAGGAGTACTCGCAACCTGAGAGAAGGTAAAAGGAAAAGACAACTGAATAGTCCTATTCGTTTTCTCCAGAACCGGAAACCATCCTTGAATAAATTCCTTCGAGTTCGTATATAACCATATGATGGTTTTGTCCAATGGAAGTGGACGTTCGTAGTAATACGGTGTGTCCTGGAGAAAAGGGTAAAAGTAGGAGTGGCAATGAGGTTTGCAACTCTGACAATCCAAAAGCCAGTGTTTAAGAAGGTTCAGTTAATTTTGGTCACTGAGTCATAGTCTTAGGGTCGGGTCATGGTCGCTGCCAAAGAGAGAGAGAAAAGAAACACTCAGCGTGCACTCTAACCTAGATCAGAATGGTTACCAATTTATCTAATCAGGAAACCTCCCACTGTACCGTCAAATTCTCCTCCAAACCTGAAAGAAGAATTAGTTGGGATCACCCGAGGAGTAATCCAACTCATCAGTGGGAATCGGGATCCAACTATCATCGCATGATAACGTGACGGAATCCGCTCACGTTATCACACTCTAGAAGGTATGCGCATATCTGGCAAGTTTCAGTTTCTTTAGAAACCCCCGATGTGATTTTTGCCCCATGCTCTTATGACCTTGGCGTGAGGTCAAAATGTCATAAGTCACATGTCAAGTTCTACCCATCATTGTCCAGGTTAATTTGAACCCACCCGTACATACCCTTGACGTAGGCCAAAATAGTAGTACGACTGTCCCAAACCAACACATTCTATCTATGCAACAGATAAATATCCGGCAGCTACCAATCACTATGCCTTGGCATGAGATCAAAATACATAGCTTGAATACTACCGAATATTTAACTGAAATGATAGAGGGCTAGGAATGGTTTCTGGCAAAAACCTTTAACGTAATGAACTTGATATCGTTGAAAGAACTGGATAGCTTTATAAAAATATAGTGGCGAAAACCTTTGCTAAAGAGGTCACTCCCGGTGAAGGGATCTCGGCTCTTTCCCCGTAGAATGAGGTGCAGGATATTCCAACTGAATACCACGATGCAAAGCAAAAGTAAATGACTATAGTGAAGTTATTGTCCTGACGCAAACTTCTGTCCAAGGGGTCACTCCCGGTGAAGGGATCTCGGCCCTTGCCTCGTCGACTGAGGTGCAGGATATTCCAACTGAATACCACTATGCAAAACAAAAGAGAACGCCCTTGCAATAATAGCTTTTTGAAAAATGTTCCAACAACATCAGAATAGGTTTGTTTAGCTTGCATTGATCCGAATCAACGCAGTCCCATCAATTGATCACACCAATAAAGAACGAAAATAATGATGTACGTATATGCTATCCGCATTCGCCACTGGGTCCCGTCATTACCCGTTAGGTTACTTAACTAACGACAGAGCGGGGACTGGACTAGCGCGGATGCAAAACATATAAAACATCTACTAGTATATATATCGATATATAATATTCGCTCAAGACGTGATAAAATGCAACATCACAGAAATGTAATGAGCATCACAGAACAATACAGATATCTGGGATCCCCGGGTTTCATAGAGCCGCTACTGAAACCCGACGTTCCCCTGGTCGTGTGGACAGCCTGTGCAATGAAATCCTAGACCCCTGCGGGCGCGGCAAGTTACCCGCCAAAACCTGAAGCGAGGCAGCCCCCTTCAGCAACGTGAATGGACCACCCAGCACTTTACGGAATCCGGTAACTTGGGCACCCCTCCTGGGTCAACCTGTACCCCCTACGAGTGCGGCGAATAGCCTGCCAATTCTAGAGTAAAGCCCTCTCCGTCTCAACGCCATGAGATGCGGGCCCGTTGCCCTCTAGAACCCGGCTATCCGTGCACCCCTCCTTGGGGTAATCCTAGTACAGAAAGTAAAATATACAACGGGTACAACGACCTCACCCCGGTCGTGCCCCAAAAGAATAATATACAAACGGGCAGTGACGGCAGTCCACATGTCGGACGCTCGCCCCGCAATATCAAATGTACATAATACAACCAAAACTGTACTACCATTGCATCCAGGCTATCCCCCACGACCAATCCGCAACATCACAGCACAACACAGAACATCAACGTGAATGTCACGTTCGCAAATCCGTCTAAAAGGGCTATATCGGTTAGACAGGATTTACCGATCAAGTGACATTCATGGTCGCAGATATAATGTAAATACTGTGAACTAACATGTTTAAAATTTTCGATCAATCAAATTTACCCAAGTGGGCCCTAAGCACAACTGTAGCACTCAAAGAAATCTGGGCCCAAAAAAGATCATTCCAAAAACCCCATTTTGAATTCAGGAGCTCTCTGTAAACATTTGGTGCATTGAACAGTAAAAGTGACGGCGGAACCACGGCCCAAGTATGGGTTTGGCCGCGGTTCCGCCGTGGAATAGTGTGTTCACGCGACCAAATTTTCACAGAATGCTTAGAATTCCCTGCACGTATTTCTGCAATGTACTGAAAAAATTTTGGAGCCAAAAAAAAAATTCGACAGAAAACTGATGCATGAAAATCGCGTTTTCGGAAAATCCGTTCGATCGAACTTGTAAACACGTTAGAGCAAGCTAGACTAGGTTAATGGCGTGGCTCTGATACCAGTGTAAGTGCACGGCGGCGCCCCGGCCGTCAATACGAGGCCAAAATGCGGAAACGATACTTTACTTTAACTTGTAAACCGGCACCACCGCGCACAAAAATCCCGGATCGGGCCATTAATCTAATCCTAGCTAACTAGAGAAGGGGTAGAGAGATATACCGAGCGATCCGTGTCCGATCTCCCCGCGGAATCTCCGGTCTTCATCTTCTCGTCGGAAGGGCACCACATCGCCGGGTTCTTTTACGGGCTCCCACCTCTGTACCGAGACAACTCGGGCACGAAATTGGCGAGCCGACGTGCCCAAGAAGTGCTGTAGATGAAGTGTAGAACTCTATGTGTCTCTAGGGGTTGAAGTTGCCATGTATTGGTGGAGGTGAAGAATTAGAATGAACTTTTTGGAGATAGCTATATCATTTTGTGAGAGCCAAAAGAGATCAAATTTTCCACACACCAAATGAATCCCTCACTCCCCTCAATAGTGGCCGGCCCCCTTGCTAGAGAATGAGAGAGTGAGTGAGCCAATAATGTAAGAAGAATAATGAGTGATGATGAGAGAATAATATGATCACAACAAAAGTCCACACTCAAACAACCATCTCATATCTCATCATAAAAGTCAAGCAATGATGATGCACAAATGAAGTCAATGAAGTCAATGGATGGTACACCATCATGAAACAACAATATGCAAAGACCACCCTCCACAATGCTAATTTGCACAATTGCAAATAAGCCCTCCTCCACCAATTTTTAGCCAATGAAAGATACAAAGAAAAATGGCCGAAACGGAAAGCAAACTGGAAACTTCAGAAAACTGATCCCGTAATAAATTACAGGAAAACCTCGCTACTGTATATACATACCCGCATTTGTATTCCGACCGAATAGAAATGCAATGAGACAAAATCTACACTGTACAATACTAGGATCCGGCTTAAACCAAAGCCCGCTAGTATTATCCGTCCGATCATGATCCGTGCAATACCGCACGTATCTGATCGAACCCTGCCATATCTCCATACGGCCTCTACAACGTTTCGCCCGAAACTTGAGAAAACGGTCTGTGGGGGACTCTAAAGACTCGTCAATATTTTGGCTGTGGATTTAACCACTAGCACATCAGAGGTATTAGCCATACGTAACGGGCTACCAGGTATTGACCAAAAGAGACGTCGATGAGCGAACTCATCCTGACACCCTACTGAGCCTGTCAGTGACAATATCCGTACAGTCCGGTCCGTTCGTCTGTGAGCATCGCATGGCGGGCCTAGGGGGTTGGTAAAAGTCAGACCCCCAAAAGCGGTACAAGTCGTGTCGGAGTGTAGCCCAGAACACCCTGAGATACTACTGGAATACCTACCAGTAAATCTCCTGCCTTGGCCAAGGACTTCGTGTAATGGCTCTCCTAGACACAGCGCGACCTCACCCCCAATACCGGGAGAGACGAACCCCTGCAGATCCGCTCACTGCCTCCATGTGGCTCGGGACTGTACCCAACTAAAACCTGTTTGCACGTCTCCTTTGAGCATGGTAGGGTAGTAATCAAAGTATAGTGGGAACTCACATGAGACAAATGACGATCTGAGGTCAATGAACTAACCTGTACACATGTTATAAGGGAACTGCTATCTGACGTCAGGTATAAGACCAACTAGCATGTTCCCGGCGAGTCCTGTCCGGTGTACTCATAACCCAATGAGCACCTGTGTACATCTTAGGTGAACCAATTGACACCAGTGGCTTGTGAGACCGGCCACCGCCCCTCGTCGGGGTCTCGACTGTATACATTAGTCTACTCTGGAGTATCGATGCCCTGTCTCAAAACTCCCACGACTAGGGACCTTTTAAGGATGTGCTTAAAGACTATCAGCTCCCACGTATATGATCGCCCTCATACCGCTGGCAGTCAAGCAAGAATCCTAGGGGCTCTATCAACGTGTAATAGCGACCTGTCAGGTCACCTAAAGCAGTACACGATGATAAAGATAAACCAGATAGCATACTATCATCTTGAGTAAGACTGTCCTACTTGGATAGGTCCTCCCTCAATCATTGCAATCATGTGCCTGTAATCCAATAATTGACTCTGAGGGCACTATCTCCAACAAGACCCCAGTAGCTCGATAAGTCGTGTCGATATGAGGTCTATAACAGTTCGAGAAACTACTGATAACTCTTACCAGTAAATCTCAGCAACCTTGGTCAGAGATTTCCAGTTATAGCCAATCGAACACAGCACAACATCAACTCCCTATACCGGGAGAGACGAATCCCTTCCTATCGCTCATTGCCTCCATGTGATTCGGGACTGTACCCAAAAGCCACCTTTTTGCACGCCCTCTTGGACGTGGTATGATGGAAATCAAAGCACCGTGGGAATCACACAAGACTCTATGACGATCTCGGGTCTACAGACTAACCTGTACCAGTGTCACCGGAGAACTGCCATCTGACGTGAGGTATAATACCATCTGGGAGTTCTCGGCGAGTCCGTCCAGTGTACCCAGTCTCTACTGAGCACCCGTACACCATCCTTGATGTCAAACACTGATGGATATAGGATCATCCATCGCCCATCATATGGGTTAAGATGCGTATACGCTAGTCTACCCTGGTGTATCGATGCCCTGTCTCGATACACCCTCGACTAGGAACAGTTATAGGATGTACTCGTCGACTACCGTGGCCCCACTAGTATGATCTCATCATAGTCCCAGTAGTCGAGTATATATCCTAAGGTCTTTATCAACATGTAACATAGAGACAATCAGAGTACATGTTAAGATAAAGTACAACCAGATAGCATACTATCATGTCGAGCAAGAAAGTCCTCCCTATATATATCCAAGCATCCATTACAATATGCATCGTATGTACAGTAATGGCCTCTAGGGCATACATATAAATAACACTCATGGATGCAACTCAAGAAAAACCCTAGTTTTCCAATGTTGTCAAAATCCCACTTTTCTTCGTCCAATGTGTAGAGGAGAAGGAGAGTATCAACTTTTATGAAGAGGGTTTAGGGTTTTGGTGAATATTTGGAGATGGATCTTAGGGTAGAGGTGGAGGGAAGTGAGTTGAAGAAGATGAAGAAGGAAAAATAATGGGGGAAATGAAGTAACATGCCTGCCCCCTCTCTCGCCTCCTCTTATTCTCACCCACTCTCTCATCTATTTACCCTTTTACTCTTTCTCTTTTCTTTTCTCTTTTCTTTTAAAACCAAACCATAAAATACCCAAAACAACCCAAGAAAACAACATGTAACCAAAATGCAACATGACATGGTGCACTAGCCATGGAAAACTGTAGAAACACGGATTTGGCTTAATTGCGATTAGCAGTGCACAAATCGGGTTTTTATCAAAACTGCATATAATAAATTTTAAAAATGCCAAATCCTTTAAATATATTTTTAAATGAACAAATAATTTTAATTTCTATTTATTTCACAATTATTGCTATATATTTATACCCTTTTTCGAAAACCCCAATTTCGCAAACCGGGCAGTTTTCGGAAAATATATTATTTTAATATTAAATTTCAAAAATAATATTTTATATTTTCTGAAATGTTACAGTCTTCCCCCCTCAAATAAATTCAGTCCCTGATTTTAAATTTAATCCCCAAATTCTAAAACATTTCAATAGCCAACTCAAATCAACGAGGCTCCAAAATCTTGGAAAATACAGAAATAACACAGCGCATCGCGTGCGCCTGAAAACGAATACAAAACTCAAAATTCGAACTCCGTCAAGCGTCATGCAAATCATCGGATTTGCACGCATATCCTCAGAGTTATAATGGAGATACAGATCTCGAAATCCACTACTGAAATCCAATATACACTAGTCAAATACTATAATACGTGTATAGTACGCATCCTTGAAAAACTTTCAAGAACTAAATAAAACTCATGCAAAAATCTTTCTAAATCGCCGCGTGAATGTGTAACTCATGGCATAAGTGACGGACGCTCATTTTAAAATAATAATATATGTCCATATATGTTTTCCTAAATACACGTTCCGTCGTTTTCAAAATATCCCAAAAGGTTTTCCTATATAAACGTTCGTGTCACTCAGGGACACGTAGGAAATAGCAAGACTATAGCTCGTTTTCAAAAATCTCTTGGTAAACTTTTAATGCATGCAAAGTACTCAGGTACTGTCCTAAGATCAGTCCCGTTTGGCCATTATATAATATGGTGCCCAAACGAAAACAATGTACTCAAAAGCAAAATCAGCCTCAAAAGGCGTATCCAACAATTTCGTGCGTCCGGTGTGCACGGAAATCAAATCGAAACACAGGTGCCACTATATGCACAAAGCAAAACTAAGTGCAACGAGTGTGCACAAAAGCATCTGTCCACTGCAACGGGTATGCATGACAACAATATCTGGTGCATCTATTGTGCATGAAAATCTCAAATCTAGTGCATCAAATGTGCGAAATACAAGTATGGTGCAACCAATGCACGAAAAATCACATTAATAACTCAAATGCAGATAAGAACGACACCGAGTGTACCAAGGTGTATAAATCAAAAACGTATGCAACTACGTGCACAATATCCGTATCAATGCATTGCAAGCACATGTGAGCTATACCGAGTGCAAAAATCACATCGTTCGTTTGAAATCCACGATATCATAAACATGTGCAATAGATATGTACAAAATGTAAATACCCAGTAGGTGCAGCCATGGTGCACGAAAACGATATCATGAAACTCAATCATCAAAACTCAAATCCAAGCGATATAAGCGTGATACTCGGATCACAAACGCAAATCGAAAAAAATGACATCGAGGTATACCTCCTACAATGTCGAAAAATGAATCGATACGCCTAAAACTGGCAGAACAAGAATATCCGCTTCCCTCCTGCTCACGGTCTGGCGTCCTCAGTCTCTGGGTCCTTATCTTCTCTATGGATTCACCAATCTCGCAATCCATCGGCTCATCGGCCCGGTCAGGTGTGCTAACAGGAACGATTCCACTCTAGCACTTCTCTGGTCATTTCTCGGCCAATCATCACGACCATTCGTAAGGCAGCACATCATTGGTTTCGGCCTCTGGTCTTTTGAATACACGTGACACAACTGATCCTCGGTGCAAATCTTATTGCAGCAGTGTCCTGGAAGGAATCCTGCTTAAGGTCTCTTCCGATCTCGCCTATGCCGAACTGTACGGAGGCTGGTACTTTTGCATAATCTTTTCTCGCTCTCTTGACATTTGCGTTCTCACTACAACATTTCCTCGGGAACTGACCGTATCCCAACGCCTCTGTATGTATATCAGATCTCTAATCTCGACGGGGAGTAACAACAGCTCGTCAGCGTCTCGCACGAACCTCTGGTTCCACTCGTCTTTATCTTCGTCCATCTTGACGTCACGTCATACTATCTGCGCACCGCAACTGTTCTCGGCCACGGTTAATCCGAAGTCTCTCACACTGACTCGAAATCGCGTACTCTGTATCTTCATCACTCTGTAGAAGATATCTGGCTGAATACGTCCTCGGGAACTCGTCCCAACCATCAGAGGAATACTCAATACTCGTCCGTTCTCTATCAACTCACAACGCCTCTTGGGTGAGGTCCTCTATCCGAAACTGGTCAGCTTGCTGATCTCTTATCACATGATATCTGGACGACGTTAAACCTTTCGATCGAGTCATCAAAGTCCCAAAATTTCTCGAAAGCTTAACACCTGAGCACAGTCTAAAATATCTGGTACATACCACAGTACTTCTGGACCAGCCGTAGAAGGGTAAACCCAAGCCTCACTGATGGCACCGCTAAACTGCTGCAAACCGTAAGGTTCAAAAGCGGTTCCATGGTCATCATATCGAGTTAGGGTTTCATTCTTTTAGAGGGTCCACAGAATCACTTGCATGTTCCTCCGAACACTTTAAACTTGGGAAAAATGGTTTTCTGACACTCGCTTGAACTTTTTAGCTTCGCCTATACAACATGTGAATACTCTTCGTCCGCATGCTAAACAATGCCTCAATCCTCCAGGAAAAGCGATACATCGACGGTCATCTCTAGATCGGTCTGCTCTAGATCTGAGTAAGACTCTCCGCCCTGAAAATCTTCAACTCAACTGGGCCGGCGTCGGCGCATCAATCTGATGAATTACTTTCGTCTCTCAAATTGGGGTAGACTAGCTATCACCTGTCGCATTTCTGCCTGGAAGCTCCGGCGATCTCAGCTCGTACGTTCTAGAAGCGACATCCCATCATCTCAGCAACAGCTGGGTCATCTGTCTGCACGGTAGGCGATATCAAAATCTCTGAGGTATGCTGTACATCAATAGTCCTCTCGCAACTGGCAGCTCTAACAGTGGCCCGATCATCCAGTGTAAAACCAAGCACTCGCCTCCACAAGAGGTCACAACATAACACTATATCGAGACGTTCCCATGTCACCAGAAAACACAATGATCATCCCTCGTACCAGACGAGCTCGTCCTGACCGTATTACTAGCAGCAGCTCAATCTACGCTCAAACCATGGTGACAGGAACCTCAATCGGGTATCGATGAAAACAGATCAAAGGGATGAAAGGAAACGACAGATCCAGAATGGATATATGATTATAAGAAGGAACAACATCAATAAGAGTATGATCACGGAACGGATAGAATCAAGGATCTCAAATGGATGTATAATCATAGGTAAGAAGAGAATCACAGATCTCAAAAATATGTAGATCCTAAGGTTTCTTAAGTGGAGTATCGTATCTTAAATATTCCGCAGAACATACGTATGGTACGTCACTCTACCCAAGCTACATACTCCATCAATCAGGGTCAACCTATGAAACGAAAGTTCGGGTCTAATACCCCCCGTTCAAGTCTAAGTTCCGTAAGGTCAAGCTTAGGTTCCAAAATACATACCCGCCCTAGACTCCGCATAGTCAAACATAGACTCGAACTAAGATTAAATCTAGCGCTCTGATACCAACTTTGTCACGACCCGAAATATTAGCTCGTGACCAGCACTTAAATCACGCAACGTCTAAAGGCGTAACGTAATTCAAGTAAGATGAAACCCAGAAATCTAAACCTTTTTAAGAAAATAAAGGAAGTGAAGTTTTGAAATAAAGGTATAATCAAATCAAGTTTTCTTAATGCATAGAAAGAGAACATGAAAATGCAAGTGAAGTTTACTAGTTTGAAAACGGGTTTCGTCTTTTAAAAATTTGGGCAGCACCTCCTTTTTATATTTTGATCCAAAACCACAAATACATAACAAGAATAATGGCATCCCCAAGAGGGAGCTACTCTTCGCCAACCGGCGGATAACAACCATGCAAAACATAAATATAAGTATACGACGCCCAACGGCGAAGATCACCACAAAACATAAAGAAATAAGAAAGATATCAAAATCACAAGTAGCGAAAAACTCCTCGCTCTAAGTCTCGCAACCACAATCTCACTAAGTCTCATTACTTATACAATTTACTAATTTTGATTGATGGAGTTAACTAGATACAATATGAAATATAGATACAAGAGTGGGTACGATACAAATGTCCCACCTACCAATGCAAAACACCCAAATGGAGCTATGTGCCAGCGATGCCGCTACGGATCCATGCGATCAACCTGCAAGAACTGTGGCACAACGGGGGTGAGTTGCCAACTCGTGAGTAGAAAAGACATCTACAAGTAGAAATCGAATAAACATCGACTCCTATGTCAACTACATCATAAAGGTAATACTATGATATCTAGGGTGATCGGGTCATCATATGTGCCAACAATGTAATCAATACTTATATGTATGCGGATATAATCTAACAATATAACCAAAGTTTATATGCAGGTGGATCTCGTCCAACTATAAAATCAATGTATGTATGCATGTGGATCTCGTCCAACCATATAATCAATGTCTGTGAATATCATAAAAGCATATGCATGAAGTATGAGGATATAAATCAACAGGTGTCCCTCACGACACCTCAAAATCATGGAACCTGAGTGTCCAACATCAACACTCGAAAACATCATGAAATAATCGTGTCCAGCATCGACATGCAAATCCTTATGTATCAGCATATCTCAATGCGTAAAATCATAGAGCATGATGTATACGACATATAATAGAAATGTAAGCATATCCGTATATCATGCAACATAGAACAGTGATATGACATATTAAGGAAAAACCGCTCCTTTAAATGATCCCAGTTTTTAAAATATAATATGCGGTTCCCAATTTCCCAATAAAACCAGTTATCTATGTAGGTACAATATGTATATGCGCAAATATAGAGGTACCAATGTATGTGTGCACCAATATAGATATACAATGTGTATATGCACAAGTATGGATATATCAAAGTATATGTGCACCAATATGGATATAAAATGTGTATGTGCACAGGTATGGATATATCAAAGTATATGTGCACCAATATGGATATACAATGTGTATGTGCACAGGTATGGATATATCAAAGTATATGTGCACCAATATGGATATATAATATGTATGTGCACAGGTATGGATATATCAAAGTATATGTGCACTAATATGGATATACAATGTGTATGTACGCAAGCATGGATATATCAAAGTATATGTGCACCAATATGGATATACAATGTGTATGTGCACATGTATGGATATATCAAAATATATGTGCACTAATATGGATATACAATGTGTATGTACGCAAGCATGTTATGCGAAGAGTCATATCCTGATGCAGCAATCCTACTATGTAGTGACATGGCAATTATCGATGATGAAGTGTGTGAGCCTACAATCTGTGTACATGTAACATACACATCATCGATAATGGTGCAGGTGTACTATCACGGGTATAAGTAATGCAATGCGAATAACATGAAGGCAGCATAAGGTAAATCATATGCAAATGCTGACGGGTATACGTATCTAACATGACCGAGTCGGTGAATCTAACAATCGGCATCTAGCCACACCATATCGTGTACGGTACAATCCATCATACGACATCCTCTAGTCAAGGGTATGGATCAATCATCAAGTCAAATTCATCTCGCACGGAAAATCATCATACGGTGGCACTAAAACATTAAGGATCCTATCAACCTATATGACAATGAGGGGTACGGACCTAACGTCTCGTACGACATATCACACATGATTCATGATATTCTATATGTATATTTATATACCTATGTCCCAGGTCTCATCCATAAAAATCTCATATCGGGGGGACCGACAATCAATCATCTCAATCGACTCGCATCCATATACCAACATATCACCAAATTCATCATATCGCATCGTACAATTCTTTTCATCACATTTATATCTCACATCGAGTCAAATGTTATATATATACATTCTACTTTTACTATAAGCATACTGATCTAATCTAACCTACACCCCCGAACCATACAATTAGTTTTTTTTAAAGATGCGAATCGTAGTTTTGAAAATAGGGGTTACGGTGTTTTTAAGGAAAAGATATCGTTTGAAAATCCGTAACATCCCTCAAGGTATCTGTTTAAAATATGTATACGATTCTTCTGTTTGGAAATATGTATGGTTTGGATGACACACCTACGTCGACTATCTAGTCTTATACTACCCTAAACGGCAATATCATCAATATCATCCTCAAATCCCGTCATCATATACTAGTCGTATCAAAACACTTCTAACTATCCTATAGTTTCTAATATGGTTTCTATAGCTATCTTTTAACTTTAACCCTAGTTTCCTAATCTAGGTTTTCTTAACCATATGCTACAAATCGGTTTCCACCAAAACTTTGCGGGGATGCTATATGCCATCCACCCCACTTCCCCCGTAGATATAGATCTACTCACCGTGGTCTTCACTTGCCGATGTCGGTGACGCGATGCTCCGTCTCCTCGGAATCCACGCGGTGGTACCCACAATAATACACAATCGCAAAAGCTTATAAAAATCAAGTCGGAGAAACAAAAACGGCACACGGATCGCCTATAGGTCAGAACCTATAGCCCACGCATGCAAAACCAACAAATTACCCCTAGTCGTTGATGTACAAACATCCAACAACCAAACACAAATCCAAATACCAAAACCAAGCAATCCAAAATACGGAAAACATATCCTCAAAACACCCCAATGTGATCCAAGATTCTTTCTCAGGTAAAATTGGCCAATTCTGCACATATAGGGGGTCTAATTATCAGATAAGTGAACCATATACCAAGAATCAACCCCAAATTCCCTAATGTGGCCACAATTTTCGGCCACAATGAATAAATCTACAGCCCAGAAGTTGAGTTGGGGTCTCGGGTCTCTAGTGTACACTCACAGTCACCTGCTCATCTCACTCTCTTTGCTAAATGATTTTTGGCGTCCCCGGGTTACTCCAGATTCCTATATACACTCACTAAACCCACAAAAACCCATTATCTGCAACTTTAGAGTTCGTATATTGGTTTCTAACACGGGTCTTGGCCAGTAAAAACAGCACTAGGGGTCTTATAACAACAACTTCCATCACCACAACACAATTCCAATCCTAATCCTTCTCTAGGAATTTCTAACTTCACCATTACACACTTAAACCACTTTTAAACTAAACTAGAATATAAAGAACTAAAAACTACACTAAATGGAAGAAGATATACCTCATGGATGCAACTCAAGAAAAAACCTAGTTTGTCAATGTTGTCAAAATCCCACTTTTCTTCGTCCAATGTGTAGAGGAGAAGGAGGGGATCAACTTTTATGAAGAGGGTTTAGGGTTTTGGTGAATATTTGGAGATGGATCTTGGGGTAGAGATGGAGGGAAGTGAGTTGAGGAAGATGAAGAAGGAAAAATAATGGGGGAAATGAAGTAACATGGCTGCTCTCTCTCTCCTCCTTTATTCTCACCCACTCTCTCATCTATTTACCCTTTTACCCTTTTCTCTTTTCTTTTAAAACCAAACCATAAAATACCCAAAACAACCCAAGAAAACAATATGTAACCAAAATGCAACATGACATGGTGCACTAGCCATGGAAAACTGTAGAAACACGGATTTAGCTTAATTGCGATTAGCAGTGCACAAATTCGGTTTTTATCAAAATTGCATATAATAAATTTTAAAAATGCCAAATTCTTTAAATATATTTTTAAATGAATAAATCATTTTAATTTCCATTTATTTCATAATTATTGGTATATATTTATACCCTTTTTCGAAAACCCCAATTTCGCAAATCGGTCAGTTTTCGGGAAATATATTATTTTAATATTAAATTCCAAAAATAATATTTTATATTTTCTGAAATGTTACAGTATGTGGGGATAAAGTTACCTCTTTTTCTCTCACTCACCCACACACACAAAACCCCACACATTCTTGGCCGAAACCAGCAAGCTTTCCCCACTTCAAAAAGTTAATTGGAAAACAAAATAAACAAAAGGTGAAAAGATATGAAGTAAGGTGTATATTTATATAGTTATGGTGTGAGCTTTGACTTTAATACATTCTCTCTCCCCCTCCCTTCACCAAACCAGCAGCTTACCCTCCCATTGTGCTCGGCCACTTCCCAAGGCAGCAGCCCCATTTTCCCCACTACATTTCCCTTCAAAAATCCAAACAAATTCATCAATTTTGTCTCAAAAATCCAAACAAAAATCCCACAAACTCCAAATCTAATCTTTATCCATTTTTCCTTGGCTTCTCTAGTATAGATCTTGGTGAAAAGAAGCAAATTGGGGAGGCTAAGAGACATGTTTGATCTCTTGATCTTGAGGTATAAAGCTTCATCCAAATTGGTTACTTGTTAATTGTATGTTTAAATCTAATTTTAATTAGATGTTAATATAACCTTAATTGCAAAATGAAATTTTCAAAAGAAGGGTTAAATTAATATTAGGATTTTCATAATTTGTTCATGGTTTAATTGTGTAGTTAATATCTAAGTTTTCTTTTGAAATAGAGTATTTTTAAATTAAAATTATTAAAATAAAATGATTTGTTTTTAATTTATAGGAATAGGGCGGTTTGGTGGGGAGCCCACCACCCTCCCAGTTTAGAGGGCGGGATTCTAGAATTTGCCCCCTACATATTATAGGAGAGGGCGAGTTCTGAGAACCCGTCCTCTCCCATAACATGAAGGGAACCCGCCCTCTCCTATATAAAGGTGTCACGACCCGAAATTTGGCCCGTGACCGGCACTTAACCACGTAACGTCTACAGGCGTAACGCGACTAAGTGAACCGAAAACCCAGAAATCAAACCAGTGAAAGTATAGAGTGTTATAAGTTTTTAAAAGAAAGCACTTACTAATTTATAAGAAATCTAAGTAAACAATCACCAAGATAGTAATATACGACGCCGTAGCGAAGATCAAGATCCACAAGTGGGAACAACACAGATAGGATAAACTGCAAGTACAGTCGGCTTACAACGAGCTCGATGCCAGAATACAAATAAAATACATCATCGTCCTCACACTGTCTCTAAGTCAAATACATACATGGTAGATGGAGAATACTAGATACAACAATGTGTTAGTTATATGTATGCCCTAGAGGCCATTACTGTACATAGGATGTATATTGTAGTGGATGCTGGGACATATATAGGGAGGACTTTCTTGCTCGACATGATAGTATGCTATCTGGTTACCCTTTACCTTAACGTGTATGCTGATTGTCTCTCTGTTACATGTTGGTAAAGCCCTTAGGATCTGTACTTGACTACCTGGACTATGATGCGGATCATACTAGTGGGGACATGGTAGTCTATAAGTACATCCTTCAAAGTCCCTAGTCGTGGGTGTATCGAGACGGGGCATCGATATACCAGAGTAGACTAGCGTATACCTTCTCGACTCATGTAGATGGGCGATGGATGATCCCATATCCATTGGTGTTTGACATCAGAGATGATATACGGGTGCTCAGTAGAGACTGGGTACACTGGACGGACTCGCCGAGAACTCCCAGATGGTATTATACCTCACGTCAGATGGCAGTTCTCTGGTGACACTGGTACAGAGTAGTCTGTTGACCCGAGATCGTCATAGAGTCTTGTGTGGTTCCCACTGTGCTTTGATTTCCATCTTACCACGTCCAAGAGGGCGTGCAAAACGGTGGTTTTTGGGTACAGTCCCGAGTCACATGGAGGCAATGAGCGATAGGAGGGGATTCGTCTCTCCCGGTATATGGGGGTTGATGTTGCGCTGTGTTCGATTGGCTATAACAGGAAATCCCTGGCCAGGGTTGCTGAGATTTACTGGTAAGTGTTACCAGTAGTTTCTCGAACAGTTATAGACCTCATATCGACACGACTTATTGAGCTATTGGGGTCTGACGTATACCACCCCTAGGCGAGATATGCGACATATCAGACGATCAGACCGGACTGTACGGTAGTGTTACTGGTCGGATTCACTGGAGTGTGAGCGGGCTTGCTCGTCGATCTTCAGATCGCTCAATACCCGGGTGGCCGTTACGTTTAGCAGACCGCTTGCGGCTTGTGGATGTTTGATATGATCATCATCCGCTGCCGGCGTATTGACGAGTCTTTAGAGTCCTACACAGAGGTTTCCTGGTTCAAGCGAAACGAAATAGGAGCGCATATGAGATATGTGCGGGACCGAGAATAATGCGAGTATGTGATACCGTATTCTATTCTCGCGATAAATATATCGAATGGTTGTATGCGATATAACCTAGTTATCGATTCAATCGTTGATTCGATAAGCCGATACATTGTATACTAGCCGGTTATATGCGACATGACCGGATCATTGAATCAAGTGTTGATTTAATGATTTAATGCATATTTATATATATGATATATTACTTTGCATCAACTAGTATCGGTTTACTTAAGATGGATTTTCTCACTCGGACGTGCGCATTGCATATGCGATATGTTTTTTGTGCACTTGATTGTATCATGTTTAATGATGCATACCACTTTGGTTAAGTGTAAAGTTTGAACCATGGTTGTGTTTATGTTTAGGGTTTTATTTTCTTAATTATTCATTTATTCTTTTTGATAAATGAATAAAAGAAAGTGAGAAAAGAAAATGAGAAAAGAATGGTGGCTTCTTTTGTTGTTTAGTTGAAACTTCATGAAGCTTTGACCTAAGTCCACCATTCTTATCTCATTCTTAACCCTAACCATACAACTAACCTTGGTTAACTCTCTACACTTTACCATAGTTAGAATTATGATAAGAATTCATTTTCTTTTCTTATTCTTTTAACTTATCATATCATCTTTCTTCTTCTTCTTCATTCTTCAAGTGAAGAAAAGCAAAGTCCATCAATGGTGATTGTTGGATATGAGTGAGAAATCCAATTCTAAAGTTAACCCACTTCCTATTTCTTCATCCTCTACCTCTTGCCAAGTAGTAGAGTGTGTTTCCTTCATAAGATTTTAGGGTTTGGTGAAGGTGGAGCTTGATTCATCGATGCCTCGACGTCGATCATCTTCGGCATGGACATCGACGACCTAGCTTGCCCATTCTCCGACGAAGCCGATCTTGGAGCCCAGATTTGATTTGGACAGCGGAGACGACCCCGTTGCGGAGCCGTGGAGGTGGAGGACCGGATCTACAAAGGTTGTATTTCCGTATTCTCAGTAGTTAATTGTTAACTAGTTCTTGTTCGCCTAGACATCTAGTTATCGATCCGTACTTTAGGGTTTGTAGGCACCATTTTTTTTTGAAATTGCCATGGTTGATGGCTTGGGAGACCTCACTAGAGTGCCTAGGAACCCTGCAGTGGTATCAGAGCCTAGCTAGAGCCTTAGGCGAAGTCCAAACGGAAATTGAAGTCCGAACGAACCCGAAACCCCGCATCGATATTGCTCTCTGTACAAATTTTAAAAACTGGGATTTTTCAACATTAAAAATATTCAGAAAAACATGCAGGAAAATATAAGAGTAACTGTACAACCCGTAGCCCTAATTCCCTTAGAGCGCCGCGCTTCCGCGGCACGAGCCTGCCTCGTGCGGCGGAAGGGCGGCCGTTTTGTCATTTTATGTGGGGTTGTTTGCACAGTAACTCCTATTAAACTGTGCTGAGTTCTCTGGATATTTTTAAAATTTTATTCAAGTGTTGAATAATCTGAGTTGATTTGGGGATTCGGTATTTCGATCGGGTATCAAATTTTGTCTGTGTGGCTTTCCGGATAAATTTTAGAATATGTTAAAAAGTTCGACCGGATATAAATACCCAATTTTTCCCCTGTCGGGAAATTTCCAAGTGTTGGATTTTTCCGTAGTTTAACGACGTTCTAAGTAGCGCAAGTAACGCGATGGTCCCTCTAGAAGACACAAACCTTAACTCGATTATGTGACCGTCTTGAACTGCCCTTTGAACCTTCGGGTTTGGGGCAGTACGGCGTGCCACATGTGAGGCGTTGGCTTGACCCTTCTACGGCTGGACCGTCGGTACTGAGGTATGAACTGAATGTTGTTAGGCTTGTTTCATGTGTTGATCTGTATCGGGAAAACTTGGGTGTTCGATTGTTCGATCGAAAAGTTTAGCATTTTTCTATTTATCCGGAATGTGATACAATAATTGGAATTCACAAATAGTTATGTGATAACTAAATGAATATTATAAACGTAGCAGTTTAGTCTCACTTGATCGGTTGCCACGGAATTTTGATGTGATCAAAAGTCCGTCGCAATCACGTAGCGTACGCGGATACTCGCCGGGTAAACTTAATAGACAGCCTCACTCCATAGCCCCGACCAAGTGACTGTAGGAGAACCCCGTCGCCGAAAGCATCCGTCCGGGTGCTCGCGGTAGCGGTGTTCCGCCTTGGTGCACTTCGTC
Organism: Agapanthus africanus; assembly: GCA_030015575.1. Classification (NCBI taxonomy): domain Eukaryota; kingdom Viridiplantae; phylum Streptophyta; class Magnoliopsida; order Asparagales; family Amaryllidaceae; genus Agapanthus; species Agapanthus africanus. The sequence goes on along the minus strand of CM057343.1, from coordinate 372,382,282 downwards.
GACGGTAACGGGGGTGCGGCCGTCTACTGAAGTTTGCGACGAGCATTCGATCAGGATGTCGGGAATCTTGTTGAATTGCCCGACTTGATATTGAAAAGTGTTTTTGATTTTGAGACTAAAATGCGGGGTTTATAATTGTTAGGCATGTGATGTCTAAGGAATTCATTTGGTCAGGCATGCGATGTCTGAGGTGGTTGCGGATTCCAGCTGTTGTAGTTTTACACTTTCTTTTCTGTGACCGTAAGTGTAATATGTGATATCGCCGGTTTCGTTGCTATATGTCAACGACAATTGGGATGGACATATTTACTTACGTTGATGACATGTGATGTTATGTGTTGCTGGATATGTTATATTGGATCGTCGTGTTTGAATAGCCGGGGGTTTTTATGTGAGATGAGTGTTTTTCATTTTTATTCATGTAAAAACTTGTATGTAATATTCTTTTATTGGGGCGCTTCCAGGTTGCGGGAGTTGTCACCTGTTGTATATTATTTACTTTTCTGCACTAGGATAGACCCAAGGAGGGGAGCACAAGTAACCAGGTTCTGGAGTCCAGTGGGAGACCAACTCGAGGAGTCGAGTCCGGGTCTCCTAACTCCAGAATTGGTAGGGTTGCTTGCCGCTCTCGTAGGGGTCTAGGGGTGTGGGTTTGGCTATTCATAACGACCGTGGAATCCGTGTTTTATACTGGCTCGTATTGAAAACACGGACGTCCTAGTATATCCAATATTTCATATGATTCTTCTGCTGCGATATCTGTGATGAGATCATGTGATGTTTCTGTGATGGATATAGTATATAGTATATATGATATATTATATAGACGTTACTTATGTTTTACACCCGCGCTAGCCCTGCCCTGCTCTGCCGTTAGTTACCTAACCTAACGGTGCACGAGGGGACATCGAGGCGAATGCGGATGGCATAAGTGTACGTCATATCTATCTGTGATGTTTAGGTACTTAAATGATGGGACTTCATTAATGTGATTAATGAAATTAAAAGAAACCTAAGATGTTGTAGAATCGAATTTCAAAATAAAACAGGTAGCTACAGTTCTTGCTTTGCACAGAGGTATATGTGATATATCCTGCACCTCATCCGACGAGGAAAGGACCGAGATCCCTTCACCGGGAGTGACTCCTTTAGCAATAACTGGCAGATGCTACACCCTCGGTTTGTCTTTTGATTGCTTTTAAGTGTTTTTGCTTTGCACAGTGATATATGCGATATATCCCGCACCTCATTCGACGAGGAAAGGACCGACGATCCCTTCACCGGGAGTGACTCCTTTAGCAAAACTGGAAAAGCCTCAAAAGCACTCCATTTCAAAATTCATTCGATCCTACAACGATATCAAGTTCATTACGCAATAGGTTTTCAGAAAAACCTGTCGTAGCCCTCCGTCATTTCAGATAAGTAGTATATAGTATTCGTGCTGCATTTGTTGGCTTTCGTCAAGGTGCAGTGTGCGGTAGCTATATGCTGCTTATCTGCTAGCATACGATGCGATTGGATTAGGGTAGTCGTGCGGCTTTGTTGGCTTTCGTCAAGGGTCGTGCGGGTGGGTTTAATTCGATCAAGAAATGTACGGGTTGAACTTGACTAGCGCGCTATGGTTTGTTGGCTTTCGTCAAGGTCATAGCACGTTAGGGGCAAAATATTATCGGAAATTTCAAGTGTTGAAATTTGCAATGAGATTGCATACCTTCTATGAGATAGTTGGATCCCGATACCTGCTGCGAGTAAGTGTTACTCCTGGGAGAGTTTTATACATTACAATTAGCCGATCAAGTAGGTGTCTAGAAAGGTGTTAACGGGGTTACGCTTCTGGGAAAACGAGGTTTACAGTAATTAGGTTCGTGCGAAAGCACGGGGGACCTCCCTCAAAGTACCGACACTGGCCTGGCTGAAAGATTGGCGAACTTGTAGTGTGTAATTAATCCCGGCTAGTCTTTCCTTTTAGGGTTTGAAGGAAGATTTGATAAAAAGCAGTGGGAGCCATCCTGATTAGATAAAATAATAACCAATCTATTCTTGACAGAGCGCACGCTGAGTGTTTTCTTCTCTCTCTCTCCTGGTAGCGACCATATCACGCCTTAATCAAGATAATAATACGGATTATTGACCGAACCCGCTTGTTATACTGTGCTGGGGAACGTTGGTCCCGCTCCAACTTATAATTGTTATAAGACAGAGCAGGAAATTGGGGATTACCAGAATTCCCGTGCCGCCCAAACGAAGAGAGTGCATGTTGATGCATCATCTTCGGGTGTGTTCATTATACAGAACTGTTTCTCAGTATCCTCTACGTCCTGGGTATGTGATACCAGATCAGGATCCCAGATATGTAATATGTTACATAGGGCTACAGATAGGTAAAGAACTGAGAACGGGTGATAAGTTTCATGAGGCAGAAAACGGGGCAAGTGTTGCAGCCAAGTCTGTTGGTCACTGTCACCCTGTATTACCAATACATTGATTCTGAACGAATGTTGTTAGATACCGAACCTGATATACAAAATTATATCCATCTCTTTATTAGTAAAGAAATGATAAAATTTTGTATGGTTGGATAATGTTTTGAACATTTCCTATATCAAAAGTTGATCGGTTCAGGCACGTTATCTAAAAGCATTAATGTTCTAAATCAAACTACAGTTCTTAGTATACGGAACACACACAAGAGGAAGAGTTCAGAAATGAACGAATCCTTCTTGAGGTATTGTAGACTAGGTCATATCAATGCGACCCGACTAGCTGAGTTACATTTAGATGCATATTTAAATCAGTTTGAATTTACATCTTGTGAAACTCGCCAGTCATGTCACAAAGATAAGATGACCATAGCTCCGTTTACTGGAAACAGAGAAAGAGTTAGTAAACTCTTGGGATGATACATGTTGATGTATGTGAGGTCCCCTGTCTACACATGCCAGGACTGGTTCTTTGTACTTCATTACATTCTCTGATAATCTCTCAAGATTCAGACATATGTTCCTGTTGAAACACAAGTCCGAACCTTTTGAGATATTCAAAGAATATAAGTTAGAAGTAGAGAACTAACATACGGGTATAAGTATTATGTCCTTTGATGTGATCAAGGAGGAGAATACTTGAGCACGAAAATCCTGGATTATTCTAAAGGAGAATGAGATTCTCTCTCGGCATTACTCCTCCGTATACACCACAGCACGTTGGTAAATCGGGGCGGAGCAATCACACCCTATATGATAAGGTGTGCTCTATGATGAGTAATACTGAGTTACCTGTTTCCTTTAGGGTGTTATGCACTTGAGAAGCTGCATACCTATTGAATAGGGTTCGAATCAAATCAGTTGCCTACCACTTCATATGTGATATGGAAAGGGAAGAGCCCATATCTTAAGTTAGTTAAGATTTGGGATTGTCCGGCCTATGTCTAAAAGCAAAATCCGGACAAGCTCGAGGCAAGGACTGTAATGTAGAACTGGAAAGGTTCCAGCTATACAAACTACAGCAGATGATTTGATAGAACCAAAGGATTCAGTAGATTCCAACGAACCTCAGCCTCTCCGCCGATCTAGTAGGGTTCCTCACCCACCTGAGAGATACTTCAGTTTCACTATGACAGTGGGAGCGAGGATTGCATCATGAGATGATGACCCAACTAGCTTCGAGCTGGCCATCGAGAGTAAGACTCTGTAAGAATGGCTGGATGTTTATCGATCTGAGATGGAATCCTTATACACCAACAAAGTATGGACTTTGGTTGCTATATCTGAAGGGTTAAATTCCCATCAGGAGCAGGTATATCTTGAGAAGATTACTTGGTGTAGATGGAAAAGTTGAGATTTTCAAAGCTAGACTTGTTAAAGGTTTTCTTCATTGACCAGGCGTGGATCATGATGAAACCTTTTCAAGGATCTATGCTTAAGTCCATCCAGATCCTACTTACCACGGCTACATACCATGACTACGATATCTGGTGGTTGGGTGTCTTGACTGCTTTTCTAAATAATGATTTAGAAGAATGCGTCTGTAAGTACACAGCCAGAGGGCTTCGTAGACAGTGGGAGCAGCGGAAACGTGTGCAAGATGCTTTATAGGATAAAGCAGGCATCGCGGAGTTGGAACATCTGTTTTGATGAATTAGTCAAAGAGTTTGACATCATCAAAATGGTAGATGAACCTTGTATATACAAAAAGGTAGTAGGGAGTATGGTGACGATCCTCGTAGAGTACGTGGATGACATACTCTTGATAAGAAAGGAGTTTCCTATGCTACGCTCGGTCAATCTCCGCTTATCACAAAGATTCTCCATATAGGATCAAAATGATACCTCCTAAATCCTAGATTTTGGATCTATGAGATAGATCTAAATGGATGTTAGGATTCTCACTAGTTGTAGTGAGAAGATATCAATCGATCCTGGGGAGAATCACTGGAAGGGTTCCAGGGTGATAAAGACGACTGAATGTCAGTCGCAGGCATTGTCTTTACCCTCAGTAAAGGGACGGTATGTTGGAAGAGTTCCAAGCTAGATACCGTGACATACTAGACGATAAAGGCAGGATACATCGCTACTTAAGATGCTACCAAAGAGGATGTTTGGGTGTATAATGGTTCATGAGATGAACTACGTTCCTGCCATTATGTGACAATGGAGTTGTGGCTTATGCCAAGGAACGTCCGTCCCATCAGTGATCCAGACATATTTCTAAGGCAGCATCGCCTGATCATGGAGATGATTGATCTCCAGGGAGATCGAGGTAAGGAGAGTAGACTCAGAGGACAACACAGCGGATCCACTCACAAAGGCCTGTTCCCAGAGAGAGACTTTCATGGGATGGTTGAGTATGAGATACTACAACCACTGCTACAGATGGCCCTAGTGCAAGTGGGAGATTGTTAGTTATATGTATGCCCTAGAGGCCATTACTGTACATAGGATGTATATTGTAGTGGATGCTGGGACATATATAGGGAGGACTTTCTTGCTCGACATGATAGTATGCTATCTGGTTACCCTTTACCTTAACGTGTATGCTGATTGTCTCTCTGTTACATGTTGGTAAAGCCCTTAGGATCTGTACTTGACTACCTGGACTATGATGCGGATCATACTAGTGGGGACATGGTAGTCTATAAGTACATCCTTCAAAGTCCCTAGTCGTGGGTGTATCGAGACGGGGCATCGATATACCAGAGTAGACTAGCGTATACCTTCTCGACTCATGTAGATGGGCGATGGATGATCCCATATCCATTGGTGTTTGACATCAGAGATGATATACGGGTGCTCAGTAGAGACTGGGTACACTGGACGGACTCGCCGAGAACTCCCAGATGGTATTATACCTCACGTCAGATGGCAGTTCTCTGGTGACACTGGTACAGAGTAGTCTGTTGACCCGAGATCGTCATAGAGTCTTGTGTGGTTCCCACTGTGCTTTGATTTCCATCTTACCACGTCCAAGAGGGCGTGCAAAACGGTGGTTTTTGGGTACAGTCCCGAGTCACATGGAGGCAATGAGCGATAGGAGGGGATTCGTCTCTCCCGGTATATGGGGGTTGATGTTGCGCTGTGTTCGATTGGCTATAACAGGAAATCCCTGGCCAGGGTTGCTGAGATTTACTGGTAAGTGTTACCAGTAGTTTCTCGAACAGTTATAGACCTCATATCGACACGACTTATTGAGCTATTGGGGTCTGACGTATACCACCCCTAGGCGAGATATGCGACATATCAGACGATCAGACCGGACTGTACGGTAGTGTTACTGGTCGGATTCACTGGAGTGTGAGCGGGCTTGCTCGTCGATCTTCAGATCGCTCAATACCCGGGTGGCCGTTACGTTTAGCAGACCGCTTGCGGCTTGTGGATGTTTGATATGATCATCATCCGCTGCCGGCGTATTGACGAGTCTTTAGAGTCCTACACAGAGGTTTCCTGGTTCAAGCGAAACGAAATAGGAGTGCATATGAGATATGTGCGGGACCGAGAATAATGCGAGTATGTGATACCGTATTCTATTCTCGCGATAAATATATCGAATGGTTGTAAGCGATATAACCTAGTTATCGATTCAAGCGTTGATTCGATAAGCCGATACATTGTATACTAGCCGGTTATATGCGACATGACCGGATCATTGAATCAAGTGTTGATTTAATGATTTAATGCATATTTATATATATGATATATTACTTTGCATCAACTAGTATCGGTTTACTTAAGATGGATTTTCTCACTCGGACGTGCGCATTGCATATGCGATATGTTTTTTGTGCACTTGATTGTATCATGTTTAATGATGCATACCACTTTGGTTAAGTGTAAAGTTTGAACCATGGTTGTGTTTATGTTTAGGGTTTTATTTTCTTAATTATTCATTTATTCTTTTTGATAAATGAATAAAAGAAAGTGAGAAAAGAAAATGAGAAAAGAATGGTGGCTTCTTTTGTTGTTTAGTTGAAACTTCATGAAGCTTTGACCTAAGTCCACCATTCTTATCTCATTCTTAACCCTAACCATACAACTAACCTTGGTTAACTCTCTACACTTTACCATAGTTAGAATTATGATAAGAATTCATTTTCTTTTCTTATTCTTTTAACTTATCATATCATCTTTCTTCTTCTTCTTCATTCTTCAAGTGAAGAAAAGCAAAGTCCATCAATGGTGATTGTTGGATATGAGTGAGAAATCCAATTCTAAAGTTAACCCACTTCCTATTTCTTCATCCTCTACCTCTTGCCAAGTAGTAGAGTGTGTTTCCTTCACAAGATTTTAGGGTTTGGTGAAGGTGGAGCTTGATTCATCGATGCCTCGACGTAGATCATCTTCGGCATGGACATCGACGACCTAGCTTGCCCATTCTCCGACGAAGCCGATCTTGGAGCCCAGATTTGATTTGGACAGCGGAGACGACCCCGTTGCGGAGCCGTGGAGGTGGAGGACCGGATCTACAAAGGTTGTATTTCCGTATTCTCAGTAGTTAATTGTTAACTAGTTCTTGTTCGCCTAGACATCTAGTTATCGATCCGTACTTTAGGGTTTGTAGGCATCATTTTTTTTTGAAATTGCCATGGTTGATGGCTTGGGAGACCTCACTAGAGTGCCTAGGAACCCTGCACAATGTACATACTGAAAGATAAACAGATACCGCGCAAAACTCACCTATCAGCAAAGAGCAAGTACACCAACTATGGGGGTATCTGTGTCAAAAGATGCAACCGCAGCCTGCCGCGACTACTCCGAAGGGCAACCTGCAAACACTGTGGCACAACGGGGGTGAGTTGCCAACTCGTGAATAGAGATAACATATAAAGAAAATCGCGAGCATGCACGTACTGCGCTACTCTATCATATGCCAACAGATGATATCAATGTGTGATAAGCAGTATGTGCAATAATCATGCAAATGCTCTATCAGGTAATGTAACTACAGGATGAGGTAGCAAATGCTCTATCAGGTAATGTAACTACAGGATGAGGTAGCAAATGATCTATCAGGTAATGTAACTACAGGATGAGGTACAATAGTAAATGCTGAGCAGGGGCAATATAATATCTACACGGAATGTCAACGTGGAATATATAATCGGTGTCCCTCAATGTACCCAGATCCCCCAAATAGCTCAGGCGCCGGCACTCTCATCGGCCCTCAAATCCTGTACATCTCTGAGAATCCCGAGTGCCCAACATCGGCTCCCAAATATCATAAATACTCGTGTCCAGCATCGACACACAAATCCTCATCCATCGGGCCCCGTCAGTCCGGGTCAGCCCATGGGCTCCGTCTGCGGTATCGGCCCTCGGCCCCGGCAGTACGGATCACCCCGCATCCATCTATAGACTCTGATCAGTACCCTCCGGATAACTGTCAGGTCTAACCAATCACCGGTAGGTAGTAGTCCCTCTGCCAGGCTCACCGTCTACTACACAGCGAAACCGTTCTCGCCCCGGGGTACCATACCGGGTCCACCATGTACCCGTAATCGGCCTCAACCAGCTCCTCGATTCGGGTTCGCATATATCACTCTAGCACCGAGAAAACACATGGTGGACGCACCGAAATATCATATCAAGGGAACCGGGTTTTTAAATGATTACATATTTGCAATAGCCACGGTTCCCAAATCCAGAAATCACATGTAATCCAAACCAAAATGCAAGTCAATGATCCGATATGATATGTGCGTCAAATATAAATAGCATGTCAAGTCACATATAGATGAGCTACAATATAATGATCCGATGTAATATAGGCATCAAGTATGAATAGCATGCCAAGTCACATATAGATGAGCTACAATATAATGATCCGATGTGATATAGGCATCAAGTATGAATAGCATGTCAAGTCACATATAAATGAGCTACAATATAATGATCCGATGTGATATAGGCATCAAGTATGAATAGCATGTCAAGTCATATATAGATGAGCTACAATATAATGATCCGATATGATATAGGCATCAAGTATGAATAGCATATCAAGTCACATATAGATGAGCTACAATATAATGATCCGATGTAATATAGGCATCAAGTATGAATAGCATATCAAGTCACATATAGATGAGCTATAATATAATGATCCGATATAATATAGGCATCAAGTATGAATAGCATATCAAGTCACATATAGATGAGCTACAATATAATGATCCGATGTAATATAGGCATCAAGTATGAATAGCATGTCAAGTCACATATAGATAAGCTACAATATAATGATCCGATGTGATATACTACAGTGTGAGTGTCATGGCAATTACTAACGGTGTGTGTGTAACATGCAGGATAGTGCTCGTGCAACATGGACCGTTAGTAATGGTGCGGTGTTCTATCAATCCTAGTTTATATCCAAATAGCAGGGAATGCAGCATGCACTAAATAGTAGCCATGAATAGTCAATGTATACAAAGGAAACTATAAGGTCCTATCAGCCCTGACGTAGAACGCCATGCGGGCGATATCCCCGTAGATGTGAAATCTACTCACTGTAGTCTCGCGCTAGGTGTAGCCAACAACTTGTTTCCCCTTATGCGCGGCGTCCGCCGTACTCGCTTGCGAACCTAGAATTACACAATATATATCACACGTAAGCTTGAAGTCACACAAACACGACATTAAAGCCGAACTAGTAACTCGTGTCGTGAACCAAGCGCGCGTGTGCGCGATACGCTAAAACGTGTGGTTACGCGCCTGAAACCACTCTGACGCGTCGCGATACGCAGAAACCCCAAACCCACACACACGTATCACGCGTGTCGCGAAAGATTGAAAATACGGGAAAATAGGTAATCTGCTCCAGATTTTGATACAGGAAAGATATTGTAAAACTATATATGCCAAAACAACCCACATAGCAGCAGACACCCACACCCCAAACCCCAACCCAAAGCACCCCCATCTGGCCGCAAATTGCGGCCAGAATGCTTATTCCGGCGGCCTCACTTGGGAATTGGGCTCCCAGGTTTGGTGTGTGCACTCTATACCCCCCATACATGCTACAGTAACATCTAGTTTTACTCTGAAATGTCTCGGGTAGCAGTAGATCCTACAGAGCCTTATTTCTAGTTAAAAATCCACACTTTGCACTAAAATGGAACTTTAGGGTATTTTTGTGCAAACTGAAACAAAACTTAGCCTAAGATAGCTTTAATAACACATAATAGAGCTAACACAACTAGCAAAACCCTAATCTAACATGTGAATCACAAATATCCTTAAATATCACTAAAAAAGCACAAAAATGAGATTTTTACTAAAGAATACAACAAGTCTAAGGAAAAGAAGTTCTAATATGAGTTAATACCTTCTAAGAACCTTGTAGAACACCAAAAGTTTCAGCTTTCCCCTCTAGTGTGCAGATTTGCCTTAAACACCTCAAAAAGCTCACTTTTCCTAAGGTTTTGTGAAGGAAATGTGTGGTTTTTGTGTAGGATTTGTGTAGAGATCAAAGAGACATGAAGAGGAGAAGAAAAGATGAAGAAAATGGGAGGGTTTGCTGCTGGAATTCTCCAAAATTCTGGAGTGGGGAAAGAGAGAGAGAAGAGAGGGAAAAATGGGTCAAAAGTCAAGCTTTTTACCTAACCCCCATGCCTCATTTGTTTAATAGGATTTGAATTATGAAAAAGGGTTTTGAAAAGATTAAAATGGTGGGGAAAAAAGCTAGCAACCATGCAACAAAAGAATTTGGCTAACACTTAAACCTATGTCTCAAAAGTGGCTAAGTGTGCAAGTGTGCACACTACAAAGGAAAATTCCCAATATGCTAACATTACTAAAATTAACTAATAATCCTAGGAACACATATATAATAACACGAACGATCGCTAATTATCACGAAAGACAATCAAACGGAAATTCAAAGTGTTACAATCTACCCCCCTTAAAGAAATTCGGTCTCCGAATTTAAAAATCTAACTATACGCACCTTCAAAAAGATAGGGATACCTCTTCCTCATCTCGCTCTCGGTCTCCCAAGTAACCTCCTCGCCGCGCTGGCCACGCCAAAGTATCTTGACGGACGGTATCTCCTTCGACATCAATTTCTTCACTTGTCGATCCAAGATCATCACCGGCTGTTCTGCATAGGAAAGGTCGCGCTCAAGCTGGATCGTCGGGTGCTGAATCGCATGCGAAGGATCATGAAGGTATCTGCGGAGCATCGAAACGTGAAATACGGGGTGCACGTCTGGAAAACTGGGCGGAAGGGCTAATCGATACGCAACCGCACCAATACGCTCAAGGATCTCGAAGGGGCCCACGTATCTGGGACTAAGCTTTCCCTTCTTCCCAAACCTCATCACGCCTTTCATTGGGGAGACCTTCAAGAAAACATGATCACCAATGGAAAACTCAAGTCTGCGCCGACGACGGTCCGCATAAGATCTCTGCCTACTCTGGGCTGCTCTCATCCTATCGCGAATCAACTGGATCTTCGCGGTCGTCTCCTCCACAATCTGCGGCCCTAAGATACTGCTCTCACTGAGCTCCGTACAACAGGTGGGCGATCTGCATCTCCTCCCATAAAGAGCCTCAAACGGTGCCATCTGAATGGTCTCCTAGTAGCTGTTGTTGTAGGAGAACTCTACTAAGGGCAAATGATGATCCCAGCTACCTCTGAAGTCTAAAACGCATGCTCTGAGCATGTCCTCGAGAGTCTGAATAGTCCGCTCTGACTGCCCGTCGGTCTGCGGATGGAATACTGTGCTGAAACTCAAGCGAGTGCCCAAAGCCTCCTGAAGCCTCTGCCATAGCCGGCTGGTAAACTGGGTGCCTCTATCGGACACGATGCATGTCGGAACTCCGTGCAGTCGTACAATCTCATCAATGTAAATCTGGGCATACTGAGTAAATCCGAAAGTCGTCTTCACCGGTAGGAAGTGAGCCGCTTTCGTCAAACGATCCACGATCACCCAGATGGAGTCATACCCTCGACTAGTCCTGGGTAGACCCATAATGAAATCCATAGATATCTGTTCCCATTTCCACTCCGGAATGGGTAACGGCTGTAGCTCTCCCGCGGGCCTCTGGTGCTCAGCCTTGACTTGCTGACAAGTCAGGCATCTCGACACAAAATCTGCAATGTCCCTCTTCATACCGTCCCACCAGTAAACATTTCTCATATCATGGTACATCTTGGTGGAACCGGGATGAACACTATATACCGACCGATGTGCCTCCTCAAGAATCTCGCGCCGCAATCCCTCAGCATCTGGTACGCATAGTCTAGCTCCAAATCGTAGTATCCCCTGATCATCGATCACGAACTCGGAAAATCTGCCCTGTCCCATCTGTGTCCTGATCTCTGAACAGCGGTCATCACTGTGCTGTGCCTCATGTATACGGTCAAGCAACTATGGGCGTGCACGAACATGCGCAATCTGTCCTCCGATCGGCGTAAACTCGAACTGTATCTGACTGTCGCATAATATCTGCCAATCCGCCGCCGACTGCCTCTGCACTGCGCTCAAACAGGGTTGACTACCCCCGGGCCTCCTGCTCAAAGCATCCGCCACTACATTCGCCCTGCCCGGGTGATACAAGATCTCACAATCGTAGTCCTTCACTAACTCCATCCATCGGCGCTGTCTAAGGTTCAGGTCTCGCTGCTGAAATATGTACTTTAAGCTCTTGTGGTCAGTGAATATCTGGCACGACTCTCCATACAGATAATGCTGCCAGATCTTGAGTGCAAAGACCACCGCAGCCATCTCCAGATCATGAGTAGGGTAATTCTGTTCATGTTTCTTTAATTGCCGCGAAGCATACGCAATTACCCTGTCATGCTGCATCAAAACGCACCCCAGCCCTACTCGTGAAGCATCGCAGTGGACCACAAATCCGCCTGATCCTGAAGGCAATGATAGCACTGGTGTCGTAGTCAGTAGAGCCCGTAGCCGCTGGAAACTGTGCTCACACTCCTCCATCCAATCGAAGCGAACTCCCTTCCGGGTCAACCCGGTCAAAGGTGTAGCAATGCGAGAGAAGTCCTGCACGAATCGCCTGTAATAGCCTGCCAGCCCTAGAAAGCTGCGAACCTCCGTCACTGACGTGGGTCTAGGCCAACTCCGAACTGCCTCGATCTTCCTCGGGTCGACACATATACCATCTCGTGTAATCACGTGCCCCAAGAAGTCCACGCTGTCTAGCCAGAAGGCACACTTAGAGAATTTGGCGAAAAGCTGATGCTCCCTCAAGGTCTGCAGTGTAATCCGCAGGTGCTGCTCGTGCTCCTCTCTACTCCGAGAATACACCAAGATATCGTCAATAAACACTATAATGAACAGATCAAGATACGGCCGGAAAATACGGTTCATCAAATCCATAAATGCTGCTGGCGCGTTGGTGAGTCCGAACGACATCACCAAAAACTCATAATGGCCGTAACGTGTGCGGAAGGCTGTCCTAGGAATGTCCTCCTGTCGAACCCGCAGCTGATGGTAGCCTGATCGCAAATCGATCCTCGAAAAGTATCCTGCCCCCTGAAGCTGGTCGAACAAATCGTCGATGCGTGGCAAAGGATATCTGTTCCGCACTGTCACCCTGTTCAGCTGGCGGTAGTCGATACACAAACGCATACTGCCGTCCTTCTTCTTGATAAACAGGACTGGAGCACCCCAAGGAGAAACACTGGGTCGAATAAGTCCCTTATCCAGCAAGTCCTGCAATTGGCCTTTCAATTCTCTAAGTTCCGCCGGGGCCATCCGATAAGGCGGTACAGAAATAGGCCCCGTGCCAGGAACCAAGTCAATGCAGAAAGAATTATCACGCTTGGGCGGTAGCCCAGGAAGCTCGTCAGGGAACACATCAGGGAACTCGTTAACAACCGGAACCTGATCCAGAGGAACCTCTGTAGTTCTAGTATCGCAAACATAGGCGAGAAATCCCTGACATCCCTTTCTCAAAAGCTGTCCAGCGCGAAAAGAAGAAATCACACTGTGAGGGGTGGCACCACGGTCCCCCAACACAACAACCACCGACTCACCGGGAAAACAAAATCGAACTGTCTTCTCGCGGCAGTCAACAGAAGCATAGCATGTGGCTAACCAATCCATGCCCAAAAGAACGTCGAAGTCCAGCATCTCAAGAAGGATCAAATCGACCGGCAACTCTCTCTCGCCAATACGGACGGTACAGGATCGGAACACGTGCCTAGCAACAAACGACTCTCCCACAGGAGTAGTCACAACAAGCGTCTGGTCAAGCAAACCAGACTCTCTACCCAAACTCGGCACAAAGTGTGTGGATACGTACGAGTGCGTGGATCCGGGATTGAATAACACGTGTGCATCAACCGAACATACAGAAAGGATACCTGAGACCACCGCATTGGACGCCTGCGCGTCCTGATGCGTCAAAGCAAAAACTCGCGCCTGTCCTCCACCTGCAACTAACTGTCCCCTGCCGGCCGCTGGCTACCCTCTACCTCGGCCACCTCGTCCTCTATGAACAAATCCTCCGCGACCACGACCTCTCTGTGTATGCGTCTGACGCGGAGTAACAGTAGGTATTATCGGCAATGCCGTCTGGGGTGGTGAAGGTGGTAATGTAACATGTGGTGCTGCCGCCCTACTCCGGGGTACCTCAGGACAATCTCGCACACGATGATAAGAACTCCCGCAACGGTAACATCCCGATGACGGTCGCTGACCCTCCTGGGAATAGGAGCTAAACAATCGGCCTCGTCTCGAATCTCTGCCACCTGCAAGGTGCCTGTCACGACGCCAGAAAGGCCGTCTCTGCACTGACGTATCTGCACGAACTCTCTTCGGCCCTGGAACTGCCGAAGTCTCAGCAAGGCGCTCCTCAACAAATAATGCTGCATCTACTGCTGCTGCGTATGTCTCGTAATGCTGCGTGCTGATAATAAGGAATAGTGGTGTAAGCAAGCCTCGGACAAATCTCTTGACTCGCAACTCCTCAGTAGCCACTAGATACGGAGCATAAATGGATAGCTCGGTGAACAGCACATCGTACTCTGCCACTGACATCTCTGGCGTCTGGCGTAAGGACTCGAACCTGCGTGCTCTAGCATCTCTGACACTCAGGGGAAGAAAGCGGGCAAGGAATAGTGCCACGAACTCTGTCCAGGTCATAGGAGGAAGACCTGCTGCTCTACCCTTCTCACTGATTCACACCATTTCTGCGCAAGACCTTCCAGGCGAAAGCTCGCCAACTCAACCCATCTCGAATCTGCGCATTTAAGTGAACGACATATCCGCGCCATCCTATCAATGAAAGACTGTGGATCCTCGGCCACATCGGTGCCTGTGAAGACCGGAGGCTTCAGCCTCATAAACTCTGACAGCGATACTGTAATAACCTCTGTAGTCGCAGGTGCAACTGCCTGAACTGTGGGTACCACCGCGGTCTCCGCAACGGGTGGAACTACCTCTGGTCGCTGCGCTCGAAGTGTCTCAACTAGAGATCCCATCATCTGGCGCATCTCCTGCATACTGGATCCCATCGTCTGGCGTATCTCCTGCACACCAGCCCCTAACATAGCAATCTGATCTGTCACGGCAGGAACAGCCTGCTCGGGCACAACCGGTGTACTACCTGGATCAGTCCTCATCTCGGACGAGTCAACGCGAATCCCGGCCCTCGCGGCCACTCTCTGCGCCCTCGTAGTCTTTGGCGGCATATTGGCTGAAAGGAACAATAGGATTCGATAAGGATACGGAAATCGAATCGCAAGAATGTATATACTCAAGAAGGAATTTACATCAACAAGTCCTAAGGTTGCGTAGGCGGAGTACCGTGTCGTGAGTATGTCGCGGAACATACACACGCTACGCTACCCTGCTGCAGCTACCTACTCTATCATACCAGGGTCATCCTACACTCCGAAAGGTAAAACCTACGCTCTGATACCAACTTTGTCACGACCCGAAGTTTGGCCCGTGACCGGCACTTAACCACGTAACGTCTACAGGCGTAACGCGACTAAGTGAACCGAAAACCCAGAAATCAAACCAGTGAAAGTATAGAGTGTTATAAGTTTTTAAAAGAAAGCACTTACTAATATGATAAGAAATCTAAGTAAACAATCACCAAGATAGTAATATACGACGCCGTAGCGAAGATCAAGATCCACAAGTGGGAACAACACAGATAGGATAAACTGCAAGTACAGTCGGCTCACAACGAGCTCGACGCCAGAATACAAATAAAATACATCATCGTCCTCACACGTCTCTAAGTCAAATACATACATGGTAGATGGAGAATACTAGATACAACAATGTACATACTGAAAGATAAACAGATACCGCGCAAAACCCACCTATCAGCAAAGAGCAAGTACACCAACTATGGGGGGTATCTGTGTCAAAAGATGCAACCGCAGCCTGTCGCGACTACTCCGAAGGGCAACCTGCAAACACTGTGGCACAATGGGGGTGAGTTGCCAACTCGTGAATAGAGATAACATATAAAGGAAATCGCGAGCATGCACGTACTGCGCTACTCTATCATATGCCAACAGATGATATCAATGTGTGATAAGCAGTATGTGCAATAATCATGCAAATGCTCTATCAGGTAATGTAACTACAGGATGAGGTAGCAAATGCTCTATCAGGTAATGTAACTACAGGATGAGGTAGCAAATGCTCTATCAGGTAATGTAACTACAGGATGAGGTACAATAGTAAATGCTGAGCAGGGGCAATATAATATCTACACGGAATGTCAACGTGGAATATATAATCGGTGTCCCTCAATGCACCCAGATCCCCCAAATAGCTCAAGCGCCGGCACACTCATCGGCCCTCAAATCCTATACATCTCTGAGAATCCCGAGTGCCCAACATCAGCTCCCAAATATCATAAATACTCGTGTCCAGCATCGACATGCAAATCCTCATCCATCGGGCCCCGTCAGTCCGGGTCAGCCTACGGGCTCCGTCTGCGGTATCGGCCCTCGGCCCCGGCAGTACGGATCACCCCGCATCCATCTATAGACTCTGATCAGTACCCTCCGGATAACTGTCAGGTCCAACCAATCACCGGTAGGTAGTAGTCCCTCTGCCAGGCTCACCGTCTGCTGCACAGCGAAACCGTTCTCGCCCCGGGGTACCATACCGGGTCCACCATGTACCCGTAATCGGCCTCAACCAGCTCCTCGATTCGGGTTCGCATATATCACTCTAGCACCGAGAAAACACATGGTGGACGCACCGAAATATCATATCAAGGGAACCGGGTTTTTAAATGATTACATATTTGCAATAGCCACGGTTCCCAAATCCAGAAATCACATGTAATCCAAACCAAAATTCAAGTCAATGATCCGATATGATATGTGCGTCAAATATAAATAGCATGTCAAGTCACATATAGATGAGCTACAATATAATGATCCGATGTAATATAGGCATCAAGTATGAATAGCATGTCAAGTCACATATAGATGAGCTACAATATAATGATCCGATGTGATATAGGCATCAAGTATGAATAGCATGTCAAGTCACATATAAATGAGCTACAATATAATGATCCGATGTGATATAGGCATCAAGTATGAATAGCATGTCAAGTCACATATAGATGAGCTACAATATAATGATCCGATGTGATATAGGCATCAAGTATGAATAGCATGTCAAGTCACATATAGATGAGCTACAATATAATGATCCGATGTGATATAGGCATCAAGTATGAATAGCATATCAAGTCACATATAGATGAGCTACAATATAATGATCCGATGTAATATAGGCATCAAGTATGAATAGCATGTCAAGTCACATATAGATGAGCTACAATATAATGATCCGATGTGATATACTACAGTGTGAGTGTCATGGCAATTACTAACGGTGTGTGTGTAACATGCAGGATAGTGCTCGTGCAACATGGACCGTTAGTAATGGTGCGGTGTTCTATCAATCCTAGTTTATATCCAAATAGCAGGGAATGCAGCATGCACTAAATAGTAGCCATGAATAGCCAATGTATACAAAGGAAACTATAAGGTCCTATCAGCCCTGACGTAGAACGCCATGCGGGCGATATCCCCGTAGATGTGAAATCTACTCACTGTAGTCTCGCGCTAGGTGTAGCCAACAACTTGTTTCCCCTTCTGCGCGGCGTCCGCCGTACTCGCCTGCGAACCTAGAATTACACAATATATATCACACGTAAGCTTGAAGTCACACAAACGCGACATTAAAGCCGAACTAGTAACTCGTGTCGTGAACCAAGCGCGCGTGTGCGCGATACGCTAAAACGTGTGGTTACACGCCTGAAACCACTCCGACACGTCGCGATACGCAGAAACCCCAAACCCACACACACGTATCACGCGTGTCGCGAAAGATTGAAAATACAGGAAAATAGGTAATATGCTCCAGATTTTGATACAGGAAAGATATTGTAAAACTATATATGCCAAAACAACCCACATAGAAGCAGACACCCACACCCCAAACCCCAACCCAAAGCACCCCCATCTGGCTGCAAATTGCGGCCAGAATGCTTATTCCGGCGGCCTCACTTGGGGATTGGGCTCCCAGGTTTGGTGTGTGCACTCTATACCCCCCATACATGCTACAGTAACATCTAGTTTTACTCTGAAATGTCTCGGGTAGCAGCAGATCCTACAGAGCCTTATTTCTAGTTAAAAATCCACACTTTGCACTAAAATGGAACTTTAGGGTATTTTTGTGCAAACTGAAACAAAACTTAGCCTAAGATAGCTCTAATAACACATAATAGAGCTAACACAACTAGCAAAACCCTAATCTAACATGTGAATCACAAATATCCTTAAATATCACTAAAAAAGCACAAAAATGAGATTTTTACTAAAGAATACAACAAGTCTAATGAAAAGAAGTGCTAATATGAGTTAATACCTTCTAAGAACCTTGTAGAATACCAAAAGTTTCAGCTTTCCTTTCTAGTGTGCAGATTTGCCTTAAACACCTCAAAAAGCTCACTTTTCCTAAGGTTTTGTGAAGGAAATGTGTGGTTTTTGTGTAGGATTTGTGTAGAGATCAAAGAGACATGAAGAGGAGAAGAAAAGATGAAGAAAATGGGAGGGTTTGCTGCTGGAATTCTCTAGAATTCTGGAGTGGGGAAAGAGAGAGAGAAGAGAGGGAAAAATGGGTCAAAAGTCAAGCTTTTTACCTAACCCCCATGCCTCATTTGTTTAATAGGATTTGAATTATGAAAAAGGGTTTTGAAAAGATTAAAATGGTGGGGAAAAAAGCTAGCAACCATGCAACAAAAGAATTTGGCTAACACTTAAACCTATGTCTCAAAAGTGGCTAAGTGTGCAAGTGTGCACACTACAAAGGAAAATTCCCAATATGCTAACACTACTAAAATTAACTAATAATCCTAGGAACACATATATAATAACACGAACGATCGCTAATTATCACGAAAGACAATCAAACGGAAATTCAAAGTGTTACAAAAGGAGAGGGCGGGTTCTCAGAACCGGCCCCATTTATTAAAAAAAAATAAAAATATAAAACTGTTTAATTCGAAATTAATTAAAAATCCAATAAAATAATAAAAATTGTATAATATTATTGTTGTTTAAATATGAATCTGGTCTCTAATAACAAAATGAATCCGTCAAATTTATAATACAAAAAAATCGTATCTGTTTGTAAAATTATATAATTATCGCTTTCCCTTTCTCTTTCCCAATCCGAGAAGGCTTGACATAAGCCTATGCCTCTTGGGATGACTGGAGGACCCTCCCGTTTCTTGGGTTAGCAGCGGCGGCGGCTGCATCTGCTCTTCTGCTTCGGCTTCAGTTTCGTCTTCAGCAATGTCTTGGACAGGCTGTTGTTCCGAAAATCCTGAATGTGGGACAGGTGTCAGATATGTGCTGTCTCCCAATAATTGTATATAGGACGAAAGATCTGTATCCCAACTGGGCAGTTGTTGCGAAGAACCTGTCCCGGTTTCATGCGGCTGCTGTTGCACAAAACCTGGGCCCTATGGCTGCGCAAATCCTGACCCCCAAGATTGCTGTTGTTGCACAAAACCTGATCCCTAAGACGGCTGTTGTGCAAAACCTGACCCCCAAGATGCTTGTTGCGCAAAACCGGTCCCCCAAAACTGTTGTTCCTACTGTTGCTGCGCCTGTCCGGTTTTCCAGGGTTGCTGCTGACAGTATGGTGATCCAAACCACTGATCTTGCTGCTCTGGATCTACCTGATACTGCGGCTCTGGTGCTGGCTCATGCTGCGGCTCTGGTGCCGATTCATGCTGCTGCTCCGGTGCCGGCTCATGCTGCTGCTCTGGTGCCGGCGAGAAATGTGGAAGCATATTATATGAACCGAATATACCACCAATATATGAGTCGCAATTTGAAAATAAAGCCTGAGTATCCGGACCAGCATCGGGCGGATATGGATCCTGCATCATTGATTGTATATAATGCAACCCACGAGCCTGTCGTTACATTATAAAGTATTGCCTCATACCGCCGGATGTTAAAAAGTAATATAATTTAAAGAATTCAACTTACCAGATCTCGTTCCACGTGGCCTCTAGGCTCGTACCGCTGGATGTTTGGGAAGTCGTTAGGGGGAGCAGAAAGATATCTTATGGTGACACGCTTATACCACTGTAGATATGCTTCGGTAGCGTCGGCGGTTGTTTGGTCACCTATTTGCTGTAAAGCAATATTACGCTGCCTATCCTCCCATGTCAGCAAATACTGATGATGATGCTCCCTCCAATCACGCTCCGCCTTTCCTCCTCGCATGTCTCCTTCTATTGTCATAGGCGAAGGCGGCGGGACAGGAATATGTTGCAATCTACTAAACTGTCGCAACACCCGGTCCGGTAGGTGCATGACAACGATATTAATGCAGAGGAGTGGGCATCGAGCCGGCCAAACCGGCTCTCTTTCGATACAAATGCCGGGTAAGCCTTGCAGACGATATGCTGTATAAAGCGTCCACGTGAACTGCGCAAATAAAGTACCAAATTGTAATGAAGGCAATTTAAAATTTTAAAACAAAGTTAATTTCCTAAGTTATAATTACCTGAGTCGCCTCCATGCGATCCAACTCATCTCTATAGTACCTAAGTACTCGACTAGGAGCCTTATAAGCTTTCTTACCATTCCACCAAGAGCCAAGAGGCTTTCCAGGGGTATCCATGGCAGTGATTTTTATTCGATCCGGTCTTCCCATACACATGTGCTCCTATGACCAAATCTATAAATAAAGTGTCAGATGATAAGAGAAAGAATCAATATTACAATTTGCAAAGATCTAGCTGTTAAAAACAAGGAATGTACCTGAAATAATGTAATGCAGCCACAAATTTTATTCTTCGTTGGAGCACATGCCTTATCGAGTTCCTTGTAAAGAAAGGCCAGGACCCCTGCTCCCCAAGCATATTGGCCACACACATCAAAGTCCGTAAGGAACCCAAGATATAAAGGATGGACATGCATTGCCGATTGGCCCGGCATCAACCAAGAACCGATCATGTACAGAATGTAGGTATATGCATGTCTATCCAAGATTTCATCGTTGGCTTCATCAGGGATATTAGTAAATGTATCTTTCAGTCAGTTTAAACTGATCTTATACTCCTTACTATAGCCTCCTGGTGCCTGATATTAGCATTTTTTGTGAAATATTAAAGCTAAAAATAATGTACAAAATGTCCATACAATAGGTACACTAAAGAGGGGAAAGAAAAGAGAATCTGAATCTGAATATTAAATATAAATAATTTACTTAGCTAAAATTTAAACTTCATAATTATATTAAAAATAAGATCTAGTTTTTAATAAGGTATAAAACAATATTTAGTGTTGAAAAGATATCGAGAGTTTATTGACATTAATTTTTTTACCTATCTGAGAGCAGACTCGGCATATGTATCCCAGTATGGGTGGTCGGTATCTGGACCAACAATTTTTCCTCCGACCAATCCAAGCCTATTGACCCGTAAACCGAGTAAGAGACCAATATCCTGGAGTGTGATAGTGGCCTCACCCTATCTTAGATGAAAAGTGTGGGTCTCTTTTCTCCAACGCTCAACTAGAGAGCTAACGAGGGCGTGGTCGATATGGATATGACGAAGCAATGAAGTTTCATAAAATCCGGCCCTTCGAATCCGCTCGATTATTCGCTGGTCGGTAACTTGCCACTTGTCAGAACTATAGCTGACGACTGTGAGATTATCTCCATCTTGCAAAATTAAATCATGTTATTTTCAACTATTAAAATTAAAAGAAACGAGGAATTAAAAAAATTGAATAAGTTTTGAATTTTTCCTCTCCGTGTAATATATTGAAAGATCTGTGTTCGTTTTGATCTACGAGCAGAGATTTGTCGAATGGTTGATTCTCCATTGAAATTATTTTGGTATTTTAATCCCTAAAAGATTTAGATAAGAGAATGGAATTTGGACACAGAGTTAATTTGAACAAACCATACTGAAGAGGAGGGCGGGTTTTTATAGGGAAAGGAGGGCGGGTTCCAAGAACCCGCCCTCATCTTTGCATTTTTTTGGACACAATGAGTGATATTTGTTTTTTTAAGTGTTGTCACATCATCTTTTTTATTCAGTGTAAAGTCACATCATGTTTTTAAAATTTTTTTTAATCATATTGAAGAGGGCGGGTTCTTAGAACACGCCCCCTTCAATAATTTGAAGAGGGGGTGTTCCAAGAACCCGCCCTCATCTTTTATTAATATTTTTTAACAGTGTGTTGTCAAATCAAGCAGTACAAATAATTAGCAGTACAAATAATTAAACTGAAACGAAGAGGGCGGGTTCTTAGAACGCTCCCCCTTCAATAATTTGAAGAGGGTGGGTTCTTGGAACTCGCCCTCATCTTTGTTTTTTTTGGACACAGTGACTGATATGTTTTTATTACGTATAGTGCAGGATTTTTTTAGTGTTGTCACATCATCTTTTTTATTCAGTGTGAAGTCACATCATGTTTTTAAAATTTTTTTTATCATATTGAAGAGGGCGGGTTCTTAGAACGCGCCCCCTTCAATAATTTGAAGAGGTCGTGTTCCAAGAACCCTCCCTTATCTTTTATTAATATTTTTTTAACTGTGTGTTGTCAAATCAAGCAGGACCAATAATTAAACCTGTGAAACGAAGAGGCCGGATTCTTAGAATGCGCCCCCTTCAATAATTTGAAGAGGGCGTGTTACAAGAATCCTATAAATACAGCTTTCTGCAACTCTCCATTCCGCTACCCTTATTTTGTGAAAGTGTGCAGGCTACGAAGAAGGCCAAGTTCAGTGCCATAGCAATTTGAAGTTAGACCTATATCTCGCGGCTACACCGCGACGGATTAAGACGGAAACACGGCTTGTTGTAAAATTCTTAAGCAAATTCAGTGACCAAACCAAGGTTCAGGGGCTCTAAACAGGAAGAGGAGACCAAAATAAGCACATGAAGAAATTTGAAGTTCCAAATTCTCTATGAGTATTTCAATTCTCCTCTCACCTCCTCTGAACTCCTCTGACCTATTCTTCCTGCAGTATTCTTTGCACAAACTCTCTTCCCCTCTCCAATAAAACCGTTTGTGTGCAGGATTCTTTGCGCCGACCTAAATAAATTTTTTGCAAGTGTTTTAGATTTTTGTTTGTTACTGTTTTGCATAAATAATACGGACTTTAAGGGGCTATAACACCAATTCAGATTGGGTGAGGATTTCATCACCCTTCCTAAGGTTGTTGGCATTCGATCGTTTATCTAAACTTGATTTTGTGGTGCCTAGGCTAGATAAGTGAGAAAGGTAATTTTAAAAGGCCCGTTTCACGGTGATTCATGAGCAGAAACCTCCTTTCCTCACTTGTGCTTACCTGGCCACAATTGACAGTGAAGAGACGATTTGAGGGTTATCTCACAACTTGTCATTTTGGAACAGTTAGGAGCAGTCTAGTGGACTTTGAAGACCATAGCTCTAGGTATGATTGTGCATGTTTTCTTATCCTCACTTTCTACGCTTTGACTATGCGATCGACTCCGACGTCGAAACTCCATCCACACCTCTTTCACCTTTACCTTTGCCGGCCAACTCCGACGTTGACCGGGATTATGTTCATACATCCTCACCTCTTTTGCCTAGTCAGCGTTTCGTTAGCATTTTTTGTAGTGTTGTTAGATTAAGTTGTTAACGCTTTTTTATTGTTGGCTTGATATTGTTTGATGCAGATTATGGCAAGTTCAAGTTTATTTGTTGTATGTGAATACGATGGCCGAATTATCACAAGTGCACAAGGTCCCGAGTATATGGGCGGGTCCGCAAGAATCATGCGATTAGAACCATCAACGACTTATAATGAAATCGAGAATAAAGTGTTTATAATCACGAAATATGATCCCCGTGAAATTAAGCTTAAGTTAAGTTGTATATGGCTTATGTTTAATGGAAATGCATTGGTTGAAATTATAGACGATGCATCAATATCTTTGATGATAAACTTCGGTCTGGCAAATACCCAGCATTCGTTTGAACTTTTTGTTCAGAAGGAACAATTGGAAGTATCAGATGTCGCTCCGACGGTAATTTTGATGGTAATGCTAGAGATAGTTCCTGAGGATACGGTCACATGGTTAACGATGATACCATCAGTCTCGGTAGATATGACTATACACAACATTATCCAAACCTTCAAACTCAAGGGCAAACATTTTATAAATCCACCTTTTGTAATACCAAAATATTAATATATTTTATATATTGAATAAAGGTTTTCCTAAGAGACTACTGCAGTTACATGCACCCCTGAAGAACAACAAGGATCACCATATACAACCTTCCAAAGGTAAATAAATATGAAACAAGTGGTGATTATGTTTATATTCTTCGAAATACGAAAATATTAAGGAATAATTATATAAGAACAATTTATATACTAAACGCAGATTTTCCCATACCTCTGCATCATTCCAACACGATCCAAGTAGCGCATTCTAAGCATGTTCGTCCACATCTTTCCGGTCTTTTCACCCCGAACCATCCACATTACACCGACCCCAACCATCATATATTGCACCCAAGCCTTATATTGCTATGGATGACATTGATATGTGTGGCAGTGATGATGATGAAACTGGTGAAGGTCATCAGGGGAGGATAGCGTGGAATATGCCGCTGGATTGAATGAAGTAGCATTGTTTGATGATATGGATGCGAATAATGATTTTGTCGAACTAGAAGATCCCGGCCTCGATCCTCTAAAAGATGATAGTTGGGTAGACTTAGCCGTGGTAGAAGTAAATATGGAACCCTATTTGGAAGCGACAGCAGCAAGCGAAGATTGCGTCACTGTTGGGGATATGTTTCAAGATAAAGAGGATCTTATTTGTAAGCTGAAGTATTGGGCTATTCAAAAAAACGTTACATTTAACACCCAAGAGTCAAATAAGATGTACTATACCGTGGTATGTACAAAAGCTTCTGAATCTTAGTGGAGATTGCATGCATGTTGTTCTAAAAGAGCCAAAGCTTGGAAGGTCATGAAATACAACCAAGAACATACTTGAATAAATTCTATTATGTTAAAAGATCACAAGAATTGCAGTTCATCTTACATTTGCTCACTAATCATGCCACTAATCTGTACAGATATGGCGATGACTCCCCGAGAGATACGACTCTATGTTAGCGAAGAGCACAAAATTCAGATTTCGTATGTGAAAGTATGGGATGCTCGTAGAAAGGCTTTATGCAAGATATTTGGGGATTGGGAAAGTGTTGGATATAGTGCCCTTAAAGTCAACTATTGGATCGCAGGTACGTGATTGCAATGATTGAGGGAGGACCTATACCGATATGATTGTCTTACTTGAGATGATAGTATGTTATCTGGTTTGTCTTTATCATCGTATACATGCTTTAGTTCACTATTGCATGATGATAGAGCCTATAGGTTTCTTGCTTGACTTCCAGCAGTACGATGGCGATCATATACGTGGGAGCTAGGGTCTATAAGAACATCCTTAAAGTGTTCCTAGTCGTGGGAGTTTCGAGACAGGGCATCGATACTCCAGAGTAGACTGGTGTATACAGTCGAGACCCCGACGAGGGATGGTGGCCGGTCTCACAAGCCACTGGTGTCAGTTGATACACCTAAGATGTATACAGGTGCTCATTAGGTTATGAGTACACCGGACAGGACTCGCCGGGAACATACTAGTTGGTAATATACATATCGTCAGATAGCAGTTCCCAGGTGACATGTGTAAGTGCACGGCGGCGCCCCGGCCGTCAATCCGACGGCCAAATGCGGAAACGGTGATAAACTTTAATTTTGCGAACTTAGCAAACCGGCACCACCGCGCACTAAACCCCGGATCGGGCCATTAAACTAGATCTAGCTAACAACAAGACAGGTTAGAGATATACCGAGTGATCCGAGTCCTCCGGTCTTCTCGTCATCGTCTCGATCTCCCGCGGAAACTCCGGTCGTCGCCTCCTTGCCGGAAGGGCACCACAACGTCTGTATTTTTTACGGGCTCCCGCCTCTATACCGAGGCAACTTGGGCGCGAAGTTGGCTAGCCGACGCGTCCAAGGTTTGCTGTAGACTAGTGTGGAAACTTGTCTCTTTGGGGTTTAAGAGGTTGCCATGTTGGAGGAATTTTGCACAAAAATATTCATGGATGCTTGCTAAGAGAAACAAATGAGCACTTCATGAAATGAGCTCGGCCAGCCAATGAATTGTGCTCTCTGGAAAAATGAATGAAGCAAGCTCTCTCTGTGGAAATGAATGTGTGTAGGTTGCATAAATTAATACCAAGGAAAGAAGGAAAAAATCCTTCACAGCACACACAAAGGGGGGGGGGGTCCACCAAAATCTCATGAAGAAAATTTCCTACCAAAAATTAACCCCTCCCATACTCAAAAACAGTGGCCGGCCACATCAAAGGACAAGTGGGGAAAAAGAATTCTTTTAATGAAGAGGTCACAATAACAATAAACCCCCTCCACAAAAATGTTATTTGCAAACTGCAAATAACACCCTCCAACGAAAAGTCCGGCCGTGAAGGAATAATGAAAAACCGGACGGAACGGAATGCAAACTGGCAACTCCAGAAAACTGGTCCCGTAATAAATTACAGGAAAACCCCGATACTGTGCATACACACCCGCATCTGTATTCCGTCCGGATACAAATGCAAAAAGACAAAATCTACACTGTACTAAACTAGGATCCGGCTTAAACCAAAGCCGGCTAGTAATATCCGTTCGATCCTGATCCGTGCAATACCGCACGTATCTGATCGAACCCTGCCATATATCTATACGGCCTCTAGTACAAACCGTCCGATCCTGATCCGTGCAATACCGCACGTAACTGATCGGACCCTGCCATATCTCCATACGGCCTCTACAGCATTTCGCCCGAAAGCCTGAGTAACTGAAAGTGTGGTGGACTCTAAAGACTCGTCAATACTATGGCTGTGGATCTAACCACTAGCACGTCAGAGGTATAAGCCAATACGTGACGGGCCACCAGCTATTGACCAAAAGGGACGTCGATGAGCGAACTCATCCTGACACCCTACTGAGCCTGTCAGTGACAATATCCATACAGTCCGGTCCGTTCGTCTACGAGCATCGCATGGCGGGCCTAGGGGGTTGGTAAAAGTCAGACCCCCAAAAGCGGTACAAGTCGTGTCGGAGTGTAGCCCAGAACACCCTGAGATACTACTGGAATACCTACCAGTAAATCTCCTGCCTTGGCCAAGGACTTCGTGTAATGGCTCTCCTAGACACAGCGCGACCTCACCCCCAATACCGGGAGAGACGAACCCCTGAAGATCCGCTCACTGCCTCCATGTGGCTCGGGACTGTACCCAACTAAAACCTGTTTGCATGACTCCTTTGAGCCGTGGTAGGGTAGTAATCAAAGCACAGTGGGAACTCACACGAGACAAATGACGATCCCCAGGTCGATGAACTAACCTGTACACATGTCACCAGGGAACTGCTATCTGACGTCAGGTATAAGACCAACTAGCAGGTTCCCGGCGAGTCCTGTCCGGTGTACTCATAACCCAATGAGCACCTGTATACATCTTAGGTGAACCAACTGACACCAGTGGCTTGTGAGACCGGCCACCGCCCCTCGTCGGGGTCTCGACTGTATACACTAGTCTACTCTGGAGAATCGATGCCCTGTCTTGAAACTCCCACGACTAGGGACCATTTAAGGATGTGCTTATAGACTACCAGCTCCCACGTATATGATCGCCCTCATACTGCTGGCAGTCAAGCAAGAATCCTAGGGGCTCTACCAACGTGTAATAGCGACCTGTAAGGTCACCTGAAGCAGTACACGATGATAAAGGTAAACCAGATAGCATACTATCATCTCAAGTAAGACTGTCGTACCGGGATAGGTCCTCCCTCAATCATTGCAATCACGTGCCTGTGATCCAATAATTGACTCTGAGGGCACTATCTCCAACAATCTCCCACTTGCACTCAAGGCTAATTATTGCGATGTCGCATACTCACAGCCCGTGTGATACCGAACACCCAACTCCTCTACTAGTCAGTCTCACAAAGCTCGTTTGCGAAACTATTGCGCTCGAGGAATAGCCTCGGTGAGTGGATCCGCTCTGATGTTTCTTTCTATGTCTCTCTAAATCTCAAGTTCGCGGAGAATGCCATCTCCCGAAATGAGCAATACCTGTCTTAGAATGTCTGGATGTCTGATGGGACCCAGTTCATAAATGAACTTCAAATCCAGACTTCTTAGACTGTATCGTCAACTGAATATAATCAGTATCCTGCGCCATGCCACCCTCAGTATCGCCTTGGACCACCTGTCCAAAATACTTCCCTTTGTCGGAAGGGAAAAAATATAACTCTGACAACCTCCTTGTCGTCCATGTCACCTTGGAAGCCTGGAATGATAATTGTCTCCCAAATGAGGCTGTCGTTATCATATCCCTAGAAAATCCACTTATGTTCTAAAACTGCTTCCGACTGTTTCTCCAGGATTGGATCAATGTCAACTTATTGCATCTAGTGAAAGAACAACATCTGGTGTGGTACTTGACATCTCATGATTGACTCAATTGCCTAAGCAAGTGATCTGCCAATCATGCGCATCCCTCTCTACTTTAGTCTATAAGACACCTTTAGAGAGGGTGACTCCATCACCTGCAGGTACACTACCGTGCCAGGAGTCGTCCATTCTAAATACTCTTAGAATGCTGTCAAAGTACCCTGATTGGGAAACCACCCAAATCTAGATCTAAAAACCATAGATCTAGTAACCAGTATGTCTGATATAATGTCCAAGTCCCATGTGGAGAAACCACTGTGTGACGACCAAAGTATAACCGATCGTAGTATAGGAATATCACTTCCTACTTTGTGTATGTCATCCAAAACCCGGATATCACACCCTACTACCTTCTCAACAGATCCATCCTATATTCTGATGACGTCAAACCTATGACTGTCACATCAGAAATAGATGATCTATCTCCGCTGTATCTGCTTTAGTCTATAAATAGACATAAGCCTGATGTCCACCAATGCTTCCGCTGCTCCCACTGACTACGACAACCCTCTGGCAGAGTCATATAGACGTGCACTTCTAAAGCTAGTTTAGAACGACGCTATACTCATCCTCCTGCCGGGCCCCGCAGCCTGGAATAACAGCAATGGCAAGTGTGGGTAAACAAGAACTTCCCTGTCACCGTCCTTGAGGCTACCGGAGTACCTCTCGGGTGCCTGAAGTTACCCACCTAATCTGCGGAGTGGCCAATGGAATGTCAAATTAGATTGAATCTTTAGGTTCCTTATCAAATCTCCAGTAATCGTTTGCGGTTCTGGAATCACTTCCAGTTCTACCATACTCCCACTACTGTTTTTGAAAAATCCATTTTTAATAAAACTGTGGCGAGTCTAGAACAATATTTCTATTGATCTGCCAGATGGTAGAAAATCAACCCTCGTCATAGCCTGGGTCAACCCACAAACAGCCATTACAGAAACGTGCCTTGAGTTGTCCAGTGTCTGGTTTTAATCATAAGCCGGACAACTCCCCGTACCTTAACAACGTTAAGATATGAACTGTTCTATATCCAATATAGAACCAGAGGCACTGATGTAATTGAGCCAGATTCAAATCATGCAGCTGTCTCCAGTGCATGTCAACTAAATGGAAAGAGGCCGATCAGCGTTACTCAACTTAGGAATGCTTCTAATTATGAGTAACCTGAAAGAGAAGCAATTTCTCTTTATCATTACTATCAACTGAATACCATACACAAGTATCTACATCTTCGATCACTTTGAAGAATCCCGATACTTGTTACACCTGGTTCTCTACTCTATTCAAATACCTATAACTCCTCAAAACATAGACCCTGTGTTTCTACGAAACACGTGTCTAAGAACTAGAGAAGTTAAAAGTAAATAGAATATATTATGAGGACCAACCCCTCTGTCCTAATGGACACTGGACAACATACAATACTCTGTATAAGTCCGCTGAGTCTAACAACTCTTTCACTGTGTGTCGTCGGTTGAAAACTGTACTTATGGTTAAGAAGAATTACACCGCTGTTTAATGCTCCTTACCTAACCATCCACTGATATAGGTAAATGTCATCGACATAATATCAAAAGGTATATCTCACTCTATGAAAATAGACGTACAGATATATCAATTTGAAATTGGTGCACAACAGCGGATATTCAAAACCAAATATTTGCCGACCGGCAAACAGCCCAGGTGATCTCCTCAAATATCACCGATTACAACGAATCCCGATATAATGAGGATGATCACCCTATTCCCAACAACTTACTCCCACTCATCATCTGTAAAACCATACAGATGTGAGAATCAAACCTGGTAAATACATACCCTGGAGCAAGTGTCTAATCAGGAAATCAGTTTTCTTTTAACAGTACACAGTTGAACTGAAACATTGAAATGTTTCGATAGGGTATCCTGATATTCCTAGTAATGCCTCTACCATTATCCAGATTCACAACTATAACCGTATAATCCTTTGCCACCTCTCCAAATCCCTTTATATGTCTTTAGTCATTACCTTCTGCACACCCCTTAGGCCAAATGGTTTTCTTCCTTCCCTACCGTTCGGCACCAGCCTATGGTTTGGAAGAAGACTATCCAATAAGCATAATGGGTGTACTGTCCTAGTCCTAGGAGCACTCGCAATGCAAGAGAAGGTGAAGATAAAAGACAACCGAATAAACCTTATTCCTATTTCTCCTGGACCAGAATCCATCCCCGAACTGGAACAAGTTCCTTTCGAGTTCGTATATAACCATACGATGGATTATCCAATGAACTGGGATCTTCGTAGTGATACGGAGTGTCCTGGAGAAATACAAAGGTGATTTAGGATTGGCGAAGAAATACTTGGTTTGGTCGTGAATAGCAGTCGCAATTTACTTTGCCCTCTTACTAATCCCTTACTTTGTCTTAATCTTAATACCTTCTGCACACCATGGTTATACTAATTGGTTTTCCTCATTCCCCACTGTTTGGCACCAGCCTAAAGTTTGGAAGAAGACTATCCAATTTGCGTAATAGGTGTACTATCTCCTAAACCAAGGAGTACTCATAACTTGAGAGAAGGTAAAAGGGAAAAGACAACTGAATAATCCTATCCGTTTTCTCCAGAACCGGAAACCATCCTCGAATTCCTTCGAGTTCGTATCTAACCATACGATGGTTTTGTCCAATGGAAGTGGACGTTCGCAGTAATACAGGGTGTCCTGGAGAAAAGGGTAAAAGTAGGAGTGGCAATAAGGTCTGCAACTCTGACAATCCAAAAGCCAGTGTAAAGAAGGTTCGGTTAACTTGGTCTCTGAGTCATAGTCTAGGGTCGGGTCAATGGTCGCTGCCAGAGAGAGAGAGAAAAGAAACACTCAGCGTGCACTCTAACCTAGATCAGAATGGTTACCAATTTATCTAATCTGGAATCCTCCCACTGTACCTCAAACTCTTCTCCAAACCTGAAAGAAGAATTAGTCGGGGTCACCCGAGGAGTAAACCAACTCATCAGTGGGAATCGGGATCCAACTCTCATCGCATGATAAAGTGACGGAATCCGCTCACGTTATCACACTCCAGAAGGTATGCGCATATCTGGCAAGTTTCAGTTCTTTTGAAACTCCCGATGTGATTTCTACCCCATGCTCTTATGACCTTGGCGTGAGGTCAAAATATCATAAGTCACATGTCAAGTTCTACCCATCATTGTCCAGGTTAATTTGAACCCACCCGTACATACCCTTGACGTAGGCCAAAATAGTAGTACGACTGTCCCAAACCAACGCATCTATCTATGCAACAGATAAATACCCGGTAACTACCAAACACTATGCCTTGGCGTGAGGTCAAAATACATAGCTTGAATACTACCGAATATTTAACTGAAATGATGGAGGGCTACGAATGGTTTCTGGCGAAAACCTTTAACGTAATGAACTTGATATCGTTGAAGGAACGGATAGCTTTTTAGAAAATATAGTGACGAAAACCTTTACTAAAGAGGTCACTCCCGGTGAAAGGATCTCGGCTCTTTCCCCGTAGAATGGGGTGCAGGATATTCCAAATGAATACCACGATGCAAAGCAAAAGTAATCGGCTATAGT
The DNA here is from genome assembly GCA_030015575.1 of Agapanthus africanus. Lineage (NCBI taxonomy): Eukaryota > Viridiplantae > Streptophyta > Magnoliopsida > Asparagales > Amaryllidaceae > Agapanthus > Agapanthus africanus. The sequence goes on along the minus strand of CM057343.1, from coordinate 372,350,151 downwards.
GAAGTTAATGCCCTGACGCAAACTTCTGTCCAAGGGGTCACTCCCGGTGAAGGGATCTCGGCCCTTGCCTCGTCGACTGAGGAGCAGGATATTCCAAATGAATACCACTATGCAAAACAAAAGTGTACGTCCTTGCAATAACAGCTTTTTGAAAAGTGTTCCAACAACATCAGAATAGGTTTGTTTTAACTTGCATTGATCCGAATCAACGCAGTCCCATCAATTGATCACACCACAAAGAACGAAAATATACTGACATACGTATATGCCATCCGCATTCGCCACTAGGTCCCGTCATCACCCGTTAGGTTAGCTAACTAACGGCAGAGCGGGGACTGGACTAGCGCGGATGAAAAACATATACAACATCTACTAATATATATACCAATATATTATATTCGCTCAAGGCGTGATAAGAATGCAACATCACAGAAATGTACAGCATCACAGAACAATACAGATATCTGGGATCCCCGGGTTTCACAGAGCCACTACTGAAACCCGACGTTCCCCTGGTCGTGTGGATAGCCTGTGCAATGAAATCCTAGACCCCTACGGGCGCAGCAAGTCACCCGCCAAAACCTGAAGCGAGGCAGCCCCCTTCAGCGCCGTGAATGGACCACCCAGCACTTCACAGAATCCGGTAACTTGGGCACCCCTCCTGGGTCAACCTGTACCCCCTACGAGTGCGGCGAATAGCCCGCCAATTCCAGACTGAAGCCCCCTCCGTCTCAATACCCTGAGAAGCGGGCCCGTTTCCCTTTAGAACCCGGCTATCCGTGCACCCCTCCGCGGGGTAACCCTAGTACAGAAAGTAAAATATACATACAACGGGTATATCGACCGCAACCAGGTCGTGCCCCAAAAGAATAATACAAACAGGCAGTGACGGCAGTCCACATGTCGGACGCTCGCCCCGCAAAATCAAATGTACATAATACAACAGAAACTGTACTAGCATTGCATCCAGGCTATCCCCTACGACCGATCCGCAACATCACAGCAAAAACACAGAACATCAACGTGAAAATCACGTTCGCAAATCCGTCTAACTGGGCTATAGCAGTTAGACCGGATTTACCAATCGAGTGACATTCACGGTCGCAGATATAATGTAAATACTGTGAAATAATGTGTTTAAAATATCCGATCGATCAAAAATTAACAAGTGGGCCCCCAAGCAATACTGTAGCACTCACAGAAAATCTGGGCCCAATTTTAATATTCCAAAACCCCTATTTTTAGCCCACAAGCCCACTGCAAAAAAATGATGACATGATCCCTCATTCATGCGGCGGATCCGCGGCCTCCAAAGTGGTAATGGCCGCGGTTCCGCGGTCGTACGGAGGGATCGTGTTTTCGAATTTTTCCAGTGTTCTTAGAACTCCCTGCACATCATTCTGAGACAACCTGAAAAATTTTTGGACTTCAAAAAATTTCGACAGAAAACTGATGTAAAGAAAAACGTGGGTTTTTGGAATTTTGGTCGATCGGAAATGCAAACACATCAAACAAAGCTAGACGAAGTTAATGGCGAGGCTCTGATACCACTGTAAGTGCACGGCGGCGCCCCGGCCGTCAATCCGACGGCCAAATGCGAAAACAGTGATAAACTTTAATTTTGCGAACTTAGCAAACCGGCACCACCGCGCACTAAACCCCGGATCGGGCCATTAAACTAGATCTAGCTAACAACAAGACGGGTTAGAGATATACCGAGTGATCCGAGTCCTCCGGTCTTCTCGTCATCGTCTCGATCTCCCGCGGAAACTCCGGTAGTCGCCTCCTTGCCGGAAGGGCACCACAACGTCTGTATCTTTTACGGGTTCCCGCCTCTATACCGAGGCAACTCGGGCGCGAAGTTGGCTAGCCGACGCGTCCAAGGTTTGCTGTAGACTAGTGTGGAAACTTGTCTCTTTGGGGTTTAAGAGGTTGCCATGTTGGAGGAATTTTGCACAAAAATATTCATGGATGCTTTCTAAGAGAAACAAATGAGCACCTCATGAAATGAGCTCGGCCAGCCAATGAATTGTGCTCTCTGGAAAAATGAATGAAGCAAGCTCTCTCTGTGGAAATGAATGTGTGTAGGTTGCATAAATTAATACCAAGGAAAGAAGGAAAAAATCCTTCACAGCACACACAAAGGGGGGGGGGGGTCCACCAAAATCTCATGAAGAAAATTTCCCACCAAAAATTAACCCCTCCCATACTCAAAAACAGTGGCAGGCCACATCAAAGGACAAGTGGGGAAAAAGAATTCTTTTAATGAAGAGGTCACAATAATAATAAACCCCCTCCACAAAAATGTTATTTGCAAACTGCAAATAACACCCTCCAACGAAAAGTCCGGCCGTGAAGGAACAATGAAAAACCGGCCGGAACGGAATGCAAACTGGCAACTCTAGAAAACTGGTCCCGTAATAAATTACAGGAAAACCCCGATACTGTGCATACACACCCGCATCTGTATTCCGTCCGGATACAAATGCAAAAAGACAAAATCTACACTGTACTAAACTAGGATCCGGCTTAAACCAAAGCCGGCTAGTAATATCCGTTCGATCCTGATCCGTGCAATACCGCACGTATCTGATCGAACCCTGCCATATATCTATACGGCCTCTAGTACAAACCGTCCGATCCTGATCCGTGCAATACCGCACGTATCTGATCGGACCCTGCCATATCTCCATACGGCCTCTACAGCGTTTCGCCCGAAAGCCTGAGTAACTGAAAGTGTGGTGGACTCTAAAGACTCGTCAATACTATGGCTGTGGATCTAACCACTAGCACGTCAGAGGTATAAACCAATACGTGACGGGCCACCAGCTATTGACCAAAAGGGACGTCGATGAGCGAACTCATCCTGACACCCTACTGAGCCTGTCAGTGACAATATCCATACAGTCCGGTCCGTTCATCTACGAGCATCGCATGGCGGGCCTAGGGGGTTGGTAAAAGTCAGACCCCCAAAAGCGGTACAAGTCGTGTCGGAGTGTAGCCCAGAACACCCTGAGATACTACTGGAATACCTACCAGTAAATCTCCTGCCTTGGCCAAGGACTTCGTGTAATGGCTCTCCTAGACACAGCGCGACCTCACCCCCAATACCGGGAGAGACGAACCCCTGAAGATCCGCTCACTGCCTCCATGTGGCTCGGGACTGTACCCAACTAAAACCTGTTTGCACGACTCCTTTGAGCCGTGGTAGGGTAGTAATCAAAGCACAGTGGGAACTCACACGAGACAAATGACGATCCCCAGGTCGATGAACTAACCTGTACACATGTCACCAGGGAACTGCTATCTGACGTCAGGTATAAGACCAACTAGCAGGTTCCCGGCGAGTCCTGTCCGGTGTACTCATAACCCAATGAGCACCTGTATACATCTTAGGTGAACCAACTGACACCAGTGGCTTGTGAGACCGGCCACCGCCCCTCGTCGGGGTCTCGACTGTATACACTAGTCTACTCTGGAGAATCGATGCCCTGTCTTGAAACTCCCACGACTAGGGACCATTTAAGGATGTGCTTATAGACTACCAGCTCCCACGTATATGATCGCCCTCATACTGCTGGCAGTCAAGCAAGAATCCTAGGGGCTCTATCAACGTGTAATAGCGACCTGTAAGGTCACCTGAAGCAGTACACGATGATAAAGGTAAACCAGATAGCATACTATCATCTCAAGTAAGACTGTCGTACCGGGATAGGTCCTCCCTCAATCATTGCAATCACGCGCCTGTGATCCAATAATTGACTCTGAGGGCACTATCTCCAACAACATGTATACAGGTTAGTTTGTCGACCTGAGATCGTCATTTGTCTCGTGTGAGTTCCCACTGTGCTTAGATTACTACCCTACCACGCTCAAAGGAGACGTGCAAACAGGTTTTAGTTGGGTACAGTCCCGAGCCATATGGAGGCAGTGAGCGGATCGTCGGGGATTCATCTCTCCCGGTATTGGGGGTTGATGTCGTACAGTGCACGGGTGGCCATCACTAGAAATCCTCGGCCAGGGTAGTGGAAAATTACTGATTTGGATCAGTAGTTTCTCAGGTGGTGATGGGCTTCACACCAACACGAATTATCGCGTTATTAGGGGTCTGACGTTATCCACCCCCTTAGACTCGATATGCGATACTCTTACACGAACGGACCGGACTGTACGGATATTGTCACTGTCAGGCTCAGTAGGGTTTCTGGATGAGTTCGCTCGTCAGCTTCTCTTTCGATCAATACATAGGCAACCGTTACGTACAGCTAGTACCTCTGACGTGCTAGTGGTTATACCTGATGCCAGTGTGTTGATGAGTCATTAGAGTCCCCCATAGACAGTTTCCCAAGTTCAGGCGAAACGTTGTAGAGGCCGTATGGTTTTATGGCAAGGTTTGGAAAATGCACGTGCGTTTACGCACGTGTCATATTCCGGGCAGATAATACTGGTGGGCTTTGGTTTAAGCCGGATCCGAGTATTATACTGTGTAGATATAATATCTTTGTCTCAGTTGCATTTGTATTCAGTCGTAATACAAATGCGGGTATGTTTATACTGTTACGGGGTTATCCTGAAATTCGTTTCGGGATCGCTTTTGGAAGTTGCCAGTTTCCTGTTTTCTATCACCCGTATTTAACATTCGGTTAAATGCGGATTTATCTTTCGTCACTAGGATGAGTCATGAGGGTTATGAGTGTGGAAGGTTCTAGAAGAGGTGACTAGGATTAGTGAGTCATCCATTTGCATTAAATGATTAGATGATGTGTTTAGGTGATTCATTGTATACATTTAATGAATGGATGACTAGGTTAAATGTGTCACCATTTGCATTAATTCTTCTTTGCTTATAGTTACCCTCTTTGTTCCTACACTCACCTCCCTCATCCTATAATATGGCTGGCCCCCTCTTGCAAATGATGATGGTTGTTGTGTTTGAAAAAAAAGATATGATAGTTTTGGGATTCATGGAAATTAGATAGGAAAATTTCTCATTTCATTCCAATCCAAAAAGGCAATTTCATTAACCGTTCGTCCATAGTTTTGGACGAAGCGAGACAAAGTGTTCTACTCATTCTCTACATCAATCTTGGTCATCTCTTTTAGCAAACTTGATGATCGAGTTGCCTCGGTTCAGAGGCGGGAGCCCGTTTAAAGATCCGTCGACATGGTGCCACCTAGACGAGAAGACTGGAGATTCAGGAGATCGGAGCAGCCGCAACAAAGCGTGGGATGATGGTTAAAGACCGAAAGACTCGGATCGTTCGGTATAACATTTCTACCCACTTTGTAGTTTGTTAGTTTAGTTTTAATGGCAGATCCGGGTTATAGTATACGATAGCGCCAGTTAAAAAGTTTTTGTTCCGCATTTGGCGTCTGTTAGACGGCCGGGGCGCTACCGTGTACTTACAGTGGTATCAGAGCCTCACCATTAAGCTTTACTAACTTGTGCTAACGCGTTTTAAATATCGATCGAACGGAATTTCGAAAACTGCAATTTTCTGGGTTAAAGTTTCTGTCGATTTTTAAAAGGGTCTAAAAATTATTTTGAGCATCACAGAAAAACAAGCAGGCTTTTTGAAGAAAACAGAAGAAATCCGATCCTCTGACTCGTCCGTACGGCCGCGGAACCGCCGCCAAAGCCATGCTTTGGCCGCGGATCCGTGGCCATCTTGGAGCTTCAGAGGGTCAAATTTCTTCTGGGGTTTCTAAACAGTGAATTGTGGTTTCTGGTATATTTCTTTTGGGCCCAGATTTTATTACTGTACACCAGATGTACATGGGGCCCACTTCGAAAAGTTTTGTCGATCGAAATTTTAAACTTGTTAGTATGCAGTACTTATATTATATCTCCGACCGGGAATGTCATTTGAGCGTTAAATTGCGTCTAATTGCTATAGTCCTTTTAGACGGATTTGCGAACGTGACATTCGCGTTGATATTCTGTGTTGTGCTGTGATGTTGCGGATATGTCGTGGTGGATAGCAGTGTGCAATGGTAGTGCTGTTTGGATTTATTTGTACATTTAATATTGCGGGGCGAGCGTTCAACATGTGGACTGCCGTCACTGCCTGTTTGTATAATATTCTTTTTGGGCACGACCGGGCTGAGGTCGATGTACCCGTTGTACATATTTTTTATTATTTCTGTACTAGGTTTACCCCGCGACGGAGTGCACGGATAGCCGGGTTCTAGAGGGCAATGGGTCCGGATCTTATGGCTTTGAGAGGCAGAGGGGCCTCACTCTAGGATTGGCAGACTATTCGCCGCACTCGTAGGGGTACAGGTTGACCCAAGGAGGGGTGCTCAAGTTACCGGATTCCATGAGGTGCCTGTTGGTCCATTCACTTTGCTGTAGGGGGCTGCCTCGCTTCAGGTTTTGGCGGGTAACTTGCCGCACCCATAGGGGTCTAGGTTTCATTGCACAGGCTATCCACACGACCAAGGGAACGTCGGGTTTCAGTAGTGGCTCTGTGAAACCCGGGGATCCCAGATTATCTGTATTGTTCTGTGATGCTTATTACTTTTTCTGTAATGTTGCATATTATCACGTCTGGAGCGATTACTGTATATTGGTATATATACTATTAGATGTTGTATATGTTTTACACCCGTGCTAGTCCAGTCCCCGCTCTGTCGTTAGTTAAGTAACCTAACGGGTGATGACGGGACCCAGTGACGAATGTGGATGGCATATACGTACATTTTATTTTTCGTTCTTTTCTGGTGTGATTAATTGATGGGACTGCATTGATTCTGATCAATGCAAAGGAAAACAAACCTATATTTGATGTTGTTGGAACAGTTTTAAAAAGGGTTATTACAAAGATGTTTCCTTTTGTTTTGCATAGTGATATTCGGTCGGAATATCCTGCACCTCATTCGATGAGCCAAGGGCCGATATCCCTTCACCGGGAGTGACCCCTTGGGCAGAAGTTTGCGTCAGGGTAAAAACTTCACTATAGTCGATTATAAGTTGCTTTGCATCGCGGTATTCAGTTGGAATATCCTGCACCTCATTCCACGAGGAAAGAGTCGAGATCCCTTCACCGGGAGTGACCTCTTTAGCAAAGGTTTTCGCCACTATATTTTTATAAAAAGCTATCAGGTTCCTTCAGCGATATCAAGTTCATTACGTTAAATGTTTTTCGCCAAAAACCAGTCGTAGCCCTCCGTTATTTCTTTTGGGTATTCAGTAGTATTCAAGCTATGTATTTTAGTGATTGGTAGCCGCTGGGGTGTTCACATGTTGCATAGATAGATGCGTTGGTTTGGGACAGTCGTATTACTATTTTGGCCCTTAGTCAAGAGTATGTACGGGTGGGTTCAAATTGACCAGGATAATGATGGATAGAACTTGACATGTGACTTATGACATTTTGGCCCTTAGTCAAGGTCATAAGAGCATGGGGTAAAAATCACATCGGGAGTTTCAAACATACTGGAAACTTGCCAGGCATGCGCATACCTTCTGGAGTATGATAACTTGAGTGGCTTCCATCACGTTATCATGCGATGAGAGTTGGATCCCGATTCCCACTGATGAGTTGGTTTACTCTTCGGGTGATCCCGACTAATTCTTCTTTCAGGTTTGGTGGAGAATTTGAGATTACAGTGGGAGGTTTCCAGATTAGATAAAGTGATAACCATTCTGATCTAGGTTAGAGTGCACGCAGAGTTTTTCTTTTCTCTCTCTCTTTGGCAGCGACCTTTGACCGACTCTAGACTATGACTCAGTGACCAAGTTGACCGAACCTTCTTAAAATACTGGCTTTTGGATTGTCTAAGTTGCATAAGTCATTGCCGCTCCTTCTTTTACCCTTTGCATTTCTCAGAACACCTCGTATCACTACGGATATCCACTTCCATTGGATAGATCCATTGTATGGTTATATACGAACTCGAAGGGACTTCTTCGAGGATGGATCCAGGTTCAGGAGAAATTGAATTGGTTTATTCAGTTGTCTTTTATTATCACCTTCTCTCAGGTTGCGAGGGCTCCTTAGTTTAGGAGAGTATACCTATTACGCTTATTGGATAGTCTTATTCCAAACCATAGGCAGGTGCCGAAAGGTAGGGAATGAAGAAAACCAATTAGCCTAAGTAGGGTGTACAGAAGGTAATAACTAAAGACAAAATAAAGGGATTAGAAAGAGAGCAAAGTAAATTGCGACGCAACCATTCACGACCAAACCGCGTACTTCATCGCCACTCCTATTTCACCTTTGCCTTTTTCCCCAGTTCGGGAGAAATAGAATAAGGTATTATTCAATTGTCTTTTATCATCACCTTCTCTCAAGTTGCGAGTACTCCTTGGTTTAGGAGGGTACACCTATTATGCTTACTGGATAGTCTTCTTCCAAACTATAGGCTGGTGCCGAACGGTAGGGAAGGAAGAAAACCACTTAGCCTAACGATGGTGTACAGAAGGTAATGAATAAAGACAAATACAGGGATTTGGAGAGATGGCAAAGAAATATACGATTATAGTCATGAATTGGATTATGGAAGAGGCATTACTAGGAATACTAGGATACCCCTGCGAAACATTTTCATGTTTCAGTACATTGTTAAAGGAAAACTGATTTCCCGATTAGACACTTACTTCAGGGTATGTATTTACCAGGTATGATTCTCACATCTGTATGGTTTTACAGATGATGAGTGGGAGTCGGTTATTGGGAATTATGTGATCATCCTCATTATATCAGAATCCGTCGCATTGGTGATATTTGAGGAAATCGCCTGGGTACAGTTTTCAACCTACGATGCACAGGTTTTTGAGTTATTCAACTCAGCGAACTTATACAGAGTATTGTATGTTGTCCAGTGTCCGTCAGGACAGAGGGGTAGGTACTCGTACTATGTTCTATTTACTTGTGACTTCTCTAGTTTTTAGACAAGTGTTTCGTAGAAATACAATGTATAAGTTTTGAGAAGTTGTGGGTATAGGAATAAAGTAGAGAACCAGGTGTCGCAAGTATTGGGATTCTTCAAAGAGATCGAAGATGTAGATTCTTATGAATGGTATTCAGATGATAGTAATGGTTTTGAGAAACATGTTTCTTTTTCAGGTTATTCATAATTGGATGGATTCCTAAGTTGAGTAATGCTGATTAGCCTCTTTCCATTAAGTTGATATGCACTGGAGACAGTTGCATGATTAGAATCTGGTTCCAATTAAATAAGTGCCAAAGTTTCTATATTGGATATAGAATGGTTCATATCTTAACGATATTAAGGTACGGTGAGTTGTCCAGCTTATGCTTAAAACCAGACACTGGATAACTCAAGGCACGTTTCTGTAATGGCAGTCTATGGGTTGACCCTGGCTTTGACGAGGGTTGACTTTCTACCATCTGGAAGATCAATAGTGATATTGTTCTTGACTCGCCACAGTTTTAGTAAAATGGATTTTTTCAGAAAACAGTAGTGGGAGTATGGTAGAACTGGAAGTGATTCCAGAACCGCAAACGATTATGGAAAATTTAATAGGACCTATATATTCAATCAGGTTTGACATTCCAATAGCCACTCCGCAGATATGGTGGGTAACCTCAGACACCCGAGAGGTACTCCGATAGCCTCAAGGACGGTGACAGGGAGGTTCTTGTTTACCCAGACTTGACACTACTGTTGTTCCAGGCTATGAGACCCGGCAGGAGGTTAAGTAAAGCGTCGTTCTAAACTAGCTTTAGAAGTGTACGTATATATTATTCTGCCAGAGGGTTATCATAGTCAATGGGAGCAGCGGAAGCATAGTGGGAAAAAGGCTTATGCCTATTTATAGGCTTGAGCAGATATAGCGGAGATTAGATCATCTATTTTTTGATGTGACAGTCATGGGTTTGACTTCATCAGAATAGGGGATGGATCTGTTAAGAAGGTAGTAGGGTGTGATGTCCTGGTATTTGTATGACATACACAGAGTAAGAAGTAAAAATCCTATACTACGATCGGTTATACTGTGGTCGTCACACAGTTGTTTCTCTATAAAGGATATAGATATAATATCAGACATTCTGGTTACTAGATCTATGGTTTTAGATCTAGAATTGGGTAGTTTCTCAATCTGGGTACTTTGACAGTATTCTAATGGTATTTTAGAATAGATGACTCCTGGCATGGTGGTGTACCTGCAGGTGATGGAGTCACCCTCTCTAAAGGTGTCTTACAGACTAAAGGGGAGAGGGATGTGCATGATTGGCAGATCACTTGCTTAGGCAATTGAGTCAATCATGAGATGTCAAGTACCACACCAGATGTTGTTTATGCACTAGATGCGATAAGTTTATATTAATCCAATCCTGAAGAAACATAAGGAAGCAGTTTTAGAACATAAGTGCATGTTCTACGGATTAGATGACGGCAGCCTCCTTCGGAGACGGTTATCATTCCAGGCTTCAAAGGTGACATGCATGATAGAGTGATTATCAAAGTTATAGTTTTCCCTCTGACGAGGGACAGTATTATGGACAGGTGGTCCAAGAGGATACTGTGGGAGGCATGGTGCTGGATACTGATTTGGTTCAGTTATCGATACAGTTTAAGAAGTTTGGATTTGGAGTTCATTTATGAACTAAGTCCAATCAGATATCCAGACATATTCTAAGACACCTATTACTCGATTCGGGAGATGGCTTTCTCCGCGAACTTGAGATTAAGAGAGACATAGAAAGAAACATCAGGGCGGATCCACTCACTAAGGCTATTTCTCGAACACAATAGTTTTACAAACGAGTTTTGTGAAACTGATTAGTAGAGGAGTTAGATGTTCGGTATCACACGGGCTGTGAGTATGCGACATCACAATAATTAGCCTTAAGTGCAAGTGGGAGATTGTTGGATATAGTGCCCTCAAAGTCAATTATTAGATCACAGGTACGCGATTGCAATGATTGAGGGAGGACCTATACCGATATGGCTGTCTTACTTGAGATGATAGTATGCTATCTGGTTTGTCTTTATCATCGTATACATGCTTTAGTTCACTATTGCATGATGATAGAGCCTATAGGATTCTTGCTTGACTTCCAGCAGTACGATGGCGATTATATACGTGGGAGCTGGGGTCTATAAGCACATCCTTAAAGTGTCCCTAGTCGTGGGAGTTTCGAGACAGGGCATCGATACTCCAGAGTAGACTAGTGTATACAGTCGAGACCCCAACGAGGGGCGGTGGCCGGTCTCACAAGCCACTGGTGTCAGTTGATACACCTAAGATGTATACAGGTGCTCATTGGGTTATGAGTACACCGGACAGGACTTGCCGGGAACATGCTAGTTGGTATTATACATATCGTCAGATAGCAGTTCCCAGGTGATATGTGTACAGGTTAGTTTGTCGACCTGAGATCGTCATTTGTCTCGTGTGAGTTCCCACTGTGCTTAGATTACTACCCTACCATGCTCGAAGGAGACGTGCAAACAGGTTTTAGTTGGGTACAGTCCCGAGCCACATGGAGGCAGTAAGCGGATCGTCGGGGATTCGTCTCTCCCGGTATTGGGGGTTGATGTCGCACAGTGCACGGGTGGCCATCACTTGAAATGCTCGGCCGGGGTAGTGGAGAATTACTGATTTGGATCAGTAGTTTCTCAGGTGGTGATGGGCTTCATACCGACACGAATTATCGCGTTATTAGGGATCTGACTTTATCCATCCCTAGACTCGATATGCGATACTCTTAGACGAACGGACGGGACTGTACGGATATTGTCACTGTCAGGCTCAGTAGGGTTTCTGGATGAGTTCGCTCGTCAGCTTCCCTTTCGATCAATACATAGGCAACCATTACGTACAGCTAGTACCTCTGACGTGCTAGTGGTTATACCCGATGCCAGTGTGTTGATGAGTCATTAGAGTCCCCCACAGACAGTTTTCCAAGTTTGGGTGAAACGTTGTAGAGGCCGTATGGTTTTATGGTAGGGTTCGGAAAATGCACATGCGTTTACGCACGTGTCATATTCCGGGCAGATAATACTGGCGGGCTTTGGTTTAAGCCAGATCCGAGTATTATACTGTGTAGATATAATATCTTTGTCTCAGTTGCATTTATATTCGGTCGTAATACAAATGCGGGTATGCTTATACTGTTACGGGGTTTTCCTGAAATTCGTTTCGAGATCGCTTTTGGAAGTTGCCAGTTTCCTGTTTTCTATCACCCGTATTTAACATTCGGTTAAATACGGATTTATCTTTTCGTCAATAGGGTGAGTCATGAGGGTCATGAGTGTGGAAGGTTCTAGAAGAGGTGACTAGGATTAGTGAGTCATCCATTTGCATTAAATGATTAGATGATGTGTTTAGGTGATTCATTGTATGCATTTAATGAATGGATGACTAGGTTAAATGTGTCACCATTTGCATTAATTCTTCTTTTCTTATAGTTACCCTCTTTGTTCCTACACTCACCTCCCTCATCCTATAATATGGCCGGCCCCCTCTTGCAAATGATGATGGTTGTTGTGTTTGAAAAAAAAGATATGATAGTTTTGGGATTCATGGAAATTAGATAGGATAATTTCTCATTTCATTCCAATCCAAAAATGCAACTTCATTAACCGTTCGTCCATAGTTTTGGACGAAGCGAGACAAAGTGTTCTACTCATTCTTTACATCAATCTTGGTCATCTCTTTTAGCAAACTTGATGATCGAGTTGCCTCGGTTCAGAGGCGGGAGCCTGTTTAAAGATCCGTTGACGTGGTGCCACCTGGACGAGAAGACTGGAGATTCAGGAGATCGGAGCAGCCGCAACAAAGCGTGGGATGATGGTTAAAGACCGAAGGACTCAGATCGTTCGGTATAACATTTCTACCCACTTTGTAGTTTGTTAGTTTAGCTTTAATGGCAGATCCGGGTTATAGTATACGATAGCGCCAGTTAAAAAGTTTTTGTTCTGCATTTGGCGTCTGTTAGACGGCCGGGGAGCTACCGTGTACTTACAGAAAGCTCATACAACTCCCTAGTCCCTTTTATGGAAACTATGAAAGCATCAAATCTGGGGTTCGTATATCGATTAAAAACTATAGAAACAGATGTCGATGGTTGTGTCCGGTTTCAAAGAATTTTCTGGTGCTTCGCTCCTTGTGCGGCTGGTTTTACACACTATCGGCCGGTATTGTGCGTGGATGGGACACATCTATATGGTAAGTACAGAGGTTGCATGTTAATTGCTACAGGTGTTGATACTAATAATGGTATATTTCCGTTGGGATTTTCTATTGTCGAGGGTGAAAATACATCATCCTGGACATGGTTTTTCCGTCAACTCAAAAGTATTCCATCTGTTATTAATAAAACAGATTTATGCATCATATCTGATAGACATCTAGGAATACTAGCTGCAATGAGAGCTGTATTTCTGACGACCCCACATAGGTTTTGCCTGCGACACTTCAGGCAAAATTTTGATAGAAAATTTAAAAATTCAGATTTACATAAGCTTATGTACAAAGCCGGTGAAGCGTCTGACCTTAATGTTCATGACATGTATATGACGAAAATTAGAGATATGAGTCAAGCCGCGAAAGCGTGATTAGATGAATATCCAGTATGCATGTGGTCACAAGCACATGATAATGGATGCAGATATCTACTAATGACCACTAATATGTCTGAAAGCTTCAACGAGGTCCTTAAAGGTGTTAGAGGCTTACCGATACAGGGGTTGATTGTTCGAACCTTTTTCCGAGTGAATACTTATTTTGTGCATAGAAGAGAAAAGTCCTTGGCGATGGAAACTCCAATCACCGCGTATTACGAAGATATATTCCGGAAAAGAGAGCGCAGAGCACAATACTACAGACCTGAAAGGTTTGACACGGCGGAGTTTCAAGTTACGGGGAGTAATGGGAATTAATATTCCGTCAACTTTAGAGATGAAGGGCTCTCTTCATGCACATGCGGTGTTTTCCAGCAATAACATTTACCTTGTGCCCACGCAATTGCTGCTGCAAGCAGCATGCATAACTCACATTACAATTTTGCTTCCCATTACTATACAATTTCCAATTACCAAGGCGCATACGATCCAAAATTTCATCCTATACCAGACAGTCGCTATTGGCACTATTATACCAGGAACATACAAACACCGACTGTATTACCGGCGGAAAAAAATATAGGGCCCGGAAGATCTAAGGTGCGTCGAGATCGAATGACAATGGATGCTGATCCTTAGCAAAGGCACGCCAGATGTAGCCTATGCAAACAACCAGGTCATTATACGACCAGATGTCCAGGACAGTCAACAGGGGTGGGACCTTCGAGATCGTGACAAGTGCACCGGAAGAAAATCGGTTAAAATAGTGCCAATAGCGACTGTCTGTTAAAATAGTGCCAATAGCTTGTAAAGAAACTTGTACAATTTACATTTTACAAACAGATACGATTTTTTTGTATTATAAATTTGACGGATTCATTTTGTTATTAGAGTGTATACCAGATTCATATTTAAACAACAATAATATTATACAATTTTTATTATTTTATTGGATATTTAATTAATTTCAAATTAAACTGTTTTATATTTTTATTTATTTTTTTAATAAATGGGGCGGGTTCTGAGAACCCGCCCTCTTCATGTTATGGGAGAGGGTGGGTTCTCAGAACCCACTCTCTCCTATAATGTGTAGGGGGTGGGTTGTAGGAACCCACTCTCTAAACTGGGGGTGGGCTCCCTACCAAACCGTCCTATTTCTATAAATTAAAAACAAATCGTTTTATTTTAATAATTTTAATTTAAAAATACTCTATTTCAAAAAAAACCCAAATATTTAGTGGGCATGCTAAAACCTAATCAAGTTGCTAAATTGCTAATCGCTACATGCAATTTGTTTTAAATTAAGCTATGTTGCAAACTAGATTTTAGGATTAATGAAATTATGTAAGATTAAAATCTAGTTAATATTTATGCGACCTAATTAAGATAATTAGTAAATATTGTGACCACTAGTTTTGCTAAGACATCAAGTTTTGAATAAAAATGGAAATTGATGCTTATTAGGTTTCTTGAAATAAATCGATTTGATCAATTTTAAGGTTTTGATGATTTGCACCCTATTTCATATTATAATTAGTGTATTGTGAGTGTGCAATTGGTACGAGTAGCAACTAGGATTAGTGGTTTTCACGTATTGCGACCCTAGTAGTGATTGGTGGCGTTGTCACGGCGCGTTTCGTGCACCAAGTGTGTGCGCGTTTAGTTAGTGCGCGTGGTTGACTTGCTTTGCTTGTGTCCGCGACTAAATATATATTTATTCTCTTTTTGTTGGATATAGTTCCCTCAAAGTCAATTATTGGATCGCAGACGCGTGATTGCAATGATTGAGGGAGGACCTATACCGGCAGGACAGTCTTACTCGAGATGATAGTATGCTATCTGGTTTATCTTTATCATCATGTACATACTTTAGGTGACTTTACAGATCACTATTACACGTTGATAGAGCCCTTAGGATTTTTTCTTGACTACCAGCAGTATAATGGCGATCATATACGTGAGAGTTGGGTAGTCTATAAGCACATCCTTAAAGGTCCCTAGTTGTGGGAGTTTCGAGACTGGGCATCGATACCCCATTAGTAGACTAGTGTATACAGTCGAGACCCCGACGAGGGGCGGTGGCCGGTCTTATAAGCCATTGGTGTTAGTTGGTTCACCTAAGATGTATATAGGTTCTCATTGGGTTATAAGTACACCAAACAGGACTCGCCGGGAACATGCTAGTTGGTATTATACCTGTTGTCGTCAGATAGCAGTTTCTTGGTGACATGTGTACAGGTTAGTCTATCGACCTAAGATCGTCATTTATCTCATGTGAGTTCCCACTGTGCTTTGATTACTACCCTACCATGGCTCAAAGGAGTCGTGCAAACAGGTTTTAGTTGGGTACAGTCCCGAGCCACATGGAGGCAGTGAGCAGATCGGCAGGGGATTCGTCTCTCCTGGTATTGAGGGTGAGATCGCGCTGTGTTTAGGAGAGCCATTACACGAAGTCCTTGGCCAAGGCAGAAGATTTACTGATAGGTATTCCAGTAGTTTCTCAGGGTGTTCTGGGCTACACTCCGACACGACTTGTACCGCTTTTAGGGGTCTGACGTTTACCAGCCCCCTAGGCCCGACATGCGATACTCATGGACGAACGGACTGGACTGTATGAATATTGTCACTGATAGGCTCAGTAGGGTTTCAGGATGAGTTCGCTCATCAGCTTCCCTTTTGATCAATACATGGGTAGCCGTTACGTACAGCTAGTACCACTGACGTGTTTGTGGTTAAACCCACTGCCAAAGTATTGACGAGTCTTTAGAGTCCCCCATAGAAAGTTTCCCAAGTTTGGGCGAAACGTTGCAGAGGCCGTATGGTATTATGGTAGGGTTTGATCATATACATGCAATCGTGCACGGATCATGATTGGACGAATCATACTAGTGGGCTTTGGTTTAAACCGGATCCTAGTATTAGATTTGTTGGATTACTTTAGCCTCATTGCATTCGCATTCAGTCAGAATGCGGATGCAGGTATGTATATACAGATGAGGGGTATTCTTGTGATCCGTCACGAGTTTACTTTAGTTGATGCCATATTTTTTTGTTGGATTAAATATTTTGGTTTAAATGTTTGATAGAGGAAAATGTGAGTGCAAGTTTTGTCCACAAGTATCTTTTCATGCCACATGTACATGGTAACTCATGGTATTGGTTTGTGTGGCCATTTATTATGACATGGATTGATTTCTAGTGGCCATGATGTTTTTGTGGGATATTTTGGAGAGAGAGGGCAGCCAAGTATTGGCTTGGAGGGCTTTGTATTAAGATTAGATCTCTCTCTCTCTCTTTCAAAAGATCACACAATAACATAAGCCATCTTCTTCTTCTCTTGAGCTCACAAGTTCCTCCTCCATGGCATCTTCTTCTACCTCCACTCTATCCATCTCATTTGTTGAGAATCCTAGAGTGTCATGAGACAAAATTATCACACACATTCTCTACTTCACCTTGGACTTGTCGGCTAGCAAACTTCATGTCCGAGTTGCTTCGGTTTGAAGCGGGAGCCCATAAAAGGTTTTCTAGATGTGGTGCCACTTCGACGAGGAGACCGGAGATCGAGCGAGATCGGAGATGCCGCGAGGAGTTAGGGATGGTGGCTAAAGACCGAAGGACATGGATCGAATGGTATAGCCATTCTAACTTCTTGTAGATAGCCAGTTTAGTGTTAATGGTACGATCCGGGTGATAGTCTGCGTTAGCACCAGTTTCGTAAAAAGTTTTTGTTTCCGCGTTTGGTCTCGGATTGACGGCCGGGGCGCTACCGTAGACTTACATGGTATCAGAGCCACGCCATTAACCTTTACTAGCTTGTTCTAACATGTCTAAAATATCGATCGAACGAAATTTCCAAAATCGCAATTCCAAATTTCAAGTTTCTGCCGAATTTTTAAACTGGTCTAAAAATTGTTTTCAGTATGTTAGAAAATTGTGCAGGCTTTTTTAAGACTCTGTAAGAAATTTGAGAGCACGTTCTCACCATAAGACTACGGAACCGCGGCGAAACCATCATGTTTGCCGCGGTTGCGCGGCGGAATGGTGGCAACAGTGCACCAATTTTTTTCTGGGTGTCTTGTATATGGAATTGTGATTTTTGGAATATTTTGTTTGCGCCCAGATTTGTTAGAGTACTGGATTTGTGCTTGAGGCCCACTTCGGGAAATTTTGTCGATCGAGATTTTAAATATGTTAGTTTACAGTGCATTACATTAGTATCTGCGACCGTGAATGTCATTCGAGCGGTTTGTCTAATTACTATAGTCCTTTTAGACGGGTTTGCGAACGTGACATTCACGTTGATTTTCTGTGTTGTGCTGTGATGTTGCGGATTTGTCGTGGTGGATAGCTTGCGTGCAATATTAGTGCAGTTTGGATTTATTTGTACATTTGATATCGCGGGGCGAGCGTCCGACATGTGGACTGCCGTCACTGCCTGTTTGTATATTATTTGTTTGGGTCACGACCGGGTTGAGGTTGATGTACCTGTTGTATATATTTTCTTTTCTGTACTAGGATTACCCCGTGGTGGAGTGCACGGATAGCCGGATTCTAGAGAGCAACGGGCCCGCATCTCATGGCTTTGAGACGGAGGGGCCTTCACTCTAGAATTGGCGGGCTATTCGCCGCACTCATAGGGGTATAGGTTGACCCAAGGAGGGGTGCACAAGTTACCAGATTCCGTGAAGTGCTGGGTGGCCCATTCACTTTGCTGAAGGGAGCTGCCTCGCTTCTAGTTTTGGCAGGTAACTTGCCGCGCCTGTAGGGGTCTAGGTTTTCATTGCACAGGCTATCCACACGACCAGGGGAACGTCGGGTTTTCAGTTGAGGCTCAAAGGAAACCCGGGGCTCCCAGATTATCTGTATTGTTCTTTGATACTTATTACTTTTCTGTGATGTTACATTTATCATGCCTAGAGCGATTATTATATATCGATCTATATACTAGTAGATGTTGTATATGTTTTACACCCGCGCTAGTCCAGTCCCCGCTCTGTCGTTAGTTATGTAACCTAACGGATGATGATGGGACCCAGTGGCGAATGCAGATGGTATATACGTACATTTTATTTTCGTTCTTTTCTGGTGTGATCAATTGATGGGACTGTGTTGATTCTGATCAATGTAAGGAAAACAAAATTATTCGATATTGTTGGAACAATTTTCAAAAAGCTGTTATTACAAGGATGTTCTCTTTTGTTTTGCACAGAGGTATTCGGTTATGAATATCCAGCACCTCATCGACGAGGCAAGGGCTGAGATCCCTTCATCGGGAGTGACCCCTTTGTTTCGCCCAATCAGAGCAAAATTCTGTTGAAATTCAAAATTCAAAATTTTGAAGCAACGCTTCAAATCTCAGGCGCAACGCGCCACATGTCAGGTGCTGATACGTCAGCGCAGTGCCCAAGAAGGCGCGCCCAATCAGAGCAAAGCTCTATTTTAAGCAAAATTAAAGGAAGCAACACTTCAGTTGCGCAGGCATTGCGCTGCGCGACACGTGTCAGCGCAGATGCGCTAACGCAGCTGCGCTGCGCTGTGCGCTGCGCGACACGTGTCAGCGCAGTTGCGCAGCGCTGTGCGCTGCGCGACACGTGTCACGCGCTGAGGCATTTGCGCCAGATAGAATTAAGATTTTAAAGAAATCTTTCTGTTCTTATTAAAACAAGAAGATTTTCTTCTGTAAAACAGAAGCCCTTGGATCAAAGATCCAACGGTGGGGAAAATTCCCCAAATCACTCAGAGAAAGATCTCTTTAACAAATTTAACTAATTTATGGGCACTATAAAAAGGACCCCAAGCCTCAATTCAAAGGCATCAACATTTTCTTGAAAAAAGTCAAGAGCTTCAAACAGAGAGAGAACTCTGAGAAAATTCCAAAGAAAAAGGTAAAAACCTTTACTAGAGAGAAGAAATCTCTTTTAATAAATCATTGATCTAAAATCCAGATCAATGATCTTCACATAATAAACAGTGCTTTACACTTCTTATGAACCACTGGTTCTTTAAAACAAGAAAACAACAAAAATAAAAAAAATAGTGCTTTGCACTTTTATGAACCTCTGGTTCTTGAATTAAAAAAAAACTTATTTTTCTTTGATCTAAATTAGATCAAGAAATCAAATAGTGCTTTGCACTTCTGTTCTTGAATCTAAAAGATTCTTAGTGCTTTGCACTTCCAAACTGCGCTGTTGCGCTTTTGGGAAAGCGCCACGTGTCAGCATCTGAATCACTTGCGCTATGAGCTTTGAGATAGAGCTTTACTATCTGTGATTGGCGCAACTTACCAAGGTGCGCCACGTGTCAGCAGCGCAAGCGCAGCGCATTGCGCTTGCATGACACGTGTCGTCATCACAAGCGCTTGCGCTTTCTGATTGGCGCAAAGCGCCTGAAAATGCAATGCATTTTCTGAAGGGCCAGGCCCAATTAAAAGATCAAACAGGCCTAATTAAATTGATGCTCTGCATCATTTATAAATGGGCAAAGCCCAAACTAAATAATAAAAATGCTATGCAGATGCCTTGCAGAGCCCAAAATAAATTGATGCTCAGCATCTTCTATAGGCAGAGCCCAAACAAAAGAATAGAAAATAATGCAATGCATTATTTAAAAATGGGCCAAGCCCTACCACAGGTCTAACAGACCAAAAACAAATAAAAGGCGTTGAATATTTTTCAACTGGACTTAGCCCAATCATGGCCGTAAGTCCTCAAATTAAATTGACTGAGCGAGATTGCTCCCTTAAATCAATTTATATCCGGTTCGAGGGTACATCTCCGAGCTCCTCTGACACCTCTCATTGTAATCCTTCAACGACGTCAGAGAGGCGACGGGTCCCAACGACCACACAAGAATATGGACTGCGGGGTCCTTAAACTCGTGGACCGAGACGTCCTTAAACTAATATTGGACCGAAACGTCCCTAAACTAATATTGGACCGAGACGTCCTTAAACTAATATTGGACCGAAACGTCCTTAAACTAATGATGGACCACCACGTCCCTAAAACTGGCGATGGACCGAAACGTCCTTAAACTAATGATGCGGACCACCATGTCCCTAAACTGGAATGTGGACCACCTTGTCCCTAAACCGGAACATGGACCGCAACATCCTTAAACTACCTATGGACCACTACGTCCCTAAACTGGAACAATAGAGCCTCCAAATGCTCTTTTGCCGGATCTAAACGGTCCTGTTTAAGTTGATCTTAGCCCCAAACATGGCTAACGTATCCTTAAACACTCAAATGAACGATAAAACTCCAAATCAACCTTGGTTCAAGGGTACATCTCTGAACTCCTCTGACATCCGCCGTTGTAATCCTTCAACGAGGTGACGAGTCCTGACGGCCATATATTAAATGAATCACTACGTTAAGTTGATCTTAGTCTCAAACAGGACTAACGTATCCTTAACGAACGTTTAAGTTGATCTTAGCCTCAATACGGCTAACGTATCCTTAAACTAAAAACACCAAACCCAAATCTAAATAAATACGGATTTGTACTAATCCACGTCCTATGGGCGACGGCATTACTCAGTCTCCGTATACAATCCATGGGCAACCACAAACAAAACAAACACACACGACACGAAGTGAAATTCTGGAGAAGGAGAAAGTTGTTACCGCGATGCGGTAGCGTAATTAACTGCAGGGGCTTGCACCTGCAGGGAAGAGCGTCCCCATAATCAAAAACCCCTCAAGCGAGGGGGAATCTGACGAAGTCTGCTACATCGGCCGCATCCGTCTAAACCTCCGATACACGGTGCCATAAATCAACTTGGCATCTTCGGAGAGGTGGACGGATAAAACCAAATAGCATCTGTCCCGAATCTCAGCGTCAGGACATTGCAGTCCTGTGCGCCGTCATTCGGAGGGGAACAGATTCCGGCACGCCCGGTGGGACCTTTTCCTCTTTCCACTCCACACTTCGTGTGTCGTCTTCACGAACCAATCGCGGTTTGTTAACGGTTGCCTTTGGATTTCAAGTTTACTAAGATTTGGTCTCTCGCTTGGTGCAGAAGAGGAATCAAGCATCGATGGCCTCAACTTGTTTGAAGTGCTCCAACTGCAACTGCAGCTCGCGTCCGGCCTCAACTGGGGGCATAACCTACGGGCCCTAAGCGGCCTCTCTGTTCACCATGCCCGTGGAGCAGATTACTCAAGCCACCACGGGGCTGTTTTTCGGAACTATGCTTCCGCCAACAAGCTTCAGCACCCCTGTTCCCGTACAAAATGCTTCTAAGAAGTCGGTCTTCGATCGACTTTCAGTTACTGCGGCCCCTCTCAACGGGTCGCCCAACACCGGTGCCTCGGTCTTCTCCAGATTGGACCAAAACTCTCGCGGACCCACAATGAAGCGTGCAGTCTCAGAAAAGGTTATTTCAAAAGGAGTACCCAAACCTGCTCTTGAAGTCGTCAAGGCGACTTCTCCTACTAAGAGATCGGTTTTTACAAGATTGACCGTCCCAACTCCCACTCCTACTCTTGCTGCTCAAAAGACATCAGTCTTCAATAGGCTGACACCGGCAACCGCCCCACACCCGAACAGGGGGCAAGAAGAAGCTGTTTCTGTCTCTGAGCCAATACCGACGACTCGTCGCGCCCGACGACGCCACTGGCGCCAGGTAAGGAAAACTGGGGGCAACTCCCCTTCTTGGATAACTCCACCAGCTCCAACGGCGGAAGTCAATGCTGTTTTTCCAACCGGGAACGGCTTTGAGCTGCTGAATAGGGTACGCAGGAACTCACCAACTGCGGTGCTCTGAAGATCTCCTCCACCGGTAGAGACTACCATGGAAACAGAAAAGCCGGAGCAGCCTCCTCAATCGCTGTCCTCCAGGATCTACAAGACTTGGCGACGAGTCCGAGAATCTGTCATTAATCCTAACTTCTCTCACCAGCACAAGAAGTCGAAAGGTCGGCAGGAAGAAAATCCCCTGGTCAAGCAACGAAAGGCGACGGCCGCCTGGGTGCCCAAAGCAACGGCCCCCTCAACTTCTATGGCCCATAAAAGAAGAAGGCCGGAGAAAGTGCCGACGCCGAAGACAAATATCAAAGGTGGTGAACCCAAATGCCCAAAGTCAGGGGGCATTGTAGTTCATACCGTCTATGTGGCATCTGGTAAAGAGGACAGTCGCATATCTATGGGTCATCGACCGCTTACGCGATCAGTGACCAAGGCGCAGGAGCAGCAGCAGAAGCTCCAAGAGATGATGAACGCTATGGCCGCACTTACAGGGCCAAAAGAAAACCCTGAAACGTCCTTGGATGAACGCCAGGAGGAAGAAACCGACGCCGAATTTCTTCGTCGAATATTGGAGAAGAAGGACAAAGAGGCTGCTGAACAAGCAGCCAACATACAGCGTATGGGCCTCCTCTTCCAAGACATGATAGGGATGATGATACAACAAGATACTCCAGCTGAAGAGCCCCCGATCGTCCTTGGAGACGATAGGGGAGAGACATCAAATCCTCTGCCAGCTCTGTTAACGACTAAATAGGATACAATCTCTAAAGCTGATTTGGACGAGTACATAGCCCAGCAAATACGGGTTCATCATGCGACTGAAGCAGCCGGCCAGGTTGTAAAAACGGGGCGGCCATATCCAAGTTGGTACGACCAAATCAAGTACCCGCTCGGTTACACAATTCCCAAGTTCCACGTCTACAAGGGGACGGGCAATCCTCACCAGCATGTTGCCCAGTTCAGGGCACTCTGCGGCAACACCGGCAGTGATGACAAGCTTTTGCTTCGTCAGTTTGTTGGAAGTTTATCAGATACGGCGTTCGAGTGGTACTCTGAGCTCCCGAACGACTCTATCAAGACCTTCGCGGAGATGGAGCTGTTGTTTACTCAACGTTTTGCAAGCGCCAGTGAACGTACCCGATGACGGCACTGATTAACGCCAGGGTAAAGCCAGGCGAGACATGGGTCCAATATGCTATACGGTGGCGTAATTTATGGTCAAAGTGCGAGCAGTGCATTGAAGAAGCTCCCGCAGTGGGTATGTTTGTGGGAACCCTTGATCCACAAGCAACCATCCCGCAATTTATGATGTTTTTCAAGCCGACTACCTTCCAGGCCTTGATTGACAAACTAGCGCAAATGGATCAGATGGGCCACAAACCCCCACTTCCAAAGCCGGACTCCCGAAATGACAAGGGGAAGGGAAAAGCGATCGTTGTCGCTAATGCTCAACAACAACCGAGCGACTCGAAGCCGGTTGTTCGTCAAAATAATACGCGTCCATACGTGGCCCTTGAGGAGAGGCTAGGACGTTCTTACTCCTTTCCCCGAGATAAGACGAGAAGGTTATTCGAGCTGGCGTTGCGCAACCGACTCATAAACCTGCCAGATCCAAAACGTCCGTCGCAACCAAGTGATGTCAATGAGCCCAACTACTGTCTTTATCATCGAGTACTGGGCCATCCGATCGAAGATTTCTACGTTTTCAAAAATTGTCTTGAAAACCAATACCGACAGGGCAAATTCGCGTTAGCTGACAAATGGAAGGTGAATCCCCCGCAGCCCCACACATCTAAGGGGACGAATACGCCAGGGGCAACATGCTCCGTCGTCGAAGAAGCTCCTTGGGAGGTTGTATTATCAACCAAGACAAAGAGGATGCTGAACGATCTTCAGACATGCCCAGCGATCAAGTGGAAGAACCCGTTGGAGCCGCAGATCATTGAAGGGATGTTGAAGCCTCGTCCAACTCAAAAGATCGATGGAGGTGGCCCAAGCATTCATAACCAGCCATCGAAATCTTCAAGAAGAAGAAAAAGAAGCCCGTGAAGCCTGGCGACAAGCGTACGGACTTGCAAAAACAAATTGACGCGCTGGAGGAATACAACCAGAAGGCACGGACTCCCATTACATTCCAAGAATTCCTCAATCACGTCTTTCAAGAGGAAGATGAGGGAGAAAGTTCATCTGATGATTTTGAAGAATGCGTGGCGAGCTGTCATGTGATTTCCCACTCGTTCATGGACGATGAGGAGACCCTTTGTACTGAAACGCCAGGGGCAGATCCTGAACCAAAAATTCTGGGGCCATCGGATGAAGTAATTGACGCATTCCTCAATGAAGCTCTCTTAAAAAGTAAAGCTGATTGGGAACGCGGGGCGGTCATATTTGAAAGGGCCAAACGCCAGCGACTTGATGAAAGAGCTGAAACGATCCCGCTGGAGCAAAATGCCTCCAACATCGACAAAAGCCAATTCAAGATGAGGAAGAGGTTTGCTAGAGCCGTGTCAATGGGTATGAAGCTACCATCCTCCGAAGGGAAAATTAATGGTGAAATAGAAATGCACCCCTCCTATTGCTTATATCATCAGAAGGTTTCGCACCCCACTGAAGAGTGCAAAGTTTTCGATAAATGGTGGCAAGGATACGTTGCTCATAGACAACGCTTCAAGCGGGAAAAGCGCAAAACTCGTCAGGAGCGAAGAAATACGACCGAAGGGCTTAAAAGAACTACTGGCGATTGTTGCATGGTTAACACCGGCAGGTCACAAGTGCTCACGTTCGGGAGCGATTCTGATGGGGAGCTGGAGCTTGGCCCTATCTTTAAAGAACCCATTTCGGGAAAAGAAAAAGAGCCGAAGGTCTGCGAAAATATCCGGCTACGTAACCGCACGCTGCCCGAAAAGAATCTCGGACCCTCAAATAAAAAAGATAAGGGAAAAGAGAAGGTCCCTGAAGATATCGTCTTAGATGACCAAGTTGTGGAGGAGCTAAGCGCCAAGGACCTTCCGAAAAGAAATAAGGTGGATTACAACGTCTTAGCGCATCTGAGGAAGCTACCCTCACAGCTCAGCATTCTTGATGCCCTTTTGCTATCAAAGGAGACGAGAGATTTATTAATTAAGACACTACAGGACCCGGAGCAGTTCCAGGCTTTCCTGGCCGAAGAAAAGATGAAAGATGAACTGGAAGAAGTGCACACGGCCGATGTCACTTTTGGCGATGAAGACCTTCTCCTTGGGACGTGCGAACACAATCGCCCCCTCTATGTCTCAGGATACTGCCATGATATAAAGATAGGTAAAATCCTGATCGATAACGGGTCGTCTGTCAACCTACTCAATGTGCGGGTTTTAAAGGAAATCTGCATGAGCGTTCAACACCTCGCTCGAGACAAGATCACCATCTCCGGGTTCGACTCCCAATCGTCAAAGACTCTTGGATCTGTGATACTGACACTACGCTTCGGGCTGCTCATCACGGACATTAAATTCCACGTCATAGATGCCAAGACATGCTACAACGCTCTGCTCGGCCGACCATGGTTACACGAGTATAACATCATCCCTTCTACACAGCATCAGTGTATGAAATATTTTAGGGATAGTCTCGAGTATACCGTAACGGGAGAACTGAATCCGTTTTCCGTGAATGAAGTTCGCAAATATGAAGATGCCAAATATTTCTTGCCGAATTTTGAAGACACGGAAAGGTGTCGCAAGCCGGAGAATAAAACTAACGCTACCATCCCTGTCTTCGGCAGTGATACCGAGGAGGAAGAAGAGATTGTTTATTCGGGTCCTCCCAAATACACCAAGCCGAGACCATCCGCTCCTACGTTGATCTTTGGTAGTGATTCGGAGGATGAGGTCCATGCTGTATTCTCTGCTCGACCTTCAATATGAGCTCCCGCTGACGAAGAGCAAAGTCTGCAAGTCGCTATGGTGCCGTTTAAACATTATAAAGAACTAGATGTGCTTGATACCGACAGTATAGAGGAGCTGCAGACGTTCTATGTCCCTCCCAGGCGAGGAGGCGAAAAGGCAATTCTATTCTACCGCTCTGAAGAAAACAAAGTGGAGAAAGAAATCTGGCACGGGGCGGATCCTATGCTAGACAGGCTTCAGCCCATCCGTCTACCCAGATATTATACAGAAGGCTTGAAGAAGCTGTTGAAGCGCCAAGGGTTACCCTTCAAACAGATCGTTAGAAAGGCCAAATTCTATGACAGAGTCTGGAACGTCCCCGGAACTCAGCACAAGCTGCCTAGTGGGAGAATGGAGACAATCGGGCTCGGATACATTCGCTCCAAGAAACGAGAGCTGCTCCGCGACTGTTACGTCGTGCACAACTTCAATGAAGAAGCAGATGCTCAACGAGAGGACACTAATTCTGAACCAGTAAAAGTTCCCGATGCAAAAGTGCCCAGTCCGTCGTTTGAAGAACAAATGGACAGGCTTATAAGGGAAGCTGGTCAAAAAGTCCGAGATGATCACAACCGCGAGACGGCCATCTACGAGAAAGGCAATACGCAACGCCTTCTCCAACAAGCCGTAAAGGATGAAAATGCCGCTCCTTGTCAACCTGTTATGAAGAAGGCTCGGCGCAAAAGCAGAAATAAGTTGAAACGCCAAAAAGGCGCTCAACAACAACAAAGCAGGGTTAAGAAGCCACGCGAACGGGAGTTGAGCGTTATTGATCTATCCCTCATGAAGAAAATGGGTCGAGCATACTCGTTTCCTCGGGACAAGACGAAGAAGATACTTGATCTTGCTCTAAAACATCAAATGCTTACATTGTCGGAGTCTAAACATCCCGAACGAGTGGGCGAAGTCTCACACCCGGACTATTGCTCTTACCATCGAGTAATAGGGCATCCTTTTGAAGATTGCTTCACCTTCAAGAATTGGGTCGAAGATCAGTATCAGCTTGGCAAATTCACTCTGTCTGACAACTGGAGGGTAGCGCCGCCATAGAAGCACGAGCCCAAGGCCACGAAAGAAGAACCGGTTCCACATTGGGATTGGAAGCGAATTCGCACCTGTCGCATGATTACAATATTAAAAGAAGAGCCCGAGGACATAGATGAGCTCCCTTGGTGCTTCGAAAACAGCAGCGACGAGATAATCTCAGAATTCCCACCAGCGCCAAAAGAGCTAGAAGATGGAATCCATACCACTGCAGATAACCTCAAGAAGATTGAGTTAGGGACGGCAAACGATCCACGACTGACATTCATCAGCGAGTTACTATCTGAAGAAAGGGTAGCTGCGTTAAAGGATGTGCTTCTGTAGCATAGAGATTGCTTCACGTGGAACTATTCCGAAATGCCGGGACTAGATCCAGAAATTGCTGTACACAAATTGGTGATATCCCCGGATATCAAGCCAGTCAAACAGGCGCCGAGGAGAATGCGGCCCGAGCTCGAGATGAGTATCAACGCCGAGGTCAAGAAGCTGATCGACTCTGGCTTTATCTAGGAGGTTCAATATCCTGAATGGATCGCTAACATCGTCCCGGTGATGAAGAAAAATGGGACGGTGCGCATATGCGTGGACTTTCGGGATCTCAATAAAGCTTGCCCGAAGGATGATTTCCCAGTACCAGTCACCGAACTGATGATAGACAATACATCCACTCATGAGGTTTTCTCCTTCATGGATGGCTCATCAGGGTATAATCAGATAAAGATGCATCCCGAAGACCAGAAGCACACCGCCTTCAGGACCCCTCTAGGTATATTCTGTTATAAAGTGATGCCCTTCGGTTTAAAGAATGCCGGTGCCACTTATCAAAGGGCCATGACAAAGATCTTCGATGACCTTATACGCGAAATCGTTGAATGCTATATCGACGATCTCATGGTTAAAAGCAAATCATACGAGGAACACCTCGAGCATTTGAAGACCGTATTTCAACGCCTTCGGCAATACAACTTGAAGATGAACCCGCTCAAGTGTGCATTCGGAGTTTCCTCAGGCAAATTCCTGGGATTCATTGTTCGACACCGAGGTATTGAAGTAGATCCGTTAAAGATCAAAGCGATCATGGAAATGCCTCCGCCGAGAACTCTCAAACAGTTGCGATCTCTCCAAGGGAAGCTCGCATACATACGGCGATTTATAGCCAACCTTTCAGGCAAGTGCCGTCCCTATAGCCACCTGATGAAGAAGGGAACCCTATTTGTCTGGGATCACAAATGCCAAGGCGCGCTGGACGAAATTAAACAGTACCTGCAGAACCCGCCGGTGTTGGCTGCTCCGGTCAAGGGAAAACCCCTCATTCTTTATACAACCGCCCTCGAAAGTTCCTTAGGCGCATTATGGGCACAAGAGAACGATCAAGGGAAAGAAAGAGCACTCTACTACTTAAGTCGAGTTCTGCTGGGGGCAGAAAGCAACTACTCCCCCATTGAAAAACACTGCCTGGCGTTGATCTTCGCGATAACAAAGCTCAGGCACTATGCGTTGGCGCATGAGGTCCGTCTCATTTCGAAGGTGGACCCTCTTAAGTATTTAATATCAAAGGCCATACTGACAGTTCGACTCGCTAAATGGGATCTGCTCTTGATGGAGTTCTCGATAACGTATCAACCTTTCAAGGCAGTGAAAGGCCAGGCCATCGCCGACTTCCTTGCTGAGCATCCGATACCCGCCGATTCTTTTCTGAGCTGTGATCTACCAGACGAGCATGCGTTCGACGCAATCGACGGTGGTGATACCCGATGGGAGCTTTTTTTCGATGGAGCGTCTTCCATGAAGAAGCGCAAACAAAGTACCCCTATAATCAAATCGGGGGTAGGCCTCATCTTCGTGACTCCACAAGGGGGGATAATGCGTTTCGTTTTCTCCTTAACAGAGCCGAGGACGAATAACGAAGCCGAATATGAAGCCTTGATAGCAGGTCTTGAGATCGCCATCGACATGGGAATTGAAAACCTCCTCATATACGGAGATTCTCAACTGGTCGTTAGTCAAGTAAACGGCGATTACCAAACGTGTAAACCAGAGTTGGTGAAGTACGGTGAAAAGGTGCAACGACTGTTGACCCAAATTCCCTCCTATACTTTGGAAAGTATACCGCTCGCAAAAAACAGCAAAGCAGACGTGTTGGCCAAGCTTGCTAAAGAACTGGCCGACGAGAACCTCGATGACGTCAGAATTATGGTACAAAGCCGTTGGGTGCTTGCCCCAACAGAAATATCTCCGGAATCATCCGAAGAAAAAGGAGCGAGCGAGCAGACGACCCTGCAAGTAAAAGATTAGGAAAATACCGAGGATTGGAGAGAAGTCTTCATAAACTACTTTAAATCCCACCGAATGCCTGAAGAAGTGTCCACAAGACATCAGCTCATGAAACGAGCTCTGTCTTTCGCCTTCGTCAATGATACTCTGTACAAGAGGTCGTTTGATTCTCTGTGGCTGAGATGCTTAGGACCCGACGAAGCAAAAAGAGTCGTCCAGGAAGTTCACGACGGACTCTGCGGTTCTCACCAAGCGGGCCCAAAGATGAAGTTGAAGATCAAACGGATGGGCTACTACTGGCCCACGATGATTCAGGACTGCCTCGAATATGCGAAGCAGTGTCACTCATGTCAAATTCATGGGGATTTCATCCATCAGCATCCAAATCCGCTACACCCGACAGTAGCTAGCTGGCCATTCGAAATGTGGGGAACTGATATAGTCGGCCCCATCGTACCAGCATCGTCTAGAGGACATCGTTTCATCCCTAGCAACGACTGACTACTTCTCTAAGTGGGCAGAAGCAGTACTGCTGAGGAAAGTAAAGATGGAGAATATCCTCCATTTTTTCAAGACGCATGTCATATATCGGTTTGGAACGCCAAGACGGATCATCTCCGATAATGGGCCAGCCTACAGAAGCCACAAGATCAGTCACTTCGCGCAACAGCACAATATAGACTTGAGATATTCCTCAGTTTATAATCCGCGAGCTAATGGTCTAGCTGAGGCCTTCAACAAGACCTTGACAAAGATCATGAAGAAAACAGTGTCACGAAATAAGAAGGACTGGCACGAAAGGATGCAAGAGGCTCTCTGGGCGTATCGAACCACTTTCAAGACGGCCACAAGCACAACGCCGTATGCGTTGGTATTTGGGACGGAAGCAGTACTCCCCCTCGAGATAGAGTTACCCTCTCTACGAGCTGACAGACGAAGAAAATGCTCACCTTCGGCTTGAGGAGCTTGACGCCCTTGATGAAACCCGACTCATAGCGCAACAAAATCTGGAAGCTTATAAAGCAAAGATGACGCGCTCATACGAAAGATTGACCCGACCGAGGACATTCCGCCAAGGCGAACTCGTGCTAGTGGTCAAAAGGCCTATGATCCCCAATCACGCCAAACGGGAAAAATTCGAGCCAAACTATGAAGGCCCGTACATCATAGATAAGGTCTACCAGGGTGGGGCCTATCTACTCATGGATATGCACGGTGAAAGGCCTTTCAGGACGATAAACGGTCGCTTCCTAAAGAGATACCACGCTTAATGAGCCACAGCCTAGGTCAATGATAGATGACGACGACTATGTCCGCTCGCTATCTTCCTAAGCTCAAGCTTTATAAGCAGTAGCCAGCCTCTCAACGCCGGACCGAAACGTCCTTAAACTAATAGTGGAGCGAAACGTCCTTAAACTAATACCGCAGCATCCTTAGGCTGACGAGATGAATAAAAAAAAATATAATAAATAAAAATGGTATGTCCATAAGCAAAAAGGGCACGGATGAAAACCCGAAAGGGCTCCGTGAGTAAAAACAGCAGGGCTACCGGCGAGTGTTCGTGAAAACCCGAAAGGGCGCGACCTCGTAAAAAAAAAGAGAGAAAAAGAAAATAAAAAGAATAAAAAAAAACGGTATGTCCATAAGCAAAAAGGGCACGGATGAAAACCCGAAAGGGCTCCGTGAGTAAAAACAGCAGGGCTACCGGCGAGTGTTCGTGAAAACCCGAAAGGGCGCGACCTCGTAAAAAAAAGAAGAGAAAAAGAAAATAAAAAGAATAATAAAAAAAAGGTATGTCCATAAGCAAAATGGGCACGGATGAAAACCCGAAAGGGCTCCGTGAGTAAAAACAGCAGGGCTACCGGCGAGTGTTTGTGAAAACCTGAAAGGGCACAATCTCGTTAAAGGACACTTATAGGGTCCTTTCGACCTTATAAGGAGAAACCACCCACGTGAGATCCTTACGACTCATAAAGGAGTAGCACACTTAGGGATCCCCACGATTCCTAAGGAGAAAATACACTTGCGAGATCCTCACGACTCGTAAGGAGAACTCTCTTATGGGACCCTCACGGCTCATAAGAGTTGAAAGTCTTAAGTTACAGAGACCTAAACCTGTGCTTAAGCAACCCCCACAACTTCCGATATTGCCCTACAAGTGGCTTAATACTGACCCTTGTATACAATCCACGGGCGCGAATAAACATTTCCCTAACCAAGTCTCATCCGTGACTGGGGATATGTTCGCATGGTGAACAACCCTTGTAAATCCTCTCGATTTATGAGGAGAAAACCCTCCTGTAGGATCCTTACGACTTACAGAGGAACAAACACTTAGGAATCCCCACGATTCCTAAGAAGAAAATACGCCTACAAGATCCTCACGACTTGTATGGAGAAATACCTTTGTGAGACCCTTATGGCTCATGAAGTCAAAAGCCTTAGTCGACAGGACCTTAACCCTATTCGCTAAGCCACCCTTGTTCGACATCGACAGAGGCAGATGATGATTCGCTCCTGGGAATATCCCAGTTGTAGCGGTGCTGATGCCGAAATCGACGTCTAATTTCAGGTTTACGGCAAAAAGCCAATAGGCCGCACATGTATACGAAATAGCCGAAATGATAGGGCAACTTGCAATAAAAAGCAGCAAAAAAAAATGTATGCATGCTAAATAGCCGAAATGATAAAAATAGCCGAAATGATTGGGCAACTCGCAATAAAAAGCAGCGAGTAAAAATAAAATAAACAGCCGAAATGATTGGGCACCGCGAAAAATAGCCGAAATGATTGGGCAATCGCGACCTTCACGATATAAAAGCTGAAATGATAGAGCATCGCGGAGATAAAAAAATGATAATAAAACTTTGGTCCTACAGTTAAGATCACATCGATCCCTGTATACAATCCAAGAGCGTAAACAAAGAGGGAACCATACTTTCCCAACAGGCTCCGCCAGAAGACGAAGCCAAATCTCGACGGTTCAGTCCAATTCCGAAGAAACCAATGTCTTCAGCAAACTCCTCGACTCACGGATACAAACACTCCATGACGAGAGCCTCCTGATCCGCGTCGACTCGCAGAGCCACCAGTGCCTCCGTGGGAAATCCTCGACTCATTTCAAACCGCAAGGAAACAAATAATCCTTGGCGCTTGGGAAACAAATAATCCCTAGTAAACTCTCGACTCACGGATACAAACACTCCTTGACGAGAGCCTCCTGATCTGCGTCGACTCGCAGAGCCACCAGTGCCTCCGTGGGAAATCCTCGACTCGTTTCAAACCCCAAGGAAACAAATAATCCTTGGCGCTTGGGAAACAAATAATCCCTAGCAAACTCCTCGACTCACGGATACAAACACTCCTTGACGAGAGCCTCCTGATCCGCGTCGACTCGCAGAGCCACCAGTGCCTCCGTGGGAAATCCTCGACTCGTTTCAAACCCCAAGGAAACAAATAATCCTTGGCGCTTGGGAAACAAATAATCCCTAGCAAACTTCTCGACTCACGGATACAAACACTCCTTGACGAGAGCCTCCTGATCCGCGTCGACTCGCAGAGCCACCAGTGCCTCCGTGGGAAATCCTCGACTCGTTTCAAACCCCAAGGAAACAAATAATCCTTGGCGCTTGGGAAACAAATAATCCCTAGCAAACTCCTCGACTCACGGATACAAACACTCCTTGACGAGAGCCTCCTGATCCGCGTCGACTCGCAGAGCCACCAGTGCCTCCGTGGGAAATCCTCGACTCGTTTTAAACCCCAAGGAGACAAATAATCCTTGGCGCTTGGGAAACAAATAATCCCCAGCAAACTCCTCGACTCACGGATACAAACACTCCTTGACGAGAGCCTCCTGATCCGCGTCGACTCGTAGAGCCACCACCAGTGCCTCCGTGGGAAATCCTCGACTCGTTTCAAACCCCAAGGAAACAAATAATCCTTGGCGCTTGGGAAACAAATAATCCCTAGCAAACTCCTCGACTCACGGATACAAACACTTCTTGATGAGAGCCTCCTGATTCGCGTCGGCTCGCAGAGAAACCAGTGTCTCCGCGGGAAATTCCCGATTCGTCTCAACTTGCAAATGAAGCCTTAGGCAGCAGGGACTAAAAAACTTGCTTCCTGAACAATGGGACCCTACAAGTCGATCTAAAATGGTCTCTTGTATACTATTCACGGGTCTCACTCTCCAAAGTCGAGTTTCGACGAGGAGGGAAACAACTGCTTACGAGCCCTCTCGACTCGTAAGAAGGAAAAATTCTCTTATAGGATCCTTACGACTTATAAGAGAAAACCACACTTAGGAATCCTCACGATTCCTTAGGAGAAAAAACCACCTACGAGATCCTCTCGATCCCCAGGGAGAAAAATCTCTACGAGACCCTCACGGCTCATAGAGTTGAAAAGTCTTAGGCAGCAGATCTGAACCTGCGGCCTAAGCCATCGCTATTTCTTAAGAAAGTCAAGATGCGTGCTCTATTATCTGTTGACCATGTTTACTCAGGTGGCGTGCTGATAATAAAAGAAAGAAAAGGCGGAGAAATGACACAAGACATTACAGAAAATGTGTATCTTTTATTCATAAACTTGATTGGGTACAGAATACATTGTGTTAAAGAATAAAAAATATATATGTATACATTTTCTATTTACAAGTACAAACGATACAAGGAGAGTTACTGAGAAGGAAGCGTCTTGCATAGCTCTAGCAATCGTTCGCGCAATTCCTTCCCCATTTTCTCCTGATCGGCTACCACCGCCAGCTCCGCCGCCACTTGGGCCCGTTGCTGCATGACAGATGCAAGCTGCTCCCTAACGGCCTGATAGGCAGCTTCCTGGCCGGGGGTGTCGCGCTCGGCTTCATCAAGATTTCGCTTCAAGTTTAGTCTGTGGGAGATGCGCTCCAGGAGACCCTCAAAGATGGCCTTCACTTGGGCAGCATTCACTTCAACTTCAGCACGCAGACGGGCCATCTCGCTCGAAGTCTTTTGGCATTCCCTTAGCCTTAACGCTGCTTCTTATTCCAAATGGTGGACGTAAGAAGCGCTTCCCTCGATCCATGCCGCTCTTTCATTGCTCGCGGCTAAAGTCTCGGGTGCATGACGCATCGATTCCAGCTGATGCAGGCGAGCCTCGATCTCCATACAATGGTTAACCCAAGATGCGATGATGCCCTCTTCATGGAAATTCACGAGTATCACCAGCATCGGGTTAACCGCCGTAGCGAAATCCGCAGCAGGCGTAGGGGTCTCGACGTCGAGTTCCTCAATGTAGTCGCTCAACATACGCAAGCTGTTCGCGGGTACCTTTCGAAGATGGACGTCTTAGGTAAGGACCTGCCAGCATTGTGATGCGAGGCTCGAAGGACGCCGAGACCGGAATGACAGCTGAAAAGAAACAAGATGTGATCAGATAACAGTACAAAAAATAAAGAGGGGGAGTTATCAATGTGATAGTCGCCGTACCAGCTGAAGCAAGTGGCAAGGCCGGAAGGGCCGGTGGCGCAACCGATCTTTCTTCTCCCCCTTCGATTTGTAACACTGCAGTCAGGACAAGAGAGAGTTAGAAATAATTCTACAACTGAAAAACAAAGATATCAATCGGGAACGGTACTCACCAGCACCACCAGAGGGAGAGGCGAATTCAGATGGGAAAGAGAAGTGTGGGAGCAACACTTGATAGAGATGGTCAAAAAGCACTCCTGAAAGACACAACAGTGTGACTTTAGTATACAAATTATGCGTCTGGAAGATAAGATTAATAAATTGCAAACCCATACCTTCCAACATCTTCGAGGGTATAAGAGAGGGTTGAGAGGTGACCACCGCCAAGGCAGTCGTTGAAGGCGCTCCTTCGAGCAGTGGGGCATCGGCGCTGGCTGCACCTGCGTTACAAAAAAGGTAAATTTGTCAGAAAGATTGTAAGGCAAAGAAAGAACACTAACTTGGGATTTACCTGACGAGCTGCCGGCTGAAAACGGAGGCGTATCCCTCCTCCGTGGATATGAGGCCACCGCCCGTGGCCTCATCACCCGACTCGATAGGGACCGTTGTCGTGCTCGCAAGACCTGGAGACGGCAGAAGATCGTACACGGGGAGGGCAATGATTGGAGCATTGCCGGACTCTTGGGAGAGAGTGGCTAACTCTTCCCCAAGAGTCGTGCCCATCTCACCCGCTACTTCTTCAGGCTCCGCGATCTCCATCGGCTCATCCGCCGTCACCACGAGGTCACCGGCCTCAAGCGCCTCGTCCGCCACTACCCTGGGCTCAGTTACGATGATCATTTCATTTGCTGCCGTTTCAGGCTCGGCATCAATGACCTTCTCGGCTGTAGACCCCTCCACCTCCCTCTCAGGCTCCGAGGCCTCAGCAACGTTGCCCACCGTCGGCTCAGGTTCGGCAGGCGCCGCCCCCTCTGTTTCTCTGGGTACAACGGTCTCTGCTTCCCCCTCGGTCGGACTTGGCCCTGCAAGATAGAATATATAAGAACCAACAGCTTTATGAGTCTAGTAACAGAATTCTGAAGGAAGTATTACCTGAGGTGGACTTGTCGTTAGCCTCTCTATTGGCACGGATCGCCTGTCTATGAGATGTAGACAGGGCAACCGGGGCCTCTTCGGATGGAGTATCAGCACGAGGGGCGGTGCTGGGGCCCGCTCCCACAGCCAAGGCAGCCCTGTGCGCCTTCGCCTCACGCCTCAGCCGCTTCCTTTCCTCCCGGGCTGTCGCGATGGACCTTTGTGACGCTTCCTTCAAGGCGTCGTCATCCTCGTTCAGGGATGCCTCCAGAGCCTTTAAGGCATCTTTCATCGGCTCTTCAAGACAAACCTCCTGCAGTGGCACAGAGGAAGCGGGAACATCGGCAGCTGACGGAACATCTGCATCACTTGGCGGGAGCGGCATCGAGGTTCCTGTGATAAAAAGGGAAAGTTAGATCGACCATAACTCAAGGGAAATGAAAACTTGATGAATCGAGACTTACTGAGGCCTAAAGACGCTCTAAGGCGTTCTTCTTCCTGGAAGGTTTTGAGTGAAGTGGCAATGGCTTCCTCATCAGTGATGCCTGTTGGAAGAAAAGAAAGGAAAACGTTAGTCAAAGGCAATGAAAAAATATGATGCAATAAAGAAAATGCGACTAGTAGTTACCTGATTGCGCAAGCTTAGCCAGCCACGCGTCACGCTTTGCCAACCACGCTGAAGTTTTGAGAGCGACTTCCAAGTCTGTGTCGTCCGGCGGCGGCATGACTAATCTCTCGTTAGTCCCATATTCGATTAGGCCCTCGGCGTAGGGAGCATGGGGTTCCTGACCGAATACGACATCTGCAGCGAAGAGTGATTTCTTTTTCTTCTGCCCTCTGACCCTAGGCTCACGTGGGATCGACTTCCGCTTAGCAGCCACCTTGGGACGGTGGGTCCCGATGTCCGCACCTATGCCAGACTCCGGCGAAACTACAACCACTGTCTCCACTGGAGCACAGGGCGCTGGGGGTGCATCCGCAATATCAGGGAGCGGCAATCCACGTGGAGGACTCTGCGCACGCGAAGGTCCGGCTCTGGCATCTTTTAAAGGGGGGATTACCGGGGTCCTTGGCACCAAAGGAGCGTTGCGATCGCTACCTGGAGGTGCACCCTTACGGTCGATCAGCAACCGCCTTTCCTCCTTTATGGCCGCTCCCGTCGAATGACTATACCATTCTGTGTATACCCTGAGGAGTCACGGGGCACAAGCTGGCTCACTGATAAAGAAGTGGGAGCCCGTGTTTAGGCGCATGAAATGATGAAGCGCTCTCTCCATCCCTTCTTCGGTCGCAGCAGGTTCCGATAAGAAAGCCTCTAGCGGTACCTCTTGATTATAGCTCAGCTGCTGGGCGAACCGATGCGGGTTATATCTCATGAAGATTGCTGCCCCGTTCTGCCTAAACACCAAGAAGCCCGGTCTGATGGAATTAAAGTGGAGGGTCTCCCGGGCCGTTAAAACCGAAGCTCCATCCTTGAAGGTGTCTTGCAATGACTGCATTGCAGTGGTAGACGCTTTTCCAATAGTCAACACCTTGTCAACGAAAGATACACTGGCTCCAACGGTGTGTGAGCGAAGGAGTAAACCCCTGGCATTTCGTGGCGATGGATTCATAATTGATGCGCCAATCAGCTGTATGATGCGAGAGAAGCTGCACTTTTCGTAGAACGAGGGCCTTTTATGCATGCCGAAAACACCCGATGTATGTAGCTCGAGCCACGACATAAAGTAATGCATTGGAAAGATCACGTGCAATACCCTGGGCTCGTTAGCATCCGCTGCTCGGCTGAGGCCATGATAGAGGTGTGCCAAGCCAGCGATCCCAACGGCTATCTTTACCCCAATAACCATCCGGTGGGCTGGGTAAAATACAGAAGGCCGCATACGGTGAGAATGCATTGGAATCGCAAACCAACTCAACCATAGCCCGAGAAATCCTAAGAAAAAGGCCTCCTCATCCATTCCAAGGGCCGCAACTTCTGCAAGAGACATGGTCGGGAAGTTAGGAAGAAAAAAATCCTTTTGGCCTACTTCATTCGTCGGCAGGTTATCCAAACCTAAACCGAAAGGGTCCTCAAGGGTGGCAAACTTGGCAGTGTCTGCAGAGAGGACGTTTGGGTGAAGAAACCGAGCAATGAAATCCTCAAAGTTAACTCCTCGACTCCCGTGTTCGATGAAAAGGGACACATATATGTTCAACACTTTAATCAAGCTTGGAAACTGATGTTGAACAGCATTCTCCGGCGTGAGCCCCCTTACCATCGGCTTAGCACCAAAGACGTACTCATCTGTCGGGAGCAACTCCTTATAATGTTCCCCCATGACTGGTAAACCAGACACCTCCATGAACTCCTCCAAGGAGATTGACACTTCCCGATCCATAGCAAGGAAAGTGTGGGTAGGAATGTTCCACTGCTCCAGGAAGGCCTTGAACCACCAGGTCGGGAGCGTGGGATATTGAAACAGAGAGACGTACACTGCGGTGTACAGTCCTAACCTTATCAACTGCGACTTTTTCGTTGATAGGATGTACCGGGCCCATGGCAGATAACCAATCGGGTGGCGGGGGATCAGACCAATGTTATACGTTGCTCCCAGGGTCTCGCCTCGCCCTGACAGATACGGCGTCCTAGGATATCCAAGACCATAGGACGCTGGACCGGGATGGCATCTATAGCCGGATGAAGAAAACCCTTTGATGTCCAATCCGCCATCTCCACGGCATACTGCACCGAGGGTGGGGTAGCATAGTGAATCGCCGTGATGGGTTCCGACGGCACCGCGCATGTGAAGCTCCGGCGGCCCATGATGATCTGATTATACCATGACCCCCAAAGGTGGAGACTCTTGTATTCCGGGTCGTATTCCTTAATCATGGCCAGGACCTCACGGTCCAAAGGCGCCTCGGGAAATCCCTCCTCTGAACGAACAAACGGGAACGAAGTGTCGAGAGACATGATCGTTGCAAAAGAACAAAATAGCCGTCAGTGCTACAATCCCAACGCTTGGCATTTAAAAAAAAAATCTTCGATTAAATGAATTTAAAAATTAATTAGATTAAATTTAATCACACTGCAGTGCAGTGGGTAGGGGACCAAATGGGGACCCACAAAATCTGAAAGACAATATGTCAGTTAATAAGACAACCTCATCATTGGATGAGATTGTCAGTTGGTCCCCAGGAAAACATTCCCATTAATAAAAAAAAGAAGGGGAAGAATCCCTAGAGACAAAGAGAAAATCTCCTCTTTCAGAGCAAAGCTCTGTCACAGAGTGACACTTGTCAAACTCTGGTCCGAGGGAAATAAAATTCCTTAAAAAGAGCATAGCTCTATGGTAATAATGGAAAAGTCCATCAGAAAATATTACACCTAGAAGAATTAAAATTTTTGGAATCTTAAAAAAAAAAAAATCCATGAAAAAACTTATGATTTTTTTTTTCATTTTTCAGATCCAAAAGATCTACAGATGATTCAAAGAGCAAAGCTCTGTCCATGGGTTAGAACCCATGAACAAGATCTCTGTAGATCTATAAGTTTTTGAGAGCAAAGCTCTGTTTATGAAACCCCAATGGGGATCTCTTTAGATCAAAAGATCTGTAAGAGCAAAGCTCTATTGTTTAATTAAAATTAACTTAAGATTAATTTTACCTAAAAATTTTCTAACTTGGAAAATGAGAGCAAACCTCTAAAGTTCTGGAAACGAGAGCAAAGCTCTGGAGTTCTAAGCAAGAGCAAAGCTCTGGAAATAAAAATCTTGAAACGGTGAGATTTTTCTAAGGGCCAGAGCTCCTATTTATAAGGCGCTTGCGCCCCTTGATCCAACGATCAGGAGTTTGCCACCGTTGCACTCACGTGTGCGCCACGTGAGCGCAACAGTGGGGGGGCATTTGTTTCGCCCAATCAGAGCAAAGCTCTGTTGAAATTCAAAATTCAAAATTTTGAAGCAACGCTTCAAATCTCAGGCGCAACGCGCCACATGTTAGGCGCTGATACGTCAGCGCAGCGCCCAAGAAGGCGCGCCCAATCAGAGCAAAGCTCTATTTTAAGCAAAATTAAAGGAAGCAACGCTTCAGTTGCGCAGGCACTGCGCTGCGCGACACGTGTCAGCGCAGATGCGCTAGCGCAGATGCGCTGCGCTGTGCGCTGCGCGACACGTGTCAGCGCAGCTGCGCTAGCGCAGCTGCGCTGCGCTGTGCCCTGCGCGACACGTGTCACGCGCTGAAGCATTTGCGCCAGACAGAATTAAGATTTTAAAGAAATCTTTCTGTTCTTGTTAAAACAAGAAGGTTTTCTTCTGTAAAACAGAAGCCCTTGGATCAAAGATCCAACGGTGGGGAAAATTCCCCAAATCACTCAGAGAAAGATCTCTTTAACAAATTTAACTAATTTATGGGCACTATAAAAAGGACCCCAAGCCTCAATTCAAAGGCATCAACATTTTCTTGAAAAAAGTCAAGAGCTTCAAACAGAGAGAGAACTCTGAGAAAATTCCAAAGAAAAAGGTAAAAACCTTCACTAGAGAGAAGAAATCTCTTTTAATAAATCATTGATCTAAAAACCAAATCAATGATCTTCACATAATAAACAGTGCTTTACACTTCTTATGAACCACTGGTTCTTTAAAACAAGAAAACAACAAAAATAAAAAAAAATAGTGCTTTGCACTTTTATGAACCTCTGGTTCTTGAAATAAAAAGAAAAACTTATTTTTCTTTGATCTAAATTAGATCAAGAAATCAAATAGTGCTTTGCACTTTTGTTCTTGAATCTAAAAGATTCTTAGTGCTTTGCACTTCCAAACTGCGCTGTTGCGTTTTTGGGAAAGCGCCATGTGTCAGCATCTGAATCACTTGCGCTATGAGCTTTGAGATAGAGCTTTGCTCTCTGTGATTGGCGCAACTTACCAAGGTGCGCCACGTGTCAGCAGCGCAAGCGCAGCGCACTAGCGCAGCGCACTAGCGCAGCGCACTAGCGCAGTGCACTGCGCTTGCATGACACGTGTCGTCATCACAAGCGCTTGCGCTCTCTGATTGGCGTAAAGCGCCTGAAAATGCAATGCATTTTCTCAAGGGCCAGGCCCAATTAAAAGACCAAACAAGCCTAATTAAATTGATGCTCTGCATCATTTATAAATGGGCAAAGCCCAAACTAAATAATAAAAATGCTATGCAGATGCCTTGCAGAGTCCAAAATAAATTGATGCTCTGCATCTTTTATAGGCAGAGCCCAAACAAAAGAATAGAAAATAATGCAATGCATTATTTAAAAATGGGCCAAGCCCTAACACAGGTCTAACAGACCAAAAACAAATAAAAGGCGTTGAATATTTTTCAACTGGACTTAGCCCAATCATGACCGTAAGTCCTCAAATTAAATTGATTGAGCGAGATTGCTCCCTTAAATCAATTTATATCCGGTTCGAGGGTACATCTCCGAGTTTCTCTGACACCTCTCGTTGTAATCCTTCAACGACGTCAGAGAGGCGACGGGTCCCAACGACCACACATGAATATGGACCGCGGGGTCCTTAAACTCGTGGACCGAGATGTCCTTAAACTAATATTGGACCGAAACGTCCCTAAACTAATATTGTACCGAGACGTCCTTAAACTAATATTGGACCGAAACGTCCTTAAACTAATGATGGACCACCACATCCCTAAAACTGGCGATGGACCGAAACGTCCTTAAACTAATGATGCGGAC
This sequence comes from Agapanthus africanus, assembly GCA_030015575.1. Classification (NCBI taxonomy): domain Eukaryota; kingdom Viridiplantae; phylum Streptophyta; class Magnoliopsida; order Asparagales; family Amaryllidaceae; genus Agapanthus; species Agapanthus africanus. Next base: position 372,308,386 of record CM057343.1, on the reverse strand, counting down.
CACCACGTCCCTAAACTGGAATGCGGACCACCATGTCCCTAAACCGGAACATGGACCACAACGTCCTTAAACTACATATGGACCACTACGTCCCTAAACTGGAACAATAGAGCCTCCAAATGCTCTTTTGCCGGATCTAAACGGTCCTGTTTAAGTTGATCTTAGCCCCAAACACGGCTAACGTATCCTTAAACACTCAAATGAACGATAAAACTCCAAATCAACCTTGGTTCAAGGGTACAGCTCTGAACTCCTCTGACATCCGCCGTTGTAATCCTTCAACGATGTCAGAGAGGTGATGAGTCCTGACGGCCATATATTAAATGAATCACTACGTTAAGTTGATCTTAGTCTCAAACAGGACTAACGTATCCTTAACGAACGTTTAAGTTGATCTTAGCCTCAATACGGCTAACGTATCCTTAAACTAAAAACACCAAACTCAAATCTAAATAAATACGGATTTGGACTAATCCATGTCCTACGGACGACGACATTACTCAATCTCCGTATACAATCCACGGGCAACCACAAACAAAATAAACACACACGACACGAAGTGAAATTCTGGAGAAGGAGAAAGTTGTTACCGCGATACGGTAGCGTAATTAACTGCAGGGGCTTGCGCCTGCAGGGAAGAGCGTCCCCACAATCAAAAACCCCTCAAGCGAGGGGGAATCTGATGAAGTCTGCTATATCGGCCGCATCCGTCTAAACCTCCGATACACGGTGCCATAAATCAACTTGGCATCTTCGGAGAGGTGGACGGATAAAACCAAATAGCATCTGCCCCGAATCTCAGCGTCAGGACATTGCAGTCCTGTGCGCCGTCATTCGGAGGGGAACACCCTTGGATAGAGGTTTGCGTCAGGGTAATAAATTCACTATAGTAGATTACTTTTTGCTTTGCATCGTGGTATTCAGTTTGGAATATCCTGCACCTCATTCTACAGGGAAAGAGCCGAGATCCCTTCACCGGGAGTGACCTCTTTAGCAAAGGTTTTCGCCACTATATTTTTGTAAAAAGCTATATGGTTCCTTCAACGATATCAAGTTCATTACGTTAAAGGTTTTTCGCCAAAAATCATTCGTAGCCCTCCGTCATTTCAGACGGGTGGCACTTAGTATTCATACTATGTATGTTGGCCTTCGTCAAGGTATAGTGTATGGTTGCTATTTGTTACTTTTCTGTTGCATAGATGGATGCATTGGTTTGGGACAGTCATACTACTATTTTGGCCTTCGTCAAGAGTATGTACGGGTGGGTTCAAATTAACCTAGACAATGACGGGTAGAACTTGACATGCGACTTATGATATGTTGGCTTTCGTCAAGGTCATAAGAGCATGTGGTAAAAATCACATCGGGAGTTTATAAAGAAACTGAAACTTGCCAGGCATGCGCATACTCTAACATTTCAGAAAAAATAAAATATTATTTTTGGGGATTTTTATAATTAAATAATATTATATTGAATATTTTAATAAGGCGGTATAATTAAATACCGATAAATTTGGGAAAAATTTGGAAAATTATAGAAATTACTAAAAAGTGGGCGTTTTATTGGCTTTAAGCAAATTGTGAAATTTTATGATTTATTATATTCTATTTTAATGCTAATCGTGATTAAATATCGCTAATCGCGCATTATGCCGGTTTTGTGTACATGACATGCACCATATCATTTTTTACATTGTGTTACATTTTATCATGGCTTTTCTTTATATTCTTTCATGGTTTTATTTTGAGTGAGAAGAGAGAGGAAAAGAAAAGAAAAGAAAAAGAAATGAATATAGAAATGGGTTATGGGCATGAGAGAGAGTGTCAGGGGTCTTTATTGACCATGGCCTTTGTTTATCATTCTTCATCTTCTTCATATTTCCTCTCTCCCTCTCCCATGGCTGCTGCCGCCCTCTCTCCCTCTCCTCTCTCCCTCCTCACAAATCCATCAAAAATCCATTAAAAGTCCATCTCACTTTCACTAAAAATGTGCACAAGTTCACAAGCTTCACTTTGGACCTAGAAAGCAAGGATTTTTGACACTTGGGGCAACTCAAGAAAATTCTTGAGTTGCCAAAGGAGGTAATTTATCCATCATTAGTATAGTTTTCCCATTTTCTTTGCATCCATGTTAACTTAGAATCGATATTATGCGGTTTATTGAACTTAGAAAATTCCAAGTTAGGGTTTGAGAATTCTTGAGTTGTGATGTGTAATTGAGCTTAGTAGTGACCTTAAACCCCCTTTAGTGATATCATATTGGACTAAAACCTGAGACTTAACCCCCAAATATGAACTTTGAAATTCTGCAGATACGGAAATTGTGGGAATTGTGATGGTTTTTGATAATCTGCTAACATCCGGATGACCTGAAAATTATTTAGCAAAGACAGTGATACATGCAGGCAACCTAGGACCCCCCACTGAAACCCTATCCCCTAAGCCCTCACCTTGGCTGCAGAAATAATCCTTCTGGCCGCAATTTGTGGCCAGACCTGGGGCAATTTGGCTCGTGTTTGTTTCATGGCTCCAGTATTTGTAATCTAAACCCCCCCACATATGCAAAATTGGTTAATTTCAGTTAGGGTAAAATCTGGGACCGTATTCATGAGTTGCTGTTTTGAATCGGGGTTATATTTTTGTATTTTGGATTCTGGATTTTAGTATTTGTGTTTTACCTTGATCACTTGACGTTTGTACGACGATATCGAGGGTTGTTTGGTGGTTTGAAAGGCGTAGTCCGTAGGTTCTAACCTATAGGCTTTTAGCGTGTCGTTTTGGTTTTGAATTGGGTTTTAATGTGGCACGATACGTTAAGATGTATAGGTACCCCCACGAGGACTTCGAGACGACAAGCAAGCGCGTGGTGATGTCGGCAACGGCAAGCGAAGAGCAAGATGAGTAGATTATATCTACGGGGGAAGTCGGATGGATGGCGTATAGCACCCCGGCAGTTCGTAGTGTAGTTGATGATATGATATATATTTACATATGTGTTGTGAATTTGGATGATAGTGTCGTGGGTGATTTCTTAGTCGCGAACCATAGAATAGGTTTGCACACACGCACACACACCCTTGCATGCATTATTATTACTGGTGCGCATATGGGGATACGTATACACACACACACATAGGTATGGGACTATGCATATATATACGTATACCTATACTTGGATAATGAGGATGGTGGATAATATTTGGAGATGATTCGATGAGGTTGGACATGATACCACGAGATCGGTGATGTGATTTGGATCGTATTATGAGATACGACATGCGATAATAGCGGATCGGTAGGCGATGTATTTTCATACACACGCATTTATATATATATATATCGATGGTATCAGTTTGTACTAGACTTAGATCAGTACCCCAGTTCATGAGATATGATGATAATGGATACCGGATGAATAATGAGATGAATGTGATATTTGACCCGTACCCAGATTTGGGATGCCCTACAACGGATTTACCGTACGAGATAACTATGATGATAGATCCATACTCTTGACTCGAGAATGTCATATGGTATATTGTATCGTACGTGGTACTATTGAGTCGAGATCACCGATTATTATATATGTATATATATATCGACTCAGATTTAGGTGGTTTCCATACCCTTTCGATTAGCTTGTTAGTTAGATCAGTAGTTTACTTAGTAGATGTTAGACTAGACCCGAGTCATACCTATTTCAAAACTACCGAATCGTGAGTATTTTAAAGAGAGGCCAAGGGATTCTACAGATATTTTCAAAAGACGCATCTTTCTTAAAAACACCGTAGCCCTAATTTTTCTAAACATCTCGATTCGTGTTATTTCAAATGGCAAAATTGTATGACATATATATATTGATGTAGATTCTTCATTGTTGCGTTTATTATTCATTTTCCTCATATTCTTGCTATTCGTATCGCGTTGCATGTTTAAATGTGTTTATTGTTATATTAAACCCATGTCAGGACACCAGCACCATTATCGATAATGCGTATGTTCCATGTACACCTGCTTGCTGGCTCACACACTTCATCATCAATAATTGCCATGTCACTACACAGTAGGGTTGTTGCATCAAGATATGACTACTTGTACGTCCATATTGGCACACAAGCACATTGTACACTCATACTTGCGTATATACCTACTTGTATATCCATATTGGCGCACAGACACATTGTACACTCATACTTGCGTATATACCTACTTGTACATCCATATTACGCACATGCATATTGTACACTCATACTTGCGTATATACTTACTTGTACATCCATATTGGCGCACAGGCACATTGTACACTCATACTTGCGTATATACCTACTTGTACATCCATATTGGCGCACAGGCGCATTGTACACTCATACTTGCGTATATACCTACTTGTACATCCATATTGGCGCACAGGCACATTGTACACTCATACTTGCGTATATACCTACTTGTACATTCATATTGGTGCACATGCATATTGTACACTCATAATTGCATATATACCTACTTGTACATCCATATTGGCGCACATGCATAGTGTACACTCATACTTGCGTATATACCTACTTGTATATCTATATTGGCGCTCAGGCATATTGTACACTCATACTTGCGTATATACCTACTTGTACATCCATATTGGCGCACATGCATATTGTACACTCATACTTGCGTATATACCTATTTGTACATCCATATTGGCGTACAGGCATATTGTACACTCATACTTGCATACAGACATATTGTACACTCATACTTGCGTACACACATATTGTACGCCCATACTTGCATACATACGTATTTGCACATACATAAATGATTCTGGCTTGATTTTGGAGATTTAGGAACTGCAAGATATATTTTAAAACTAGATTCATTTTAAAGGAGCGGTTTTTCGTCGATATGTACATATTACTATTCCATGTTGTATGATATACGGATATACTTACATTTCTGTTATATGTCGCATACATCATGCTTTATGATTATACGCATTGAGATATGTCGTTTTCATGAGATTTCTGGATTTGGGAACCGTGGTTATTTTAAAAGAGAGTATGCGTTGTTTTAAAAAATCCAGTTACCCTTGATATGATATTTCAGTGCGTCCACCATGTGTTTTCTCGGTTCTGAGAGTGGCATGTGAAACCCGATTCGAGGAGCGGTAGGCACCGTCTGCGGGTACATAGTGGACCCGGTGAGGTACCCCGGGAAAAGAAGACTCGTATATGTTGGACGGTGAGCCTGGCGGGGGAGCACTACCTACCGGTGATAGTATTTAGACTCGATGGTTAACCAGGATACCGACCGGAGTAGTGAGATGGATATGAGGGCCGACCAGATTATGCGGCGTCTGAAGGCCGATCTGAGGATGCGGTGCCTGAGGTATATGAGGATTTACATGTCGATGCTAGGCACGGTTTTCATGATGTTTCGAGTATCGATGCTGGATACTCAGGTTCCATGATTTTGATGTGTCGCGAGAGACACACGTTGATTTATATCCTCATACTTTCATGTATATGCTTTTATGACTTTTACATACATGATATTGTTGTGTCATTGGTTGACACATGGACGAGATCCACATACATACAGGCATTGATTTCATAGTTGGATGATATCCACATACTTATAGACTTCATGACATAATTGACACTGATTTCATGATGATTATATTGATCACACCTCATATTTATGATATGTTGCTACCTGAGACACTGACACGAGCACTTGGTATTACACTTATGTGTAGATGTTTACCCTTGGCACCTTATCATGCTTCAGACTTTATCATATTGAGGATATATATTACTGATCGTATTGACCTAGGATTGAGTCATACATATGATTTCTGCTCTGTGATGTTTTCTACTCACGAGTTGGCAACTTACCCTCGTTATGCTACAGTTTCTTGCAGGTTTTGCCGTACAGGTTCGTTGTGGCTTTGCTGGCACAATGTCCTTTTTCGGGTGATTGCTTGGTAGGTGGGTTCATTTGTATCGTGACCACCATTGTACTCTATTTATTTCAGTTGTATCTTGAAACTCCATCAACAAGACTTGTATATTGATTCAGACTTAGAAAACCAGTGTATTATTCTTTCGAACTTATAGTTGCACGTTGTATTATTACGGTTTCTTGATGTTTTGAGTTTCTTTTTGAGTTTTGATCCTCGCCCTTCGGCATTGTATACTATATTGCTTATGTGGTTGTGACCGTCGATTGACGAAGAGCTAGCTCCCGCTTGGGTATGCCTTTTATCATTGTACATATATTATTCATGTTGTACCTCGTTTGGGGCCAGTATTTACAAAGGAAACTCTGCAGAAATTTTCAGAAAAGACTTGAGATTTTAAAAATGCATACTTCGGCTTATGTTATTAAAAACCCCTTATTTTAAAACATGTTTTCTTCACTTCCTTCTTTAAATGGTTTAGATTTCTGGGATTTCTTGGCTTACTTGAATTATATGGGGTCCTATAGACTTCATATGATTCAAGTGCCAGTCACGTGCCATTTCGGGTCGTGACAAAGTTGACCTGGACAATGATAGGTAGAACTTGACATGTGACTTATGATATGTTGGCGTTCGTCAAGGTCATAAGAGCATGGGGTAAAAATCACATCAGGAGTTTCTAAAGAAACTGAAACTTGCCAGGCATGCGCATACCTTCTGGAGTGTGATAACGTGAGTGGATTCCATCACGTTATCATGTGATGATAGTTGGATCCCGATTCCCACTGATGAGTTGGTTTACTCCTTGGATGATCCCGACTAATTCTTTTTTCAGATTTGGAGGAGAATTTGAGGATACTGTGGGAGACATCCTGATTAGATAAATTGATAACCATTCTGATCTAGGTTAGAATGCACGCAGAGTGTTTCTTTTCTCTCTCTCTTTGGTAGCGACCATGGCCCGACCCTAGACTATGACTCAGTGACTAAGTTAACCGAACTTTCTTAAAACACTGGCTTTTGGATTGTCTGAGTTGCATACATCATTGCCACTCCTTCTTTTACCCTTTGCATTTCTACAGAACACCCGTATCATTACGAACATCCACTTCCATTGGATAAATCCATCGTATGGTTATATACGAACTCGAAGGAACTTGTTTCAGATTTGAGGATGGATTCTGGTTCTGGAGAGATTGAATAGGACTATTCAATTGTCTTTTCCTTTTACTTTCTCTCAGGTTGTGAGGGCTCCTAGGATTAGGAGAGAGTACACCCATTACGATTATTGGATAGTCTTCTTCCAAACCATAGGCAGGTGCCGAAAGGTAGGGAAAGAAGAAAACCGATTAGCCTATGTATGGTGTACAGAAGGTAATAAGTAAAGACAAATAAAGGGATTAGAAAGAGAGCAAAGTAAATTGCAACTGCAATCATTCACGACCAAACCAAGTATTTCATTGCCACTCCTACTTCACCTTTTTATTTCTCTAGAACACCTCGTATCACTACGAAAATCCACAGTTATTTGGATAATCCATCGTATGGTTATATACGAACTCGAAGAAACTTGTTCCAGTTCGAGGATGGATTCTGGTTCAGGGGAAATAGAATAAGGTTTATTCAGTTGTCTTTTATCATCACCTTCTTTCAGGTTGCGAGTGCTCCTAGGATTAGGACAGTACATCTATTACGCTTATTGGATAGTCTTCTTCCAAACCATAGGCTGGTGCTGAACGGTAGGAAAGGAAGAAAATCATTTAGTCTAAAGGGGTATACAGAAGGTAATGACTAAAGACATATAAAGTAATTTGGAGAGATGGCAAAGAAATATCCGGTTACAGTCATGGATCTGATAATAGAAGAGGCATTACTAGGAATACCAGGATACCCCTTCGAAACATATTCATATTTCAGTTTCACTATGCATTGTTAATAGAAAACTGATTTCCCAATTAGATCCTTACTCCAGGGTATGTATTTACCAGGTATGATTCTCACATCTGTATAGTTTTATAGATGATGAGTGGAAGTAAGTTATTGGGAATTAGGTGATCATCCTCATTATATCGGGATTCGTTGTAATTGGTGATATTTGAGGAAATCACCTGAGTTTTTGCCGGACGACAAATATTTGGTTTTGAATATCCGTTGTTATGCACCAATTTCAATCTGATATATCTGTACGTTTATTTTATAAAGTGAGATATAACTTTTTGAAATTATGTCCATGACATTTACCTATATCAGTTGATGGTTAGTTAAGGAGTATTAAACAGCGGTGTAATTCTTCTTAACCATAAGTACGGTTTTCAACCTACGACGCACAGGGTTTGAGTTATTCAACTCAGGAGACTTATACAAAGTATTGTATGTTGTCCAGTGTCCATTAGGACATAGGGGTTGGTCCTCATACTATATTCTGTTTACTTATGACTTCTCAAGTTTCAGACAAGTGTTTCGTAGAAACACAAGGTCCAAGTTTTGAGAAGTTATAGGTATAAGAATAAAAGTAGAGAACCAGGTGTTATAAGTATCGGGATTCTTCAAGGTGATCGCAGATGTAGATACTTATGTTTGGTATTCAGTTGATAGTAATGGTTTTGAGAAACTTGTTTCTCTTTCAGGTTACTCATGTTAGGATGCACTCCTAAATTGAGTAATGCTGATCGGCCTCTTTCCATTTAGTTGACATGTAATGGAGACAGCTGCATGATTTGAATCTGGTTCCAATTAAATCAGTGCCTCTGTTTCTATATTGTATATAGAATGGTTCATATCTTAACAATGTTAAGGTACGGGGAGTTGTCTAACTTATGCTTGAAAACAGACTCTGGATAACAAAAGGCACATTTCTGTAATGGCAGTTTGTGGGTTAATCCGGGCTTTGACGAGGGTTAACTTTCTACCATCTGGAAGATCAATAGTGATATTGTTCTTGACTCGCCACAGTTTTGATTAAATGGACTTTTTCAGAAAACAGTAGTGGGAGTATGGTAGAACTGGAAGTGATTTCAGAACCACAAACGATTACTGAAAATTTAATAAGAACCTAAAAATTCAATCTGGTTTGACATTTCATTAGCCACTCCGCAGATATGGTGGGTAACCTCAGGCACCTGAGAGGTACTCCGGTAGCCTTAAGGACGGTGACATGGAGGTTCTTGTTTACCCAGACTTGTCGTTACTGCTGTTCCAGACTATGAGACCCGGCAGGAGGATGAGTATAGCGTATTTCTAAACTAGCTTTAGAAGTGCACATTTATATGACTCTGTCAGAGGGTTGTTGTGGTCAGTGGGAGCAGCGGAAGCATAGTGGACAAGTAGCTTGTGTCTATTTATAAACTAAAGCAGATATAGAGGAGATAGATCATCTATTTTTGATGTGACAGTCATAGGTTTTGGCTTCATTAGAATAAGAGATGGATCTGTTAAGAAAGTAGTATGGTGTGATGTCCTGGTATTTGGATGACATATACAAAGTAGGAAGTGAAATTCCTATACTACGATCGGTTATACTGTGGTTGTTACACAGTGGTTTCTCCACATAGGATATGGATATCATATCAGGCATTCTGATTACTAAATCTATTGTTTTTGTAACATTTCACAAAATATAAAATATTATTTTTGGAATTTAATATTAAAATAATATATTTCCCGAAAACTGCCCGATTTGCGAAATTGGGGTTTTCGAAAAAGGGTATAAATATATACCGATAATTGTGAAATAATTGGAGATTAAAATGATTTATTCATTTAAAAATATATTTAAAGGATTTGGAATTTTTAAAATTTATTATATGCAGTTTGGATAAAAACCCGATTAGTGCACTACTAATCGCGATTAAGCCAAATTTGTGTTTCTACAGTTTTCATAGTTAGTGCACCATGACAGGTTTTATTTGGTTACATGTTCATTTGTGTTGTTTTATGTTATGATTTTATTGTGGTGAGAAAAGAAAAGAAAGGAAAAAGGTGTCATGATGACTTGAGGAGAGATTAGGGACATCATGATGAGAGTGAGCATGCTAGGAGAGAGAATGAGAGTGAGAAATGTAAGTCCACGTTGCTCACCCTGGTTCTTACGGGGAGGCAGAAATGGCGAAAAATAATTTTTGGCGCAAAGGCAACATGGACTAAAAGAAGGATCTTTGCTAAACTACAAACTAGCAAACTACTTGAGCTTCTATCTACTATGTCATAGAGATTATACCTCACGATACCGGTCCTTCGGGTCTTCATTCCGCTGTCCTGCTCGTCCATCCATGCTCCGAGGATCGATCCGGATCTTGGTCACCTCCGCGGCCTTCTTGAGTCGAAGACGATCCACCCAAGAGTTGTGCTCCGAGCTCTACCTCGAGCCGAGGCAAATAGGGCAACAAGATCGCTAGTCTTGATGTCCTAGGTTGTGTAGAAGTAGTAGATGGATGTTTTTATCTATTTGGATCCTTTTTCTCTCAACACATGAGATCAAAGGAATTTTCAAGAGGAGGAAGAAGAAGGAGAACAACCATGGAGCTTTTCTTTTCTTCTCAAGAGAGAGAATGAGAAATGAGAAATGAATTGTTAACTAAAGAAAAAGCACCATGGTTGCAATAATACACCAACATCATCATGACTAATCTTTTCATGATAAAGTTGATGGCAACAATTGACTTGACCATTTTCATATCCAAAAATAAAAAGAAAACCAATGAAAACTCTAGACCTCTCATGAAGGTCCAAGTCAACTTTGGTCAAACGGTCAACAAAGTCAAGTATGGTCAAATGGTCAAAGCAATTAGCAATCACACAATTATCACTAAAAAGATTAGTAAATAATGTCCCCGGCTCATAATGGTTTTGACCGAACCAACTGCCAAAACCCTAATGAGTCCGCCTCATAATGGTTTTGACTGAATCAACTATCAAAACCCTAATGAGGCACCTCCTTCTTCTTCGCTCCTCAATACTGTGCATACACACCCGCATCCGCATTCCGTAGAATGCTAATACACAGAAGACAAAACTAATCCATCCGTGCAATACTAGGATCTGGCTTAAACCAAAGCCCACTAGTATTGCCTGCCTGAACAACATATGCACACAAATGCAAGTAAGTGATCGTAGTCCTGCCGTAAAACTATACGGCCTCTACACGTTTCGCTCAGTGCAGGGAAACTCTCTGTGTGGGACTCTAAAGACTCGGCACTTTGCTGGCAGTGGGTTTAACCACAGACCGTAAGCGGCACTAGCTGTACGTAACGGTCCCCAGGTAGATGTCGATAAGAAGGCCGATGAGGTAAACCCATCCGAACTCCTACTGAGCCTGTATGTGACAATATCCGTACAGTCCGGTCCGTTCGTCTGAAAATATCGCATGGCGGGCCTAGGGCGCGGTAAACGTCAGTCCTCTAATAGCGGTATAAGTCGTGTCGGAGTGTAGCCCAGAACACCCCGAGATAACACTGGAAACCTACCAGTATATCCTGCTTGCCCTGGCCAGGGACTACTTGTGTAATGACTCTCCTAGACACAGCGTGATATCAACCCCCGATACCAGGAGAGACGAATCCTGTCTAACCGTCACTGCCTCCAAGTGCTTCGGGACTGCACCCAACGACTACCTGTTTGCACGACTCCTTTGAGCCGTGGTAGGGTAGTAATCTAAGTACAGTGGGAACACACTCGAGGCGAAGTGACAGTGTCAAGTCAGTGGACTAAGTTGTACTCATGTCACCTGGGAACTGATAACTGACGATAGGTATAATACCAACCAACAGTTCCCGACGAGTCCTGTCCAGTGTACTCGTAACCTAACGAGCACCCGCATACTATCTCCAGTACGACGTACTGATGGCTGTGGGACAGACCATCTTCCCTGCTGGGATGAGAAGCACATACGCTAGTCTACTCCGGAGTATCGATGCCCTGTCTCGATAGTCTTACGACTAGGGACCTGTATAAGGATGTGCTTATAGATTACCCAGCCCCCACAAGTGTGACTGCCATCACAACACTGGTAATCAAGCAAAGATCCTGAGGGCTCTACTAATATGTATAAGCGATATGCTAAAAGAAACACATGCACATATTGAAGTAGAGACAAACCAAGTAGCATACTACCATTTTGAGCAAGATTGTCTATACAACTGTGAATATCCTAAGCTTCCATCAAGTAATATACAAACTAGTATGATACAGTAATGGCCTCTAGGGCATATACACTAACAAGAAAGAGAGAGAGAGGGAGAGTGCTGCCCCATATCTTTTCCCCCACCATTTCTTTCATTTCCTTCTTCATCCTCAAGCCCCTCATTCTACCCTCATGACCCATCTCCAATCTTTCATCAAAACCCCTTACCTCTTCACAAAAGATGATCACCTCCTTGTTAGTTATATGTATACCCTAGAGGCCATTACTGTACATTGGATGTATATTGTAGTGGATGCTGGGACATATATAGGGAGGACTTTCTTGCTTGACATGATAGTATGCTATCTGGTTAGTCTTTACCTTAACGTGTACATTGATTGTCTCTCTGTTACATGTTGGTAAAGCCCTTAGGATGTGTACTTGACTACCTGGACTATGATGCGGATCATACTAGTGGGGACATGGTAGTCCATAAGTGCATCCTTCAAAGTCCCTAGTCGTAGGTGTATCGAGACGGGGCATCGATATACCAGAGTAGACTAGCGTATACCTTCTCGACCCATACAGATGGGCGATGGATGATCCCATATCCATTGGTGTTTGACATCAGAGATGATATACGGGTGCTCAGTGGAGACTGGGTACACTGGACGGACTCGCCGAGAACTCCCAGATGGTATTATACCTTACGTCAGATGGCGGTTCTCTGGTGACACTGGTACAGAGTAGTCTGTTAACCCGAGATCGTCATAGAGTCTTGTGTGGTTCCCACTGCGCTTTGATTTCCATCTTACCACGTCTAAGAGGGCGTGCAAAACGGTGGTTTTTGGGTACAGTCCCGAATCACATGGAGGCAATGAGCGATAGGAGGGGATTCGTCTCTCCCGGTATAGGGAGTTGATATTGCGCAGTGTTCGATTGGCTATAACCGGAAATCCCTGGCCAGGGTTGCTGAGATTTACTGGTAAGTGTTACCAGTAGTTTCTCGAACTGTTATAGACCTCATATCGACACGACTTATCGAGCTATTAGGGTCTGACGTTTACCACCCCTAGGTAAGATATGCGACATATCAGACGATCAGACCGGACTGTACGGTAAGTGTTACTGGTTGGATTCACAGGAGTGTGAGCGGGCTTGCTCGTCGATCTTCTGATCGCTCAATACCCGGGTGGCCGTTACGTTTAGCAGACCGCTTGCGGCTTGTGGGTGTTTGATATGATCATCACCTGCTGCCGGCGTATTGACGAGTCTTTAGAGTCCTACACAGAGGTTTCCTGGCTCAAGCGAAACGAAATAGGAGCGCATATGAGATATGTGCAGGACCGAGAATAATGCGTGTATGTGATACCGTATTCCTTTCTCGCGATGAATGTATCGAAAGGTTGTATGCGATATAACCTAGTTATCGAATCAAGGGTTGATTCGGTAAGCCGATACATAGGATACTAGTCGGTTATATGCGATATGACCGGATCGTTAAATCAAGTGTTGATTTAATGATTTAATGTATAATTATATATTTGATATATTACTTTGCATTAACTAGTATTGGTTCACTTTAAATGGATTTTCTCACTTGTATTGTGCAAGTTGTATATGTGATATACTTTTGTGCACATGTTTGTATCATGTTTGATGATGCATGCTAATTTGGTTAAGTGTATAGAATTAAACCATGGTTAAGTTGATGATTAGGGTTTTGCTTTTTCTTTTAATTATTTGTTTATTCTTTTTGGATATTAATAAAAGCATAAAAAGAAAAGCAAAATGGTTTCTTTCTTTCTTTTCTTTCATGAAGCTTATTGAAGCTTCATGAAGCTTTGACCAAAGTGACCATTTTGTGTCATGCTTAACCCTAACCATTCCACTTAACCCTAGTTCATTCTCTACACTTGACCATGGTTGGATTATGATAAGTATTCAATTTATTTTCTATTTTAAATATACTTATCATAACATTTTCTTCTTCTTCTTCTTCTTCATCTTCAACATGAAGAAGCTTGCTCCATCAATGGCAACTTGAGCAAATGAGTGAGAAATCCAATTCTAAAGTGAACCCACTTCCTATTTTTTCATCCTCTACCTTTTGCCAAGTAGTATAGGGTGTTTCATTCACAAGTTTTCATGGCTTGGTGAAGGTGGAGCTTGATCTAGTGATGCCTCGACGTAGATCATCTTCGGCATCGTCGTCGATGACCTAGCCCGCTTTTTCTCCGATGAAGCCGATGCCAGAGTCATGGTTCGATTTGGACAGCGGAGAGGACTTCATCATGGAGCTATGGAGGTGGAGAAACGGATCTACAAAGCTTGTATTTCCGTTCTTTTAGTTTAGTTGTAAACTAGTTGCTTTTGTCGCCTAAAATTCTAGTTAACGATCTAGTCTAGGGTTTCTCGGCACCGTAAATTTTGAAACGGGCATGGTTGATACCTTGTGAGACCTCTTGTGAGTGCCTAGGAACCCTACAGTGGTATCAGAGCCTAGCTAGAGCCTTAGGCGAAGCGTAGACGGAATTAGAAACCCGAACGAACCCGAAACCCTAATCCCATTTTGCTCTCTGTACATTTTTTAAAACAGTGAGATTTTCAATATTAAAAATATGCAGAAAAATCAGCAGGTATTTCTAAGAGTTACTGTGAAATTCGATGACCCAATTCCATTAAGCCGCCGCGGTTCCACGGCACAAGCATGGCTTGTGCGGCGGTTCCGCGGCCGTATGGTCTCTTTGCCCAATTTGTTTTGCACAGTAACTCCTATTTTGTAGTTCTGGTTTTCCTGGGAATTTTTAATATTTATTCAAGAGTTGAATTTTCTGGGTTGCATTGGGGATTCGGAGATTCGATCGGACTGTCTAATTTTGTCTATATGTTTTCCGGATAATTTTAGAATTTTTTAAAAAGTTCGACCGTATATAAATACCCACTTTTTCCCATGTCGGGAAATTTCCAATTGTTGGATTTTTCCGAGATTTAAAGACGTTCTAAGTAGTGCAAGTAACGCGATGGTCCCTCTAGAAGACAACAAACCTTAACTCGATTATGTGACCGTCTTGAACTGCCCTTTGAACCTTCGGGTTTGGGGCAGTACGGCGTGCCACATGTGAGGCGTTGGCTTGACCCTTCTACGGCTGGACCGTTGGTACTGAGGCATGAACTGGATGTTTTTAAACTTGTTTCATGTGTTGAGCTGTTTCGGGAAAACTTGGGTGTTTGACTGTTCGATCGGAAAGCTTAACATTTTCTGTTTATCTGGAATGTGATACAACAATTGGAATTCACAAGAAGTTATGAGATAACTGAATGAATGTTATAAACATAGCAGTTTAGTCTCAATTGATCGGTTGCCACGGAATTTTGATGTGATCAAAAGTCCGTCGCAATCACGTAGCGTACGCGGATACTCGCCGGGTAAACTTAATAGACAGCCTCACTCCATAGCCCCGACCAAGTGACTGTAGGAGAACCCCGTCGCCGAAAGCATCCGTTCGGGTGCTCGCGGTAGCGGTGTTCCGCCTTGGTGCACTTCGTCGACGGTATCAGGGGTGCGGCCGTCTACTGAAGTTTGCGACGAGCATTCGATCAGGATGTCTGGAATCTTGTTGAATTGTCCGACTTGATATTGAAAAGTGTTTTCGATAATGAGACTAAAATGCGGGGTTTATAATTGTTAGGCATGCGATGTCTAAAGAATTCATTTGGTCAGGCATGAGATATCTGAGGTGGTTGCGGATTCCAACTGTTGTAGTTTTACACTTTATTTTCTGTGACCGTAAGTGTAATATGTGATATCGCCGGTTTCGTTGCTATATGTCAACGACAATTGGGATGAGCATATTTACTTACGTTGATTGCATGTGTTGTTATGTGTTGCTGGATATGTTATATTGGATCGTCGTGTTTGAATAGCCGGGTTTTTTTTATGTGAGATGAGTGTTTTTCATTTTCATTCATGTAAAAACTTGTATGTAATATTCTTTTATTGGGGCACTTCCAGGTTGCGGAAGATGTCACCATTTGTATATTATTTTCTTTTCCGCACTAGGATAGACCCAAGGAGGGGAGCACAAGTAACCGGGTTTTAGGGTCCAGTGGGAGACCAACTCGAGGAGTCGAGTCCGGATCTTCTAACCCTAGAATTGGTAGGGTTGCTTGCCGCTCTCGTAGGGGTCTAGGGGTGTGGGTTTGGCTATTCATCGCGACCGTGGAATCCTTGTTTTATACTGGCTCGTATTGAAAACACGGACGTCCTAGTATATCCAATATTTCATATGATTATTATGCTGCGATATCTGTGATGTGATCATGTGATATGTTCTGTGATGGATACTTTATATAGTATATATGATATATTATATAGACGTTACTTATGTTTTACATCCGCGCTAGCCCTGCCCCGCTCTGTCGTTAGTTACCTAACCTAACGGTGCACGAGGGGACATCGAGGCGAATGCGGATGGCATAAGTGTACGTCGTATTTATCTGTGATGTTTAGGTATTTAAATGATGGGACTTCATTAATGTGATTAATGAAAGTAAAAGAAACCTAAGATGTTGTAGAATCGAATTTCAAAATTAAAACAGGTAGCTACAGTTCTTGCTTTGCACAGTGATATATATGATATATCCCGCACCTTAGTCGATGAGGAAAAGACCGAGATCCCTTCACTGGGAGTGACTCCTTTAGCAATAAATGGCAGATGCTACACATTCGGTTTGTCTTTTGATTGCTTTTAAGAGTTTTGCTTTGCACAGTGATATATGTGATATATCCCGCACCTCATTAGACGAGGAAAGGACCGACGATCCCTTCACCGGGAGTGACTCCTTTAGCAAAACTAGAAAAGCCTAAAAAACACTCCATTTTAAAATCATTTGATTCTACGACGATATCAAGTTCATTACGCAATAGGTTTTCAGAAAAACCTGTCGTAGCCCTCCGTCATTTCAGATAAGTCCTGTTTAGTATTCGTGCTGCGTTTGTTGACCTTGTCAAGGCGCAGTGTGCGGTAGCTAACCAGTATTTATCTGCTTATGCATATGATGCAGATTGGGTTAGGGTAGTCGTGCGGCTTTGTTGACCTTGTCAAGGGTCGTGCGGGTGGGTTTGATTCAATCAAGAAATGACGGGTTGAACTTGACTTGCGGTCTATGGTTTGTTGACCTTGTCAAGGTCATAGATCGTTCGGGGCAAAATATTATCGGGAATTTCAAGTGTTGAAATTTGCAATGAGATTGCATACCTTCTATGAGATAGTTGGATCCCGATACCCGCTGCGAGTAATTGTTACTCCTGGGAGAGTTTTACACATTACAATTAGCCGATCAAGTAGGTGTCTAGAAAGGTGTCAACGGGGTTACGCCTCTGGGAAAACGAGGTTTACATTAATTAGGTTCGTGCGAAAGCACGGGTTACCTCCCTCAAAGTACCGACACTGGCCTGGCTGAAAGATTGGCGAACTTGTAGTGTGTAATTAATCCCGGCTAGTCTTTCCTTTTTAGGTTTGAACGAAGATTTGATAAAAAGCAGTGGGAGCCATCCTGATTAGATAAAATAATAACCAATCTATTCTTGCAAGAGCGCACGCTGAGTGTTTTTCTTCTCTCTCTCTCCAGGTAGCGACCATATCACGCCTTAATCAAGATAATAATACGGATTATTGACCGAACCCGCTTGTTATACTGAGCTGGGGAACGTTGGTCCTGCTCCAACTTATAATTGTTATAAGACAGAGCAGGAAATTGGGGATTACCAGAATTCCCATGCCGCCCAAACGAAGAGAGTGCATGTTGATGCATCATCCTTTACGTCCTGGGTATGTGATACCAGATCAGGATCCCAGATATGTAATCAGTTACATAGGGCTACAGAAAGGTAGAGAACTGAGAACGGGTGATAAGTTTCATGAGGCAGAAAACGGGGCAAGTGTTGCAGCCAAGTCTGTTGGTCACTGTCACCCTGTATTCCAAATACATTGATTCTGAACGAATGTTATTAGATACCGAACCTGATATACAAAATCATATCAGTCTCGTTATTAGTAAAGAAATGATAAAATTTTGTATTGTTGGATAATGTTTTGAACATTTCCTATATCAAAAGTTGATCGGTTCAGGCACGTTATCTAAAAGCATTGATGTTCTAAATCAAACTACAGTTCTTAGTATACAGAACACACACAAGAGGAAGTGTTCAGAAATGAACGAATCCTTCTTGAGGCATTGTAGACTAGGTCATATCAATGCAACCCGACTAGCTGAAGTTACATGAAGATGCATATTTAAATCAGTTTGAATCTACATCTTGTGAAACTTGCCAGTCGTGTCACAAAGATATAATGACACCAGCTCTGTTTATTGGAAACAGAGAAAGAGTTAGTGAACTCTTGGGATGATACATGTTGATGTATGTAAGGTCCCCTGTCTACATATGCCAGGACTGGTTCTTTGTACTTCGTTACATTCTCTGATAATCTCTCAAGATTCAGACATATGTTCCTGTTGAAACACAAGTCCGAACCTTTTGAAATATTCACAGAATATGATTTGGAAGTAGAAAACCAAAACACGGGTATAAGTATTATGTCCTTTGATGAGATCGAGGAGGAGAATACTTGAGCACGGAAATCCTGGAATATTCTAAAGGAGAATGAGATTCTCTCTCAGCATTACTCCTCCGAATACACCATAGCACGATGGTATATCGGGGCGGAGCAATCACACCCTATATAATAAGGTGTGTTGATGAGTACTACTGAGTTACCTATTTCCTTTTTGGGAGTTATGCACTTGAGAAGCTGCACACCTATTGAATAGAGTTCAAATCAAATCAGTTGCCTACCACTTCATATTTGATATGATAAGGGAAGAGCCCATCTCTTAAGATAGTTAAGATTTGGGGTTGTCCAGCCTATGTCTGAAAAGCAAAATCCGGACAAGCTCGAGGCAAGATCTGTAATGTAGAACTGGAAAGGTTCCAGCTATACAAACAACAGCAGATGATTTGGTAGAACCAAAGGATTCAGAAGATTCCAACGAACCTCAGCCTCTCCGCCGATCTAGTAGGGTTCCTCACCCACCTGAGAGATATTTCGATTTCTCTATGACAGTGGGAGCGAGGATTGCGTCATGAGATGATGACCCAACTATTTTCGAGCAGGCCATCGAGAGTAGGGACTCTATAAGAATGGCTGGATGCTTAGTGAGCTGAGATGGAATGCATGTACACCAATAAAGTATGGACTTTGGTTGCTATATCTGAAGGGTTAAATCCCCATCAGGAGCAAGTATATCTTGAGAAGATTACTTGGTGTAGATGGAAAAGTTGAGACTTTCAGAGCTTGACTTGTTAAAGGTTTTCGTCATCGACCAGGCGTGGATAATGATGAAACCTTTTTCAGTGCCTATGCTTAAGTCCATCTGGATACTACTTGCCACGGCTACGTACCATGACTACGATATCTGGCGGTTGGGTGTCATGACAGCTTTTCTAAATGATGTTTTAGAAGAGAGCGTCTATAAGTACACAGCCAGAGGGCTTCGTAGACAGTGGGAGCAGCGGAAACGTGGACAAGATGCTTTATAGGATAAAGCAGGCATCGCGGAGTTGGAACATCTGTTTTGATGGATTAGTCAAAGAGTTTGACATCATCAAAATGGTAGATGAACCTTGTATAAACAAAAAGGTAGTAGGGAGTATGGTGGTGATCCTCGTAGAGTACGTGGATGTCATACTCTTGATAAGGAAGGAGTTTCCTATGCTACGCTCGGTCAATCTCCGCTTACCACAATGATTCTCCATAAAGGATCAAAGTGATACCTACTAAATCCTGGGTTTTGGATCTATGAGATAGATCTAATTGGATGTTAGGATTCTCACTAGTTGTAGTGAGATGGTATCAAACGACCCTGGGGAGAATCACTGGAATGGTTCCAGGGTGATAAAGACGACTGAATGTCAGTCACAGGCATTGTCTTTACCCTCAGTGAAGGGACGATATTTCGGAAGAGTTCCAAGATAGATACCGTGACATACTAGACGATTAAGGCTGAATACAGATGCTACCAAAGAGGCTGTATGGGTGTATATTAGTTCATGAGATGAACATAGTTCCTCCCATTGTGTGACAATGGAGTTGTGGCTTATGCCAAGGAACGCCCGTCCCATCATAGATCCAGACATATTCTAAGGCAGTATTACCTGATCATGGAGATGGTTGTGAAAGGTTCCTAGGCACCCTAAAGAGGTCTCATAAGGCATCGAACATGCCAATTTCATAAAAAATGGTGCCGAGAAACCCTAGACTACGGATCGTTGCTAGAATTCTAGGCGAAAAGTAAACTAGTTAACACTTAACTACTTGGATATGGAAATTACAACCTTTGTAGATCCGGATATCCACCTCCACGGCTCCGCAACGAAGTCTCCTCGCTGTCCATGTCGAACCCCGGGCTCAAGTGTCGGCTTCGTCGGAGAAACGGGTGAGCTAGGTCGCCGGCTTCGTGTCAAAGACGATCTACGTCGAGGCATCGCAAGTTCAAGCTCCGACTTCACAAAGTGATGAAACTTGTGAAGAAAACACACTCTACAACTTGGCTAGAGGTAGAGGGTGAAGAAATAGGAGGTGGGTTCTCTTTAGAATTGGATTTCTCACTCTCAAGCTCAAGTTGCCGTTAATGGCCTCAAGGTTTCTAACTTGAAGATGAAGAAGAAGATGAGCTAGTATTATGATAAGTATTTCTCAATAATGAAATAAAATTGATACTTATCATGATCTAACATGGGTTAAGTGTAGAGAGCAAACCATGGTAAGTGGGAATAGTTAGGGTTTAGTATAAAGACAAAATGGTCTTTGAGTCAAACCTTCATGAAGCTTCATTAAGCTTCATGACAAAAGAAAACCATTTTGTTTTTATAAAACAATTTAAATAAAAAGGAATGGATAAATAAATGTGTGATAAAATAAAAACCCTAATTATCCTCTTAACCATGGGTTTATTCTTTACACTTAACCAAATAAACATGCATCATCTAATATGATACAAACAAGTGCACAAAAGTATATCACATATACATCATGCACATCAAGTGAGAAAATCCATTTAAAGTGAACCCATATTAGTTAATGTAAAGTAATATATCAAATATATAATTATACATTAAATCATTAAATCAACACTTGATTTAACGACCCGGTCATATCGCATATAACCGACTAATATCAATAGTAACAACTTATCGAATCAACACTTGATCCGATAACCCGGCTATAATGCATATAACCGATCAATGTTACAAATCGCGAGAATCGAATACAGTATCACATACTGGTATTATTCTCGGTCCCGCACATATCTCATATGCGCTCCTATTTCGTTTTGCTTGAGCCAGGAAAGCTCTGTGTAGGACTCTAAAGACTCGTCAATACGCCGGTAGCAGATGATGATCATATCAAGCATCCACAAGCCGCAAGCGGTCTGCTAAACGTAACGGCCATCCGGGTATTGAGCGATCAGAAGATCGACGAGCTAGCCCACTCACACTCCTGTGAATCCAACCAGTAACACTTACCATACAGTCCGGTCTCTTCGTCTGATATGTCGCATATCAAGTCTAGGGGTGGTAAACGTCAGACCCCAATAACCCGATAAGTCGTGCCGATGTGAGGCTCATAACGGGTCGAGAAACTACTGGTAACACTTACCAGCAAATCTCTGATCAGCCCTGGCCAGGGACTTCCCTGCTACGGCCAATCGAGCACTGCGCATCATCAACCCCCAATACCGGGAGAGACGAAACCCCTCCTATCGCTCATTGCCTCCATGTGACTCGGGACTGTGCCCAAAGACCACCGTTTTGCACGCCCTCATGGACATGGTAAGGTGGAGATCAAAGCACAGTGGGAATCACACAAGACTCTATGACGATCTCGGGTCTACAGACTAACCTGTACAAGTGTCACCTGAGAACTGCCATCTGACGTGAGGTATAATACTATCTGGGAGTTCTCGACGAGTCCGTCCAGTGTACTCAGTCTCCACTGAGCACCCGTATACCATCTCTGATGTCAAACACCAATGGATATGGGATCATCCATCGCCCATCACATGGGTCGAGAAGCGTATACGCTAGTCTACACTGGTATATCGATGCCCCGTCTCGATACACCCACGACTAGGGACCTTGAAGGATGTACTTATGGACTACCATGTCCCCACTAGTATGATCTGCATCATAGTCCAGGTAGTCAAGTACAAATCCTAAGGGTTTTACCAACATGTAACTATAAGACAGTATAAAGAGACTAGTGTACATGTTAAGATAAAGAGTAACCAGATAGCATACTATCATATCGAGCAAGAAAGTCATCTTTATATATGTCCAAGCATCCAATATAATATACATTATCTTTACAATACTGGCCTCTAGGGCATACATACAACTAACAATCTCCCACTTGCACTAGGGCCAGCTGCTGTAGTATCGCATACCGAGCATCCCGAAGAGTCTCTCAAACTGTATCTGGGGAATGGCCTTCGTGAGTGGATCCGCCGTGTTGTTCTTCGTGTCAACCCTCCTGACCTCGATCTCCCGGCGATCAACTATCTCCCGGATCAGGTGATACCGCCTCAGAATATGCCTGGATCGCTGATGGGATCTGGGTTCCTTGGCCAAAGCCACCGCTCCATTGTTATCGCAATACAAAGGTATTGGATGCTCAATGGATGGAACCACTCCAAGTTCAGAAATGAACTTCTTGATCCAGATAGCTTCTTTAGCAGCATCGTTGGCAGCGATGTATTCAGCCTCCATCGTCGAGTCTGCCACGGTTTCCTGCTTGGAACTCTTCCAGCTAACCGCCCCTCCGTAAAGGGTAAAGACAAAGCCCGACTGCGACTTAGAGTCGTCCTTATCACTCTGGAAGCTCAAATCGGTAAAGGACTCCACTTGGAGTTCTCCGTTACCATACACCAAGAACATATCTCTAGTCCTTCGCAAGTACTTGAGAATGCTCTTCACACCTGCTCACTACACTTAGTGAGTATGCTACATCGGGTCTGGTACATAGCATCGCATACATGATAGAGCCTACTGCCGAAGCATAGGGTATCCCTTGCATGCGAGCTCTCTCCAAATCAGTCTTTGGAGACATCTCTTTGGAGAGAGTGACTCCAGAGATTGTGGGTAAGTTCCCACGCTTGGACTCTTCCATACTAAACCTCTTTAGTATGGTGTCAATGTACCTGGATTGGGACAATCCCAAAATCCGTTTGGATCTATCTCTATAGATCCTAATTCCCAATATGCAGGAGGCATCACCAAGATCTTTCATTGAGAATCTTTGTGATAAGAAGAGCTTGACCGCTTGCAGCATAGGAATATCATTTCCTATCAAGAGTATGTCGTCCACGTACAATACGAGGAAGACAACCTTACTCTCTGCCACCTTCTTGTAGATACAAGGTTCATCTGGATTTTTGACGAAATCAAACTCTTTGATAACGACGTCAAAGCAGATGTTCCAACTCCGCGATGCTTGCTTTAATCCATAAATGGATTTAAGCAGCTTGCACACCTTCCCGCTGCTCCCACTGTCTACGAAGCCCTCTGGCTGAGTCATGTACACGCACTCTTCTAAATCACCATTTAGAAAGGCGGTCTTAACATCCATTTGCCAGATTTCATAATCATGATATGCAGCGATGGCAAGCATGATCCGGATGGATTTAAGCATAGCCACTGGAGAAAAGGTCTCGTCATAGTCCACACCTGGTCTTTGACGAAAACCCTTTGCTACAAGTCTAGCTTTGAAAGTCTCCACTTTCCCATCTACACCAAGTTTCTTCTTGAAGATCCACTTGCTCCTAATGGGTTTTACCCCTTCAGGAGCAACGTCCAAAGTCCATACTTTGTTGGTGTACATGGATTCCATCTCGGACCGCATAGCATCCAGCCATTTCACTGAGTCCCCACTCGTGATGGCCTGCTCGAAGCTAGTTGGGTCATCATCCTCCATGATGCAATCCTCGCTCCCACCATCCATGAGAAAACCGTAGTATCTCTCAGGTGGGCGAGGAACCCTACTAGATCGGCGGAGAGGCTGGGGTTCATCGGGAACTACGGAATCCTCTGGTTCAACCAAATCTTCTGTTGCAGTCTGTATTGCTGGAACCTCTTCCAGTTCTACCTCAATGCCACTTATCTGTTTCATAAGAAAACTTTTTTCTAAGAATGTGGCATGTCGAGAAACAAACACTTTTTGTTCCTCGGAGTGGTAGAAGATATACCCTCGCGAATGTTTGGGATATCCAACAAACTTACATAGAACAGACCTTGCCTCGAGCTTGTCCGGATTTTGTGTTTTAACATAGGCCGGACAACCCCATATCTGAATAAAATTAAGACATGGTCTCTTGCCATTCCATATCTCATATGGAGTGGTAGGCACTGATTTGGTCGGAACTCTATTCAGTAGGTATGCAGCAGTCTCCAGCGCATATCCCCAGAAGGAAATAGGTAACTCAGCTGTACTCATCATAGAGCGCACCATATCTAATAGGGTGCGATTTCTCCGCTCCGATACACCGTTGTGCTGTGGTGTATATGGAGGAGTCAGCTGAGAGAGAATCCCATTCTCTTTTAGGAAGTCCTGGAATTCATTGCTCAAGTATTCACCTCCTCGATCAGATCGTAGGATTTTAATACTTTTACCGGTTTGGTTCTTAACTTCTTGTTTATATTCCCTAAATTTCTCAAAAGCTTCTGATTTTTGTTTCATCAGGAACACATATCCGAATCTAGAGAGATCGTCAGTGAATGTAATGAAGTACGAAGAACCATCCCTGGCATGTGTAGACATGGGACCGCATACATCACTATGTATCAGTCCCAAGAGTTCAGTAACTCTTTCTCCGTGTCCCGTAAACGGAGTTTTGGTCATCTTGCCTTTGAGACATGACTGGCAAGTGTCATAAGATGAAAATTCAAACGGATTTAAATATCTATCTTTATGCAACTTAGCTAGACGTGTCGCATTGATGTGACCCAGTCTACAATGCCACAAGAAGGATTCGTTCAGTTCTGAACTCTTCCTCTTGTGTGTGTTTGTTATGCTCAGAACTGTTGATTGATTTAGAACATAAATGCCATTGCATAACGTGCCTGATCCAACCAACTTTTGGTCACGGAAAATGTTCATAACATTGTCCTGTAATACAAAATTATATCCCTCTTTACTTAATAAAGAAACCGATATAATGTTGCATATCAGGTTCGGCATGTAATAGCATTCGTTCAGAACCAATGTATTACCAGTTGGTAATACAAGGTGATATTCCCCGACAGTCTTGGCTGCAACAATTGCACCATTTCCTACTCTTATGTCTTTATCACCTTCTCCAAGTTCTCTACCTTTCCTAAGCCCATGTAACTGATTACATATATGGGATCCTGACCCGGTATCTAATACCCAGGACGTAGAGCAAATGGAGAAACAGTTCTCAGTAACGAACACACCCGAAGAAAATGCATCAACATGTACTTTCTTCAATCGGGTGGCATGGGAATCCTGGTATTCCCCTATTTCCTGTTCATTCCTATAACTCTTATAGGAAAGAACGGAACCAACGTTCCCCAGCACAGTATAACATGCGGGTTCGGTCAATACATCCATATTATTATCTTTATTAGGGCATGAAATGGTCGCTACCTGGAGAGAGAGAGAAGAAAACACTTTAGCGTATGCTCGTGCAAGATCAAATTGGTTATTATCTTATCTAATCAGGATGGCTCCCACTGCTTTTTATCAAATCTTCCTTCAAACCTTAAAAGGAAAGACTAGCCGGGATTAATTACACACTACAGGTTCGCCAATCTTTCAGCCAGGCCAGTGTCGGTACTTTGAGGGAGGTCCCCTGTGCTTTCGCACGAACCTAATTAATGTAAACCTCGTTTTCCAGAGGCGTAACCCCGTTGACACCTTTCTAGACACCTACTTGATCGGCTAATTGCACTGTGTAAAACTCTCCCAGGAGTAACTCTTACTCGCAGGGGGTATCGGGATCCAACTATCTCATAGAAGGTATGCAATCTCATTGCAAATTTCAACACTTGAAATTCCCGATAATATTTTGCCCCTAGCATCCTATGACCTTGACGGAGGCCAAACAACCCATAGTCCGCTAGTCAAGTTCAACCCGTCATTTCCTGATTGAATTAAACCCACCCGCACGACCCTTGACGGAGGCCAAACAACACCGTACGAATACCCTAATCCAATCGCATCATATGCAAGCAGATAAGCACTAGTTAGCTACCGTACACTGCGCCTTGACGGAGGCCAAACTACCGCAGCACGAATACTAACTAATACTTTTCTGAAATGACGGAGGGCTACGCAGGTTTTTCATAAAAACCATGAGCGTAAAGAACTTGATATCGTTGTAGAATCAAATGAAGTTTTGAAATGGAGTGATTTTGAGGCTTTTCTAGTTTTGCTAAAGGAGTCACTCCCGGTGAAGGGATCTCGGTCCTTTCCTCGTCGAATGAGGTGCGGGATATATCATATATATCGCTGTGCAAAGCAAAAACCCAAAAGCAGTCAAAAGCAAACCGAATGTGTAGCATCTGCCAGTTACTGCTAAAGGAGTCACTCCCGGTGAAGGGATCTCGGTCCTTTCCTCATCGAATAAGGTGCGGGGTATATCATATATACCGCTATGCAAAGCAAGAACTGTAGCTACCTGTTTTATTTTAAAATTCGATTCCACAACATCTTAGGTTTCTTATCTTTCATTAATCACATTAATGAAGTCCCATCATTAAATACCTAAACATCACAGATAGATATGACGTACACTTATGCCATCCGCATTCGCCTCGATGTCCCCTCGTGCACCGTTAGGTTAGGTTACTAACGACAGAGCAGGGCAGGGCTAGCGCGGGTGTAAAACATAAGTAACGTCTATATAATATATCATATATATCATATCCATCACAGAATCATATCACAGATATCGCAGCAGAATAAACATATGAAATATTGGATATACTAGGACGTCCGTGTTTTCAATACGAGCCAGTATAAAACACGGATTCCACGGTCGTGATGAATAGCCAATCCCACACCCATAGACCCCTACGAGAGCGGCAAGCAACCCTGCCAATTCTAGGGTTAGGAGACCCGGAGTCGACTCCTTGAGTTGGTCTCCCACTGGACCCCAAAACCCGGTTACTTGTGCTCCCCTCCTTGGGTCTATCCTAATGCGGAAAAGTAAATAATATACAAAGGGTGACAACTTCCGCTACCTGGAAGTGCCCCAAATAAAAGAATATTACATACAAGTTTTTACATGAATGAAAATGAAAAACACTCATCTCACATAAAAACCCCCGGCTATTCGAATACGACGATCCAATATAACATATCCAGCAACGCATAACATCACATGTCATCAACGTAAGTAAGTATGCATACCCCAATTGTCGTTGACATATAGCAACGAAACCGGCGATATGAACATACTACACTTACGGTCACAGAAAAGAAAGTGTAAAACTACAACAATTGGAATCCGCAACTTCTTTAGACATCGCATGCCTAACAGATATAAATCCCGCATTTTAGTCTCATTATCGAAAACACTTTTCAATATAAAGTGAAACTAAACCGCTAGATTTATAACATTCATTCAGTTATCACATAACTGTTTGTGAATTCCAATTATTGTATCCCATTCCGGATAAATAGAATATATTAAAATTTCCGATCGAACATTCGAATACCCAAGTTTTCCCGAAACCGTCCAACACATGAAATAGGTTCCAAGACATTCGTTTCATGCCTCAGTACCAACGGTCCAGCCGTAGAAGGGTCAAGCCAACGCCTCACATGTGGCACGCCGTACTGCCCCAAACCCGAAGGTTCAAAGGGCAGTTCAAGACGGTCACATAATCGAGTTAAGGTTTGTTGTCTTCTAGAGGGACCATCGCATTACTTGCACTACTCAGAACGTCCTTAAAGCACACAAAAATCCAACACTTGGATATAATACGGTAGGGGAAAAGTTGGGTATTTTTATCCGGTCGAAGTTTTTAACATATTCAAAAAATTATCCGGAAAGCACTAAGACAAAGTTCGATAATCCGATCGAATCGACGATTCCCAATACAACCCCAGAATACTCAACCCTGGACTCAAATTAAAATTCCCAGAAAACTCAGAATAATAAATCAGGTATTACTGTGCAAAGAAGTGGGGCTGACGTCATCAACGAGCCGCGGAACCGCCGCAGAAGCCATGCTTCTGCCGCGGTTCCGCCGCCGTTTGTACTGTTCACAGGAAACGATTTGCACAGTAATTCTTAGATTTTATTGCTGATTTTTTTAGGCAATTTTAATTGACAAAAAGTCACAAATTTGAAAAATTTCCAGAGAGCTATTTCGGGGTCGGGTTTTCGGTTCGTCCGAGTTTCAAACTCCGTCTAGACTTCGCCTAAGGCTCTAGCTAGGCTCTGATACCAGTGAAAGGTTCCTAGGCACCCTAAAGAGGTCTCATAAGGCATCGAACATGCCAATTTCAAAAAAAAATGGTGCCGAGAAACCCTAGACTACGGATCGTTGCTAGAATTCTAGGAGAAAAGTAAACTAGTTAACACTTAACTACTTGGATATGGAAATTACAACCTTTGTAGATCCGGATATCCACCTCCACGGCTCCGCAACGAAGTCTCCTCGCTGTCCATGTCGAACCCCGGGCTCAAGTGTCCGCTTCGTCGGAGAAACGGGTGAGCTAGGTCGCCGGCTTCGTGTCAAAGACGATCTACGTCGAGGCATCGCAAGTTCAAGCTCCGACTTCACAAAGTGATGAAACTTGTGAAGAAAACACACTCTACAACTTGGCTAGAGGTAGAGGGTGAAGAAATAGGAGGTGGGTTCTCTTTAGAATTGGATTTCTCACTCTCAAGCTCAAGTTGCCGTTAATGGCCTCAAGGTTTCTAACTTGAAGATGAAGAAGAAGATGAGCTAGTATTATGATAAGTATTTCTCAATAATGAAATAAAATTGATACTTATCATGATCTAACATGGGTTAAGTGTAGAGAGCAAACCATGGTAAGTGGGAATAGTTAGGGTTTAGTATAAAGACAAAATGGTCTTTGAGTCAAACCTTCATGAAGCTTCATTAAGCTTCATGACAAAAGAAAACCATTTTGTTTTTATAAAACAATTTAAATAAAAGGAATGGATAAATAAATGTGTGATAAAATCAAAACCCTAATTATCCTCTTAACCATGGGTTTATTCTTTACACTTAACCAAATAAACATGCATCATCTAATATGATACAAACAAGTGCACAAAAGTATATCACATATACATCATGCACATCAAGTGAGAAAATACATTTAAAGTGAACCCATATTAGTTAATATAAAGTAATATATCAAATATATAATTATACATTAAATCATTAAATCAACACTTGATTTAACGACCCGGTCATATCGCATATAACCGACTAATATCAATAGTAACAACTTATCGAATCAACACTTGATCCGATAACCCGGCTATAATGCATATAACCGATCAATGTTACAAATCACGAGAATCGAATACAGTATCACATACTGGTATTATTCTCGGTCCCGCACATATCTCATATGCGCTCCTATTTCGTTTTGCTTGAGCCAGGAAAGCTCTGTGTAGGACTCTAAAGACTCGTCAATACGCCTGGTAGCAGATGATGATCATATCAAGCACCCACAAGCCGCAAGAGGTCTACTAAACGTAACGGCCATCCGGGTATTGAGCGATCAGAAGATCGACGAGCTAGCCCGCTCACACTCCTGTGAATCCAACCAGTAACACTTACCATACAGTCCGGTCTCTTCGTCTGATATGTCGCATATCAAGTCTAGGGGTGGTAAACGTCAGACCCCAATAACCCGATAAGTCGTGCCGATGTGAGGCTCATAACGGGTCGAGAAACTACTGGTAACACTTACCAGCAAATCTCTGATCAGCCCTGGCCAGGGACTTCCCTGCTACGGCCAATCGAGCACTGCGCATCATCAACCCCCAATACCGGGAGAGACGAAACCCCTCCTATCGCTCATTGCCTCCATGTGACTCGGGACTGTGCCCAAAGACCACCGTTTTGCACGCCCTCATGGACGTGGTAAGGTGGAGATCAAAGCACAGTGGGAATCACACAAGACTCTATGACGATCTCGGGTCTACAGACTAACCTGTACAAGTGTCACCTGAGAACTGCCATCTGACGTGAGGTATAATACCATCTGGGAGTTCTCGGCGAGTCCGTCCAGTATACTCAGTCTCCACTGAGCACCCGTATACCATCTCTGATGTCAAACACCAATGGATATGGGATCATCCATCGCCCATCACATGGGTCGAGAAGCGTATACGCTAGTCTACACTGGTATATCGATGCCCCGTCTCGATACACCCACGACTAGGGACCTTGAAGGATGTACTTATGGACTACCATGTCCCCACTAGTATGATCTGCATCATAGTCCAGGTAGTCAAGTACAAATCCTAAGGGCTTTACCAACATGTAACTATAAGACAGTATAAAGAGACTAGTGTACATGTTAAGATAAAGAGTAACCAGATAGCATACTATCATATCGAGCAAGAAAGTCATCTTTATATATATGTCCAAGCATCCAATATAATATACATCATCTGTACAATACTGGCCTCTAGGGCATACATACAACTAACAGGTTGATCTCCAGGGGATCGAGGTTTGGAGAGTAGACTCAGAGGACAACACAGCGGATCCACTCACAAAGGCATGTTCCCAGAGAGAGATTTTTATGGGATGGTTGAGTATGAGATACTACAACCACTGCTATCAGATGGCCCTAGTGCAAGTGGGAGATTGTTAGTTATATGTATGCCGTAGAGGCTATTACTGTACATTGGATGTATATTGTAGTGGATGCTGGGACATATATAGGGAGGACTTTCTTGCTTGACATGATAGTATGCTATCTGGTTAGTCTTTACCTTAACGTGTACATTGATTGTCTCTCTGTTACATGTTGGTAAAGCCCTTAGGATGTGTACTTGACTACCTGGACTATGATGCGGATCATACTAGTGGGGACATGGTAGTCCATAAGTGCATCCTTCAAAGTCCCTAGTCGTAGGTGTATCGAGACGGGGCATCGATATACCAGAGTAGACTAGCGTATACCTTCTCGACCCATACAGATGGGCGATGGATGATCCCATATCCATTGGTGTTTGACATCAGAGATGATATACGGGTGCTCAGTGGAGACTGGGTACACTGGACGGACTCGCCGAGAACTCCCAGATGGTATTATACCTTACGTCAGATGGCAGTTCTCTGGTGACACTGGTACAGAGTAGTCTGTTAACCCGAGATCGTCATAGAGTCTTGTGTGGTTCCCACTGTGCTTTGATTTCCATCTTTCCACGTCCAAGAGGGCGTGCAAAACGGTGGTTTTTGGGTACAGTCCCGAATCACATGGAGGCAATGAGCGATAGGAGGGGATTCATCTCTCCCGGTATAGGGAGTTGATGTTGCGCAGTGTTCGATTGGCTATAACCGGAAATCCCTGGCCAGGGTTGCTGAGATTTACTGGTAAGTGTTACCAGTAGTTTCTCGAACTGTTATAGACCTCATATCGACACGACTTATCGAGCTATTGGGGTCTGACGTTTACCACCCCTAGGCAAGATATGCGACATATCAGACGATCAGACCGGACTGTACGGTAAGTGTTACTGGTTGGATTCACAGGAGTGTGAGCGGGCTTGCTCGTCGATCTTCTGATCGCTCAATACCCGAGTGGCCGTTACGTTTAGCATTCCGCTTGCGGCTTGTGGGTGTTTGATATGATCATCACCTGCTGCCGGCGTATTGACGAGTCTTTAGAGTCCTACACAGAGGTTTCCTGGCTCAAGCGAAACGAAATAGGAGCGCATATGAGATATGTGCAGGACCGAGAATAATGCGTGTATGTGATACCGTATTCCATTCTCGCGATGAATGTATCGAAAGGTTGTATGCGATATAACTTAGTTATCGAATCAAGGGTTGATTCGGTAAGCCGATACATAGGATACTAGTCGGTTATATGCGATATGACCGGATCGTTAAATCAAGTGTTGATTTAATGATTTAATGTATAATTATATATTTGATATATTACTTTGCATTAACTAGTATTGGTTCACTTTAAATGGATTTTCTCACTTGTATTGTGCAAGTTGTATATGTGATATACTTTTGTGCACATGTTTGTATCATGTTTGATGATGCATGTTAATTTGGTTAAGTGTATAGAATTAAACCATGGTTAAGTTGATGATTAGGGTTTTGCTTTTTCTTTTAATTATTTGTTTATTCTTTTTGGATATTAATAAAAGCATAAAAAGAAAAGCAAAATGGTTTCTTTCTTTCTTTTCTTTCATGAAGCTTATTGAAGCTTTATGAAGCTTTGACCAAAGTGACCATTTTGTCTCATGCTTAACCCTAACCATTCCACTTAACCCTAGTTCATTCTCTACACTTGACCATGGTTGGATTATGATAAGTATTCAATTTATTTTCTATTTTAAATATACTTATCATAACATTTTCTTCTTCTTCTTCTTCATCTTCAATATGAAGAAGCTTGCTCCATCAATGGCAACTTGAGCAAATGAGTGAGAAATCCAATTCTAAAGTGAACCCACTTCCTATTTTTTCATCCTCTACCTCTTGCCAAGTAGTATAGGGTGTTTCCTTCACAAGTTTTCAAGGCTTGGTGAAGGTGGAGCTTGATCTAGTGATGCCTCGACGTAGATCATCTTCGGCATCGTCGTCGATGACCTAGCCCGCTTTTTCTCTGATGAAGTCGATGCCATAGTCATGGTTCGATTTGGACAGCGGAGAGGACTTCATCATGGAGCTATGGAGGTGGAGAAACGGATCTACAGAGGTTGTATTTCCGTTCTTTTAGTTTAGTTGTAAACTAGTTGCTTTTGTCGCCTAAAATTCTAGTTAACGATCTAGTCTAGGGTTTCTCGGCACCGTAAATTTTGAAACGGGAATGGTTGATGTCTTGTGAGACCTCTTGTGAGTGCCTAGGAACCCTACACTCCTCACCCTCATTGCAATGGACCAAGCAAGGTTAGATTTTGAAGACTTGGGACTTCTAGGGTTTTTCTTGGGTGTAACCATAAGGTATATCTCTTTTCATTTAGGGTAGTTTTGATTTCCTAGCATTTTTATTAAGTTTAGAAGTCGTTTAGTGATGGATTTATGAACTATGAAATTCTAGAGAAGGGTTTGGGAGATTGATGATGTTAGTGGCTGTTAATAAGACTTTAGAGGTGATTCTTGACCTGGACCATAGCATAGAAACCAGAATACGGATTAAAGAATTTACCCTTGTCAGTTTTGTGACTTTTAGTGTGCCTACAGAGAATCTGGGATGACCCGGGGAATTTCTGAGTTTAGCAAACAATACCAGAGACCAAATTGGACCAATAGGAGACCACATTGACGAGACGGACCCCATCTGAGCTGGGGGACCTGAGGAGGCCGGAATTTTTGGCTTGGTGGCGGGCCACTTTGGGGGGTTTTGGGTCTCGGTTGGTCCAGTAGCTTACTAACTCCATGTACAACACTCTATACCTGTTTGTTTAACTCCTTTTGGCCTGAGTCAAAATCTGGGAGCACTTTTGTGTGATTTTTGCTATATTTTCCGTATTTTGAAATGTTTAGTTTTGATATTTGGATTTATATTTGGTTGTTGGATGTTTGTACATCAACAAGGGTTGTTTGGTTGATTTTGTACGCGTAAGCTATAGGTTCTAACCTATGAGCAATGCGCGTGCCGTATTGGATTTCAGAACTTGATTTTAATAGCGTGGCGATATGTGTTGTTATTGTAGGTACCTTCGCATGGATTCCGAGGCGACAGAGCGTGGCGTCATCGACTTCGGAAAGCAAGAAGCAAGGTGAGTAGATCTATATCTACGGGGGAAGTCGCGTGGATGGCGTATAGCACCCCCGTAAACTTTGATGGAAACCGATTTATATATATAGATTATGATTAATAAAACCTTTAATAGAAGACTATAGATAGAGTAAAAAGGGTTGTTAGAGAACCATATTAGAAACTAAGGATAGTTAGAAGTGATATGATACGACTAGTATGTGATGACGGGATTTGAGGATGATATTTGATAATATTGCCGTTTAGGGTACTATAAGACTAGATACTCGACGTAGATGTGTCATCCGAACCATACCTATTTCCAAACTGAAGAATAGTATGCATCTTTTAAACAGATACATTGAGGGACGTTACGGATTTTCAAATGATATCTTTTCTTTAAAAACACCGTAGCCCCTACTTTCAAAACTACGATTCACATCTTTCAAAAACTGTTTGTATGGTTCGGGTGTGTATGCTAGATAATACGTATGCTTATAGTAAAGGTAGAATGCATTTGTAAAATTGACTTGATGTGGGATATAAATGCGATGAAAAGAATATATGACGTGATATAATGATTTGATGATATGTTGGTATGTAGATGCGAGTCGATTGAGATGATTTATACCCTGCCGGTCCCCTGATATGAGATTGTTGCGGATGTGACCTGGGACATAGGTATATAGAGATATTTATATATGTTGTGAATCGTGAGTGATAGCCGTACGAGTTTTTTAGGTCCGTACCCTTCTCGTCTTATAAGTTGATAGGATCCCTGATAGCTTAATACCGCCATACGATGATTTTCCGTACCAGATGAGTTTGACTTGATGTTTGATCTATACCCTTGACTAGAGGATGCCGTACGATGGATTATACCGTACGCGATGTTGTGAGGCTGGATGCCGATTGATAGATTCACCGACTCGGTCATGTTAGATACATATATCATATAGCTTTTATCTGGCGATTTACTTTATGCTACATTCATGTCATTCTCATTGCATCATATTTATACCTGTGCTAGTACACTTAGACCATTATCGATGATGCGTATGCTACACTTACACAGATTGGCCGGCTCACACACTTCATCGTCGATAATTGCCATGTCACTTACACAGTAGAATCGCTGCATCAGGATGTGACTCCTTGCATGATATACTTGCGCACAAACATATTGTACACTCATACTTGCGTATATACCACTTGTACATCCATACTTACGCACATACATATTGTACACTCATACTTGCGTATATACCACTTGTACATCCAATTTGGTGCACATACATATTGTACACTCATACATGCGTATATACCACTTGTACATCCATACTTGCGCACATACATATTGTACATTCATACTTGCGTATATATCCCTTGTACATCCATATTGGCACACATACATATTGTACACTCATACATGCATATATACCACTTGTACATCTATACTTGCGCATATACATATTGCACATTAATACTTGCGTATATACCACTTGTGCATTCATACCTACATACATACTTATTACATATACATAGATGATGCTGGCTTTGATTTTGGAGAATTGGGAACCGCATGATATATTTTAAAACTGGAATCATTTAGAAGAGCGGTTTTCTCTTAATATGTCACATCATTGTTCCATGTTGTATGATATACGGATATGCTTATATTTCTATCATATGTCACATACATCATGCTTTATGATTTTACGCATTGAGATATGCTGTTTTCATGAGATTTCTGGATTTGAGAACCGTGGTCATTTTAAAAGAATGTATGTATTGTTTTAAAAACCTGGTTTCTCTTGATATGATATTTCAGTGCGTCCACTATGCGTTTTCTAGGTTCTGAGACGTGTGACATGTGAAATCCGATTCGAGGAGCTGGATGAGGCCGATTGCGGATACATGGTAGACCCGGTATGGTACCCTGGGGCGAGAACAGATTTGCTGTGCAGTAGACGGTGAGCCTGGCAGAGAGAACACTACCTACCGATGATAGTATTTTGGCTCGGCGGATATCCGGAAGATACCGACCGGAGTCGAGAGATGATGTGGGCCAATCCGGACCGACGGAGCCCGAGATATGAGGTTTTACATGTCGATGCTGGACACAGGTTTCATAATATTTTTGAGTGTCGATGTTGGACACCCAGGTTCCATGATTTTGATGTGTCGCGAGGGACACCCGTTGATTTATATCCTCATACTTTCATGCACATGCTTTATGATGCATACATACATTGATTATATGGTTGAACGAGATCCACATGTATAAATACATTGGTTATATGGTTGGACGAGATCCACATGCATACATACATTGATTATATTGTTGGATGATATCCACATGCTGATTGGCATTGATATTAGTGTTGGCACATATACAGACCCGGTCACCCTAGATATCATAGTATTACCTTTATGATATAGTTGACCTAGGAGTCGTTGTTTATTCGATTTCTACTTGTTGATGTTTTTCTACTCACGAGTTGGTAACTCACCCCCGTTGTGCCACAGTTCTTGCAGATTGACCGCTTAGATCAGTAGCGGCATCGCTGGCACACAGTTGCTTTCGGGTGATTGCTATGGTACGTGGGACATTTGTATCGTACCCACTCTTGTTTTTATATTTCATATTGTATTTAGTCAACTCCATCAATCAAAACTAGTAATTGTATAAGTAATGAGGCTTAATGAGACTTATGGTTGCGAGACTTAGAGCGAGGGGTTTTCCGCTACTTGTGGTTTTGATGTCTTGCTTATTTCTTTATCTTTTGTTGTGATCTTCACCGTTGGGTGTCGTATACTTATTTTTATGCCTTGCGTGGTTGTGACCTGCCGGCTGGCGAAGAGCTAGCTCCCGCTTGGGGATGCCATTATTCTTGTTATGTATTTGTGGTTTTGGATCAAAATATACAAAGGAGGTGCTGCCCAATTTTTAAAAAAAAGACGAAACACGTTTTCAAACTAGTAAATTTCACTTGCATTTTCATGTTCCTTTTCTATGCATTAAGAAAACTTGATTTCATTATACCTTGATTTCAAAAACTTCACCTCCTTTATTTTCTTAAAAAAAGTTTAGATTTCTGGGTTTCAGCTTACTCGAATTACGTTACACCTTTAGACGTTGCGTGATTTAAGTGCTGGTCACGAGCTAATATTTTGGGTCGTGACAAAGTTGGTATCAGAGCGCTATGTTTAACCTTGGTTCGAGTCTATGTCTGACTATGCGGAGTCTAGGGCGGGTATGTATTTCAGGACCTAGGCTTGACCTTACGGAACTTAGACTTGAATGGGGGTATTAGACCCGAACTTTCGTTACATAGGCTGACCCTGATTGATGGAGTAGAGTGACGTATCGTACGTATGTTCCGCGACATATTTACGATATGATACTGCACTTAAGAAACCTTAGGATGTACATATTTTTGAGACCTATGTTTCTTTCATACCCATGATTATACATCCATTTGAGATCCTTGATTCTATTCGTTTTCGTGATCATACTTTCATTGATGATGTTCCTTCTTATGATCATGTATCCATTCTGGATCTATCGTTTCCTTTCATGCCCTTGATCTGTTTTCTTCGATACACGATTGAGGTTCCTGTCACCACGGTTTGAGCGCAGATTGAGCTGCTGCTAGTGTTGCGGTTAGGGCGAGCTCGTCATGGACGAGAGGACTGACCATTGTGTTTTCTGGTGACATGGGAATGTCTCGATGTAGTGTTTGTGTTGTGACCTCTTGTTGAGGCGAGTTTTTGGTTTTGCACCGAATGATCGGGTTATTGATAGAGGCTGCCTGTTGCGAGAGGACTGTTGATGTACAACATAGCTCAGAGATTGTGATGTCGTTTACCGTGCAGACGGATGACCCAGCTGTTGCTGAGATTGAGAGGATGCCGCCTCCAGACTTCACGAGACGAGATCGCTGGAGCTTCCAGGCAGAGATGCGACAGGTGATAGCTAGTCTATCCCGAGTTAAGACACGAAGGTGATTCGTCAGATTGATGCGCCGACGCAGGCCTAGTCGAGTTGAAGATTTCCAGTATGGAGAGTCTCACTCAGATCCGGAGTAGACCGATCCAGAGATGACCGTTGATGTATCGTCTTTTCTGGACGATTGAGGCATTGTTTAGCATGCGGATGAAGAACATTCACATGTCGGCTAGGCGAAGCTAAAAAGTTCGAATGAATGTCAGAAAACCCATTTTTCTAAGTTTAAAGTATTCGGAGGAACATGCAAGTAATTCTTTGGGCCCTCTAGAAGAACGAAACCCTAACTCGACATGATGACCATGGAACCGCTTTTGAACCTTAGGGTTTGCTGCAGTTTAGCGGTGCCATTAGTGAGGCTTGGGTTTGCCCTTCTACGGCTGGTCCAGAGGTATTGTGGTATATACCAGATATTATTAAACTATGCTCAGGTGTTGAGCTTTCGGGAAATTTTGGGACCTTGATGACTCGATCGAAAAGTTTAGCGTCGTCCGGATATTATGTGATAAGAGATCAGCAAGCTGACCAGTTTCGGATAGAGGACCTCACTCAGATGCGTTGTGAGTTGATCGAGAACGGACGGGTATTGAGTATTCCTTCGATGGTTGGGAAGAGTTCCCGAGAACATATTCGTCTAGAGATCTTCTATAGAGTGATGAAGATACCGAGTTCGTGATTTCGAGTCCGTGTGAGAGATTTCGGATTGACCATAGCCGAGAACAGTGCAGTGCGCAGATAGTATGACGTGGCGTCGAAGTGGACGAGGATAAAGACGAGTGGAACAAGATGTTCGTGCGAGATGCCGACGAGCTGTTGTTATTCCCCGTTGAGATTAAAGATCGGATATGTCTACAGAGGTGTTGGGATGTGACCAGTTCCTGAGAAAATGCTGTGCCGAGGACGCAGATGTTCAGAGAGCGAGAAAAGATTATGCAAGAGTACCAGCCTCCGTACAGTTCAGCATAGGGAAGATCGGAAGAGACCTTGAGCAGGTTCTTTCCAGGACACTGCTGCAATAAGATTTGCACCGAGGATCGGTTGTGTCATGATTATTCAGAGGACCAGAGGCCGACGCCTGTAACGTGTTGCTTTACGAGTGGTCATGATGATTGGCTGAGAGATGACCGGAGAAGTGCCAGAGCGGAATCGTTCTTGTTAGCACACCTGACCGGGCCGATGAGCCGATGGATGGCAAGATTGGTAATCCGAGGAGAAAATGAGGACCCAAAGACAGAGGACGCCAGACCGTGAGCAGGAGGCAAGCGGATGTTCTTGCTCTGCCAGTTTTGGGCACACCGACATTTTACGACATTGTAGGAGGTGTACCTTGATGTCATTTATTGCGATTTGCGTTTGTGATCCGAGTATCACGCTTATATCACCTAGATTTGAGTTTTGATGATTGAGTTTCATGATATCGTTTTCGTGCATCATGGCTGTACCTACTGGGTATTTACATTTTGCGCATAGTTATCGCACTTGATATATATTTTATACACCGTTGTGTTGATTTGCGATTTATGCATATCCATTGCATTTGATGTCGATTTTTTACCTTCGTAGCATGTGTTTATGATTTCGTAGATTTCATACGGATGATGTGATTTTTGCACTCGGTATAGCTCACATGTGCTTGCAGTGCATTGATACGGATTTTGTGCACGTAGTTGCACACGTTTTTGATTTATACACCTTGGTGCACTCGGTGTTGCATTTTATGCGTTGAGTTATTGATGGTATTTCGTGCATTTGATGCACCAGATGTTGTTTTCGTGCACAATAGATGCGCCAGATGTGTTGTCGTGCACACCCGTTGCACTGGACAGATGTTTTCGTGCACACCTGTTGCACTTAGTTTTGCTTTTGTGCATATTGTGGCACTTCTATTCGGATTTGATTTCCATGTACAACAGACACACGTGATTCTTGGATACTTCCTTTGAGGCTGATTTTGCCCTTGAGCGCATTGTTTTCATGATGGGCACTATATTGTATAGTAGCTAAACAGGACTGATCTAAGGACAGTACCTGGGTACTTTGCATGCATTAAAAAATCAATAAAAGGTTTTCTAAAGGAGCTATAGTCTCGCTATTTCCTACGTGTCCGTGAGAGACACGAACGTTTATAAAAGAAAACCTTTTAGGATAATTTGAAACGATGGAACACATATTTAGCAAAACATATATAGACATATATTATTATTTTTTAAATGAGCGTCCGTCACTTGTGCCATGAGTTACGCATCACACGACGATTCAGAAAAGATTTTGCATGTATTTTATTTAGATTTTGGAGTTTTCAAGGATGCGTACTATACACGTATTATACTATTTGACTAGTGTATATTGGATTTCAGTAGTGGATTTCGAGATCTGTATCACTATTGTAACTCCGAGGATATGCGTGTAAACCGATGATTTGCGTGACGCTTGACGGAGTTCGATTTTGAGTTTTATACTCGTTTCATGCGGACGCGACGCGCTGTGTTATTTCTGCATCTTCCGTGATTTCGGAGCCCCGTTGATTTGAGTTGTGTATTGAAATGTTTTAGATTTTGGGGGTTTAAATTAAAATTCAGGGACCGAATTTATTTAAGGGTGGAAGATTGTAACATTTCAGAAAATATAAAATATTATTTTTGGAATTTAATATTAAAATAATATATTTCCCGAAAACTACACGGGTTTGCGAAATTGGGGTTTTCGAAAAAGGGTATAAATATATACCGATAATTGTGAAATAATTGGAGATTAAAATGATTTATTCATTTAAAAATATATTTAAAGGATTTGGCATTTTTAAAATTTATTATATGCAGTTTGGATAAAAACCCGATTAGTGCACTGCTAATCGCGATTAAGCTAAATCCGTGTTTCTACAGCTTTCATGGTTAGTGCATGATTAGTCGAAAATATTGTATATTTTAGCCGGCAAATTCCT
Organism: Agapanthus africanus; assembly: GCA_030015575.1. NCBI lineage: Eukaryota > Viridiplantae > Streptophyta > Magnoliopsida > Asparagales > Amaryllidaceae > Agapanthus > Agapanthus africanus. The sequence goes on along the minus strand of CM057343.1, from coordinate 372,267,355 downwards.
CATCATTTGCATTCATATAGAAGTGTTCGGCAGTCATATTTCACATATTAGCAAATCTGTCGCAAAATATCAGATTACATGTGTTAGACCTTAAAACCGGCACTATAAAGGAAATTGACCGCATTTTCATAGCATCGCATCATCCGTATATTGCGCAACACTTGTTTTGAGATCTATGCAGGAAAACCCAGAAGAAAAGCCAAAAATTTACATGGTGCTGATCAAACATTACACCAACTCCAAGTTTGTAGATCTGGTAGCAATCCAAAAGGCAAAACACAATTCCACAGATCAGATAAAGCCCCAAAGTTTAGCCCAAAGCAACACTGGAAGTGTGAAGCCATGAAGCCAACACTTGGCTGCGGAACCGCGGCCGGAGCCATTTGATTGAAAAGAAATTCTTGTTTGTGTAAATCGAATAAAGCGAATAAGTTTCTATGTGTCGGTAATATTGAATAAAGTTCACAATCAAAGAATTATATTTGACCGCAATCAATTACAGTGTCGGTTGTAGATCGTAAGCGAGTGCGGATCGTCCACAGGGATTGTGCGATTCGTTTCTATGTTTAATTTGTTTGAATTGAAAAGTTAATCGAAAGGAAAAGAAAACATGATTCAAGAATTTATCGATTGATTCAGGTGTCACGATGTTTAATCAAGAATCAAGAAACTGATAAACAAATCAAGAATCGATGTTTCGATGATATTTCCAACCAAATGTCAAGAATCTAAATGAGGCTCGTAGGGATCGATCGGATCTATAGACGTGATGTAATTTCAAGATTTCGTGTTCTTGTCCTTCGAAGGATTGATACTAGATTGATGATGATCGATGAGAGTTAAGGCTTTCTTGATTAAACTAGGGTTTCATCGTTTAACCCTTGTTCTTTCATCGATATCATTCACATTCTAGCCTCTAACAATTTCAAGAAACGATCGTAACTCCCCAATCTCGAGCGATATCAATCAAGAAAGCATCGCAACGAATTGGGTCGTCGATTCTTGGACTTGCTAGGGTTTACAAAACTCGTAGGATTCAAGAATCGATTTAAGATATATTACATCATCATTCTATTGATCGTCTCGACTCCTCGACGAGCGGAGTATTACTCAAACATCATCACACAGAAAGCATTCAAGAATTGAAAAGATATCATGATGCGAGAATTTAAAGAAAACAAGATAAAAGAATATCACCTTTTATTTATATCAACAATTTGATTACAGTCGCTCAAGAACTACAAGAGGAAGAATTAAATTGTCGACTTGGCGTCGCTCGGCTCCGTGAGTCGTGGATCAGTTTGGACCACTTGCTCTGTTGAAGATAGGCTCGGCTCATAAAAGGTTGCAAAGCTTCTTGCTTGATGGGGTACTCAGGATCTTGGCTTTTGATTGGAATTAGGGTTAGGGTTTCACACAAGCCCTGTCACTAGACTTGTGGAAGAAGATGATGAAGGGGGTAAAATGAAGAAGTATCTAAGTCTTGGATAATGGATCCAAGTATCAAGTATATCCTTTAACCCTAGGTTTAGGCTTCTATTTATAGACTTCCCAAACCCTAGGTCTAGGTTTGAAATTACAATTCTCTCCAAAAGTTTGTTGAGGGGTTTCTAGAAAGAGTTTGTTAGGAGCTAGCTTAGGGTTTAAGCTAGGATTAATTAAGCATTAGAAACCCTAGTTTGCTGATCTGGCAGAAATCTCTGGAGTCTTCTGGAATTTGTCATGTCTTTCTGAGCTTCTGGAAGTGAGGTAAGAGTTGTGCAGCAAAATTGGATTGATGACGTGGCAGGACCGCCGCGGAACCGCGGCTCAAGCCGGCTCCGGCCGCGGTTCCGCGGCCAAGTGTTGGCTTCATGGCTTCACACTTCCAGTGTTGCTTTGGGCTAAACTTTGGGGCTTTATCTGATCTGTGGAATTGTGTTTTTCCTTTTGGATTGCTACCAGATCTACAAACTTGGAGTTGGTGTAATGTTTGATCAGCACCATGTAAATTTTTGGCTTTTCTTCTGGGTTTTCCTGCATAGATCTCAAAACAAGTGTTGCGCAATATACGGATGATGCGATGCTATGAAAATGCGGTCAATTTCCTTTATAGTGCCGGTTTTAAGGTCTAACACATGTAATCTGATATTTTGCGACAGATTTGCTAATATGTGAAATATGACTGCCGAACACTTCTATATGAATGCAAATGATGAGGAAATTGCCGGCTAAAATATACAATATTTTCGACTAATCAAATTCCCCCAAACTTAATTTCGATCGTCTCGAGCGAACTGTTTTATTAAAAAGAGAAGGAGAAAATAAAGAAAGAGAAAAACTAACTAGCACACTTTCGTAGGCAACACGATTGCACTGAGCACGTGCAACAAGCCTTTAAACCTCTAGGTGTCCCTAGTAGGAGGAGTGTTGTCTCCTGAGAGTTTTCAGCGGATTGCACCCACAAAATCCAATGATAAAAGAAAGATCATGAATATTACATTTAAAGACAAGAATCGTAAAAGAAAGACTTTGAAAATTAGGGTTTCCAACTAAACTAGCTTTTCGGTTGTCATGAGCCCTATCTTAATGGTCATGAAAAGATGTTAGAAATCACGTCCTCCCTCAATAAAACATCGTCTTATTTTTCATTCCTATCTTTCTTCCAAAACATCGATCATATCACCCTGCGTGTGTGTAAAGGACATCCTTACACCCGGAGAATTCAATTCAAGCTATCACACTCTTACCCATCAGCCTTAGTACTTTTTAATTAATGAATATTTAGATGAGATTGCTCACACACTTTCATGCGACCGTTAATACTTCTTGAGGTACTAACCGACCGATTACTCCTGTGCTTGCTTACTTGGTGTATTTTCCTCGTCTTGCACTATCTCAGGCATATCAGTGACTCCCAGACCAGTTGGCCTTAGGGCACTAGGTGAAGAGGCACCATCGCTATATATTTTTTTATTGCCCTTGGTGATAACAAAACCAGTGTCCATTTTTCTCACAACTTTATATTTTCTTCATTTTTTTTATTTCCTTCATACTTTTGGCTTTAAGACAAGAGCATTTCAAGGTATCCTCTACTATCCCAGGCTTTAAGACGTGTGTAAGTGCGAATAGCAGGGTATCAACGTTCAAAATGTTTGGCTTTCCAGAATAGAAACTATTTTTCAGACTTATTTTTATCCTCAGATTAGTGACGTCCTTCATCTTACTAACCCTTGGGACAACGGCTCATAACTACTTATTACTGGTTCGTATAAGAAAACTTCTAATTTTCTTAGTTTTCTTAAATTTTTCTAATCTCATGGATGTAATTTTTCATTATCTAAACTTTTATTATCTTATTTATGTACAAAAATATCTTTATATTTTTGAAAATTTTTAAATTTTTATAGGTTTTCAAAAATAAAATGTTTTGTGCTTATGCAACTGATGATGCAAGTGATGCGAAAATAAGCACAAACCTTCCCCAAACTTGTTTTCAACAGTGTCCTCACTGTTGCCATCTGCTAAAGCTCAAAAACCTGTAAGCTTGGGAGGAATTTATTAGTGGGGGCAAAATATATAAGTGAAGAACCTCCCCCAAACTTATTTTTGGCTCATCATTTTGTAAAAATTTTCTTTTCAACAGCCAGAAAATATACCCCCCGCAAACTTATGCAATGTTAATCTTTCAAAATCATATGAGGGGGTCAAAAATCAGTGGTCGATGCCAAGCTTTGCAAAGACCGAATGTTAACACTAACCATTTAAAATTTTTATCAATGCAGTGCTCTGGTTGGTAGAAGAAGAAGTGGGGAAAGGTTAAGTGGTGGAAGAGAATGTGTGTGCGTCTCATTTTGGAGAGACGATGCAGTGATTGTGATGGATTACTCGCATTCTTTTTACAATTCAGAAGAAGGGGTGGAGGTTTAATTTCAGTGAGTGGAACCTGATTCGTCTCAACACCCGTGTTATTCATAAATGCGAGTTCATCAGCGAAGATCTCTTCAAAAGTTTCATCGATACCCCGAAAAATAATGTCATCACAAAGTGCGGGGTGATCTTCAGACTCTAAAAATAGTTCATAATTCGTGTTAATTGTTGATCCGGACATCTCAGTGGAAGAGTCCGTATGTGTATGATACATAGTTGGGTCAAACAACATATGAAAAGAGTCAAGATCAGTATTATGAGGGTCATTAAATTCGCCGCTGTCGACATCCATTAAGTCGACAGAACAGACCTGAACAGTAGGTTCGGAGGGTACACTTCCCAACTTGTAGATGTTCATCTCAATTGTCCTCTTTCCGAAGGATAGGGTCATAGAACCATTACAACAGTTGATGATAGCGTTGGAAGTGGCCAAAAAGGGGCGACCTAAAATCATCGGAATTTGATTCCGTGAGTTCGCTACAGGCTGTGTATCAATTACAATAAAGTCTACAGGGAATATAAATTCCCCGATTTTTATTAACACATCCTCTAGTTCATCCTTAGGTCTGGTGATTGATCGGTCAGCCATCTGGAGAGTGCAAGAAGATTGTTTCAACTCTCCGATCCCTAACTGCTCATAAACTGAGAAAGGAAGCAGGTTAACACTTGCCCCAAGATCTAGTAGAGCACGGTTAATGTGTTTCTCCCCAATAGAGATGGAAATCGTAGGATATCCAGGATCCTTACGTTTTCTGGTAATTGCTGGGGGAAAGCCGTGTCTACAGTTTTTGCCATGAATATCTTCTTAGGCATTTGTTTCTTCCTCTTTCTAGTGCACAAGTCTTTAAGAACTTTTGCATATGCGGGGACTTGTTGGATAGCATCTAGAAGAGGGATATTGATGTTAACCTGTTTAAACATCTCAGTGATCTTCTCCATATGTGGACTTGGTGTGTTAGCCCTTAACCGATTAGGATAAGGTGCTTTAGCAATAAGTGCTGGGTCCATCATAGGAGAAGGAAGTGTGTGTGGAACCGATCCCAGTATAGAAGTGGGGATCGTCCGTGGAGGAGTAAAAGAGGTGGGCTGTAGTGGCGAGCCTTTTGAGAAACGAAGAATAGGCTCGGAAGAAGGTGGTGGGGTAGAAGAACTGGGGTCAGAACTAGAAGTAGAAGTGTTTGTGTGAGGAAAGGTCTCAGCCGGGGTGTTGATAGGATTGTCAATATCATCAACTTCTTCCCCAACATGATTGTCAAGCACTCTTCCAGATCTCAACGTGGTGATTGCATTCACATGATGTGAATAGCCAGGATTGGGTAAGGGTTGAGCTGGAAGTTTCCCTTTCTCTCTTGCACTAATTTCGGCTTTTAATCGTGCAATTTTTTCTTCCATCGATTTAATACTCTCGTTTTGGGACGCAGAGTTTTTCTCAATTTTATCGACAGAAGACTTCATTTCAGCCGAAACTTGCATGATATTTGATAAGACCAAATTCATGTATTGTGCAAAAGAAGAGGATTCATCAGTTCCGGTCAACTGTAAAGGACTAGACAGTGCAGGTGTGTTGACCGGATTTTGAAAGTTATGTGCTTGAAAAGGGTGCTGACTTAATTGAAGTTGTGGTTGCTGTTGTGGTGGAGGGACCCTTTGGAAATTGTTTTGGTTTGGAACCGTGTTTTGAGATTGTGATTGGTTCCAAGAAAAATTAGGGTGATTCCTCCAACCCTGATTATATGTGGAAGAAAATGGATCGTTTCTAGGTCTTTGAAATATGGCATTGGTATTCTCACGACCTTGAAACGGACATTCTTTCGTCAAGTGAGACGGATCAGAACAACAGCCACATACAGTTTTGGAAAGTGACATTTGATTAAGGGAGGCGGCTAAAAATTTATTTTCCATAGTCTCAAGTTTCTTGTGTATAGCTGAAATGTCAGCGCTAAGTCCTATGAAAACATTTGATTGGTTGTTGCCACTCCTAAATGATGGACTTTCCCACTGTAAAGACTTTTCAGCGAACTCTTCTAAATATCGCCAAGCTTCCCCATCATCCTTAGTCATAAAAGTACCTTGACACATGTTTTCAAGGCTCTGTTTAGTGTCAGGGTTACTGCCCTCATATATGATTCGGCAAAGCTCCCATCTAGGGATGCCGTGATGAGGACACTGAACCAAAAGATCCTTGAAACGTTCAAAGCATTTAGAGAATGGTTCAGCAGGGAGCTGGGTAAATTGATTCAGTTCGCTACGGATTCGAGCTGTCTTTTGCATTGGGTAAAATTTCTTAAGGAATGCCGCGACGAATTCTTCCCAATTCGTAATAGAATGTGCGGTAGTGTTATATAGCCACTTCTCGGCTATATCGCACAATGTAAATGGAAGAAGTCGTAGACGCATAGCATCCACTGAAAGTTGTGACGTACCCATCATTGCGCATACGTTTTCAAATTTGGTGATGAAAACGTAAGCGTCCTCAGTCTCGAGTCCGTGGAATTTGGGTAAAAGATTGATATACTGGGGTTTAATCTCAAAGTTATCCCCATTGGCTGGTGGAATGGATAAGCAGGTCGAAAGAGGACCTCGAATAGGGTAGCACCTCTCCTGGAGAGAGATGCGGGGTGGATTCTGTGCACCAACGGACGGCGACAGATTAGGGTTAAAGAAGTTTGATGGATTCGGATTCATCGGTGTGGGTGTGGGAGTGGGTAAAGGAAAGGTAAATGGAGAAGTATCGACTTCGGAGTCGATAAAGGGTACGCGGACTAAACGGGCACTAGAATCCCGTGTCCAGCCTATCTTGCACTAAAAAAGGGTTAGTACAAGTGGCAGCGTTGACTTATAATTAGGGGTAATGAATGAATGCGGTGCTTGCTTTGAAAAAGGGACGGATTTTTGAAAAAATGATGCGACAAAACAAATGCAGCACACAAACCCTAGAATCTAGTGGTCACCTAGGTCCGGCTCTAGACCGCTCCTAACTGCCAAAAGACAAGTCGCAGGATAGAATCCTCCACTGCCTCTTTGTCCCCCTGTGGTCGGATAAGTGCCAGGTAAGTGGGAAGGTACTCCACTACGTAAGTAGTGGGCCTAATTAAAAACCACTAGCCTTAGACACACTCGCCTTAGGCACCACAAGAAAACGCGGATAAGCAATGAATTACCCACGGCCTTCTCTTGTCCTAATTGAGCGCGACAGTCCTTAGAGTCTTCTCTAGATTTCTTTTAGTTAATGTGGGTCAATGCGGATGCAAGTTTTGTGGTTTTCGGGGCCTAGGAAGGGTAATGAAATCCCCACCTAATTTGGATTTGGCCGTGCCCCTTAATTTCCGTATTAGAATGCAAACAACCAAGAAATCAAAATCACGCACAAATTTAATTTTGCTTTTGCGGCGCTGCGATTATTTGCAAAGAAACCTGCAGAAATTGTTAGTTGGAGCTAAAAAGAGGAGAGAGGAGAAGGTAAGAAGCTTACAGAGAAAACCTAGCACAGAGATCCCTTCAGGTAGCCGCGGTTCCGCCGCATATGGGCACTTAGGCCGCGCTTCCGCGGTAGGGTAGTGAGAACACTGCACCAAACTTTTTCAGGGAGCTTCTGTAGACTCCCTCAGCTCTCTGGTATATTCCAAACAATTTTTCCAATTTCCAGCAAGCTCCAGATCACCTTGCAATGAAACACAACAAATTGTTTAGGGTTTGCACCAATTTTGATCTCAAAATAACAATGGAATAATTCTTTCAATTCAAACTATAATATGAAACGAATTAGCGCGCGATCCCCGGCAACGGCGCCATTTGATTGAAAAGAAATTCTTGTTTGTGTAAATCGAATAAAGCGAATAAGTTTCTATGTGTCGGTAATATTGAATAAAGTTCACAATCAAAGAATTATATTTGACCGCAATCAATTACGGTGTCGGTTGTAGATCGTAAGCGAGTGCGGATCGTCCACAAGGATTGTGCGATTCGTTTCTATGTTTAATTTGTTTGAATTGAAAAGTTAATCGAAAGGAAAAGAAAACATGATTCAAGAATTTATCGATTGATTCAGGTGTCACGATGTTTAATCAAGAATCAAGAAACTGATAAACAAATCAAGAATCGATGTTTCGATGATATTTCCAACCAAATGTCAAGAATCTAAATGAGGCTCGTATGGATCAATCGGATCTATAGACGTGATGTAATTTCAAGATTTCGTGTTCTTGTCCTTCGAAGGATTGATACTAGATTGATGATGATCGATGAGAGTTAAGGCTTTCTTGATGAAACTAGGGTTTCATCGTTTAACCCTTGTTCTTTCATCGATATCATTCACATTCTAGCCTCTAACAATTTCAAGAAACGATCATAACTCCACAATCCCAAGCGATATCAATCAAGAAAGCATCGCAACGAATTGGGTCGTCGATTCTTGGACTTGCTAGGGTTTACAAAACTCGTAGGATTCAATAATCGATTTAAGATATATTACATCATCATTCTATTGATCGTCTCGACTCCTCGACGAGCGGAGTATGACTCAAACATCATCACACAGAAAGCATTCAAGAATTGAAAAGATATCATGATGCGAGAATTTAAAGAAAACAAGATAAAAGAATATCACCTTTTATTTATATCAACATTTTGATTACAGTCGCTCAAGAACTACAAGAGGAAGAATTAAATTGTCGACTTGGCGTCGCTCGGCTCCGTGAGTCGTGGATCAGCTTGGACCACTTGCTCTGTTGAAGATAGGCTCGGCTCATAAAAGGTTGCAAAGCTTCTTGCTTGATGGGGTACTCAGGATCTTGGCTTTTGATTGGAATTAGGGTTAGGGTTTCACACAAGCCCTGTCACTAGACTTGTGGAAGAAGATGATGAAGGGGGTAAAATGAAGAAGTATCTAAGTCTTGGATAATGGATCCAAGTATCAAGTATATCCTTTAACCCTAGGTTTAGGCTTCTATTTATAGACTTCCCAAACCCTAGGTCTAGGTTTGAAATTACAATTCCCTCCAAAAGTTTGTTGAGGAGTTTCTAGAAAGAGTTTGTTAGGAGCTAGCTTAGGGTTTAAGCTAGGATTAATTAAGCATTAGAAACCCTAGTTTGCTGATCTGGCAGAAATCTCTGGAGTCTTTTGGAATTTGTCATGTCTTTCTGAGCTTCTGGAAGTGAGGTAAGAGTTGTGCAGCAAAATTGGATTGATGACGTGGCAGGACCGCCGCGGAACCGCGGCTCAAGCCAGCTCCGGCCGCGGTTCCGCGGCCAAGTGTTGGCTTCATGGCTTCACACTTCCAGTGTTGCTTTGGGGTAAACTTTGGGGCTTTATCTGATCTGTGGAATTGTGTTTTGCCTTTTGGATTGCTACCAGATCTACAAACTTGGGAGTTGGTGTAATGTTTGATCAGCACCATGTAAATTTTTGGCTTTTCTTCTGGGTTTTCCTGCATAGATCTCAAAACAAGTGTTGCGCAATATACGGATGATGCGATGCTATGAAAATGCGGTCAATTTCCTTTATAGTGCCGGTTTTAAGGTCTAACACATGTAATCTGATATTTTGCGACAGATTTGCTAATATGTGAAATATGACTGCCGAACACTTCTATATGAATGCAAATGATGAGGAAATTGCCGGCTAAAATATACAATATTTTCGACTAATCAGTGCACCATGATATTTTTCATTTGGTTACATGTTCATTTGTGTTGTTTTATGTTATGGTTTTATTGTGGTGAGAAAAGAAAAGAAAGGAAAAATGTGTCATGATGACTTGAGGAGAGAGAAGGGACATCATGATGAGAGTGAGCATGCTAGGAGAGAGAATGAGAGTGAGAAAGAGAGAGAGAAGGAGAGTGCTGCCCCATATCTTTTCTCCCACCATTTCTTTCATCTCCTTCTTCATCCTCAAGCCTCTCATTCTACCATCATGACCCATCTCCAATCTTTCATCAAAACTCCATACCCCTTTCACGAAAGATGATCACCTCCTCACCCTCATCGCAATGGACAAAGTAAGGTTAGATTTTGAAGACTTGGGACTTCTAGGGTTTTGCTTGGATGTAACCATGAGGTATATCTCTTTTCATTTAGGGTAGTTTTGATTTCCTAGCACTTTGATTAAGTTTAGAAGTCGTTTAGTGATGGATTTGTGAACTATAAAATTCTAGAGAAGGGTTTGGGAGATTGATGATGTCAGTGGTTGTCAATAAGACTTTAGAGGTGATACTTGACTAGGACCATAGTATAGAAATCAGAATATGGATTTAAGAATTTACCCGTGTCGGTTTTGTGACTTTTAGTGTGCCTACAGTGAATCTGGGATGACCCGGGGAATTTCTGAGTTTAGCAAACAATACGAGAGACCAAATTAGACCAATAGGAGACCACCTTGACGAGACGGAACCCATCTGAGCAGGGGGACCCGAGGAGGCCGGAATTTTTGGCTAGGTGGCCGGACACTTTGGGGGGTTTTGGGTCTAGGTTGGTCCAGTAGCTCATGAACTCCATGTACAAGACTCTATACCTCTTTGTTTAACTCCTTTTGACCTGAGTCAAAATCTAGGAGCACTTTGGTGTGATTTTGGCTATATTTTCCGCATTTTGAAATGTTTAGTTTTGATATTTGGATTTGTATTTGGTTGTTGGATGTTTGTACATCAACAACAAGGGTTGTTTCGTTGATTTTGTACGCATAAGCTATAGGTTCTAACCTATGAGCAATACGCGTGCCATATTGGATTTCAGAACTTGATTTTAAAAGCGTGGCGATATGTGTTGTTATTGTAGGTACCTTCACGTGGATTACGAGGCGACGGAGTGTGGCGTCATCGACTTTGGAAAGCAAGAAGCAAGGTGAGTAGATCTATATCTACGGGGGAAGTCGGGTAGATGGCGTATAGCACCCCCGCAAACTTTGATGGAAACCGATTTATATATATATAGATTATGATTAATAAAACGTTTAATAGAAGACTATAGATAGAGTAAAAAGGGTAGTTAGAGAACCATATTAGAAACTAAGGATAGTTATAAGTGATATGATACGACTAGTATGTGATGACGGGATTTGAGGATGATATTTGATGATATTGCCGTTTAGGGTACTATAAGACTAGATAGTCGACGTAGATGTGTCATCCGAACCATACCTATTTCCAAACTGAAGAATCGTATGCATCTTTTAAATAGATACCTTGAGGGATGTTACCGATTTTCAAATGATATCTTTTCTTTAAAAACACCGTAGCCCCTACTTTCAAAACTACGATTCGCATCTTTCAAAAACTGTTTTTATGGTTCGGGTCTGTATGTTAGATTAGATACGTATGCTTATAGTAAAGGTAGAATGCATTTATAAAATTGACTTGATGTGGGATATAAATGCGATGAAAAGAATATATGACGTGATATGATGATTTGATGATATGTTGGTATACATATGCGAGTCGATTGAGATGATTTATACCCTGCCGGTCCCCTGATATGAGATTGTTGCGGATGTGACCTGGGACATAGGTATATAGAGATATTTATATATGTTGTGAATCGTGAGTGATAGCCGTACGAGACGTTAGGTCCGTACCCTCCTCGTCTTATAGGTTGATAGGATCCCTGATAGCTTAATGCTGCCGTACGATGATTTTCCGTACCTGATGAGTTTGACTTGATCTTTGATCCATACCCTTGACTAGAGAATGTTGTACGATTGATTATACCGTACGCGATATTGTGAGGCTGGATGCCGATCGATAGATTCACCGACCCGGTCATGTTTGATACGTATATTATATAGCTTTTAGCTGGCGATTTACTTTATGCTACATTCATGTCATTCTCATTGCATCATATTTATACCTGTGCTCGTACACCTACACCATTATCGATGATGCGTATGCTACACTTACACAGATTGGCCGGCTCACACACTTCATCATTGATAATTGCTATGTTACTTACACAGTAGAATCGCTGCATCAGGATATGACTCCTTACATGATATACTTGCGCACATACATATTGTACACTCATACTTGCGTATATACCACTTGTACATCCATATTGGTGCACATACATATTGTACACTCATACATGCGTATATACCACTTGTACATCCATACTTGCGCACATACATATTGTACACTCATACATGCGTATATACCACTTGTACATCCATACTTGCGCACATACATATTGTACACTCATACTTGCGTATATACCACTTGTGCATCCATACCTATATACATACTTATTGCACATACATAGATGATGCTGGCTTTGGTTTTGGAGAATTGGGATCCGCAGGATATATTTTAAAACTGGAATCATTTAAAAGTGCGGTTTTCCTTTAATATGTCACATCACTGTTCCATGTTGCATGATATACGGATACGCTTACATTTCTATCATATGTCGCATACATTATGCTTTATGATTTTACGCATTGAGATATACTGTTTTCATGAGATTTCTGGATTTGAGAACCATGGTCATTTTAAAAGAAAGTATGTATTCCCGGTTTCTCTTAATACGATATTTCAGCGCGTCCACCATGCATTTTCTCGGTTTTTAGACGTGTGACATATGAAACCCGATTCGAGGAGCTGGATGAGGCCGATTGCGGGTACATGGTGGACCCGGTATGGTACCCTGGGGCGAGAAAGGATTTGCTGTGCAGTAGACGGTGAGCCTGGCGGAGGGACCACTACCTACCGGTGATAGTATTTGGGCTCGGCGGATATCCGGAGGATACCGACCGGAGTCGAGAGATGATGTGGGCCGATCCGGACTGACGGGGCCCGAGATATGAGGATTTACGTGTCGATGCTGAACACGGGTTTCATGATGTTTTCGAGTGTCGATGTTGGACACACAGGTTCCATGATTTTGATGTGTCACGAGGGACACCCGTTGATTTATATCCTCATACTTTCATGCACATGCTTTATGATCCATACATATATTGATTATATGGTTGAACGAGATCCACATGCATACATACATTGTGTAAGTCTACAGTAGCGCCCTGGCCGTCTGTCCGAGGCCAAAATGCGGAAACGAAACTTTTTCATAAACTTGAAACCGGCGCTATCGCAGACTTTAATCCCGGATCGAACCATTAACCTATAACTAGCAACTAGAGAAAGGTTAGAAAAGCTATACCGATCAATCCGTGTCCTTCGGTCTTTAGCCACCATCCCTAGCTCCTCGTGGCATCTTCGATCTCCGGCCTCCTCGTCGGAAAGGGCACCACATCTTGGAGTCTTTTTACGGGCTCCCGCTTCGTCCGAAGCAACTCGGGCACGAAGTTTGCTAGCCGACGTGTCTAAGATGATGTAGAGAATATGTGTGATCACTTTGTCTCTTGCATCCTTTGATTCTCAACGCATGAGAGTGTATGGATGGAGGTTGAAGATGAAGCCATTAATGGAAATGGTGAGCTAGAGGAAGAAGAAGAAGGGGAGCCTTTCTTTTTCTTGTGTTGTGATAAAATGAGAGAGTGAGAGTGAAAATAATACAAGAGCAAACCCTTGCCATGGCTGCCCTTCTCTCTCTTACTTTCATTTCAACTCACAAATCAATCAAATAATGTGACACATGCACAAAGAAAGATACCATGAGTCACCACTTGTGCATGTGTCACAATTAATGCTCCTAATCATGATTTCTAGCTCATTATTTCCATTTATAAACATTAACCCAAATGTTTACAACAACAAAAAGATACGGCAATATCTAAAGTAAACTCGTGACGGATCACAAGGATACCCCTCACCTGTATATACATACCTGCATCCGCATTCCGACTGAATGCGAATGCGATGAGACTAAAGTAATCCAACAAATCTAATACTAGGATCAGCTTAAATTAAAGCCTACTAGTATGATCCGCCCGATCATGATCCATACATTACTGCACGTACATGATTGAACCCTGCCATATATCATACGGCCTCTACAACGTTTTGCCCGAAACTTGAGAAACTGTCTATGGGGGACTCTAAAGACTCGTCAATACTTTGGCTGTGGATTTAACCACTAGCACGTCAGTGGTACTAGCCGTACGTAACGGGCTACCAGGTATTGACCAAAAGGGAGGTCGATGAGCGAACTCATCCTGACACCCTACTGAGCCTGTCAGTGACAATATCCGTACAGTCCGGTCCGTTCGTCTATGAGCATCGCATGTCGGGCCTAGGGGGTTGGTAAAAATCAGACCCCAAAAGCGGTACAAGTCATGTCGGAGTGTAGCCCAGAACACCCTGAGATACTACTGGAATACCTACCAGTAAATCTCCTTCCTTGGCCAAGGACTTCGTGTAATGGCTCTCCTAGACACAGTGCGATCTCACCCCCAATACTGGGAGAGACAAAACCCCTGCCGATCCGCTCACTGCCTCCATGTGGCTCGGGACTGTACCCAACTAAAACCTGTTTGCACGAATCCTTTGAGCCGTGGTAGGGTAGTAATCAAAGCACAGTGGGAACTCACATGAGACAAATGACGATCTCAGGTCGATGAACTAACCTGTACACATGTCACCAGGGAACTGCTATCTGACGTCAGGTATAATACCAACTAGCATGTTCCCGGCGAGTCCTGTCCGGTGTACTCATAACCTAATGAGCACCTGTATACATCTTAAGTGATCCAACTGACACTAATGGCTTGTGAGACCGGCCAACACCCCTCGTCGGGGTCTCGACTGTATACACTAGTCTACTAATGGAGTATCGATGCCCAGTCTCGAAACTTCCACGACTAGGGACCTTTTAAGGATGTGCTTACAGACCCCAGCTCCCATATATATGATCGCCATCATACTGCTGGTAGTCAACCAAGAATCCTAAGGGCTCTATCAATGTGTAATAGTGATCTGTAAGGTCACCTAAAGCTGTACACTATGATAAAGATAAACCAGATAGTATAGTATCATCTTGAGTAAGACTGTCCTACCGGTATAGGTCCTCCCTCAATCATTGCAATCGCGTGCCTGCGATCCAATAATTGACTTTGAGGGCACTATATCCAATACATTGGTTATATGGTTTGATGAGATCCACATACATACATACATTGATTATATTGTTGGATGATATCCTCATGCTGATTGGCATTGATATTAGTGTTGGAACATATACAGACCCGGTCACCCTAGATATCATAGTATTACCTTTATGATATAGTTGACCTAGGTGTCGTTGTTTATTCGATTTCTACTTATTGATGTTTTTCTACTCGCGAGTTGGTAACTCACCCCCATTGTGCCACAGTTCTTGCAAGTTGACCGCTTGGATCAGTAGCGACATCGCTGGCACACAGTTGCTTTCGGGTGATTGCTATGGTAGGTGGGACATTTGTATCATACCCACTCTTGTTTTTATATTTCATATTGTATCTAGTCAACTCCATCAATCAAAACTAGTAATTGTATAAGTAATGAGGCTTAGTGAGACTTGCGGTTGCGAGACTTAGTGCGAGGGGTTTTCCGCTACTTATGGTTTTGATGTCTTGCTTGTTTTTTATCTTTTGTTGTGATCTTCGCCGTTGGGCATCATATACTTATTTTTATGCCTTACGTGGTTGTGACCTGCCAGTTGGCAAAGAGCTAGCTCCCGCTTGGGGATGCCATTATTCTTGTTATGTATTTGTGGTTTTGGATCAAAATATACAAAGGAGGCGCTGCCTAATTTTTAAAAAAAAGATGAAATACCTTTTCAAACTAGTAAATTTCACTTGCATTTTCATGTTCCTTTTCTATGCATTAAGAAAACTTGATTTCATTATACCTTTATTTCAAAACTTCACCTCCTTTATTTTCTTAAAAAAGGTTTAGATTTCTGGGTTTCAGCTTACTTGAATTACGTCATGCCTTTAGACGTTGCGTGATTTAAGTGCTGGTCACGAGCTAGTATTTCGGGTCGTGACAGTTTTAGATCTAGATTTGGGAAGTGTCCTAATTTGGGTACTTAGACAATATTCTAAAGGTGTTTTAGAATGGACTACTCCTGGCATAGTGGTGTACTTGCAGATGATGGAGTCACCCTCTCTAAAGGTGTCTTACAGACTAAAGGGGAGAGTGATGTGCATGATTGGCATATCACTTGTTTAGGCAATTGAGTCAATCATGAGATGTCAAGTACCACACCAAATGTTGTTTTTGCACTAGATGCAATAAGTTGATATATCCAATCCTGGAGAAACGTTCGAAAGCGGTTTATGAACATAAGCAGATGTTCTAGGGATATGATATTCACAGTCTCCTTCAGGAGACGGTTGTCATTCCAGGCTTCCAAGGTGACCTGGATGACAGAGTGACTGTCAGAGTTATAGTTTTCCCTCTTGACGAGGGGTAGTAGTTTGGATCCAAGCGGATACTGAGGGAGGCATGGTATAGGATACTGATTAAGTTCAGTTGACGATACAGTCTAAGAAGTTTGATGGATTTGGAGTTCATTTGTGAACTGGGTCTCATCAGATATCCAGACATATTCTAAGACAGGTATTGCTCATTTCGGGAGATGGTTTTCTCCGCGAACTTGAGATAAAGAGAGACATAGAAAGAAACATCAGGGCGGATCCATTCACTGAGGCTATTCCTCGAATGCAATAGTTTCACAAATGGGATTTATGAGACTGATCAGTAGAGGAGTTGGGTGTTCGGTATCACACGGGCTGTGAGTATGCGACATCGCAATAATTAGCCTTAAGTGCATGTGGGAGATTATTGGATATGGTGCCCTCAAAGTCAATTATTGGATCGCAGGCACGTGATTGCAATGATTGAGGGAGGATCTATACCGGTAGGACAGTCTTACTCGAGATGATAATATGCTATCTGGTTTATCTTTATCATTGTGTACATACTTTAGATGACCTTACATATCACTATTACACGTTGATAGAGCCCTTAGGATTTTTGCTTGACTACCAGCAGTATGATGGCGATCATATATGTGAGAGTTGGGTATTCTATAAGCACATCCTTAAAGGTCCCTAGTCGTGTGAGTTTCGAGACTGGGTATCAATACTCCATTAGTAGATTAGTGTATACAGTCGAGACCCCGACGAGAGACGGTGGCCGGTCTCACAAGACATTGGTGTCAGTTGGTTCATCTAAGATGTATACAGGTGCTCATTGGGTTATGAGTACACCGGATAGGATCGCCGAGAGCATGCTAGTTGGTATTATACCTCCCGTCAGAAAGCAGTTCCCTGGTGACATGTGTACAGGTTAGTCTATCGACGTGAGATCGTCATTTGTCTCGTGTGAATTCCCACTATGCTTTGATTACTACCCTACCATGGCTCAAAGGAGTCGTGCAAACAGGTTTTAGTTGGGTATAGTCCCGAGCCACATGGAGGCAGTGAGCAGATCGACAGGGGATTCGTCTCTCCCGGTAATAGGGTGCAGGGTTACTAGGCACTCTCACAAGGGTCAACAAGACATCAACCATGCCCGATTTAAAATTTAGACGTGCCGAACAACCCTAAACCAAGATCTTAAACTAGAGATTAGGCGAAACAAAGCATGTTAAACACTTTAACACTAAGAGTTTGGGATTACAACCTTCGTAGTCCGGTCTTTCACTTCTAAAGCTCCGTGTTGAGGTCCCTTCACTGCGATCATCATGTTCCCAGACTCTAGAGAGGCTCCACGAAGAGAAAGATGCAAGCTTTCTTCCGATCTTCGATAACTAAGATGATCTACCTTGAAATTTCTTTAACACAAGCTCTCACTCACTAATGAAGTGAACACCCTAATCTAAATGGCTAGGATAGATTAGGATGATAAAGTAGGATTTATGCTCTCATTTATTTTCTATTTCTCACTTATTTACATCATCTCTCAAAAAGCTAGAAAGCTTTCTAAGCAAGAAGGAAGAAGAAGAAGAATCAATCCCTTTGTGATGAATAATGAAAACTAATATGTGAGGTTAGAAATGAAACCATAGTTAAAAAAAAGAAGACTTAACCATTATAGAGAATGAATCATAGTTAAGGGTTTGGGTTTGGTTAAGAAAATATCTACACAAAATATCTTTACAAGAAAACAAAAGCAAAGTTTCTAGAAGCTACTAGAAGGCTTAACCCTAATCCAAACCCTAACCATGTTTAAACTCCACAAAACATGTTGCATTTGTAACCTTAACTTGTTACAATATTATATATCACATGTATAATATTTATTGTAACAAAATAAAATAATACAATTAACATATATCGCATATATATCAATGTATTGCCCGAGTGAGAAAAAGAATCTTTTAGTGAGCTTATATCAGTTAATGTAATTTAATATATCAAATATATAATTATACATTAAATTATCGAATCAACACTTGATCCGATAATCTGGCTATTTCATAAATAACCGACTAATATAATCTGTATCAGTTCATCGAATCAACACTTGATCCGATGACCCGGCTATATCACATATACCCGGCCGATATCTCATATCGCAAGAATCTAATACGGTATCACATACACGTATTGTTCTCGGTCCCGCACATATCATATATGTGCTCCTACTCCGTTTTGCCTGAGCCAAAAAATCTCTGTGTAGGACTCTAAAGAATCGTCAATACGCCGGCAGTAGGTGATGATCATATCAAACACCCACAAGCTGCAAGCGGTCAGCTAAACGTAACATCCACCCAGGTATTGAGCGATCAGAAGATCAACAAGCAAGCCTGTACTTTCTCCCGTGAATCCAATCAGTAACACTCCTGTACAGTCCGGTCTCTTCGTCTGATATGTCGCATATCTCGCCTAGGGGTGGTAAACGTCAGACCCCAGTAGCTTGATAAGTCGTGTCGATATGAGGTCCATAACAGTTCGAGAAACTACAGATAACACTTACCAGTAAATCTCTGCAACCCTGGCCAGGGATTTCCAGTTATAGCTAATCGAACACAGCGCAACAGCAACTCCCTATACCGGGAGAGACGAAACCCCTACTATCGCTCATTGCCTCCATGTGATTCGGGACTGTACCCAAAAGCCACCTTTTTGCACGCCCTCTTAGACGTGGTATGATGGAAATCAAAGCATAGTGGGAATCACACAAGAATCTATGACGATCTCGGGTCTACAGACTAACCTGTACCAGTGTCACCAGAGAACTGCCATCTGACGTGGTGTATAATACCATCTGGGAGTTCTCGGCGAGTCCGTCCAGTATACCCAGTCTCTATTGAGCACCCGTACACCATCCTTGATGTCAAACACCGATGGATATAGGATCATCTATCGCCCATCATATGGGTCAAGATGCGTATACGCTAGTCTACTCTGGTGTATCGATGCCCTGTCTCGATACACCATCGACTAGGAACAATTATAGGATGTACTCGTCGACTACCGCGGCCCAACTAGTGTGTGTTAGGTCCACGTTACCTCTCCCGGTAGTTTCGGGGTTGCGGAAACGGTAAAACAAATTTTTTTCTAGACTTGGTAACATGGACCGTAAAAGTCGGATCTTTGCTAAACTAGAAACTAGCAAACTAAAAGAGGTGCTGACTACTATGCCATAGAAGTTATACCTCACGATACCGGTCCTTCGGGTCTTCACTCCGTTGTGCCGTTTGTCCATCCATGCTCCGAGGGTTGATCCGGACTTTGGTCACCTCCGCGGCCTTCTTGAGTCGAAGACGATCCACCCGAGAGATGTACACCGAGCTCCACCTCGAGTCGAGATAACTAGGGCAACAAGATTGCTAGTCTTGGTACCCTAGGTTGTGTAGAAGAGAAAGATGGAGGTGTTTGTCTATGTGGATTCTTTTTCTCTCAACACATGAGATCAAAAGAATGAATCAAGAGGAGGAAGAAGGAGGAGCTAGCAACCATGGAGCATTTCTTTTCTTCTCATGAGAAAGAGCAAGAGAGAGAATGAAAAAAGAATTATGAAAAGATTAACTCAAGAAAATGAACCATGGTTGCAATAATACACCAAAACCATCATTACTAATCCTATCATGATAAAGTTGATGCTACATTGAATTGACCATTATCATAATAAAAAATTAAAAAGAAAATCAAAGAAGTGTGTAGACCTCTCTTGAAGGTCAAGGGTCAACACGGTCAACGGGTCAACAAAGTCAAGAGAGGTCAAGGTGATCAAATGGTCAATGCAATTAGCCGTCATTAAACTATCACTAAAAGGATTAGTAAACAATGTCTCCGGCTCATAATGGTTTTGACCAAACAAATTGTCAAAACCCTAATGAGCCTGCCACATTACGGTTTTGGCCGAACCAACTGCCAAAACCCCAATGGGGCACCTCCTCCTTCATCGCTCCTCAAAACTGTGCATACACACCCGCATCCGTATTCCGTAGAATGCGAATGCACAGAAGACAAAAAAATCCATCTGTGCAATACTAGGATCTGGCTTAAACCAAAGCCCACTAGTATTGCCTGCCCGAACAGCATACGCACACAAGTGCACGTAAGTGATCGTAGCCCTGCCGTAAAACCATACGGCCTCTACACGTTTCGCTCAGTGCAGGGAAACTCTGTGTGTGGGACTTTAAAGACTTGACACTACGCTGGCAATGGGTTTAACCACAGACCGCAAGCGGCACTAGCTGTACGTAACGGTCCACAGGTAGATGTCGATAAGAAGGCCGATGAGGTAAACCCATCCGAACTCCTACTGAGCCTGTATGTGACAATCTCCGTACAGTCCGATCTGTTCGTCTGATACATCGCATGGCGGGCCTAGAGGGGCGGTAAATGTCAGTCCCCTAATAGCGGTACAAGTCGTGTCGGAGTGAAGCCCAGAACACCTTGAGATAACACTGGAAACCTACCAGTATATCTCGCTTGCCCTGGCCAGGGACTACTCGTGTAATGGCTCTCCTAGACACAGCGCGATGTCAACCCCTAATACCGGGAGAGATGAATCCTGTCTAACCGTCACTGCCTCCAAGTGCTTCGGGACTGCACTCAACTACTACCTGTTTGCACGGCTCAGTAGAGCCGTGGTAGGGTAGTAATCAAAGAACAGTGGGAACACACTCGAGGCGAAGTGACAGTGTCAAGTCAGTGGACTAAGCTGTACTCATGTCACATGGGAACTGATAACCGACGATAGGTATAATATCAACCATCAGTTCCCGACGAGTCCTGTCCAGTGTACTCGTAACCTAACGAGCACCCGCATACTATCTCAAGTACGACGTACT
Organism: Agapanthus africanus; assembly: GCA_030015575.1. Taxonomy (NCBI): domain Eukaryota; kingdom Viridiplantae; phylum Streptophyta; class Magnoliopsida; order Asparagales; family Amaryllidaceae; genus Agapanthus; species Agapanthus africanus. Next base: position 372,246,270 of record CM057343.1, on the reverse strand, counting down.
GACGGCTGTGGGACAGACCATCTCCCGTGCTAGGATGAGAAGCGCATACGTTAATCTACTCCGGAGTATCGATGCCCTGTCTCGATAATCCCACGACCAGGGACGTGAATAAGGATGTGCTTGTGGATTACCCAGCCCCCACGAGTGTGATCGCCATCACAACGCCGGTAATCAAGCAAAGATCCTAAGGGCTCTACTAATGCGTATATGTGATATAATAAAGAAACACATGTACACATTAAAGCAGAGACAAACCAAGTAGCATACTACTATTTCGAGCAAGATTGTCTATACAACTGTGAATATCCCAAGCTTCCATCAAGTAATATACATACTTGTATGATACAGTAATGGCCTCTAGGGCATATACACTAACAATGTGATCTCATCATAGTCCTAGTAGTCGAGTACATATCCTAAGGGCTTTATCAATATGTAACATAGAGACAATTAGCGTACATGTTAAGATAAAGTACAACCAGATAGCATACTATCATGTCGAGCAAGAAAGTCCTCCTTATATATGTCCAAGCATCCATTACAATATACATCATATGTACAGTAATGGCCTCTAGGGCATACATATAACTAACAATCTCCTACTTGCACTAGGGCCATCTGTTGTGGTATCACATACCCAACAATTAGCTGTGGTTGAAGTATCTCATACTCAACCATCCCATAAAAGTCTCTACTGGGAAAAAGGCCTTGTGAGTGGATCCGCGCTGTTGTCCTCTGTGTCTACTCTCCTAACCTAGATCTACCTGGAGATCAACCATCTCCATGATTAGGTGATAATGCCTAAGAATTATATCTGGATTTCTTATGGGATGGGGTTCCTAGGCCAAATCCATAACTCCATTGTCACACAACGCTTGGAACGAAGTTCATCTCATGAACTTATATTTATCCAGACTGCCTCTTTGGTAGCATCCTTGGTAATGATGTATCTTGCCTTTAATCATCTAGTATGTCACGGTATCTAGCTTGGAACTCTTCCAACATACCGTCCCTCCACTGAGGGTAAAGACAATGCCTGCGACTGACATTCAGTCGTCCTTATCACCCTGGAACATTTCCAGTGATTCTCCCCAGGATCGATTGATACCGTCTCACTACAACTAGTGAGTATCCTAACATCCAATTAGATCTATCTCATAGATCCATAACCCAGGATTTAAGAGGTATCTTTTGATCCTATATGGAGAATCTTTGTGATAAGCGGAGATTGACCGAGCGTAGCATAGGAAACTCCTTCCCTATCAAGAGTATGTCATCCACGTACTCTACGAGGATCACCACCATACTCCCTACTACCTTTTTGTATATACAAGGTTCATCTACCATTTTGATGAAGTCAAACTCTTTGACTATCACATTAAAACAGATGTTCTAACTCCGCGATGTCTGATTTATCACATAAAACATCTTGCACATGTTTCCGCTGCTCTCACTGTCTACGAAGCCCTCTAGCTGTGTACTTATAGACGCTCTCTTCCAAATCAACATTTAGAAAAGCAGTCATGACACCCAACCGCCAGATATCGTAGTCATGGTATGTAGCCGTGGCAAGTAGGATCTGGATAGACTTAAGCATAGCTTTGAAAGTCTCAACTTTTCCATGTACACCAGTAATCTTCTCAAGATATACTTGCTCCTGATGGGGATTTAACCTTTCAGATAAAGCAACCAAAGTCCATACTTTGTTGGTTTATAAGGATTCCATCTCAGATCGCTAAGCATCCAGCCATTCTTACAGAGTCCCACTCCTGATGGCCTGCTCGAAACTGGTTGGGTCATCATCTCATGATGCAATCCTCGCTCCCACTGTCATGAGAAACCGAAGTATCTCTCAGGTGGGTGAGGAACCCTACTAGATCGGCAGAGAGGCTGAGGTTCATTGGAAACTATTGAATCCTTTAGTTCTACCAAATCATCAGTTGCAGTTTGTATAGCTGGAACTCTTTCCAGTTCTACCTCATGACCACTAATTTCTTCACAAGAAATTCCCTTTCACAAAGGTGGCACGTTGAAAAACAAAATATCTTTTGTTCCTCAGTTAGGTAGAAGATATTCCCTTACAAATGCTTGGGATATCCAACAAACTTCTACAGAACTGACTTTGTCTCGAGCTTGTCCGGATTATGCTTTTAGACATAGGTTGGACAACCCCAAATCTTAACATACTTAAGATATGGGCTCTTCCCATTCCATATCATATATGAAGTGGTAGGCAACTGATTTGATTTGAACCCTATTCAATAGGTATGTAGCTTCTCAAGTGCATAACTCCCAAAAGGAAATAGGAAACTCAGTAGTACTCATCATAGAGCGCACCATATCTAATAGGGTGTGATTGCTCCACCCCGATACACCGACGTGCTGTGGTGTATACGGAGGAGTAATGCTGAGAGAGAATCTCATTCTCTTTTAGAATAGTCCAGGAATTCCGTGCTCAAGTATTCTCCTCCCTGATCTTATCAAAGGACATAATACTTTTACCCATTTAGGTTCTCTTCTTCTAACTCATATTCATTGAATATCTCAAAAGCTTCGGACTTGTGTTTCAACAGGAACATATGTCTGAATCTTGAGAGATCATCAGTGAATCTAATAAAGTAAAAAGAACCAGTCCTGGCATGTGTAGACAGGGTGTTAGTGTATATGCCCTAGAGGCCATTACTGTATCATACTAGTTTGTATATTACTTGATGGAAGCTTGGGATATTCACCTTGTATAAACAATCTTGCTCAATATAGTAGTATGCTACTTGGTTTGTTTCTACTTTAATGTGTACTTGTGTTTATTTCAGTATATCACTTATACGCATTAGTGGAGCCCTTAGGATCTTTGCTTGAATACCAGCGTTGTGATGGCAGTCACACTAGTGGGGGCTGGGTAATCTATAGGCACATCCTTATACAGGTCCCTAGTCGTAGGACTATCGAGACAGGGCATCGATACTCCGGAGTAGACTAGCGTATGCGCTTCTCATCCCAGTATGGGAGATGGTCTGTCCCACAGCCATCAGTACGTCGTACTGGAGATAGTATACGGGTGCTCGTTGGGTTACGAGTACACTGGATAGGACTCGTCGGGAACTGACAGGTTGGTATTATACCTATCGTCAGTTATCAGTTCCCAGGTGACATGAGTACAGCTTAGTCCGCTGACTTGACACTGGCACTTCGCCTCGAGTGTGTTCCCACTGCACTTTGATCACTACCCTACCACGGCTCAAAGGAGTCGTGCAAACAGGTGGTGGTTGGGTGCAGTCCCGAAACACTTGGAGGCAGTGACGGTTAGACAGGATTCGTCTCTCCCGGTATTGGGGGTTGACATCGCGCTGTGTCTAGGAGAGCCATTACACGAGTAGTCCCTGGCCAGGGCAAGCGAGATATACTGGTAGGTTCCAGTGTTATCTCAGGGTGTTTTGGGCTTCACTCCGACACGACTTGTACCGCTATTGGGGGATTGACGTTTTACCGCCCCCTAGGCCCGACATGCGATGTATCAGACGAACAGACCGGACTGTACGGAGAATGTCACATTCAGACTCAGTAGGAGTTCAGATGGGGTTTCACCTCGTCAGCCTTCTTGTCGGCATCTACCTGGGGACCGTTACGCACAGCTAGTGCCGCTTGCAGTCTGTGGTTAAACCCACTGCCAGCGTAGTGTCGAGTCTTTAGAGTCCCACACAGAGGGTATTCGCCTCTGGGCAAAACTGAGTAGAGGTCGCATGGTTTTGCGACAGGGTTCGTTCTCATCCGCGCACTTGTGCACGTTTGGAGTCCGGACGGATTATACTGGCAGGCTCTGGTTTGAGCCAGATACCGGTATATGTTTTGGGGTTGCTTTTATCTCTTGGTATTCTTGTTCCTCGGAACGAGAATACAGGTGTGTATGCACAGTTGCTTGAGGCGGAGGATGAGGTTTTTCATTAGGGTATCGGAACGGGTGCGTATGCACAGTTAACAGTCTTCATTTTCCAAACCCTAATGGATTTATATATTATCTAATAGTAATTAAATAAGAATTATGTTATGGTTGTTTTTTTGTTGACTTGTTGACCATGGTTGACTTGTTGACCATTGACCACCATCATGCTTTGAAAGATCCTCCTTGATTCATGCTTACACTTCATTTAAAGAAGCATGATAGTGGTCATTCCAAAATTACCATCAACTATTCTTATTTCAATTATTATTATTTAGATAATTCTTTTCTTTTGCATTATGGTTGCAAGAAAGAGAAAGATAGCTCATTCTATCATAACCTCTCTCTCTCCTCATTTTCATCTTCTTCTTCCTCTAGCAAAGAGAAACCTTCTCATATGTTGAGAATCCTTCTCTTTAAAAAGGAAAAGCAAACCCTAGTTACTCTCTACTCATTCTAGGTTCAAGGTTTAGCAAGCCGGGAACCCTAGTTCACTCAAAGATCGAGGAAGAGCCCAAAGGTCGAACCTTCGAGGTGGATCCATCTTCGACGGAAGAAGGCGACGAAAAGAGAACCATCAACCTCTACAAGATCTCAAGAAGAAGGAGTTCAAGTTTAGGTATAACCTTCATCCGAGTAGCTAACTCTCTTTTGCGTATTTGCTAGTTTAGTTTAGCAACGATCCCGACCTAGTTTAGTCCATGTTGCCTCTTGCGATAAAAATTCGTTTTTTATACAGTTTCCGCCTCCCCGTAAGCACCGGGGGTCGCAATATGGACTTACAGTGGTATCAGAGCCTAACTAAACTTAAACTAGCTTGGTAGCGAAGTGTATGGAAGTTCGAAACCGAAAAATCACAAAACCGGAAAAACCAAAACCCTAAATTTCTGTTGAAATTTTTTCTGCTCTAAATGAAAAACTTTATACTCTAAAAATCGTCTCAGGGTTTTCTAAGAACACCCACCAAAAACGATAGCATGATTCCTTCAAAGCGCCGCCCTTCCGCGGCCTCACCTGTTCATCAGGCCGCGGAACCGCCGCTGTTTGGTGTCCTCTCTGCATCGTTTTTTGTGCAGTGTTCTTCTGTGTTGGTTTTGGGATTTTTCAGATATATTATATGTGCCCAGATTTTCCAGAACAGAAATTCACTTTTGGGGTCCTATAATTCCGTATTTTTTCCGAACTTCACTGCACTTTGGCTATGTTGGTTATATCTGTGATGCTTGCATGTATTGAACGTCGGCTAATCGCTATAAGCCGATTAGTCGGGGTTATACATGATCTGTGTTTGATATTGGAATGTGTATATGAATGTGTTGGACTGTCGCGGGTGAATAGCCGGGGTGGATGTGAGATGAGCTTTTGTTTTTCTTTCATTCATTGTAAATGTAAATTGATGTAATAATTTTATTTGTTTGGCCGCACAACCGGGTCGGGGTTGTAGCCGTCATTGTATAATTCTTTTTACTGTTTTTGCTCCTAGGATAGACCCATGGAGGGGTGCACAAACTACCGGGTTCTTGGCGAGTAGTTTGCCGCACCCGTAGGGGTCTTGGGTGGGGTATTTGCTATTCACCGCGACCGTGTAATCCGCTTTTCGTTGCAGGCTCGAAAGGATTGCGGATTGCTAGTATATCCAATGTATTCATCTGTGATCTGTAATGTCTATCATTGCTTTCTATTTAGGCGTTGCTTATGTTTTACAGCCGCGCTAGCCCAGCCCCCGCTCTGTCGTTAGTTAAGTAACCTAACGAGTGATGACGGGACCCCGTGGCGAATGCGAATGGCATAAGCGTACGTCATATTTTGGTTGTTTTCTGCAATGGTAGGATTAAATGATGGGACGCATTAAAAGAACTAATGCAAGAATATCACGCATTAAAAGAACTAATGCAAGATAATAAACCAAGCTAAAGTCGTTGGAACACTTTCGAAAAACCACTCGGTTCTTTTCAAAAACTAACTTTTAAATGCGGAGCTTGAGCCACTCCTTCTAAAAGCTATCTCGTTCCATCGATTATATCAAGTTCACTACGTTCACGGTTTTACCAAAACCATTCGTAGCCCTCCGTCGTTTCGCATGAATAGGCAATAGTATTCAAGCTGTGTATTTTGGCCAAAGTCAAGGCACAGTGATTGGTAGCTATTGGGTGTTCATGTATAGCATAGATAGATGCGTTGGTTTGGGACAGTCGTGCTGCCATTTTGGCCAAAGTCAAGGGTATGTACGGATGGATCCAAATTAACCTGGAAAGTGACGGGTAGAACTTGACATGTGACTTATGATATTTTGGCCAAAGTCAAGGTCATAAGAGCATGGGGCAAAAATCCACATCGGGAGTTTCATAAGTACTGAAACTTGCTAGATTTGCATACCATTTGGAGTGTGATGATTATGGTAGGATTCCTTCATTTTCGTCACGCGATGATATTTGGATCCCGATCCTACTGTGAGTATATGCTACTCCTCGGGAAATTTCTCACTAAACGATCAATGCTATAAACCTAGTAGGTGCCTAGAAAGGTGTTAGCGGGGCTACGCCCCCAGGGAAAAGAGGTTCTTAAATTAAGGAACTTCGCGAAAGCGTTGGAAAACCTCCCTCGAAGTACCGACACTGGCCTGGCTGAACGGTTAAGCAAGTATTGTACGGTGGGATTGATCCCGGCTAATTCTTCCTTTGTGGTTTGAGGAGGGATTCGAGAGACAGTGGGAGCCATCCTGTTTAGACAAATTAAAAACCATTCTAAACTTGCAAGAGCATCGTGCTAAGTGTTTCTTCTCTCCCCCTGCAGCGACCAAATCGAAATGACTGGACTTAAGTTACTTCTAGATAAAAACATATTGACAGGGCCAAACTACAAAGATTGGCTCAGGAATGTCAAATTGGCAATCTCTTACGACAAGCTGGGGTATCTTCTTACCACCAAAGCTCCCCCCGTCCCAGGTCCCACCTCCAGCGCCGCGGATAAGGAAATCCGTAAGACTTGGGAGATTGACAGCGCGAAGGCCAGATGCCTCGTACTTGCCTCGATGGACAACGACCATCAGAGGAGGCATGAGAATATGGATTTGGAATCCATATTTCTTCATACAAAAGAACTGTATGGAGAGCAGTCTCGTATCACAAGATACGAAGTGTCGAAGAAGTTATTTTCGACAAAGTTGGCCGTCGGATCATCGGTAGCGGACCACGTGCTTAAGATGATTGGCTACACTGAGGAGCTCGCGGAACTTGGGACCACGTTGGACAGTGAACTCTATACGGATATAATTCTCCAGTCCCTTCCATCCACTTACGCCCAGTTCATACTGAATTTCAACTTGCAAGAAAAGGAAGTTGAACTTTCAGAACTCCTCAACCTGCTGAGGAGCGCAGAGGGCACCCTACAGAAGGGTAGGGAAACACCCGCTTTGTTTGTAGGAGGATCTTCTTCCTCTAGGTCCAAGGCGAAAGCCAAGGGAAAGAGGAAGAAAGCCCCCGCCAAACCAAGAGGCGGTGTTAGTAAAGTGGGTACGAAGGGAAAGGAAAAGGCAACAAAGATTGCGGGGAAGCTTGTTGGAAAGGAAGAGTGCTTCTATTGTCACAAGAGTGGACACTGGAAGAAAGATTGCAGGGCTTGGAAAGCCAGGACACAGGAACTGAAGCAGGTTGCGGCTTCAGCTTCAGGTGTGTATGTTATTGAAAACTGTCTTTCTATAAACTCTACTTCCTGGGTATTGGATACCGGATCAGGATCTCATATCTGTAATTCTTTGCAGGCGTTGAGAAACCGTAGGGTTTTGAAGGCAGGTGACATGACCCTCAGAGTTGCAAACGGAGCTAGCATGGATGCTAAAGCCGTGGGGGACTATCACCTGGGAATGTCAGATGGGCATGTTTTGGTTTTGCGTAATTGCTTTTTTGTACCCAACGCAACTTGTAATATCATTTCTGTATCTTTGGTTTCTAAAGAAGGTTATGAATTTTCGTTTGTAAGTAATGTTGTTAACATTCACCTTAATCAAGTTCTGATTGGGTCAGGTACATTGAGCAATGGTATATACGTATTAAACCAACCACAGATTTTCAATGTCCAGAATACACACAAAAGAAAGTCTCCAGATATCAATCAGACTTTCTTATGGCATTGTAGACTGGGTCACATCAATGAGAGAAGGTTGACTAAGTTACATACAGAAGGATATTTGGATCCGTTCGAATATCAATCGTATGCCACTTGTCAATCCTGTCTCAAAGGAAAGATGACAAAGACTCCGTTCACTGGACACGGAGTAAGAGCGAGCGAGCTCTTGGGACTCGTACACAGCGACGTGTGCGGTCCAATGTCTACACATGCGCGAAGCGGTTATTCTTACTTCATTACTTTTACGGATGATTTTTCAAGATACGGTTATGTCTTCTTAATGAAACATAAGTCCGAAGCTTTTGAAAAATTCCAGGAATTTAAGAATGAAGTAGAAAAACAAACCGGCAAAAGTATCAAGATTCTAAGATCGGATCGAGGTGGAGAATACTTAAGTGCCGAGTTCCTGAATTACTTAAAAGAGAATGGGATTCTCTCTCAGCTTACTCCTCCATACACCCCGCAACATAACGGTGTATCGGAGAGACGGAACCGAACCCTATTGGATATGGTACGGTCCATGATGAGTAACGCTGAGTTACCGCGATCATTCTGGGGGTATGCGCTAGAATCAGCTGCGTACCTTTTGAACCGAGTTCCTACTAAGACTGTGCCTACTACACCATATGAGATGTGGTGTGGGAAGAGACCCTATCTCAGTCACATTAAGACTTGGGGAAGTCCAGCTTTTGTTAAAAAGCAGCATGCGGACAAGCTCGAGGCACGCTCAGTACTGTGTAAGTTTGTGGGATATCCAAAGAATTCCAAGGGATATCTCTTCTACTACGAAGAGGAACAAAAAGTTCTTGTTTCTCGTCATGCCCACTTTCTAGAACATCAGTTCTTAGAAAAAGAATTAAGTGGGAGCGCAGTAGAACTGGAAGAAATTCCAGAACCACAGACTATTACTGAAAGCTTAGTGGAACCAGAGGGTTCAAATGAACAGGACATTCCTACGCCGCTCCGCAGGAGTAGTAGGCAGTCTCATCCGCCCGAGAGATACTACGGTTTTCTCATAGACGGGGATAGAGAGGATTGCATCATAGACTATGATGAGCCTACTAGCTTCCAGCAGGCCGTTCAGAGCGTTGACTCGGTAAAATGGCCGGATTCAATGCGGACCGAAATGGAGTCCATGTACACCAACAAAGTATGGACGTTGGACATTGCTCCAGACGGGGTAAAACCCGTAGGATGCAAGTGGATCTTCAAAAGGAAGATTGGTGTAGATGGACAGGTTGAGACCTATAAAGCTAGACTTGTAGCAAAGGGTTTCCGTCAAAGACCTGGCTTGGACTATGACGAAACCTTTTCTCCAGTGGCTATGCTGAAATCCATTCGGATCCTTCTTGCCATTGCTGCCTTCCACGATTATGAAATTTGGCAGATGGACGTAAAAACCGCTTTTCTAAATGGAAATTTAGAGGAGTGTGTCTATAAGGATCAGCCAGAGGGTTTCATTCAGAGTGGGAGCAGCGGAAAGGTGTGCAAGTTGCTTAAGTCCATCTATGGACTAAAGCAGGCATCGCGGAGTTGGAACATCTGTTTTGATGAGACGGTCAAGGAATTTGACTTTATCAAAAATCCAGATGAACCATGCATCTATAGTAGATTTGTAGCGAGAACTGTAGTATTCCTTGTTTTATACGTGGATGACATTCTCTTAATAGGAAATGACATTCCTATGCTACAATCTGTCAAGGGTTTCTTGTCACAAAGGTTCTCCATGAAAGACCTGGGTGATGCCTCTTACATCCTGGGGATCCGGATCCATCGTGATAGATCCAAGAGGATATTAGGACTTTCACAGTCCAGGTACATCGACACCGTACTGAAAAGATTCAGCATGGAAGATTCCAAGCGCGGTAACCTACCGGCTTGTCACGGGATCACCCTCTCTAAAGAGATGTCTCCCAAGACTGATTTGGAGAGGGATCGCATGTCTATTATACCCTACGCTTCTGCGGTAGGCTCTATAATGTATGCGATGTTGTGTACCAGACCGGATGTAGCTTATGCACTGAGTGTAGTAAGCCGGTATCAGTCAAACCCTGGGGAGAAACATTGGATAGCGGTAAAGAACATTCTCAAGTACCTGAGGAGGACTAAGGAGATGTTCTTGGTGTATGGCGGAAAAGACCTCCAGATTGAGGCCTTTGCTGACTCCAGCTTCCAGAGTGACAAGGATGATTCCAAGTCCATGTCGGGTTTTGTCTTTACCCTCAATGGAGGGGCGGTGTGTTGGAAGAGTTCCAAACAGGAAACCGTTGCAGACTCGACTATGGAAGCGGAATACATCGCTGCATCTGATGCCGCAAAAGAAGCTGTCTGGATAAGGAAGTTCTTAAAAGAACTTCAGGTGGTTCCATCCATTGTTGACCCAGTATCTCTGTATTGCGACAACAACGGGGCTATAGCTTTAGCAAAGGAACCCAGGTCCCATCAGAGATCCAGGCACATCTTGAGGCGGTATCACCTGATCAGGGAGATCGTGGATCGCAAGGAGATCGAGGTTCGGAGGGTTGCTTCAGAAGAGAACACTGCAGATCCATTCACCAAGGCCCTACCCCAGACTCAGTTCGAGCGGCTGATCGAGATGATAGGTCTTCGATACGCCAGTTCATGGCCTTAGTGCAAGTGGGAGATTGTTAGTGTATATGCCCTAGAGGCCATTACTGTATCATACTAGTTTGTATATTACTTGATGGAAGCTTGGGATATTCACCTTGTATAAACAATCTTGCTCAATATAGTAGTATACTACTTGGTTTGTTTCTACTTTAATGTGTACTTGTGTTTATTTCAGTATATCACTTATACGCATTAGTGGAGCCCTTAGGATCTTTGCTTGATTACCAGCGTTGTGATGGCAGTCACACTAATGGGGGTTGGGTAATCTATAGGCACATCCTTATACAGGTCCCTAGTCGTAGGACTATCGAGACAGGGCATCGATACTCCGGAGTAGACTAGCGTATGCGCTTCTCATCCCAGTATGGGAGATGGTCTGTCCCACAGCCATCAGTACGTCGTACTGGAGATAGTATACGGGTGCTCGTTGGGTTACGAGTACACTGGACAGGACTCGTCGGGAACTGACAGGTTGGTATTATACCTATCGTCAGTTATCAGTTCCCAGGTGACATGAGTACAGCTTAGTCCGCTGACTTGACACTGGCACTTCGCCTCGAGTGTGTTCCCACTGCACTTTGATCACTACCCTACCACGGCTCAAAGGAGTCGTGTAAACAGGTGGTGGTTGGGTGCAGTCCCGAAACACTTGGAGGCAGTGACGGTTAGACAGGATTCGTCTCTCCCGGTATTGGGGGTTGACATCGCGCTGTGTCTAGGAGAGCCATTACACGAGTAGTCCCTGGCCAGGGCAAGCGAGATATACTGGTAGGTTCCAGTGTTATCTCAGGGTGTTTTGGGCTTCACTCCGACACGACTTGTACCGCTATTGGGGGACTGACGTTTTACCGCCCCCTAGGCCCGACATGCGATGTATCAGACGAACAGACCGGACTGTACGGAGAATGTCACATTCAGACTCAGTAGGAGTTCAGATGGGGTTTCACCTCGTCAGCCTTCTTGTCGGCATCTACCTGGGGACCGTTACGCACAGCTAGTGCCGCTTGCGGTCTGTGGTTAAACCCACTGCCAGCGTAGTGTCGAGTCTTTAGAGTCCCACACAGAGGGTATTCGCCTCTGGGCAAAACTGAGTAGAGGTCGCATGGTTTTGCGACAGGGTTCGTTCTCATCCGCGCACTTGTGCACGTTTGGAGTCCGGACGGATTATACTGGCAGGCTCTGGTTTGAGCCAGATACCGGTATATGTTTTGGGGTTGCTTTTATCTCTTGGTATTCTTGTTCCTCGGAACGAGAATACAGGTGTGTATGCACAGTTGCTTGAGGCGGAGGATGAGGTTTTTCATTAGGGTTTCGGAACGGGTGCGTATGCACAGTTAACAGTCTTCATTTTCCAAACCCTAATGGATTTATATATTATCTAATAGTAATTAAATAAGAATTATGTTATGGTTGTTTTTTTTGTTGACTTGTTGACCATGGTTGACTTGTTGACCATTGACCACCATCATGCTTTGAAAGATCCTCCTTGATTCATGCTTACACTTCATTTAAAGAAGCATGATAGTGGTCATTCCAAAATTACCATCAACTATTCTTATTTCAATTATTCTTATTTAGATAATTCTTTTCTTTTGCATTATGGTTGCAAGAAAGAGAAAGATATCTCATTCTATCATAACCTCTCTCTCTCCTCATTTTCATCTTCTTCTTCCTCTAGCAAAGAGAAACCTTCTCATGTGTTGAGAATCCTTCTCTTTAAAAAGGAAAAGCAAACCCTAGTTACTCTCTACTCATTCTAGGTTCAAGGTTTAGCAAGCCGGGAACCCTAGTTCATTCAAAGATCGAGGAAGAGCCCAAAGGTCGAACCTTCGAGGTGGATCCATCTTCGACGGAAGAAGGCGACGAAAAGAGAACCATCAACCTCTACAAGATCTCAAGAAGAAGGAGTTCAAGTTTAGGTATAACCTTCATCCGAGTAGCTAACTCTCTTTTGCGTATTTGCTAGTTTAGTTTAGCAACGATCCCGACCTAGTTTAGTCCATGTTGCCTCTTGCGATAAAAATTCGTTTTTTATACCGTTTCCGCCTCCCCGTAAGCACCGGGGGTCGCAATATGGACTTACACAGGGGACCTTACATACATCATCATGTATATATCCCAAGAGTTCACTAACTCTTTCTCTGTTTCCAATAAACAGAGCTGTGGTCATCTTATCTATGTGACATGACCGGCAAGTTTCACAAGATGTAAATTCAAACTAATTTAAATATGCATCTAAATGTAACTTCAGCTAGTCGGGTCACATTGATATGACCTAGTCTACAATACCTCAAGAAGGATTTATTCATTTCTGAACTCTTCCTCTTGTGTGTGTTCTGTATACTAAGAACTGTTGTTCTGATTTAGAACGTATATGCTTTTAGATAACGTGCCTGAACCGATCAACTCTTGATATAGGAAATATTCAAAACATTATCCAACAATACAAAATTATATCCTTTCTTTACTAATAAAGTGACTGATATGATGTTGTATATCAGGTTCGGTATCTAATAACATTCGTTCAGAATCAATGTATTCTGGTAATACAGGGTGATAACTACCATTAGACTTGGCTACAACACTTGCACCATTTCTATCTCATGAAACTTATCACCCGTTCTCAGTTCTCTACCTATCTGTAGCCCATGTAACAAATTACATATGTGGGATCCTGATCCGGTATCAAATACCCAGGACGTAAAGGATATTTGAGAAACAGTTCTGTGTAATGAACACACCCGAAGATGATGCATCAGCATGCACTTTCTTCGTTTGGGCGGCACGGGAATTCTGGTAATCCCCTATTTCCTGCTCTGTTTTATAACAATTATAAGTTGGAGCGGGACCAACGTTCCTTAGCGCAGTATAACAAGCGGGTTCGGTTAATATATCCGTATTATTATCTTGATTAAGGCGTGACATAGTCGCAACCAGGAGAGAGAGAGAAGAAAACACTCAGCGTGCACTTTTACAAGATTAGATTGGTTATCAATTTATCTAATCAGGATGTCTCCCACTGTTTTAGTCAAATCTTCCTTCAAACCCTAAAAGGAAAGACTAGCCGGGATTAATTACACTCTACAAGTTCACCAATCTTTCAGCCAGGCCAGTGCCGGTACTTTGAGGGAGGTTCCCCGTGCTTCCGCACGGACCTAATTAAAGTAAACTTTGATTTCCCAAGGGCGTAACCCCGTTGACACCTTTCTAGACACCTACTTGATCGGCTAATTGTAATGTGTAAAACTCTCCCAGGAGTAACTCTTACTCGCAGCGGGTATCGGGATCCAACTATCTCCTAAAAGGTATGCAATCTCATTGTAAATTTCAACACTTGAAATTCTCAATAATATTTTACCCCTAGCGTCCTATGACCTTGACGAATGCCAAACCACCCATAGCGTGCTAGTCAAGTTCAACCCGTACATTTCCTGATTGAATTAAACCCACCCGCACGACCCTTGACGAATGCCCAACAACGCCGTACGAATACCCTAATCCAATCGCATCGTATGCTAGCAGATAAGCACTAGTTAGCTACCGTACACTACGCCTTGACGAATGCCAAACTACCGCAGCACGAATACTAGGTAGTACTTATCTGAAATGACGGAGGGCTACGACAGGTTTTTAAGAAAACCCTTTGCGTAATGAACTTGATATCGTTGTAGAATCGAGTGATTTTTAATGGAATGTTTTTGAGGCCTTTTTTAATTTCGCTAAAGAGGTCACTCCCGGTGAAGGGATCGTCAGTTCTTTCCTCATCGAATAAGGTGCAGGATATTTCACAAATATCACTATGCAAAGCAAAAACTATAGAAACAATCAAAAGACAAACCGAGTTTGTAACATCTGCTAGTTTCACTAAAGAGGTCACTCCCGGTGAAGGGATCTCGTCTCTTTCCTTATCGAATAAGGTGCTGGATGTTCTACAAGGAACACCGCTATGCAAAACAAGAACTAGAGCTACCTGTTTTTGAGACAAGTTTCTACAACATCTTTAGGTTTCTTTTAGTTTCATGAATCTCATTAATGAAGTCCCATTTTATTATGCATCACAAGCATCACATTTGAAACGAAATCTGCAATATAACATATATCTCATATATATAATATAAACATTCGTCTCAGGCAGTAATATGATCTCATCACAGAACATTACAGCAGAAGAACATATATGAAATATTGGATATACTAGGACGTCCGTGTTTTAATACGAGCCTGTATAAAATACGGATTCCACGGTCGCGATGAATAGCCAAACCCACATCCCTAGACCCCTACGAGAGCGGCAAGCAACACTGCCAATTCTAGGGTTAGGAGACCCGGTCTCGACTGCTCGAGATGGTCTCCCACTGGACCCTAGAACCTGGTTACTTGTGCTCCCCGCCTTGGGTCTACCTAATGCGGAAACGTAAATAATATACAATGGTAACTTCATCCTCAGCCCGGAAGTGTCCCAATAAAAGAATATTACATACAAATGAATTTTACATGAATGAAAAAGAAAAACTCCCATCTCACATAAAACCCCCGGCTATTCAAAACGCGACGATCCAATATAACAAATCACAGCAACACATAATATCTCATATCATTAACGTAAGCAAGTATGCGTATCCCGATTGTCGTTGATGTATAGCAACGAAGCCGGCGATACACCACATACTACGCTTACGGCCACAGAAAAGAAAGTGTAAAACTATAACAGTTGGAATCCTAACTTAATGAATTCCTTAGACATCTCATGCCTAACAATTATAAACGCCGCATTTTAGTCTCAATATCGAAAACACTTTTCAATATCTAGTTGGGCAATTCAACATGATTCCCGATATCCTGATCGAATGCTCATCGTAAACTTTAGTAGACGGCCGCACCCCCGATGCCGTCGACGAAGTGCACTAAGGCGGAACACCGCTGCCGTGAGCACCCGAACGGATGCTTTTGGCGACGGGGTTCTCCTACAGTCACTTTGTCGGGGCTTTGGGGCGTGGCTGTGTATTAAGTTTACCCGGCGAGTATCCGCGTACGCTACGTGATTGCAACAGACTTTTGATCACATCATAATCCCATGGCAACCGATCATCTGAGACTAAACCACTAGATTTATAACATTCAAATTAGTTATCTCATAACTACTTATAGATTCCAAATATTGTATCACATTCTAGATAAATAGACAATGTTAAACTTTCCGATCGAATAATCAAAAACCCAAGTTTTCCCAAATAGATCAAAACTTGAGGGGAGTTCAAAAAAGTATCCATCACATGCCACAGTATCGATGGTCCAGTCGTAGAAGGGTCAAGCCAACGCCTCACATGTGGCAACACCGTACTGCCCCAAACCCTAAGGTTCAGAGGCGGTTCAGACGGTCACATAATCGAGTTAAGGTTTGTGTTCTTCTAAAGGGTCCACCGTGTAACTTGCACGACTTAGAACGTTCTTAAACTACGGAAAAATCCAACGCTTGGAAAATTTTCTGACAGGGGAAAAAGTGAGTTATTGATATCCGTTCGAACTTTTTAACACGTTCTAAAATTATCCGGAAAAACTTAAACGAGGTTAAATTATCCGATCGAATCAACGAGTTACCAATACATCCCAGAAAACTTAACACTTGAGTAATGATTAAAAATTCCCAGAAGCAGTAGGTATCACATACGGATGTTACTGTTGGAAAAAGATACCCTAATTCTCAATTATTGCCGTGGAACCGCCGCCAATACCCCAGTTTGGCCGCGGTTCCGCGGCGCTATAGTGGACTTAGGGTGTCGTTTTTCACAGGTCTCCATAAAATCACCTGCTTGATTTTCTGAGTATTTTTAATATGAAAAAAACAACATTTTTAGAAAATATCCAGAGAGGGGTCTAAACCGGGGTTTCGGGGTTCGATCGGACTATAAACTTCGTCTAGATTTCGCCTAAAGCTCTAGCTTGGCTCTGATACCACTGCAGGATTACTAGGCACTCTCACAAGGGTCAACAAGGCATCAACCATGCCCGATTTAAAATTTAGATGTGCCGAACAACCCTAAACCATGATCTTAAACTAGAGATTAGGCGAAACAAAGCATATTAAACACTTTAACACTAAGAGTTTGGGATTACAACCTTTGTATTCCAGTCCTTCACTTATAAAGCTCCGTGTTGAGGTCCCTTCATTGCGATCATCATGTTCCCGGACTCTAGAGAGGCTCCACGAAGAGAAAGATGCAAGCTTGCTTCCGATCTTCGATAACTAAGATGATCTACTTTGAAGTTTCTTTAACACAAGCTCTCACTCACTAATGAAGTGAACACCCTAATCTAAATGGCTAGGATATATTAGGATGATGAAGTAGGATTTATGCTCTCATTTATTTTCTATTTCTCACTTATTTACATCATCTCTCAAAAAGCTAGAAAGCTTTTTAAGCAAGAAGGAAGAAGAAGAAGAATCAATCCCTTTGTGATGAAAAATGAAAACTAACATATGAGGTTAGAAATGCAACCATAGTTAAGAAAGAGAAGACTTAACCATTGTAGAGAATGAATCATAGTTAAGGGTTTGGGTTTGGTTAAGGAAATATCTACACAAAATATCTTTACAAGAAAACAAAAGCAAAGCTTCTAGAAGCTACTAGAAGGCTTAACCCTAATCCAAACCCTAACCATGTTTAAACTTCACAAACATGTTGCATTTATAACCTTAACTTGTTACAATATTATATATCATATATATCATATTTATTGTAACAAAATAAAATAATACAATTAATATATATCGCATATACATCAATGTATTACCCGAGTGAGAAAAAGAATCTTTTAGTGAGCTTATATCAGTTAATGTAATTTAATATATCAAATATATAATTATATATTAAATTATCGAATCAACACTTGATCCGATAATCCGGCTATTTCACAAATAACCGACTAATATAATCTGTATCAGTTCATCGAATCAACACTTGATCCGATGACCCGGCTATATCACATATACCCGGCCGATATCTCATATCGCAAGAATCTAATACGGTATCACATACACGTATTGTTCTCGGTCCCGCACATATCATATATGTGCTCCTACTCCATTTTGCCTGAGCCAAGAAACCTCTGTGTAGGACTCTAAAGAATCGTCAATACGCCGGCAGTAGGTGATGATCATATCAAACACCCACAAGCTGCAAGCGGTCAGCTAAACGTAACAGCCACCCAGGTATTAAGCGATCAGAAGATCAACAAGCAAGCCTGTACTTTCTCCCGTGAATCCAATCAGTAACACTCCCGTACAGTCCGGTCTCTTCATCTGATATGTCGCATATCTCGCCTAGGGGTGGTAAACGTCAGACCCCAGTAGCTTGATAAGTCGTGTCGATATGAGGTCCATAAAAGTTCGAGAAACTACTGATAACAATTACCAGTAAATCTCTGCAACCCTGGTCAGGGATTTCCAGTTATAGCTAATCGAACACATCGCAACATCAACTCCCTATACCGGGAGAGACGAAACCGCTCCTATCGCTCATTGCTTCCATGTGATTCGGAACTGTACCCAAAAGCCACCTTTTTGCACGCCCTCTTGGACGTGGTATGATGGAAATCAAAGCACAGTGGGAATCATACAAGACTCTATGACGATCTCGGGTCTACAGACTAATCTGTACCAGTGTCACCAGAGAACTGCCATCTGACGTGGTGTAGAACTGCCATCTGACGTGGTGTATAATACCATCTGGGAGTTCTCGGCGAGTCCGTCCAGTGTACCCAGTTTCTACTGAGCACCCGTACACCATCCTTGATGTCAAACACTGATGGATATGGGATCATCCATCGCCCATCATATGGGTCAAGATGCGTATACGCTAGTCTACTCTGGTGTATCGATGCCCTGTCTCGATACACCCTCGACTAGGAACAGTTATAGGATGTACTCGTCGACTACCGCGGCCCCACTAGTATGATCTTATCATAGTCCCAGTAGTCGAGTACAAATGCTAAGGGCTTTATCAACATGTAACATAAAGACAATCAGCGTACATGTTAAGATAAAGTACAACTAGATAGCATACTATCATGTTGAGCAAGAAAGTCCTCCCTATATATGTCCAAGAATCCATTACAATATATATCATATGTACAGTAATGGCCTCTAGGGCATACATATAACTAACAATCTCCCACTTGCACTAGGGCCATCTGTTGTGGTATCACATACCCAACAATTAGCTGTAGTTGAAGTATCTCATACTCAACCATCCCATAAAAGTCTCTACTGGGAAAAAGGTCTTTGTGAGTGGATCCGCGCTATTGTCCTCTATGTCTACTCTCCTAACCTGGATCTCCCTGGAGATCAACCATCTCCATGATCAGGTGATACTGCCTAAGAATTATATCTGGATTTCTTATGGGACGGGGTTCCTAGGCCAAATCCATAACTCCATTGTCACACAATGGTTGGAACGAAGTTCATCTCATGAACTTATATTTATCCAGACTGCCTCTTTGGTAGCATCCTTGGTAACGATGTATCTTGCCTTTAATCGTCTAGTATGTCACGGTATCTAGCTTGGAACTCTTCCAACATACCGTCCCTCCACTGAGGGTAAAGACAATGCCTGCGACTGACATTCAGTCATCCTTATCACCCTGGAACCTTTCCAGTGATTCTCCCCAGGATCGATTGATACCATCTCACTATAACTAGTGAGTATCCTAACACCTAATTAGATCTATCTCATAGATCCATAACCCAGGATTTAGGAGTTATCTTTTGATCCTATATGGAGAATCTTAGTGATAAGCGGAGATTGACCGAGCGTAGCATAGGAAACTCCTTCCCTATCAAGAGTATATCATCCACATACTCTACGAGGATCACCACCATACTCCCTACTACCTTTTTGTATATACAAGGTTCATATACCATTTTGATGAAGTCAAACTCTTTGACTATAACATCAAAACAGATGTTCCAACTCCGCGATACCTGATTTATCAGATAAAACATTTTGCACATGTTTCCGCTGCTCCCACTGTCTACGAAGCCTTCTGGCTGTGTACTTATAGACGCTCTCTTCCAAATCAACATTTAGAAAAGCAGTCATGACACCCAACCGCCAGATATCGTAGTCATGGTATGTAGCCGTGGCAAGTAGGATCTGGATGGACTTAAGCATAGCTTTGAAAGTCTCAACTTTTCCATGTACACCAAGTAATCTTCTCAAGATATACTTGCTCCTGATGGTGATTTAACCCTTCATATAAAGCAACCAAAGTCCATACTTTGTTGGTGTATAAGGATTCCATCTCAGATCGCTAAGCATCCAGCCATTCTTACAGAGTTTACTTTGGTTGATGCCATATTTTTTTGTTGGATTAAACATTTTAGTTTAAATGTTTGATGGAGGAAAATGTGAGTGCAAGTTTTGTTCACAAGTATGTTTTCATGCCACATGTACATGGTGACTCATGGTATTGGTTTGTGTGGCCATTTTTCTGACATGGATTGATTTCTAGTGGCCATGATATTTTTGTGGGATATTTTGGAGAGAGAGGGCAGCCAAGTATTGGCTTGGGGGGCTTTGTATTAAGATTAGATCTCTCTCTCTCTCAAAAGATCACACAATAACATAAGCCATCTTCTTCTTCTCTTGAGCTCACAAGTTCCTCCTCCATGGCTTCTTCTTCTACCTCCACTCTATCTATCTCATGTGTTGAGAATCCAAGAGTGTCATGAGACAAAATTATCACACACATTCTCTACTTCACCTTGGATATGTCGGCTAGCAAACTTCATGTCCGAATTGCTTCGGTTTGAAACGGGAGCCCGTAAATGGTTTTCTAGACATGGTGCCACTTCGACGAGGAGACCGGAGATCGAGCGAGATCGGAGATGCCACGAGGAGTTAGGGATGGTGGCTAAAGATCGAAGGACACGGATCGATCGATATAGCTATTCTAACTTCTTATAGATAGCCAGTTTAGTGTTAATGGTACGATCCGGGTGAAAGTCTGCGTTAGCGTCAGTTTCATAAAAAGTTTTTGTTTCCGCGTTTGGCCTCGGATTGACGGCCGGGGCGCTATCGTAGACTTACACTTTTTTCCTTGTGTACGTTTTTAGGATCGGGTGCAGAGGCGTCGGATGTGACGCGGAAAAGACAGAGCTGAAATCGGAGCAGTTTAGCTGAGACGTCCAGGTGAGTAGATATATATGTACGGGGGAAGTCGGGTGGATGGCGTATAGCACCCCCGCATATTCATAGCATTTGATGCGTTATATATATATATATGTTATATTTTGAGATGTGTATACTTAGCATGAAATGCTTAGGTGACTATGCGTTAAATTTAGTGTATTTGGGTCATAGTGTCGTTAGTTATTTTCTTAGTCGCGAACCCTAGAATATGGTTTACATACACGCACACACACACGCATACATTTTATTTTCTTGTGCGTATATGGGGATATATATATATATATACATATATGTATGTGAGTATGTATATATATATATATATATGTATATATATATATATGTATACATATACACGGATGATGAGGATAGTATATGATATTGGAGATGAGTCGATGTGATTGGGCTGGATGCCGTGAGATCGGTGATGTGATTTGGGTTGTGTTATGAGATACGACATATTATTATAGCGGATCGTTGGGCGATGTGTTTTCATACACACGCAGATATATATTGATCGTATCGGCATGTATTAGACTTAGATCAGTACCCTGTTCATGATATTATGATAATGATACCATGTGGATATTGAGGTATATGTGATAGGCGACCCGTACCCCAATTTTGGGATGCCGTACGATGGATTTACCGTATGAGATATAAATATGATGATTTATCCATACTCATGATTTGAGGATATCGTATTATATATTTGTTATCGTATGTGACGCTATTGAGGCGGGACCACCGACTACTTGATATATAGATCGACTCAGATTAGATGGATTTTCTTACCCTTTTGTTAGTCTCTTAGCTATCCTGTAGTTTATTTAGTAGATGTTAGAGTTGGGCACGAGTCATACTTATTTCCAAAACTAATGAATCGTGAGTATTTTAAAGACAGGCCGTGGGAGACTACGGATATTTCAAAGGACGTACTTTTTCTTAAAAACACCGTAGCCCCTATTTTCTAAACACCACGATTCGTGCGATTTCAGACAACAAACTGTATGACTCGTATATAGATATGTATATTGTTAGGTCCACGTTACTTCTCCCGGTTCTTTCGGGGTTGCGGAAACGGTAAAACAAATTTTTTTCTGAACATGGTAACATGGACCGTAAAAACCGGATCTTTATTAAACAATACACTAGCATCCTAACTAGAGATTTATCTACTCGGTTAGGGGTTATACCTCAACTTGTACTCCTTCTCTTCTTGTTGTTCTTCTCCTTGCTTGCTCCGAGGCTTGATCCGGACTTTGGTCACCTCCGCGGCCTCCTTGAGTCGAAGACGATCCACCCGAGAGATGTACACCGAGCTCCACCTCGAGCCGAGGTAACTAGGGCAAAGAGATCGCTAATCTAGAAGCCCTAGGTTGTGTAGAGGAGATGTATGGATGTGTTTGTCTTTGTGGAATCTTTTTCTCTCAACACATGAGATCAAAAGATGAGATCAAGAGGAGGAAGAAGAAGGAGAAACTTAGCAACCATGGAGCTTTTCTATTTCTTCTCACTTTAAGAGAGAGAATGAGAAGAGAATAATGAAAAAAAATTAAAACAAAAGAAATGAACCATGGTTCCAATAATACACAAAATCATCATTACTAATCCTATCATGATAGAAGTTGATGGCACATTGAATTGACCATTATCATAACACAAGAAATAAAAAGAAAATGAAAGAAGAGTGTGGATCTCTCTTGAAGGTCAATGGTCAACACGGTCAACGGGTCAACAAAGTCAAGAGAGATCCAAGTGGTCAAATGGTCAATACAATTAGCCATCACAAATCCATCACTAAAAAGATTAGTAAACAATGTCTCCGGCTCATAACGGTTTTGACCAAACGAACTGTCAAAACCCTATTGAGTGTGCCACATTATGGTTTTGGCTGAACCAACTGCCAAAACCCTAATGGGGTACCTCCTCCTTCATCGCTCCTCAAAACTGTGCATACACACCCGCATCCGCATTCCGTAGAATGTGAATGCACAGAAGACAAATCAAATCCATCTGTGCAATACTAGGATCTGGCTTCAACCAAAGCCCACTAGTGTTGCCTGCCCGAACAGCATACACACACAAGTGCACGTAAGTGATCGTAGCTCCGCCGTAAAACCATACGGCCTCTACACGTTTCGCTCAATGCAGGGAAACTCTCTGTGTGGGACTCTAAAGACTCGACACTACGCTGGCAGTGGGTTTAACCACAGACCGCAAGCGGCAGTAGCTGTACGTAACGGTCCCCAGGTAGATGTCGATAAGAAGGCCGATGAGGTAAACCCATCCGAACTCCTACTGAGCCTGTATGTGACAATCTCCGTACAGTCCGGTCTGTTCGTATGATACATCGCATGGCGGGCCTAGGGGGGTGGTGAACGTCAGTCCCCTAATAGCGGTACAAGTCGTGTCGGAGTGTAGCCCAGAACACCCTGAGACATCACTGGAAACCTACCAGTATGTCTCGCTTGCCCTGGCCAGGGACTACATATGTAATGGCTCTCCTAGACACAGCGCGATGTCAACCCCCAATACCGGGAGAGACGAATCCTGTCTAACCGTCACTGCCTCCAAGTGCTTCAGGACTGCACCCAACTACTACCTGTTTGCATGACTCAGTAGAGCCGTGGTAGGGTAGTAATCAAAGAACAGTGCGAACACACTCGAGGCGAAGTGACAGTATCAAGTCAGCGGACTAAAGCTGTACTCATGTCACCAGGGAACTGATAACTGACGATAGGTATAATACCAACCATCAGTTCCCAACGAGTCCTGTCCAGTGTACTCGTATCCTAACGAGCACCCGCATACTATCTCAAGTACGACATACTGACGGCTGTGGGACAGACCGTCTCCCGTGCTGGGATGAGAAGCGCATACGCTAGTCTACTCCGGAGTATCGATGCCCTGTCTCGATAATCCCACGACTAGGGACGTGTATAAGGATGTGCTTGTAGATTACCCAGCCCCCACGAGTGTGATCGCCATCACAATGCCGGTAATCAAGCAAAGATCCTAAGGGCTCTACTAATGCGTATAGGTGATACAATAAAGAAACACACATGTACACATTAAAGCAGAGACAAACCAAGTAGCATACTACTATATTGAGCAAGATTGTCTATACAACTGTGAATATCCCAAGCTTCCATCAAGTAATATACAAACTAGTATGATACAGTAATGGCCTCTAGGGCATATACACTAACAATCTCCCACTTGCACTAAGGCTATGTACTAGCGTATCGAAGACCTATCATCTCGATCAGCCGCTCGAACTGAGTCTGGGGTAAGGCTTTCGTGAATGGATCCGCCGTGTTGTCTTTTGTGTCCACTCTCTGCACCTCGATCTCCTGGCGATCAATGATCTCCCTGATCAGGTGATACCGCCTTAAGATGTGCCTAGATTTCTGATGGGACCTTTGTTCCTTCGCTAAAGCTATAGCCCCATTGTTATCGCAATACAAAGGTATTGGGTCAACAATGGACGGAACCACCTGAAGTTCACTAATGAACTTCTTCATCCAGACCGCCTCTTTTGCGGCATCGCTTGCAGCAATGTATTCAGCCTCCATCGTCGAGTCTGCGACGGTATCCTGTTTGGAACTCCTCCAACATACCGCCCCTCCGTTGAGGGTAAACACAAAACCCGAGACAGACTTGCTGTCATCTTTGTCACTCTGGAAGCTTGAATCGGTAAAGGACTCGACCCTGAGGTCTCCATTACCGTAAACCAGGAACATCTCCTTAGTCCTTCTCAGGTACTTGAGAATGTTCTTCACTGCTGTCCACTGGTCCTACCCTGGGTCTGACTGATACCGGCTTACCGCGCTCAGCGCGTAAGCTACATCTGGTCTTGTACATAGCATCGCATACATTATAGATCCTACCGCCAAAGCGTAGGGTATAGTGCTCATGCGAACCCTCTCCTCGTCAGTCTTAGGAGACATCTTCTTGGAGAGGGTAATTCCGTGCAATGCGGGTATGCTACCGCGCTTGGAATCCTCCATACTAAATCTCTTTAGTACGGTCTCTATGTACTTGGACTGCGAAAGTCCCAGTAGTCTTGGATCTATCTCTATAGATCTTGTTCCCCAGAATGTACGAGGCATCACCCAGGTCCTTCATGGAGAACCTTTGTGACAAAAATAGCTTGACCGATTGTAGCATAGGAATGTCATTTCCTATCAAAAGAATGTCGTCCACGTACAAGACTAGGAATACGACAGTTCGTCCTATAATCTTCTTATAGACACAGGGTTCATCTTCGTTCTTGATGAAATCAAATTCCTTGATTGCCTCATCAAAACAGATGTTCCAGCTCCGCGATGCCTGCTTTAATCCATAAATGGATTTAAACAACTTGCACACCTTCCTGCTGCTCCCACTGTCTACGAAACCTTCTGGCTGATCCATGTAAATGTACTCTTCCAAACAACCGTTTAGGAAAGCCGTTTTAACATCCATCTGCCAGATTTCATAGTCATAGAAGGCAGCAATGGCAAGTAGGATCCGAATGGATTTGAGCATAGCCACCGGAGAAAAAGTTTCGTTATAGTCCAAACCAGGTCTTTGACGAAAACCTTTTGCAACGAGTCTAGCCTTATAGGTTTCCACCTGCCCATCTACACCAAGTTTCCTTTTGTAGATCCATTTGCATCCAACGGGTTTTACCCCAGGTGGAGCAATATCCAAGGTCCACACTTTATTGGCGTACATGGAATCCATTTCGGATTGCATTGCTTCCTGCCACTTATCAGAGTCCCTACTGATAATGGCCTGCCTGAAACTGGTAGGGTCATCTTCTTCCAAGATGCAATCCTCTCGATCCCCGTCTATGAGAAAACCGTAGTATCTCTCGGGCGGACGAGAAATCCTACCAGATCTGCGGAGTGGCTGAGGTTCGTTGGTTGTAACTGAATCTAGCGGTTCCACCAAATCTTTTGTTAAAGCTTGTGTTTCTGGAATTTCATCCAGTTCTACCGTGCTGCCAGTAATATTTTTGACAAGAAATTCTTTTTCTAAAAATGTGGCATTTCTTGAAACAATTATCTTCTGTTCCTCTGCATGGTAGAACAGATACCCACTTGAATCTTTTGGGTATCCCACAAACTTACACAAAACTGCCCGTGCCTCAAGTTTGTCTGGGTTCTGCTTTCTGACATAAGCTGGGCAACCCCAAATCTTAATACGTTTAAGATACAAACTTTTACCACTCCATATTTCATACGGAGTCTTAGGCACGGATTTGGATGGAACTTGATTCAATAGATGTGCTGCAGTTTGAAGTGCATATCCCCAGAATGAAAGAGGCAACTCAGTACTACTCATCATGGAGCGAACCATATCCAATAGGGTACGATTCCTCCGCTCCGAAACACCGTTGTGCTGTGGTGTATAAGGAGGAGTGAGCTGAGAGAGAATGCCATTCTCTTTTAAGTAATCTAGGAATTCCGTGCTTAAGTACTCCCCTCCCCCGTCAGACCGGAGGATCTTGATACTTTTGCCAGTCTGGTTCTCTACTTCGTTTCTGAATTCCTTGAATTTCTCAAAAGCTTCAGATTTGTGTTTCATGAGATACACATATCCGAACCTAGAGAGATCGTCAGTGAATGTGATGAAGTACGAGAACCCACCCCTTGCATGTATAGACATCGGACCACATACATTACTATGTACGAGTCCCAAGAGCTCTGCTGCTCTTTCTCCATGTCCGGTGAACGGAGATTTGGTCATCTTCCCTTTGAGACAAGACTGACAAGTTTCATAGGATGAAAACTCGAACGTATTCAAGAGTCCATCTTTATGCAACTTACTCAGTCTTTTCTCTCCGATATGACCAAGTCTACAATGCCACAAGTAGGATTCAGTCATATCTGAATTCTTCCTCTTGCGTGTGTTTTGTATATTGAGAACTGTATTCTGATTTAGAACGTAGATACCATTACACAGTGTACCCTCTGCAACCAGTACCTTATGAAGGTAAATGTTCATGATATTTCTATCAAAAACAAATTTATATCCATCTTTATCGAGTAAAGAAACTGATATGATGTTGCAAACCATGGAAGGTACATAGTAGCAATCGTTCAAAATCATAGTCTTGCCATTTGTCAATACTAGGTGATATTCACCGACGGCTGCCGCATTAACTTATGCTCCGTTCGCTACTCTGAGCGACATATCACCCGGTGAAACTTTCCTACTTTTTCTCAGTCCTTGCAATAAATTACAGATATGAGATCCTGATCCGGTATCAAGTACCCAGGAGGTAGGGCTAACCGTAAAACAGTTCTCAATTACAAGAACACCCGAAGTAGATGCAAAACCATGCTTCTTCTTCAACTGGGTATCCTGGGAATCCATACAATCCCCTTTCCCTTGCTCATATTTATGGCTGTTGTCACAAGTTAGAGCCGAACCAACGTTCCCCAGCCCCGAATAAGAATTCGGATCGGTCAAGCGATACATTTTATTATCTTGATTAGGGCGTGAAATGGTTGCTACCTGGAGAGAGAGAAAAGAAACACTTAGCGTGCGCTCTTGCAAGTTTAGATTGGTTTTTAATTTATCTAAACAGGATGGCTCCCACTGTCTCTCGAATCCCTCCTCAAACCATAAATGAAGAATTAGTCGGGATCAATCTCACCGTACAATACTTGCTTAACCGTTCAGCCAGGACAGTGTCGGTACTTCAAGGGAGGTTTTCCAACGCTTTCGCGAAGTTCCTTAATTAAGTAACCTCTTTTCCCTGTGGGCGTAGCCCCGCTAACACCTTTCTAGACACCTACTTGGTTTATAGCATTGATCGTTAAGCGAGAAAGTTCCCGAGGAGTAGCATATACTCACAGTAGGATCGGGATCCAAATATCATCGCGTGACAAAACTGAAGGAATCCTACCAGAATCATCACACTCCAAATGGTATGCAACACTAGCAAGTTTCAGTACTTTTGAAACCCACGATGTGGTTTTTGCCCCTAGGACCCAAGTGACCTTGACACAGTCAACAAATCAAAGGGTCCTACTCAAGTTCAACCCATCATTATCTTGATTGCATTAAACCTACCCGCATAACCCTTGACACAGTCAACAAGGTTACACGACTGTCCTAACCAATCACATTGTATCCAGCAGATAAGCAATACTCAGCTACCGTTCATTGCGCCTTGACACAATCAACAAACGCAGCACGAATACTAAGTATAACTTATAAGAAATGACGGAGGGCTACGGCTGGGTTTTGGCGAAATCCCGTTAACGTAATGAACTTGATATCGTTGAAGGAACGTGATACACTTTTTGAAAATATAGTGGCGAAAAACTTTTGCTAAAGAGGTCACTCCCTGTGAAGGGATCTCGGCTCTTTCCTCGTCGAATGAGGTGCAGGATATTCCAAACTGAATACCTCAATGCAAAGCAAGAATTAATCGACTATAGTGAAGTTATTACTCTGACGCAAACTTTTATCCAAGGGGTCACTCCCGATGAGGGGATTTCGGCCCTTGCCTCGTCAAATGAGGTGCTGGGCATTCATAACCGAATACCTCGATGCAAAACAAAAATGAACGTCCTTGCAATAACAGCTTTTTTTGAAAAATTGTTCCAACAACGTCTTTTAGGTTTATTTTCTTGCATTAGTTCTTTTAATGCGTCCCATCATTTAAATCCTACCATTGCAGAAAACAACCAAAATATGACGTACGCTTATGCCATTCGCATTCACCACGGGGCCCCGTCATCACCCGTTAGGTTACTTAACTAACGACAGAGCGGGGGCTAGGCTAGCGCGGCTGAAAAACATAAGCAACGCCTAAATAGTTAATATATATAGACATATAGCAATGATAGCCAATCCAGATCACAGATGAACACTTTGGATATACTAGGAACCCGCGATTCGTTCGAGCCTGCAACGAAAAGCGGATTACACGGTCGCGATGAATAGCCAATACCCCACCCAAGACCCCTACGGGTGCGGCAAACTACCCGCCAAGTACCCGAAGCGAAGCAACCTCCCTCAACGCCGTGAGTAGGCCACTCGGCACTTCGAAATACCCGGTAGTTTGTGCACCCCTTCCATGGGTCTATCCTAGGAGCAAAAATAGTAAAAAGAATTATACAATGACGGCTACAACCCCGACCCGGTTGTGCGGCCATACAAATAATATTACATCAATTTACAAATTTATTACATGAATGAAAGAAAAAGAAACTCTCATCTCACATCCACCCCGGCTATTCATCCGCGACAATCCAACGAGTTCATATACACATACCATCAACAACACAGATCACAGATATGTATAACCCCCACTAATCGACGTATAGCGATTAGCAGACGTTCAATACACATATAACATTACAGATATAACCATTAGCCAAAGTCTATAGAACATAGACAAAAAATACGGATTTTTGAGCCCCAGAAACAAATTTTGCTATCTGCAAAAACTGGGCAGAAAAGTCATATACCAAAAATCCCAAAAACTCACCAGAAACAAACTGCAACAAAAATGATCCACGGCTGATTCAACTCGGTCGCGGTTCCGCGGCAGAAGCAAGCTTCTGCCACGGAACCGCGGTGAGTTGGTCGACTCGTGCGATCATTTTTCTTGCCTGTTCTAAGAAAAGCCTGAGCCGATTTTTAGTGTATGATTTATTAATTTTTGAACAGAAAAAAAATCGGCAGAAACTTGAAATATCCGGGGTGTTTTGCGGTTTTTCGTCCGGTCGAAATTCTAAACACTTTGCTAACATGCTAGAGTGTGTTTAGTTAGGCTCTGATACCACTGTTAGGTCCACGTTACCTCTCCCGGTTCTTTCGGGGTTGCGGAAACGGTAAAACAAAAAATTTTCTGAACATGGTAACATGGACCGTAAAAGCCGGATCTTTACTAAACAATACACTAGCATCCTAACTAGTGATTTATCTACTCGGTTAGGGGTTATACCTCAACTTGTACTCCTTCTCTTCTTGTTGTTCTTCTCCTTGCTTGCTCCGAGGCTTGATCCGGACTTTGGTCACCTCCGCGGCCTCCTTGAGTCGAAGACGATCCACCCGAGAGATGTACACCGAGCTCCACCTCGAGCCGAGGTAACTAGGGCAAAGAGATCGCTAATCTAGAAGCCCTAGGTTGTGTAGAGGAGATGTATGGATGTGTTTGTCTTTGTGGGATCTTTTTCTCTCAACACATGAGATCAAAAGATGAGATCAAGAGGAGGAAGAAGAAGGAGAAACTTAGCAACCATGGAGATTTTCTATTTCTTCTCACTTTAAGAGAGAGAATGAGAAGAGAATAATGAAAAAAATTAAAACAAAAGAAATGAACCATGGTTCCAATAATACAAAAAATCATCATTACTAATCCTATCATGATAGAAGTTGATGGCACATTGAATTGACCATTATCATAACACAAGAAATAAAAAGAAAATGAAAGAAGAGTGTGGATCTCTCTTGAAGGTCAATGGTCAACACGGTCAACGGGTCAACAAAGTCAAGAGAGATCCAAGTGGTCAAATGGTCAATGCAATTAGCCATCACAAATCCATCACTAAAAGGATTAGTAAACAATGTCTCCGGCTCATAACTGTTTTGACCAAACGAACTGTCAAAACCCTAATGAGTGTGCCACATTACGGTTTTGGCTGAACCAACTGCCGAAATCCTAATGCGGCACCTCCTCCTTCATCGCTCCTCAAAACTGTGCATACACACCCGCATCCGCATTCCGTAGAATGCGAATGCACAGAAGACAAATCAAATCCATCTGTGCAATACTAGGATCTGGCTTAAACCAAAGCCCATTAGTGTTGCCTGCCCGAACTGCATACGCACACAGGTGCACGTAAGTGATCGTAGCTCCGCCGTAAAACCATACGGCCTCTGCACGTTTCACTCAATGCAGGGAAACTCTGTGTGTGGGACTCTAAAGACTCGACACTACGCTGGCAGTGGGTTTAACCACAGACCGCAAGCGGCACTAGCTGTACGTAACGGTCTCCAGGTAGATGTCGATAAGAAGGCCGATGAGGTAAACCCATCCGAACTCCTACTGAGCCTGTATGTGACAATCTCCGTACAGTCCGGTCTGTTCGTCTGATACATCGCATGGCGGGCCTAGGGGTGGTGAACATCAGTCCCCTAATAGCGGTACAAGTCGTGTCGGAGTGTAGCCCAGAACACCCTAAGACATCACTGGAAACCTACCAGTATGTCTCGCTTGCCCTGGCCAGGGACTACATGTGTAATGGCTCTCCTAGACACAGCGCGATGTCAACCCTTAATACCGGGAGAGACGAATCCTGTCTAACCGTCACTGCCTCCAAGTACTTCGGGACTGCACCCAACTACTACCTGTTTGCATGACTCAGTAGAGCCGTGGTAGGGTAGTAATCAAAGAACAGTAGGAATACACCCGAGGCGAAGTGACAGTGTCAAGTCAGCGGACTAAAGCTGTACTCATGTCACCTGGGAACTGATAACTGACGATAGGTATAATACCAACCATCAGTTCCCAACGAGTCCTGTCTAGTGTACTCGTATCCTAACGAGCACCCGCATACTATCTCAAGTACGACATACTGACGGCTGTGGGACAGACCGTCTCCCGTGCTGGGATGAGAAGCGCATACGCTAGTCTACTCCGGAGTATCGATGCCCTGTCTCGATAATCCCACGACTAGGGACGTGTATAAGGATGTGCTTGTGGATTACCCAGCCCCCACGAGTGTGATCGCCATCACAACGCCGGTAATCAAGCAAAGATCCTAAGGGCTCTACTAATGCGTATAAGTGATACAATAAAGAAACACACATGTACACATTAAAGCAGAGACAAACCAAGTAGCATACTACTATATTGAGCAAGATTGTCTATACAACTGTGAATATCCCAAGCTTCCATCAAGTAATATACAAACTAGTATGATACAGTAATGGCCTCTAGGGCATATACACTAACATATATTCTGTATTTTCATGTTTATTATTCATTCTCCGTTTATTCATGTTGTTATCATCACATTGCATGTTTAATGTGTACTTTAGTGATTATGAAATCGTGCTGTCAGGACACCAGCATCATTATCGATGATGCGTATGCTCCACGTACACTTGCTTGCCGGCTCACGCACATCATCATCGATAATTGCCATGTCACGTACACTTTAGAGAATATTACTTTATTGATATCGTTTGCTAGCTGATAGTTTCGATACATCATTACTTTTCTAGTTTAGATATTGCATCTATTATTGTGATATTTCGTGCATATTTATATATTCATTTGCCATGCAATATTATGGGCCAGTTCGGATTGCCGGAGCCCGGTAATTCATTGTTATTACTCTTGAGATTGGAATTTTGGATTTCCATGAGATTTCTGGATTTGGAGAAACCGCAAGGATTTTATATAAACTTAATATCATTTTAAAAATTCAAGTTGCGGTTTTCTCGTGATATGATATGAGATATGTCCACCATGAGTTTTCTCTGCTCTTGAGCGATATCATACACCCGATTCGAGGAGGAGGAACCATCTGTGGGTGCATGGTGGACTCGGTGCGGTACCCGGGGCAAGATGGTCGTAGATGATGGCGTTGAGCCTGGAAGGGGAGCTCTACCGACCGGTTATTTGTGACGCGGTGGATATCCGGAGGATACCGACGTAGTCATGAGATTTTGATGAGGGGCCAGTCCGGATAGCCGGAGCTCAGGGGCCAGTCTAGATAGCCGGGGCCCGAGATATTGAGACTTTGAGGTATTGAGATTATATGATATGGGCTATTCCGGATAGCTTGAGCCCGAGATATTGGATATTTGGATTTATGTTTTGTGTCGATACTTGACACGGATTTTTATGTTGATTTCATTGATGATATCTCGATTTATATATACAGAAATCTCACGAAATTAAGAAAACATTTTTCTCATTCATAATGTATTCTGTTTTCATTCGTAATGCATTCATACATCATATATATGATATGTTGCTATCTGAGGCACTGATATGAGCACGTGGTATTACACTTATGTGTAGATGGTTCAGGATATTATTTTGAGGATATTATTACCGTATGACCTAGGATTGAGTCATACATGCAATTTCTGCTCGGTGATGTTTTCTACTCACGAGTTGGCAACTCACCCCCGTTGTGCCACAGTTTCTTGCAGGTTTTGCTGTACAGGTTTCCTTGGCAGCTTTACCGGCACACTGCTTCTTTCCGGACAATTGCTTTGGTAGGTGGACTCACTTGCATCGTGACCACCATTATACATGTATTTATTTCAGTTGTATCTAGTAAACTCCATCAACCAGACTTGTGTATTGATAGACCTAGAGAACAGTTGTTTATTCTTTCGACCATAGAGTCGCGCGCTGTATTATTATGGTTTTCTGGTGGTTATTGGTTTTCTTCTGAGTTTTGATCCTCGCCCTTCGGCGTTGTATATTATATTGCTTGCGTGATTGTGACCGCCAATTGGCGAAAAGCTAGCTCCCGCTTGGGGATGCCTTTATATATATTTCATGTGTTGTACCCGTTTGGGGCCAGTATTTACAAAGGAGACTCTGCCGAAATTTTTGGAAAAGACTTGATGTTTTAAAAAGGTTTACTACGACTTTTCAAAGTGATTATATGCAAACTTTAAAACAAGTTTTCCTTCACTTCCTTCTTTCAAATGGTTTAGATTTCTGGGATTTTGGCTTACTTGAATTAGGTGGGGTCTTATAAACTTCATATGATTCAAGTGTCTGTCACGTGCCATTTCGGATCGTGACAAAGTTGGTATCAGAGCACTAGGTTTAACCTTGGTTCGAGTCTATATTTGAATATGTGGAGTCTAGGGCGTATATGTATATTTGGAACATAGGCTTGACCTTACGGAACTTAGACTTGGTCGAGGGGGTATTAGACCCGAACTTTCGTCTCTTAGGTTGACCTTGGTTGATGGAGTAGGTGACTTAAGTAGAGTGATGTACCGTGTGTATGTTCCGCGGCACGCTTACGATACGCTACTTCGCTTAAAAAGCCTTAGGATGTACATTTCTTTGCACAATATTATATTCATTCTTATGATCTATCCTCATCGATATCGGTTGGTGGTTTTGTTACCACGATTGCATAGGCAGAGAGAGCTGCGGCTAGAAGTGCGGTCAGCTCGAGCCCTTCTTGGACGAGGACTGACCAGGATGTATTCCAGTGACACACGATTGCATAGATGTGTCATTTTATTGTGTTTTTCGCGCCATGAGCGTTTGATGGATTGCTTTTGCAAAATTTCTCGAACGTGCATATCAGCACCATAGGATTGGGCCACTGATAAAGGCCGGCTAGAATGTGATGACCGTCAATGCATCGTTATTTTGATGATTGAGGCACTGTTTAGCGTGCGGACAAATGAGCCAGTTGTTTCTACGAATGACAAGATATCTCCCCAGATGTTTGGAGCTATTGCAGCACGAGTTATACTTAGAGATATAATAGAAAATTGCTAGTCACCCAAGGATGAATGACTAGGACACGTGGTTCGTTGCATACCCCAATGTGAGGTCATCAGATTGATTGATTCCAGCTTGAGAAGACTTCTTGCAGGTACGTTGAGAGTCGATAGAAAATGATCGAATGTCAGAAACCCATTTCTAAGTTTAAGGTATTCGGAAAAATATGCAAGTAATTCCGTGGACTCTTTAAAAGAATGAAACCCTAACTCGATATAATGACCATGGGAATGCTTTTGAACCTTAGGGTTTGCAGCAGTTCCGCGGTGCCATTAATGAGGCTTGGGTTTGCCCTTCTATAGTTGGTCCATAGGTACTATGGCATGCACTGAATATTATTAAACTGTACTCAAGAGTTGAGCTCTTGGGGTTATGGAACTTTGACGAATCGATCGAAAAGTTCGACGTCGTTTAGATATCATGTGATGGGATACATTGTTTGGGAGACTTCAGATATGAGCATAGCTGTTGGAGCGCAGTCCATACATCCATGAAGAGACGAGTACGAATCAGTCGACAATAGAGAAAAGTGGAGCAAGAGGTTCGTATGAGATTTCGACGAGATGACGTTCTACTTCGTTGACATCAGAGATGTGATACGCATGCAGAGGCGTTGTATATGGATATATCTTCCAGAAGGAGTCGTGATGAGTATGCAGCCGTTCCGGAACAAGAAATAGATTTAGTAAAGGGTGATAACTTCCGGGCAGTTCGGCAGAAACGAGATTTGGGGGAGATTTCGACAGAACCTTTCTGGAATACTATACGAGAAGACTTGGACCTAGGATCAGTCGTATTGTGCACACACTGTAGGCCAGAGTTCAGCATCGTCGACGAGACATGTTATAAGTGGCCATGACAGTTGGCCAGAGATCTTTAGAGGATGTGCTAGGGCGGGACTGTTTCTGTCATCTTGGATTTCGGTTTTTTGGGCGATTTATTTGCATGATTGAGATTTTATGCACCACAGTTGCACTTGACTTCGATTTGATGTCATTCGAGATGTTGATTTGATTGCATGCCTATGGTATGCATGTGATTTGACTTGTGCTTTCGGTGTAGTTTCCATGCACTTTTAGCATTTTGATTCGATTTTGTGCACGCTGATGCATATGGTTATGAGATTATATACCACGGTATACCTGACTTGGATTGAGATTTGTAGTATACCGTCAATTTCGACTGTGATATTCGATATTGTTTTCATACACCCTGTGCACTTGAGTTTGATTTTGCGCATACTTGACGCGCTTGATGCGATTTTGGTGCGCACCAGATGCACTAAATCGGGATTCTTCATGCATATCAGATGCACCTTATTTTGCTGTCAGGCACACCCGCTACCCTTGACAGGAGTTTTCATGCACACCCATTGCACCTAGATTTTGTTCTGTGCATATGTATAGCACATTCATTGATTTCGAATTCCGTGCGCACCAGACGCACGTGGCATTCTTATATACATGTTGGGATTGATTTCCTTCGAGCAGTATGTTTTTATGATGTTTACTATTTGATATAGTAGCTGAGCAAGACTAGTCCGAGGACAGTATCTGAATATATTGTTTTGCATGCATCGATAGTTATTGAAGGGATTTCCAAAACGGGAGCTATAGTCTCTGTACTTACCTACGTGTCCGGGATGACCCGAAACATTTGTACAAAGGAAACCCTTCTAAAATTATTTTCCAAAAACGGCGAGACGTGTATGTTAAACAAAAGATATATATAGATATAGTTATTTTCTTACAATAAACGTCCGCTACTGTGCCGTGATACGCGCATTGCACAGTGATTTGAAAAAGGTTTGGCATGCATTACTTTCAGATGTTTTGACGAGTTTACACCGACGCGTACCATGCACATGTTATAGATTTGATGTAGATCATGTTGGTTTTCGTTTTGGACTTTGACATTGATGTCTTTCCTATGACTCCGATGATTACGGGATGCTTGACGGAGTCTTGATTTTGAGTTATATATTCGTTTTTCTTGCGCGTGCTTTAAGCTACGATGTGTTTTAAGTATTGATGATTTCGGAGCCCCGCCGATTTGAGTGCTTTGCCGAAATGTTTTACTATTTGGAGCAGTTTTAATTTAAATTCGGGGACCGAATTTCTTTAAGAGGGGAAGATTGTAACGTTTTGAAAATCGTTTAGGTGAAATTTCGGATAATCGCTAAAAGAACTGGTGTTTTCCATAAAAACCCAGATATAATTATTTTTCCACATAAACTTAAATATACCTATTCTAGTTATGAAATTGCTAGTATTTGATTTTTTAATTGGCCACTTGTAAATTTCTAGTCTACTTAAAATTTTTCCGAAATTAATTATTTTTAAAATTATTTTAAGATTTAACAAATACATTTAATTAGTGATAATTACAAATTGGAATGGGTTAATACAAGTTTAGTGCATCATGACAACTTAACACTTAGTTTGTAACATGCTTTTTTCTTCTCTAGTTGTCTCCATGATTCTAGACTTTTCTAGGGATAAAGAAATAAGAAAATAATATAATTAAAGAGAAAAGATGACATGTTGTTGATGTGTATGTGGGGGTAAGGCTATGTCACGACCCGAAATAGCACGTGACTGGTCCTTGAATCATATGAAGTCTATACGACCTTATCTACTTCAAGTAAGCCAAAAGCCCAGAAATCTAAAACCATTTTAAATAATAAATGAAGTAAAACTAGTTTTAAAGAAGTGAAGAAAACATGTTTTGAAAACAAAGTTTTTAAATAAATAAGCCGAATATGCATTTTTAAATCCTCAAGTCTTTTCTGAAAATTTCGGCAGAGTTTCCTTTGTAAATACTGGCCCCAAACGGGGTACAACATGAATAATATATATGCATCAATGATAAAAGGCATCCCCAAGCGGGAGATAGCACTTCGTCAATCGACGGTCACAACCACGCAAACAATATAATATACAACGCCGAAGGGCGATGATCAAAACTCAAAAGGAAACTCAAAATTATCAAGAAAACCATAATACTACAACGCGCGACTCTAAGGTCGAAATAATACACAACTGGTTTTCTAAGTCTGAAATAATATACAAGTCTGGTTGATAGAATTTACTAGATACAACTGAAAATAAATGAGTACAATGGCGGTCACGATGCGAGTGAACCCACCTACCAAAGCAATCACACAGAAAGGAAGCAGTGTGCCGGAAAAGCCGCAATGAAACCTGTACGGCAAAACCTGCAAGAACTGTGGCACAACGGGGGTGAGTTACCAACTCATGAATAGAAAATATCACAGAGCAGAAATCGTATGTATGACTCATCCTAGGTCAAAACGATCAGTAATAATATATATCCTCGATATGATAAATTCTATATGTATGTGGATCTCTTCCACATGTCACCCAATGACACAAAACATCATGCAGGTAAATATCATAAAGCATATGCATGGAAGTATGAGGATGAAAATCAACGTGTATCCCTCGCGACAAATCAAAATCATGGAACCTGAGTGTCCAGCATCGACACTCGAAAACATTATAAAACCCGTGCCCAGCATCGGCACGTAAATCCTCATATATCGGGCTCCATCAGTCCGGATCGGTCCACGGGCTCCGTCAGTCCGGATCGGCCCATATCATCTCTCGACTCCGGTCGGTATCCTCCGGATATCCACCGAGCCCAAATACTATCACCGGTAGGTAGTGGTCCCTCTGCCAGGTTCATCGCCTACCGCACGACAGATCCGTTCTCACCCCGGGGTACCATACCGGGTCCACCATGTACCCTCAATCGGCCTCATCCAACTCTTCGAATCGGGTTTCACATGTCATATGTCTCAGAACCGAGAAAACACATAGTAGACGCACTGAAATATCATATCAAGGGAAACCTGGTTTTTAAAACAATACTTATTCTCTTTTGAAATAACTGTGGTTCCCAAATCCAGAAATCTCATGAAAACAAATATCTCAATGCGTATAATCTAAAGCATGATGCATGCGACATATAACAGAAATGTAAGCATATCCGTATATCATGCTACATGGAACAGTAATATGCACATATCAAGGGAGACCACTCTTTAAAAATGAATCCAGTTTTAAAATATACCTTGCGGTTTCCAAATCTCCAAAATCAAGCCAGAATCATCTATGTATGTGCAAATACGTATGTATGCAAGTATGGGTGTACAATAGTCATATCCTGATGCAACAATCTTACTGTGTAGTGACATGGCAATTATCGATCAAGTGTGTGAGCCGGCAAGTAGGTGTACGTGGAACATACGCATCATCGATAATGTTGCTGGTGTCCTGACAGCATGGTTTTAATATAACAATAAACACATTTACACATGCAATGCGATGCGAATAGCAAGAATATGCGGCAATCGAATAATAAACGCAACAGTGAAGAATCTATATCAATATATAAATGTCATACAGTTTTGCTATTTGAAATAAGATGAATCTGGGTTTTTAGAAAAATAAGGGCTACGGTGTTTTTAAGAAAATATGCGTCTTTTGAAAATATCCGTAGAATCCCTTTGCTTGTCTTTAAAATACTCACGATTCGTTAGTTTTGAAATAGGTATGACTCAGGTCTAGTCTAACATCTACTAAGTAAACTACGGATCTAACTAATAAGCTAATCGAAAGAGTATGGAAACCACCTAACACCTGAGTCGATATATATATATATATATATATATATATATATATATATATATATATATAACAGTCGGTGATCCCGCCTCAAAAGCATCCCATACGATACAATATCTATAACATGGCATCCTCAAGTCAAGGGTGCGGATCTATCATCAATATAGCTCGTACGGTAAATCCGTCGTACGGCATCCCAAATCTGGGTACGGGTCAATGTCAGATCAATCACATTATTCATCTGGTATCCTTTTTATCAACATTATTATCCGGGGCACTGATCTACATCTAGTACAATACTGATACCATCTATTTATGCATGCGTATGTATGAAAACACCACGTCAAAGGACCCGCTAAAACATCATGTAGTATCTCAAATACGAACCCCGTCACATCACCGATCTCACGACCTTAAGCCCAATCTCATCGACTCATCTCAAATCCCAAGTACCATCCTCATAATCCATGTATATATATATATATATATATATATATATATATATATATAGTCCCATACCCATGTATATATATATATATATACATATCCCCATATACGCACATGTAAAAGAATGAATGTATGCAAGTATGTGTGCGTGTGTGGGTGCAACAACTACTATAGGGTTTCGCAAGTAACACTACTAATCCATGAACACTTAACCATATCCTGAATATCCATGTCTCACATAAAAGATATCATATATATATAGTATATATATAGCATACTATATATAATGAACTGCGGGGGTGCTATACGTCATTCACCCAACTTCTCCCCGTAGATATAAATCTACTCACCTTGCTTCTTGTGTGCCGATGCCGATGCCACCACGCGCTTGCTTGTCGTCTCAAAGTCTTCGTGGGGGTACCTACACATCACAACATATCGTATCGCATCACAATCCCAAATCAAAGCCAAAACGACACACGAAAACCAAAATGCTGCACGAATCCTCCATAGGTCAAAACCTTTGGTCTACATCTTGCAATTCAACCAAATATCAATCGATATAGACGTACAAACGTCAAATAATCAAATACAATACCAAATATCAAAACTTAAATCCATAAACATCATGAAACTCATGGCGGCAACCTAGAAAACATGCTCCAGATTTTGTCTCAGGTGAAACCAAGATAAGCAAACAACTCTGGGGTGATGTATAGGGTACATATTGTTGGCTATAGTGCCCTCAACGCAATTATCATAGTCGCGGACTTGTGGTTATGATGATTGAGACATGACCTATACCGATGAAACAGTCTTACTCAAGATGATAGTATGCTATCTGGTTTGACTTTATCATCATATACATGTTGATAGAGCCCATAGGATTCTTGCTTGACTGCCAGTATTGTGATGGCGATCACATACGTGGGAGCTGGGGGTCTATAAGCACATCCTTAAATGTCCCTAGTCGTGGGAGTATCGAGACCGGGCATCGATACTCCAGTGTAGACTAGTGTATACTGATCGAGACCCCGACGAGGGGCGGTGGCCAGGTCTCACAAGCCATTGGTGTTAGTTTGTTCACCTCAGATAGTATACAGGTGCTCATTGGGTTATGAGTACGCTGGACGGACTCAACGGGAACCTGCTAGTTGGTATTATACCTATTGTCAGATAGCAGTTCCCAGGTGACATGTGTACAGGTTAGTCTGTCGACCTGAGATCGTCATTTGTCTCGTGTGAGTTCCCACTGTGGTTTGATTACTACCCTCCCGCGGCTCAAAGGAGTTGTGCAAACAGGTTTTAGTTGGGTACAGTCCCGAGCCATATGGAGGCAGTGATCGGATCGTCGGGGATTCGTCTCTCCCGGTATTGGGGGTTGATGTCGCGTTGTGTACGGATGGCCATCACCATAAATCCGTGGCCACGGTGTACAAGAATTACCGATCCAGGATTGATAGTTTGTCAGGTGGTGATGGGTTTCATACCAACACTAAATATCGCGTTGTTGGGGGTCTGACTTTATCCACCCCCCTAGACTCGATATGCGATACTCTTAGACGAACAGACCGGACTGTGCGGATATTGTCACTGACAGGCTCAGTAGGGGTTCAGGATGAGTTTGCTCGTCAGCCTCCCTTTCGCTTAATACCTGGGTAGCCATTACGTATAGCTAGTGCCGCTGACGTGCTTGTGGTTAAACCTACTGCCAGCGTATTGACGAGTCATTAGATTCCCATACAGAGGGTTTTCACGGTTCAGGCGATATGGTGTACATGAGGTATGTTGATACATACAGGTGTCCGATTAAATATATGCAAGTGCTGCGCAGACTTTTATCGGATGGTTGATAATACTAGCGGCTTAGGATTAGGCTGGATTATTAAATCGGGTTTTGATTTAATAATTGATATATATATATGTATTTGTATATACGTATTCTAGTATTATTGTTCACTATTCATTTTCTCTCTCGGCTATTCGTATTTTGGAACGAATACGCGTATATGTATTTCGGTACATGTACCGGGATGTATTCCGTATTTTGTACGGAATAGCTTCTAGAAGAAGATGCCACCTCATTATTGATTTTCCTTTAGAAAATTAATTAAGAAATGAGGTGGAAAAGGTGACTAAGTCAAGGCATGGGTCAAAGCATGGTGTATGGCATGGTTTGGAATTGTTTAATGAAATTAAAAATTGAAACATTTTGGAGAGAGGGAAAAAGGGGGGCCGGCCACTTTGAGGGGAGGGATGGATTTCATTTTTTGGTGATCAATTTACATGCTAGCTCTCTCTCTCACTCTCTCAAGTTCACAAAAAGCCTTCACCATTTTAAGCTCATGCCAAGTCTTCATCATCTCCTCATCTTCTATGCTTGCTCATTGAGCAAAATATTTTGAGAGAAAAAGGTAGTGACACTTTCATACACCCCCACTCACCATCGCTAGCGACTTTGGAGAGTCGGTTACTTCGTTCGATGAGGTTGGAGCTTGCGCCGTTTCTCTCGGGTGGATCATCGGAGATGGAGGAAGACCAGCAACCAAACATCGTCAAAGGATTAGTAGGAGCTTGGAATGAAGACCGAAGGACTTGGATCATCTCGGTATAACCTTTGTAACTCTTAGTTAGCTCGCTAGAATAGGGTTTAAGGTCGATCCGGAAATCGGGTAACGGTAGCGCCGGTTTAATAAATTTTTGTTCCGCATTTTGGCCGCGTTTCGATGGCCGGGGCGCTGCCGGGACCCAATATGGTATCAGACCCACCCTTTAAACCCCTTACTAGCTTGTTTAGATGTGCTTAAAAGATCGATCGACGGATTTTACCGAAATCACGATTTCATTTTTCAGTTTTCTGTCGATTTTCAAATGTGGTCAAAAAATTATTTGAGGCATCTTAAAAATCCGTGCAGGTTTTTCTAGGAGTACACAAAAAATTTGGGCCTATGAGTCCTCTAATGCGCCGCGGATCCACCGCACTAAGCCCCCATTGGCGGCGGTTCCGCGACGGATTAGTGGCAATGGACTTTCAAATTTTTACTGTAGCCCTATGATGTGAAATTGCGACTTTTGTGATATTCTGTTTTTGCCCAGGTTTCAGTGAAGTGTTGTTTTGCTATTGGGGCCAATTTAGAATTTAGTCGATCGATATTTTAAGTGTGCGTTTAACGGTACATACATTTCTATCTGTGACCGTGAATGTCATTTGATCGGTAAACCCGTCTAACTGCTATATGTTCTTTTAGACGGGTTTGCGAACGTGACATTCACGTTGATGTTCTGTATTGTGCTCTGATGTTGGTTGGATCGTCGTGGTGGATAGCTGTGGTGCAATGCTAGTACAGTTTTATTTCATTTGTACATTTGATATTGCGGGGCGAGCATCCGACATGTGAACTGCCGTCACTGCCAGTTTGTATATTATTCTTTTGGGGCACGACCAGGCTGAGGTCGATGTCACCCTTGTATATTATTTTATTTTCTGTACTAGGATTACCCTGCGGTGGAGTGCACGAATAGCCGGGTTCTAGAGGGCAACTGGTCCGCATCTCATGGCGTTGGGACGGAGGGGACCTTACTCTAGAATTGGCGGGCTGCTTGCAGCACTCGTAGGGGGTATAGGTTGACCCAGGAGGGGTGCCTAAGTTACCGGATTCCGTGAAGTGCTGGGTGGTCCATTCACGTTGCTGAAGGGGGCTGCTTCACTTCTGGTTTTGGCGGGTAACTTGCCGCGCTCGTAGGGGTCTAGGTTTCATTGCATAGGCTATCCATACGACAGGGAACGTCGAGTCTCACTTGCGGCTCAAGTGAAACTCGGGGTTCCAGATTATCCACCATTCTGTATTGCTTCTGTGATATTTCTGTGATGTTGCTTATTTCATGCCTGGGACGAATGTTATATATATATTTATATATACTAGTAGATGTTGTATATGTTTTGCACCCGCGCTAGCCCAGTCCCCGCTCTGTCGTTAGTTAAGTAACCTAACGGGTGATGACGGGACCCAGTGGCGAATGCGGATAGCATATACGTACATTTTATTTTTGTTCTTTTCTGATGTGATTAATTGATGGGACTGCATTGATTCTTATCAATGCAAGGATAAAACAAACCTATATTTGATGTTGTTGGAACCAAATTTTTAAAAACTGACATTACAGACGTTTTCTTTTGCTTTGCATCGTGGTATTCATTTGGAATATCCTGCACCTCATTCGACGAGGCAAGGGCCGAGATCCCTTCATCGGGAGTGACCCCTTGGGTAAAAGTTTGCGTCAACGTAATAACTTTACTATAGTTGATTATTTTTGCTTTGCATCGTGGTATTCAGTTTGGGATATCCTGCACCCCATTCGACGGGGAAAGAGCCGAG
Source organism: Agapanthus africanus (assembly GCA_030015575.1). NCBI lineage: Eukaryota > Viridiplantae > Streptophyta > Magnoliopsida > Asparagales > Amaryllidaceae > Agapanthus > Agapanthus africanus. Next base: position 372,202,411 of record CM057343.1, on the reverse strand, counting down.
ATCTCTTCAACGGGAATGACCTCTTTAGAAAAAGTTTTCGCCACTATATATTTATAAAACCACTTGGATTCCTTCAACGATATCAAGTTCATTACGTTAAAGGTTTTTTGCCAAAAACCAGTCGTAGCCCTCCGTCATTTCTTACAGGTATTACTTAGTATTCATGCTGTGTATGTTGATTTCTGTCAAGGCATAGTGCTTGGTAGCTGGGTAATGTTTGTTTGTTGCATAGATATGCGATTATTTAGGACGGTCGCACGGTCATGTTGACCTCTGTCAAGGGCTCGTGAGGGTGGGTCTAAGTTAATACAGGACAATGACGGGTTGAACTTGACTTGCGACTTATGATATGTTGACCTCTGTCAAGGTCATAAGCCGCTTGGGGTAAAAATCATATCGGGAGTTTCAAACATACAGGAAATTTTCCAGGCTTGCGCATACTTTCTGGAGTGCGGTGACTTGAGTGGCTTCCATAAAGTTATCATGCAATGATAGTTGGATCCCTATTCCCACTGATGAGTAGGATTACTTCTCGGGTAATTCCGACTAATTCTCCCTTTTGGTTTGGAGGAGAATTCGAGAAAACAGTGGGAGCCATCCAGATTAGATAATATGATTAACCATTCTGATCTAGGTTAGAGTGCACGTTGAGTGTTTCTTATCTCTCTCTGGCTGCGACTATGACCTAACCTTTGACTAAAACTCATGAAACCAAGTTAACCGAACCTTCTTATAACACTTTGACTTTTGGAATGTCACGGTGTCGCATACATCATTGCCACTTCTACATCACCTTTGCATTTCTCCAGAACACCCCGTATTATTACGAACATCCACTTCCATTGGATAAATCCATCGTATGGTTATATACGAACTCGAAGGAACTTTTTCGAGGATGGATTCCGGTTCTAGAGAGATTGAATAGGATTATTCGGTTGTCTTTTCTCTTTACCTTCTCTCAGGTTGTGAGGGCTCCTGGGATTAGGAGAGGGTACACCTATTGAGCTTATTGGATAGTCTTCCTCCAAACCATAAGCAGGTGCCGAATGGTAGGGAAGGAAGAAAACCGATTAAGCTTAAGTGTGGTGTACAGAAGGTAATAAGTAAAGACATATAAAGGGATTAGAATAATAGCAAAGGAAATGCTATCACCATCATTCACGACGAAACCAGGCATACCCCTGCCACTCCTACATCCACTTTGCATTTCTCGAGGACACTCCGTATCACTACGGATATCCACTTCTATTAGATAAATCCATCGTATAGTTACATACGAACTCGAAGGAAATTTTTCGAGGATGGATTGTGGTTCAGGAGAAAAAGAATAGGATTATTCAGATGTCTTTTCTCTTTACCTTCTCTCAGGTTGCGAGGGCTCCTAAGATTAGGAGAGTACACCTATTACGCTTATTGGATAGTCTTCTTCCAAACCTTAGGCTGGTGCCGAAAGGTAGGGAATGAAGAAAACCAATTAGCGTAAAGGAGGTGTACAGAAGGTAATAAGTAAAGACATAATAATGGGATTGCAGTGAGGGCAGGTAAGTATATGGTTACTGTCATGATTCAGAATAATGGAAGAGGCGTTACTAGGAATACCAGTTGACCCTTTTTGAAACATTTTCATGTTTCAGTTTCACTGTGTGATGTTAATTGAAATCTGTTTTCCCAATTGGATTCTAACTCCAGGGTATGTATTTACTAGATCAGTTTCTCACATTTGTATGTTATTACGGATGGTGAGTGGGAGTAAGATATTGGGAATTGGGTGATTAGATCCTCATTATGTCAGAATTCGTTGTAATTGGTGATATTTGAGGAAATCATCTAGATTTTGCCGGATGGCAAATATTTGGTTTTGAATATCCGTTGTTATGCACCAATTTCAAACTAATATATCTATACATTTATTTTATAAAGTGAGATATAACTTTTTGATATTGTGTCTATGACACTTACCTATATCAGTTGGTGATTAGGTAAGGTGCATTCAACAGCGGTATAACTCTTCTTAACCAAAGTACAGTTTTTCAACCTGCGACGCACAGAGTTTGAGTTATTGAACTCGGGGGACTTATACAAAATATTGTATGTTGTCCAGTGTCCGTTAGGACAATGGGGTTAGTACTCGTACTATATTCTGTTTACTTGTGACTTCTCCAGTTCTGGACAAGTATTTCGTTGAAATGCATGGTCCAGATTTTGAGAAATTATAGGTATAAGAATAAAGTAGAGAACCATTTGTTATAAGTATCAGGATTCTTCGAGGAAGTCGAAGATGTAGATATTTGTGTTTGGTATTCAGTTAATAGTAATGGTCTTGAGAACTTGCTTCTCTTTCGGGTTACTCATATATGGATGCACTCCTAGATGAGTAATGCTAATTGTCCTTTTTCCATTTGGTTGATATGCACTGGAGACAGATGCATGTTTTTGAATCTGGTTCAAATTAGATTAGTGCTTTTGTTTTTATATTAGATTAATATAGAATCAATTTATATCTTAACGATGTTAAGGTATAAGGAGTTGTCCGGCTGATACTTAAAACCAAAATCCGGATAAACTCAAGGCACATTTCAGTAATGGCTGTTTGTGGGTTATCCCGGGCTTTGACAAGGGTTAACTTTCTACCATCAGGAAGATCGATATTTATATTATTCTTAACTTGCCACAGTTTTAATAAAATGGATTTTTTCAGAAAACAGAAGTGGGAGTATGATAGAACTGGAAGTTATTCCAGAACCACAAACGATTACTGGAAATTTAATAGAACCTAAGAATTCAATTGGATTTGATGTTCCATTTGCCACTCCGCAGATTTGGTGGGTAACCTCAGTCACCCGAGAGGTACTTCGGTCTTCTCAGAGACGGTGACAGGGATGTTCTTGTTTACCCAGACTTGCCATTGCTGTTGTTCTAGACTATAAGACCCGGCAGGAGGATGAGTATAGCGTCATTCTAAACTAGTTTTAGAAGTGCACGTATATATGACTTTTCCAGAGGGTTGTTGTAGTCAGTGGGAGCAGCGGAAGTATAGTAGGCAAGTAGCTTGTGTCTATTTATAGACTAAAGCAGGTTTAGCGGAAATAGATCATCTATTTTTGTGACAGTCATAGGTTTTGACTTCATCAGAATAGGAGATGGATCTGGTAAGAAGGTAGTAGAGAGTGATGTCCAGATCTTGGGATGACATGCACTTAATAGGAAGAGATATTCCTATACTACGATCGGTTATACTGTGGTTGGCATAAAGTTATTTCTCCACATAGAATATGGATATAATATCAGGTTTTCTGGTTACTAGATCTATGGTTTTAGATCTAGATTTGGGAAGTATCCCAATTTTGGTACTTTGACATTAAATGGACAACTCCTGGTACGGTGGTGTACCTGCAGGTGGTGGAGTCAACCTCTCTAAAGGTGTCTTACAGACTAAAGGGGAGAGGGATCTACATGATTAACATATCATTGGCTAGGCCAATTGAGTTAGTCATGAAATGTCAAGTACCACACCAGATATTGTTTTTGCACTAGCTGTAGTAAACATATATTAATCCAATCCTGAAGAAACATCGGGAAGCAGTTTATGAACATAAATGGATGTTCTAAGGATATGGTAACGGCAGCCTCCTTCAGGAGACGGTTATCATTTCAAGCTTCCCAGGTGACCTGGATGACAGAGTGAATGTCAGGGTTATAGTTTTCCCTCTTTTGAGGGACAGTATGTTGGACAGGTGGTCCAAGCGGATACTGAGGAAAGGCATGGCACAGGATACTGATTAAATTCAGTAGACGATACAGTCTAAGTAGTTTGCTGAATTTGTAGTTCATTTGTGAACTGGGTCCCATCAGATATCCAGACAAATTATAAGACAAGTATTACTCATTTCGGGAGATAGTTTTCTCTGCGAAGTTGAGATATGGAGAGATACAGAAAGAAACATTAGAGCGGATCCACTTACTGAGGCTATTTCTCGAACGCAATCATTTTTGCAAACGGGCTTTGCGAAACTGATTAGTAGAGAAGTTGGGTGTTCGGTATCACACGGGTTGTGAGTATGCGACATCGCAATAATTGGCCTTAAGTGCAAGTGGGAGATTGTTGGCTATAGTGCCCTTAACGCAATTATCATAGTCGCGGACTTGTGGTTATGATGATTGAGGCAGGACCTGTACCAATGAAACAGTCTTACTCAAGATGATAGTATGCTATCTGGTTTGACTTTATCATCATATACATGTTGATAGAGCCCATAGGATTCTTGCTTGACTGCCAGCATTATGATGGCGATCACATACGTGGGAGATGAGGGTCTATAAGCACATCCTTAAATGTCCCTAGTCGTGGGAGTATCGAGACCGGGCATCGATACACCAGTGTAGACTAGTGTATACTGATCGAGACCCTGACGAGGGGCGGTGGCCAGGTCTCACAAGCCATTGGTGTTAGTTTGTTCACCTAAGATAGTATACATGTGCTCATTGGGTTATGAGTACACTGGACGGACTCGCCGGGGACCTGCTAGTTGGTATTATACCTATTGTCAGATAGCAGTTCCCAGGTGACATGTGTACAGGTTAGTCTGTCGACCTGAGATCGTCATTTGTCTCGTGTGAGTTCGCACTGTGCTTTGATTACTACCCTACCACGGCTCAAAGGAGTCGTGCAAACAGGTTTTAGTTGGGTACAGTCCCGAGCCACATGGAGGCAGTGATCGGATCGTCGGGGATTCGTCTCTCCCGGTATTGGGGGTTGATGTCGCGTTGTGTACGGATGGCCATCACTATAAATCCGTGGCCATGGTGGACTAGAATTACCGATCCAGGATCGATAATTTCTCAGGTGGTGATGGGTTTCATACCGACACTAAATATCGCGTTGTTGGAGGTCTGATTTTATCCACCCCCTAGACTCGATATGCGATACTCTTAGACGAACAGACCGGACTGTGCGGATATTGTCACTGACAGGCTCAGTAGGGGTTCAGGATGAGTTTGCTCGTCGGCCTCCCTTTCGCTCAATACCTGGGTAGCCGTTACGTACAGCTAGTGCCGCTGACGTGCTTGTGGTTAAACCCACTGCCAGCGTATTGACGAGTCATTAGAGTCCCACACAGAGGGTTTTCACAGTTCAGGCGATATGGTGTACATGAGGTATGTTGATACATACAGGTGTCCGATTAAATATGTGCAAGTGCTGCGCAGACTTTTATCGGACGGTTGATAATACTAGCGGCTTAGGATTAAGCCGGATAATTAAATCGGGTTTTGATTTAATAATTGATATATATGTATTTGTATATACGTATTCTAGTATTATTGTTCACTATTCGTTTTCTCTCTCGGCTATTCGTATTTTGGTACGAATACGCGTATATGTATTTCGGTACATGTACCGAAGTATTCCGTATTTTGTACGGAATAGCTTCTAGAAGAAGATGCCACCTCATTATTGATTTTCCTTTAGAAAATTAATTAGGAAATGAGGTGGAAAAGGTGACTAAGTCAAGGCATGGGTCAAAGCATGGTGTATGGCATGGTTTGGAATTGTTTAACGAATTTAAAAATTGAAACATTTTGGAGAGAGGGAAAAAAGGGGGCCGGCCACTTTGAGGGGAGGGATGGATTTCATTTTTTGGTGATCAATTTACATGCTATCTCACTCTCTCTCACTCTCTCAAGTTCACAAAAAGCCTTAACCATTTTAAGCTCATGCCAAGTCTTCATCATCTCCTCATCTTCTATGCTTGCTCATTGAGCAAAATATTTTGAGAGAAAATGGTAGTGACACTTTCATACACCCCCACTCTCCATCGCTAGTGACTTTGGAGCATCGGTTACTTCGTTCGACGTGGTTGGAGCTTACGCCGTTTCCCTCGGGTGGATCATCGGAGATAGAGGAAGACCGGCAACCAAACATAGTCAAAGGATCACTAGGAGCTTGGAATGAAGACCGAAGGACTCGGATCATCTCGGTATAACCTTTGTAACTCTTAGTTAGCTCGTTGGAATAGGGTTTAAGGTCGATCCGGAAATCGGGTAACGGTAGCGCCGGTTTAATAAATTTTTGTTCTGCATTTTGGCCGCGTTTCGACGGCTGGGGCGCTGCCGGGACCCAACACATATAAGCTACTGGAACAATCTGGACACATCACACCACCAAGTGGCCGGCCACTCCCTTGACAAAACCGGTCTCCTCGGTTTTCCTGGGGATTTGGGGTGTCATCTTCACAGGGTGGTCTCGTGGTGGTCTATCTAGGACTCTGAAGTTGTTTATTTATCTCGTAAATGTTCCAGTTCATTCCAGATTTCCCTGCACACCCAAATACCTCACAAACCGACATGAAAAGTTATGAAATTCCGTATTTTGGGTTTCAGTTGGGTTGGTCTGGGTTTCTATCAATTGGGAGGGGTTTAAGGTCATCATTAGGCCTCATTTAACAATCACAACTCCAATCAAACCCTAACCCTCTCTAGAAATGTCCAAAGTGCACTAAACTTTGCCAAATCGATTTTAAACTTGAAAAGAGGCTTAAACATATGAAACACTACACTAATTATGAAAGGATTACCTCATTAGGGACCCAAGAATCCCCTACAGCACCAAAACTTAAACTTTCTTGGTCCAAAGGGTAGCTTGTGAGCTTGTGCACAACTTTTGTGTAGTAGGAATGGTGTTTTGAGTTTGTTTTGGAGATGAAGTGGGGTGATTTGTGGAGGGGGAGATGAGGGCAGCAGCACAAGAGAAAAATGGGGGAGAAAATGATGAAGGAAGAAGAGGGAAACAAGTGGGCATGGCTCTCTCTTGACCCCTCACTTTCTCTCACTTGCCTATACCTCATTATAATATCATTCCTTTTTCCTTTTCTTTTGTTTTCTTTTATTTCCTTCTCTTTGCAATAGTAAACGCAAAACAGGAATGAAAAATGAAGATAAAGTTATGTAGGAAAATGTAACACAAGTGTGAAATGATATGGTGCATGTTTTGCACAAAACACGCTTAAAGTCCGATTAGCGATTTTTAATCGCGATTAGTACAAAATTAGTATCAAATAAATCATAAACTCTCATAATTTGCTTAAATCACATAAAGTACTCTCTTTTTGGTAATTTTTATAATTTTCCAAATTTTTCCCAATTTATCGGTATTTAATTATACCGAAATATTAAAATATTCATTAAAATTAATATTAAATTATAAAAATTCCCAAAAATAATATTTTATTTTTCTGAAATGTTACAATCTTCCCCCCTTAAAGAAATTCGGTCCTCGAATTTAAATTTAAACCCCTCAAATAATAAAACATTTCAGTAAAAGTCCAAGTCGTCGGGGTCCCGAGATTATAATATATAAAGCACAGTGGCGCGATGCATGCGCATGAACACGAGTATATCAATCAAAAGTAAAACTCTGTCAAGTATCCCGCAATTATCGGAGTCATGGGGAAGACATCAATGTCAAATCCAAAACGAAATCAACATGATATATATGTCAAAACATACATGTAATTATCATTAAAACATCGGAACAAATGCATGCCAAACTTTTCAAGTCGCAGTGCGATGTACGTATCACCGCACAGTGGCGGACGTCTATCATAAGAAAATAACTATATCTATATATAACATTTGTTTAATATGTACGTCCCGCCGTTTTGAAAACAATTTAGAAGGGTTTCCTTGTTTAAACGTTTCGTGTCATATCGGACACGTAGGTAAATACTGAGACTATAGCTCCCTTTTTGGAAATCGCTTCGATAACTATTAATGCATGCAAAATATATTCAGGTACTGTCCTCTGACTAGTCCTGATCAGTACGAAAACCATAGCAAATATCATAAAAACGTACTGCTCCATAAGAAATCAATCCCAAAATGTGCATATGAATGCTACGTGCGTTTGGTGCGCACGGAAATTAAAATCCATATATGTGCCATACATGTGCATAGAAACAACATCTAAGTGTAACGGGTGTGCAAGAAACACCTGTCAGAGGCAACGTGTGTACCTGACAGCAAAATTAGGTGTATCTGACATGTACGAAGAATCCCGATTTAGTGCATCTGGTGTGCACTAAAATTGCATCTCAAATCATGCGCCTAACATGCGCGAAAATCCATATCAGGTGCATCCATCATGCACGAATAAAATCTAAATCATGTGCATCCAACATACACGAAATCACGAAATCCAATATCAAGCGCGTCAAATATGCGCAAGAAACCAAATCAAATGCATGGAGTGCACGAAATCGACATCAATATCAAAATCAAAATCGACGGTATACAATACATCTCAATCCAACTCAGGTATACCGCGGTATATAATTTCACCACCATGTGCATCAGCGTGCACAAATCAAATCAAAACACTAAAAGTGCATAAAGCATATCTCAAGAGTAATAACTATGCACAAAGTATGAATACCCAGTAGGTACAACCATGGTGCACGAAAACAAATATCATGAAACTCAGTCATCAAGACTAAATCATGCGAATAGATCGCCCAAAATATCAAAATCCAAGGTGACGGATACGCGATAATCGAATCACCAAATCATAAATCATAAATACCGTCGTCGATATTTCCTCCTTCAAAGTCAAGAAGGTGTCGGTGCATCCAATACTAGCAGAGCAAAATATCTACTTGCCTCATGTTCATGGTCTGGCGCCTGGTGCTTTTAGGCTCTTTTCTCTCACTTTGCATTGCTAGATATATATCTCCTCGGCTCAACGGCCCAATATGGAATGACGACGGAAACAGTCCCGCCCTGGCACATCCTCTACAGATCCCTGGCCAACTATCTCGTCGATGATGCCGAACTCTGGCCTGCTGGGTGTGCGCTATATACCGTATAGTATTCTAGAAAAGTCTTCTCGTATAGTATTCTAGAATTTCGTACAAGGTCACTCTCAATTCTCGTTTATGCCGAATAGCCCGGAAGTTACCACCCCCTTTTTTATATACGTTTCTTGTTTCGGAACGGCTGCATTCTCATTGCGACTCCTTCTGGAAGATATATCGAAATCAATGCCTCTGCATGCGTATCACATCTTTGATGTCGGCGGAGTGGAACATCATCTCATCAAGATCTCGTACGAACCTCTTACTCCACTTTTCTCAAATATCGACTGCTTCGGAATCGTCTCTTCGTGGCTGCATGGACTGTGCTCAAATGGCTATACTCGTATCTGGAGTCTCCCAAGCAATACATCCCATCACATGATATCCGAAAGATGTCGAACCATTCGATCGATTCGTCAAAACCTCATAATCCCCCAAGAGCTCAACGTCTTGAGTACAGTTTAATAGTATCGAGTACATACCACAGCACCTATGGACCAACCTAGAAGGGCAAACCCAAGCCTCACAAATGGCACCGCTAAACTGCCGCAAACCCTAAGGTTCAAAGGCTTTCACACGGTCATTATGTCGAGTTAGGGTTTCATTCTTCTAGAGGGTCCATAGAATCGCTTGCATGTCTTTCCGAATACTTTAAACTTGGAAAATGGGCCCCGGACATTCGATCGTCTCCATCGACTCTTAACATACCAGCGTGAAGTCGTCTCTAGCGGGAATCAATCTATCTGATGACCTCGCATCGGGGTAAGCGAACGAACCACATGTCCCAGTCATTCATCCTCGGGTGACTAGCGACTTTCTATCATACCTCTAAGTACAACCCGTACTGCAATAGCTCCAACATCTGGGGCGATATCTCGTCGTCCGCAGCAACAACTGGCTTATTTATCTGCACGCTGGACAGTGCCTCAATCATCAATAATCAGTGCATCGACGGTCATCACATTCCGGCTGGTCTCTAGCAGTAGCCTGATCCTCTGGTGCTGATCTGCATGTCCGAGAAATCTCATAATAGCGATCTATCAAACGCTCATAGCGCGAAAACACAATAAAACGACGCTTCTCTATGCAATCGTATGTCCCTGTAATCATGCCCTGATCAGTTCTCGTTCGTGATGAGCTCGTGCTGACTGCAACTCTAGCCATAGCTCTCTCTGCCCGTGTAATCGTGGCAGCAAAATCATAACTGATATCGATGAGGATAGATCATAGGAATGAATATAATACTGTGCAAGGAAATATACATCCTAAGGCTCCTTAAGCGGAGTGGTGTATCGTAAGTATGCAGCGGAACATACATACGGTACGTCACTCTCCTTAAGTCACCTACTCCATCAACCAAGGTCAACTTATGCGACGAAAGTTCGGGTCTAATACCCCCTCGACTAAGTTTAAGTTCCGTAAGGTCAAGCCTAAGTTCCAAATATATACAAACGCTTTAGGCTCCGCATAGTCAAACTTAGACTCGAACCAAGGTTGACCTAGCGCTCTGATACCAACTTTGTCTCGACCCGAAATAGCACGTGACTGGCCCTTGAATCATATGAACTCTATAGGACCTTATCTAATTCAAGTAAGCCAAAAGCCCAGAAATCTAAAACCATTTTAAATAATAAATGAAGTAAAACTAGTTTTAAAGAAGTGAAGAAAACATGTTTTGAAAACAAGGTTTTTAAATAAGTAAGCCGAATATGCATTTTTAAATCCTCAAGTCTTTTCTGAAAATTTCGGCAGAGTTTCCTTTGTAAATAATGGCCCCGAACGGGGTACAACATGAATAATATATATGCATCAATGATAAAAGGCATCCCCAAGCGGGAGCTAGCTCTTCGTCAATCGACGGTCACAACCACGCAAGCAATATAATATACAACGCCGAAGGGCGAGAATCAAAACTCAAAAGGAAACTCAAAATCATCAAGAAAACCATAATACTACAACGCGCGACTCTAAGGTCGAAATAATAAAAAACTGGTTTTCTAAGTCTGAAATAATATACAAGTATGGTTGATGGAATTTACTAGATACTACTGAAAATAAATGAGTACAATGGCGGTCACGATGCGAGTGAACCCACCTACCAAAGTAATCACCCAGAAAAGAAGCAGTGTGCTAGAAAAGCCGCAATGGAACCTGTACGGCAAAACCTGCAAGAACTGTGGCACAACGGGGGTGAGTTGCCAACTCGTGAATAGAAAACATCACATAGCAGAAATCGTATGTATGACTCATCCTAGGTCAAAACGATCAGTAATAATATATATCCTCGATATGATAAACTCTGTATGTATGTGGATCTCGTCCACGTGTCACCCAATGACACAAAACATCATGCAGGTAAATATCATAAAGCATATGCATGGAAGTATGAGGATGTAAATCAACGTGTGTCCCTCGCGACACATCAAAATCATGGAACCTGAGTGTCCAGCATCGACACTCGAAAACATCATGAAACCCGTGCCCAGCATCGGCACGTAAATCCTCATATATCGGGCTCCGTCAGTCCGGATCGGCCCACGGGCTCCGTCAGTCCGGATCGGCTCATATCATCTCTCGACTCCGGTTGGTATCCTCCGGATATCCGCCGAACCCAAATACTATCACCGGTAGGTAGTGGTCCCTCTGCCAGGCTCATCGCCTACTATATGACAGATCCGTTCTCATCCCGGGGTACCATACCGGGTCCACCATGTACCCGCAATCGGCCTCATCCAACTCCTCGAATCGGGTTTCACATGTCATACGTCTCAGAACCGAGAAAACACATGGTGGATGCACTGAAATATCATATCAAGGGAAACCTGGTTTTTAAAACAATACTTATTCTCTTTTGAAATAACCGCGGTTCCCAAATCCAGAAATCTCATGAAAACAAATATCTCAATACGTATAATCTAAAGCATGATGTATGCGACATATTACAGAAATGTAAGTATATCCGTATATCATGCAATATGGAACAGTAATATGCACATATCGAGGGAGACTGCTCTTTAAAAATGAATCCAGTTTTAAAATATACTTTGCGGTTCCTAAATCTCCAAAATCAAGCCAGAATCATCTATGTATGTGCAAATACGTATGTATGCTAGTATGGGTGTACAATAGTCATATCCTGATGCAACAATCCCACTGTGTAGTGACATGGCAATTATCGATGAAGTGTGTGAGCCAGTAAGTAGGTGTACGTAGAACATACGCATCATCGATAATGGTGCTGGTGTCCTGACAGCATGGTTTTAATATAACAATAAACACATTTACACATGCAATGCGATGCGAATAGCAAGAATATGCGGCAATCGAATAATAAACGCAACAGTGAAGAATCTACATCAATATATAAATGTCATACAGTTTTGCCATTTGAAATAAGTCGAATCGGGGTTTTCAGAAAAATAAGGGCTACGGTGATTTTAAGAAAAGATGCGTCTTTTGAAAATATCCGTAGAATCCCTTTGCCTGTCTTTAAAATACTCACGATTCGTTAGTTTTGAAATAGGTATGACTCGCGTCTAGTCTAACATCTACTAAGTAAACTACAGATCTAACTAACAAACTAATCGAAAGGGTATGGAAACCACCTAACACCTGAGTCGATAATATATATATATATATATATATATATATATATATATATAAATATAACAATCGGTGATCCCGCCTCAAAAGTATCCCATACGATACAATATCTATAACATGTCATCCTCAAGTCAAGAGTGCGGATCTATCATCAATATAGCTCGTACGGTAAATCCGTCGTACGACATCCCAAATCTGGGTACGGGTCAATGTCATATCAATCACATTATTCATCTGGTATCCTCTTTATCAACATCATGATCCGGGGTTCTGATCTACGTTTAGTACAATAATGATACCATCTACGTATGCATGCGTGTGTATGAAAACACCACGTCAAAGGACCCGCTAAAACATCATGTCGTATCTCAAATACGAACCCCGTCACATCACCGATCTCACGGCCTCAAGCCCAATCTCATCGACTCATCTCAAATCCCAAGTACTATCCTCATAATCCATATATATGTATACGTATATATATATATATACACACATACATACATAGTCCCATACCCATGTGTGTGTGTGTGTATATATATCCCCATATATGCATATGTAAAAGAATGAATGTATGCAAGTATGTGTGCGTGTGTGGGTGCAACAAATACTATAATGTTTCGCAAGTAACACTACTAATCCATGAACACTTAACCATATCCTAAATATCCATGTCTCACATAAAAGATATCATATATATAGTATATATATAGCATACTATATATCGAACTGCGGGGGTGCTATACGCCATCCACCCGACTTCTCCCCGTAGATATAAATCTACTCACCTTGCTTCTTTTGTGCCGATGCCGACGCCGCCACGTGCTTGCTTATTGTCTCGAAGTCTTTGTGGGGGTACCTACACATCATAACGTATCGTATCGCATCACAATCCCAAATCAAAGCCAAAAGGACACACGAAAACCAAAATGCTGCACGAATCATCCATAGGTCAAAACCTATGGTCTACATCTTGCAATTCAACCAAATATCAATTGATATAGACGTACAAATGTCAAATAATCGAATACAATACCAAATATCAAAAATTAAATCCATAAACATCATGAAACACATGGCAGTAACCTAGAAAACATGCTCCAGATTTTGTCTCAGGTGAAACCAAGGTAAGCAAACAACTCTGGGGTGATGTATAGGGTACATATGAGCTACTGGAACAACCTGGACACATCACACCACCAAGTGGCCGGCCACTCCCTTGACAAAACCGGCCTCCTAATTTTTCTTGGGGATTTGGGGCGTCGTCTTCACAGGGTGGTCTCATGGTGGTCTATCTAGGTCTCTGAAGTTGTTTATTTATCTCGTAAATGTTCCAGTTCATTCCAGATTTCCCTGCACACCTAAATACCTCACAAACCGACATGAAAAGTTTTAAAATTCCGTATTTTGGGTTTCAGTTGGGTTGGTCTGGGTTTCTATCAATTGGGAGGGGTTTAAGGTCACCATTAGGCCTCATTTCACAATCACAACTCCAATCAAACCCTAACCCTCTCTAGAAATGTTCAAAGTGCACTAAACTTCGCCAAATCGATTTTAAACTTGAAAAGAGGCTTAAACATATGAAACAGTACACTAATTGTGAAAGGATTACCTCATTAGGGACCCAAGAATCCCCTGCAGCACCAGAACTCAAACTTTCTTGGTCCAAAAGGCAGCTTGTGAGCTTGTGCACAACTTTTGTGAAGTAGGAATGGTGTTTTGAGTTTGTTTTGGAGATGAAGTGGAGTGATTTGTGGAGGGGGAGATGAGGGCAGCAGCACAAGAGAAAAATGGGGGAGAAAATGATGAAGGAAGAAGAGGGAAACAAGTGGGCATGGCTCTCTCTTGACCCCTCACTTTCTCTCACTTGCCCATAACTCATTATAATATCATTCCGTTTTCCTTTTCTTTTGTTTTCTTATATTTCCTTCTCTTTGCAATAGTAAACCCAAAACAAGAATGAAAAATGAAGATAAAGCCATGTAGGAAAATGTAACACAAGTGTGAAATGATATGGTGCATGTTTTGCACAAAACACGTTTAAAGTCCGATTAGCGATTTTTAATCGTGATTAGCATAAAATTAGTGTCAAATAAATCATAAACTCTCATAATTTGCTTAAATCACATAAAGTACCCTCTTTTTGGTAATTTCTATAATTTTCCAAATTTTCCCAATTTATCGGTATTTAATTATACCGAAATATTAAAATATTCATTAAAATTAATATTACATTATAAAAATTCCCAAAAATAATATTTTATTTTTCGGAAATGTTACAGGTTACCTCTCTTTCTCTCACTCACCCACACACACAAAACCCCACACATTCTTGGTCGAAACCAGCAAGCTTTCCCCACTTCAAAAAGTTAATTGGAAAACACAATAAACAAAAGGTGAAAAGATATGAAGTAAAGTGTATATTTATATATATGGTGTGAGCTTTGACTTTAACACATTCTCTCTCCCCCTCCCCTCACCAAACCAGTAGCTTACCCTCCCATTGTGCTCGGCCACTTCCCAAGGCAGCAGCCCCATTTTCCCCACTACATTTCCCTTCAAAAATCCAAACAAATTCATCAATTTTGCCTCAAAAATCCAAACAAAAATCCCACAAACTCCAAATCCAATCTTTACCCATTTTTTCTTGGCTTCTCTAGTATGGATCTTAGTGAAAAGAAGCAACTTTGGGAGGCTAAAAGGCATGTTTGATCTCTTGATCTTGAGGTATAAAGCTTCATCCAAATTTGTTACTTGTTAATTGTATGTTAAAATCTAATTTTAATTAGATGTTAATATAACCTTAATTGCAAAATGAAATTTTCAAGAGAAGGGTTAAATTAAGATTAGGGTTTTCATAATTTGTTCATGGTTAATTGTGTAGTTAATATCTAGTGGGCATGCTAAAACCTAATCTAGTTGCTAAATTGCTAATTGCTACATTTAATTTGTTTTAAATTAAGCTATGTTGCAAACTAGATTTTAGGATTAATGAAATTATGTGAGATTAAAATCTAGTTAATGTTTATGTGACCTAATTAAGATAATTAGTGAATATTGTGACCACTAGTTTTGCTAAAACATCAAGTTTTGAATAAAAATGGAAATTGAAGCTTACTAGGTTTCTTGAAATAAATCAATTTGATCAATTTTAAGGTTTTGATGATTTGCACCCTATTTCATATTATTATTAGTGTGTTGTGAGTGTGCAATTGGTACGAGTGGGTACTAGGATTAGTGGTTTTCACGTATTGCAACCTTAGTGATGATTGGTGGCATTGTCGCGGCGCATTTCGTGCACCAAGTGTGTGCGCGTTTAGTTAGTGCGCGTGGTTGACTTGCTTTGGTTGTGTCCACGACTAAATATATATTTATTTTCTTTTTTTCTTGTGTACGTTTCTAGGATCGGGTGCAGAGGCGTCGGATGTGGCGCTGAAAGGACAGAGCTGAAATCGGAGCAGTTTAGCCGAGACGTCCAGGCGAGTAGATATATATCTACGGGGGAAGTCGGGTGGATGGCGTATAGCACCCCCGCATATTCGTAGCATTTGATGCATTATATATATATGTGTTATATTATGAGATGTGTATACTTAGCATGAAATGGTTAGGTGACTATGGCTTAAATTTAGTGTATTTGGGTGATAGTGTCGTTAGTTATTTTCTTAGTCGCGAACCCTACAATAAGGTTTACATACACGCGCGCACACACACACGCATACATTTTATTTTCTTGTGCGTATATGGGAATATATATATATATATATATACATATATGTATGTGAGTATGTGTGTGTGTGTGTATATATATATACGGATGATGATGATAGTATATGTGTGTGTGTATGTGAGTATGTGTATGTGAGTATTTTCTTGGAGATGAGTCGATGTGATTGGGATGGATGCCGTGAGATTGGTGATGTGATTTGGGTTGTGTTATGAGATACGGCATATTATTATAGCGGATCGTTGGGCGATGTGTTTTCATACACACGCAAATATATATTGATGGTATCGGCATGTATTAGACTTAGATCAGTACCCTGTTCATGATATTATGATAATGATACCATGTGGATATTGAGGTATATGTGATAGGCGACCCGTACCCCGATTTTGGGATGCCGTACGATGGATTTACCGTACGAGATATAAATATGATGATTGATCCACATTCATGATTCGAGAATGTCGTATTATATATATGTTATCGTATGTGACGCTATCGAGGCGGGATCACCGACTACTAGATATATAGATCGAGTCAGACTTAGGTGGATTTCCTTACCCTTTTGTTAGTCTCTTAGCTGTCCTGCAGTTTATTTAGTAGATGTTAGAGTTGGACGCGAGTCATACTTATTTCCAAAACAAATGAATCGTGAGTATTTTAAAGACAGGCCGAGGGAGACTACAGATATTTCAAAGGGCGTACGTTTTCTTAAAAACATCGTAGCCCCTATTTTCTAAACACCACGATTCGTGCGATTTTAGACAACAAACTGTATGACTCGTATATAGATATGTATATTCTGTACTTTCACATTTATTATTCATTCTCCATTTATTCATGTTGTTATCATCGTATTGTATGTTTAATGTGTACTTTAGTGATTATGAAACCATGCTGTCAGGACACCAGCACCATTACCGATGATGCGTATGCTCCATGTACACTTGCTTGCCGGCTCACACACATCATCATCGATAATTTCCATGTCACGTACATTTGAGAGAATATTACTTTATTGATATCGTTTGCTAGCTGATAGTTCCGATATATCATTACTGTGCTAGTTTAGATATTGCATCTATTATTGTGATATTTCATGCATATTTATATATTCATTTGCCATGCGATATTATGGGCCAGTCCGGATTGCCGGAGCCCGGTAATTCATTGTTATTACTCTTGAGATTAGAATTTTGGATTTCTATGAGATTTCTGGATTTGGAGAAACCGCAAGGATTTTATATAAACTTAATATCATTTTAAAAATGCAAGTTCGGTTTTTTCGTGATATGATATGAGATATGTCCACCATGAGTTCTTCAGATCTTGAGCGATATCATACACCCGATTCGAGGAAGAGGAGGAACCGTCTGTGGGTGCATGTTGGACCCGGTACAGTACTCTGGGGCAAGATGGTCGTAGATGATGGCGTTGAGCCTGACAGGAGAGCACTACCGACCGGTTATTTGTGACGCGGCGGATATCCGGAGGATACCGACGTAGTCGTGAGATTTTGATGAGGGGCCAGTTCGGATAGCCGGAGTTCAGGGGCCAGTCCAGATTGCCGGAGCCCGAGATATTGAGACTTTGAGGTATTGAGATTATTTGATATGGGCCAGTCCGGATAGCCTGAGCTCGAGATATTGGATATTTAGATTTATGTTTTGTGTCGATACTTGACACGGATTTTATGTTGATTTCATTGATGATACCTCGATTTATATATACAGAAATCTCATAAAATTAAGAAAACAGTTTTCTCATTCATGTTAGTTATATGTATGCCCTAGAGGCCATTGCTATACATAGGATGTATATTGTAGTGGATGCTGGGACATATATTGGGAGGACTTTCTTGCTCGACATGATAGTATGCTATCTGGTTGATCTTTACTTTAACGTGTACACTGATTGTCTCTCTGTTACATGTTGGTAAAGCCCTTAGGATGTGTACTTGACTACCTGGACTTGATACGGATCATACTAGTGGGGACATGGTAGTCCATAAGTACATCCTTCAAAGTCCCTAGTCGAGGGTATATCGAGACGGGGCATCGATATACCAGTGTAGACTAGCGTATACTTTCTCGATCCATACAGATGGGCGATGGATGATCCCATATCCATTAGTGTTTGACATCAGAGATGATATACGGGTGCTCAGTGGAGACTGGGTACACTGGACGGACTCGCCGAGAACTCCCAGATGGTATTATACCTTACGTCAGATGGCAGTTCTCTAGTGACACTGGTACAGAGTAGTCTGTTAACCCGAGATCGTCATAGAGTCTTGTGTGGTTCCCACTGTGCTTTGATTTCCACCTTACCACGTCCAAGAGGGCATGCAAAACGGTGGTTTTTGGGTACAGTCCCGAGTCACTGTGTTCGATTGGCTATAACCGGAAATCCCTGGCCAGGGTTGCTGAGATTTACTGGTAAGTGTTACCTGTAGTTTCTCGAACTGTTATAGACCTCATATCGACACGACTTAACGAGCTATTGGGGTCTGACGTTTACCACCCCTAGGCGAGATATGCGACATATCAGACGATCAGACCGGACTGTACGGTAAGTGTTACTGGTTGGATTCACTGGAGTGTGAGCGGGCTTGCTCGTCGATCTTCTGATCGCTCAATACCCGGGTGGCCGTTACGTTTAGCAGACCGCTTGCGGCTTGTGGGTGTTTGATATGATCATCACCTGCTACCGGCGTATTGACGAGTCTTTAGAGTCCTACACAGAGGTTTCCTGGCTCAAGCGAAATGAAATAGGAGCGCATATGAGATATGTGCGGGACCGAGAATAATGCGTGTATGTGATACCGTATTTCATTCTCGCGATGAATGTGTCGAATGGTTGTATGCGATATAACCTAGTTATCGAATCAAGGATTGATTCGATAAATCGATACATTGTATACTAGTCGGTTGTGTGCGACATGACCGGATCATTGAATCAAGAGTTGATTTAATGATTTAATGCATAATTATATATTTGATATATTACTTTGCATTAACTAGTATTGGTTCACTTTAAATGGATTTTCTCACTTGAAGTTCACAAGTTGTATATGTGATATACTTTTGTGCACTTGATTGTATCATGTTTGATGATACATGCTTACTTGAGTTTGTGTAAAGTTTAAACCTTGGTTAAGTAAATGGTTAGGGTTTTGTTTAATTTATTTATTCATTTATTGATTTGTTTATTTCATTTTGGCAAAAGGAAAATGGTGGCTAATTTTGTTTCTTTGTTGATGTTTCATGAAGCTTTGAATAAGTCCACCATTTTTGTTTTATGCCTAACCTAACCATTCACCTAACTATAGTTTGCTCTCTACACATAACCATGGTTGGTTTATGATAAGTATTCTATGATTTTCTTTTTTAAAGAATAACTTATTATAATTCTATCATCTTCTTCATCTTCTTCTTCTTCTTCTTCAAGAAAAGAAACCTTGCCTTCTTCAATGGCAAAGTGAGAAAAAGAGTGAGAAATCCAATTCTAAAGTGAACCCACTTCCTATTTCTTCATCCTCTACCTCTTGCCAAGTAGTAGAGTGTGTTTTCTTCACAAGTTTCATGACTTGGTGAAGTGGGAGCTTGATCTTGTGATGCTTCGACGTAGATCATCTTCGGCATCGTAGTCGACGACCTAGCCCGTCTATTTCTCCGATGAAGCCGACACTAGAGTCCAAGATCCGATTTGTACAGCGGAGAGGACTTCATTGCGGAGCTATGGAGGTGGAGGACCGGATCTACAAAGGTTGTATTTCCGTTCACTTAGTTAATTTGTTAACTAGTTGCTTTTGTCGCCTATATATCTAGTTAACGATCCGTTGTCTAGGGTTTCTCGGCACCGTAAAATTTGAAATTGGCATGGTTGATGCCTTGTGAGACCTCATTTGTGTGCCTAGGAACCCTACAGTGGTATCAGAGCCTAGCTAGAGCCTTAGGCGATGCGTAGACGAAGTTTGAAACCCGATCGACCCGAAACCCTAATTGGAATTTGCTCTCTGGACATTTTTGAAAATCGGGGTTTTTCCAGAATTAAAAATATGCAGAAAAACCAGCAGGAATTTATAAGAATTACTGTGAAGTTCGATGACCTAACTCCATAAAAGTGCGGCGGAACCGCGGCATTAGCACGCTAATGCGGCGGTTCCGCGGCCCTTTTGTCTCTTCTCCCATTAAATTTTGCACAGTAATTCCTATTTGGCAGTGCTGGTTTTCCTGGGAATTTTTAATCTGAAATCAAGAGTTGAGTATTTTGGGTTGTATTGGGAGTTCGTACATTCGATCGGATTGTCAAATTTTGTCTATGTGTTTTTCCGGATAATTTTAGAATATGTTAAAAAAGTTCGACCGGATAAAAATACCCAATTTTTCCCTGTCGGAAAATTTCCAAGTGTTGGATTTTTTCGAGGTTTAAAGACGTTCTAAGTAGTGCAAGTAACGCGATAGTCCCTCTAGAAGACAACAAACCTTAACTCGATTATGTGACCGTCTTGAACCGCCCTTTGAACCTTCGGGTTTGGGGCAGTACGGCGTGCCACATGTGAGGCGTTGGCTTGACCTTTCTACGGCTGGACCGTTGGTACTGAGGCACGAAGTGAATGTTTTTGAACTTATTTCATGTGTTGATCTGTATCGGGAAAACTTGGGTATTCGATTGTTCGATCGGAAAGTTTAACATTTTCTATTTATCTGGAATGGGATACAATAATTGGAATTCACAATTAGTTATGAGATAACTGAATGAATGTTATAAATCTAGCGGTTTAGTCTCACTTGATCGGTTGCCACGGAATTTTGATGTGATCAAAAGTCCGTCGCAATCACGTAGCGTACATGGATACTCGCCGGGTAAACTTAATAGACAGCCTCACTCCATAACCCCGACCAAGTGACTGTAGGAGAACCCTGTCGCCGAAAGCATCCGTCCGGGTGCTCGCGGTAGCGGTGTTCCGCCTTGGTGCACTTCGTCGGCGGTATCGGGGGTGCAGCCGTCTACTGAAGTTTGCGACGAGCATTCGATCAGGATGTCGGGAATCTTGTTGAATTACCCGACTTGGTATTGAAAAGAGTTTTCGATAATGAGACTAAAATGCGGGGTTTATAATTGTTAGGCATGCGATGTCTAAGGAATTCATTTGTTTAGGCATGCGATGTCTAAAGAGGTTGCGGATTCCAACTGTTGTAGTTTTACACTTTCTTTTCTGTGACCGTAAGTGTAATATGGGATATCGCCGGTTTCGTTGCTATATGTCAACGACAATTGGGATGCGCATATTTACTTACGTTGATGACATGTGGTGTTATGTGTTGCTGGATATGTTATATTGGATAGTCGTGTTTGAATAGCCGGGGGTTTTTATGTGAGATGAGTGTTTTTCATTTTCATTCATGTAAAAACTTGTATGTAATATTCTTTTATTGGGGCACTTCCAGGTTGCGGAAGATGTCACCCTTTGTATATTATTTACTTTTCCGCACTAGGATAGACCCAAGGAGGGGAGCACAAGTAACCGGGTTCTGGAGTCCAGTGGGAGACCAACTCGAGGAGTCGAGTCCGGGTCTCCTAACTCCAGAATTGGTAGGGTTGCTTGCCGCTCTCGTAGGGGTCTAGGGGTGTGGGTTTGGCTATTCATCACGACCGTGGAATCCGTGTTTTATACTGGCTCGTATTGAAAACACGGACGTCCTAGTATATCCAATATTTCATATGTTTCTTCTGCTGCGATATCTGTGATGTGATCATGTGATATGTTCTGTGATAGATACTGTATATAGTATATATGATATATTATATAGATGTTACTTATGTTTTACACCCGCGCTAGCCCTGTCCTGCTCTGCCGTTAGTTACCTAACCTAACGGTGCACGAGGGGACATCGAGGCGAATGCGGATGGCATAAGTGTACGTCGTATTTATCTGTGATGTTTAGGTACTTAAATGATGGGACTTCATTAATGTGATTAATGAAATAAAAGAAACCTTAAGATGTTGTAGAATTGAATTTCAAAAATAAAACAGGTAGCTACAGTTCTTGCTTTGCACAGCGGTATA
Source organism: Agapanthus africanus (assembly GCA_030015575.1). Lineage (NCBI taxonomy): Eukaryota > Viridiplantae > Streptophyta > Magnoliopsida > Asparagales > Amaryllidaceae > Agapanthus > Agapanthus africanus. The sequence goes on along the minus strand of CM057343.1, from coordinate 372,180,162 downwards.
TGTGATATATCCTGCACCTTATTCGATGAGGAAAGGACCGAGATCCCTTCACCGGGAGTGACTCTTTTAGCAATAACTGGCAGATGCTACACACTTGGTTTGTCTTTTGATTGCTTTTAAGAGTTTTTGCTTTGCACAGTGATATATATGATATATCCCGCACCTTATTCGATGAGGAAAGGACCGACGATCCCTTCACCGGGAGTGACTCCTTTAGCAAAACTAGAAAAGCCTCAAAAGCACTCCATTTAAAAATCATTTGATTCTATAATGATATCAAGTTCATTACGCAATAGGTTTTCAGAAAAACCTGTCGTAGCCCTCCGTCATTTCAGATATGTACTGGTTAGTATTCGTGTTGCGTTTGTTGACCTCTGTCAAGGCGTAGTGTGCGGTAGCTGATTAGTGCTTATCTGTATAAGCATATGATGTGATTGATTTAGGGTAGTCGTGCGACCTTGTTGACCTCTGTCAAGGGTCGTGCGGGTGGGTTTACTTCAATCAGGAAATGACGGGTTGAACTTGACTAGCAGCCTATGGTTTGTTGACCTCTGTCAAGGTCATAGGACGCTAGGGGCAAAATATTATCGGGAATTTCAAGTGTTGAAATTTGCAATGAGATTGCATACCTTCTATGAGATAGTTGGATCCCGATACCCGCTGTGAGTAATTGTTACTCCTGGAAGAGTTTTACACATTACAATTAGCCGATCAAGTAGGTGTCTAGAAAGGTGTCAACGGGGTTACGCCTCTGGGAAAACGAGGTTTACATTAATTAGGTTCATGCGAAAGCACGGGAGACCTCCCTCAAAGTACCGACACTGGCCTGGCTGAAAGATTGGCGAACTTGTAGTGTGTAATTAATCCCGGCTAGTCTTTACTTTTAGGGTTTGAAGGAAGATTTGATAAAAACAATGGGAGCCATCCTGATTAGATAAAATATTAACCAATCTATTCTTGCTAGAGCGCACGCTGAGTGTTTTCTTCTCTCTCTCTCCAGGTAGCGACCATATCACGCCTTAATCAAGATAATAATACGGAATATTGACCGAACCCGCTTGTTATACTGAGCTGGGGAACGTTGGTCCCGCTCCAACTTATAATTGTTATAAGACAGAGCAGGAAATTAGGGAATACCAGATTTTCCGTGCCGCCCAAACGAAGAGAGTGCATGCTGATGCATCATCTTCGGGTGTGTTCATTACAAAGAACTGTTTCTCAGTATCCTCTGCGTCCTGGGTATTTGATACCAGATCAGGATCCCAGATATGTAATCTGTTACATAGGGATACAGAAAGGTAGAGAACTGAGAACGGGTGATAAGTTTCATGAGGCAGAAAACGAGGCAAGTGTTGCAGCCAAGTCTGTTGGTCACTGTCACCCTGTATTACCAATACATTGATTCTGAACGAATGCTATTAGATACCGAACCTGATATACAAAATTATATCAGTCTCTTTATCAGTAAAGAAATGATAAAATTTTGTATTGTTGGATAATGTTTTGAACATTTCCTATATCAAAAGTTGATCGGTTCAGGCACGTTATCTAAAAGCATTAATGTTCTAAATCAAACTACAGTTCTTAGTATACAGAACATACACAAGAGGAAGAGTTCAGAAATGAACGAATCCTTCTTGTGGCATTGTAGACTAGGTCATATCAATGCGACCCGACTAGCTGAAGTTACATGAAGATGCATATTTAAATCAGTTTGAATTTACATCTTGTGAAACTTGCCAGTCATGTCACAGAGATAAGATGACCATAGCTCTGTTTACTGGAAACAGAGAAAGAGTTAGTGAACTCTTGGGATGATACATGTTGAAGTACAAAGGTCCCCTGTCTACACATGCCAAGACCGGTTCTTTGTACTTCATTACGTTCTCTGATGATCTCTCAAGATTCAGACATATGTTCCAGTTGAAACACAAGTCCGAACCTTTTGAGATATTCACAGAATATAAGTTAGAAGTAGAGAACCAATACGGGTATAAGTATTATGTCCTTTGATGAGATCAAGGAGGAGAATACTTGAGCACGGAAATCCTGGACTATTCTAAAAGAAGAATGAGATTCTCTCTCAGCATTACTCCTCCGTATACACCATAGCACGATGGTATATCGGGGTGGAGCAATCACACCCTATATGATAAGGTGTGCTCTATGATGAGTACTACTGAGTTACCTATTTCCTTTTTGGGAGTTATGCACTTGAGAAGCTGCATACCTATTGAATAGGGTTCAAATCAAATCAGTTGCCTACCACTTCATATTTGATATGATAAGGGAAGAGCCCATCTCTTAAGTTAGTTAAGATTTGGGGTTGTCCAGCCTATGTCTGAAAAGCAAAATCCGGACAAGCTCGAGGCAAGTTCTGTAATGTAGAACTGGAAAGGTTCCAGCTATACAAACTACAGCAGATGATTTGATAAAACCAAAGGATTCAATAGTTACCAACGAACCTCAGCCTCTCCGCCGATCTAGTAGGGTTCCTCACCCACCTGAGAGATATTTTGGTTTCTCTATGACAGTGGGAGCGAGGATTGCATCATGAGATGATGACCCAACTAGTTTCGAACTGGCCATCAGGAGTAGGACTCTGTAAGAATGGCTGGATGCTTAGTGATCTGAGATGGAATCCATGTACACCGACAAAGTATGGACTTTGGTTGCTATATCTGAAGGGTTAAATCCCCATCAGGAGCAAGTATATCTTGAGAAGATTACTTGGTGTAGATGGAAAAGTTGAGACTTTCAAAACTAGACATGTTAAAGGTTTTCGTCATAGACCAGGCGTGGATTATGATGAAACCTTTTTTAAGTGGCTATGCTTAAGTCCATCCAGATCCTACTTGCCACGGCTACATACCATGACTACGATATCTGGCGGTTGGGTGCCATGACTGCTTTTCTAAATGATGTTTTAGAAGAGAACGTCTATAAGTACACAGCCAGAGGGCTTCGTAGACAGTGGGAGCAGCGAAAACGTGTACAAGATGCTTTATAGGATAAAGCAGGTATCGCGGAGTTGGAACATCTGTTTTGATGTGTTAGTCAAAGAGTTTGATATCATCAAAATGGTAGATGAACCTTGTATAAACAAAAAGGTAGTAGGGAGTATGGTGATGATCCTCGTAGAGTACGTAGATGACATACTCTTGATAAGAAAGAAGTTTCCTATGCTACGCTCGGTCAATCTCCGCTCATCACAATGATTCTCCATATAGGATAAAAATGATACCTCCTAAATCCTGCGTTTTGGATCTATGAGATAGATCTAATTGGATGTTAGGATACTCACTAGTTGTAGTGAGATGGTATCAATCGATCCTGGGGAGAATCACTGGAAAGGTTCCAGGGTGATAAGGACGACTGAATGTCAGTCACAAGCATTGTCTTTACCCTCTGTAAAGGGACGGTATGTTTGAAGAGTTCCAAGCTAGATACCGTGACTAACTAGACGATAAAGGCAGGATACATCGCTACTTAAGATGCTACCGAAGAGGCAGTCTGGATGTATATTTGTTCATGAGATGAACTTAGTTCCACCCATTGTGTGACAATGGAATTGTGGCTTATGCCAAGGAACGTCCGCCCCGTCAGTGATCCAGACATATTCTAAGGCAGTATCACCTGATCATGGAGATGGTTGATCTCCAGGGTGATCAAGGTTAGGAGAGTAGACTCAGAGGACAACACGGCGGATCCACTCACAAAGGCCTTTTCCCAGAGAGAGACTTTTATGGGATGGTTGAGTACGAGATACTACAACCACTGCTACAGATGGCCCTAGTGCAAGTGGGAGATTGTTAGTTATATGTATGCCCTAGAGGCCATTGCTATACATAGGATGTATATTGTAGTGGATGCTGGGACATATATAGGGAGGACTTTCTTGCTCGACATGATAGTATGCTATCTGGTTGATCTTTACTTTAACGTGTACACTGATTGTCTCTCTGTTACATGTTGGTAAAGCCCTTAGGATGTGTACTTGACTACCTGGACTATGATACGGATCATACTAGTGGGGACATGGTAGTCCATAAGTACATCCTTCAAAGTCCCTAGTCGAGGGTATATCGAGACGGGGCATCGATATACCAGTGTAGACTAGCGTATACTTTCTCGACCCATACAGATGGACGATGGATGATCCCATATCCATTAGTGTTTGACATCAGAGATGATATACGGGTGCTCAGTGGAGACTGGGTACACTGGACGGACTCGCCGAGAACTCCCAGATGGTATTATACCTTACGTCAGATGGCAGTTCTCTGGTGACACTGGTACAGAGTAGTCTGTTGACCCGAGATCGTCATAGAGTCTTGTGTGGTTCCCACTGTGCTTTGATTTCCACCTTACCACGTCCAAGAGGGCGTGCAAAACGGTGGTTTTTGGGTACAGTCCCGAGTCACATGGAGGCAATGAGCGATAGGAGGGGATTCGTCTCTCCCGGTATAGGGAGTTGATGTTGCGCTGTGTTCGATTGGCTATAACCGGAAATCCCTGGCCAGGGTTGCTGAGATTTACTGGTAAGTGTTACCTGTAGTTTCTCGAACTGTTATAGACCTCATATCGACACGACTTATCGAGCAATTGGGGTCTGACGTTTACCACCCCTAGGCGAGATATGCGACATATCAGACGATCAGACTGGACTGTACGGTAAGTGTTACTGGTTGGATTCACTGGAGTGTGAGCGGGCTTGCTCGTCGATCTTCTGATCGCTCAATACCCGGGTGGCCGTTACGTTTAGCAGACCGCTTGCGGCTTATGGGTGTTTGATATGATCATCACCTGCTACCGGCATATTGACGAGTCTTTAGAGTCCTACACAGAGGTTTCCTGGCTCAAGCGAAACGAAATAGGAGCGCATATGAGATATGTGCGGGACCGAGAATAATGCGTGTATGTGATACCGTATTTCATTCTCGCGATGAATGTGTCGAATGGTTGTATGCGATATAACCTAGTTATCGAATTAAGGATTGATTCGATAAATCGATACATTGTATACTAGTCGGTTGTGTGCGACATGACCGGATCATTGAATCAAGAGTTGATTTAATGATTTAATGCATAATTATATATTTGATATATTACTTTGCATTAACTAGTATTGGTTCACTTTAAATGGATTTTCTCACTTGAAGTTCACAAGTTGTATATGTGATATACTTTTGTGCACTTGATTGTATCATGTTTGATGATACATGCTTATTTGAGTTTGTGTAAAATTTAAACCTTGGTTAAGTAAATGGTTAGGGTTTTGTTTAATTTATTTATTCATTTATTGATTTGTTTATTTCATTTTGGCAAAAGGAAAATGGTGGCTAATTTTGTTTCTTTGTTGATGTTTCATGAAGCTTTGAATAAGTCCACCATTTTTGTTTTATGCCTAACCTAACCATTCACCTAACTATAGTTTGCTCTCTGTAAGTGCACGGCGGCACCCCGGCCGTCAATCCGACGCCGGAATGCGGAAGCGGTGATAAACTTTAATTTTTGCGGACTTTGCAAACCGGCACCACCGCGCACTAAACTCCGGATCGTAACCATTAACAAGTCTAAGCTACAAACAAGAAAGGGAAGAGATGTACCGACTGATCCGAGTCCTTCGGTCTTCATCTCCACTCCGATCTCCTCGCGGGATCTCCGTCCGTCTCCTCCTCGTCGGAAAGGGCACCACATCGACTGTAGCTTTTACGGGCTCCCACCTCAATACCGAGGCAACTCGGGCGCGAAGCTGGCGAATCGACGCGTCCAAGATTTGCTGTAGGAAGTGTAGTGTAGAGTGCATGTCTCACTTTGGGGTTTGTTGCCATTTGTAGATGATGGAGGAAACAAGATAAGAAAAATGGTGCTTGCATTTTTCTTAGCATGAAAAGAGATCAAGAATGAAAAACCCTCTCAAAGATGAAGCTCTCATCTTTTTCTCACTCAACCATGAAAAAACTTATCAACTTAGAAAATGGAGGAGGAAAGAATATGAAGCATTAAGGGAGGTGAGTGTAGGAGAGAACAAGAGGTGACCACATCAAGAGACAAGAAAACATCAAGCATGCTTCATTTAAATCCAACCATACCCTTTCTAATCTCATTAAAGCAAGTGATGGAGTAAAAGATATGAAGCTATCATAATCAATCTTTATGCAAGAAACCCCCTCCACAAATGTTATTTGCACAATTGCAAATAACCCCCTCCATCGGAAAAGTCCGGCCGGGAAAGAACAAAGGAAAACCGGCCGGAACGGAATGCAAACTGGCAACTCCAGAAAACTGGTCCCGTAATAAATTACAGGAAAACCCCGATACTGTGCATACACACCCGCATCTGTATTCCGTCCGGATACAAATGCAAAAAGACAAAATCTACACTGTACTAAACTAGGACCGGCTTAAACCAAAGCCGGCTAGTAATATCCGTTCGATCCTGATCCGTGCAATACCGCACGTATCTGATCGAACCCTGTCATATACCTATACGGCTACTAGTACAAACCGTCCAATCCTGATCCGTGCAATACCGCACGTATCTGATCGGACCCTGCCATATCTCCATACGGCCTCTACAGCGTTTTGCCCAAAAGCTTGAGTAACTGAATGTGTGGTGGACTCTAAAGACTCGTCAATACTATGACTGTGGATTTAACCACCAGCACGTCAGAGGTATAAGCCAATACGTGACGGGCCACCAGCTATTGACTAAAAGGGACGTCGATGAGCGAACTCATCCTGACACCCTACTGAGCCTGTCAGTGACAATATCCGTACAGTCCGGTCCATTCGTCTATGAGCATCGCATGTCGGGCCTAGGGGGTGGGTAAAAGTCAGACCCCCAAAAGCGGTACAAGTCGTGTCGGAGTGTAGCCCAGAACACCCTGAGATACTACTGGAATACCTACCAGTAAATCTCCAGCCTTGGCCAAGGACTTTGTGTAATGGCTCTCCTAGACACAGCGCGACCTCACCCCCAATACCGGGAGAGACGAAATCCCCGAAGATCCGCTCACTGCCTCCATGTGGCTCGGGACTGTACCCAACTAAAACCTGTTTGCACGACTCCTTTGAGCCGTGGTAGGGTAGTAATCAAAGTACAGTGGGAACTCACACGAGACAAATGACGATCCCCAGGTCGATGAACTAACCTGTACACATGTCACCTGGGAACTGCTATCTGACATGAGGTATAAGACCAACTAGCATGTTCCCGGCGAGTCCTGTCCGGTGTACTCATAACCCAATGAGCACCTGTATACATCTTAGGTGAACCAACTGACACCAGTGGCTCGTGAGACCGGCCACCGCCCCTCGTCGGGGTCTCGACTGTATACACTAGTCTATTTTGGAGAATCGATGCCCTGTCTCGAAACTCCCACAACTAGGGACCTTTTAAGGATGCGCTTATAGACTCCAGCTCTCACTTATATGATCGCCCTCATACTGCTGGCAGTCAAGCAAGAATCCTAGGGGCTCTATCAACGTGCAATAGTGACATGTCAGGTCACCTAAAGCAGTACACGATGATAAAGGTAAACCAGATAGCATACTATCATCTCGAGTAAGACTGTCCTACCGGGATAGGTCCTCCCTCAATCATTGCAATCACGTGCCTGTGACCCAATAATCGACTCTGAGGGCACTATCTCCAACAATCTCCCACTTGCACTCAAGGCTAATTATTGCGATGTCGCATACTCACAGCCCGTGTGATACCGAACACCCAACTCCTCTACAAGTCAGTCTCACAAAGCTCGTTTGCGAGACTATTGCGTTCGAGGAATAGCCTCAGTGAGTGGATCCGCTCTGAAGTTTCTTTCTATGTCTCTCTCTATATCTCAAGTTCGCGGAGAAAGCCATCTCCTGAAATGAGCAATACCTGTCTTAGAATGTCTGGATGTCTGATGGGACCTAGCTCATAAATGAACTCCAAATCCAAACTTCTTAGACTGTATCGTCAACTGAACTTAAATAGTATCCTGCGCCATGCCTCCCTCAGTATCTGCCTGGATCACCTGTCCAGAATACTGCCCCTCGTCAGAGGGAAAACTATAACTCTGACAACCTCCTTGTCGTCCATGTCACCTTGGAAGCCTGGAGTGATAACCGTCTCCTAAAGGAGGCAGCCGTTATCATATCCCTAGAACATTCACTTATGTTCTAAAACTGCTTCCAATTGTTTCTCCAGGATTGGATCAATATCATCTTATTGCATCTAGTGCAAGAACAACACCTGGTGTGGTACTTGACATCTCATGATTGACTCAATTGCCTAAGCAAGTGATCTGCCAATCATGCACATCCCTCTCTACTTTAGTCTATAAGACACCTTTAGAGAGGGTGACTCCATTACCTGCAGGTACACTACCATGCCAGGAGTCATCCATTCTAAATACTCTTAGAATGCTGTCAAAGTACCCTGATTGGGAAACCACCCAAATCTAGATCTAACACCATAGATCTAGTAACCAGTATGTCTGATATAATGTCCAAGTCCCTTGTGGAGAAACCACTGTGTGACGACCAAAGTATAACCGATCGTAGTATAGGAATATCACTTCCTACTACCTTCTCAACAGATCCATCCCCTATTCTGATGACGTCAAACCTATGACTGTCACATCAGAAACAGATGATCTATCTCCGCTATATCTGCTTTAGTCTATAAATAGACATAAGCCTGATGTCCACCAATGCTTCCGCTGCTCCCACTGACTACGACAACCCTCTGGCAGAGTCATATAGACGTGCACTTCTAAAGCTAGTTTAGAACGACGCTATACTCATCCTCCTGCCGGGTCTCGCAGCCTGGAACAACAACAATGGCAAGTGTGGGTAAACAAGAACTTCCCTGTCACCGTCCTTGAGGCTACCGGAGTACCTCTCGGGTGCCTGAAGTTACCCACCGTATCTGCAGAGTGGCTAATGGAATGTCAAAACAGATTGAATCTTTAGGTTCCTTATCAAATCTTCAGTAATCGTTTGCGGTTCTGGAATCACTTCCAGTTCTACCATACTCCCACTACTATTTTTGAAAAAATCCATTTTTAATAAAACTGTGGCGAGTCTAGAACAATATCGCTATTGTTCATCCAGATGGTAGAAAATCAACCCTCGTCATAGCCTGGGTCAGCCCACAAACAGCCATTACAGAAACGTGCCTTGAGTTATCCAGAGTCTGGTTTTAATCATAAGCCGGACAACTCCCCGTACCTTAACAATGTTAAGATATGAACTGTACTATATCCAATATAGAACCAGAGGCACTGATTTAATTGAACCAGATTCAAATCATGCAACTGTCCCCAGTGCATGTCAACTAAATGGAGAGAGGCCGATCAGCGTTACTCAACTTAGGAACGCTTCCAATTATGAGTAACCTGAAAGAGAAGCAATTTCTCTTTATCATTACTATCAACTGAATACCATACACAAGTATCTACATCTTCGATCACTTTGAAGAATCCCGATACTTGCTACACCTGGTTCTCTACTCTATTCAAATACCTATAACTCCTCAAAACTTAGACCCTGTGTTTCTACGAAGCACATGTCTAAGAACTAGAGAAGTTAAAAGTAAACAGAATATAGTATGAAGACCAACCCCTCTGTCCTAATGGATACTGGACAACATACAATACTCTGTATAAGTCCGCTGAGTCTAACAACTCTTTCACTGTGTGTCGTAGGTTGAAAACTGTACTTATGGTTAAGAAGAATTACACCGCTGTTTAATGCTCCTTACCTAACCATCCACTGATATAGGTAAATGTCATCGACATAATATCAAAAGGTATATCTCATTCTATGAAAAATAGACGTACAGATATATCAATTTGAAATTGGTGCATAAAAGCGGATATTCAAAACCGAATATTTGCCGACCGGCAAACAGCCCAGGTGATTTCCTCAAATATCACCGATTACAACGAATCCCGATATAATGAGGATGATCACCCAATTCCCAATAACCTACTCCCACTCATCATCTGTAAAACCATACAGATGTGAGAATCATACCTGGTAAATACATACCCTGGAGTAAGTATCTAATCGGGAAATCAGTTTTCTTTTAACAGTACACAGTTGAACTGAAACATTGAAATGTTTCGATGGGGTATCCTGGTATTCCTAGTAATGCCTCTACCATTATCCAGATTCACAACTATAACCGTATAATTCTTTGCCACCTCTCCAAATCCCTTTATATGTCTTTAGTCATTATCTTATGCACACCCCTTAGGCCAAATGGTTTTCTTCCTTCCCTACCATTCGGCACCAGCCTATGGTTTGGAAGAAGACTATCCAATAAGCATAATGGGTGTACTGTCCTAATCCTAGGAGCACTCGCAATGCGAGAGAAGGTGAAGATAAAAGACAACCGAATAAACCTTATTCCTATTTCTCCTGGACCAGAATCCATCCCCGAACTGGAACAAGTTCCTTTCGAGTTCGTATATAACCATACGATGGAGTATCCAATAAACTGTGGATCTTCGTAGTGATACGGAGTGTCATGGAGAAAAGAAAAAGGTGATTTAGGATTGGCGAAGAAATACCTGGTTTGGTCGTGAATATCAGTCGCAATTTACTTTGCCCTCTTACTAATCCCTTGTTTTGTCTTAATCTTAATACCTTCTGCACACCATCGTTATGCTAATTGGTTTTCTTCATTCCCTACCGGTCGGCACCAGCCTAAGGTTTGGAAGAAGACTATCCAATTTGCATAATAGGTGTACTATCTCCTAAACCAAGGAGTACTCACAACTTGAGAGAAGGTAAAAAGGGAAAAGAAACTGAATAATCCTATTCGTTTTCTCCAGAACCGGAAACCATCCTCGAATTCCTTCGAGTTCGTATCTAACCATACGATGGCTTTGTCCAATGGAAGTGGACGTTCGCAGTAATACGGGGTGTCCTGGAGAAAAGGGTAAAAGTAGGAGTGGCAATGAGGTCTGCAACTCTGACAATCCAAAAGCCGGTGTAAAGAAAGTTCGGTTAACTTGGTCTCTGAGTCATAGTCTAGGGTCGGGTCAATGGTCGCTGCCAAAGAGAGAGAGAAAAGAAACACTCAGCGTGCACTCTAACCAAGATCAGAATGGTTACCAATTTATCTAATCTGGAAACCTCCCACTGTACCTCAAAATCTCCTCCAAACCTGAAAGAAGAATTAGTCGGGGTCACCCGAGGAGTAAACCAACTCATCAGTGGGAATCGGTATCCAACTATCATCGCATGATAACGTGACGGAATCCGCTCACGCTATAACACTCCAGAAGGTATGCGCATATCTGGCAAGTTTCAGTTCTTTTGAAACTCCCGATGTGATTTCTACCCCATGCTCTTATGACCTTGGCGTGAGGTCAAAATATCATAAGTCACATGTCAAGTTCTACCCATCATTGTCCAGGTTAATTTGAACCCACCCGTACATACCCTTGACGTAGGCCAAAATAGTAGTACGACTGTCCCAAACTAACGCATCTATCTATGCAACAGATAAATATCCGGAAACTACCAAACACTATGCCTTGGCGTGAGGTCAAAATACATAGCTTGAATACTACCGAATATTTAACTGAAATGATGGAGGGCTACGAATGGTTTCTGGCGAAAACCTTTAACGTAATGAACTTGATATCGTTGAAGGAACGGATAGCTTTTTAGAAAATATAGTGACGAAAACCTTTACTAAAGAGGTCACTCCCGGTGAAGGGATCTCGGCTCTTTCCCCGTAGAATGGGGTGCAGGATATTCTAAATGAATACCACGATGCAAAGCAAAAGTAATCGGCTATAGTGAAGTTAAAGCCCTGACGCAAACTTCTGTCCAAGGGGTCACTCCCGGTGAAGGGATCTCGGCCCTTGCCTCGTCGACTGAGGAGCAGGATATTCCAAATGAATACCACGATGCAAAACAGAAATGAACGTCCTTGCAATAACAGCTTTTTGAAAAGTGTTCCAACAACATCAGATTAGGTTTGTTTAACTTGCATTGATCCGAATCAACGCAGTCCCATCAATTGATCACACCATAAAGAACGAAAATATACTGACGTACGTATATGCCATCCGCATTCGCCACTGGGTCCCGTCATCACCTGTTAGGTTAGCTAACTAACTGCAGAGCGGGGACTGGACTAGCGCGGATGAAAAGCATATACAACATCTACTAATATATATACCAATATATAGTATTTCGCTCAAGGCGTGAAATAAATGCAACATCACAGAAATGTACAGCATCACAGAACAATACAGATATCTGGGATCCCCGGGTTTCACAGAGCCACTACTGAAACCCGACGTTCCCTGGTCGTGTGGATAGCCTGTGCAATGAAATCCTATACCCCCTACGAGTGCGGCGAATAGCCAGCCAATCCTGGAGTGAAGCCCCCTCCGTCTCAATGCCATGAGATGCGGGCTTGTTGCCTTCTAGAACCCGGCTATCCGTGCACCCCTCCGCGGGGTAATCCTAGTACAGAATGTAAAATATACATACACCGGGTACATCGACCGCAACCAGGTCGTGCCCCAAAAGAATAATACAAACAGGCAGTGACGGCAGTCCACATGTCGGACGCTCGCCCCGCAATATCAAATGTACATAATACAACAAAACTGAACTAGCATTGCATCCAGGCTATCCCCCACGACCGATCCGCAACATCACAGCAAATACATAGAACATCAACATGAAAGTCACGTTCGCAAATCCGTCTAACCGGGCTATAGCAGTGAGACTGGATTTACCGATCGAGTGACATTCACGGTCGCAGATATAATGTAAATACTGTGAAAAATGTGTTTAAAATTTTCCGATTGATCAAACAATTAACAAGTGGGCCCCAAAGAAAACTGTAGCACTCACAGAAAAAATTGGCCCAACTTTAACCTTCCAGAAAGCACATTTTCAACTCAGGAACATTCTGCAAAGTTTTGGGGGCATGAACAGTAAACATTGCGGCGGAAGCGCGGCCGAAGTAGGGGTTTGGCCGCGCTTGCGCGGTGCAATGGTGAGTTCATGGTACCAAATTTTTACAGTATGCTTATAATTCCCTGCACATCACTCTGAGACAACCTGAAAAATTTTTGGACTCAAAAAAAATTCGACAGAAACTGATGTGCTTGAAATACGCATTTTCGGGATTTTGTTCGATCGGAAACGTAAAACACATTAAACAAAGCTAGACGAAGTTAATGGCGAGTCTCTGATACCACTGTAAGTGCACGGCGGCGCCCCGGCCGTCAATCCGATGCCGGAATGCGGAAGCGGTGATAAACTTTAATTTTTGCGGACTTTGCAAACCGGCACCACCGCGCACTAAACTCCGGATCGTAACCATTAACAAGTCTAAGCTACAAACAAGAAAGGGAAGAGATGTACCGACTGATCCGAGTCCTCCGGTCTTCATCTCCACTCCGATCTCCTCGCGGGATCTTCGTCCGTCTCCTCCTCGTCGGAAAGGGCACCACATCGCCTGTAGCTTTTACGGGCTCCCACCTCAATACCGAGGCAACTCGGGCGCGAAGCTGGCGAATCGACGCGTCCAAGATTTGCTGTAGGAAGTGTAGTGTAGAGTGCATGTCTCACTTTGGGGTTTGTTGCCATTTGTAGATGATGGAGGAAACAAGATAAGAAAAATGGTGCTTGCATTTTTCTTAGCATGAAAAGAGATCAAGAATGAAAAACCCTCTCAAAGATGAAGCTCTCATCTTTTTCTCACTCAACCATGAAAAAACTTATCAACTTAGAAAATGGAGGAGGAAAGAATATGAAGCATTAAGGGAGGTGAGTGTAGGAGAGAACAAGAGGTGACCACATCAAGAGACAAGAAAACATCAAGCATGCTTCATTTAAATCCAACCATACCCTTTCTAATCTCATTAAAGCAAGTGATGGAGTAAAAGATATGAAGCTATCATAATCAATCTTTATGCAAGAAACCCCCTCCACAAATGTTATTTGCACAATTGCAAATAACCCCCTCCATCGGAAAAGTCCGGCCGGGAAAGAACAAAGGAAAACCGGCCGGAACGGAATGCAAACTGGCAACTCCAGAAAACTGGTCCCGTAATAAATTATAGGAAAACCCCGATACTGTGCATACACACCCGCATCTGTATTCCGTCCGGATACAAATGCAAAAAGACAAAATCTACACTGTACTAAACTAGGACCGGCTTAAACCAAAGCCGGCTAGTAATATCCGTTCGATCCTGATCCGTGCAATACCGCACGTATCTGATCGAACCCTGCCATATACCTATACGGCTACTAGTACAAACCGTCCAATCCTGATCCGTGCAATACCGCACGTATCTGATCGGACCCTGCCATATCTCCATACGGCCTCTACAGCGTTTCGCCCGAAAGCTTGAGTAACTGAATGTGTGGTGGACTCTAAAGACTCGTCAATACTATGGCTGTGGATTTAACCACCAGCACGTCAGAGGTATAAGCCAATACGTGACGGGCCACCAGCTATTGACTAAAAGGGACGTCGATGAGCGAACTCATCCTGACACCCTACTGAGCCTGTCAGTGACAATATCCGTACAGTCCGGTCCGTTCGTCTATGAGCATCGCATGTCGGGCCTAGGGGGTGGGTAAAAGTCAGACCCCCCAAAGCGGTACAAGTCGTGTCGGAGTGTAGCCCAGAACACCCTGAGATACTACTGGAATACCTACCAGTAAATCTCCTGCCTTGGCCAAGGACTTTGTGTAATGGCTCTCCTAGACACAGCGCGACCTCACCCCCAATACCGGGAGAGACGAAACCCCCGAAGATCCGCTCACTGCCTCCATGTGGCTCGGGACTGTACCCAACTAAAACCTGTTTGAACGACTCCTTTGAGCCGTGGTAGGGTAGTAATCAAAGTACAGTGGGAACTCACACGAGACAAATGACGATCCCCAGGTCGATGAACTAACCTGTACACATGTCACCTGGGAACTGCTATCTGACATGAGGTATAAGACCAACTAGCATGTTCCCGGCGAGTCCTGTCCGGTGTACTCATAACCCAATGAGCACCTGTATACATCTTAGGTGAACCAACTGACACCAGTGGCTCGTGAGACCGGCCACCGCCCCTCGTCGGGGTCTCGACTGTATACACTAGTCTACTTTGGAGAATCGATGCCCTGTCTCGAAACTCCCACAACTAGGGACCTTTTAAGGATGCGCTTATAGACTCCAGCTCTCACTTATATGATCGCCCTCATACTGCTGGCAGTCAAGCAAGAATCCTAGGGGCTCTATCAACGTGCAATAGTGACATGTCAGGTCACCTAAAGCAGTACACGATGATAAAGGTAAACCAGATAGCATACTATCATCTCGAGTAAGACTGTCCTACCGGGATAGGTCCTCCCTCAATCATTGCAATCACGTGCCTGTGACCCAATAATCGACTCTGAGGGCACTATCTCCAACACTCTCTACACATAACCATGATTGGTTTATGATAAGTATTCTATGATTTTCTTTTTTAAAGAATAACTTATCATAATTCTATCATCTTCTTCATCTTCTTCTTCTTCTTCTTCAAGAAAAGAAAACTTGCCTTCTTCAATGGCAAAGTGAGAAAAAGAGTGAGAAATCCAATTCTAAAGTGAACCCACTTCCTATTTCTTCATCCTCTACCTCTTGCCAAGTAGTAGAGTGTGTTTTCTTCACAAGTTTCATGACTTGGTGAAGTGGGAGCTTGATCTTGTGATGCTTCGACGTAGATCATCTTCGGCATCGTAGTCGACGACCTAGCCCGTCCATTTCTCCGATGAAGCCGACACTAGAGTCCAAGATCCGATTTGTACAGCGGAGAGGACTTCATTGCGGAGCTATGGAGGTGGAGGACCGGATCTACAAAGGTTGTATTTCCGTTCACTTAGTTAATTTGTTAACTAGTTGCTTTTGTCGCCTATATATCTAGTTAACGATCCGTTGTCTAGGGTTTCTCGGCACCGTAAAATTTGAAATTGGCATGGTTGATGCCTTTTGAGACCTCATTTGTGTGCCTAGGAACCCTACAATTCATGATGTATTCTATTTTCATTCGTAATGCATTCATACATCATATATATGATATGTTGCTATCTGAGGCACTGACACGAGCACGTGGTATTACACTTATGTGTACATGGTCCAGGATATTATTTTGAGGATATTATTACCGTATGACCTAGGATTGAGTCATACATGCGATTTTGGCTCGGTGATGTTTTCTACTCACGAGTTGGCAACTCACCCCCGTTATGCCACAGTTTCTTGCAGGTTTTGCCGTACAGGTTTCCTTGGCTGCTTTCCTGGCATACTGCTTCTTTCCGGGTGATTGCTTTGGTAGGTGGACACACTTGCATCGTGACCACCATTGTACATGTATTTATTTCAGTTGTATCCAGTAAACTCCATCAACCAGACTTGTGTATTGATAGACTTAGAGACCAGTTGTTTATTCTTTCAACCATAGAGTCGCGCGCTGTATTATTATGGTTTTCTGGTGGTTATTGGTTTTTTTTTCTGAGTTTTGATCATCGCCCTTCGGCGTTGTATATTATATTGCTTGCGTGGTTGTGACCGCCAATTGGCGAATAGCTAGCTCCCGCTTGGGGATGCCTTTATATATATTTTATGTGTTGTACCCGTTTAGGGCCAGTATTTACAAAGGAGACTCTGCCGAAATTTTCGGAAAAGACTTGATGTTTTATAAAGGTTTACTACGACTTTTCAAAGTGATTATATGCAAACTTTAAAACAAGTTTTCCTTCACTTCCTTCTTTCAAATGGTTTAGATTTCTGGGATTTTGGCTTACTTGAATTAGATGGGGTCCTATAGACTTCATATTGTTGGATATATATGCCCTAGAGGCCTTCATTGTATAGGATACTAGGGATATGTATGTACAGGACAATCTTGCTCGATATGATAATATGCTATTTGGTTTGTCTTTATCTTAATATGTGATATATTTTACTCTGTGTTTCATATATTGTGAACATGTTGATAAAGCCTGTAGGATGTTTGCCTGACTACCAGCGTTATGATAGCAGTCATGCTTGTGGGAGCTGGGTGGTCAATAGGCACATCCTTAAATGTCCCTAATCGTAGGAGTATTGAGACTGGGCATCGATACTCCAGAGTAGACTAGTGTATACATATCTAGACCCTGATGAGGGGCGATAGATTGGTCCCTCAGCCATTGGTGATGTGGACCTAAGATTGTATACAGATGCTCACTGGGTGTGAGTTCACCGGATAGGACTCGTCGAGGACTGACTAGATGGTATTATACCTAGCGTCAGATAGCAGTTCTCTGGTGACATGTGTGCAGATAGTCTGTCGACCTGAGATCGTCATTTGTCTCGTGTGAGTTCCCACTGTGCTTTGATTACTACCCTACCACGGCTCAAAGGAGTCGTGCAAACAGGTTTTAGTTAGGTACAGTCCCGAGCTACATGGAGGCAGTGGGCGACCGTTAGGGACTCGTCTCTCCCGGTATAGGGAGTCGATATCGCATATTGATCGGTTGGTCATTACCATAAGTCCCTGGCTAGGGCTGATTGAGAATTACTGGTGGACGGACCAGTAGATCCTCGGATGGTCTTGAGCTACACTGACACGACTTGTACGGTTATTAGGGGTCAGACGTTTTCCACCCCCGTAGACCTTACATGCGATACTCTCAGACGAACAGACCAGACTGCACGGATATTGTCACGGACAGGCTCAGTAAGGGTTTCGAACAAGTTCACTCGTCCGCCTTCTTATCGACAACTACATGGGGACCGTTATGTATAGCTAGTACCGCTTGCGGCCTATGGTTAAACCCACTGCCAGCATAGTGTCGAGTCTTTAGAGTCCCACACAGAGGGTTGTTCATCTTTAGGGGAAACGAGGTAGAGGTCGTATGGTTTTTACGACAGGGTTTGTTCACATACGCGCACTTGTGCGTATTTGGTGTTCGGGCAGGTGATGCCAGTGGGCTTTGTTTTAAGCCGGATCCTAGTATTTGATTTTGGATTGGTTCAGTCTTATTGTATTCATGTTCCTCGGAACACGGATGCAGGTATGTATATACAGTTGACAGAGGCAGAGAAGGAGACACCTCATTAGGGTTTTGACCATTGACTTGATTAAAACCATTATGAGGTGGAGGAAATTGATTACTAATTTTTATTAGAGATAATTGTGTTATGGATAATTTGGTTTGACCATTTGACCATGTTGACCATTGTTGACTTAGATATTTTTGTTGAGCAAAACATATTTTGCTTAGCATTAATTGTGACATGATAATGATCAAATCAACATCAACCATAACAATTATCTAAATAAAACTTATTAGTCTTTTTTCCTAATATGAGAGCTCACTCCTCATTTTATCAAGTAGTCATTCTTTTTCATGGTTGCTCTCTCTCCTTCCTCTCTCAAGCCCTAGTGTTTCATGAGTTGAAAATCAAGGGCCATTGAGACCAAACCACCAAAATCCTTCTCTACTCACTCTAGGGTTCTTAGTTTAGCACACCAAGCACCCTAGTTACTTCATTATAGTGGTTGGAGCTCAAGATAGAGACCTTCGGGTAGATCATCTTTGACGTGGAGAAGCCGGTGAGGAGGAACCATTTGCAACCACTCCAAGGAGCTCACAACAAGGAGAAGCACAACAAGGAGAAGAAGGAGTTCAAGCTTGAGGTATAACCATCCAACGTAGTAGTTAGAACTCTTAGTTAGTTTGTTAGTTGATGTTTAGCAAAGATCCTAGTAGCTAGTCTATGTTATCTTGCAAAGACAAATTCGATTTTTACCTATTCTGCCTCCCCGTAAACTATCGGGATGGGTAACATAGACTTACAGTGGTATCAGAGCCTAGCTAAACCATAACTAATATATTAGTAAAGTATTTAGAACTTATATCACGAAAAAATCCTGAAAACACGAACAAAAATTGCCTTTTCTGTCGATTTTAAAAACGGGTCTAAAAATATTTTCAGAGACCTGAAAAATACGTGCAGGTTTTTTCTAGAACACTGAAGAAATTTGGGCGCCTAACTTGGTCAGACCACCGTGGAACCGCTGCCGAACCAAGTTCCGCCGCAGATCCGCGGCCTAGTCGACTCCGAGTTGGCCCAAATTTTTTTTGGTGCTCTCTGTGTTGGTTTTGTGTTTTCTGGGATATTTTGTTTCTGCTGAGGAATTATTGTGTACAGTGTTTTACTTGGAGTAGATTCAAATATTGTTATTGATCGGAATTCTATAAACTTTAGCTAATCGGATTATATCTATAATGTGTTATATGTGCTGAACGTCTACTAATCGCTATACGTTGATTAGTGGGGGTTGCACATATCTGTGATCTGTGATATTGGTTTGTGTATATGAACTTGTTGGATTGTCGTGGATGAATAGCCGGAGATGTGAGATGAGTGTTTTTTTATCTTTCATTTGATGCAAATTGTAAAGTTATGTAATATTATTTTTGCGGGGCACATCCGGGTTGAGGTTTTAGCCACCGCTGTATTATTTCTTTTACTATTTTTGCTCCTAAGATATACCCAAGGTGGGGTGCACAAACTACCGGGTATTTTGAAGTGCTGAGTGGCCTACTCACTTTGTTGAGGGAGGTTGCTTCACTTCGGGTATTTGGCGGGTAGTTTGCCACACCCGTAGGGGTCTAGGGTGGGGTTTGGCTATTCATCGCGACCGTGTAATCCGTCTTTCGTTGCAGGCTCAAACGAAATGCGGATTCCTAGTATATCCAATGTGTTCATCTGTGATCTGGAATGCCTATCATTGCGTCTGACGAATGTATATATCTATATATGATAACTAGTAGACGTTGCTTATGTTTTGCATCCGCGCTAGTCCAGCCCCCGCTCTGTCGTTAGTTAAGTAACTTAACGGGTGATGACGGGGCCCCATGGCGAATGCGGATGGTATAAGCGTACGTTGTATTTTCGTTTCTTTCTGCAATGGTAAGATTAATTGATGGGACAACATTAACTCATTAATGCAAAGAAAACAAACCTAAACTAAATCGTTGGAACAATTTCAAAACCACTCGGTTTTCTTCAAAAAGCAAATTTTAAATGCGGAGCATAAACCACTCCTTTTAGAAAGGCTATCATGGTTCCTTCGATTATATCAAGTTCATTACATTAACGGTTTCGCCAAAAACCAGCCGTAGCCCTCCGTCGTTTCAAATAAACAACACATCGTATTCATGCTATATTTGTTGGCCTACGTCAAGGCATAATGAATGGTAGCAATGTGTTGCTTATTTGTTGTATAGATAGATGCATTAGTTTAGGACAATCATACAACCTTATTGGCCTACGTCAAGGGCGAGTACGGATGGGTCTAAATTAATCAGGACAACAATGGATAGCATATGACATGCATCTTATGATTTGTTAGCCTACGTCAAGGTCATAAGAGCTTAGGGTAAAAATCACATCGGGAATTTCAAACATAAAGGAAACTTGCAGATTTAGCATACCTTCTGGAGTGTGGTGACTAGAGTGGCCTCCATCTAGGTCATTATACAATGATAGATGGATCCCGATCCTACTGATGAGTAGGATTACTCTCGGGAAATTTTCTCACTTAAACAATCAATGCTATAAACCAAGTAGGTGTCTAGAACGATGTTAGCGGGGCTACGCCTCAAGGGAAAGAGATTATATAATTAAGGAATTTCGCGAAAGCGTTGGAAAACCTCCCTCGAAGTACCGACACTAGCCTGGATGAAAGGTTAAGCAAGTATTGTGACGTGCGATTAATCCTGACTAATTCTTCTTTTAGGGGTTTGAAGAAAAATTTGAGGAAACAGTGGGAGCCATCCTGTTTAGATAAACTAATAAACCAATCTAAACTTGTAAGAGCATATGCCGAGTGTTTCTTTTCTCTCTCTCTGTTAGCTACCATGACAGGACTAAAACTGTTACTTGAAAAGAATATACTGACCAGGTCAAACTATAAGGATTAGCTAAGGAACGTCAACATTGCACTGACTTATGACAAAGTTGCATATGTCACCACCGCTACCGCTCCCCCTATCCCAGAACCAGATTCCTCAGTTGCGGACAAAGAGGTCCGCAAAACTTGGGATCTAGACTGCGAGAAAGCTAAGTGTATCGTGCTGGCGTCCATGAACAATGAACTCCAGAAACAGCACGAAAATATGGATATTAAATCCATTTTTCTCCATTGTAAGGATTTGTATGGAGAGCACTCTCGTATCGTGAGGTAAGAGACCTCAAGGAAACTATTCCAGATGAGGTTGGCTCCAGGATCACCTGAAGGAGAGCACGTCCTGAAAATGATCAGCCTCATTGTGGAACTCACAAACCTGGGATGCATGCTAGAAAATGAGATGTACATCGACATGATTTTGCAGTCTCTTCCCCACACCTTCTCTCAGTTCATGCTGAACTTCAACATGCACGATATGGAAGCTGATCTTCCAAAGCTCCTCAACATGTTGAGGGTAGCAGAGAGCTCCTTGAAAAAGAAGAAGACCCCCGTTCTGTATGTTGGCCAATCATCCTCTTCTAAATCCAAAGCGAAAGCTAAGGGGAAGAAGAAGATGAACACCACCAAACCGAAAGGTGGGGTCAAAAAGGTGCGGGGAATGAACAAGGCAGGGAGAGTGAAAGAGAACAAGAATGAATGCTATTATTGTTACAAGAAAGGGCACTGGAAAAAGGATTGCATGGCTTTCAAAGCTAAGGACACAAAGCAAGCTACTGCTTCTGCTTCAGGTGTGTTTGTAATCGAAAACTGTTTTTCAGTAAACTCTACATCATGGGTACTTGATACCGGTTCTGGTTCTCACATCTATAATTCTTTGCATGCTCTGAGAAACCGTAGAGCACTGAAGGCAGGTGATATGACCCTCCGTGTTGGCAATGGAAAAAACGTAGATGCTGCTGCAGTGGGCGATTATCACCTGGGGTTGACTAGTGGGCACATTTTGGTGTTGTACAACTGTTTTTGTATTCCTAGTATGCTATGTAATATTATATCAGTATCTTTGTTGTCTAATGAAAGATATAATTTTGCACTTGAAAGAAATGTCATGAACATTCTCCTGAATCAAGAAATAATTGGGTTTGGCACACTGGAAAACGGCATATACATACTTAATCAACCCCAAGTTTTCAATATTCAAAACACACTCAAAAGAAAGGCTCCAGATTTAAACCAAGCCTTCCTCTGGTATTGTAGACTTGGTCATATAAATGAAACAAGGTTGACTAAGTTGCATAAAGATGGATATTTAGATCCGTTTGAGTATTCATCATATGCAACTTGTCAATCATGTATCAAGGGAAAATGACCAAATCTCCATTCACCGGACACGGAGAAAAAGCCACGGAGCTCTTCGGACTTGTACACAGCGATGTATGTGGTCCGATGTCTACACATGCACGAAGTGGTCATTCCTACTTTATTACTTTTACTGATGATTTCTCAAGGTTTGGACATGTGTTCTTAATGAAGCATAAATCCGAAGCCTTTGAGAAATTTAAGGAGTATAAAAATGAAGTAGAGAAACAGACTGGTAAAAGCATCAAGACGCTTCGATCTGATCGAGGTGGAGAATAATTAAATACCAGTTTCCTTGAATGCTTAAAAGAGATTGGAATTATCTCTCAGCTTACTCCTTCGTATACACCTCAGCATAATGGTGTATCAGAAAAGAGGAATCGCACGCTACTGGACATGGTGCGCTCATTGATGAGTAATGCTGAATTGCCACTTTCCTTCTGGGGATTTGCGCTAGAATTAGCTGCATACCTATTGAATAGAGTTCCGACTAAGTCTGTACCTACCACTCCATATGAAATGTGGAGTGGAAAGAGACCATATCTCAAGTATCTCAAGATATGGGGGTGTCCAGCATTTGTTAAAAAGAAGAATCCGGACAAGCTCGAGGCACAATCGGTCTTGTGCAAGTTTGTGGGATACCCCAAGCATTCGAGAGGGTATCTTGTTTACCACATTGAAAAACAAAAGGTGTTTGTCGCTCGCCACATTGTATTCTTAGAGAGCGAATTTCTTGCAAAAAGAATTAGTGGGAGTGCGGTAGGACTGGAAGAAATTCCAGAACCACAAACTGCTGCCGAGGACTTAGTAGAAACTCAAGTTTCAATAGATCCCGATGAACCAATGCCGCTCTGCAAATCTAGTAGGCTTTCTCGTTTGCATGAGAGATACTATGGGTTTCTTATAGATGGGGATTGAGATGATTGCATTATCGATGATAACGAGCCTACTAATTTTCAGAAGGCTGTCACGAGTAAAGACTCGGTGAAGTGGCTGGATGCTATGAGATCCAAAATGGAATCCATGTACACCAATAAAGTATGGACTTTGGATGTTGCTCCTCCTAGGGTAAAACCAGTTGGATGCAAATGGATCTTCAAAAAGAAGATTGGTGCATTTGGACAAGTAGAAACCTACAAAGCTAGGCTCGTTGCAAAAGGTTTTCGTCAAAGACCAGGATTGGACTATGATGAAACCTTTTCTCCGGTAGCTATACTTAAATCCATTCGGATCCTGCTTGCCATTGCTGCCTTCCATGACTATAAAATCTGGCAGATGGACGTAAAAACAACTTTTCTAAATGGACATTTAGAAGAAAGTGTTTACATGGATCAACCAGAAGGTTTCGTAGACAGTGGGAGCAGCGGAAAAGTGTGCAAGTTGCTTAAATCCATTTATGGATTAAAGCAAGTATCGCGGAGTAGGAATATCTGCTTTGATGAGACAGTCAAAGAATTTGACTTTATCAAAAATGTATATGAACTATGAATTTATAGGAAGATTGTAGAAGGAGCAGTAGTCTTCCTCGTTCTGTACGTCGATGACATACTGCTGATAGGGAATGATATCCCTATGTTACAATTAGTAAAGCACTTCTTGTCACAGAAATTCTCCATGAAAGACTTGGGAGATGCCCCCTACATTCTGGGGATTAAGATCTATCGTGATAGATCCAAAAGAATGTTGGGACTTTCACAGTTCAGGTACATTGACACTATACTAAAGAGATTTAGTATGGAAGATTCCAAGCGCGGTAATTTACCCGCTTGTCACGGGATCACCTTCTCCAAAGAGATGTCTCCAAAGACTGATGAAGAGAGGGCACGCATGGGCATTATACCCTACGCTTCGGCTGTAGGATCTATAATGTATGCGATGTTATGTACCAGATCAGATGTAGCTTATGCACTTAGTGTGGTAAGCAGGTATTAGTCTGACCCAGGTGAGAACCATTGGATAGCGGCGAAGAGCATTCTCAAGTACCTGAGAAGGACTAAGGAGATATACTTGGTTTACGGTAATGGGGACCTCCAGGTCGAGGCTTTTACCGACTCCAGCTTCCAAAGTGACAAAGATGACTCTAAATCCGTTTCGGGTTTTGTGTTTACCCTCAATTGAGGGGCGGTATATTGGAAGAGTTCCAAATAGGATACCGTCCCAGACGCAACAATGGATGATGAGTATATAGCTGCTAACGATGCCGCAAAAGAGGCTGTCTGGATGAAGAAGTTCATCTCTGAACTTTAGGTGGTTACGTCCATTGCCAATCCAATACCTTTGTATTGTGATAATAATGGGGCTGTGGCATTAGCGAAGGAACCAAGGTCTCATCAGAAATCCAGGTATATCTTGAGGCGGTATCACCTGATCAGGGAGATCGAGGTATGGAGAGTGGACACAAAAGACAATACGGCAGATCCATTCACCAAGGCCATCCCTCAAGTCTAGTTTGAGAGTCTGTTTAAGATGTTGGGTATGCGGTACGCTAGCAACTGGATCTAGTACAGACAGTGGGTACTCATTGCACCAATTACAGACCTTAGTGCAAGTGGGAGATTGTTGGATATATATGCCCTAGAGGCCTTCATTGTATAGGATGCTAGGGATATGTATGTACAGGACAATGTTGCTTGATATGATAGTACGCTATTTGGTTTGTCTTTATCTTAACATGTGATATATTTTACTCTGTGTTTCATATATTGTGAACATGTTGATAAAGCCCGTATGATGTTTTCCTGACTACCAGCGTTGTGATGGTAGTCATACTTGTAGGAGCTGGGTGGTCAATAGGCACATCCTTAAATGTCCCTAGTCGTAGGAGTATTGAGACTGGGTATCGATACTCCATAGTAAACTAGTGTATACATATCTAGACCCTGACGAGGGGCGATGAATTGGTCACCCAGCTATTGGTGATGTGCACCTAAGATTGTATACAGATGCTCACTGGGTGTATGTTCACCGGACAGGACTCGCCGAGGACTGACTAGATGGTATTATACCTAGCGTTAGATAGCAGTTCTCTGGTGACATGTGTGCAGATAATTTGTCGACCTGAGGTCGTCATTTGTCTCGTGTGAGTTCCCATTGTGCTTTGATTACTACCCTACCACAGCTCAAAGGAGTCGTGTAAACAGGTTTAAGTTGGGTATAGTCCCGAGCCATATGGAGGCAGTGAGCGACTGTTAGGGATTCGTCTCTCCCGGTATAGGGAGTCGATATCGCACAATGATCGGTTGGTCATTACCATAAGTCCCTGGCCAGGGTTGATTGAGAATTACTGGTGGACGGACCAGTAGATCCTCGGATGGTCTTGAGCCATACCGACACGACTTGTACGGTTATTAGGGGTCTGATGTTTTCCACCCCCTAGACCTTACATGCAATACTCTCAGACAAATAGACCGGACTGCACGGATATTGTCACGGACAGGCTCAGTTGGGGTTTCGAACGAGTTCGCTCGCCGGCCTTCTTATCGACATCTACTCGGGGACCGTTATGTATAGCTTGTACAACTTGCGGCCTGTGGTTAAACCCACTGCCAGCGTAGTGTCGAGTCTTTAGAGTCCCACACAGAGGGTTGTTCACCTTTGGGGGAAATGAGGTCGAGGTCATATGGTTTTTACGACAGGGTTTGTTCACATACGTGCACTTGTGAGTATTTGGTGTTCGGGCAGGTGATACTAGCGGGCTTTGTTTTAAGCCGAATTCTGGTATTTGATTTTGGATTGGTTCAGTCTCATTGTATTCATGTTCCTCAGAACACGGATGTGGGTATGTATATACAGTTGACAGAGGCAGAGAAGGAGACACCTCATTAGGGTTTTGACCATTGACTCGATTAAAACCATTATGAGGTGGAGGAAATTGATTACTAATTTTTATTAGAGATAATTGTGTTATGGATAATTTGGTTTGACCATTTGACTATGTTGACCATTGTTGACTTAGATATTTTTGTTGAGCAAAAGATATTTTGCTTAGCATTAATTGTGACATGATAATGGTCTAATCAACATCAACCATGACAATTATCTAAATAAAACTTATTATTTTTTTCCTAATATGAGAGCTCACTCTGCAGGGTTGCTAGGCACACGCACAAGGGTCTACGAGGCATCAACCATGCCCGATTTAAAATTTAGCCGTGCCGAACAACCCAAAGCCGGATCTTTAAACTAGAGATTAGGCGAAAACAAGTATGTTAAACACTTTAAAACTAAGTGAGCGGGATTACAACCTTTGTAGATCCGGTCCTTCACTTCATAAGCTTCGTGTTAAGGTCCCTTCGCTGTGATCATCGTGTTCCGGACTCTCGAGAGGCTCCATGAAGAGAAAGATGCAAGCTTGCTTCCGATCTTCGATAACAAAGATGATCTACCTTGAAGTTTCATTAACACAAGCTAACACTCACTAAATGAAGTGAACACCCTCATCTAAATGGCAAGGGTAGATGAGGATGATGAAGTAGGATTTTTGCTCTCTTTTATTTTCTTATTCTCACTCATTTTCATCACTTGGAAAAAAGCTAGAAAGCTTTTTCCATGAAAGAAAGAAGAAGGAAGAAGAAGATGAATAATCATTAGCATTCTTTTGTGATGAATAATGAAAGGATAATGATGAATAATGCAACCATGGTTGCTAAACCTTTGTAGAGAATTAACCAAGGGTGAAGGGTTTGGGTTAGGTTAAAGACGAGTCACTTGTAAATATCTTTTTCATGACAAAATAAAAACCTTCTAGAAACTTCTAGAAAGTGTTAACCCAAATCAAACCCTAATCTTGTTTAGTCTTCACTAATCATGTTGCATTAGTTATCATATCATGTTATATTATATATCATATATATAATATTTATTGTAACAAAAAAAATAATACAATTAACATATATCGCATATATATCAATGTATTACCCGAGTGAGAAAAAGAATCTTTTAGTGAGCTAATATTAGTTATTGTAATTTAATATATCATATATATTATTATACATTAAATTGTCGAATCAACACTTGATCCGACAATCCGGCTATATTGCATATAACCGACTAATATATCATTTACCGATTCATCGAATCAACACTTGATCCGATGACCCGGCTGATATCAAATATCGTGAGAATAGAATAAGGTATCTCATATCGCATTATCCTCGGTCCCACACATATCACATACGTGCCCCTACTCCATTTTGCCTGAGCCAAGAAACCTCTGTATAGGACTCTAAAGTATTGTCAATACGCCGGCAGTAGGTGATGATCATATCAAACACCCACAAGCTGCAAGTGGTCAGCTAAACGTAACAGCCACCCAGGTATTGAGCGCTCAGAAGATCAACAAGCAAGCCTGTACATTCTCCTATGAATCCAATCAGTAACACTCCCGTACAGTCCATTCTCGTCGTCTGATATTTCGCATATCTCACCTAGGGGTGGTAAACGTCAGACCCCAGTAGCTTGATAAGTCGTGTCGATATGAGGTCTATAATAGTTCGAGAAACTACTGATAACACTTACCAGTAAATCTCAGCAACCCTGGCCAGGGATTTCCAGTTATAGCCAATCGAACACAGCACAACATCAACTCCCTATACCGGAAGAGACGAATCCCCTCCTATCGCTCATTGCCTCCATGTGATTCGGGACTGTACCCAAAAGCCACCATTTTGCACGCCCCATTGGACGTGGTATGATGGAAGTCAAAGCACGGTGGGAATCACACAAGACTCTATGACGATCTCGGGTCAACAGACTACTCTGCACCAGTGTCACCGGAGAACTGCCATCTGACGTGAGGTAAAATACCATTTAGGAGTTCTCGGCGAGTCCGTTCAGTGTACCCAGTCTCCACTGAGCACACGTACACCATCCTTGATGTCAAAGACCGATGGATATGGGATCATCCATCGCCCATCATATGGGTCAAGATGCGTATACGCTAGTCTACTCTAGTGCATCGATGCCCTGTCTCGATACATGCTCGACTAGGAACAGTTATAGGATATACTCGTCGACTACCGTGGCCCCACTAGTATGATTTCTGTAAGTGCACGGCGGCGCCTCGGCCGTCAATCCGAGGCCAAAATGCAGAAATGATAATTTACTTTAACTTTTGAACCGGCACAACCGCCCAGATATACCGAGCGATCCGTGTCCTTCGGTCTTCTCGTCGTCGTCGTCCCGATCTCCCGCGGAATCTCCGGTCTTCACCTCCTCTCTGGAAGGGCACCACATTGCCGGCTTCTTTTACGGGCTTCCACCTCTGGACCGAGGCAACTTGGGCACGAAGTTGGCGAGCCGACGTGCCCAAGATTTGCTGTAGAAAATCTGTAGAACTTATATGTCTCTTGGGGTTTACTAGAAGTTGCCTTTTGGTTTTGGTGGAGGAATGAACTTGTGGAATTTTGTGATGAACTAGAGAGTATTTTTGTAGCCAAATGAGAGCTCAAAACCCACATCAAAATTTCATCCCCTTCCCAATAGTGGCCGGCCTCATAAGGAAAATAATGAGAATGGGAGTGAATGAAATCAAAGAGAGTGAACCACAACATAATGCAAGAGAGAGAAAAGGTGATGATGATAAGCGATGATAAGCGATGATCATCAACCAAAACCAATACTCCACCAACTAATCATCATACCCAACGTCAAGCAATCATGAAGTCATGGAGTCAATGAAAGTGCACCAACATGATGCAACAATATACAAAGACAACCCTCCAAAATGCTTATTTGCACAAATGCAAATAAGCCCTCCTCCACCAATCTTCAGCCAATGAAAGATACAAAGAAGAAATGGCCGAAACGGAAAGCAAACTGGTAACTTCAAAAAATCAATCCCGTAATAAATTACAGGAAACCCCGTTTCTGTATATACATACCCGCATTTATATTCCGACCGAAATACAAATGCAATGAGACAAAATCTACACTATACAATACTAGGATCCGGTTTAAACCAAAGCCCGCTAGTATTATCCGTCCGATCATGATCCGTGCAATACCGCACCTATCTGATCGAACCCTACCATATCTCCATACGGCCTCTACAGCGTTTCGCCCGAAACTTGAGAAACTGGTCTGTGGGGGACTCTAAAGACTCGTCCACACTTTGGTTGTGGATTTAACCACTAGCACGTCAGAGGTATTAGCCTATACGTAACGGGCTACCGGGTATTGACCAAAAGGGACGTCGATGAGCGAACTCATCCTGACACCCTACTGAGCCTGTCAGTGACAATATCCGTACAGTCCGGTCCGTTCGTCTATGAGCATCGCATGGCGGGCCTAGGGGGTTGGTAAAAGTCAGACCCCGAAAAGAAGTACAAGTCGTGTCGGAGTGTAGCCCAGAACACCCTGAGATACTACTGGAATACTTCCCAGTAAATCTCCTGCCTCGGCCGAGGGCTTTGTGTAATGGCTCTCCTAGACACAGCACGACCTCACCCCCAATACCGGGAGAGAAGAACCCCTGCAGATCCGCTCACTGCCTCCATGTAGCTCGGGACTGTACCCAACTAAAACCTGTTTGCACGTCTTCTTTGAGCATGGTAGGGTAGTAATCAAAGTACAGTGGGAACTCACACAAGACAAATGACGATTTCAGGTCGATGCACTAACCTGTACACATGTCACCAGGGAACTGCTAGCTGACGTCAGGTATAAGACCAACTAGCATGTTCCCGGCGAGTCCTGTCCGGTGTACTCATAACCCAATGAGCACCTGCATACATCTTAGGTGAACCATCTGACACCAGTGGCTTGTGAGACCGGCCACCGCCCCTCGTCGGGGTCTCGACTGTATACACTAGTCTACTCTGGAGAATCGATGCCCTGTCTCGAAACTCCCACGACTAGGGACCTTTTAAGGATGTGCTTATAGACCCCAGCTCCCACGTATATGATCGCCCTCATACTTCTGGTAGTCAAGCAAGAATCCTAGGGCTCTATCAACGTGCAATAGTGATCAGTAGAGTCACCTAAAGCAGTACACGATGATAAAGGTAAAGCAGATAACATACTATCATCTTGAGTAAAACTGTCCTACCGGGATAGGTCCTCCCTTAATCATTGCAATCACGTGCCTGTGATCCAATAATTGACTCTGAGGGCACTATCTCCAACAATCTCCCACTTGCACTCAAGGCTAATTATTGCGATGTCGCATACTCACAGCCCGTATGATACCGTACACCCAACTCCTCTACTAGTCAGTCTCACAAGACCCGTTTGAGAAACTATTGCGTTCGAGGAATAGCCTGAGTGAGTGGATTCGCTTTGATATTTCTTTCTATGTCTCTCTATATCTCAAGTTCGCGAAGAAAGCCATCTCCCGAAATGAGCAATACCTGTCTTAGAATATGTCTGGATGTCTGATGGGACCTAGCTCATAAATGAACTCCAAATCCAAACTTCTTAGACTGTATCGACAACTGAACTTAATCAGTATCCAGCGTAATGCCTCCTTCAGTGTCCGCTTGGATCACCTGTCCAAAACACTGCCCCTCGTCTGGGGGAAAACTATAACTCTGACGGCCATCCTGTCGTCCAGGTCACCTTGGAAGCCTGGAATGATAACTGTCTCCTGAACGAGGCTGTCGTTATTATATCCCTAGAACATTCACTTATGTTCTAAAGCTGCTTCCGATTGTTTCTCCAGGATTGGATCAATATCAACTTATTGCATCTACTGCAAGAACAACATCTGGTGTGGTACTTGACATCTCATGATTGACTCAATTGCCTAAGCAAGTGATCTGCCAATAATGCACATCCCTCTCCCCTTTAGTCTGTAAGACACCTTTAGAGAGGGTGACTCCATCACCTGCAGGTACACTACCGTGCATGGAGTCGTCCATTCTAAAACACCTGTAGAATGCCGTCTAAGTACCCAGATTGGGAAACTACCCGAATCTAGATCTAAAACCATAGGTCTAGTAACCAGAATGTCCGATATAATATCTATATCCTTATGTGGAGAAACCACTGTGTGACAACCAAAGTATAACCGATCGTAGTATAGGAATTTCACTTCCTACTCTGTGTATGTCATCCAAATACCAGGACATCACACCCTACT
Source organism: Agapanthus africanus (assembly GCA_030015575.1). NCBI lineage: Eukaryota > Viridiplantae > Streptophyta > Magnoliopsida > Asparagales > Amaryllidaceae > Agapanthus > Agapanthus africanus. The sequence goes on along the minus strand of CM057343.1, from coordinate 372,148,743 downwards.
ACCTTCTTAACAGATCCATCCCCTATTCTGATGAAGTCAAACCTAAGACTGTCGCATCAGAAATAGATGATCTATCTCCGCTACATCTGCTTTAGTCTATAAATAGACATAAGCCACCAATGCTTCCGCTGCTCCCACTGACTACGACAACTCTCTAGCAGAGTCATATAGACGTATATTTCTAAAGCTAGTTTAGAACGACGCTATACTCATCCTTCTGCCGGGTCTCACAGTCTGGAACAACAGCAATGGCAAGTCTGGGTAAACAAGAACCTCCCTGTCATCGTCCTTGAGCATACCGAAGTACCTCTCGAGCGCCTGAGGTTACCCACCATATCTGCGGAGTGGCCAATGGAATGTCAAACCATATTGAATCTTTAGGTTCTTTATCAAATCTTCAGTAATCGTTTGCGGTTCTTGAATCACTTCCTGTTCTACCAAACTCCCACTACTGTTTTCTGAAAAAATTCATTTTTATTAAAACTGTGGCGAGTTAAGAACAATATCATTATTGATCTTCCAGATGGTAGAAAGTCAACCCTCGTCATAGCTTGGGTCAACCCACAAACAGCCATTACAGAAACGCGCCTTGAGTTATCCAGAGTCTGGTTTTAAGCATAAGCCGGACAACTCTCCGTACCTTAATATCGTTAAGATACGAACTGTTCTATATCCAATATAGAACCAGAGGCACTGATTTAATTGAACCAGATTCAAATCATGCAGCTGTCTCCAGCGCATGTCAACTAAATGGAAGGAGGCCGATCAGCGTTACTCAACTTAGAAATGCTTCCAATTATGAGTAACCTGAAAGAGAAGCAAGTTCTCTTAATCATTACTATCAACTGAATACCCAACACAAGTATCTACATCTTCGATCTCCTTGAAGAATCCTGATACTTGCAACACCTGGTTCTCTACTTTATTCATATACCTATAACTTCTCAAAACTTGGACCCTGTGTTTCTACGAAACACCTGTCTAAGAACTAGAGAAGTCATAAGTAAACCGAATATAGTACGAGAAGCAACCCTTCTGTCCTCATGGACACTGGACAACATACAATACTCTGTATAAGTCCCCTGAGTCTAATAACTCAATCCCTGTGTGTCGTAGGTTGAAAACTGTACTTATGGTTAAGAAGAATTACACCGCTGTTTAATGCTCCTTACCGAACCATCAACTGATACAGGTAAATGTCATCGACATAATTTCAAAAAGGTATATCTCACTTTATAAAAATAGACGTACAATTATATCAATTTGAAATTGGTGCATTAGAACGGATATTCAAAACCAAATATTCACCGTCCGGCAAACAACCCAGGTGATTTCCTCAAATATCACCAATTACAACGAATTCCGATATATCGAGGACAATCACCTAATTCCCAATAGCTTACTCCCACTCATCATCTGTAAAACCATACAAATATGAGAATCATACCTGGTAAATATATACCCTGGAGCAAGTGTCTAATTGGGAAATCAGTTTTCTATTAACAGTATACAGTGAAACTGAAACATTGAAATGTTTCGATGGGGTATTCCGGTATTCCTAGTAATGCCTCTTCTATTATCCAGATTCACAACTGTAACCGTATATTTCTTTGCCATCTCTCCAAATCCCTTCATTTGTCTTTAGTCATTACCTTTTGTATACCCATTTAGGCCAAATGGTTTTCTTCCTTCCCTATCGTTCGGCACCTGCCTATGGTTTGGAAGAAGACTATCCAATAAGCATAATGGGTGTACTGTCGTAATCCTAGGAACACTCGCAATGCGAGAGAAGGTGAAGATAAAAGACACCTGAATATACCTTATTCCTATTTCTCCTGAACCAGAATCCATCCCCGAACTGGAACAAGTTCCTTTCGAGTATGTATATAACCATACGATGGAATATCCAATAAACTGTGGATCTTCATAGTGATACGGAGTGTTCTGGAAAAATACAAAGGTGAAGTGGGAGTGGTAATGAAATACTTGGTTTGGTCGTGAATAGCAGTCGCAATTTACTTTGCCCTCCTTCTGATCCCTTTCTTTGTCTTTACATAATACCTTCTGTACACCATCGTTAGGCTAATTGGTTTTCTTCATTCGCTACCGGTCGGCACCAGCCTAAGGTTTGGAAGAAGACTATCCAATTTGCGTAATAGGTGTACTATCTCCTAAACCAAGGAGTACTCGCAACCTGAGAGAAGGTAAAAGGAAAAGACAACTGAATAGTCTTATTCGTTTTCTCGAGAACCAGAAACCATCCTCGAATAATCTCCTTCGAGTTCGTATATAATCATACGATGGTTTTGTCCAATGGAAGTGGGCGTTCGTAGTAATACGGGGTGTCCTGGAGAAAAGGGTAAAAGTAGGACTGGCAATGAGGTTTGCAACTCTGACAATCCAAAAGTCAGTGTTATAAGAAGGTTCGGTCAACTTGGTTACTGAGTCATAGTCTAGGGTCGGGTCAATGGTCGCTGCCAAAGAGAGAGAGAAAAGAAACACTCAGCGTGCACTCTAACCTAGATCAGAATGGTTACCAATTTATCTTATCTGGAAACCTCCCACTGTACCGTCAAATTCTCCTCCAAACCTGAAAGAAGAATTAATCGGGATCACCCGAGGAGTTAACCAACTCATCGGTGGGAATCGGGATCCAACTATCATCGTATGATAACGTGACGGACTTCGCTCACGTTATCACACTCCAGAAGGTATGCGCATATTTGGCAAGTTTCAGTTTCTTTAGAAACTCCCGATGTGATTTTTGCCCCATGCTCTTATGACCTTGACTTTGGCCAACAAATCATAAGTCACATGTCAAGTTCTACCCGTCATTCTCCAGGTTAATTTGAATCCACCCGTACATACCCTTGACTTTGGCCAACAAGGTAGTACGACTGTCCCAAACCAACGCATCTATCTATGCTGCATATGAATACCCAACAGCTACCAAACACTGTGCCTTGACTTTGGCCAACAAACACAGCTTGAATACTATTGACTATTCATATGAAACGACGGAGGGCTACGAATGGTTTCTGGCGAAAAACCATTAACGTAATGAACTTGATATCGTTGAAGGAACTGGATAGCTTTTATGAAAATACAGTGACGAAAACCTTTGCTAAAGAGGTCACTCCCGGTGAAGGGATCTCGGCTCTTTCCCCGTAGAATGAGGTGCAGGATATTCCAACTGAATACCACGATGCAAAGCAAAAGTAATCGGCTATAGTGAAGTTATTGCCCTGACGCAAACTTTTGTCCAAGGGGTCACTCCCGGTGAAGGGATCTCGGCCCTTGCCTCGTCGACTGAGGAGCAGGATATTCCAACTGAATACCACAGTGCAAAACAAAAGAGAACGCCCTTGCAATAACAGCTTTTTGAAAAAATTTTCCAACAACATCAAATAGGTTTGTTTAGTTTGCATTGATCCGAATCAATGCAGTCCCATCAATTGATCACACCACAAAGAATGAAAATAATGACGTACGTATATGCCATCCGCATTCACCACTGGGTCCCGTCATTACCCGTTAGGTTAGTTAACTAACGACAGAGCGGGGACAGGACTAGCACGGATGCAAAGCATATACAACATCTACTAGTATATATATCAATATATAATATTTCGCTCAAGGCGTGATAAAAAGCAACATCACAGAAATGTAATCAGCATCACAGAACAATACAGATATTTGGGATCCCCGGGTTTCACAGAGCCGCTACTGAAACCCGACGTTCCCCTGATCGTGTGGATAGCCTGTGCAATGAAATCCTAGACTCCTACGGGCGCGGCAAGTTACCCCCCAAAACCTGAAGCGAGGCAGCCCCTTCAGCAACGTGAATGGACCACCCAGCACTTCACGGAATCCGGTAACTTGGGCACCCCTCCTGGGTCAACTTGTACCCCTTACGAGTGCGGCGAATAGCCCGCCAATTCTAGAGTAAAGCCCCCTCCATCTCAATGCCATGAGATGCGGGCTCGTTGCCCTCTAGAACCCGGCTATCCGTGCACCCCTCCACGGGGTAATCCTAGTACAGAAAGTAAAATATACATACAACGGGTACATCGACCTCGACCCGGTCGTGCCCCAAAATAATAATACAAACAGGCAGTGACGGCAGTCCACATGTCGGACGCTCGCCCCGCAATAACAAATATACATAATACAACCCAAACTGTACTAGCATTGCATTCAGGCTATCCCCCACGACCAATCCGCAACATCACAGCACAATCACAGAACATCAACGTGAATGTCACGTTCGCAAATCCGTCTAACCGGGCTATAGCAGTTAGACAGGATTTACCGATCACGTGACATTCACGGTCGCAGATATAATGTAAATACCGTGAACTAATGTGTTTAAAATTTTCGATCGATCAAATTATCGAAGTGGGCCCCAAGCACTACTGTAGCACTCACAGAAATTCTGGGCCCAAAAAGAATATCCCAAGAACCCTATTTTCAACCCATAAGCCCACTAGAAAAAACTGGTGAACTGAAGCTTAATTCCTGCGGTGGAACCGCGGCCAAAGTGGGGTTATGGCCGCGGTTCTGCGGCCCTAATGAAGGATCATGTCACCAAATTTTTACAGTGATCTTATAAAACTCTGCACATCATTCTGCAACAACCAGAAAAATTTTTGGAGCCAAAAAAATTTCGACAGAAACTGATGCACATGAAAACGCGGTTTTTGGAATTTTGTTCGATCGGAAATGTAAACACATTAGACAAAGCTAGACTAGGTTAATGGCGTGGCTCTGATACCAGTGTAAGTGCACGGCGGCGCCCCGGCCGTCAATCCGAGGCCAAAATGCGGAAACGATAATTTACTTTAACTTTTGAACCGGCATCACCGCGCACAAAAATCCCGGATCGGGCCATTAATCTAATTCTAGCTAACTAAAGAACGGGGTAGAGAGATATACCGAGCGATCCGTGTCCTTCGGTCTTCTCGTCGTCGTCGTCCCGATCTCCCGCGGAATCTCCGGTCTTCAGCTCCTCGCTGGAAGGGCACCACATCGCCGGCTTCTTTTACGGGCTCCCACCTCTGGACCGAGGCAACTCGGGCACGAAGTTGGCGAGCCGACGTGCCCAAGATTTGCTGTAGAAAATCTGTAGAACTTATATGTCTCTTGGGGTTTACTAGAAGTTGCCTTTTGGTTTTGGTGGAGGAATGAATTTGTGGAATTTTGTGATGAACTAGAGAGTATTTTTGAAGCCAAATGAGAGCTCAAAACCCACACCAAAATTTCATCCCCTTCCCAATAGTGGCCGGCCTCATAAGGAAAACAATGAGAATGGGAGTGTATGAAATCAAAGAGAGTGAACCACAACATAATGTAAGAGAGAGAAAAGGTGATGATGATAAGCAATGATCATCAACCAAAACCAATACTCCACCAACTAATCATCATACCCAAAGTCAAGCAATCATGAAGTCATGGAGTCAATGAAAGTGCACCATCATGATGCAACAATATACAAAGACAACCCTCCAAAATGCTTATTTGCATAAATGCAAATAAGCCCTCCTCCACCAATCTTCAGCCAATGAAAGATACAAAGAAAAAATGGCCGAAACGGAAAGCAAACTGGCAACTTCAAAAAACCGATCCCTTAATAAATTATAGGAAACCCCGCTTGCACTAGGGCCATCTGTTATGGTATCGCATACCCAACAATTAGCCGCGGTTGCAGTATCTCATACTCAACCATCCTATAATGGTCTCTACTGGGAAAAAGGCCTTTGTGAGTGGATCCGCGCTGTTGTCCTCTGTGTCTTCTCTCCTAACCTCGATCTCCTTGGAGATCAGCCGTCTTCATGATCAGGTGATACTGCCTAAGAATTATATCTGGATTTCTGATAGAACGGGGGTTCCTTGGCATAAGCCACAACTCCATTGTCACACAATGGTAGGAACGAAGTTCATCTCATGAACTTATATATATCCAGACTGGCTCTTTGGTAGCATCCTTGGTAACGATGTATCTTGCCTTTAATCGTCTAGTAAGTTACGGTATCTAGCTTGGAACTCTTCCAACATACCGTCCCTCCACTGAGGGTAAAGACAATGCCTGCGACTGACATTCAGTCGTCCTTATCACCCTGGAACCTTTCCAATGATTCTCCCCATGATCGATTGATACCATCTTACTGCAACTAGTGAGTATCCTATCATCCAATTAGATCTATCTCATAAATCCAAAACCCAGGATTTAGTAGGTATCACTTTGATCCTATATGGAGAATCCTTGTGATAAGCTGAGATTGACCGAGCGTGGCATAGGAAACTCCTTCCCTATCAAGAGTATGTCATCCATGTACTCTACGAGGATCAGCACCATACTTCCTACTACTTTTTTGTATATACAAGGTTCATCTACCATTTTGATGAAGTCAAACTCTTTGACTACCACATCAAAACAGATGTTCCAACTCCGCGATGCCTGCTTTATCCTATAAAGCATCTTGCACACGTTTCCGGTGCTCCCACTGTTTACGAAGCCCTCTGGCTGTGTACTTATAGACGCTCTTTTCTAAAACATCATTTAGAAAAGCAGTCATGACACCCAACCACTAGATATCGTAGTCATGGAATGTAGCCATGGCAAGTAGGATCTGGATGGACTTAAGCATAGCTTTGAAAGTCTCAACTTTTCCATGTACACCAAGTAATCTTCTTAAGATATACTTGCTCCTGATGGGGATTTAACCCTTCAGATAAAGCAACCAAAGTCCATACTTTGTTGGTGTATAAGTATTCCATCTTAGATCGCTAAGCATCCAGCCATTCTTACAGAGTCCAACTCCTGATGGCCAGCTCGAAACTAGTTGGATCATCATCTTATGATGTAATCCTTGCTCCCACTGTCATAGAGAAACCGAAGGATCTCTCAGGTGGGTGAGGAACCCTACTATATCGGCGGAGAGGCTGAGGTTCGTTGGAAACTACTGAATCCTTTGGTTCTACCAATTCATCAGCTGCAGTTTGTATAGCTGGAACTACTTCCAGTTTTACAAAGCTGACCTTGCCTCGAGCTTGTCCGGATTTTTCTTTTAGACATAGGCCGGACAACCCCAAATCTTAACAAACTTATGATATGGGCTCTTCCCTTTCCATATCACATATGAAGTGGTAGGCAACTGATTTGATTTGAACCCTATTCAATAGATATGCGGCTTCTCAAGTGCATAACTCCCAAAAGGAAATAGGAAACTCAGTAGTACTCATCATAGAGCACACCATATCACATAGGGTGCTATTGCTCCGCCCTGATATACCATCGTGCTATGGTGTATACGGAGGAGTATTGCTGAGAGAGAATCTCATTCTCCTTTAGAATAGTCCAAGAATCCCGTGCTGAAGTATTCTCCTCCTTGATCTCATCAAAGGACATAATACTTATACCCATTTTTGGTTCTCTACTTCTAACTTATATTCTGTGAATATCTCAAAAGGTTCGGGCTTGTGTTTCAATAGGAACACATGTCTGAATCTTGAGAGATCATTAGTGAATATAATGAAGTACAAAGAACCGGTCTTAGTATGTGTAGACAGGGGACCTTCATACATCAGCATGTATCAATCCCAAAAGTTCACCAACTCTTTCTCTGTTTCCAATAAACAGAGCTACGGTCATCTTATCTTTGTGACATGACCGGCAAGTTTCATAAGATGTAAATTCAAAAAAATTTAAATATGCATCTAAAAGTAACTTAGCTAGTCGGGTCGCATTGATATGACCTAGTCTACAATGCCTCAAGAAGGATCCGTTCATTTCTGAACTCTTCCTCTTGTGTGTGTTTTATATACTAAGAACTGTAGTTTGATTTAGAATGTTAATGCTTTTAAATAACGTGCCTGAACCGATCAACTCTTGATATAGGAAATGTTCAAAACATTATCCAACAATACAAAATTATATCCTTCTTTACTAATAAAGAGACTGATATGATGTTGTATATCAGGTTCGGTATCTAATAACATTCGTTCAGAATCAATGTATTCTGGTAATACAGGGTGATAGTGACCAACAGACTTGGCTGCAACACTTGCACCGTTTCTATCTCATGAAACTTATCACCCGTTCTCAGTTCTCTACCTATCTGTAGCCCATGTAACAGATTACATATGCGGAATCCTGATCCGGTATCTCATACCCAGGACGTAAAGGATACTGAGAAACAGTTCTATGTAATGAACACACCCGAAGATGATGCATCAGCATGCACTTTCTTCGTTTGGGCGGCACGAGAAATCTGGTATTCCCCAATTTCCTGCTCTGCCTTATAACAATTATAAGTTGTAGCGGGACCAACGTTCCTTAGCGCAGTATAACAAGCGGGTTCGGTTAATACATCCATATTATTATCTTGATTAAGGCGTGACATAGTCGTAACCAGGAGAGAGAGAAGAAAACACTCAACGTGCACTTTTACAAGATTAGATTGGTTATCAATTTATCTAATCAGGATGTCTCCCACTGTTTTAGTCAAATCTTCCTTCAAACCCTAAAATGAAAGACTAGCGGGGATTAATTACACCTTACAAGTTCGTTAATCTTTCAGCCAGGCCAGTGCCGGTACTTTGAGGGAGGTTCCCCGTGCTTTCGCACGGACCTAATTAAAGTAAACCTCATTTTCCCAGGGGCGTAACCCCGTTGACACCTTTCTAGACACCTACTTGATCGGCTAATTGTAATGAGTAAAACTCTCCCAGGAGTAACTCTTACTCGTAGCGGGTATCGGCATCCAACTATCTCATAGAAGGTATGCAATCTCATTGCAAATTTCAACACTTGAAATTCCCAATAATATTTTACCCCTAGCACTTATGACCTTAACTAAGGTCAACATATCATAAGCACTAGTCAAGTTCTACCCGTCATTTCATGATTAATCAGACCCACCCTACATGACCCTCAACTATGGTCGACATAATCACATGAATGTTCTAACTAATCGCATCATATGCTGTGTAGGAAGACATCACTTAGCTACCGTACACTACGCTTCAACTAAAGTCGACATGCACAGCACGAATACTAAGTACTCTACTTCCTAAAATGACGGAGGGTTACGTCAGGTTTTTAAGAAAACCTTTTTGCGTAATGAACTTGATATCATTGTAGAATCGAGTGATTTTAAATGGAGTGTTTTTGAGGCTTTTCTAGTTTCGCTAATGAGGTCGGTCCCGGTGAAGGGATCGTCAACTCTTTCCTCATCGAATAAGGTGCAGGATATTTCACAAATATCACTATGCAAAGCAAGAACTATAGAAGCAATCAAAGGACAAACCGAGTTTATAGCATCTGCTAGTTTCACTAAAGAGGTCACTCCCGGTGAAGGGATCTCGGTTCTTTCCTTATCGAATAAGGTGCTGGATGTTCTACAAGGAACACCGCTATGTAAAGCAAGAACTAGAGCTACCAGTTTTTAAACAAGTTTCTACAACTTCTTAGGTTTCTTTTATTTCATTAATCTCATTAATGAAGTCCCATTTTATTATGCTTCATAAGCATCACGTTTGAAAAGAAATCTGCAATATAACATATATCTCATATATATAATATAAACATTCGTCTCAGGCAGTAATATGATCTCATCACAGAACGTTGCAGCAGAAGAACATATATGAAATATTGGATATACTAGGACGTCCGTGTTTTAATACGAGCTTGTATAAAACACGGATTCCACGGTTGTGATGAATAGCCAAACCAACATCCCTAGACCCCTGCGAGAGCGGCAACCAACACAGCCAATTCTAGGGTTAGGAGACCTGGTCTCGACTCCTTGAGATGGTCTCCCACTGGACCCTAGAACCCGGTTACTTGTGCTCCCCGCCTTGGGTCTACCTAATGTGGAAAAGTAAATAATATACAATGGTGACATCATCCTCAGCCCGGAAGTGCCCCAATAAAAGAATATTACATACAAATGAATTTTACATGAATGAAAAAGAAAAAACTCTCATCTCACATAAAACCCCCGGCTATTCAGAACGCGACGATCCAATATAACATATCACAGCAACACATAATATCTCATATCATCAACGTAAGCAAGTATGCATATCCTGATTATCGTTGATGTATAGCAACGAAGCCGGCGATACACCACATACTACGCTTACGGTCACAGAAAAGAAAGAGTAAAACTACAACAGTTGGAATCCGCAACCTCCTTAGACATCGCATGCCTAACCAAATGAATTCCTTAGACATCGCATGCCTAACAATTATAAACCCCGCATTTTAGTCTCTTTATCGAAAACTCTTTTCAATATCAAGTCGGGCAATTCAACAAGATTCCCGACAACCTGATCGAATGCTCGTCGCAAACTTTAGTAGACGGCCGCACCCCCGGATACCGTCGACGAAGTGCACTAAGGCGGAACACCGCTGCCGCGAGCACCCGAACGGATGCTTTTGGCAACGGGGTTCTCCTACAGTCACTTGGTCGGGGCTATAGGGCATGGCTGTCTATTAAGTTTACCCGGCGAGTATCCACGTACGCTACGTGATTGCGACGGACTTTTGATCGCATCAAAATCCTGTGGCAACCGATCATCTAAGACTAAACTGCTAGATTTATAACATTCAAATTAGTTATCTCATAACTACCTATGGATTCCAAATATTGTATCACATTCCAGATAAAAAGACAATGTTAAACTTTCCGATTGGATAATCAAACACCCAAGTTTTCCCAAATAGCTCAACACTTGAGCGGAGTTCAAAAAATATCCATCACATGCCACAGTACCAATGGTCCAGCCGTAGAAGGGTCAAGCCAACGCTCACATGTGGCACGCCGTACTGCCCCAAACCCTAAGGTTCAGAGGCGGTTCAGACAGTCAGATAATCGAGTTAAGGTTTGTGTTCTTCTAAAGGGTCCACCGCATTACTTGCACGACTTAGAACGTTCTTAAACTACGGAAAAATCCAACGCTTGGAAAATTTTCCGACAGGGAAAAAAGTGAGTTATTGATATCCATTCAAACTTTTTAACACGTTCTAAAATTATCCGGAAAAACTTAAACGAAGTTAAATTATCCGATCGAATCAACGAGTTCCCAATACATCCCAGAAAACTCAACACTTGAGTAATGATTAAAAATTCCCAGAAGCAGTAGGTATCACATACGGATGTTACTGTTGGAAAAAGATACCCTAATTCTCAATTATTGCTGCGGAACCGCCGCCAAAACCCCAGTTTGGCCGCGGTTCCGCGGCGCTATAGTGGACTTAGGGTGTCGTTTTTCACAGGTCTCCATAAAATCACCTGCTTGATTTTCTGAGTATTTTTAATATGAAAAAACAACATTTTTAGAAAATATCCAGAGAGGGGTCTAAATCGGGGTTTCGGGGTTCGATCGGACTATAAACTTCGTCTAGACTTCGCCTAGACTTCGCCTAAAGCTCTAGCTTGGCTCTGATACCACTGCAGGGTTACTAGGCACTCTCACAAGGGTCTACAAGGCATCAACCATGCCCGATTTAAAATTTAGATGTGCCGAACAACCCTAAACCAAGATCTTAAACTAGAGATTAGGTGAAACAAAGCATGTTAAACTAGAGATTAGGCGAAACTAGGGTTTGGCAGTTCAAGACGGTCACATAATCGAGTTAAGGTTTGTTGTCTTCTAGAGGGTCTACCGCGTTACTTGCATGATTTTCCGAAAGTTGCAAACTCAAGAAAAAATCCAACTTTTGAAAAAATTTCCGACAGGGGAAAAGTTAGTTATTGATATCCGTTCGAACTTTTTAACAGTTTCTTAAATTATCCGGAAAAAAAAATAAACGAAATTAAATTATCCGATCGAATCAACGAGTCTCCAAAACAACCCAGAAAACTCAACACTTGAGTATAATTAAAAATTCCCAGAAGAATCAGGAAGTTGGTACTGAAGTTACTGTACAAAACCCTAACCCTATTTCTACTGTTCCGCCGTGGAACCGCCGCGCAAGCAGGGTATTGCCGCTGTTCCGCGGCGCTTTAGTGGAATTAAGATGTCATATTTCACAGTAATTCCTAAAATACCCTGCTGATATTTTTGAGTATTTTTAATATGAAAAAATCAACAGTTTTGAAAAATTTCCAGAAACTAGGGTATATCGGGTTTTCCGGGTTCGATCGGACTTTAAACTTCGTATAGACTTCGCCTAAAGCTCTAGTTTGGCTCTGATACCACTGCAGGGTTGCTAGGCACACACACAAGGGTCTACGAGGTATCAACCATGCTCGATTTAAAATTTAGGCATGCCGAACAACCCAAAGCCGGATCTTTAAACTAGAGATTAGGCGAAAACAAGTATGTTAAACACTTTAACACTAAGTGAGCGGGATTACAACCTTTGTAGATCCGGTCCTTCACTTCATAAGCTCCGTGTTGAGGTCCCTTCACTGCGATCATCGTGTTCTGGACTCTCGAGAGGCTCCACGAAGAGAAAGATGCAAGCTTGCTTCCGATCTTCGATAACAAAGATGATCTACCTTGAAGTTTCATTAAAACAAGCTAACACTCACTAAATGAAGTGAACACCCTCATCTAAATGGCAAGGGTAGATGAGGATGATGAAATAGGATTTTTGCTCTCTTTTATTTCCTTATTCTCACTCATTTTCCTCACTTGGAAAAAAGCTAGAAAGCTTTTTCCATGAAAGAAAGAAGAAGGAAGAAAAAGATGAATAATCATTAGCATTCTTTTGTGATGAATAATGAAAGGATAATGATGAATAATGCAACCATGGTTGCTAAACATTTGTAGAGAATTAACCAAGGGTGAAGGGTTTGGGTTAGGTTAAAGATGAGTCACTTGTAAATATCTTTTTCATGACAAAATAAACCTTCTAGAAACTTCTAGAAAGTATTAACCCAAATCAAACCCTAATCTTGTTTAATCTGCACTAATCATGTTGCATTAGTTATCATATCATATTATAATATTATATATCACATATATAATATTTATTGTACCAAAAAAAAAATAATACAATTAACCTATATCGCATATATATCAATATATTACCCGAGTGAGAAAAAGAATCTTTTAGTGAGCTAATATTAGTTAATGTAATTTAATATATCATATATATTATTATACATTAAATTATCGAATCAACACTTGATCCGACAATCCGGCTATATCGCATATAACCGACTAATATATTATTTACCGATTCATCGAATCAACACTTGATCCGATGACCCGGCTGATATCAAATATCGCGAGAATATAATACGGTATCTCATATCGCATTATCCTCGGTCCCACACATATCACATACGTGCCCCTACTCCGTTTTTCCTGAGCCAAGAAACCTCTGTGTAGGACTCTAAAGAATCGTCAATACGCCGGCAGTAGGTGATGATCATATCAAACACCCACAAGCTGCAAGCGGTCAGCTAAACGTAACAGCCACCCAGGTATTGAGCGCTCAGAAGATCAACAAGCAAGCCTTTACATTTTCCTGTGAATCCAATCAGTAACACTCCCGTACAGTCCGGTCTCGTCGTCTGATATGTCGCATATCTTGCCTAGGGGTGGTAAACGTCAGACCCCAGTAGCTTGATAAGTCGTGTCGATATAAGGTCTATAATAGTTCGAGAAACTACTGATAACACTTACCAGTAAATCTCAGCAACCCTGGCCAGGGATTTCCAGTTATAGCCAATCGAACACAGCACAACATCAACTCCTTATACCGGGAGAGACGAATCCCCTCCTATCGCTCATTGCTTCCATGTGATTCGGGACTGTACCCAAAAGCCACCGTTTTGCACGCCCCATTGGACGTGGTATGATGGAAATCAAAGCACAGTGGGAATCACACAAGACTCTATGACGATCTCGGGTCAACAGACTACTCTGTACCAGTGTCACCGGAGAACTTCCATCTGACGTGAGGTATAATACCATCTGGGAGTTCTCGGCGAGTCCGTTCAGTGTACCCAGTCTCCACTGAGCACCCGTACACCATCCTTGATGTCAAACACCGATGGATATGGGATCATCCATCGCCCATCATATGGGTCAAGATGCGTATTCGCTAGTCTACTCTGGTGCATCAATGCCCGGTCTCGATACTGTAAGTCCGCGGCGGCGCCCCGGCCGTCAATCCGACGCCGGAAACGCGGAAACAAAAACTTTGCAAACTAGCAAACTGGCACCACCGCGCACTTTTTACCCGGATCGGGCCATTAACCTAGCAACTAGCAAACAAGAAAAGAGTAGAGAAGCTATACCAAGCGATCCGTGTCCTTCGGTCTTCGTCTCCACTCTGATCTCTCGCGGAATCTCCGTCCGTCACGTCCTCGTCGGAAAGGGCACCACGTAGCCGGGTTCGTTTACGGGCTCCCACCTCTTGACCGAGGCAACTCGGGCACGAACTTGGCTAGCCGACGCGTCCTAGGTTTGCTGTAGGCAAGTGTAGAATCGTGTCTCTTTTGGGGTTATGAGGTTGCCATGATGTGGTGGAGGTGAAGAAAGCAACTAAGGAAAATGTGGTTAGGAATTTAGGTAGCAAGCATAATGAGATGAGCATTTTTATCCACCAAAATAAAATCCCCTCACTTCTCCCTCTTGAAGTGGCCGGCCCCCTTAGGAAAATGGTGGAGTGTGCAAAAAACAAATAATGCAAGGAAGGATTAATAGAAGAGAAAATGGTCACACCAAAATCAAGTATCAATCCTTTCACAAAACCACCTCAATCTCTTTCTCATTTGATGCAAGACAAATGATGCAAAAGGAATATAATGATGATAGTCATATCATGAAGCCACAATGTGCAAGAAAACCCCTCCACAAATGTTATTTGCAAATGTGCAAATAACCCCCTCCATCGAAAGTCCGGTCGTGAAGGAATAAAAGAAAACCGGCCGGAACGGAATGCAAACTGGCAACATCAGAAAACTGATCCCGTAATAAATTACAGGAAAACCCCGCTACTGCAAATACATGCCCGCATTTGTATTCCCACTGAACACAAATGCAAAGAGACAAAATCTACACTATCTAATACTAGGATCCGGCTTAAACCAAAGCCGGCTAGTAAAAAACCGTCCGATCACGATCCGTGCAATACTGCACGTATCTGATCGAACCCTGCCATATCTCCATACGGCCTCTACAGCGTTTCGCCCGAAACCTGAGTAACTGAGTGTGGTGGACTCTAAATACTCGTCAATACTATGGCTGTGGATTTAACCACTAGCACGTCAGAGGTATAAGCCATACGTGACGGGCCACCAGCTATTGACCAAAAGGGACGTCGATGAGCGAACTTATCCTGACACCCTACTGAGCCTGTCAGTGACAATATCCGTACAGTCCGGTTCGTTCGTCTATGAGCATCGCATAGCGGGCCTAGGGGGTTGGTAAAAGTCAGACCCCCAATATCGGTACAAGTCGTGTTGGAGTGTAGCCCAGAACACCCTGAGATACTACTGAAATACCTACCAGCAAATCTCCTGCCTTGGCCAAGGACTTTTCATGTTCTGGCTCTCTTAGACACAGCGCGACCTCACCCCCAATACCGGGAGAGACGAACCCCTGCAGATCCGCTCACTGCCTCCATGTGGCTCGGGACTGTACCCAACTAAAACCTATTTGCACGACTCCTTTGATCCGTGGTAGGGTAGTAATCAAAGCACAGTGGGAACTCACACGAGACAAATGACGATCTCAGGTCGATGTACTAACCTGTACACATGTCACCAGGGAACTGCTATCTGACGTCTGGTATAATCCCAACTAGCAGGTTCCCGGCGAGTCCTGTCCGGTGTACTCATAACCCAATGAGCACTTGTATACATCTTAGGTGAACCAACTGACACCAGTGGCTTGTGAGACCGGCCACCGCCCCTCGTCGGGGTCTCGACTGTATACACTAGTCTACTCTGGAGTATCGATGCCTTGTCTCGAAACTCCCACGACTAGGGACCTTTTAAGGATGTGCTTATAGACTCCAGCTCTCACATATATGATCGCCCTCATACTGCTGGTAGTCAAGCAAGAATCCTAGGGGCTCTATCAACGTGTAATAGCGACTCATAAGGTCACCTAAAGCAGTACACGATGATAAAGATAAACCAGATAGCATACTATCATCTCGAGTAAGACTGTCCTACCGGTATAGGTCCTCCCTCAATCATTGCAATCACGTGCCTGTGATCTAATAATTGACTCTGAGGGCACTATCTCCAACAATCTCCCACTTGCACTCAAGGCTAATTATTGCGATGTCGCATACTCACAGCCCGTATGATACCGAACACCCAACTCCTCTACTAGTCAGTCTCACAAAGCTCGTTTGCGAAACTATTGCGTTCGTGGAATAGCCTCAGTGAGTAGATCCGCTCTGATGTTTCTTTCTATGTCTCTCTCTATCTCAAGTTCGCGGAGAAAGCCATCTCCCGAAATGAGCAATACCTGCCTTAGAATGTGTCTGGATATCTGATGGGACCTAGCTCATAAATGAACTCCAAATCCAAACTTCTTAGACTGTATCGTCAATTGAACTTAATCAGTATCCTGTGCCATCCTTCCCTCAGTATCCATCTGGACCATCTGTCAAAAATACCGCCCCTCGTCAGAGGGAAAACTATAACTCTGACAGCCCCTCTGCCATCCAGGTCACCTTGGAAGCCTGGAATGATAACCGTCTCCCTAAAAGAGGCTGCCGTTATCAAATCCCTAGAACATCCACTTATGTTCTAAAGCTGCTTCCGATTGTTTCTCCAGGATTGGATGAATATCAACTTATTGCACCTACTGCAAGAACAACATCTGGTGTGGTACTTGACATCTCATGATTGACTTAATTGTCTAAGCAAGTGATCTGCCAATCATGCGCATCCCTCTCCCCTTTTGTCTGTAAGACACCTTTAGAGAGGGTGACTCCATTACCTGCAGGTACACCACCGTGCCAGGAGTCGTCCATTCTAAATACTCTTAGAATGCTGTCTAAGTACCCAGATTGGGAAACCACCCAAATCTAGATCTAAAACCATAAATCTAGTAACCAGAATATCTGATATAATATCCAAGTCCTATATGGAGAAACTACTGTGTGACGACCAAAGTATAACCGATCGTAGTATAGGAATATCACTTCCTACTCAGTGTATGTCATCAAATACCAGGACATCACACCCTACTACCTTCTCAACAGATCCATCCCCTATTCTGATGAAGTCAAACCTAAGACTGTCACATCAGAAGTAGATGATCTATCTCCGCTATATCCACTTTAGTCTATAAAT
The DNA here is from genome assembly GCA_030015575.1 of Agapanthus africanus. Taxonomy (NCBI): domain Eukaryota; kingdom Viridiplantae; phylum Streptophyta; class Magnoliopsida; order Asparagales; family Amaryllidaceae; genus Agapanthus; species Agapanthus africanus. The sequence continues at coordinate 372,131,464 of CM057343.1, read as the reverse complement.
AAACATAAGCCTAATGTCCACCAATGCTTCCGCTGCTCCCACTGACCACGACAACCCTCTGGTAGAGTCATATACACGTACGCTTCTAAAGCCAGTTTAGAACGACGCTATACTCATCCTCCTACCGGGTCTCACAGTCTGGAACAACAGTAATGGCAAGTCTGGGTAAACAAGAACCTCCCTGTCACCGTCCTTGAGCATACCAAAGTACCTCTCGGGTGCCTGAGGTTACCCACTTTATCTGCGGAGTGGCCAATGGAATGTCAAATCAGATTGAATCATTAGGTTCTTATCAAATCTTCAGTAATCGTTTGCGGTTCTGGAATCACTTCCAGTTCTACCATACTCCCACTACTGTTTTCTGAAAAATCCATTTCTTTTAAAAATGTGGCGAGTCAAGAACAATATCACTATTGATCTTCCAGATGGTAGAAAGTCAACCCTCGTCATAGCCTGGGTCAACCCACAAACGGCCATTACAGAAACGTGCCGTGAGTTATCCGGAGTCTGGTTTTAAGCATAAGCCGGACAACTCCCCGTATCTTAACAATGTCAAGATATGAACTGTTCTATATCCAATATAGAAACAGAGGCACTGGTTTAATTGAACCAGATTCAAATCATGCAGCTGTCTCCAGTGCATGTCAACTAAATGGAAGGAGGCCGATCAGCGTTATTCAACTTAGGAGAGCTTCCAATTATGAGTAACCTGAAAGAGAAGCATGTTCTCTTAACCATTACTTTCAACTGAATACCATACACAAGTATCTACATCTTCGATCACCTTGAAGAATCCCGATATTTGCAATATCTGGTTCTCTACTTTATATTCTTATACCAATAACTTCTCAAAACTCAGACCCTGTGTTTCTACGAAACACCTATCTAAGAACTAGAGAAGTCACAAGTAAACAGAATATAGTACGAGGACCAACCCCTCTGTCCTAATAGACACTGGACAATATACAATACTCTGTATAAGTCCCCTGAGTCTAATAACTCATTCACTGTGTGTCATAGGTTGAAAACTGTACTTATGGTTAAGAAGAATTACACCGCTATTCAATACTCCTTACCCAACCATCCACTGATATAGGTAAATGTCATAGACATAATTTCAAAAAGGTATATCTCACTCTATAAAAATAGACGTACAGATATATCAATTTGAAATTGGTGCATAATCGCGGATATTCAAAACCAAATATTTGCCGTCCGGCAAACAACCCAGGTGACTTCCTCAAATATCACCAATTACAACGAATTCCGATATAATGAGGATGATCACCTAATTCCCAATAACTTACTCCCACTCATCATCTGTAAAACCATACAGATGTGAGACTCATACCCGGTAAATACATACCCTGGAGTAAGTATCTAATCGGGAAATCAGTTTTCTTTTAACAGTACACAGTGAAACTGAAACATTGAAATGTTTCGATGGGGTATCCTGGTATTCCTAGTAATGCCTCTTCCATCATCCAGATTCACAACTGTAACCGTATAATTCTTTGCCACCTCTCCAAATCGCTTTATATGTCTTTAGTCATTACCTTCTGCACACCCTTTTAGGCCAAATGGTTTTCTTCCTTCCCTACCGTTCGGCACCAGCCTATGGTTTGGAAGAAGACTATCCAATAAGCATAATGGGTGTACTGTCCTAATCCTAGGAGCACTCGCAATGCAAGAGAAGGTGAAGATAAAAGACAACCGAATGAACCTTATTCCTATTTCTCCTGAACCAGGATCCATCCCCGAACTGGAACAAGTTCCTTTCGAGTTCGTATATAACCATACGATGGATTATCCAATAAACCTGGGATCTTTGTAGTGATACGGAGTGTCCTGGAGAAATACAAAGGTGATTTAGGATTGGCGAAGAAATATTTGGTTTGGTCGTGAATAGCAGTCGCAATTTACTTTGCCCTCTTACTAATCCCTTTCTTTGTCTTTACTTAATACCTTCTGTACACCGTTTAGGCTAATTGGATTTTTTCATTCCCTACCGGTCGGCACCTGCCTATGGTTTGGAAGAAGACTATCCAATTTACGTAATAGGTGTACTATCTCCTAAGCCAAGGAGTACTCGCAATCTGAGAGAGAAGGTAAAAGGAAAAGACAACTGAATAGTCCTATTCGTTTTCTCCAGAACCAGAAACCATCCTCGAATTCCTTCGAGTTCGTATATAACCATACGATGGTTTTGTCCAATGGAAGTGGACGTTCGTAGTAATACGGGGTGTCCCGGAGAAAAGGGTAAAAGTAGGAGTGTGAGGTTTGCAACTCTGACAATCCAAAAGCCAGTGTTAAGAAGGTTCGTTCAACTTGGTCACTGAGTCATAGTCTAGGGTTGGGTCAATGGTCGCTGCCAAAGAGAGAGAGAAAAGAAACACTCAGTGTGCACTCTAACCTAGATCAGAATGGTTATCACTTTATCTAATCTGGAAACCTCCCACTGTAACGTCAAATTCTTCCCCAAACCTGAAAGAAGAATTAGCCGGGATCACCCGAGGAGTAAACCAACTCATCAGTTGGAATCTGGATCCAACTATCATCGCATGATAACGTGACGGAATCCACTCACGTTATCACACTCCAGAAGGTATGCGCATATCTGGCAAGTTTCAGTTCTTTTGAAACTCCCGATGTGGATTTTTGCCCCATGCTCTTATGACCTTGACTTTGGCCAACATATCATAAGTCACATGTCAAGTTCTACCCGTCATTATCCAGGTTAATTTGAACCCACCCGTACATACCCTTGATTTTGGCCAAAATAGTAGTACGACTGTCCCAAACCAACGCATCTATCTATGCTGCATATGAATACCCAACAGCTACCAAACACTGTGCTTTGACTTTGGCCAACATACACAGCTTGAATACTATTGACTATCCATACGAAACGATGGAGGGCTACGAATGGTTTCTGGCGAAAACCTTTAACGTAATGAACTTGATATCGTTGAAGGAATGGATAGCTTTTTAGAAAAATATAGTGACGAAAACCATCGCTAAAGAGGTCACTCCCGGTGAAGGGATCTCGGCTCTTTCCCCGTAGAATGAGGTGCAGGATATTCCAACTGAATACCACGATGCAAAGCAAAAGTAATCGGCTATAGTGAAGTTATTGCCCTGACGCAAACTTTTGTCCAAGGGGTCACTCCCGGTGAAGGGATCTCGGCCGTTGCCTCGTCGACTGAGGAGCAGGATATTCTAACTGAATACCACTGTGCAAAACAAAAGAGAACGCCCTTGCAATAACAGGTTTTTGAAAAATGTTCCAACAACATCAAATAGGTTTTTTTAACTTGCATTGATCCGAATCAACGCAGTCCCATCAATTGATCACACCAAAAAGAACGAAAATAATGACGTACGTATATGCCATCCGCATTCACCACTGGGTCCCGTCATCACCCGTTAGGTTAGCTAACTAACGACAGAGCGGGGACTGGACTAGCGCGGATGCAAAACATATACAACATCTACTAGTATATATATAATATATAATTCTCGCTCAAGGCGTGATAAAATGCAACAGCACAGAAATATACAGCATCACAGAACAATACAGATATCTGGGATCCCCGGGTTTCACAGAGCCGCTACTGAAACCCGACGTTCCCCTGGTCGTGTGGATAGCCTGTGCAATGAAAATCCTAGACCCCTACGGGCGCGGCAAGATACCCGCCAAAACCTGAAGCGAGGCAGCCCCCTTCAGCAACGTGAATGGACCACCCAGCACTTCACGGAATCCGGTAACTTGGGCACCCCTCCTGGGTCAACCTGTACCCCCTACGAGTGCGGCGAATAGCCCGCCAATTCTAGAGTGAAGCCCCTCCGTCTCAATGCCATGAGATGCGGGCCCGTTGCCCTCTAGAACCCGGCTATCCGTGCATCCCTCCACGGGGTAATCCTAGTACAGAAAGTAAAATATACATACAACGGGTACATCGACCGCAACCTGGTCGTGCCCCAAAAGAATAATACAAACAGGCAGTGACGGCAGTCCACATGTCGGACGCTCGCCCCGCAATATCAAATGTACATATAAAACAAAACTGTACTAACATTGCATCCAGGCTATCCCCCACGACCGATCCGCAACATCACAGCAAAACACAGAACATCAACGTGAATGTCACGTTCGCAAATCCATCTAACCGGGCTATAGCAGTTAGACAGGATTTACCGATCAAGTGACATTCATGGTCGCAGATATAATGTAAATACTGTGAACTAGAATGTTTAAAATATCCGATCGACCAAATTTTATCAAATGGGCCCCAAGCAGTACTGTAGCACTTACAGAAAATCTGGGCCCAAAAATAATATCTGAAAACCCCTATTTCCTATTCAAAAGCCCACTGGAAAAATTTGGTGCAACGATTCCACTTACCCACCACGGAACCGCGGCCAAACAGGGGGTTTGGCCGTGTTTCCGCGGTCATAGTAAGGAATAAGTGAATCGTATTTTCCAAGAATTCTTAGAATTTCTTGCATGTCTTTCTGCAATGACCTGAAAAATTTTTGGAGCTGGAAAAATTTCAACAGAGAACACATACACTAGAAATACGGTTTTTGCGATTTTTGTTCGATCGGGTTTTAAAAATACTAGAGCAAGCTAGGCATGGTTAATGGCGTGGCTCTGATACCAATGTAAATCCGCGGCGGCGCCCCGGCCGTCGATCCGAGGCCGGAAACGCGGAAACAAAAACTAGCAAACTAGCAAACCGGCACCACCGCGCACTTTTCACCCGGATAGGGCCATTAACCTAGCAACTAGCAAACAAGAAAAGAGTAGAGAAGCTATACCAAGCGATCCGTGTCCTTCGGTCTTTGTCTCCACTCCGATCTCTCGCGGAATCTCCGTCCGTCACGTCCTCGTCGGAAAGGGCACCACGTAGCCGGGTTCGTTTACGGGCTCCCACCTCTTGACCGAGGCAACTCGGGCATGAAGTTGGCTAGCCGACGCGTCCAAGGTTTGCTGTAGGCAAGTGTAGAATCGTGTCTCTTTTGGGGTTATGAGGTTACCATGATGTGGTGGAGGTGAAAAAAGAAACTAAGGAAAATGTGGTTAGGAATTTAGGTAGCAAGCATAATGAGATGAGCATTTTTATCCACCAAAATAAAATCCCCTCACTTCTCCCTCTTGAAGTGGCCGGCCCCCTTAGGAAAATGGTGGAGTGTGCAAAAAACAAATAATGCAAAGAAGGATTAATAGAAGAGAAAATGGTCACACCAAAATCAAGTATCAATCCTTTCACAAAACCACCTCAATCTCTTTCTCATTTGATGCAAGACAAATGATGCAAAAGGAATATAATGATGATAGTCATATCATGAAGCCACAAAGTGCAAGAAAACCCCTCCACAAATGTTATTTGCAAATGTGCAAATAACCCCCTCCATCGAAAGTCCGGTCGTGAAGGAATAAAAGAAAACCGGCCGGAACAGAATGCAAACTGGCAACATCAGAAAACTGATCCCGTAATAAATTACAGGAAAACCCCGCTACTGCAAATACATGCCCGCATTTGTATTCCCACTGAACACGAATGCAAAGAGACAAAATCTACACTATCTAATACTAGGATCCGGTTTAAACCAAAACCGGCTAGTAAAAAACCGTCCGATCACGATCCGTGCAATACCGCACGTATCTGATCGAACCCTGCCATATCTCCATACGGCCTCTACAGCGTTTCGCCCGAAACCTGAGTAACTGAGTGTGGTGGACTCTAAAGACTCGTCAATACTATGGCTGTGGATTTAACCACTAGCACGTCAGAGGTATAAGCCATACGTGACGGGCCACCAGCTATTGACCAAAAGGGACGTCGATGAGCGAACTCATCCTGACACCCTACTGAGCCTGTCAGTGACAATATCCGTACAGTCCGGTCCGTTCGTCTATGAGCATCGCATGGCGGGCCTAGGGGGTTGGTAAAAGTCAGACCCCCAATAGCGGTACAAGTCGTGTCGGAGTGTAGCCCAGAACACCCTGAGATACTACTAGAATACCTACCAGCAAATCTCCTGCCTTGGCCAAGGACTTTTCATGTTCTGGCTCTCCTAGACACAGCGCGACCTCACCCCCAATACCGGGAGAGACGGACCCCTGCAGATCCGCTCACTGCCTCCATGTGGCTCGGGACTGTACCCAACTAAAACCTGTTTGCACGACTCCTTTGAGCCGTGGTAGGGTAGTAATCAAAGCACAGTGGGAACTCACACGAGACAAATGACGATCTCAGGTCGATGAACTAACCTGTACACATGTCACCAGGGAACTGCTATCTGACGTCTGGTATAATCCCAACTAGCAGGTTCCCGGCGAGTCCTGTCCGGTGTACTCATAACCCAATGAGCAGCTGTATACATCTTAGGTGAACCAACTGACACCAGTGGCTTGTGAGACCGGCCACCGCCCCTCGTCGGGGTCTCGACTGTATACACTAGTCTACTCTGGAGTATCGATGCCCTGTCTCGAAACTCCCACGACTAGGGACCTTTTAAGGATGTGCTTATAGACGCCAGCTCTCACGTATATGATCGCCCTCATACTGCTGGTAGTCAAGCAAGAATCCTAGGGGCTCTATCAACGTGTAATAGCGACTCATAAGGTCACCTAAAGCAGTACACGATGATAAAGATAAACCAGATAACATATTATCATCTCGAGTAAGACTGTCCTACCGGTATAGGTCCTCCCTCAATCATTGCAATCACGTGCCTATGATCCAATAATTGACTCTGAGGGCACTATCTCCAACAGATACACCCTCGACTAGGAACAGTTATAGGATGTACTCGTCGGCTACCGTGGCCACACTAGTATGATCTCATCATTGTCCCAGTAGTCGAGTACATATCCTAAGGGCTTTATCAACATGTAACATAGAGACAATCAAAGTACATGTTAAGATGAGGTACAACCAGATAGAATACTATCATGTCGAGCAAGAAAGTTCTCCCTATATATGTCCAAGCATCCATTACAATATACATCATATTTATAGTAATGGCCTCTAGGGCATACATATAACTAACACACTCCTCATTTTTTCTAGTAGACATTCTCTCTCATGGTTGCTCTCTCTCATGGTTCCTCTCTCTCAAGCCCTAGTGTTTCATGAGTTGAAAATCAAGGGCCATTGAGACCAAACCGCCAAAATCCTTTTCTGCTCACTCTAGGGTTCTTAGTTTAGCACACCAAGCACCCTAGTTACTTCATTATAGAGGTTGGAGCTCAAGGTAGAGACCTTCGGGTGGATCATCTTTGACGTGGAGAAGCCGGTGAGGAGGAACCAACCGCAACCACTCCAAGGAGCTCACAACAAGGAGAAGCACAACAAGGAAAAGAAGGAGTTCAAGCTTGAGGTATAAGCATCCAACATAGTAGTTAGAACTCCTAGTTAGTTTGTTAGTTGATGTTTAGAAAAGATCCTAGTGGCTAGTCTATGTTATCTTGTAAAGACAAATTCGATTTTTACCTATTCCGCCTCCCCGTAAACTACCGGGGTGGGTAACATAGACTTACACATATGATTCAAGTGCCAGTCTGTAACATTTCAGGAAACAAAATATTATTTTTGGGAATTTTTATAATTAAATATGAAATATGATGAATATTTTAATTGTGCGGTATAATTAAATACCGATAAATCGGAAAATATTTGGAAAAATTGTAAGAATTTCTAAAACGAGGGTACTTTATGCGATTTATGCAAATTACAAATTTTATGATTAATTATACACTATTTTAATGCTAATCGAGATTAAATATCGCTAATCTTGTATTAATCCGGTTTTGTGCAGATGACATGCACCATATCATTTTTACACTTGTGTTACATTTTCCTGTTGGATATAGTGCCCTCAGAGTTAATTATTGGATCACAGGCACATGATTTGAATGATTGAGGGAGGACCTATACCGGTTAGACAGTCTTACTTAAGATGATAGTATGCTATCTGGTTTATCTTTATCATCGTGTACAGCTTTAGGTGACCTTAGAGGTCACTATTGCACGTTGATAGAGTCTTTAGGATTCTTGCTTGACGGCCAACAGTATGATGGCGATCATATACGTGGGAGCTGGGGTCTATAAGCACATCCTTAAAATGGTCCCTAGTCGTGGGAGTTTCGAGACTGGGCATCGATACTCCATTTGTAGACTAGTGTATACAGTCGAGACCCTGACGAGGGGCGGTGGTCGGTCTCACAAGCCATTGGTGTCAGTTGGATCACCTAAGATGTATACAGGTGCTCATTGGGTTATGAGTACACTGGACAGGACTCGCCGGGAACATGCTAGTTGGTATTATACCTGACGTCAGATAGCAGTTCCCAGGTGACATGTGTACAGGTTAGTTCATCGACCTGAGATCGTCATTTGTCTCGTGTGAGTTCCCACTGTGCTTTGACTACTACCCTACCACGGCTCCAAAGAGTCGTGCAAACAGGTTTTAGTTGGGTACAGTCCCGGGCCACATAGAGGCAGTGAGCGGATCGGCAGGGGTTCGTCTCTCCCGGTATTGGGGGTGAGGTCGTGCTGTGTCTAGGAGAGCCATTACACAAAGCCCTCGGCCGAGGCAGGAGATTTACTGGTAGGTATTCCAGTAGTATCTCAGGGTGTTCTGGGCTACACTCCGACACGACTTGTACCTCTTTTGGGGGTCTGACTTTTACCAACCCGCTAGGCCCGCCATGCGATACTCATAGACGAACGGATCGGACTGTACGGATATTGTCCCTGACAGGCTCAGTAGGGTGTCAGGATGAGTTCGCTCATCGACCTCCCTTTTGGTCAATACCCGGTAGCTCGTTACGTACGGCTAATACCTCTGACGTGCTAGTGGTTAAATCCACAGCCAAGGTATTGACGAGTCTTTAGAGTCCCCCACAGACAGTTTCTCAAATTTCGGGCGAAACGTTGTAGAGGCCGTATGATATATGGCAGGGTTCGATCATATACGTGGGGTATTGCACGGATCATGATCGGAAGGATCATACTAGTGGGCTTTGGTTTAAGCCGGATCCTAGTATTAGATTTGTTGGATTACTTTAGTCTCTTCGTATTCGCATTCAGTCGGAATGCGGGTGCAGGTATGTATATACAGGTGAGGGGTATCCTTGTGATCCATCACTAGTTTACTTTAGATATTGCCGGATCTTTTTGTTGGACCGAACATTTGGATTAATGTTTGGATAATGGAAATTGTGAGCTAGAATTCATTATGACATGCATTAAATGTGACATAGACATATATGTGACTCATGGTCTCTTTTTGTGTGTATATATCACATTTTTTGATTGATTTGTGATGATATGAGATGAAGAGAGAGAGGGGGCAGCCAAGGTTATGGTTAGCTCTTGCATTTCTTTTTCTTACTCTCTCTCATATTATCATGAACAATACAAGAAAAGAAAAGAAAGCCTTCTCTTCTTCTTCTTCTTCTTCTTCCTCTAGCTCCTAATCTCCATTAATGGCAATACCTTCAACCTCCATCCAAGCAATGGATGCAAGAGACAAAGTGATCACAAACATTCTCTACAACACCCTGGACACGTCGGTTAGCACACTTCGTGCCCGAGTTTCTTCGGATGAAGCGGGAGCCCGTAAAAAGAATCGACGATGTGGTGCCCTTTCCGACGAGGAGATCGAGCTCGAAGATGCCGTGAGGAGCTTGGGATGGTGGCCGAAGACCGAAGGACACGGATCGATCGGTATAGCCTTCTATCCCTTCTCTAGATAGCTAGTTATAGGTTAATGGTTCGATCCGGGCTTTAAGCATACGATAGCGCCTGTTTTCAAGTTAAGAAAAAATTTCGTTTCCGCATTTTGGCCTCGGAAAGACGGCCGGGGCGCTACCGTAGTCTTACATTTCCTACATGGCTTTCTTGTTTGTTTTGGTTTTATTTAAAGAAAAGGAAAAGAAAACTAAAGAAAAAGGAAAATGATAAAGAAATGGGTATGGGCATGAGAGAGAGAGGTGAGGGGGTCAACATTGGACCCTGGCCTTGTTCCTTCATTATTTCCTCTTCATTCTCCTCTCCCCTCTCAAAGAGCTGCTGCCCTCGTCCCTCCACCACCTTAACCCCTCACTTCATCATCAAAAACCTATTAAAAGTTCATCCCTACTTCATTAAAAACATGCACAAGCCCACTAGCTACTTTGGACCAAGAAAAATCGGATTTTGAAGGCTTGGGTCAACTCAAGAAAATTCTTGAGTTGCCAAATGAGGTAATCCCTTCACCATTTGTGTAGTTTTTCATTCACTTTAGCACCTATATTAGTTTAGAACTGATTTAGTGTCGTTTAGTGAACTTTGAAAATTTCAAATTAGGGTTTGAGAAATTATTGATTCCAAAGGTACAATTGAGGCGTAATTAGAGACAACAACCCCTGTGGTGATTGATTAAAGACCTAAACCAGAGACTAGAACCCCAATTAGCGAACTTAGAAATCCCCGATATCGTATTTTGTAGAAATTGTGTAGGGAAATTGAAATCTTCTAACACTCGGGGACCTGGAAAATTATTTAGCAAACACAGTGATACAAGCAGGCACCCTGGGAGCTACCATTGAAACCCTGGACCCAACCCCCAACATCAGGCCGCAGATTTATTCTTCCTGGCCTCAATTTGCGGCCAGGTTGGGGTGGAACCCCTTCGTGTTTAGTCCATGTCTTGTTCACCAGTAAACTAGACCCTTTATATGTGCAACTTTGGTTAATTTGACCTGGGGTAAAATCTGGTGCAAGTTTTCGAGCTTCTGAATTCATTTTGCGGGTTTTAATGAACTGGAAATTGGCATTTGTGTTTTATCTCGGTCGATTCACGTTTATACGTCGATCGTCCAGAGTTGTTTGGTTATTCTTGCATGCGTAAACTATAGGTTTTAACCTATCGGTGATTCGTGAGACATTTTGGTTTTCGTGCATGATATCGTTTACGATGCTATATGTGATATGTAGGTACCCCACATAGACTTCGAGATGATAAGGATGAGTATGGCGTCATCAACTCCAGACAGCGAGGATCAAGGTGAGTAGATCTATATCTACAGGGGAAGTCGGGTGGATGGCGTATAGCACCCCCGCAAGTTTTGGTGGAAACCGATCTATAGGGTACAGTCGTAAAAATCTAGATTTGAAAAATAGGAATATGGTCATTAAGATAGTTAAAGATGAATGGTTGAATATACATATGAAGCTATGAGATGAAAGAAATAAGGATAAGAAAGGTGAATGTGAATCACGACCTGATGATATGTAGTTTCACTAGAGTAAGTATGAGTTTTAGGGTTGCATGACATTAGATGTATAAGATAGAATGTGTGTGTGTGTGTGTATATATATATGTGTGTGTGTGTGTGTTTGTAAGTCCACGGTAGCGCTCCGGCCGTGTAACAGACGCCAAATGCGGAACAAAAACTTTTACAACTGGCGCTATCGCGTACTATAACCCGGATATGCCATTAAAGCTAAACTAACAAACTACAAAGTGGGTAGAAGAGCTATACCGAACGATCTGAGTCCTTCGGTCTTCAACCATCATCCCTCGCTTTGTTGCGGCTGCTCCGATCTTCTGGATCTCCGGTCTCGTCATCCAGGTGGCACCATGTCGACGGATCTTTAAACGGGCTCCCGCCTCTGAACCGAGGCAACTCGTTCGTCAAGTTTGCTAAAAGAGACGACCAAGATAATGTAGAGAATGAGTAGAAAACTTTGTCTCGTTACGTCCAAGGCTATGGACGAACGGTTAATGAAGTTGCCTTTTGGATCGATATGAAATGAGAAATGGAGTATAATAATTTCCATGAACCAAAATCCTTAATATTTTTCAAATGAACAACCATATCATTCACCAATTGAATGGCCGGCCACTTAAGGAGAGGGGGGAGGTGAGTGTAGGAGAGGGGGGGTGACTACAACCATTAATGAAGAGAAGAGTCATCAAAACACCTAGTATGAACACATTAATGAAAGTGATGATTCATAACCCTTAGTCATCATCTAATTAATGCACCAATAATGAATAAATGAGTCACATGCCACCTCATCATCCTAGTCACCATCTAGAAGCTTCCACACTCATCTCAAGAAAAGATAAATCCGTCTTTAACCGAATGTTAAAAGACGGGTGATAGAAAACTGGAAACTGACAACTTCCAAAAGTGATCCTGAAACGAATTTCAAGATAACCCCATATCAGTATAAACATACCCGTATTTGTATTACGACTGAATACAAATGCATCTGAGACAAAGATATTATATCTACACAGTATAATACTCGGATCCGGCTTAAACCAAAGCTGACCAGTATTATCTTCCCGAAAAATGGCACGTGCGAAAACGCACGTGCATTTTCCGAACCCTGCCATAAAACCATACGGCCTCTACAACTTTTCGCCCGAACTTGGGAAAGTGTCTGTGGGGGACTCTAATGACTCTTCAACACACTGGCACTGGGTATAACCTCTAGCACGTCAGAGGTATAAGCTGTACGTAACGGTTTGCCTATGTATTGATTGGAAGGGAAGCTGACGAGCGAACTCATCTATAAACCCTACTGAGCCTGACAGTGACAATGTATATATAGTCCGGTCCGTTCGTCTAAAGAGTATCGCATATCGACTCTAGGGGGGTGGATAAAGTCAGACCCCTAATAACGCGATAAATCGTGTCGGCATGAAGCCCATCACCACCTGAGAAACTACTGATCCAAATAAGTAATTCTCCACTACCTTGGCCAAGGATTTCTAGTGATGGCCACCCGTGCACTGTGCGACATCAACCCCCAATACCAGGAGAGACGAATCCCCGACGATCCGCTCACTGCCTCTATGTGGCTCGGGACTGTACCCAACTAAAACCTGTTTGCACGTCTCCTTTGAGCATGGTAGGGTAGTAATCTAAGCACAGTGGGAACTCACACGAGACAAATGACGATCTCAGGTCGACAAACTAACCTGTACACATGTCACCAGGGAACTGCTATCTGACGATATGTATAATACCAACTAGCATGTTCCCGGCGAGTCCTGTCCGGTGTACTCATAACCCAATGAGCACCTGTATACATCTAAGGTGATCCAACTGACACCAGTGGCTTGTGAGACCGGCCACCGCCCCTCGTCGGGGTCTCCACTGTATACACTAGTCTACTCTAGAGTATCGATGCCCTGTCTCGAAACTCCCACGACTAGGGACACTTTTAAGGATGTGCTTACAGACCCCAGCTCCCACGTATATGATCGCCATCATACTGCTGGTAGTCAAGCAAGAATCCTATGGGCTCTATCAACATGCAATAGCGAACTAAAGCATGTATATAATTGTTGGATATATGTATGCCCTAGAGGCCATTATGTGATAGTGGATGTATCTATACATGTATATATATTCAGTATGCATTCTTGCTCGACATGATAGTATGCTATCTGGTTCTTCTTTATTTGACATGTTGATTTGATCATGCTTATTATTCACTCATACATGCTGATAAAGCCCTGAGGATATTGGCTTGACTACTCTGATTATGATGGAGATCATACTAGTGGGACATCTGTAGTCTGTAAGCATATCCTGGAAAGTCCCTAGTCATAGGTATATCGAGACGGGGCATTGATATACCAGAGTAGACTAGCGTATATGATACTAGACCCATACGATGGGCGATGGATGTTCCCACATTCATCGATGTTTGACATCAAGATCATATACGGGTGCTCAGTGTTGACTGGGTACACTGGACGGACTCACCGAGAACTCCTATATGGAATTATATCTATCGTCGGATAGCAGTTCTCAGGTGACACTGGTACAGGTTAGTCTGTAGACCCGAGATCGCCATAGAGTCTTGTGTGTTCTCCCACTGTACTTTGATTGCCACCCTACCACGGCTCTACCGAGTCGTGCAAACAGGTGGCCGTTGGGTACAGTCCCGAGACACATGAAGACGATGAGTGATAGGAGGGGTTTTGTCTCTCCCGGTATTGGGAGTTGATGCTGTGCCATGCCCGACTGGTTATAACAGCAAGTCCCTGGCCAGGGCTGCTGAGATTTGCTGATAAGTGTTATCAGTAGTTTCTCGATCTATTATAGACCATTCACCGGCACGACTTATTGAGTTATTAGGGTCGACGTGACCATCCCTAGGCTCGATATGCAGCATATCTGACGAAGAGACCAGACTGTACGGTAGTGTTGCTGGATGGCTCGACGGGAGTTGTAGCAGGTTCGCTTGTTTTCTTCTGATCGCTCAATACCCGGGTGGCCGTTACGTTTAGCTGACTGCTTGCGTCTTGGGGGTACCTGATATGATCATCACCCTCTGCCGGCGTATTGACGAGTCTTAGAGTCCCACAAAGGAGTTACCCAGTCCAGGCGAAACGTTGTGGTGCGCGTATGCGATATGCGCAAGCACCCGATTAAAATGTGCGTATATGATACCGAACATTGATCGGGTGAACTGCTTTTGGTGGGGTCATATGAGATATGACCGGATTGATAAATCAAGTGTTGATTTATCATTTAACCATTAGTTTTCTCACTTAAAACCTTTTCTTGGATGATGGATGTGTGCATGCATGTGTGCTTTTCTTTCTTTCTTTCATGCTAGTTTCATGCACATATGGATGTGCATACATACACACATACATACACCCATCTATCATGGTTGTTAACATATGGAAATGGTGGCAATATAAGACTCACACCATGGATTAAATAATGGATTATTATTTAATTTTGGTTTTAAAACAAAATGAAAAGGAAAGGATAATCATTCTAGCTTCTACATTCTTCCTTTGACCTAACCATGCTTACGTAACTCTTAACTTGAGTTATCCTTCTCTTTATCATTTAAAACTCATGTTAAATAATGTCTCCATCACTTTAACCATGGTTGATAGTAAGAAGAAATAAAATATATATTGATATATTTCCTTTTTCTTCAAGAGTTGAGCTTTAGTGAATCCGGAGTGTTTGATTGTTCGTTCGAAAACTTCAATACTGTCTGTTTATCCGGAATTTGATACAATATGTGGAATTCATATAGTTTAGGCATGAAATACGAAATATGTGATATTTCGCATCTATGATATCTAAAGAGAATGTGGATTCCAAATATTATAGTTTTACACTTTCTTTTCTGTGACCGTAAGTGTAGTATGTCCGATATCGCCGGTTTCGTTGCTATACGTCAACGACAATTGGGGTATGCATACTTACTTACGTTGATGATATGAGATATTATGTGTTGCTGAGATATGATGTGCAAGATTGTCGCGATTGAATAGCCGGGGGTTTTTTGTGAGATGAGAGTTTTATATTTTCATTCATGTAAATTCAAATGTAATGTAATATTCTTTTATTTGGGGCACTTCCGGGTTGAGGTTGTGTCACCAGTGTTGTATATTATTTACTTTTCCTCATTAGGATGGACCCAAGGAGGGGAGCACAAGTGACCGGGTTCTGGGGTTCAGTGGGAGGCCATCTCGAGGAGTCGAGACCGGGTCTCCTAAACTCCAGAATTGGCAGGGTCACTTGCCGCTCTCGTAGGGGTCCAGGGTATGGGCTTGGCTATTCATCGCGACTGTGGAATCCGTATTTTCTATTCTGGCTAAATACTAAATACGGACGTCCTAGTATATCCCACATTATATCTATATTTCTGCTGCCTGTGTTCTGTGATATCTGAGACGAATGGCTTATTATATATATATGATATATAGTAGACGTTGCTTATGTTTTACACCCACGCTAGTCCCGTCCCGGTATGCCGTTAGTTAAGTAACCTAACGGTGCATAACGGAACTTTGCGGCGAATGCGGATGGCATAAGCGTACATGTTATTTTCGTTTCTTTTCTGTGACTGGCTTAAGGACTTAAATGATGGGATTACATTAATATGATTAATGTAAAGAAAATAAACCTAAAAAGATGTTGTAGAATCGGATTTGAAAACCACTCGGCTATTTATGAAAAAGCTATATTTCAAAACTGCGGAGCTTAAGCCACTCCTTTTGAAAACCATTTGATTCTACAACGATATCAAGTTCAAAGCGTTAAAGATTTTCTTAAAAATCATTCGCAACCCTCCGTCATTTTAGGAAGTAGAGTACTTAGTATTCGTGCAACGTTTGTTGACTTTAGTTAAGGCGTAGTGTACGGTAGCTAAGTGATGTCTTCCTACACTGCATATGATGCAGATTAATTAGGACATTCATGCGACTTTGTTGACCATAGTTAAGGGTCATATGGGTGGGTCTAATTGATCAAGAAATGACGGGTAGAACTTGACTGGTACTTATGATTTGTTGACCATAGTTAAGGTCATAAGTGCTAGGGGTAAAAACCACATCGGGAATTTCAATAGTTGAAATTTGCAATGAGATTGCATACCTTCCATGTGATGGTTGGATCCCGATCCCACTGTGGGCAATAGTTGCTCCTAGGAGAGTTTTACAGTTTACAATTAGCTAACTCATTAGGTGTCTAGAAAGGTGTTAACGGGGCTCCGCCTCTGGGAAAACGAGGTTTACTCTAATTAGGTCCGTGCGAAAGCACGGGGAACCTCCCTCAAAGTACCGACACTGGCCTGGCTGAACGGTTAGCGAAGTTGTAGACTGTAATTAATCCTGGCTAGTTTTTCTTTTTAAGGTTTGAAAGAAAAACTCGATAAAAGCAGTGGGAAACATCGATTAGACAAGATA
This sequence comes from Agapanthus africanus, assembly GCA_030015575.1. Lineage (NCBI taxonomy): Eukaryota > Viridiplantae > Streptophyta > Magnoliopsida > Asparagales > Amaryllidaceae > Agapanthus > Agapanthus africanus. The sequence goes on along the minus strand of CM057343.1, from coordinate 372,114,727 downwards.
ATAAACCAATCTAATCTATGCACGAGCTTTCGCTGAGTGTATTCTTTTCTCTCTCTTAATGGCAGATACCCATGATTGGACTCAAGCTTTTACTAGATAAAAACAAACTGAATGGGACCAACTATAAAGACTGGCTGAGGAATCTGAAAATCGCCTTGACTTATGATAAAGTATCATATGTCCTCACGGCTTCAGCCCCGCCCGTCCCAGGTCCAAAATCCTCAGTTGCGGACATTGAAGTCCGCAAGACATGGGACGCTGACTGTGCCACGGCCACATGCCTCGCGCTTGCATCGATGGATAACACACATCAAAAGCAGCACGAGGACATGGACATTCACGGTATATTGCTCCATACAAAGGAGTTGTATGGGGAGCAATCCCGCATATTACGATACGAGGCATCAAAGAAATTGTTTCAGATGAGAATGGCCCCTGGCATACCAGTAGGAGACCATGTTCTGAAAATGATGGCTCTTATAGAAGAGCTTGAGGACCTTGGATGGACGATAGACAATGAACAATATATAGATATTATTCTGCAGTCCCTCCCCTCCACCTTTGCTCAGTTCATAGTGAACTTCAACATGCATGGCATGGAGAAGGACCTCCCTGAACTCCTTAATATGTTAAGGAGTGCAGAGAGCACTATGAAATTAGCAAAAACTCTCGTTATGACTATTGGACAGTCTTCCTCTTCTCGCCCGAAAGCCAAGGCCAAGGGAAAGAAAAAGAAGAAACCCACTAATCCTAAGGGCGGAGTTAAAAAGGTGAAGGGAAAGGGAAAGTCGAAGGCTGGAGACTCGGGGAAGGGCGAATGTTTTCATTGCCACAAGACAGGACATTGGAAGCGCAACTGCACGGAGTACTTAAGTCTCAAGAAGAAGCATGGTGATGCTTCTGCTTCAGGTGCGTTTGTGACTGAAAACTGTTTTTCTATAAACTCTGCTTCCTGGGTATTGGATACCGGTTCAGGTTCTCACATTTGCAATTCTATGCAGGGGCTGAGAAATAGCAAGGTTTTGAAGACAGGTGACCATACTCTCCGCGTTGGAAATGGTTCCAATGTACATACAGTCGCAGTGGGAGAGTATCACTTGGGGTTGCCATCTGGATGTATTTTGATTTTGAATCCATGTTACTTTGTACCAAGTATGCTATGTAATATAATATCCGTTTCTTTGTTGGACAATGAAGGATATAATTTTGTACTGCAGAACAATGTTATGAACATTCACCTAAATCAAATGTTGGTTGGGTATGGTACGCTTAATAACGGAATATATGTCCTAAATCAACACACAGTTTTCAGTATACAACACACTAATAAAAGAAAACTTTCAGAATTAAATGAAGCATTTCTTTGGCAATGTAGACTTGGTCATATTAACGAAACAAGACTAAACAAGTTACACAAAGATGGATATTTAAACTCTTTTGAATATAAATCTTATGCGACTTGCCAGTCTTGTATCAAGGGTAAAATGACCAAAACTCCGTTTACTGGACACGGAGAAAGAGCTACTCAGCTCCTGAGCCTCATACATAGTGATGTATGTGGGCCAATGTCTACAAAGGCTAGAGGCGGTTTTTCATACTTCATTACATTCACTGACGATTTCTCAAGATTCGGTCATGTATTTTTATTAAAGCACAAGTCCGACGCTTTTGAGAAATTCATTGAATATAAACAAGAAGTAGAAAAACAAACCGGCTTGAGTATTAAGATGCTTCGATCAGATCGAGGTGGTGAGTATCTCAGTACAGAATTTGCAAACTTCCTAAAAGAGAATGGGATTCTCTCTCAGCTCACTCCTCCTTACACACCACAGCACAACGGTGTGTCAGAACGACGGAATAGGACCCTATTAGATATGGTCCGGTCCATGATGAGTGACGCTGAGTTACCAGTCTCGTTTTGGGGGCATGCATTGGAGACTGCAGCGTTTCTGCTAAACAGGGTTCCAACCAAAGCCGTGTCTACCACGCCATATGAGATATGGAATGGGAAGAGACCATCTCTTAAGAGAATTAAGATTTGGGGTTGCCCGGCATATGTTAAAAAGCAGAATCCGAACAAACTCGAGACACGGTCAGTCATGTGTAACTTTGTGGGATATCCAAAGAATTCTTATGGATATCTGTTCTACCACAAAGAGGAACAAAAGGTGTTTGTTTCTCAGTATGCCACATTCTTGGAAAAAGAGTTTTTCACAGATAAAGATGATGGCAAGGTAGTAGATCTAGAAGAGGTTCTGGAGACACAAACTACAAATGACGATTTGGTTGAACCGGTTGTTGCAACAGAAACTGAAGAACCTCGGCCACTCCGCAGGTCTGGTAGGACTTCTCGCCCTCCAGAGAGGTACTACGGTTTCCTCATTGATGGTGACGGAGAAGATTGCATCATGGATGATGATGATCCTACCAGTTTTCAGCAAGCTATCACGAGTGGTGACTCTGTGAAGTGGCTGGATGCCATGAGATCCGAAATGGAGTCTATGTACACCAACAAAGTATGGACTTTGGACATTGTACCCCCTGGGGTAAAACCTGTAGGGTACAAATGGATCTTTAAAAGAAAGATTGGTGTGGATGGGCAGGTAGAGACCTATAAGGCAAGACTTGTGGCGAAAGGTTTTCGTCAAAGACCAGGTTTGGACTATGACGGAACTTTTTCGCCCGTAGCCATGCTTAAATCCATTCGGATCCTACTTGCTATTGCTGCTCACTACGACTATGAAATCTGGCAGATGGACGTTAAAACCGCGTTTCTAAATGGAAATTTAGAAGAATTCGTTTATATGGATCAGCCAGAGGGCTTCATTGACAGTGGGAGCAGCGGGAAAGCATGTAAATTGCTTAAATCCATATATGGGTTAAAGCAGGCATCACGGAGTTGGAACATCTGTTTCAATGATGTCATCAAAGAGTTTGATTTCATTAAAAATCCAGATGAACCTTGTGTTTATAAAAAGGCTGTAGGAAGAGCTGTCACATTCCTCGTATTGTACGTGGATGACATTCTTCTGATAGGAAATGATATTCCTATGCTACAGTCGGTCAAATCATTCTTATCACTAAGGTTCTCCATGAAGGACCTGGGTGATGGCACATACATCCTGGGCATAAGGATCTATAGGGATAGATCCAAAAAGTTATTGGGATTATCCCAAACCAGGTACATCAACACCATCCTAAAAAGGTTTAGTATGGAAGACTCCAAGCGGGGTGCCTTACCCGCTTGCCATGGAGTCACTCTCTCCAAGGATTCTTGTCCAAAGACCGATGAAGAGAGAGCTCGCATGAGCATTATACCCTATGCTTCGGCAGTAGGATCTATAATGTATGCGATGTTATGTACACGTCTAGATGTAGCTTATGCACTCAGTGTTGTAAGCAGGTATCAATCCAAACCAGGGGAGAACCACTGGACAGCTGTGAAGAACATTCTTAAGTACTTACGAAGAACTAAAGAATTGTTCTTGGTGTATGGTAATACAGATCTCCAAATGGAGGCCTTTACCGATTCGATCTTCCAGAGCGATAAGGATGACAGCAAATCTATCTCAGGGTTTGTATTTACCCTCAATGGAGGGGCGGTAAGTTGGAAGAGTTCCAAACAAGATACCGTTGCAGACTCTACGATGGAAGCTGAGTACATTGCTGCAAATGATGCCGCCAAGGAAGCCGTCTGGATGAAGAAGTTCGTCTCGGAGCTAGGAGTAGTTCCAACCATTATTGATCCAATACCTTTGTATTGTGACAATAATGGGGCTATGGCGTTAGCCAAGGAGCCCAGATCCCATCAGCGGTCTAGACACATCCTGAGGCATTTTCATTTGAACCGGGAAATTGTAGATCGCCGCGAGATCGAGATTAGGAGAGCAGACACAAAGAATAACGCCGCGGATCCATTCACCAAGGCCCTCCCTCAGCCGCAGCATGAGCGACTTTTTGAGATGTTGGGTATGAGATACGCAAATAACTGGCCTTAGTGCAAGTGGGAGATTGTTGGATATATGTATGCCCTAGAGGCCATTATGTGATAGTGGATGTATCTATACATGTATATATATTCAGTATGCATTCTTGCTCGACATGATAGTATGCTATCTGGTTCTTCTTTATCTGACATGTTGATTTGATCATGCTTATTATTCACTCATACATGCTGATAAAGCCCTGAGGATATTGGCTTGACTACTCTGATTATGATGGAGATCATACTAGTGGGACATCTGTAGTCTGTAAGCATATCCTGGAAAGTCCCTAGTCGTAGGTATATCGAGACGGGGCATTGATATACCAGAGTAGACTAGCGTATATGATACTAGACCCATACGATGGGCGATGGATGTTCCCACATTCATCGATGTTTGACCTCAAGATCATATACGGGTGCTCAGTGCTGACTGGGTACACTGGACGGACTCACCGAGAACTCCTATATGGAATTATATCTATCGTCGGATAGCAGTTCTCAGGTGACACTGGTACAGGTTAGTCTGTAGACCCGAGATCGCCATAGAGTCTTGTGTGTTCTCCCACTGTACTTTGATTGCCACCCTACCACGGCTCTACCGAGTCGTGCAAACAGGTGGCCGTTGGGTACAGTCCCGAGACACACGAAGACGATGAGCGATAGGAGGGGTTTCGTCTCTCCCGGTATTGGGAGTTGATGCTGTGCCGTGCCCGACTGGTTATAACAGCAAGTCCCTGGCCAGGGCTGCTGAGATTTGCTGATAAGTGTTATCAGTAGTTTCTCGATCTGTTATAGACCATTCACCGGCATGACTTATTGTGTTATTAGGGTCGACGTGACCATCCCTAGGCTCGATATGCAGCATATCTGACGAAGAGACCGGACTGTACGGTAGTGTTGCCGGATGGCTCGACGGGAGTTGTAGCAGGTTCGCTTGTTTTCTTCTGATCGCTCAATACCCGGGTGGCCGTTACGTTTAGCTGACCGCTTGCGGCTTGGGGGTACCTGATATGATCATCACCCTCTGCCGGCGTATTGATGAGTCTTAGAGTCCCACAAAGGAGTTACCCAGTCCAGGCGAAACGTTGTGGTGCGCGTATGCGATATGCGCAAGCACCCGATTAAAATGTGCGTATATGATACTGAACATTGATCGGGTGAACTGCTTTTGGTGGGGTCATATGAGATATGACCGGATTGATAAATCAAGTGTTGATTTATCATTTAACCATTAGTTTTCTCACTTAAAACCTTTTCTTGGATGATGGATGTGTGCATGCATGTGTGCTTTTCTTTCTTTCTTTCATGCTAGTTTCATGCACATATGGATGTGCATACATACACACATACATACACCCATCTATCATGGTTGTTAACATATGGAAATGGTGGCAATATAAGACTCACACCATGGATTAAATAATGGATTATTATTTAATTTTGGTTTTAAAACAAAATGAAAAGGAAAGGATAAACATTCTAGCTTCTACATTCTTCCTTTGACCTAACCATGCTTACCTAACTCTTAACTTGAGTTATCCTTCTCTTTATCATTTAAAACTAAAGTTAAATAATGTCTCCATCACTTTAACCATGGTTGATAGTAAGAAGAAATAAAATATATATTGATATAATTCTTTTTTCTTCAAGAGAGTTATCTTTATCTTATTACCTCTTGTGAAAAATATTGCCACCATCTTCTTCCTCTTTCTCATTTGCTCTTTAGCTTTTTCTAGTGAGTAAATCACACTTAAAGAAAGGTTTTTGAAGTGAGAATCTTAACCACAACTTCATTCTACACAAGTTTAGCCAACTTATTTAGAGTGTTCTCTTCGGTTTTACGAAGTTGCGAGCTTGGACGGAGAACTCCGTGGTGGATCGTCGTGGACACAAGAGGACTTCAAGAGGACTTCCATTCAACACCCTAGAGACCAAGGAGTCCAGCGAAAGGGAGCTACAAAGGTTGTAGTCTCGAAACCCTAGATTAGTTCGCTTTAAATATCGAAACCCTAATTTTCTAGGATCGATTCCTTTGCATGTTCGTTTAGCACCATAAAAATTTAAACTTTTGGACATGTGATGCTTCAAAACTCTTCATAGGGTGCTACACAAACCTTACAATAATGATAAAGACAAACTAGATAGCATACTATCATCTCGAGCAAGACTGTCATATCGGTATAGGTCCTGCCTCAATCATTGCAATCACGTACCTGCGATCCAATAATTGACTTTGAGGGCACTATCTCCAACAATCTCCCACTTGCACTTAAGGCTAATTATTGCGATGTCACATACTCACAGCCCGTGTGATACCGAACACCCAACTCCTCTACTAATCAGTTTCACAAAGCTAGTTTGTAAAACTCTTGTGTTCGAGAAATAACCTCAGTTAGTGGATCCTCCCTGATGTTTCTTTCTATGTCTCTCTTAATCTCAAGTTCGCGGAGAAAGCCATCTCCCGAATCGAGTAATACCTGTCTTAGAATATGTCTGAATATCTGATGGGACCTAGTTCATAAATGAACTCCAAATCCAAACTTCTTAGACTGTATCGATCACTGAACCTAATCAGTATCCAGCACCATGCCTCCCACAGTATCCTCTTGGACCACCTGTCCATAATACTGTCCCTCGTCAGAGGGAAAACTATAACTCTGACAATCACTCTATCATCCATGTCACCTTTGAAGCCTGGAATGATAACCGTCTCCCAAAGGAGGCTGCCGTCATCTAGAACATACACTTATGTTCTAAAACTGCTTCCTTATGTTTCTCCAGGATTGGATTAATATAAACTTATCGCATCTAGTGCAAAAACAACATCTGGTGTGGTACTTAACAACTCAAGATCGACTCAATTGCCTAAGCAAGTGATCTGCCAATCATGCGCATCCCTCTCCCCTTTAGTCTGCAAGACACCTTTAGAGAGGGTGACTCCATCACCTGCAGGTACACCACCATGCCAGGAATCCTTTGTTCTAAAATACTATTAGAATACTTTCAAAGCACCCATATTGGGAAACTACCCAAATCTAGATCTAAAACCATAAATCTAGTAACCAGAATGTCTGATATTATATCCATGTCTTTTGTGAAGAAACAACTGTGTGACGACCACAGTAGAACCGATCGTAATATAAGAATTTTACTTCCTACTCTGTGTATGTCATCCAAATACCAGGACATCACACCCTACTACCTTCTTACCAGATCCATCCCCTATTCTGATGAAGTCAAACCTATGACTGTCACATCAAAAATTAGATGATCTTATCTCCGCTATATCTGCTCAAGTCTATAAATAGACATAAGCTACTTGCCCACAATGCTTCCGCTGCTCCCACTGACTACGACAACCCTCTGGCAGAATAATATATACGTACACTTCTAAAGCTGGTTTAGAACGACGTTATACTTATCCTCTTGCCGGGTCTCATAGTCTGGAACAACAGTAGTGTCAAGTCTGGGTAAACAAGAACCTCCCTGTCACCGTCCTTGAGGCTACCGGAGTACTTCTCGGGTGTCTGAGGTTACCTACCATGTCTGCGAAGTTGCCATTGGAATGTCAAACCTGATTGAATATATAGGTCCTATTAAATTTTCCGTAATCATTTGCGGTTCTGGAATCACTTCCAGTTCTATCATACTCCCATTACTGTTTTCTGAAGAAAAAAAAATCCATTTTTACTAAAACTGTGGCGAGTCAAGAACAATATCACTATTGATCTTCCAGATGGTAGAAATGTCAACCTTCGTCAAAGCCAGGGTCAACCCACAAACTGCCATTACAGAAACGTGCGTTGAGTTATCCAGTGTCTGGTTTTAAGCATAAGCTGGACACCTCCCCTTACCTTAACATCGTTAAGATCTGAAGCATTCTATATCCAATATAAAAACTTTGGCACTTATTTAATTGGAACCGGATTCTAATCATGCAACTGTCTCCAGTGCATATCGACTTAATGGAGAGAGGCTAATCAGCATTACTCAACTTAGGAATGCATCCAATTATGAGTAACCTAAAAGAGAAACAAGTTTCTCAAAACCATTACTATCAACTGAATACCAATCACAAGAATCTACATCTTCGATCTCTTTGAAGAATCCCGATACTTGTGACATCTGGTTCTCTACTTTATTCTTATACCCACAACTTCTCAAAACATAGACTTTTTATTTCTACGAAACACTTGTCTAAAAACTAGAGAAGTCACAAGTAAATAGGATATAGTACGAGGACCAACTCCTTTGTCCTGACGGACACTGGACAACATAAAATACTCTGTATAAGTCCGCTGAGTTGAATAACTCATAACCTGTGCGTCGTAGGTTGAAAACTGTACCCAGGCGACTTCCTCAAATATCACCAATTACAACGAATTCCGATATAATGAGGATGATCTCCTAATTCCCAATAACTTACTCCCACTCATCATCTGTAAAACCATATAGATATGAGAATGAAACCTGGTAAATACATACCCTTGAGTAAGTATCTAATCAGGAAATCGGTTTTCCTTTTAACAATGCACAGAGAAACTGAAACATGAAAATGTTTCATAGGGTTATCTGATATTCTTAGTAATGCCTCTTCCATAATCCAATTCATGACTTTAACCGTATATATCTTTGCCATCTCTCCAAATCCCTTTATTTGTCTTTAGTCATTTCTTTCTGTACACCCCTTCTAGGCTAAGTGGTTTTCTTCCTTTCCTACCGTTCAGCACCAGCCTATGGTTTGGAAAAAGACTATCCAGTAAGCATAATAGGTGTACTCTCCTAATCCTAGGAGTACTCGTAACTTGAGAGAAGGTGATGATAAAAGACAACTGAATAATACCTTATTCTATTAAAGGTGAAATAGGAGTGGCGATAAAATACGCGGTTTGGTCGTGAATGATAACAGTCGCAATTTACTTTGCCCTCTTTCTAATCCCTTTATCTTGTCTTTACATATTACCTTTTGCACACCCTATTTAGGCTAATTGGTTTTCTTCATTCCTTACCTTTCGGCACCTGCCTATGGTTTGGAATAAGACCAATAAGCGTAATAGGTGTACTCTCCTAAACTAAGGAGCCCTCGCAACCTGAGAGAAGGTGATAATAAAAGACAACTGAATAAACCAATTCTATTTCTCCTGAACCTGGATCCATCCTCGAAGAAATCCCTTCGAGTTCGTATATAACCATACGATGGATCTATCCAATGGAAGTGGATGTCCGTAGTAATACGGGGTGTTCTGAGAAATGCAAAGGGTAAAAGAAGGAGTGGCAATGACTTATGCAAATTAGACAATACAAAAGCCAGTATTTTAAGAAGGTTCGGTCAACTTGGTCACTGAGTCATAGCCTAGGGTCGGTCAAAGGTCGCTGCCAAAAAGAGAGAGAGAAAAGAAACACTCTGCGTGCACTCTAACCTAGATCAGAATGGTTATCACTTTATCTAATCAGGAAACGTCCCACTGTAATCTCAAATTCTCTTCCAAACCTGAAAGAAGAATTAGTCGGGATCACCCGAAGAGTAAACCAATTCATCAGTGAGAATCGGGATCCAACTATCATCGCAAGATAACTTGATGGAAGCCACTCAAGTTATCACACTCCAGAAGGTATGCGCATGCCTGGCAAGTTTCCTGTATGTTTGAAACTCCCGATGTGATTTTTGCCCCATGCTCTTATGACCTTGACGAAAGCCAACAAATCATAAGTCACATGTCAAGATCTGCTCGTCATTGTCCAGGTTAATTTGAACCCACCCGTACATACCCTTGACGAAAGCCAACAAGGTAATACGGCTGTCCCAAACCAACTCATCTATCTATGCAACAAATGAATACCCAGCAGCTACCAAACACTATGCCTTGGCGAAAGTCAACAAACATAGCTTGAATACTACTGACCATCCATAAGATACGACGGATGGCTACGACTGGTTTTTGGCGAAAAACCTTTAACGTAATGAACTTGATCTCATTGAAGGAACGTGATAGCTTTTTATAAAATATAGTGGCGAAAACATTTTGCTAAAGAGGTCACTCCCGGTGAAGGGATCTCGGCTTTTTCCTCGTGGAATGAGGTGCAGGATATTCCAACTGAATACCGCGATGCAAAGCAACTTGTAATCGACTATATTGAAGTTATTATCCTGACGTAAACTTCTGCCCAAGGGGTCACTCCCGGTGAAGGGATCTCGGCCCTTGCCTCATCGAATGAGGTGCAGGATATTCTAACTGAATATCGCTATGCAAAACAAAAGGAAACATCTTTGTAATAACACTTTTAAAATTTGTTCCAACAACATCAAATATAGGTTTATTTTATCTTGCATTGATAAGAATCAACGCAGTCCCATCAATCAATCACAGCAGAAAAGAACGAAAATATAATGTACCTATATGCCATCCGCATTCGCCACTGGGTCCCGTCATCACCCGTTAGGTTACTTAACTAAAGTCAGAGCGAGGGCTAGACTAGCGCGGGTGTAAAACATATACAAAATCTAATAGTATATATACCAATATACAATAATCGCTCCAGGCGTGATAATATGCAACATTACAGAAAAGTAATAAGCATCACAGAACAATACAGATAATCTGGAATCCCCGGGTTTCACAGAGCCGCTGCTGAAACCCGACGTTCCCCTGGTCGTGTGGATAGCCTGTGCAATGAAACCTAGACCCCTACGGGTGCGGCAAGTTACCCGCCAAAACCTGAAGCGAGGTAGTCCCCCACAGCATAGTAAATGGAACACCCGGCACTTCACGGAATCCGGTAAATTGAGCACCCCTCCTTGGGTCAACCTGTACCCCCTACGAGTGCGGCGAATAGTCTGCGAATTCTAGAGTGAGGTCCCTCTGTCTCTCAAAGCCATGAGATACGGACCCGTTGGCCTCCAGAACCCGGCTATCCGTGCACTCCGTCGCGGGATAAACCTAGTACAGAAATAAAAATATGTACAACGGGTACATCGACCTCAACCCGGTCGTGCCCCAAAAGAATATTATACAACATGCAGTAACGGCAGTCCACATGTTGAACGCTCGCCCCGCAATATCAAATGTACAAATAAATCCATACTGCACTATCATTGCACCCTGCTATCCACCATGACAAATCCGCAACATCACAGCACAACACAGAACATCAACGCGAATGTCACGTTCGCAAACCCGTCTAAAAGAACTATAGCAATCAGACGCGGTTTACCGATCAAATGACATTCCCGGTCGGAGATATAATGTAAATACTGCATATTAACAAGTTTAAAATTTCGATCGATAAAATTTCCTGAAGTGGGCCCCACGTACATCTGCTGTATAGTAACAAAATCTGGGCCCAAAAGAACTATACCAATAACCACAATTTCCACATTTAAGCTCTCTGGAAAAAACTGGTGCACTGTTCCCACAACTTCGCCGCGGTTCCGCGGTCAAACCCTAGGTTTGACTGCGGATCCGCGGTGGGCTTGTGGGATCACGTGCCTAAATTTTCCCATAATTCTTTAAAAACCCTGCACGCTTTTCTGTGATATGCAAAATTATTTTTAGACCCTTTAAAAAATCGACAGAAACTTGTGTGTTGAAAAATGCGATTTTCGAAATTCGGTTCGATCGATATTTTAAACGCGTTAGCACAAGTTAGTATAGCTTAATGGTGAGGCTCTGATACCACTGTAAGTCCACGGTAGCGCCCCGGCCGTCTAACAGACGCCAAATACGGAACAAAAACTTTTACAATTGGCGCTATCGCGTACAATAACCCGGACCTTCCATTAAAGCTAAACTAACAAACTACAAAGTCGGTAGAAGAGTTATACCGAACGATCCGAGTCCTTCAGTCTTCAACCATCATCCCTCGCTTTGTTGCGGCTGATCCGATCTTCTGGATCTCCAGTCTCGTCGTCCAGGTGGCACCACGTCGACGAATCTTTAAACGGGCTTCCGCCTCTGAACCGAGGCAACTCGGTCGTCAAGTTTGCTAAAAGAGACGACCAAGATGATGTAGAGAATGAGTAGAGCACTTTGTCTCGTTACGTCCAAGGTTATGGACAAACGGTTAATGAAGTTGCCTTTTGGATCGATAGTAAATGAGAAATGGAGTATACTAATTTCCATGAACCAAAATCCTTAATCTTTTTCAAATGAACAACCATATCATTCACCAAGTGAATGGCCGGCCACTTAAGGAGAGGGGAGAGGTGAGTGTAGGAGAGGGGGGGTGACTACAACCATTAATGAAGAGAAGAGTCATCAAAACACCTAGTATGAACACATTAATGAAAATGATGATTCATAACCCTTAGTCATCATCTAATTAATGCACCATTAATGAATAAATGAGTCACATGCCACCTCATCATCCTAGTCACCATTTAGAAGCTTCCACACTCATCTCAAGAAAAGATAAATCCGTCTTTAACCGAATGTTAAAAGACGGGTGATAGAAAACTGGAAACTGGCAACTTCCAAAAGTGATCCTGAAACGAATTTCAGGATAACCCCGTATCAGTATAAACATACCCGCATTTGTATTACGACCGAATAAAAATGCATCCGAGACAATGATATTATATCTACACAGTATAATACTCGGATCCGGTTTAAACCAAAGCTGACCAGTATTATCTTCCCGAAAAATGACACGTGCGAAAACGCACGTGCATTTTCCGAACCCTGCCACAAAACCATTCGGCCTCTACAACTTTTCGCCCGAACTTGGGAAAGTGTCTGTGGGGGACTCTAATGACTCATCAACACACTGGCACTGGGTATAACCTCTAGCACGTCAGAGGTACAAGCTGTACGTAACGGTTTGCCTATGTATTGATTGGAAGGGAAGCTGACGAGCGAACTCATCTATAAACCCTACTAAGCCTGAAAGTGACAATGTATATACAGTCCGGTCCGTTCTTCTAAAGAGTATCGCATATCGAGTCTAGGGGGTGGATAAAGTCAGACCCTAAATAACGCGATAAATCGTGTCGGCATGAAGCCCATCACCACCTGAGAAACTACTGATCCAAATCAGTAATTCTCCACTACCTTGGCCAAGGATTTCTAGTGATGGCCACCCGTGCACTGTGCGACATCAACCCCCAATACCGGGAGAGACGAATCCCCGACGATCCGCTTACTGCCTCCATGTGGCTCGGGACTGTACCCAACTAAAACCTGTTTGCACGTCTCCTTTGAGCGTGGTAGGGTAGTAATCTAAGCACAGTAGGAACTCATATGAGACAAATGACGATCTCAGGTCGACAAACTAACCTGTACACATGTCACCAGGGAACTGCTATCTGACGATATGTATAATACCAACTAGCATGTTCCCGGCGAGTCCTGTCCGGTGTACTCATAACCCAATGAGCACCTGTATACATCTAAGGTGATCCAACTGACACCAGTGGCTTGTGAGACCGGCCACCGCCCCTCGTCGGGGTCTCCACTGTATACACTAGTCTACTCTAGAGTATCGATGCCCTGTCTCGAAACTCCCACGACTAGGGACACTTTTAAGGATGTGCTTACAGACCCCAGCTCCCACGTATATGATCGCCATCATACTGCTGGTAGTAAAGCAAGAATCCTATGGGCTCTATCAACATGCAATAGCGAACTAAAGCATGTATACAATGATAAAGACAAACCAGATAGCTTACTATCATCTCGAGCAAGACTGTCATATCGGTATAGGCCCTGCCTCAATCATTGCAATCACGTACCTGTGATCCAATAATTGACTTTGAGGGCACTATCTCTAACAATATATATATATATATAGAGGGAGAGAGAGATGACTTAAGGTGATGAAAAGGACATACGATGTGATATGATGAATTGATTGATATGTCAATATACGGATGTGAGTCGATTGAGATGATTAATACCTTTGCCGGTCCCCTGATATGAGTTTGCTATGGATGTGACCTGGGACATAGGTATATAGATTTATACAATGTTGTGAATCTTGATGGATATGTCGTACGAGACGTTAGGTCCGTACCCCTTATTGTTATATAGGATGATATGATCCCTAATGGTTTAATGCCGCCGTACGATGATTTTCCGTACGTGGTGAGTTTGACTTGATATTTGATCCAAACCCTTGACTAGAGGATGCCGTATGATGGATTACACCGTACGTGATGTTGTGAGGCTGGATGCCGATTGGTAGATTCACCGACTCGGTCATGTTAGATACGTATACTTGTCAGCATTTGCATATGATTTACCTTATGCTGCATTTATGTTATTCTTATTGCATTTCATATACCTGAGCTAGTACACTTACACCATTATCGATGATGCGTATGTTACACGTACACAGATTTAACGGCTCACACACTTCATCATCGATAATTTCCATGTCACTACACAGTAGGATTGCTGCATCATGATATGACTCCCGGCATAGCTTACTTGCTATTGTTACATATGTACTTTTATACGATATTGCATTGGACTTTGGAGAATTTGGGAACCACAGGATATATTTTAAAACTGGATTCATTTAAAAGAGCGGTTTTCCCTCGATATGTGCATATTACTGTTCCATGTTTCATGATATACGGATATGCTTACATTTCTGTTATATGTCGCATACATCATGCTTTACGATTATACGCATTGAGATATGCTATTTTCATAATATTTCTGGATTTGAGAACCGTGGTTATTTCAAAAGAAAGTATATACTGTTTTAAAAACCCGGTTTCTCTTGATATGATATTTCAGTACGTCCACCATGCATTTTCTCGGTTCTGAGACGTGTGATAGTGATACCCGATTCGAGGAGCTGGATGAGACCGATTGCGGGTAAATAGTGGACCCGGTATGGTACCCCGAGGCAAGAAAGGGATGTCGCACAGTAGACGATGAGCCTGGCAGGAGAGTAGTACCTACCGGTGATAGTATTTGGGCTCGGCGGATATCCGGAGGATAACGACCGGAGTCAAGAGATGATATGGGCCGATCCGGACTGACGGAGCCCGAGGGTCGATCCGGACTGACGGAGCCTGAGAGATTGAGGATTTACGTGCCGATGCTGGGCATGGGTTTCATGATGTTTCGAGTGTTGATTCTGGACACCCAGTTTCCATGATTTGTTGTGTCGTGAGGGACACATGTTGATTTATATCCTCATACTTTCATGCATATGCTTTTATGATATTTACATGCATGATATTGTTGTGTCATTGGTTGATATGGGTAGAGTGACGTAACGTACATATGTTTCGCGGCATATTTACGATACGATACTCCACTTAAGAAACCTTAGGATGTACATATTTTGAGATACATGATTCTATTCGTTTCCGTGATCATACTCTCATTGATGCTGTTTCTTCTTATGATCATGTATCCACTTTAAATCTGTCGCTTCCTTTCATGCCCTTGATCTGTTTTCGTCGTTACACGCTTGAGGTTCCTATCACCATGGTTGAGTGCAGATTGAGCTGCTGCTAATGTTGCGGTCAGGGCGAGTTCGTCTGGTACGAGGACCGACCATTGTGTTTTCTAGTGATATGGGAACGTCTCGATGTAGTGTTAGTGTTGTGGTCTCTGGTTGAGGCGAGTGTTTGGTTTTACACCGGATGATCGGTCTATTGCTAGAGCTGCCAGTTGCGAGAGGACTGTTGATGTACAGCTTACCTCAGAGATTGTGATGTCGTCTACCGTGTGGACAGATGACCCAGCTGTTGCTGAGATTGATAGGATGTCGCCCCCAGACTTTACGAGCTGAGATCGCCGGAGCTTCCAGGCAGAGATGCGACAGGCGATACATAGTCTATCCCGAGTTGAGAGACGAAGGTGATTTGTCAGATTGACGCGCTGACGCAGGCCCAGTCGAGTTGAAGATTTCCAGTATGGAGAGTCTTACTCAGATCTGGAGTAGACCGATCCAGAGACGACCGTTGATGTATCGTCTTTCCTGGAGGATTGAGGCATTGTTTAGCATGCGGACGATGGGGATTCGCATTGCCGTCTAGGCGAAGTTAAAAGGTCGAACGAATGTCAGGAACCCATTTTTCCAAGTTTAAAGTATTCGAAGGAATACGCAAGTATTTCGGTGGACCCTCTAGAAGAATGAAACCCTAACTCGACATGATGACCATGGAACCGCTTTTGAACCTTAGGGTTTGCGGCAGTTTAACAGTGCCATCAGTGAGGCTTGGGTTTGCCCTTCTACGGTTTGTCCATAGGTACTGTGGCATGTACCGGATATTATTAGTCGGTGCTCAGGTATTGAGCTTTCGGAGAATTATGGGACATTGATAAATTGATCGAAATGTTTAACGTCGCCCGGATATCATGTGTTGAGAGATCAGCAAGCTAACCAGCTTCGGATAGAGGACCTCACCCAGATGCATTGTGAGTTGATCGAGAACGGACGAGTATTGAGTATTCCTCTGATGGTTGGGACGAGTTTCCGATGACGTGTTCGGCTAGATATCTTCTACAGAGTGAAGAAGATACCGAGTTCATGATTTTGAGTCCGTGTGAGAGATTCCGGATTGACAGTAGCCGAGGACATTGCAGTACGCAGATAGCATGACGTGACGTCGAGGTGGACGATAATAAAGACGAGTGGAACTAGAGGTTCGTGCGAGATACTGACGAGCTGTTGTTACACCCCGTGTAGGCTGGAGATCTGATATGTATACAGAGGCGTAAGACACGAACAGTTCCCGAGGAGATGCTATGCTGAGAACACAGATGTCCAGAAAACGAGAAAAGACTATGCAACAGTACCATCCTCCGTACAGTTCGTCATAGGCAAGATCGGAAGAGACCCAGAGCAAGTTCTGTCAGGACACTATTGCAATAAGGTTTTCACCCAGGATTAAATGTGTCACGTGTACTCAGAAGGCCAGAGGCCGACGCCAGAGACGTGCTGCTTTACGAGTGATCGTGATAATTGGCTGAGAGATGACCATAGGAGTGCTAGAGCAGAATCGTTCCCGTTAGCACACCTGACCGGGCCGATGAGCCGATAGATTGCGAGATTGGTGAATCTACAGAGAAGATAAGGACCCAGAGACTGAGGACGCCAGACCGTGAGCAGGAGGCAAGCGGATATTCTTGTTCTGCTGGTTTTAGGTGCACCGATTTATTTTTCGACATTATAGGAGGTGTACCTCAATGTCATTTGTTGAGATCTGTGGTTGTGATCCGAGTATCATGCTTATATCGCTTGGATTTGAGTTTTGATGATGAGTTTCCTGATACTGATTTCGTGCACCATGACTGCAATTGCTGGGTATTTACATTTTGCGCATAGTTATCGCACTTGATATATATTTTATACACCGTTGTGTTGATTTGCGATTTGTGCATATCCATTGCATTTGATGTCAATTTTGTACCTTCGTAGCATGTGTTTATGATTTCGTGGATTTCATACGAATGATGTGATTTCTGCACTCGGTATAGCTTATATGTGCTTGTAGTGCATTGATATGTGTTTTGTGCACGCATTTGCACACGTTTATGATTTCGTACACCTTGGTATACTCGGTATTGTTTTTATACGCATTTGAGTATGGATTTGTATTTCGTGCACTAGATGCACCATTTTGGATTTTGTGCGCATCGGATGCACTTGACTGAGATTTTACTCGTGCATGCTGGATGCCCTTGATTTAGGTTTTATCCATGCATATTGGATGTGATTTCATTCGTGCGGGACGGATGCACTTGATTTGTATTTTCACGCATGTTGGGCGCATGATATGAGATGTGATTTTGTGCACATCAGATGCACTCGATTGGGATTTTCATTCGTGCAGGTTAATTGCACTGGATTGAGATTTTCGTGCAAAATAGATGCACCAGATGTTGTTGTCGTGCACACCCGTTGTATTGGACAAATGCTTTCGTGTACACCCGTTGCACTTAGTTATGCTTTTTTGCACATTCGTAGCACCTGTATTTGGATTTTATTTCCGTGCGCACCAGACACACGTGATTATTGGATACACCTTTTGAGGCTGATTTTGCTTTTGGGCATCTTGTTTTCATGATGGGTACTATATTATGTAGTAGCCGAACAGGACTAGTCCGAGGACAGTACCTGAACATATTTTTGCATGCATTAATAACTATCGAAGGATTTCCAAAAAAAAGGAGCTATTGTCTCAGTATTTATCTAGGTGTCCGAGATGACACGAAACTTTTAACAAAGGAAACCCTTCTAAACTATTTTCAAAACGGCAGGACGTGTATGTTAAACAAAGGGTATATATATATAGAGTATTTTCTTACAATAGACGTCCGCCACTGTGCAGTGATACGCGCATCGCACAGCAACATGAAAAGATTTGACATGCATTTCTTTCAGATGTTTTAATGATATTTACTTGTATAGTTTGATGCATATCAAGTTGGTTTTCGTATTGGATTTGACATTTTTGTCTTCACCATAACTCCGATGATTGCGGGATGCTTGACGGAGTTTTGATTTTGGTTTATATACCCATTTTTCATGTGCATGCATTGCGCTACGATGTGTTCTATGTATTTATGATTTCGGAGCCCTGACGACGTGATCATTTTACTGAAATGTTTTAGTATTAGAGGGGTTTAAATTTTAATTCGTGGACCGAATTTCTTTAACGGGGGAAGATTGTAACATTTCAGGAAATATAATATTATTTTTGGGAATTTTTATAATTAAATATGAAATATGATGAATATTTTAATTGTGCGGTATAATTAAATACCGATATATCGGAAAATATTTGGAAAAATTATAAGAATTTCTAAAACGAGGGTACTTTATGTGATTTATGCAAATTACAAATTTTATGATTAATTATACACTATTTTAATGCTAATCGCGATTAAATATCACTAATCTTGCATTAATCCGGTTTTGTGCACATGACATGCACCATATCATTTTTACACTTGTGTTATATTTTCCTACATGGCTTTCTTATTTGTTTCGGTTTTATTTAAAGAAAAGGAAAAGGAAACAAAAGGAAAAGGAAAATGATAAAGAATTGGGTATGGGCATGAGAGAGAGAGAGAGGTGAGGGGGTCAACCTTGGACTATGGCCTTTGTTCCTTCATTATTTCCTCTTCATTCTCCTCTCCCCTCTCAAAGTGCTGCTGCCCTCCTCCCTCCACCACCTCAACCCCTCACTTCATCATCAAAAACCCATTAAAAGTTCATCCCCACTTTATTAAAAACACACACAAGCCCACTACCTACACTTTGGACCAAGAAAAATCGGATTTTGAAGGCTTGGGACAACTCAAGAAAATTCTTGAGTTGCCAAATAAGATAATCCTTTCACCATTTGTGTAGTTTTTAATTCACTTTAGCACCTATATTAGTTTAGAACCGATTTAGCGTCGCTTAGTGAACTTTAAAAATTTCAAGTTAGGGTTTGAGATATTATTGATTCCAAAGGTGCAATTGAGGTGTAATTAGGGACTAAAACCCCTGTGGTGATTGATTAAAGACCTAAACCAGAGACTAGAACCCCAATTAGCGAACTTAGAAATCCCCGATATCGTATTTTGTAGAAATTGTGTAGGGAAATTGAAATCTGCTAACACTCGGGGACTTGGAAATTTATTTAGCAAACATAGTGATACAAGCAGGCACCCTGGGAGCTACCATTGAAACCCTGGACCCAACCCCCAACATTAGGCCGCAGATTTATTCTTCCTAGCAGCAATTTTTGGCCAGGGTGGGGTGGAACCCCTTCGTGTTTGGTCCATGTCTTGTTCTCTAGTAAACTAGACCCTCTATATGTGCAACTTTGGCTAATTTGACCTGGGGTAAAATCTGGAGCAAGTTTTCAAGTTTCTGAATTCGTTTTGCGGGTTTTAATAAACTGGAAATTGGCATTTGTGTTTTATCTCGGTCGATTCACGTTTATGCATCGATCGTCGAGAGTTGTTTGGTTGTTCTTGCATGCGTAAACTATAGGTTTTAACCTATCGGTGATTCGTGCGACATTTTGGTTTTCGTGCATGATTTCGTTTACGATGCTATATGTGATATGTAGGTACCCCACGTGTACTTCAAGACGATAAGGACGAGCATGGCATCATCGACTCCAGACAGCGAGGATCAAGGTGAGTAGATCTATATCTACGGGGGAAGTCGGGTGGATGGCGTATAGAACCCCCGCAAGTTTTGGTGGAAACCGGTCTATAGGGTACAGTCGTTGAAACCTAGATTTGAAAATTATGAATATGGTCATTAAGATAGTTAAAGATGAATGGTTGAATATACATATGAAAATATGAGATGAAAGCTATAAGGATAAGGAAGGTGAATGTGAATCACGACTTGATGATATGTAGTTTCACTAGAGTAAGTATGGGTTTTAGGGTAGCATGACATTAGATGTATAAGATAGAATGTATGTATATATATATATATATTGAGATGACTTAAGGTGATGAAAAGGACATACGATGTGATATGATGATCTGATTGATATGTCGGTATACGGATGCGAGTCGATTGAGATGATTAATACCTTTGCCGGTCTCCTGATATGAGTTTGTTATGGATGTGACCTGGGACATAGGTATATAGATTTATACAATGTTGTGAATCTTGATGGATATGTCGTACGAGACGTTACGTCCATACCCCTCATTGTCATATAGGATGATAGGATCCCAAATGGTTTAATGCCGCCGTACGTTGATTTTCCATACGTGATGAGTTTGACTTGATATTTGACCCATACCCTTGACTAGAGGATGCCGTACGATGGATTACACCGTACGTGATGTTGTGAGGCTGGATGTCGATTGATAGATTCACCGACTCGGTCATGTTAGATACGTATACCTGTCAGCATTTGCATATGATTTACCTTATGCTGCATTCATATTATTCTTATTGCATTGCATATACCTGTGCTAGTACACTTACACCATTATCGATGATGCGTATGTTACACGTACACAGATTTTCTGGCTCACACACTTCATCATCAATAATTTCCATGTCACTACACAGTAGGATTGCTGCATCATGATATGACTCTTGGCATAGCTTACTTGCTATTGTTACATATGCACCTTTATACGATGTTGCATTGGACTTTGGAGAATTTGGGAACCGCAGCATATATTTTAAAAATGGATCCATTTAAAAGGGCGGTTTTCCCTCGATATGTGCATATTTCTGTTCCATGTTGCATGATATATGGATATGCTTACATTTTTTTTATATGTCGCAGACATCATGCTTTACAATTATACGCATTGAGATATGCTGTTTTCATGAGATTTCTGGATTTGAGGACCGTGGTTATTTCAAAAGAAAGTATGTACTGTTTTAAAAACCTGGTTTCTCTGCGTCCACCATGCGTTTTCTCGGTTCTTAGACGTGTGACAGTGATACCCGATTCGAGGAGCTAGATGAAGCCGATTGCGGGTACATGGTGGACCCGGTATGGTACCCCGGGGCAAGAAAGGGATGTCGCGCAGTAGACGATGAGCCTAGCAGGGGAGTACTACCTACCGGTGATAGTATTTAGGCTCGGAGGATATCCGGAGGATACCAACCGGAGTCGAGAAATGATATGGGCCAATCCAGACTGACGGAGCCTGAGGGCCGATCCGGACTGACGGAGCCCAAGAGATTGAGGATTTACGTGCCGATGCTGGGCACTGGTTTCATGATATTTCGAGTGTCGATGCTGGACACTCAGTTTACATGATTTGTTGTGTCGCGATGGACACACATTGATTTATATCCTCATACTTTCATGGATATGCTTTTATAATATTTACATACATGATATTGTTGTGTCATTGGTTGACACGGGGATGAGATCCGCATGCATACAGGCATTGATTCTCTGGTTGGACGAGATCCACATGCATACATACATTGATTACATTGTTGGATGATATCCACATGCTGTTAGGCATTTATTTATAGTGTTGGCACATATACAGACCCGGTCACCCTAGATATCATAGTATTACCTTTATAATATAGTTGACCTAGGAGTCATTGTTTATTCGATTTCTATCTGTAGATGTTTTTCTATTCACGAGTTGGCAACTCACTCCTATTGTGCCACAGTTCTTGCAGGTTGACCGCATGGATCCGTAGCGGCATAGCTGGCACATAGCTTCATTTGGGTGTTTTGCTTGGTAGGTGGGACATTTGTATCGTACCCACTCTTGTATTTATTATTCATATTGTATCTAGTCAACTCCATCAATCAAAATTAGTAATTGTATAAGTATTGAGGCTTAGTGAGACTTGTGGTTGCAAGACTTAGAGCGAAGGGTTTTTCGCTACTTGTGATTTTGATGTCTTGCTTATTTCTTTATATTTTGTGGTGGTCTTCGCCGTTGGGCGTCGTATACTTATATTTGTGCTTTGCATGGTTGTGATCCGCCGATTGGCGAAGTGCTAGCTGCCACTTAGGGATGCCTTTATCATTATCTTATATTGTGGTTTTGGATCAAAAAATACAAAGGAGGTGCTGCCCAAATTTTAAAAAAGACGAAACATGTTTTCAAACTAGTAAATTTCACTTGCATTATTCATTTTCCTTTTCTATGCATGTAAGAAAACTCGATTTCATTATACCTTTATTTCAAAACTTCACCTCTTTTATTTTCATTAAAAAGGTTTAGATTTCTGGGTCCAGCTTACTTGAATTACGTTACGCCTTTAGACGTTGCGTGATTTAAGTGCTGGTCACGAGCTAATATTTTGGGTTGTGACACAGTCATGTGCCATTTCGGGTCATGACCTGTATACATTTCATAACATAACAAACTGACAACTAAAATAATCATAACAATCTAACACGTAAATCATAATCTTAACAACATATATCAAAACTTTTCTGATCTATGATAACCACAATATATCTAATAAAGTTATATTCAAATATCTCATAATTTAACAGTCTACCTCAAACTCACGGTGGATAACCGAGAGTTTGGATAATATCTTGAACTAAAATATGCAACTTGTAGAATGACAAAGGAGATTAACAGATCTAAAGTATCGAGCATGGTTGACTTATGCCTGGTCTTTTTATCAGATTGCAAGGTAGACCGAATAACCTACAGTCTCTTTCACTAAAAATATTGAAGGAAGAAGATAATGCCGCTAGAAGACATTATAAAAAAAAGAACGATTGTTTGGACTTGATATTGATAGAGGCAGGCGATTATGATCAAATTAAGAGAACTCATTTCTAAATTAGATATTATTGTGCAACTTTATTTATTTCGGAATAATAAACTTGAAATAAGTGCGAATCAAGCCATTGGTTCTGATACCAAGATAAGAAAGCAATAAACTCGATCATTTTATTATCAAAGAAGTCATCTCATAACATAACAAACCGTTAACTAAAATAATCCTAATAATTTAACACACCAATAATAATCTTAACAACATAGAAGATCAGAACCTATCTGTTATGTTAGCAATTGGGCCTGACCCTGCCCAATTCCCGCCCATGTGAGTGTGTATCATATATATACATATATAGGAGGATAGGGTTTCACAAGAGTTTTCATAGAAAAAAATAGAGATATCCATAAAGAAAGCCGTCGTCGCCTTCCTTTCATCTTATTCTACTACGGTTGGCTTATGGGGTGATTACATAGGGGATTATCACTTATTCAAATGTGGTTTCCTTTCGGTCATTGGGTGGAAACGTAAAAGAATGGATCTAGAACGCGAGGTGGGTGAGGATAACGATCCCACCAATCGGATAAGATATATCGGTAAATCTCTAGCGTAGATACGTAGTTATTTCCGCTGCTATGTTTGTATATCATGCATCTATGCACCTAGATGTTACATTGGCATCAGAGCCTGCATGCCCACGTTCGTAGATTATTAGATCTGTTGTTTTTAAAATGATTGCAACTCAAAAGTTGTGTTTTTTGGTCTAAATTTAGATCGAATTTTTTAAAATTATTTTTAAACAAATCTATGATTAATAGGGTTATCGTTTTTTATGGATCTTTATAGACCTATCAAATTTTTGCATCATTCGTCAAAATAAATTAGATTTAAATTTTATTAACATTTTGATGTATAGAACTTAGTTTCGTGATGTGAAATTATCCATGGAACAAAGTGAGTAATTTTTTTTAAAAAAAGATTGGATATTTTTTTTGTGTAAAAAAATTTAATTTATTTCTTTTGATGAGATTTTATGGTGGCCAGGTCGCAAGATTTTCAAAACACTAGCCCTGTTTTTGGAAAAACTTAAGAGTTTTTTTTTTAGATTTTGATAGGGGACCAAATATTTTTAACAAAAAAATATTTCTGGAAAGAGAATTTTTTCGGAAATTATTTCATTTTTTTTATTTTTCTGGATTTTCTGAAAAATCCAGAAAAATATATTCAGGTTTTTTTTAAAAAAAATTTTGCTTTTTTGGCAGCCGAGTGTTAGTGATATATGCCCTAAAGGCCATTATTGTATAGTACTAGTTTGTATATTATATTTTGGAAACTTGGGATATACACGGATTTTATGATAGTCTTACTCAATATGTTAGTATGTTAATTTGTTTGTTTCTATCTTAATATGTGTATATATTTCTTTTAGCGTATCGCTAATACATATTAGTAGAGCCTTTAGGATTTTGCTTGACTACCAGCGTTGTGATGGTAGTCATACTAGTGGGGGATGGGTAGTCTATAAGCACATCCTTATACATGTCTCTAGTCGTAGGATTATCGAGACAGGGTATCGATACTCCAGAGCAGACTAGTGTATACGCTTCTCATCCCAGCAGGGGAGATAGTATGTGCCACAGCCATTAGTACATCGTACGGGAGATAGTATGCAGGTGTTCATTGGGTTATGAGTTACACTGGACGAACTCATGGGGAACTGTTGGTTGGTACTATACCTATCGTCAGGTAGCAGTTCCTAGGTGACATGAGTACAGCGTAGTCCGTTGACTTGACACTGTTACTTCGTCTCGAATGTGTTCCCACTGTTCTTAGATTCCTACCCTACCACTGCTCTGATGAGTCGTGCAAATAGGTAGTAGTTGGGTACAGTCCCGAAGCAATTGAAGGTAGTGGCGGTTAGATAAGATTTGTCTCTTCCGGTATTGGGGGTTGATATCGCACTGTGTTCGGAAAGCCATTACACAAAGTCCTTGACCAGGACAAGCGAGATTTACCGGTAGGTACTCCAGTAGTTTCTCAGGGTGCCGACATGACTTATTGCGCTATTAGAGGTTTGACGTCTACCGCCCCCTTAGGCCTGATATGCGATACTCTTTGACGAACAGACCAGACTATACGGAGATTGTCACAGATAGGCTCAGTAGGAGTTCGGATGAGTTTGCTCATCGGCCTTCTTATCGACAGATACCTGGGTAGCCGTTACGTGCAGCTAGTACCGCTGACGTGCTTGTGGTTAAACCCACTGCCAGCGTACTGTCGAGTCTTTAGAGTCCTACACAGATGGTTTCCCTGCTTCGGGCGAAACGATGTAGAGGTCGTATGGTTTTATGACAGGGTTCGAACATATATATGTACTTATGCACGTATGATGTTCGAGCGGTTAATACTAGTGGGTTTTGGTTTAACCCGGATCCTAGTATTAGATTATCGGATTAGTTTCATCTCATTGTATTCATGTTTTTCGGAATATGGATATGGGTATGTATATACGGTGAGGGGTATTCTTGTAATTTACTCAAGAATTCTTCTAGAAGAAGACACCTCATTACTTGTATTGCCATTTAGGTTAAATGGTTAAAGTGGTAGAGGTATGAGGTGTTTTTTTTATGATAAATGAAGCATGCCTACTTAGTGACTCATGGATGACTATTGAGGAAAGAGTGGACTTAGATATTTTGTGATATTTTGTGAGATATTTGGTGAGATATTTTGGCATGCTTCATAGTCATCACAAGTAGCCATATTCATTTCATTATTATTTTAAACACTCTCTCCCATCAAGCTCTTTCTTCTTCTTTCTCAAACCCTAATTGTCTCATGTGTTGAGAAACCTAGGGTTATTGAGACTAATTTATCCACAATCACTTTCTACATTCTCTAGGCTACTTAGATTAGCACACTAGGTACCCTAGTTGCTTCATCTTAGAGGTAGGAGCCCTTAGTAGACACTCTCGGGTGGATCTTCTTTGACTCGAGGAGGCCGAAGAGGAGGCACGATCTATACACTCTTCAAGGAGCACAAGAAGAGGAGGATGAGTATAAGAAAAAGAAAGAATTGATACTTGAGGTATAACTTTCTTACATAGTAGTTAAACCTCTTAGTTGTTTTGTTATCTAGGGTTTAATATCGATCTTCGTATTTAGTCGGTGTTGCGAAGCATATAAAAATCGTTTTTTGCAAACTCCGCCTCCCCGCGAACCTGCAAGGTGTGCGACATCGACTTACAGTGGTATCAGAGCCAACTAAATCTTAACTAACAGATTAAACGACAAGTAAAACTACGAAACCGAGATAACTCCGAAACACGAAACCATGATTCTAAGTTTTTGTCGAATTTTTCAGAGACTTTAAAATTTTTTTTAAACAATTGCAAAGTGCTCTATTACTTGTATCTTGAACACCACTAGAACACGAGACCCTGATTCCATTTTTGGCCGGCCAAAGTAGCATTTTTCCCGGCCTCGCCGGCCTTATGGGGGATTTTTGTCTGGTGTTTTGTTCTGTGTTCTAGTCTCTTGCAATTAGGGTTTCAAATTATGTTTGATTTTGCCAAAATTTCTTATACTGTTATCTTTCTGTTGTGGCAATACGGAGTATTTCAAAGTCGTAGTTTTAACGTCGTTTATAGTTTTTGGTTGTTATATGTGTTCGTAAACTTCCGCTAATTGCTATATGTCTAATAGTTGGGGGTTGCACATATCTGTGTTGCTGTTGCTGTTGGTTTGTGGATATGGAATATTGGATCGTCGATGATGAATAGCCGGGGGATGTGAGTAGAGAGTTTTGTTTCTTTCATTCGATGTAAATTGTAATATTGATGTAATATTATTTTGCGGGGCACATCCGAGTTGAAGTTGTAGCCACCGTTGTATTATTTCATTAACTGTTTTTACTTCTAGGATAGACCTAAGGTAGGGTGCACAAACTACTGGGTTCTTTGAAGTGCCGAGTAGCCTACTCATTTTACTGAGGGATGTTGCTTCACTTCGGGAATTTGGCGGGTAGTTTGCCTCACCCGTAGGAGTCTAGGGTGGGTTTGGCTATTCATCACGGCCGTGGATTCCGTCTTTCGTTATAGGCTTAAACGAAATGTGGAATTCCTAGTATATCCAATATATTCATCTGTGATCTGGAATGCCTATTATTGCGTGAGACGAATGGATATATTATTTATGTAATATAATAGACGTTGCTTATGTTTTGCATCCGCGCTAGTTCAGCCCCCGCTCTGGCGTTAGTTAAGTAACCTAACGGTGTTAGACGGGACCCAGTGGCGATTGCGAATGGCATAAGCGTATGTTGTATTTTCGTTTTTCTGCAATGGTAGGTTAAATGATGGGACTGCATTGATTAATGCAAAGCAAACAAATCAAAGGAGAATCATTGGAATAATTTCAAAACCACTCGGTTTTTTTCCAAAAAGCAAACTTTTAAATGCGGAGCTTAAACAACTCCTTTAAAAATCTATCATGGTTCCTTCGATTATATCAAGTTAATTACGTTCACGGTTTCACCAAAACCATTCGTAACCCTCCATCATTTCAGATGGATATTCAGTAGTATTCAAGCTAAGTATTTTGACCTTTGCTAAGGCATAGTGATTGGTAGCTGCTGAGTATTCATCTGTTGCATAGATAGATGTGTCGGTTTGGGATAGTCGTACTACTATTTTGTCCTTCGTCAAGGGTATGTGTTGGCTATAGTGCCCTCAAGGCAATTATCGTAGTTGCAGAAAGACGATTATGATGATTGAGGGAGGACCTATACCGGTAGAACATTCTTACTTGAGATGATAATATGCTATCCGGTTTGTCTTTATCATCACTATTATATGTTGATAGAGCCCATAGGATTCTTGCTTGACCACCAGCATTATGATGGCGATCATATATATGGGAGCTGGGGGTTTATAAGAAAATCCTTAAAGGTCCTTAGTCGTGGGAATTTCGAGATTGGGCATCGATACTCTAGTGTAGACTAGTGTATACTGATCGAGACCCCAATGAGGGGCGGTGGCCAGGTCTCACAAGCCATTGGTGTTAGTTTGTTCACCTAAGATAGTATACAGGTGCTCATTGGGTTATGAGTACACTGGACGGACTCGCAGGGAACCTGCTAGATGCTATTATACCTATTGTCAGATGGCAGTTCCCTGGTGACATGTATACAGGTTAGTCTGTCGACCTGAGATCGTCATTTATCTTGTCTGAGTTCCCACTGTGCTTTGATTACTACCCTACCACAGCTTAAAGGAGTCGTGCAAACAGGTTTTAGTTGGGTACAGTCCCCAGTCATATGGAGGCAGTGAGCGGATCGTCAGGGAATGGTCTCTCCCGGTATTGGGAGTTGATGTCGTGTTGTGCACGGGTGGCCATCACCAGAAATTCTCGGCCGGGGTAGACCAGAATTACCGATCCAGGATCGATATTTTCTCACGTGGTGATGGGTTACTCTTAGACGAACAGACCGGACTGTATGGATATTGTCACTGTCAGGCTCAGTAGGGGGTTGGATGAGTTTGCTCGTCGGTCTTCATTTCGCTCAATACCTGGATAGCCGTTACGTACAGCTAGTGCCGCTGACGTGCCTGTGGTTAAACCCACTGCCAGTGTATTAACGAGTCTTTAGAGTCCTACACAGAGGGTTTTCACGGTTCAGGAGATATGGTGTAGATGATGTATATTGGTACATACATGTGTCCAATTAAATATGTGTACAGGCTGCACAGACTTTAATCGGACGGTTGATAATACTAGCAGCTTAGGATTAAGCCGGATTATTAAATCAGGTTTTGATTTAATAATTTATATATATGTACTCTAGTATTATTGTTCACTATTCATTTTCTTTCTTGGCTATTTGTATTTTCGTATGGGTACGCGTATATGTATTTCGATACGTGTACCGGGTTGTATTCCGTATTTATACGGAATAGTTTCTAGAAGATGGCCACCTCATTAATTGATTTCCATTTTAGAAAATCATTTTGGAAATGAGGTGGAGGGTGAGTTAGCATGAGCATGGGCATGGCATGTAGAGAGGCATGGAACACATTTATTTATTATAAAATGAGGAGATATTTTCATGGTTGAAAATTGTAGTATCCATTCTTTGTATGCCATCCATTCATTTCTATTCTTGACTTGAGCTTCTTGATTTATTGATCACTTATTTATTATTCACTCTCACTCTTGAGAGACTTAGCTTGTTTCCATGGTTGCTCATGCCATTGTTTTCCTCACCTCCTTCTTCATCTTCTATGGTTGCTCCTTTGATCACTTGTAATGAGAGAAAAAATATAGTGAGATATTCCTACACCTCCACTCTCCATTACTAGCAACCTTGGAGCGTCGTTTGCCTTACTTGGCGAGGCTGAAGGTTGCACCGTTTCTCTCAGGTAGATCATCGTAGATGAATGAAGACCGACAACCAAACTCGATCCACAACCACTACGAGTTTGGGATGAAGGTTCAAGACCGAAAGATACGGATCAACTCGGTATAACCATTCCTAACTCTTTATATTGCTTCCTAGTATATAGTCTAGGGTAGATCCGGGAATCGGGTTGTGGTAGCCCCAGTTTAGAAAATTTTTGTTCCGCATTTAGCCACGGTTTGATGGCCGGGGCACTGCCGTAACCCAACATGGTATCAGAGCCAACCCGTAAACCCCTTACTAGCAGTTTTAGACAATATTAAAGAATCGAAACCGAAATAGCTCCGAAACAACACCCCGATGTATTCCAGTTTCTGTCGATTTTTCAGAGTCTTCAAAATTTTTTTTAAGCAATTGCAGAAGGTTATTTATGAGACAACTAGAACACCCTACAAAAACGAAGCCCATCCGCTGGATTTGACCCGGCGAGAATTGCAAAAAAACGGCTGTGGCCGGT
Organism: Agapanthus africanus; assembly: GCA_030015575.1. Classification (NCBI taxonomy): domain Eukaryota; kingdom Viridiplantae; phylum Streptophyta; class Magnoliopsida; order Asparagales; family Amaryllidaceae; genus Agapanthus; species Agapanthus africanus. The sequence goes on along the minus strand of CM057343.1, from coordinate 372,084,676 downwards.
TTTTTAATAGAGTTGGGACTTGAGTTTTGCTGGGTTATCTAGTCTCTGGAATATTGGTGTAATGGTATTTTTTGCTAGTCTGGATATTTTGTTATCTTTTGTTTAGGGGCAATTCGGGGTGTTTCGAAATCGATAACTTAACACTATTTAAATGTTTATCAGTACATGCATTACTATCTATGGCCGTGAATATCATTCGAGCGGTACAACTCATCTAATTGCTATATGTTCTTTTAGACGGGTTTGCGAACGTGACATTCACGTTGATGTTCTGTGTTGTGCTGTGTTTTGGTTGGATCGTCTTGGTGGATAACTTTGGTGCAATGTTAGTACAGTTTAGTTTCATTTGTACATTTGATATTGCGTGGTGAGCGTCCGACATGTAGACCGTCGTCACTGCCAGTTTGTATATTATTTGTTTGGGACACGATCGGGTTGAGGTCGATGTCACCCTTGTACATATTATTTTCTTTTCTATACTAGGATTACCCCGCGGTGGAGTGCACGAATAGCCGGGTTCTAGAGGGAAATGGGTCCACATCTCATGGTGTGGAGACGGAGGGGACCTTACTCTAGAATTGGTGGGCTATTCACCGCACTCGTAGTGGGTATAGGTTGACCTACGGAGGGGTGCCCAAGTTATCGGATTCTGTGAAGTGATGGGTGGCCCATTCACGTTATTGATTGGGGTTGCTTCGCTTCTGGGAATGGCGGGTAACTTGCCGCACTCGTAGGGGTCTAGGTTTTCATTGCACAGGCTATCCACACGACAGGGGAACGTCGGGTCTTATTTGTGGCTTAAGTGAAACCTGGGGCTCCAGGATTATCCACCACTTTGTGTTGCTTGGCTGAGATTCTGTGATGTTTCTTTATATCATTCCTGGGATGATTGTTATATATATATTTATATATATACTAGTAGATGTTGTATATCTTTTGCACTCACGCTAGTCCAGTCCTCGCTCTGTCGTTAGTTAAGTAACCTAACAGGTGATGACGGGGCCCAGTGGCGAATGTGGGTGGCATATACGTACATCATATATTTTCATTCTTTTTTGGTGTGATTAATTAATGGGACTGCGTTGATTCCGATCAATGGAAGGAAAAGCAAACCTATATATAATGTTGTTGGAACCAAGTTTGTAAAAAACCGACATTACAGACGTTCTCTTTTGCTTTGCACAGTGGTATTCGATTATGAATATCCTGCACCTCATTCGACGAGGTAAGGGCCGATATCCCATCATCGGGAGTGACCCCTGAGGCAGAAATTTGCGTCAATGTAATAAATTTATTATAGTCGATTCTTTTGCTTTGCATCGTGGTATTCAGTTTGGAATATCTGCACCTCATTCGATGAGGAAAGAGTCGAGATCCCTTCACCGGGAGTGACCACTTTAGCAAAAAGTTTTCGCCACTATATATTTGTAAAACCACTTGGATTCCTTCAACGAGATCAGGTTCATTACGTTAAAGGGTTTTCACCAAAAACCAGCCATAGCCCTCCATCATTTCAGATTAGTATTGCTTAGTATTCGTGCTACGTATGTCGTGTATTGCCGAAGCGTAGTGTTTGGTAGCTCTGTAATGCTTTTCTGTCACATGGATATGTGGATTGGTTAGGACAGTCGTACGGTTATGTTGGCATTGTCAAGGACTCGTACGGGTGGGTTTAACGCAATCAAGATAATGACTGGTTGAACTTGACTAGGACTCCTTGATATGTTGGCATTGTCAAGGTCACTTCGGTCCTAAGGGTAAAAACACACATCGGGAGTTTCAAACATACAGGAAACTTCCCAGGCATGCGCATTCCTCCTGGAGTGTGGTGATTTGGGTGGCTTCCATCAGGTTATCATGAAATAATAGTTGGATCCCGATTCCCACTAATGAGTAGGTTTACTCCTCGGGTGATTTTAGATGATCCCGACTAATTCTTCTTTTGGGTTTGGAGGAGAATTCGAGGAAACAGTGGGAGCTATCCTGATTAGATAAAGTGATTAACCATTCTGATCTAGGTTAGAGTATACGCTGAGTGTTTCTTTTCTCTTTCTCTCTCTGGCAGCGACCATGGCTCGACCCTTGACTAAAACTCATGAACCATGTTAACCGAACCTTCTTAAAACATTTTGGATTTTTTGGAATGTCACGGTGTTGCATATATCATTGCCACTTCTATATAACCTTTGCATTTCTCCAGAACACCCCGTATCACTACGAACATCCACTCCTATTGGATAAATCTATCCTATAGTTACATACGAACTCGAAGGAACTTGTTACAGATTTGAGGATGGATTCTGGTTCTGAAGAGATTGAATGGGATTATTCGGTTGTCTTTTCTCTTTACCTTCTCTCAGGTTGTGAGGGTTCCTAGGATTAGGAGAGGGTACACCTATTGATCTTATTGGATAGTCTTCTTCCAGACCATAGGCAGGTGCCGAAAGGTGGGGAAGGAAGAAAACCAATTAGCCTAAAGGTAATGTACATAAGTTAATAAGTAAAGACATATAAAGGGATTAGAATAACGACAAAGAAAATTGCGACTGCTGTCATTCACGATAAAACCGTGTATACCCCTGCCACTCCCACATCCACTTTGTATTTCTCCAGAACACTTCGTATCACTACGAACGCCTATAATGCTTGGACATGCCATCGTATAGTTACATACAAACTCGAAGGAATTCGTTCCAGATTCGAGAATGGTTGCCAGTTCAGGAGAAATAGAATAGGATTATTCAGATGTCTTTTCCCATTACCTTCTCTAAGGTTGCGAGGGCTCCTGGAATAAGGAGTGTACACCTATTACGCTTATTAGATAGTCTTCTTCCAAACCTTAGGCTGGTGTCGAAGGGTAGGGAAGGAAGAAAACCAATTAGCCTAAAGAAGGTATACAGAAGGTAATAAGTAAATACATAATAAAGGGATTGAAGTTAGGGTAGGTAAGTATATAGTTACTGTCATGAATTAGGATAGTGGAAGAGGCGTTACTAGGAATACCAGATTAACCTCTTCAAAACATTTTCATGTTTTAGTCCGACTGTGCGATGTTAATTAAAAACTGTTTTCCCAATTGGAATCTAACTCCAGAGTATGTATTTACCAAATCAGTTTCTCACATCTGTATGGTGTTACAGATGGTGAGTGGGTGTAAGATATTGGGAATTGGGTGATTAGATCCTCATTATATCGGAATTCGTTGTAATTTGGTGATATTTGAGGAAATCATCTGGTTTTTGCCGGATGACAAATATTTAGTTTTGAATATCCATTGTTATGCACCAATTTCAAACTGATATATCTATACGTTTATTTTATAAAGTGAGATATAAATTTTTGAAATTACGTCTATGACATTTACCTATATCAATTGGTGATTAGGTAAGGTGCATTCAATAGCTGTGTAATTCTTTTAACCACAGTACAGTTTTCAACCTACGACGCACAAGGTTTGAATTATTAAACTCAGTGGACTTATACAAAGTATTGTATGTTGTCTGGTGTCCATTAGGATAAAGTGGTTGGTACTCGTACTATATTCTATTTACTCATGACTTCTCCAGTTCTAGATAAGTATTTCATTGAAATGCAAGGTCCAGATATTGAGAAGTTATAGGTATAAGAATAAAGTAGAGAACCATTTGTTGGAAGTATCAGGATTCTTTGAGATAGTCGAAGATGTAGATACTTGTCTTTGGTATTTTGTTGATAGTAATGGTTTTTGAGAATTTTCTTCTCTTTCAGGTTACTCATATATGGATGCATTCCTTGATGAGTAATGCTGATATGCCTTATTCCATTTGGTTCATATGTACTGGGGACAGCTGCATGATTTTGAATCTGGTTCCAATTAAATTAGTGTTTTTGTTTCTATATTGGATATATATAGAATCAATTTATATCTTAACGATGTTAAGGTATAGGGAGTTGTCCGGCTGATGCTTAAAACCAGAATCCGGATAAACTCGAGGCACGTTTCAGTAATGGAAATTTGTAGGTTATCCTAGGTTTTGACAAGGGTTAACTTTCTACCATCAGGAAGATCAATAGTGATATTGTTCTTGACTCGCCACAGTTTTAGTAAAATGGATTTTTTCAGAAAACAAAAGTAGGAGTATAGTAGAACTGGAAATGATTCCAGCACCACAAACGATCACTGAAGATTTAATAGAACCCAAGGATTCAATTGGATTTGACATTCCATTAGCAACTCCGCAGATTTGGTGGGTAACCTCAGGCACTCGAGTGGTACTTCGGTCTTCTCAGAGATGGTGACAGGGAGGTTCTTGTTTACCCAGACTTGCCATTGCTGTTGTTCTAGACTATAAGACCCGGCAGGAGGATGAGTATAGCGTCGTTCTAAACTAGATTTAGAAGTGCACGTGTATATGACTCTGCCAGAGGGTTGTTGTAGTCAGTGGGAGCAGCGGAAGTATAGTGGGCAAGTAGCTTATGTCTATTTATAGACTAAGCAGGTATAGCGGAAATATATCATCTATTTATGTTGTGACAGTCATAGGCTTTGACTTCATCAGAATATGAGATGGATCTGGTAAGAAGGTAGCAGGGTGTGATGTCCTGGTATTTGGGATGACATGCACTTTATAGGAAGTGAAATTCCTATACTACGATCGGTTATACTGTGGTTGTCACACAGTTGTTTCTCCACATAGGACATGTATATAATATCAGGGTTTCTGGTTACTAGATCTATGGTTCTATATCTAGATTTGGGGAGTGTCCCAATTTGGGTACTTGACACCATTCTAAAGTGTTTTAGAATGGACGACTCCTGGCATAGTGGTGTACCTGCAGGTGATGGAGTCACCCTCTCTAAAGGCGTTTTACAGACTAATGGGGAGAGGGATCTGCATGATTAGCATATCACTTGCTTAGGCAATTGAGTTAATCATGAAATGTCAAGTATCACACCAGATGTTATTTTTGCACTAGCTGCAATAAACATATATTAATCCAATCCTGGAGAAATGTAGGGAAGCAGTTTATGAACATAAATAGATGTTCTAGGAATATGGTAACGGCAGCCTCTTTCAGGAGACGGTTATCATTTCAGGCTTCCAAGGTGACCTGGATGACAGAGTGGCTGTATGAGTTATAGTTTTTCCCTCTTCTGAGGGACAGTATGTTGGACAGGTGGTCCAAGCGGATACTGAGGAAGGCATGGCGCAGGATACTGATTAAATTCAGTGGATGATACTATTTAAGAAGTTTGCTGGATTTGGTGTTCATTTGTGAACTGGGTCCCATCATATATCCAAAAAAATTCTAAGACAAGGTATTGCTCATTTCCGGAGATGGTTATTCTCTGCGAAGTTGAGATATAGAGAGATAAAGATAAAAACACTAGAGCGGATCTACTCAATGAGGCTATTTCTCGAACACAATAGTTTCATAAACGAGCTTTGCGAAACCGCTTAGTAGCGAAGTTGGGTGTTCGGTATCACACGAGCTGTGAGTATGTGACACCACAATAATTGGCTTATGCGACACCGCAATAATTGGCTTTAAGTGCAAGTGGGAGATTGTTGGCTATAGTGCCCTCAAGGTAATTATCGTAGTCGCAGGAAGGTGATTATGATGATTGGTAGAACAGTCTTACTCGAGATGATAATATGCTATCCGGGTTGTCTTTATCATCACTATTACATGTTGATAGAGCCTATAGGATTCTTGCTTGACTAACAAAATTATGATGGTGATCATATATGTGGGAGCTGGGGGTCTATAAGCAAATCTTTAAATGTCCCTAATCGTAGGAGTTTCGAGACCGGGCGTCGATCTTCAGTGTAGACTAGTGTATACAGATCGAGACCCCGACGAGGGGTGGTGGCCAGGTATCATAAGCCATCGGTGTTAGTTTGTTCACCTAAGATAGTATACAGAAGCTGATTGGGTTATGAGTATACTGGACGGACTCGTCGGGAACTTGTTAGATGGTATTATACCTATTTTTAGATGGCAGTTCCCTGGTGACATGTGTACAGGTTAGTCTGTCGACCTGAGATCGTCATTTGTCTCGTGTGAGTTCCCACTGTTCTTTGATTACTACCCTACCACGGCTCAAAGGAGTCGTGCGAACATGTTTTAGTTGGGTACAGTGCCGAGTCACATGGAGGCGGTGAGCGAATCGTCGGGAATTCGACTTTCCCGGTATTGGGGTTTGATGTCGCGTTGTGCATGTGTGGCCATCACCAGAAATCCTCGGCCGGGGTAGACGAGAATTACTGATCCAGGATCGATAGTTTCTCAGGTGGTGATGGGTTACATACCGACCCGAATTATCGCATCAGTAGGGGTCTAACTTTATCCACCCCCTAGATTCGATATGCGATACCCTAACAGACCAGGCTGTATAGATATTGTCAATGTCAGGCTCAGAAGGGGTTTGGATGAGTTTGCTTGTCGACCTTCCTTTCGCTGAATACCTGGGTATCCATTACGTACAGCTAGTGCCGCTGACGTGCTTGTGGTTAAACCCACTGCCAACGTATGGACGAGTCTTTAGAGTCCCACATAGAGGGTTTTCACGGTTCAGATGATATGGTGTAGATGATATATGTTGGTACATACAAATGTCCGATTAAATATGTGTATAGGCTGCACAGATATTAATCGGACGGTTGATAATACTAACGGCTTAGGATTAAGCCGGATTATTAAATCAGGTTTTGATTTAATAATTTATATATATGTATTCTAGTATTATTGTTCACTATTCATTTTCTCTCTTGGCTATTCGTATTTTCGTACGAATACACGTATATGTATTTCGATACGTGTACGAGGTTGTATTCCGTATTTATACGGAATAGTTTCTAGAAGATGGCCACCTCATTAATTGATTTTCATTTTAGAAAATCATTTTGGAAATGAGGTGGTGGGTGAGTTGGCATGAGCATGGGCTTGGCATGTAGAGAGGCATGGCACAAATTTGTTTATTGTAAAATGAGGAGATATTTTCATGGTTGAAAATTGTAGTAGCCATTCTTTGCATGCCATCCATTCATTTCTATTCTTGACTTGAGCTTCTTGATTTATTGATCACTTGTTCATTATTCACTCTTACTCTTAAGAGACTTAGCTTGTTTCCATGGTTGCCCATGCCATTGTTTTCCTCACTTCTTTCTTCATCTTCTATGGTTGCTCCTTTGAGCACTTGTAATGAGAGAAAAAATATAGTGAGACATTCCTACACCTCCACTCTCCATTACTAGAAACCTTGGAGCGTCAGTTGCCTCACTTGGCAAGGCTGAAGCTTGCGCCGTTTCCCTCAGATGGATCATCGTAGATTAAGGAAGACCGGCAACCAAACTCGATCCACAACAACTAGGAGCTTGGGATGAAGGTTGAAGACCGAAGGACACGGATCAACTCGGTATAACCATTCCTAACTATTTATATTGCTTGCTAGTATAGGGTTTGGGGTAGATCCGGGAATCGTGTTGTGGTAGCACCGGTTTAGAAAAAATTTGTTCCGCATTTGGCCACGGTTTGATAGCCAGGGCGCTACCGTAGCCCAATAGAATGTACGGATGGGTTCAAATTATCGTGGATAATGACGGGTAGAACTTAACTTGCGACTTTTGATATGTTGGCCTTCGTCAAGGTCATAAGGGCTTGGGGCAAAAATCCACATCGGGAGTTTCTAAAGAAACAGAAACTTGCTAGTGTTGCATACCATTTGGAGTGTGATAATTTTTGTAGGATTCCTTCAAGATTATCACAATAATATTTGGATCATGATCCTACTGTGAGTATCCGCTACTCCTTGGGAGATATTTTCACTAAATGATCAATGCTATAAGCTAAGTAGATGTGTAGAATGGTGTTAGCGGGGCTACGCCTCCAGGAAAAAGAGGTTATGTAATTAAGGAATTTCGCGAAAGCGTTGGAAAACCTCCATCAAAGTACCAACACCAGCCTGGCCGAAAGGTTAAGCAAGTATTGTAGGGTGAGATTAATCTAGACTAATTCTTCTTTAATGGTTTAAGGAAGGATTCAAGAAACAGTTGGAGCTGTAAGTCCACGGTAGCGCCCCGGCCGTCTAACAGACGCCAAATGTGGAACAAAAACTTTTTACAAAGTGGCGCTATCGTGTACCGTAACCCGGATCTGGCATTAAAGCTAAACTAACAAACTACAAAGTGGGTAGAAACGTTATACCGAATGATCCGAGTCCTTCGGTCTTCAACCATCATCCCACACTTTGTTGCGGCTGCTCCAATCTCCTAAATCTCCAGTCTTCTCATCCAGGTGGCACCACGTCGACGGATCTTTAAACGGGCTCTTGCCTCTGAACCGAGACAACTCGATCGTCAAATTTGCTAAAAGAGACGACCAAGATGAAGTAAAGAATGGGCAGAACACTTTGTCTCGTTACGTCCAAAGTCACGGACGAACGGTTATGGAAGTTGCCTTTTGGATCGGGTGAAATGAGAAAGAGGCTATCTAATTTTCATGAACCCAAATCTATCATAATCTTTTTTTCTAGTGAACAACAACCATGAGCTAAGAGGGGGGGAGGCCGGCCACTTATAGAGAGGGAGGGAGGTGAGTGTAGGAGGGGGAAGGTGACCACAAAGGAAAAGATCAACAACAAATATCTTAGCACCAAGTATGAACACATTAATGGAACTAATGAATCATCACCCTTAGTCACCTCCACCATTAATGATCATTAAATACAACCATGAGTCACTAACCTTTTCATCACTTCTAGAACCTTCTAGAAGCATGACTCACCCTCATGACTCACCCAAGAAGAGAAAAGATAATTCCGTATTTAACCGAATGTTAAATACGGCTGATAGAAAACTGGAAACTGGCAACTTCCAAAAGTGATCCTGAAACGAATTTCAGGATAACCCCGTATCAGTATTAACATACCCGCATTTGCATTACGACCGAATACAAATGCAACTGAGACAAAGATATTATATCTACACAGTATAATACTGGGTTCCAACCAAAGCCTACCAATATTATCTGCCGGAAAAACGACACGTGCGAAAACGCACGTGCTTTTTCCGAACCTTGCCATATCATCATACGGCCTCTACAACGTTTCGCCCAAACTTGGGAAAGTGTCTGTGGGGGACTCTAATGACTCATCAACACACTGGCACTGGGTATAACCCCTAGCACATCAGAGATACAAGCTGTACGTAACGGTTTGCCTATGTATTGATTGGAAGGGAAGCTGACGAGCGAACTCATCCATGAACCCTACTGAGCCTGACAGTGACAATGTATATACAGTCCGGTCCATTCGTCTAAAGAGTATCGCATATCGAGTCTAGGGTGGTGGATAAAGTCAGACCCCTATTAAGGCGATAAATCGTGTCGGCATGAAGCCCATCACCACCTGAGAAACTACTGATCCAAATCAGTAATTCTCCACTATCTCGGCCGAGGATTCCTAATGATGGCCACCCGTGCACTGTGCGACATCAACCCCAATACCGGGAGAGACGAATCCCCGACGATCCGCTCACTTGCCTCCAATGTGGCTCGGGACTGTACCCAACTAAAAGCTATTTGCATAACTCCTTTGAGCATGGTAGGGTAGTAATCTAAGCACAGTGGGAACTCACACAAGACAAATGACGATCTCAGGTTGATGAACTAACCTGTACACATGTCACCAGGGAATTGCTATCTGACGATATGTATAATACCAACTAGCAGATTCCCGGCGAGTCCTGTCCCGGTGTACTCTTAACCCAATGAGCACCTGTATACATCTTAGGTGAACCAACTAACACCAATGGCTTGTGAGACCGGCCACCGCCTCTCGTCGGGGTCTCGACTGTATACACTAGTCTACTGTGGAGTATCGATGCCCTGTCTCGAAACTCCCACGACTAGGGACACTTTTAAGGATGTGCTTACAGACCCCAGCTCCCACGTATATGATCGCCATCATACTGCTGGTAGTCAAGCAAGAATCCTATGGGCTCTATCATCATGCAATAGTGAACCAAAGCATGTATATGATGATAGAGACAAACCAGATAGCATACTATCATCTCGAGCAAGACTGTTATATCGGTATAGGTCCTGCCTCAATCATTGCAATCACGTACCTGTGATCCAATAATTGACTTTGAGGGCACTATCTCCGACAATCTCCCACTTGCACTCAAGGCTAATTATTGCGATGTCGCATACTCACAGCCCGTGTGATACCGAACATCCAACTCTTCTACTAATCAGTTTCACAAAGCTAGTTTGTAAAACTTTTGTGTTCGAGAAATAGCCTCAATGAGTGGATCCGCCATGATGTTTCTTTCTATGTCTCTCTTAATCTCAAATCCGAGGAGAAAGCCATCTCCCGAATCGAGTAATACTTGTCTTAGAATATGTCTGGATATCTGATGGGACCTAGTTCATCAATGAACTCTAAATCCATACTTCTTAGACTGTATCGATAACTGAACCTAATCAGTATCCAGCACCATGCCTCCCACAGTATCCTCTTTGACCACCTGTCCATAATACTGTCCCTCGTCAGAGGAAAAACTATAACTCTGACAGTCACTCTGTCATCCATTTCACCTTGGAAGCATGGAATGATAACCGTCTCCCTAAGGAGGCTCCCGTCATCAAATCCATAGAACAAGCACTCTTGTTCTAAAACTGCTTTCTTATGTTTCTCCAGGATTGGATTAATATAAACTTGTCGTAACTAGTGCAAAAACAATATCTGGTGTGGTACTTGACATCTCATGATTAACTCAATTGCCTAAGCAAATGATCTGCCAATCATGCACTTCCCTCTCTCCTTTAGTCTCTAAGACACCTTTAGAGAGGATGACTCCATCACCTGCAGGTACACCACCATGCCAGGAGTCATCTATTCTAAAATAGCTATTAGAATACTGTCAAATTACCCACATTGGGAAACTACCCAAATCTAGATCTAAAACCATAGACCTAGTTACCAGAATGTCTGATATTACATCCATATCCTTTCTGGAGAAACAACTGTGTGACGACCAAAGTACGACCGATTGAAGCATAGGAATTTTACTTCTTACTCTGTGTATGTCATCCAAATACCAGGACATCACACCCTACTAACTTCTCAACAGATCCATCCCCTATTCTGATGAAGTCAAAACCATGACTGTCTCATCAAAATTAGATGATCTAATCTCCGCTATATCTGCTCAAGCCTATAAATAAACATGAGCTACTTGCCCACTATGCTTCCGCTGCTCCCACTGACTACGACAACCCTCTGGCAGAATAAAATATACGTACACTTCTAAAGCTAGTCTAGAACGATGTTATACTTATCCTTCTGCCGTGTCTCATAGTCTGGAACAACAGTAGTGTCAAGTCTGGGTAAACAAGAACCTCCCTGTCACCGTCCTTGAGGCTACCGGAGTACCTCTCGGGTGCCTGAGGTTACCCACCATATCTGTGGAGTGGCTAATGGAATGTCAAACCTGATTGAATATATAGGTCTATTAAATTTTTCGTAATCGTTTGCAGTTCTGGAATCACTTCCAGTTCTACCATACTCCCACTGCTGTTTTCTGAAAAAATACATTTTACTAAAACTGTGGCGAGTCAAGAACAATATCACTATTGATCTTCCAGATGGTAGAAATGTCAACCCTCGTCAAAGCCAGGGTCAACCCACAAACAGCCATTACAGAAACGTGCCTAGAGTTATCCAGTGTCTGGTTTTAAGTATAAACTGGACAACTCCCCTTATCTTAACATCGTTAAGATATGAACCATTCTATATACAATATAGAAATAGAGGTACTAATTTAATTGGAACCATATTCAAATCATGCAGCTGTCTCCAGTGCATATCAACTTAATGGAAAGTGGCTACTCAGCATTACTCAACTTAGGAATCCATCCAATTATGAGTAACTTGAAAGAGAAACAAGTTTCTCAAAATCATTACTATCAACTGAATACCTATCATAAGAATCTTCATCTTCGATCTCTTTGAAGAATCCCGATACTTGCGATACCTGGTTCTCTACTTTATTCTTATACCCACAACTTCTTAAAACTTAGACATTGTATTTCTACGAAACACTTGTCTAAAAACTAGAGAAGTCACAAGTAAAAAGAATATAGTACGAGGACCTACATCTTTATCCTGACGGACACTGGACAACATACAATACTGTGTATAAGTCCGCTGAGTTGAATAACTCATAACCTGTGCATCTTAGGTTGAAAACTATACCCAGGTGATTTCCTCAAATATCACCAATTACAACGAATTCCAATATAATGAGGATGATCACCTTAATTCCCAATAGCTTACTCCCACTTATCATCTGTAAAAACCATACAGATATGATAATGAAACCTGGTAAATACATACCCTGGAGTAAGTATCTAATCGGGAAAACAGTTTTCTTTTAACAATGCGTAGTGAAACTGAAACATTAAAATGTCTTGTAGGGGTATCCTAGTATTCATAGTAATGCCTCTTCCATAATCCAATTCATGACTATAACCGTATATTTCTTTGCCATCTCTCCAAATCCCTTTATTTGTCGTTAGTCATTACCTTCTGTACACCATCGTTAGGCTAAATGGTTTTCTTCCTTCCCTACCGTTCGGCACCAGCCTATGGTTTGGAAGAAGACTATCCAGTAAGCATAATAGGTGTACTCTCCTAATCCTAGGAGTACTCGTAACTTGAGAGAAGCTGATGATAAAAGACAACTGAATAAAACCTTATTCTATTTCTCCCGTCCTGGGGGAAAAACAAAGGTGAAATAGGAGTAGCGATGAAGTACGCGTTTTGGTCGTGAATGATAACAGTCGCAATTTACTTTACCCTCTTTCTAATCCCTTTACTTTGTCTTTACATATTACCTTCTGTACACCCTACTTAGGCTAATTGGTTTTCTTCATTCCCTACCTTTCGGCACCAGCCTATGGTTTGGAATAAGACTATCCAATAAGCGTAATAGGTGTACTCTCCTAAATGAAGGAGCTCTCGCAACCTGAGAGAAGGTGATAATAAAAGACATCTGAATAAACTAATTCTATTTCTCCTGAACCTGGATCCATCCTCGAAGAAGTCCCTCCGAGTTCGTATATAACCATACGATGGATCTATCCAATGGAAGTGGATGTCCGTAGTAATACGGGGTGTTCTGAGAAATACAAATGGTAAAAGAAGGAGCGGCAATGACTTATGCAACTTTAGACAATCCGAAAGCCTGTATTTTAAGAAGGTTCGGTCAACTTTGGTCACTGAGTCATAGTCTAGGGTCGGTCAAAGGTCGCTGTCAAAGAGAGAGAGAGAGAAAAGAAACACTCTGTGTGCACCCTAACTTAGATCAGAATGGTTATCAATTTATCTAATCAGGAAACCTCCCATTGTAATCTCAAATTCTCCTCCAAACCTGAAAGAAGAAATAGTCGGGATCACCCGAAGAGTAAACCAACTCATCAGTGAGAATCGGGATCCAACTATCATTGCATGATAACTTGATGGAAGCCACTCAAGTTATCACACTCCAGAAGGTATGCGCATGCCTGGCAAGTTTCCTCTATGTTTGAAACTCCCGAAGTGATTTTTGCCCCATGCTCTTATGATCGTGACTTTGGCCAACCCATCATAAGTCACATGCCAAGTTCTACCCATCATTGTCCAGGTTAATTTGAACCCACCCGCACATGCCCATGACTTTGGCCAACAAGACAGAACGATTTTCCCAAACCAACGCATCTATCTACGCAACAGATGAATACCCAGCAACTACCAAACACTATGCCTTGACTTTGGCCAAACAAATATAGCTTGAATACTACTGAATACCCAAAAGAAATGACGGAGGGCTACGGCTGGTTTTTGGCGAAAAACCTTTAATGTAATGAACTTGATCTCGTTGAAGGATCCTGATAGCTTTTTATAAAAATATAGTGACGAAAACGTTTTGCTAAAGAGGTCATTCCCGGTGAAGGGATCTCGGCTCTTTCCTTGTGGAATGAGGTGCAGGATATTCCAACTGAATACCTCGATGCAAAGCAACTTGTAATCGACTATATTGAAGTTATTACCCTGACGTAAACTTCTGCCCAAGGGGTCACTCCCGGTGAAGGGATCTCGGCCCTTGCCTCATTGAATGAGGTGCGGGATATTCTAACTGAATATCACTATGCAAAACAAAAGTAAAGATCTTTGTAATAACACCTTTTAAAATTTGTTCCAACAACATCAAATGTAGGTTTGTTTTATCCTTGCATTGATAAGAATCAATGCAGTCCCATCAATCAATCACACCAGAAAAGAACGAAAATATAATATACGTATATGCCATCCGCATTCGCCACTGGGTCCTGTCATCACCCATTAGGTTACTTAACTAACGACAGAGCGGGGGCTGAACTAGCTCACGTGTAAAACATATACAACATCTAATAGTATATATACCAATATACAGTAATCGCTCCAGGCGTGATAATATGCAACATTACAGAAAAGTAATAAGCATCACAGAATAATACAGATAATCTGGGATCCCCGGGTTTCACAGAGCCGCTACTGAAACCCGACGTTCCCCTGGTCGTGTGGATAGCCTGTGCAATGAAACCTAGACCCCTACGGGTGCGGCAAGTTACCCGCCAAAACCTGAAGCGAGGTAGTCACCCACAGCATAGTGAATGGAACACCCGGCACTTCACGGAATCCGGTAAATTGAGCACCCCTCCCTGGGTCAACCTGTACCCCCTACGAGTGCGGCGAATAGTCTGCCAATTCTAGAGTAAGGTCTCTCTGCCTCTCAAAGCCATGAGATACGGACCCGTTGCCCTCCAGAACCCGGCTATCCGTGCACTCCTTCGCGGGATAAACCTAGTACAGAAAATAAAAATATGTACAACGGGTACATCGACCTCGACCCGGTCGCGCCCTAAAAGAATATTATACAAACAGGTAGTGACGGCAGTCCACATGTTGGACGCTCGCCCCGCAATATCAAATGTACAAATAAATTGAAACTGCACTACCATTGCACCCTGCTATCCACCACGACATATCCTCAAAATCACAGCACAACACAGAACATCAACGCGAATGTCACGTTCGCAAACCCGTCTAAAAGAACTATAATAATCAGACGCGGTTTACCGATCAAATGACATTCTATAATGTAAATACTGCATACTAACAAATTTAAAATTTCGATCGACTAAATTTCCCGAAGTGGGCCCCACGAACAACTGGTGTACAGTAATAAAAACTGGACCCAAAAGAATATACCAAAAACCCACAATTTCCAAATAAAGCCTACTGGTAAATTTTAATGCACTGTTCCCACAGTACTGTCGCGATTCCACGGTCAAACCCTAGGTTTGACCGCGGTTCCGCGGCGGTCATGTGGGATTACGTGCTCAAAATTTACCAATGTGCTTAGAAATCCCTGCTTGTTTTTCTGTGATATGTAAAATTATTTTTAGACTGTTTTAAAAATCGACAGAAACTCAGATCATAGAAATTGCAGTTTTTGGAAATTCGGTTCGATCGATATTTTAAACATGTTATCACAAGTTAGTATAGCTTAATGGTGAGGCTCTGATACCACTGTAAGTTCACGGTAGCGCCCCGGCCGTCTAACAGACGCCAAATGCGGAACAAAAACTTTTTACAAACTGGCGCTATCGTGTACCGTAACCCGGATCTGCCATTAAAGCTAAACTAACAAACTACAAAGTGGGTAGAAACGTTATACCGAATGATCCGAGTCCTTCGGTCTTCAACCATCATCCCACGCTTTGTTGCGGCTGCTCCGATCTCCTGAATCTCCAGTCTTCTCGTCCAGGTGGCACCACGTCGACGGATCTTTAAACGGGCTCTCGCCTCTGAACCGAGGCAACTCGATCGTCAAATTTGCTAAAAGAGACGACCAAGATGAAGTAGAGAATGAGCAGAACACTTTGTCTCGTTACGTCCAAAGTCACGGACGAACGGTTATGGAAGTTGCCTTTTGGATCGGGTGAAATGAGAAAGAGGCTATCTAATTTTCATGAACCCGAATCTATCATAATCTTTTTTTCTAGTGAACAACAACCATGAGCTAAGAGAGGGGGGAGGCTGGCCACTTATAGAGAGGGAGGGAGGTGAGTGTAGGAGGGGGAAGGTGACCACAAAGGAAAAGATCAACAACAAATATCATAGCACTAAGTATGAACACATTAATGGAACTAATGAATCATCACCCTTAGTAACCTCCACCATTAATGATCATTAAATACAACCATGAGTCACTAACCTTGTCATTACTTCTAGAACCTTCTAGAAGCATGACTCACCCTCATGACTCACCCAAGAAGAGAAAAGATAATTCCGTATTTAACCGAATGTTAAATACGGCTGATAGAAAACTGGAAACTGACAACTTCCAAAAGTGATCCTGAAACGAATTTCAGGATAACCCCATATCAGTATTAACATACCCGCATTTGCATTACGACCGAATACAAATGCAACTGAGACAAAGATATTATATCTACACAGTATAATATTGGGTTCCGGCTTAAACCAAAGTCTACCAGTATTATCTGCCCGAAAAACGACACGTGCGAAAACGCACGTGTTTTTTCCGAACCTTGCCATATCATCATACGGCCTCTACAACGTTTCGCCCAAACTTGTGAAAGTGTCTGTGGGGGATTCTAATGACTCATCAACACACTGGCACTGGGTATAACCCCTAGTACGTCAGAGGTACAAGCTGTACGTAACGGTTTGCCTATGTATTGATTGGAAGGGAAGCTGACGAGCGAACTCATCCATAAACCCTACTGAGCCTGACAGTGACAATGTATATACAGTCCGGTCCATTCGTCTAAAGAGTATCGCATATCGAGTCTAGGGTGGTGGATAAAGTCAGACCCCTAATAACGCGATAAATCGTGTCGGCATGAAGCCCATCACCACCTGAGAAACTACTGATCCAAATCAGTAATTCTCCACTATCTCGGCCAAGAATTCCTAATGATGGCCACCCGTGCACTGCGCGACATCAACCCCCAATACCGGGAGAGACGAATCCCCGACGATCCGCTCACTTGCCTCCAATGTGGCTCGGGACTGTACCCAACTAAAAGCTGTTTGTACAACTCCTTTGAGCGTGGTAGGGTAGTAATCTAAGCACAGTGGGAACTCACACGAGACAAATGACGATCTCAGGTCGATGAACTAACCTGTACACATGTCACCAGGGAATTGCTATCTAACGATATGTATAATACCAACTAGCAAATTCCCGACGAGTCCTGTCCGGTGTACTCATAACCCAATGAGCACCTGTATACATCTTAGGTGAACCAACTAACACCAATGGCTTGTGAGACCGGCCACCACCCCTCGTCGGGGTCTCGACTGTATACACTAGTCTACTGTGGAGTATCGATGCCCTGTCTCGAAACTCCCACGACTAGGGACACTTTTAAGGATGTGCTTACAGACCCCAGCTCCCACGTATATGATCGCCATCATACTGCTGGTAGTCAAGCAAGAATCTTATGGGCTTTATCATCATCCAATAGTGAACCAAAGCATGTATACGATGATAAAGACAAACCAGATAGCATACTATCATCTCGAGCAAGACTGTCATATCGGTATAGGTCCTGCCTCAATCATTGCAATCACGTACCTGCGATCCAATAATTGACTTTGAGGGCACTATCTCCAACAGGAGCCATCCTGTTTAGATAAACTAAAAACCAATCTAAACTTGCAAGAGTATCATGCTAAAGTGTTTCTTCTCTCTCTCCTAAATGCAGCGACCAAGATGATCGGTCTTAAGTTACTTTTAGATAAAAACATATTGATGGGGCCAAACTATAAAGATTGGTTCAGGAATGTCCAGATGGCCATCACATATGAAAAACTGGGCTATCTTCTTACTACTAAAGCCCCCACCGTCCCAGGTCCAGATTCCAGCGTCACGGATTAAGAGATCCATAAGACATGGAAAATTGACAGTGCGAAAGATAAGTGCCTCGTGCTGGCCTCTATAGATAATGAACACCAGAGGTGGTACGAGAAGATGGATCTTGAATCTATCTTTCTCCATACCAAAGATTTGTATATAGAGCAATCTCGTATCGCAAGATACGAGACCTCGAAGAAACTATTTGAAGCGAGATTAGCTATCGGGTCATCTGTAGGAGACCACGTCCTTAAGAATGATCAGCTTGATTGAAGAGCTCGAGGACCTGGGGACCATGTTGGAGAACGAGCTGTATACAGACTTGATTTTACAGTCCCTCCCCTCTACCCACGCCCAGTTTATCTTGAATTTTAACATTCAAGGGAAGGAAGTTACACTTCGAGAACTCCTCAACATGTTGAAGAGCACTGAGGGAACCCTGCAGAAATCCTGGGAGACACCCGCTCTACTTGTTAGGGGATCTTCCTCTTCTAAATCCAAGGCGAAATCCAAGGGGAAGAAGAAGAAAGCCCCCCCAAACCGAAAAGCAGTGTTAGTAAGGTAGATGGAAGGGGCAAGGCAAAAGTTGGGGGCCGATGGTAGGGAAGGAAGAATACTTCTACTGTCACAAGAAGGGCCATTGGAAGAAGGATTGTAGCGCCTGGAAAGCCCAAAACCAGGGTATGAAGCAGGTTGTGGTTTCGGCTTCAGGTGTGTTTATGATTGAAAACTGTCTATCAATGAACTCTTCTTGCTGGGTATTGGATACTGGATCAGGATCTCATATCTGTAATTCTTTGCAGGCAGTAAGAAGCCATAGAGTTTTGAAGACGGGTGATATGACCCTCAGGGTTGCTAACGGAGCGATCATGGATGCTGTGTCCGTAAGGGAATATTGTAGGTCTACGGTAGCGCCCCGGCCGTCATTCTGACGCCAACCGCGGAACAAAAACTTTTATAACTGGCGCTATCGCATACTATAACCCGGATCTTGCCATTAACGCTAAACTAACAAACTGTAAAGAGGTAGAAAGGCTATACCGATCGATCCGAGTCCTTTGGTCTTTAGCCATCATCCCATGCTCCTCGCAGCAACTCCGATCTCTCGTCTCCTCATCGAGGTGGCACCACATCAACGGATCTTTAAACGGGCTCTCGCCTCTATACCGAGGCAACTCGGTCATAAAGTCTGCTAAAAGAGATGACCAAGATGAAATAGAGAATGAGTAGAATACTTTGTCTCAAACACCCTAGGGTTCTCATCACATGAGAGGGTTAGGGTGGAGGTTGAAGAAGATGCTAAGGATTGGAAATGGTGAACTCAAGAAACACTAGTGAGCCAAAAGAAAAACTAAGCTCATAAACTTGTGTTATATTTCTTCTCTTGTGAATAGATATATATGAGGTTTATTTATCAAAGACCAAAGAAAATATCTAATGAAAATATCTCCTCAAATATCTCTTCACAAAACAAAACTCATTAACTCTTTAATGACTCACTAGATGACTCATTACATGAGTCATTAGTGAACATTGTAGAATTGATGAGTCACAACCATGAGTCACAATTTCCAAAACCTATTTAATCATTTAAACTAAAATGATTAACCCAAAAAGAAATGCATCTTCTAAAATATTCCCGTAACGGATTACGAGAATACCCCTCAACTGTAAATACATACCTGTATCCGTATTCCGACCGAATACGAATACGAGAGACTAAAATATTCTGACACAATATAATACATAGATCCGGCTTAAAACAAAGCACACCAGTATTATCTGTCCGAAATATGACACGTGCACAAATGCACGTGCATTTTCGAACCCTGCCATAAAACCATATGGCCTCTACAACGTTTCGCCCGAACTTGGGAAACTATCTGTGGGGGACTCTAAAGACTCGTCCGTACCCTGGAAGTAGGTGTAACCACAAGCACGTCAGCGGCACTAGCTGTGCGTAACGGCTGCCCATGTACTGACCTTAAGGGAAGCCAATGAGCGAACTCATCCTGGAACCCTACTGAGCCTATCAGTGACAATATACATACAGTCCGGTCCGTTTGTCTATGAGCATCGCATATCGGGCCTAGGGGGCTGGTAACGTCAGACCCCCAATAGCAGTATAAGTCGTGTCAGAGTGTAGCCCAGAACACCTTGAGATACTACTGGAGTACCTACTAGTAAATCTTCTGCCTCGGCCGAGGGCTATGTGTAATGGCTCTCCTAGACACAGCACGATCTCATCCCCAATACCGGGAGAGACGAATCCCCTACCGATCCGCTCACCTGCCTCCATGTGGCTCGGGACTGTACCCAACTAAAACCTGTTTGCACGACTCCTTTGAGCCGTGGTAGGGTAGTAATCAAAGCACAGTGGGAACTCACACGAGACAAATGACGATCTCAGGTCGATGAACTAACCTGTACACATGTCACCAGGGAACTGTTATCTGACGCTAGGTATATACCAACTAGCAGGTTCCCGGCGAGTCCTGTCCGGTGTACTCATAACCCAATGAGCACCTGTTGTTGGAGATAGTGCCCTCAAAGTCAATTATTGGATCGCAGGTACGTGATTGCAATGATTGAGGCAGGACCTATACCGATATGACAGTCTTGCTCGAGATGATAGTATGCTATCTGATTTGTCTTTATCATCGTATACATGCTTTAGTTCACTATTGCATCATGATAGAGCCCATAGGATTCTTGCTTGACTACCAGCAGTATGATGGCGATCATATATGTGGGAGCTGGGGTCTGTAAGCACATCCTTAAAGTGTCCCTAGTCGTGGGAGTTTCGAGACAGGGCATCGATACTCCAGAGTAGACTAGTGTATACAGTCGGGACCCCGACGAGGGGCGATGGCCGGTCTCATAAGCCATTGGTGTTAGTTGGTTCACCTAAGATGTATACAGGTGCTTATTAGGTTATGAGTATACCGGATAGGACTCGCCGGGAATCTGCTAGTTGGTATTATACCTAGCGTCAGATAGCAATTCCCTGGTGACATGTGTACAGGTTAGTTCATCGACCTGAGGTCGTCATTTGTCTCGTGTGAGTTCCCACTGTGCTTTGATTTCTACCCTACCACGACTCAAAGGAGTCATGCAAATAGGTCCTTTTTGGGTACAGTCCCGAGCCACATGGAGGCAAGTGAGCGGATCGGCAGTGTCACGACCCGAAAGTACGGAACGTGACCGGCACTTAGATTATGAAGCGTCTAGAGGCGCCACGTAACCTAAGTAAGCCGAAGCCCAGAAATCTAAACCATGAAAAAGAAGAAGAAGCAGTAAAAGGAAACATGAAGGAACAAGTTTAAAACATCAGCAAATTTTCCCAAAAATTTCGGCAGAGCCTCCTCTGTAAAAACTGGCCCCAAACGGGTACAACAAGTATAATATACATAAACAATAAAAAGCATCCCCGAACGGGTGCTAGCTCAACGCCAACAGGCAGAAACAACCACAACAAGCACAATAATATACAACGCCAAAGGGCGAGGCTCAAAACTCAAAAGAAAACAAACCACCAGATCAGAATAATACATGCGCGACTCTAAGGTCGAAATAAAAGACTGGCCCAATAAACTATCAAATAATACAAGTTTGGTTGATGGAGCTTTCTAGATACAAATGAAATAATAAAAATACAACGGCGGTTCAGATACAAATGAACCAACCTACCGTGCAAATCACCCGAAATGAAAATGATGTGCCAGCAACTGCCAAGGGAAACCTGTACATCGAACCTGTAATAAAATTTGGCACAACGGGGTGAGTTGCCAACTCGTGAGTAGAAGACATCTACGAAAAGAAATCGAATGCACGACGCTATCCTAGGTCATAATAATACACTATTATATCCCAATCATCTAGTAATAGCAGGGTAAAACTACGTGTAAATGCAGATACTCCGTGCTCGTGTCAGTGCCTCATATAATACTATGTTATATGAATGGATATGCATGCATCATGAATATAAAATAATCAATCCTGAAATCCAGAAATATCTGTATAAGAAATCTTTAGCTGTTATCATAGTAAAATGTGTATAGGAATCTGAAATCTCAACAATGAAGTCCATGGAAATCCGTGTCAAGCATCGACACAAACATGTAAACCTCAAGTCTCATAGTCTCAATACCTCGGGCTCCGTCAGTCCGGATCGGCCCATAACATCAAATCTCACGACAACGGTCGGTATCCTCCGGATATCCGCCGCACCAGACATTACCGGTAGGTAGCCTTCCCCTGCCAGGCTCATCATCTACAACTCGATCTTCTTCCCCCGGGGTACCATACCGGGCCCACCATGTACCCAAGACGGTTCATCCACTCCTCGAATCGGGTCTCGAAATCCATCAGAAAACATGAAATCTCATGGTGGACGACACATACATCACGAGAAAACCGCATCTTATATTTTAAAAAGAGAGGAGGAGAGAGAGAAAAGTTTTTTTATATTTTCTTGCGGTTTTCCCCAAAAGTCCAGAAATCTCATAGAAATCCAAATCTCAAAATCATGAGTAAGAATATGATAAATGTCGGCATATGCCCTATAATACTGCATGATAACCTGAAAATATGAATGCATGAATGTCTATGTAATGATGCCAGGTCTAGATTAACATCTGAGAGTAATCACGATATTATATCAATCTAGCTGTTAGCTGAATGTATCCATAAAAGATAATATGATCTAAAGTGTACGTGACATAGCAATTACCGATGATGATGTGTGTGAGCCGGCAAATAAGTGTGCGTGGAATATGCACATCATCGGTAATGGTGTTGTTGTCCTAACAGGTAAAGTTTATACTGATTATAGCAACATATGTATGAACATGCAACATTATGATTACAGTGAAAAAGTAAAGACGGATGTGTGTTAACCACTCATTTGATATACAAATACCACTACCACTATATGGCTCAAACCTAACCTAGTGTTCATCTAACCCTCCTAAGGAAAACTAAACCTAAGAACTGGTCGATTGAAGTACACCTAACGCCTGAGTCCATATCTCTAATAGTTGGCGATCCTGCCTCAATAGCGTCACGTACATAGTACGACTTCCTCAAAACAAGAGTGCGGATCAATCATCATATCTATGCCTCGTACGGTAAAATCCATCATACGTCATCCCAATATCGGGGTACGGGTCAAGTATCTCCTAGGTGTCTCATCATTCGTATAATGTCATCATCAACACATCTCATGATCAAGGTGCTAAACTGTAACCGCCTACATCAATTATATATCATTGCCATCATAATATGCATCATTAGTTTATCCTTAGAAATATCATGTCATATGTATCATATTGTGATTAAGTTATACTGATATCATATCGTCATCAAGTCACACTTATATGATATCGACATCTGGTCACACCTATATGATGTCGTAATCAAGTCATACATATATCATATCATGATCAGTCACAAGTTACAGTCCGGGTACTATTTTAGAGTCCCATTACCTCAATATCATCACCACCCATTATAATTTATGTATATATGTTCATTATCTCATTCTCTAATGATCCGCTAACACTTAATACGACTGTATAGCCACGAATCACGGCATCAAGCCCAGTTATACTGTTTCATCATACCTCGGATATCATATCACATCAATGTATCCCATACACGTGTTGTATATATATATATATATATATATATATATATATATATATATATATATATATACCTATACCTAGTCCTATATGTATATATACATGCACGTATACACCATGTCGAGTTTCAGTGTGTGCGTGTGTGTGTTTCTACCTGAAACCTACGAACCTCTTCCAAGGTACTCATCCTCTGATATGGTTTTTCTAAATCAGTCTAGTCCAGCCTAGGGTCATTACTAGGGTCCTACTCATTAAGAATGTAGGGTCACATCTTGTTTCCTAATGTCAATAAGTACTATTCCTATTCTACGTTGCGGGGGTGCTAAACGCCATCCACCCGACTTCCCCCCGTAGATATACATCTACTCACCTGGTCCATGTCTGCCGAAGACAGTGTCTCCATCCTCCTCTTCATCGACCGCAGTCCACGTGAGGGGTACCTAAACGCAAACATATAAATAGTATCGTAAACTGAATCACATACAAAAGTCAAAACGACGCAAGGAACAAGCATAGGTTAAAACCTATGTCCCGTCCACGCAAAAGCACCAAATATCGCTCGATATCGGCGTACAAACTCCGATGGATCGAGATAACATCAACAAATAACTCGTAGTTTTAAAACACATTACTTATATTATAAAACATGATTAAATCCATCGAAACCCTAAAATCCATCAAACCGTCCAATTTCGTAAAACCCGAAAATGCCAATTTACCGTTTTTCATCAAAACTTGACATTTAAATGAAACCAATGGTCATAAAACTCATTAAATAGCATAACTAGACTATACAAACCGTTACTATATTTTTATTACACAAATTTGTATTAATTTGAAATTTCTAGTTTGCAACCTTTAACAATTTTCTACAATTTTCAAGCAAAATACCACAATTCCACCACAAAACATGATTTTCCATGAATTAATGTATTAAACCACAATTCATGATGATAATGATTTAATGAAACCATAAATTATATTTTTAATCTCATTTATTTAGGAATTTCTAAAATCTAGTTTACAAAATAGCAATTTTTATCACAATTTATCAATTATCAATAGAAACTAGCAATCAATTTAAGTTACCATTCCACCAACAAGTTAATACCCTTATTAAGACCACAATCTAGTGTTACAAATATTAATTGAAATTTTATTTCTCCAAAAATTATGTTTTATAGAAATCTAGTTAGCAAAATTCCTAATTTAAACAATTTTAAATGAAAAATTTACAATTCAACAACCATGCAAGATTTTCCAATTCTAAAAGTGTTAAACTAACTATTATAACCCTAATTAATTAATAAAAATCATAACTTGAATTTACAAAGCCTAACTTGAATTTTAAAAATTGAACATAGAATTAATTCATTAAATCTAAACATGCTTAAAAGAAACATCTAATAATAAATAAACAAAAGAAGGAAATTTATACCATCAAAATATGAAATCCAAACAAGAAAATGAGCCTCCAAAATGCATGCTTTCCATCTCCAAATTCCATATAAAAATGAGCAAGGAATAAAAGGTATGAAATAAATAGGATTTTGTGGATTTTTATTGAATTTTTTAAAGGATTTTTGATGAATTTTGGAGCAAAATAAAATGAGGAAAATGGGGGCTACCATGGGGGGTGAGGCCGGACATTTTTTTGGAGGTGAGGGAGAGAAAGAAGAGGGTAAGAAAATGTGGAGAAGTCTCCACCAAAATATCACTTCATTATGTCTTTTCATGCATTTCTTTATTTTATTTTATTTCTTTACTATAGCAACTCAAGAAAGCTCTAGAAAAATGGAAAAATTTGCAAATAAATTTTGCATGATACACACTAAATTCTAATATGCCATGGTTCATTTTTACAAATTAAAATCATTCAAATTTGTAATTTACACTAATTTAGTGTAAAAATAAAGCTTATGTTAATATTTAAAATAATTAATTTAGGAAAAATATTTAATTAAACTAAAAATTTATAAGTGGCTAAATAAACACCATTTACTAGTAATTACATAATTAAAATAGGTATTTTTGAAATTATAATGAAAAACAATCACGGTTTAATTTTACGAAAAATACATTTTACTTTACCGAAATTCATAAAATTCACTTAAACAATTTTATTCATTTAATTATTTATTTAATTATTATTAAAACATTACAGGCAGGGGATTCGTCTCTCCCGGTATTGGGGGTGAGATCGCGTTGTGTCTGTGAGAGCCATTACACAAAGCCCTCGGCCGAGGCAGGAGATTTACTGGTAGGTACTCCAGTAGTATCTCAGGGTGTTCTGGGCCTCTCTGACACGACTTATACCGCTATTGGGTGTCTGACGTTACTAGCCCTCTAGGCAGATATACGATACTCATAGACGAACGGACCGGACTTTATGTATATTGTCACTGTTAGGCTCAGTAGGGTTTATGGATGAGTTCGCTCATCAGCTTCCCTTCCAATCAATACATAGGCAAACGTTACGTACAGCTTGTACCTCTGACGTGCTAGTGGTTATACCCAGTGCCAGTGTGTTGATGAGTCATTAGAGTCCCCCACATACACTTTCCCAAGTTCGGGAGAAACGTTGTAGAGGCCGTATGGTTTTATGGCAAGGTTCGGAAAATGCACGTGCGTTTTCGCACGTGTCATTTTTCGGGCAGATAATACTTGTCGGCTTTGGTTTAAGCCGGATCCGAGTATTATGCTGTGTAGATATAATATCTTTGTCTCAGTTGCATTTGTATTCGGTCGTAATACAAATGCGGGTATGTTCATACTGATACGGGGTTATCCTGAAATTCGTTTCAGGATCGCTTTTGGAAGTTGCCAGTTTCCAGTTTTCTATCGCCCGTCTTTTAACATTCGGTTAAAGACGGATTTATCTTTTCTTGATGAGGGTGAGTCGTGCTTCTAGAAGGTTCTAGATGGTGACCAGGTAGGTGAGGTGGCTTTGTTCATTAATTGGTCATTTAATGATATGATGACTAGGGTTTAAGGTTCAATGCATGCATTAATGTGATGCAAGGTGTTACATTTGACTCATGCTTTTGTTTTAGTGCTTATGGTCACCTCTTTGCTCCTACCCTCACCTCCCTCCCTCTACATATATGGCCAGCCCCCTCCCCTTAGGATTATGATTGATTTGGGAAAAAGAAAGGGTTGTTAAAAATGAGAAGAAAGATTTAGTCCATATATATTTTCATAGCTCATTTCATATCGATCCAAAAGGCAACTTCAATAACCGTTCGTCCATAGCCTTGGACGTAACGAGACAAAGTGTTCTACTCATTCTCTACTTCGTCTTGGTCATCTCTTTTAGCAAACTTGACAACCGAGTTGCCTCGGTTCAGAGGCGGGAGCCCGTTTAACGATCCGTCGACGTGGTGCCACCTGGACGAGAAGACCGGAGTTCAAGGAGATCGGAGCAGCCGCAACAAACGTGGGATGATGGTTGAAGACCGAAGGACTCGAATCGTTCGGTATAACATTTCTACCCACTTTGTAGTTTGTTAGTTTAGCTTTAATGGAAGATCCGGGTTATAGTACGCGATAGCGCCAGTTGTAAAAAGTTTTTGTTCCGTATTTGGTGTCTGTTAGATGGACGGGGCGCTACCGTGGACTTACAGTGGTATCAGAGCCTCACCATTAAGCTTTACTAACTTGTGCTAACCCGTTTAAAGGATCGATCGAAAGGATTTTCCGAAACCACAATTTTAAAGCACACAAGTTTCTGTCGCTTTTTTAAAGGGCCTAAAAATAATTTCATATCACAGAAAATTGTGCAGCGTTTTTCAAGCATTCTGGAAAAATTTTAGCACGTGATCCTACAGTAACGCCGCGGATCTGCGGTCAAAGATAGGGTTTAACCGCGGAACCGCAGCCATTATGTGGGAACAGTGATTCACTTTTTTCCAGTGAGTTTGTATGTGGAAATTATGGTTTTTGGTATAGTTCTTTTGGGCCCAGATTTTGTTACTGTACAGCAGATGTACATGGGGCCCACTTCGGAAAATTTGGTCGATCGAAATTTTAAATTTGTTAGTATGCAGTATTTACATTATATCTCCGACCGGGAATGTCATTTGAGCGGTAAACCGTGTCTAATTGCTATAGTTCTTTTAGACGGGTTTGCGAACGTGACATTCGCGTTGATATTCTGTGTTGTGCTGTGATGTTGCGGATATGTCCTGGTGGATAGCAGTGTGCAATGGTAGTGCAGTTTCAATTTATTTGTACATTTGATATTGCGGGGCGAGCGTCCAACATGTGGACTGCCGTCACTGCCTGTTTGTATAATATTCTTTTTGGGGCGCGACCGGGCTGAGGTCGATGTACCCGTTGTATATATTTTTATTTCTGTACAAGGTTTACCCCGCGACGGAGTGCACGGATAGCCGGGTTCTGGAGGGCAACGGGTCCGTATCTCATGGCTTTGAGAGGCAGAGGGGCCTCACTCTAGAATTGGCAGACTATTCGCCGCACTCGTAGGGGGTACAGGTTGACCTAAGGAGGGGTGCTCAAGTTACCGGATTCCGTGACGTGCCAGGTGGTCCATTCATTTTGCTGTAGGGGGCTGCCTCGCTTCAGGTTTTGGCGGGTAACTTGCCGCACCCGTAGGGGTCTAGGTTTCATTGCACAGGCTATCCACACGACCAGGGGAACGTCGGGTTTCAGCAGCGGCTCTGTGAAACTCGGGGATCCCAGATTATCTGTATTGTTCTGTGATACTTATTACCTTACTGTAATGTTGCATATTATCACGCCTGGAGCGATTATTGTATATTGGTATATATACTATTAGATGTTGTATATATTTTACACCCGCGCTAGTCCAGCCCCCGCTCTGTCGTTAGTTAAGTAACCTAACGGGTGATGACGGGACCGAGTGGCGAATGCGGATGGCATATACGTACATTTTATTTTCGTTCTTTTCTGGTGTGATTGATTGATGGGACCGCATTGATTCATATCAATGCAGGGATAAAACAAACCTATATTTGATGTTGTTGGAATAAATTTTAAAAGGTGTTATTACAAAGATGTTTCCTTTTGTTTTGTATAGTGATATTCAGTTATAATATCCTGCACCTCATTCGACGAGGCAAGGGCCGAGATCCCTTCATCGGAAGTGACCCCTTGGGCAGAAGTTTACGTCAGGGTAATAACTTCAATATAGTCGATTACAAGTTGCTTTGCATCACGGTATTTAGTTGGGATATCCTGGACTTCATTCTACGAGGAAAGCCGAGATCCCTTCACCGGGAGTGACCTCTTTAGCAAAGGTTTTCCTCACTATATTTTTATAAAAAGCTAGTAGGTTCCTTCAACGAAATCAAGTTCATTACGTTAAAGGTTTTTCACCAAAAACTAGTCGTAGCCCTCCGTCATTTCTTATGGATGGTCGGTAGTATTCAAGCTATGTTTGTTGACCTTCGTCAAGGCATAGTGTTTGTTAGCTGCTGGGTATTCATTTGTTGCATAAATAGATGTGTTGGTTTGGGACAGTCGTATAGCCTTGTTGACCTTCGTCAAGGGCTTGTACGGGTGGGTTCAAATTAACCTGGACAATGACGGGTAGAACTTGACATGTGACTTATGATTTGTTGACCTTCGTCAAGGTCATAAGAGCATGAGGCAAAAACAACATCGGGAGTTTCAAACATAAAGCAAACTTGACAGGCATGCGCATACCTTCTGGAGTGTGATAACTTGAGTGGCTTCCATCAAGTTATCATGCGATGATAGTTGGATCCCGATTCTCACTGATGAGTTGGTTTACTCTTCGGGTAATCCCGACTAATTATTCTTTCAGGTTTGGAGGAGGATTTGAGATTACAGTGGGAGGTTTACTGATTAGATAAAGTGATAACCATTTTGATCTAGGTTAGAGTGCACGCAGAGTGTTTCTTTTCTCTCTCTCTCTCTTTTGGCAGCGACTTTTGACCGACCCTAGACTATGACTCAGTGACCAAGTTGACCGAACCTTCTTATAATAATGGCTTTTGGATTGTCCGAATTGCATAAGTCATTGCCGATCCTTCTTTTACCCTTTGCATTTCTCAGAACACCCCGTATTACTACGGATATCCACTTCCATTGGATAGATCCATCGTATGGTTATATACGAACTCGAAGGGATTTCTTCGAGGATGGATCCAGGTTAAGGAGAAATAGAAATGATTTATTCAGTTGTCTTTTATTATCACCTTCTCTCAGGTTGCGAGGGCTCCTTAGTTTAGGAGAGTACACCTATTATGTTTATTGGTTAGTCTTATTCCAAACCATAGGCAGGTGCCGAAAGGTAGAGAATGAAGAAAACCCATTAGCCTAAGTAAGGTGTGCAGAAGGTAATAACTAAAGACAAAATAAAGGGATTAGAAAGAGGGCAAAGTAAACTGCGACTGTTATCATTCACGACCAAACCGCGTACTTCATCGCCACTCCTATTTCACCTTTGCTTTTTCCCAGTTCGGGAAAAATAGAATAAGGTATTATTCAGTTGTCTTTTATTATCACCTTCTCTCAGGTTGTGAGGGCTCCTTAGTTTAGGAGAGTACACCTATTACGCTTATTGGATAGTCTTATTCCAAACCATAGGCAGGTGCCGAAAGGTAGGGAATGAAGAAAACCAATTAGCCTAAGTAAGGTGTGCAGAGGGTAATAACTAAAGACAAAATAAAGGGATTAGAAAGAGGGCAAAGTAAACTGCGACTGTTATCATTCATGACCAAACCGCGTACTTCATCGCCACTCCTATTTCACCTTTGCTTTTTCCCAGTTCGGGAAAAATAGAATAAGGTATTATTCAGTTGTCTTTTATTATCACCTTCTCTCAGGTTGCGAGGGCTCCTTAGTTTAGGAGAGTACACCTATTATGCTTACTGGATAGTCTTCTTCCAAACCATAGGCTGGTGCCGAACGGTAGGGAAGGAAGAAAACCATTTAGCCTAACGAAGGTGTACAGAAGATAACGACTAAAGACAAATAAAGGGATTTGGACAGATAGCAAAGAAATATACGGTTATAGTCATGAATTGGTTTATGGAAGAGGCATTACTATGAATACCAGGATACACCTACGAGACATTTTAATGTTTCAGTTTCACCGCGTATTGTTAAAAGAAAACTGATTTCCCGATTAGATACTTACTCCAGGGTATGTATTTACCAGGTAAGATTCTCACATCTGTATGGTTTTATAGATGATGAGTGGGAGTAAGTTATTGGGAATTAGGTGATCATCCTCATTATATCGGAATTCGTTGTAATTGGTGATATTTGAGGAAATCACCTGGGTACAGTTTTCAACCTACGATGCGCAGGTTTTGAGTTATTTAAACTCAGCGGACTTATACAGAGTATTGTATGTTGTCCAGTGTCCGTCAGGACAAAAGGGTAGGTCCTCGTACTATGTTCTGTTTACTTGTAACTTCTCTAAGTTTTTAGACAAGTGTTTCGTAGAAATACAATGTCTAAGTTTTGAGAAGTTGTGGGTATAAGAATAAAGTAGAGAACCAGGTATCACAAGTATCGGGATTCTTCAAAGAGATTGAAGATATAGATTCTTGTGATTGGTATTCAGATGATAGTAATGGTTTTGAGAAACTTGTTTCTCTTTCAGGTTACTCATAATTGGATGGATTCCTAAGTTGAGTAATGCCGATTAGCCTCTCTCCATTAAGTTGATATACACTGGAGACAGCTGCATGATTTGAATCTGGTTCCAGTTAAATTAGTGCCTCTGTTCTATATTGAATATAGAATGGTTCATATCTTAACAATGTTAGGGTACGGGGAGTTGTTCAGCTTATGCTTAAAACCAGACACTGGATAACTCAAGGCACGTTTCTGTAATGGTAGTTTGTGGGTTGACCCGGGCTATGTCGAGGGTTGATTTTTCTACCATTTGGAAGATCAATTGTGATATTGTTCTTAACTCGCCACAGTTTTAGTAAAATGGATTTTTTCAGAAAACAGTAGTGGGAGTATGGTAGAACTGGAAGTGATTCCAGAACTGCAAACGATTATGGAAAATTTAATAGGACTTATATATTCAATCAGATTTGACATTCCAATAGCCACTCCACAGATATGGTGGGTAATCTCAAACACCCGAGAGGTACTCCGGTAGCCTCAAGGACGGTGACAGGGAGGTTCTTGATTACCCATACTTGACACTACTGTTGTTCCAGACTATGAGACCCGGCAAGAGGATAAGTATAGCGTCGTTCTAAACTAGCTTTAGAAGTGCATGTATATATTATTCTGCCAGAGGGTTGTTGTGGTCAGTGGGAGCAGCGGAAGCATAGTGGGCAAGTAGCTTATGTCTATTTATAGACTAAAGCAAATATAGCGGAGATAGATCATCTAGTTTTGGATGTAACGGTCATGGCTTTGACTTCATCAGAATAGGAGATGGATCTGTTAAAAAGGTAGTAGGGTGTGATGTCCTGGTATTTGGATGACATACACAGAGTAGGAAGTAAATTACCTATACTACAATCAGTTGTACTTTGGTCGTCACACAGTTGTTTCTCTGCAAAGGACATGGATTTAATATCAGACATTCTGGTTACTAGATCTATGGTTTTAGATCTAGATTTGGGTAGTTTCCCAATATGGGTAGTTTGACAGTATTCTAATGGTATTTAGAATAGATGACTCTTGGCATGGTGGTGTACCTGCAGGTGATGGAGTCACCCTCTCTAAAGGTGTCTTAGAGACTAAAGGAGAGAGGGATGTGCATAATTAGCTGATCACTTGTTTAGGCAATTGAGTCAATCATAAGATGTCAAGTAGCACACCAAATGTTGTTTTTGCACTAGATGCGATAAGTTTATATTAAACCAATCCTGGAGAAACATAAGGAAGCAGTTTTAGAACATAAGTGCATGTTCTACGGATTTGATGACGGCAGCCTCCTTCGGGAGACGGTTATCATTCCAGCCTTCAAAGGTGACATGGATGACAGAGTGATTGTCAGAGTTATAGTTTTCCCTCTGACGAGGGACAGTATTATGGACATGTGGTCCAAGAGGATACTGTGGGAGGTATGGTGCTGGATACTGATTAGGTTCAGTTATCGATACGGTCTAAGAAGTTTAGATTTGGAGTTCATTTATGAACTAGGTCCCATCAGATATCCAGATATATTCTAAGACAGGTATTACTCGATTCGGGAGATAGCTTTCTCCGCGAACTTGAGATTTAGAGAGATATAGAAAGAAATATCAGGGCGGATCCACTCACTGAGGCTATTTCTCGAACACAAGAGTTTTACAAACTAGCTTTGTGAAACTGATTAGTAGAGAAGTTGGATGTTCCGTATCACACTGGCAGTGAGTATGCGACATCGCAATAATTAGCCTTAAGTGCAAGTGGGAGATTGTTGGAGATAGTGCCCTCAAAGTCAATTATTGGATCACAAGTACGTGATTGCAATGATTGAGGCAGGACCTATACCGATATGACAGTCTTGCTCGAGATGATAGTATGCTATCTGGTTTGTCTTTATCATCGTATACATGCTTTAGTTCACTATTGCATGATGATAGAGCCTATAGGATTCTTGCTTGACTACCAGCAGTATGATGGCGATCATATACGTGGGAGCTGGGGTCTGTTAGTACATCCTTAAAGTGTCCCTAGTCGTGGGAGTTTCGAGACAGGGCATCGATACTCCAGAGTAGACTAGTGTATATAGTCGAGACCCCGACGAGGGGCGATGGCCGGTCTCACAAGCCATTGGTGTTAGTTGGTTCACCTAAGATGTATACAGGTGCTCATTAGGTTATGAGTACACCGGACAGGACTCGCCGGGAATCTGCTAGTTGGTATTATACCTAGCGTCAGATAGCAATTCCCTGGTGACATGTGTACAGGTTAGTTCATCGACCTAAGGTCGTCATTTGTCTCGTGTGAGTTCCCACTGTGCTTTGATTTCTACCTTACCACGGCTCAAAGGAGTCGTGCAAACAGGTCCTTTTTGGGTACAGTCCCGAGCCACATGGAGGCAAGTGAGCGGATCGGCAGGGGATTCGTCTCTCCCGGTATTGGGGGTGAGATCGCGCTGTGTCTGGGAGAGCCATTACACAAAGCTCTCGGCCGAGGCAAGAGATTTACTGGTAGGTACTCCAGTAGTATCTCAGGGTGTTCTGGACCACTCTCTGACACGACTTATACCGCTATTGGGTGTCTGACGTTACTAGCCCCCTAGGCAGATATGCGATACTCATAAACGAACGGACCGGACTGTATGTATATTGTCACTGTTAGGCTCAGTAGGGTTTATGGATGAGTTCGCTCATCAGCTTCCCTTCCAATCAATACATAGGCAAACGTTACGTACAGCTTGTACCTCTGACGTGTTAGTGGTTATACCCAGTGCTAGTGTGTTGATGAGTCATTAGAGTCCCCCATAGACACTTTCTTAAGTTCGGGCGAAACGTTGTAGAGGCCGTATGGTTTTATGGCAAGGTTCGGAAAATGCACGTGCGTTTTCGCACGTGTCATTTTTCGGGCAGATAATACTGGTCGGCTGATGTAACACCCGGCCCCTTTTATACCAAAGACTGTATTTTGTTACTTAGAATTCTCTTTATTCCTAATTAGGAATTATTTATTTTATTTATAAACTAATTATTTTATTTTAGTTTTCAAAACCCGTTGAACCCAAACCCTAATTCTAATTACTTTTCCAAACCAATCCCAAGCCCATTCATGTACCTTTTCATACACTCAATTCCTTTTAATTATCCTCGGCCCAAAAATAAAAAAAATTCTATCCGGTCCTCTATCTATATTTTCCCTTTAAATTTCCCATTTAAATTCCAAGCCCGGCCCCATTTCCTTTTTCCATTTTCCTTCAAGTAAATTTCCTGCGGCCCCAGAAATATTCCTCACAGTTTCTTTATAATTCTGTTTTCATAATTTTGCAGCCCAAAAGCAGCCGAGCCCATCCATTCTTTCTTTTATCCTGAATTTTCCATATATTTTTCCCCAAGCCCAGAATCCTTTCTTTTCTTTAATCCTTCTTGTTGGCTCTAACCTTGGCCGAGCCCAGCTCCTCAGCCCATCACTTTAGTTTTATAAATTTAATTTTTAATTTAAATATTAGACCGGCCCACTCCCTCATTATTCCCCATTATTCATTTCATTAGTCCCAACCCCTGGCCCAGCCACATCACCCAGCCCATACAGTTTTATCTTAATTTATTCCTAATATTTTCTTTCCCCAAGCCCAACTCATTTTCCCGGCCCGCCTCCTTTTAACATTTAATTCGATTTTTCTTTTCCTGCGTTGGCCCGCTTCGCCACAACCCGACCCGGCCCATGCATTCAAATCCTTCTTCTTCCTTAACGGCTAACTCCGCTTCTCTCGCGCACTGTTCCCGCGACCCACTCCCCTCGCCGCAGCCCGCGCCCACGCGTACGTTATGCGACGTTACCTCTCTCTAACCCTCGTCAATCCCTATCTCCATCACATCCTCGCTCCTCTCTCATTTTCAAAACTCCTCATCTCTCTCTCCCGAGGAAAACTCCGGCCACCTCCTCCACCGTCGTCGCTCACCCGCTCGTTCTCCCTTCTCGCTCTTCCCCCTCAACCCCGCCGAGTCTCTCCCTCCTACTCCCTCACCCTCACCCACGCCCGTGCCCCTGCACCTCGTCGTCGACCCTCTTTCTTCCTCCTCTCGATCATTCACAAACCCATAGCACCCCTCGGGTCCCCGCCACCACCGACGACGAGAGCGACCACCAACAACCCATATGCGCCGAGCTGACTCTCTCTTTCTCGCTCTCTGTTTCTCTCTTTCTCTCTCTGTCTTTCTCTCACTCACTCTGTCTCGTTCCCTCTGCATCTCTCTCTCTCTCTCTCAATCTCTCTCTCTCTCCTTCTCTGCCTAATCTCTCCCTCTCACTCTCTAACTTCTCTCTCTCTCGTTACCCTCTCTGTCTCTCTCCCCCTCTGTCTTCTCTCTCAACACCTTCATCCTCATCAGCTCCAGCATCTTCTTCTTCAGTTAGCAACTCCCCTTCAAGCACTTACAACCCAACTCCAAACACCAGCACATGTACCATGCCCGCACCGTACACGCACCATTGGTCACCAAGATCCTCCTCTCAAATCAAGCACCCTGCTGCCTTGCCGTCGCTGTCATAGACGTTTCCATCGCAATCATCGCCGTCACACCCACTGAACTGTCAAATCCAAAAGCCCGAGCACGAGCCAAGACCGCGAACCTTGCACGCGTCACTCACCGCGCGTTCGTGCCTTTACCACTTCCGTGCATCGTCTAGACACCTCCAGGCAAGTTCTTACTTGCTTTCATGCTATTCCGTATATATTACAAAATTAGAATCGTAGATATATTCCATGTTTGCTTGATGTTATATATTGTCACAAAACTGTTCGATGCTTGTCCCCATAGAAAATCATTATCGTATTTGACGGAACTGGACATATTATATTGGCCCTTGTAGAGATGATTAACGTGTGCAAATTTCATTAGAAAATACGACTGTTAACAGTTAAAATGACTACCCCCAAGTTTGATCGTAAAACTGAAATTCTGTTGCACCTGAAAATAGTTAAATTCATCATAAATCATATACATATTAGATTGGTGCGTTCGAGGGCTCAAATTGAAGCTAACTCGATGAACTTTAATCCTATACCAGTTTCCCGACATTTCGGTATTTAAACTGTGATGATATTCGGTTCGGAGTGCGGCTCTGGACTGCAGTCCAGAGTGACTCCAGTCTTTGCTTGCTGTTTCGTATTGGATACCATAGAATTTCCTTAACTTGTAAGTAACGGAACTCCACTGTTTATTATAGATAAATCTGTTATCTAGACAACACAATTAATTTCATCCTGTTTCGTTACCGTTTGATATTTAATCTGTAATTTAGAAGATCGGGACACGTAACAGTCCCAGCAGAATCAGATTTGACATGTTAATATTAAACAGATTATAACTCCTAACATACAGACGCGATTGAAGATCC
The DNA here is from genome assembly GCA_030015575.1 of Agapanthus africanus. Lineage (NCBI taxonomy): Eukaryota > Viridiplantae > Streptophyta > Magnoliopsida > Asparagales > Amaryllidaceae > Agapanthus > Agapanthus africanus. The sequence goes on along the minus strand of CM057343.1, from coordinate 372,048,072 downwards.
GTTTGTTGCGTTGAAAACTTTACTGAAAACCCTAGAATTATTTCAACTGTAGAGTCGCTAAATTATGATCCCAACTGGGGTTAAAATGCGTTGCGAAATGGATTCCTGATTCTGAAATTGGATTTCCAGCCGCGTGCCCTTAAAATGAAACAGTTATAACTAATGATCCTGAAACCCGTTTGACCTGAAACAAAATTCTAAGGATAGATAGCTGAACATATTAAATACTACCTGTTTATCATTTCGCTAAATTATATACATATGTTTCATGATAAATCGTGCAAGTGATAGACTGCTGTTTTTATGATACCTTAGTTGTGCTTCTTATACTGTTCATGCATCATATCATACGTATATCATTGTAGTGATAACCTAGTGACATCGTGCATTTACCCAGTGTTAGATTTTAGTGTTGATTGCGGCAAGTACGTCAGTGTTCGTGTATTCGTGATTAAGTGAAAGTGATACGTACTTGTGCACAATCAGTGTCCCTTTTATTCTATTGCATTGTCGACGTCTGTGGGATGCGTGTACGTGTGACTATAAGTGGTATGGGAAATTTATGGAAGCGCTTGCACGGATGTCACAGATAAGGAATCCGACACTGCCATTTATCTTAGGTATTAGTCGGGACGTGCTTGATGGAGGTCCTGCCTCCAGTTCTCGCGCAGACTTGTCACGGATCGATTAGTATTTAGGGTTATGGTTAGCGTTTGATGTAGACCTCGGGGTGTGGGGTAGTTCAAGTGTGACTTCAACAGAATCTCGGGAGTCCCATGCCGGCTTATATATTTAGGGAGTTATATGGAGATTTACAGGGTATGTGCTATAGACACCGTGATACATTCGTTACATGTTGGGCCCGTGGTCCCTTGCCCTTGGGTTCTACCCTTGGGTGGAGGACACTCGCGAGTGGTTGACTCTCACACTTGGACTGACGATAGGCTTATTGACCTGTGCAGTGAGACTTAGAGACTGATAGGGTTACTGTCATTTACATTCCTTATATACTGTGTTGACATACATGACACATCGGTATACTGTTTTACTGTTCCGCTGCATTTATCCCCGCTCATTTATATTCATGCTGTTATTGATTTACTGTTATTCATATCCTTCACCACTGTTAGAACTGTTACTTGATTATATACATTATATTGCTATTGTGTCGCTCTGACGACCTGAGTATGCATGCTCAGTGTGAGGAGAAGATTTAGCTTGGACCAGATCTAGACGTGCATCATAGACTTCTTGACTTGCCTTCCCGATTTACATTCATTTGTTCCATTTCAGGTCAGTCTTTATATTGTTTCCTTCAGTTACTGCATTTCTCATTACCTGCGCATCGTTTACTGTTTACCATGATAAACTAGAAGCCGAAGTGTGACTACGGCAGGACATTTCCTTGACCGTAGGAGCATGGCTGGCCTCGTCTACCCCTCGTATTCCGTATTTTGGGAAGCGGGGCGTGACATGGTTTAGTTGGTATCAGAGACAGGTTTTGCATCAATTGGGATTGCAGTTTTCTGTGTACAGTTTTGGCAATCTAAGACATCCTTCGGTCTAGGTTGTAAACTGTCATTCTTGATTCATATTCACATCGTGCGTTCAGCTATCCATTCACTATGGTTTCGGGTGACTTGACAAGGGTACGTAGTGGCAATTGCACTACCGTACTCTATTCAAGTGACTTAAATTGATACAGTTGATTCTCCACTTGTAATGATATTCATCATCTCTGATATTCTTGAATCCTTGTTCTATCCATATCACACTTTGATTCATTTAGCGTGTGACTCATATCATTCTCGAAATTGTTGTTTCAGGATCAAGTCTTCCAACGACTTTTCATCTTTATCCGCTCCCCAGAATCAGAATGTTGAGATCCTCAGTGTACTACAAGGTTTGAAGGAAGCCCAGGAGCGGACAAACGACTTATTAGCTGAAGGATTGAGAAGACAGGTGAATCAGGCACCAGCGGGAGTCTCCTATCATAAAGGGATCCCTATTGGACGAGGAAAAGAGAAGAAAATGAAGCGTCAACAGAAGCATCAGAAGAATCTTTGCTGTGGATATTGTAAGAGGCCAGGACATCTACAGAAGGATTGTCGCCGTGCCCAATGGAAATGTCTGTTATGCGGTTCCGACAAACATCTCATCAACGGTTGCCCAGAAAGGAAGGAAATACAAGGAGGAGATTCATCCACACTCTCCACTGATGCCAAGTGAGGATTACCGCGTAGTTCGGACTACGACGATAAGGCGGTCTAACGCAGGATTCAACTCGCGTAACGATGATGCAGCGTTCTGGCAATCGAAGAAGAATTCTATGATTTCCAATTTCAATAATAATGTTGTCATCTTTTATGAACATTTCCTTCCATTTGAACCTTTGTATCCGTCGAACTTTTAGTTGAATGAAATAAAATTTGAATCGTATTATATGTATCATTCTCTTGTCATTTCCCTTGTCCATATTATTCAGTAACATAACCTTTTAATCTTGATTTTACAATTCCTGCTACCGCATATCTTTTGATACTTCGTACACTTGGCCATTTTCCTTATTCATCCCATCGTCTAATCATGACTCTCTTTCTTTCAGACCATGGCCCACCCTGGAGCAGCGCCGCATCTAGATGAGGATACACAGTCATGCGATCACACATTGACGAGTTCTGATGAGGAGGTCAATGGTCCCCAGGTCGACTTTGGAAACAACGATTCAGAGGACGAAGAAGCAGCCGCCCCAGAGTTTAACGTGATAGCTGATTCCGACGAAGAAGAAGGAGATCCTGAAGAGAACCCTATAGAAGAAAACCCGATGGAGGAAGATCCCGAGGAAGGTCCGATAGAAGAAAATCCAGTGGAGGAAGACCCCATGGAAAAGAACCCAGAAGGAGAGGATCACATGGAATCAGATCTCGATGAAGAAGCTCTATCTGAGGAAGAAGGACCAGAAGATCAAGATCCTGTGGTGGAAAGACTTCCAATAGAGATACCTGCGAGGCGCTATGGAAATGGACGCACCTACCTGAGTGCGCGAGCCTACCGCAACCTGCTAAATCTCCACAACCGCGACTGACGGAATTTCTTTTGATGTTGTCTTTCTGGCCAAATAAAATGTGTATAGTTTAGGGCCACTTTCCGCCTTTGAGAATGTCTTGTTTCAAATTTTCTTGAATGAAATGAATCTTCTGATTTCTTAAGCCTTTTGATTATTGGTTCGCTTAATACTTGCTATTGCCCCTATCCATTTATCTTTCTGCTGAGATCTCTGACTGTCCACCCCTACTTGTTGTAAAGTTTTTCACCCTCGTTTCAATTCGAAAGTACCGCACCCTGATCCTTGGAATGAGCCGCCATTCATCTTTCGTCTGTGTCTCGATTGAGATCCTTCTGGGAGGAGAAGTTCATAGTGAAACCCTTGAGTTAACCAACCCTTCAAATTCTTGATTCATACGATGTACCGAAAGTTATCCTCCCCATACTGTTTCCCTTGTAGTCCTGTGTGACTCACCCTTACCTTTGTGTTGACCCGATTCCAATTTCCTTGATCTTCAGCCTAAAGCCGTCATCCTTCGACCTTTTGTATCAGCCACATCCCATTGTAATCTCTACCCTACCTAAGCTTGGACACACTTATGTTTTTCCGTGTTACCCCGATTATATTTAGGGGCACTATTATTTTAAAATGTAGTTTTAGTATTTTTGCATCTGTCAAAAGTACGTGTTATTGATTACCCCGTTTTAAGTATTTTAAGTGCATTATTATTATCCTTTCAGTAGCGCAACCTTATACCGCGCGCATTTTGTCCATGTTTCTTATTTTCATTCTACGAGTTTTCTAAGCTATTTTGAAGCTAATTGCCCGATGCATTATCTTAAGCTGTTTAACCTACCGACTAATTCTCACTGCTTCATTGTCGTAAATTTATTTTGGGTTTTGTGCATATGATTGCTATTATAAATGATTAAACCTTACACTTATTTTTCTGCTTACCTTTGATAAACTAGATGTGCACATATCGGGTTTCGATTCTTATCGAGCACTTTGATCAATATTATTCGTTATTGTTGACTGTATTCTCGTATACTCGTAGTTGCTCCTATAGTTATACTTGCTTTATACCTATTTAGACCTAACTTTCGTATGTTGTTCTTACTTATATAAATTTTCGAATTTCTTCGTCCCCGTACTACTAATAAAACTTTAGTGTTAGTGTGCTATCTAATAGCTTCGTTTTTGTTGGTATAACTTATCGTTTATTTTAAATTTCGAGGACGAAATTTTTGTAAGGGTGGTATGATGTAACACCCGGCCCCTTTTATACCAAAGACTGTATTTTGTTACTTAGAATTCTCTTTATTCCTAATTAGGAATTATTTATTTTATTTATAAACTAATTATTTTATTTTAGTTTTCAAAACCCGTTGAACCCAAACCCTAATTCTAATTACTTTTCCAAACCAATCCCAAGCCCATTCATGTACCTTTTCATACACTCAATTCCTTTTAATTATCCTCGGCCCAAAAATAAAAAAAATTCTATCCGGTCCTCTATCTATATTTTCCCTTTAAATTTCCCATTTAAATTCCAAGCCCGGCCCCATTTCCTTTTTCCATTTTCCTTCAAGTAAATTTCCTGCGGCCCCAGAAATATTCCTCACAGTTTCTTTATAATTCTGTTTTCATAATTTTGCAGCCCAAAAGCAGCCGAGCCCATCCATTCTTTCTTTTATCCTGAATTTTCCATATATTTTTCCCCAAGCCCAGAATCCTTTCTTTTCTTTAATCCTTCTTGTTGGCTCTAACCTTGGCCGAGCCCAGCTCCTCAGCCCATCACTTTAGTTTTATAAATTTAATTTTTAATTTAAATATTAGACCGGCCCACTCCCTCATTATTCCCCATTATTCATTTCATTATTCCCAACCCCTGGCCCAGCCACATCACCCAGCCCATACAGTTTTATCTTAATTTATTCCTAATATTTTCTTTCCCCAAGCCCAACTTATTTTCCCGGCCTGCCTCCTTTTAACATTTAATTCGATTTTTCTTTTCCTGCGTTGGCCCGCTTCGCCACAACCCGACCCGGCCCATGCATTCAAATCCTTCTTCTTCCTTAACGGCTAACTCCGCTTCTCTCGCGCACTGTTCCCGCGACCCACTCCCCTCGCCGCAGCCCGCGCCCACGCGTACGTTATGCGACGTTACCTCTCTCTAACCCTCGTCAATCCCTATCTCCATCACATCCTCGCTCCTCTCTCATTTTCAAAACTCCTCATCTCTCTCTCCCGAGGAAAACTCCGGCCACCTCCTCCACCGTCGTCGCTCACTCCGCTCGTTCTCCCTTCTCGCTCTTCCCCCTCAGCCCCGCCGAGTCTCTCCCTCCTACTCCCTCACCCTCACCCACGCCCGTGCCCCTGCACCTCGTCGTCGACCCTCTTTCTTCCTCCTCTCGATCATTCACAAACCCATAGCACCCCTCGGGTCCCCGCCACCACCGACGACGAGAGCGACCACCAACAACCCATATGCGCCGAGCCGACTCTCTCTTTCTCGCTCTCTGTTTCTCTCTTTCTCTCTCTGTCTTTCTCTCACTCACTCTGTCTCGTTCCCTCTGCATCTCTCTCTCTCTCTCTCAATCTCTCTCTCTCTCCTTCTCTGCCTAATCTCTCCCTCTCACTCTCTAACTTCTCTCTCTCTCGTTACCCTCTCTGTCTCTCTCCCCCTCTGTCTTCTCTCTCAACACCTTCATCCTCATCAGCTCCAGCATCTTCTTCTTCAGTTAGCAACTCCCCTTCAAGCACTTACAACCCAACTCCAAACACCAGCACATGTACCATGCCCGCACCGTACACGCACCATTGGTCACCAAGATCCTCCTCTCAAATCAAGCACCCTGCTGCCTTGCCGTCGCTGCCCCGTGATGTCGCTGTCATAGACGTTTCCATCGCAATCATCGCCGTCACACCCACTGAACTGTCAAATCCAAAAGCCCGAGCACGAGCCAAGACCGCGAACCTTGCACGCGTCACTCACCGCGCGTTCGTGCCTTTACCACTTCCGTGCATCGTCTAGACACCTCCAGGCAAGTTCTTACTTGCTTTCATGCTATTCCGTATATATTACAAAATTAGAATCGTAGATATATTCCATGTTTGCTTGATGTTATATATTGTCACAAAACTGTTCGATGCTTGTCCCCATAGAAAATCATTATCGTATTTGACGGAACTGGACATATTATATTGGCCCTTGTAGAGATGATTAACGTGTGCAAATTTCATTAGAAAATACGACTGTTAACAGTTAAAATGACTACCCCCAAGTTTGATCGTAAAACTGAAATTCTGTTGCACCTGAAAATAGTTAAATTCATCATAAATCATATACATATTAGATTGGTGCGTTCGAGGGCTCAAATTGAAGCTAACTCGATGAACTTTAATCCTATACCAGTTTCCCGACATTTCGGTATTTAAACTGTGATGATATTCGGTTCGGAGTGCGGCTCTGGACTGCAGTCCAGAGTGACTCCAGTCTTTGCTTGCTGTTTCGTATTGGATACCATAGAATTTCCTTAACTTGTAAGTAACGGAACTCCACTGTTTATTATAGATAAATCTGTTAGCTAGACAACACAATTAATTTCATCCTGTTTCGTTACCGTTTGATATTTAATCTGTAATTTAGAAGATCGGGACACGTAACAGTCCCAGCAGAATCAGATTTGACATGTTAATATTAAACAGATTATAACTCCTAACATACAGACGCGATTGAAGATCCGTTTGTTGCGTTGAAAACTTTACTGAAAACCCTAGAATTATTTCAACTGTAGAGTCGCTAAATTATGATCCCAACTGGGGTTAAAATGCGTTGCGAAATGGATTCCTGATTCTGAAATTGGATTTCCAGCCGCGTGCCCTTAAAATGAAACAGTTATAACTAATGATCCTGAAACCCGTTTGACCTGAAACAAAATTCTAAGGATAGATAGCTGAACATATTAAATACTACCTGTTTATCATTTCGCTAAATTATATACATATGTTTCATGATAAATCGTGCAAGTGATAGACTGCTGTTTTTATGATACCTTAGTTGTGCTTCTTATACTGTTCATGCATCATATCATACGTATATCATTGTAGTGATAACCTAGTGACATCGTGCATTTACCCAGTGTTAGATTTTAGTGTTGATTGCGGCAAGTACGTCAGTGTTCGTGTATTCGTGATTAAGTGAAAGTGATACGTACTTGTGCACAATCAGTGTCCCTTTTATTCTATTGCATTGTCGACGTCTGTGGGATGCGTGTACGTGTGACTATAAGTGGTATGGGAAATTTATGGAAGCGCTTGCACGGATGTCACAGATAAGGCATCCGACACTGCCATTTATCTTAGGTATTAGTCGGGACGTGCTTGATGGAGGTCCTGCCTCCAGTTCTCGCGCAGACTTGTCACGGATCGATTAGTATTTAGGGTTATGGTTAGCGTTTGATGTAGACCTCGGGGTGTGGGGTAGTTCAAGTGTGAATTCAACAGAATCTCGGGAGTCCCATGCCGGCTTATATATTTAGGGAGTTATATGGAGATTTACAGGGTATGTGCTATAGACACCGTGATACATTCGTTACATGTTGGGCCCGTGGTCCCTTGCCCTTGGGTTCTACCCTTGGGTGGAGGACACTCGCGAGTGGTTGACTCTCACACTTGGACTGACGATAGGCTTATTGACCTGTGCAGTGAGACTTAGAGACTGATAGGGTTACTGTCATTTACATTCCTTATATACTGTGTTGACATACATGACACATCGGTATACTGTTTTACTGTTCCGCTGCATTTATCCCCGCTCATTTATATTCATGCTGTTATTGATTTACTGTTATTCATATCCTTCACCACTGTTAGAACTGTTACTTGATTATATACATTATATTGCTATTGTGTCGCTCTGACGACCTGAGTATGCATGCTCAGTGTGAGGAGAAGATTTAGCTTGGACCAGATCTAGACGTGCATCATAGACTTCTTGACTTGCCTTCCCGATTTACATTCATTTGTTCCATTTCAGGTCAGTCTTTATATTGTTTCCTTCAGTTACTGCATTTCTCATTACCTGCGCATCGTTTACTGTTTACCATGATAAACTAGAAGCCGAAGTGTGACTACGGCAGGACATTTCCTTGACCGTAGGAGCATGGCTGGCCTCGTCTACCCCTCGTATTCCGTATTTTGGGAAGCGGGGCGTGACAGCTTTGGTTTAAGCTGGATCCGAGTATTATGCTGTGTAGATATAATATCTTTGTCTCAGTTGCATTTGTATTCGGTCGTAATACAAATGCGGGTATGTTTATACTGATATGGGGTTATCCTGAAATTCGTTTCAGGATCGCTTTTGGAAGTTACCAGTTTCCAGTTTTTTATCGCCCGTCTTTTAACATTCGGTTAAAGACGGATTTATCTTTTCTTGATGAGGGTGAGTCATGCTTCTAGAAGATTCTAGATGGTGACTAGGATGGTGAGGTGGCTTTGTTCATTAATTGGTCATTTAATGATATGATGACTAGGGTTTAAGGTTCAATGTATGCATTAATGTGATGCAAGGTGTTACATTTGACTCATGCTTTTGTTTTAGTGCTTATGGTCACCTCTTTGCTCCTACCCTCACCTCCCTCCCTCTACATATATGGCCGGCCCCCTCCCCTTGGGATTATGATTGATTTGGGAAAAAGAAAGGGTTGTTAAAAATGAGAAGAAAGATTTAGTCCATATATATTTTCATAGCTCATTTCATATCGATCCAAAAGGCAACTTCAATAACCGTTCGTCCATAGCCTTGGACGTAACGAGACAAAGTGTTCTACTCATTCTCTACTTCGTCTTGGTCGTCTCTTTTAGCAAACTTGACGACCGAGTTATCTCGGTTCAGAGGCGGGAGCCCGTTTAACGATCCGTCGACGTGGTGCCACCTGGACGAGAAGACCGGAGTTCAAGGAGATTGGAGCAGCCGCAACAAGCGTGGGATGATGGTTGAAGACCGAAGGATTCGAATCGTTCGGTATAACATTTCTACCCACTTTGTAGTTTGTTAGTTTAGCTTTAATGGAAGATCCGGGTTATAGTACGCGATAGCGCCAGTTGTAAAAAGTTTTTGTTCCGCATTTGGCGTCTGTTAGACGGCCGGGGCGCTACTGTGGACTTACACCTGTATACATCTTAGGTGATCCAACTGACACCAATGGCTTGTGAGACCGACCATCGTCCCTTGTCGGGGTCTCGACTGTATACACTAGTCTACTCCGGAGTATCGATGCCTTGTCTCGAAACTCCCACGACTAGGGACCACTTTTAAGGATGTGCTTATAAATTACCCAATTCTCACATATATGATCGCCATCATACTGTTGGTAGTCAAGCAGGATCCTAAAGGCTCTATCAATGTGTAATAGTGAACAGTAACCTAAAACTGTACACGATGATAAAGGCAAACCAGATAGCATACTATCATCTCGAGTAAGACTGTCCTACCGGTATAGGTCCTCCCTCAATCTTTGCAATCATGTACCTGCGATCCAATAATTGACTTTGAGGGCACTACATCCAACAAATATCACTTAGGATTGACAAGTGGACATATTTTGGTTTTGTGCAACTGTTTTTGTATACCTAGTTTGACTTGTAATATCATTTCTGTATCTTTGTTATCTAAAGAAGGTTATGATTTTACATTTGTAAGCGATTTCGTAAACATTCACCTTAATCATGGTTTGATTGGGTCGGGTACACTAAATAATGGTATATACGTATTAAACCAACTACAAGTTTTCAACGTCCAGAACACACACAAAAGAAAGTCTCCAGAATTAAATCAAGCTTTCTTATGGCATTGTAGACTGGGTCACATCAATGAAACACGGCTAACCAAGTTACATAAAGAGGGATATCTTGATCCGTTCGAATATCAGTCTTATGCAAGTTGTCAATCATGTCTCAAAGAAAAGATGACAAAGACTCCGTTCACTGGACACAGAGTAAGAGCGAGCGTGCGCTTGGGACTTATACACAACGTCGTATGTGGTCCAATGTCTATATATGCAAGAAGTGGTTATTCCTATTTCATTACTTTTACGGATGATTTCTCTAGGTATGGACATGTCTTCTTGATGAAACATAAATCCGAGGCCTTTGAGAAATTCCGAGAATATAAGAATGAAATGGAAAAACAAACTGGCAAAAGTATCAAAATACTGAGATCTTATCAAGGTGGTGAATACTTAAGTGCCGAGTTCCTGGATTACTTAAAAGAGAATGGAATTCTCTCTCAGCTTACTCCTCCATACACACTACAACACAACGGTGTATCGGAAAGGCGGAACCGAACCTTATTTGATATGGTACGTTCCATGATGAGTAACGCTGAGTTACCGCGATCCTTCTGGGGCTATGCACTAGAATCAGCTACATATATTTTGAACAAGGCTCCTACCAAGACTGTGCCTACCACACCATATCAGATGTGGAGTGGGAAGAAATCCTATCTTCAGTATCTGAAGATATAGGAATGTTCGGCTTTTATTAAAAAGCAGCATGCGGACAAGCTCAAGGCACGCTCAATACTGTGTAAGTTTGTGGGATACCTAAAGAACTCCAGGGGGTATCTTTTCTATTATGCAGAGGAACAAAAGGTTTTTATTTCTCGTCATGCCCACTTCTTGGAAACTCAATTTTTAGAAAAAGAGATAAGTGGGAGCGCAATAGAACTGGAAGAAATTCCAGAATCATAAGCTATTACTGAAAGCATGGTGGAACCAGAAGTTTCAAAAGAACAGGACATCCCCATGCCACTCCGCAGGAGTAGTAAGCTGTCTCATCCTCCCGAGAGATACTACGGTTTTCTCGTAGATGGGGATATAGAGTATTGCATCATTAATAATGATGAGCCAACTAGCTTCCAGCAAGCTATTCAGAGCGGAGACTAGGTAAAATGGCTGGATGCAATGCGGACTTAGATGGAGTCCATGTACACCAACAAAGTATGGACTTTGGACATTACTCCAGAAGGGATAAAACCCGTAGGCTGCAAATGGATCTTCAGAAATAAGATTGGTGTAGATGGACAGGTTGAAACCTATAAGGCTAGACTTGTTGCAAAAAGTTTTCGTCAAAGACCTGGTTTGGACTATGATGAAACCTTTTCTCCAGTGGCTATGCTCAAATCCATTCGGATCCTTCTTTTCATTGCTGCCTTCCACGATTATGAGATTTGGCAGATGGACGTAAAGACCGCTTTTCTAAATAGAAATTCGGAAGAGTGCATCTATATGGATCAGCCAGAGGTTTCATTCTGAGTGGGAGTAGCGAGAAAGTGTGCAAGTTGCTTAAATCTATTTATGGATTAAAGCAAGTATCGCAGAGTTGTCACTAGTAAAATAGGGGGTTGCCCCTACGGATGGAAACATCCGCAGGGGCATATTTAACTTGGCCCTACGGATTAATCCGTAGGGCTAAAAGCTTGCCCCTACGGGCACTGACGTCCAAGAATAAAAATATTAATTCTTAATTTGGTGTTTGCCCCTACGGAGGCGCAAACAAAGGACCTACGGGTATATCCGTAGGGGAAAGTAAATATCGTTTTAAAATAAAGCCAGATCGAAAAGCCTACGCTCATTTTCTCTCTCTCCCTCAAACGCGTGCGAAAAACCCCAAATCGCCACCGTCGCGTCGCCACCGTCGTTGGGCAGAGTCGCCACCGTCGTCGCCACCGTCGATTTCGTCGCCACTGTCGTCGCCACCGCCGGTTTCGTCGTCGCCACCGCCGGTTTCTTCGCCAATTCGCCACCGTCGTCGCTCCAGCCCACCAGCGCACCCGTTCAGGTATAAATCTCGAGGTAAATTAAAGCATTTTTGGATTATTCATGGCTAGGTCTGGGTTGCGCGCGCGAGAGTTGGGTTTGGGCAGGGGCGCGGTGGCGGTCGGGGTCGGGGTCGGGGTCGGGGTAGGGGTTCGGCTGCTGCTGGGGTGGGGCTGGGGTTAGGGTTACTGTGGGGCTGGGGTTAGGGTTACTGTGGGGCTGGGGTAGGGTTACTGTGGGCTGGGATTAGGGTTGGGGCTGGGGTTAGGGTTACTGTGGGGCTGGGGTTAGGGTTATGAGAGGCATGTCAGCATATTTATGTGTAATAATTGAGAGGATCAAGCTAAGTTCTATGCAAGCAGTCCCTCAGAATACATAGATAGCTAGCCTTACATTTTAAATTAACATATTCCATAGTTGTCTTAATGGTAAGGCAGATACCCATATTGTGTAAGAGCTGACATTAATACAACCATAGGGAGCTGACAGATTATACATCTCATGTGGCATTAAAATCTATAAATGGACATATGAGATAATGCAAAGAAAGAGCAATAGATCAAGACTCAATCAACTTTCCTATGCTTTATGATTTCAGCGGATAGCTCAAGTTTAGTTTCAACTTTATATTCTTATTTTTCTCTCTTTTTTCTTTAGTGCTTCTTCCTCCATTTCTTTGAAGAGTCTCTCACAGCGAAATACACTCCAATTGCTGTTGAAGATTTTAGAATGTATCCAGAATTTAAGAAAAAAATGTTGTGCCCCTTATGCTTCTGTTATTCAACTCCTTCCATACACTCTGGACTTCTCAAATTTAAAAACTATTAGAAGTGTACTTGTTTATCATACATTGAACACACCATGCATGCTATTTCCATGACACATGGCAGATGAGGTGTCTCATAACTCAATATTAGCGATTTCCATGATCACGACACGTGGCAGATGAGGTGTCTCATAACGCTTTATGATATCAGTATCCTATATTTATAGTTTTAATTGTTGATTGTTATAGATGTATACCATTGCAATAATAGTTTTTGGTTGATGAATGCTATTGCAATGTAGGATGATCAGTTCTATCAATCTTGATCTCAATGGTTTAAAATCATGTTACACATACAACACGAATGCACAACAAACGCATAATTAGAGAGCGACTCGAGATATTCGGGTTAAAACCAATATATGATACTCGATGATGATATGAAACCTTCATATTCCCATCGATACCTGTATATGAAACTAAAAGCGCCACTTAGTCCCCGTCTATCGGTTAACATACGTGCGATGCTCGTCATGACCTAGAACTATACGAAGGTTGTTAAATATCGGACAGTATAGCTCGATACTAACAACCGTCGTATAGTCTACGCGACGAGAAAATTCAATCGTATGGTAACCTATAGATTTGTCCCGTGTGGACAAGTTAAGAATGTATAAAGCAAACGCCTTCATTCACTTGTGTTTTCATCCGTTTTGAGATATTTCGTCGGTACCTTTCTGCTGGTTCTCCGTGTACAAAGATAGATTAGATGTTCATTTCAACGTTGTTTCACAGCTTTGAAATGATTATCTATTCTATTACAGTGTACTCGGAGAACAGCGGGGAGGTGCTGCCGAAATTTACTCGAAACGGTTGAAAGCACAAGTGATGGGCGTTCGCTCTATACATTCTTAATGGGATAGAAGCCTACCCCCGACAGCCGGAACACATACATACAAACGCATAATTAGAGAGCGATTCGAGATGTTCGGGTTAAAACCAATATATGATACTCGATGATAATATGAAACCTTCATATTCCCATCGATACCCATATATGAAACTAAAAGCGCCACTTAGTCCCCGTCTATCGGTTAACATACGTGCGATGCTCGTCGTGACCTAGAACTATACGAAGGTTGTTAAATATCGGACAGTATAGCTCGATACTAACAACCGTCGTATAGTCTACGCGACGAGAAAATTCAATCGTATGGTAACCCATAGATTTGTCCCGTGTGGACAAGTTAAGAATGTATAAAGCAAACGTCTTCATTCACTTTTGTTTTCATCCGTTTCGAGATATATCGTCGGTATCTTTCCGCTGGTTCTCCGTGTACAAAGATAGATTAGATGTTCATTTCAACGTTGTTTCACAGCTTTGAAATGATTATCTATTCTATTACAGTGTACTCGGAGAACAGCGGGGAGGTGCTGCCGAAATTTACTCGAAACGGTTGAAAGCACAAGTGATGGGCGTTTGCTCTATACATTCTTAATGGGATAGAAGCCTACCCCCGACAGCCGGAACACATACATACAAACGCATAATCAGAGAGCGATTCGAGATGTTCGGGTTAAAACCAATATATGATAATATGAAACCTTCATATTCCCATCGATACCCATATATGAAACTAAAAGCGCCACTTAGTCCCCGTCTATCGGTCAACATAACGTGCGATAATTTATTCTTTTCAACGACAAACGCACACACAAAGCATATACATGGATTTTCTCCTTTGTCAGTAACTATCCCGTTCTTATATTTCTCAATATAGTCAGCATAACCTACAATTTATATGTTATTCAGTCTAACATGGCCCATGAGTACGTCAGAGTTAAGGACTGGATGTATGTGGATTGGAAACAACGTATGCAACCTAAGTTTGTCGCAGGAGTTGCTGCTTTCCTTGAATTTGCACGAGCACATAATAAGATCATAATAGAGAAGATTCTCTGTCCGTGCGATAGATGTGGCAATAAGTACTGGCAGAAGGTAGAATTGGCAGAGCTTCATATTGTAAAACATGGGTTTACTAGACTTTATTCAACTTGGAAATATCACGGGGAAGGAGAAGAATGCAGTACTGCGGTAGAAGAAGGAGAACACGATAATACGGCAGGAGAAGAAGAAGAATTCGGTAATATGGCAGGATACGGAAATTTATTTCCATCAGAAGAAATGGAGGATATGGTAGAGGCTGCCCTAGGTGAATCTATTCGTACCGAAGATGACATTCCTTCCGGTCAAGGACCGCGTGCGGATAAATATGAAAATTTCATGAATGATGCTAGGAAACCAATTTATGAGAATGCGAAGTATTCCACCCTCTCATGGTTCGTCCAACTTTTCCAAATTAAGTGCCTAAATGGATGGAGCAACAAGTCATTCACAATGCTTCTTTCGTTCTTGAAAGATTCTATGCCTCCGGGAAATAATGTGCCCGAAAGCTGGTACGAAGCCCAGAAAATGATGTCTGATTTGGGTCTAAAGTGCGAGAAGATTCAAGCATGTCCTAAAAATTGCGTGTTGTACCGGAAAGAGAATTCAGATTTGAAAGAGTGTCCAACATGCGGAGAGGCCAGGTATAAGCCGAAAGATTCTGATAAGAAGCCTGATATACCTGTGAAGATAGCACGATATTTTCCCATAACACAGAGGCTACAGAGGCTATTCAGGTGCAAGAAAACAGCCGAGGCAATGATTTGGCATCACCGTGCTCCTCCAAGCGAAAATGGAAAAATGAGCCATCCAAGAGATTCACCGGCATGGAAGGATTTCGATAGGAGGCACGCAATATTCAGTAGCGATCCTCGCAATGTCCGGCTCGGACTGGCTACCGATGGCTTCTGCCCATTCAACTATATAGCTGGAAGTCACAGTACATGGCCCGTTGTAATGATGATTTATAATCTGTCGCCTTGGTTGGCTATGGACCAATCATACTTTATGATGCCTCTTCTTATCGACGGACCAAACTCACCGGGGAACAATATCGACGTCTATCTCCGACCTCTGATTGAGGAGCTGAAAACTTTGTTCATTGATGGTGTAGAGACATATGATTCAAACACAAATACAACCTTCATACTGCGTGCGGCTTTAATGTGGACAATTAATGACTTTCCTGCGTATGGAATGCTTTCAGGTTGGTCCGTACATGGTCACAAAGCATGTCCTCATTGCCATGAACACACAACATCAAAATTTTTGAATTTTAGCAGGAAGGTTTGTTATTGCGGCCATCGACGTTTTCTGCCTCCAGACCACCCCTATAGGTTAGACACGGTTCACTTTGATGGTCATCAGGAGCTTCTTGGGCCTCCATCCCCATTGTCCGGAGAGGACGTGACTGCTAAATAGGATGGTTACAATAACGTGACCTTCGGGATGGATCCGACGAGACAGGTCAAACCACAATATTGGAACAAGTTAAGCATTTTCTTCGAGCTTCCGTACTGGTCTACAAATTCAGTGCGTCATTGTCTGGACGTCATGCATATAGAGAAGGGAGTATCAGAGCACATACTTAACTTGCTTCTGTGTAAAGACGGGAAATCGAAAGACAACATGAATGCCCGGATGGATCTACAAGAGTGGGGAATAAGAAGTGAACTGCACCCTAAACTGGTAGCGGGTAAACCGGGCAAGTTTGTACTTCCCAATGCCGCTTATCATATGTCACAACCGGAGAAGAAAAGATTCCTGCAGGTGTTGTATGATTTGAAAGTCCCCACAGGTTTTTCAGGATCATTCAGCAAGAAAATAAAAATTGTGAAGGGCAAGATCGATGGGCTGAAAAGTCATGACCACCATGTTATCGTGGAGCACCTTCTTCCATTAGCCCTCAGGACTTCTCTCCCCGACTCGGTTGGTCTAGTAATCAACGACCTATGTTGTTTTTTCAGGGAGTTGTGTGCTAAAACGCTGGAGGTTGCGACGCTGGATAAACTAGAAAATTCTATTGCGTTGATACTTTGCAAGTTTGAGCGTATTTTCCCACCGTCATTCTTCGATATCATAATACACTTGACGGTTCATCTTGCAACTGAGGCGAAGTTAGCCGGACCGGTACAATATCGATGGATGTATCCCGTCGAGAGGTATGTGTAATTTTTCGTTTCGCGCAATTTATAAATTTATTTTTGTCATGTATGCCCGTGTTTATTTATTCAACATATTCTCATTAGGTACCTTTACACTCTTAAGAAGTATATACACAATAAAAATCGACCAGAGGGTTCTATCATGCAAGGTTATCTTCTTGATGAAGCAACCACATTTTGTTCCCGCTATCTGGACGAGAACATTGAGACAAGGCTTAACCGACCACGAAGAATTCAAGACGGGCCATATGGTAAAGCTGAGTATAAGAGGGTAGACACTATGTTTATCAACAAGATATACCGGTTTATCTTGCTTAATTGCGTATGTCTTGAACAAATTAGAGAGTAAGTTCTTTTGGATTAATTGTTATATCTGTGTTTGTGTGTGTATGAAATGACATAATATTAATGTCACAATTATTTGTCGAAAACAGAACTCATTTTAACGAGGTACGTGAGGGGCATCCTGATTAGAACGAAGAGCGTTTGGAAAAATACCATCAGGATAATTTTTGTGATTGGGTCACAGAGCATGTAAGTTATTCGAATTACATTTTATTGCTATCAGTTTTAATCTAAACTTGTATCGTTATGTATTTATCGTAAAATTTGTTTTGTTAGATCCACGATCCGAACTTGTCTGCATCATTTGAGAGTGATTCAAGATGTTTAGTTCAATTTCCTAGTATGGAGGTTGCACATTACAAAGGATTTGGTGTCCTTGGATACAAATTCGAAGTTAAGGACATAGAAACATCTAGAATCACTCAGAATAGTGGGATTGCGACGGTAGGATCGGACGGTGTGATTTACTATGGGTACTTAAATTGTATACTCGGCATCCACTATCCCGGACGATCAGAACCCTTTTATATATTCCACTGTACTTGGTACGATCCGCGAACCGATACAGACAGGTGGAGAAGCAGTCTTGGGACTTGGAAAGATGAATATGGATTGACCAGTGTGAACACACTTTGATTTTACGGTCAGGACGATCCGTTTATCTTTCCGAACCAAGCGTTCCAAGTATACTACTCACAGTGTTTGAAGCATCCGGGGTGGAGTGTTGTATGCCGATGGAAACCTAGAGATGTCTACGATGTCCCAGAATACGAGGACAGCGATGAGGACGAAGAAGAGAGAAGGCTTAAAGTGCTCCGACCGTCTGTTTCGAAGGACGGGTTGTCTTCGACCGATCATGAAGTTACGTGGGTTAGAAATGACATCGACGATGAAATCCAAGTAGATATGTATGATGCGCCCACGAAACGAAAAAGGTTATCAGTAATGTTATATTATTACTTCACATTTTACGCTCTAGATCATATATAGTCAATACTTTTAATGATTGTCTAATGCGTCCACGAACCGTTTATCTAGATTTGATGACGATGTCGGGAGCAGCGAGGGGCGGCAGGAGCTCCAGCCGCGGCAGAGGCAGAGGCAGTGGCAGAGCGGTTCTGCCGCCCGGAGAGCTCCGTAGGGAGCTTCAGAGGGCCGGTCTTGCACCCAGATCGGAGACCCCTTCGGATGCCTCCTTCCGTGTGGATTTTGCCACACCTCCAGGTATACTGCACGCATATCCATTTTCAATGTAATATTACAGATATTCATGCATGTTTATGTCAAAATTACTTATATTGTCAATGTTTGATTGTCTAGTTGTTGGTCCTGCGTCCACATCTGGGACAGAGGCCACCCCCGCTCCTCCAGGTATGTTTATATATCATATAGTGTATGTATATTGATTCAGAATGCTATATCATAAATATACACATTCCTTTTGCTCTTACTTAGCAATTTTTATTATTGTCTAGCTGTAGGTGGTGACACCACCGCACCTGCGGGTATGTTTATATGTCCTATAGTGCATGCATATTGATTTAGAACGTTATATTATTGATCTACACATTCTTTTTGCAATTACTTATAAAATCTATTTTTAATTGTCTAGTTGTTGGTCCTGCGTCCACATCTGGGACAGAGGCCACCCCCGCTCCTCCAGGTATGTTTATATATCATATAGTGTATGTATATTGATTTAGAATGCTATATCATAAATATACACATTCCTTTTGCTCTTACTTAGCATTTTTTATTATTGTCTAGCTGTAGGTGGTGACACCACCGCACCTGCGGGTATGTTTATATGTCCTATAGTTCATGCATATTGATTTAGAACGTTATATTATTGATCTACACATTCTTTTTGCAATTACTTATAAAATCTATTTTTAATTGTCTAATTATAGGTGGTGCGTCCACACCTTCCACAGGGGCCACTCCTGCCGCTTCCGTACCCTCCGCATCGTCTGCAGGTTAGTATGAATAAATTTAAAATATTTATTTATTTTACATATGCTATATAGAATAAATATGAACTTCATGGAGATTTAGCGTCGATGTTTATTTTATAGTTGGAGGGGATGCGTCCGGGTCTGGGACCCCGGTTGTTCCTCACCGGAGGAACTATCGTCCCGCTCGTGCTGCTGCTCGGGCCCAGGCTCGTGCGCTAATCACCGGAGGTATATATCACACTTGAATTTTTGTTTAACCTTGATTTCTTAATACAACTTTGTCTTATTATTGATTGTCTTGATATTTCATGCAGACGCAGGGCCTCTCCATCCCCAGAGGGGGACTTGAGGCCCGAATCAGTCCCATAGGCTGAGGCCTGATAGAGCTACGGGGGAGGCAGCATTCCCCCTATTTTTTACTCTTGACTATCGCTATACCGGTCCTCATGCCGAGAGGTTCGGCCGGTATTTGGGGGACGAGAGCCGGATCGTGAAGAACTATCCACTTCACGTTGAGTGGGGCGAGCAGCACCAGCGCTCATTCGCCCTCTTCTTTGATCAGGCTCGGGTATGTATTAATATATATTTTCATTTGATCTATCCAATATATTTATTATTAACACTTGCAATCTAATAACAATGTTTTTTTTTGTATTTTCAGTTGGATTACGATTTTCAGCCTGTAGCCGACCCTGATCACTCGGGGAGGGTGCTCGACCTTCATGCTCTGTACAATGGCCTGATGAAGAACATGCAGGCCAAGGTCCGATACAATAGGAATGAGCGGAAGGCTGACTGCTACTCCCTGTGGATAGCGACCCCCGAGGCAGAGAGAGCGGCCCTCCTATCTACTCCGGCGTTTGCGAGAGTCGACGTAGAGACATGGCCTCTATTGTGCGCTTATTTCGACTCCGAACGCAAACAAGTATGTATTTTAAATTTAATTCATTATTTATGATATAATTTATTTCTTTGTGTTTCTTAATTAGAAAACTAAATGTTAATGCGTTGTGCAGAAACAGGCCGCTCAGAATATGGAGAACAGGAAGTCGGCGAAGAGGGGTCGCCCCACTTACACAGGTGGCTCGAGGAACATTACTCGAGCCATGGAGTTATCGGTAAATTAAGAGTTATTCTCTAATATTCTGCAATATTAAGAGTTATTCTCTAATATTTCTAATATTAAGAGTTACTTTCTAATATTGCAGACATCTCGGACCGTGGCGTCAGGTGGTACACCGAGCGTGCTGTCCGCATATCTTGCCGTCCACGGCACCTCGACAGATCCCGCCACGGGTGAGCTTCGATGTCCCGACGTCGCTACCCAGGAGTACTGCGTAAGTGTTAATATTTTTTCTACCCAAATTTGAAATTTTAGTTTTGGAAGGTTCAAGTTTAAATTTTATACTTATACTTTACTGCTTAATATGGGTGTAGGAGCGGGTGGTTGAGCAGGCCCAGGCCTCGGGGATCGATTTTACCGGACAGAACGATCCGAGGCTGCTGACCCCAGTTCTGGACGCCGCACACGGAGGGCACCACGGAGGTTGGGAGAGAGGCCGGGGATTGGGCCCTAGCAGGGCCCATATGAGGTTGGACTCCACCCCGGCGGTTACTTCCTCCGTCTCCAGTGACTGGCATGTCCATCAGGAACTGGATAGCTTGAGGGCCACCGTTCAGGAGTTGAAGGAGATGCTGGTATGTATACTATTTTATAGTAAAATATCATTTCATATTATATACATATCAACATATCCATAATTAGTACGTAGCTTGAGCTTATTTGGTTTTAGACTTAAGTCTGATTAATCATACATACATATGTAATTAAAATAAACAACGCTTTTCCTAACTAGATATCCAAACAGGGTTTCGAAATAACTTAATAATGAAACGAATTCGAATAATACACAGTTCTTACACGCTTCTTACACACGTTATGTCCAGACGCGACAGGGTAGATCGGCCGAGCCTCCACATGCATCTCCTTCGGCTGCGGCTCCGCAAGCTACTACATCGGCTGCGGTTCCGCAGACAGCTCCTGTAGCTCCACCGGCCACTCAGACTCCCGCAGCCGCGGCTCCGCAAGTGACTACCTCGACGGCGGCTGCGCAGACCACATCGCCAGCTCTACATGCCGCTCAGACTCCCTTATATGTAGCATTGCAGAGTGTATTGACCGAGGAGCAGGCGCGCGTTATTCTAACGTTATTCGGAGGTGGAGCTGGACCGAACTAGGGTAGCTTTTTGGTTCTTATTTTTTGAAAAATGTATTTATATCACATTGTACTACATTTTGAAACGATATTGATATTGGTTTGTATTTATATCATATTCAGTTTTTGGATTTCTTTTGTATATTATATATATGCGTGAGATGTGATTATGAATACTGCAATATATGATTTGATTGATGTATATAGTATTGTGCACAGGGCGGGAAAAAATCTAGCAACCCATATTTTAAAAAAAAATACAGACAATATGTACCTACGGATTAAGCCGTAGGTATATACTTTGCCCCTACGGAGTTATCCGTAGGGGCAAACTATCAGGAAACCTGATATTTTCCCACCTGATATCAGTGCAGGGTGTTGGGGGTGCCCCTACGGATATGTCCGTAGGGGCCACTGTTTATCCCCTACGGATAAATTCGTAGGGGCAAAATATCAGGTTTCCTGATATTTTTCCCCCCGATCTCAGTGCAGGGTGTTGGGAGTCGCCCCTACGGATAAGTCCGCAGGGGCTAATTTCTATCCCCTACGGATGTATCCGTAGGTATATACAATATATTCAAAAAAAAAATTAAATATATGATTTTATTACCCCTACGAGGTACTCCGTAGGGGCTATAACACCTACCGAGTTATCCGTAGGGGCATGAATTTGTCCGTAGGGGCAAGTTCAGGGCCTCAACTTGCACCTGCGGCCTTTGCACCTACGGGGTCTTTTTTCGCCCCTACGTATATATCCGTAGGGGCAGTGGGTTGCCCCTACCGATAAATCCGTAGGGGCAACCCTTATTTGTAGTAGTGTGTAGGGTTCCTAGGCACTCTCAAGAGGTCTCACAAGGTATCAACCATGCCATTTTCAAATTTAACGGTGCCGAGAAACCCTAAACTACGGATCGTTGGCTAGAAATCTAGGCGAAAAAGAAACTAGTTTACATCTAAACTAAAAGAACGGAAATACAACCTTTGTAGATCCGGTCCTCCACCTCCACGGCTCCGTGATGAAGTCATCTCCGCTGTCCAAATCAAGATCCGGGCTCTAGCGTCGGCTTCATCGGAGAAAGAGCGGGCAAGGTCGTCGGCTTCGTGCCGAAGATGATCTACGTCGAGGCATCGCTAGATCAAGCTCCAACTTCACCAAGTCTAGAAAACTTATGAAGGAAACACACTCTACTACTTGGCAAGAGGTAGAGGATGAAGAAATAGGAAGTGGGTAGACTTTAGAATTGGATTTCTCACTTTATTTCATCAATCACCATTGATGAAGAAAGGTTTTCTTCAATGAAGAAGATGATGAAGAAGAAGCTAGTATTATGATAAGATAATTAAATTGAAAAGAAAAAAGAATCCTTATCATAATTCCAACCATAGTTAGGTGTAGAGAATAGACTAGGGTTAGTGAATGGTTAGGTTAAGGAGATGAAGACAAAATGGTCAAAGTTGAATGAAGCTTCAAGAAACTTCATGAATCAATGCAACCATTTTGTTTTCTTCTCTCTTTATTAATCCAAAATAAATAGATAAATGAATGGATAAATAAATAAAAACCTAACCATATACTTAACCATAGGTTTAATTCTTTACACTTAACCAAAGCAAACATGTATCATCAAACATGATACAATCAATTGCACAAAAAGTATATCACATATACAATGTGCACATCCGAGTGAGAATATCCATTTAAAGTGAACAGATACTAGTTAACGCAAAGTAATATATCAAATATATAATTATACATTAAATCATTAAATCAACACTTGATTTAACGATCCGGTCATATCGCATATAACCGACTAGTATCCTATGTATCGGTTTATCGAATCAATGCTTGAATCGATAACTAGGTTATATCGCATACAACCAATCGATACATTCTTCGCGAGAATGAAATACGGTATCACATACACGCATTATTCTCGGTCCCGCACATATCTCATATGCGCTCCTATTTCGTTTCGCTTGAGCCAGGAAACCTCTGTGTAGGACTCTAAAGACTCATCAATACGCCGGCAGCAGGTGATGATCATATCAAGCAACCACAAGCCGCAAGCGGTCTGCTAAACGTAACGGCCACCCGGGTATTGAGCGATCTGAAGATCGACGAGCAAGCCCGCTCACACTCCACTGAATCCAACCAGTAACACTACCGTACAGTTCGGTCTGTTCGTCTGATATGTCGCATATCTCGCCTAGGGGTGGTAAACGTCAGACCCCAATAGCTCGATAAGTCGTGTCGATATGAGGTCTATAACAATTCGAGAAACTACTGGTAACACTTACCAGTAAATCTCAGCAACCCTGGCTAGGGATTTCCTGTTATAGCCAATCGAACACAGCGCAACATCAACTCCCTATACCGGGAGAGACGAATCCCCTCCTATCGCTCATTGCCTCCATGTGACTCGGGACTGTACCCAAAAACCACCGTTTTGCACGCCCTCTTGGACGTGGTAAGATGGAAATCAAAGCACAGTGGGAACCACACAAGACTCTATGACGATCTCGGGTCAACAGACTACTCTGTACTAGTGTCACCAGAGAACTGCCATCTGACGTAAGGTATAATACCATCTGGGAGTTCTCGGCGAGTCCGTCCAGTGTACCCAGTCTCCACTGAGCACCCGTATATCATCTCTGATGTCAAACACCAATGGATATGGGATCATCCATCGCCCATCTGTATGGGTCGAGAAGGTATACGCTAGTCTACTCTGGTATATCGATGCCCCGTCTCGATACACCCACGACTAGGGACTTTGAAGGATGTACTTATAGACTATCTGTCCCCACTAGTATGATCCTCATCATAGTCCAGGTTGTCAAGCACACATCCTAAGGGCTTTACCAACATGTAACAGAGAGACAATCAGTGTACACGTTAAGGTAAAGAGCAACCAGATAGCATACTATCATGTCGAGCAAGAAAGTCCTCCCTATATATGTCCAAGCATCCACTACAATATACATCCTATGTATAGTAATGGCCTCTAGGGCTTACATATAACTAACAATCTCCCACTTGCACTAGGGCCATCTGTAGCAGTGGTTGTAGTATCTCATACTCAACCATCCCATTAAAAGTCTCTCTCTGGGAACAGGCCTTTGTGAGTGGATCCGCTGTGTTGTCCTCTGAGTCTACTCTCCAAACATCGATCACCCTGGAGATCAACCATCTCCATGATCAAGTGATACTGCCTTAGAATATGTCTGGATCACTGATGGGACCGGCGTTCCTTGGCATAAGCCACAACTCCATTGTCACACAATGGGAGGAACATAGTTCATCTCATGAACCAATATACACCCAAACAGCCTCTTTCGTAGCATCTTAAGTAGCGATGTATCCAGCCTTTATCGTCTAGTATGTCACGGTATCTAGCTTGGAACTCTTCCAACATACCGTCCCTTTACTGAGGGTAAAGACAATGCCTGTGACTGACATTCAGTCGTCTTTATCACCCTGGAACCCTTCCAGTGATTCTCCCCAGGATCGGTTGATACCGTCTCACTACAACTAGTGAGGGTCCTAACATCCACTTAGATCTATCTCATAGATCCAAAAACCAAGGATTTAGGAGGTATCACTTTGATCCTATATGGAGAATCATTGTGATAAGCGGAGATTGATCGAGCGTAGCATAGGAAACTCCTTCCCTATCAAGAGTATGTCATCCACGTACTCTACGAGGATCGTCACCATACTCCCTACTACCTTCTTGTTTATACAAGGTTCATCTACCATTTTGATGATGTCAACTTCTTTGACCGCTTCATCAAAACAGATGTTCCAACTCCGCGATGCCTGCTTTATCCTATAAAGCATCTTGCACACGTTTCCGCTGCTCCCACTGTCTATGAGGCCCTCTGGCTGTGCACTTATAGACGCTCTCTTCTAAACATCATTTAGAAAAGCTGTCATGACACCCAACCACCAGATATCATAGTCATGGTATGTAGCCGTGGCAAGTAGGATCTGGATGGACTTAAGCATAGCTACTTAGAAAAGGTTTCATCATCATCCATACCTGGTCAATGATGTAGACCTTTAACAAGTCTAGCTTTGAAAGTCTCAACTCTTCCATGTACACCAAGTAATCTTCTCAAGATATACTTGCTCCTGATGGGGATTTAACCCTTCAGATATAGCAACTAAAGTCCATACTTTGTTGGTGTATAAGGATTCCATCTCAGATCACTAAGCATCCAGCCATTCTTACAGAGTCTTACTCCTGATGGCCAGCTCGAAACTAGTTGGGTCATCATCTCATGATGCAGTCCTCACTCCCACTATCATAGAGAAACCGAAGTATCTCTCAGGTGGGTGAGGAACCCTACTAGATCGGCGGAGAGGCTGAGGTTCGTTGGAATCTACTGAATCCTTTGGTTCTACCAAATCATCTGCTGTTGTTTGTATAGCCGGAACCTTTCCAGTTGTACATAACAGATCTTGCCTCGAGCTTGTCCGGATTTTGCTTTTCAGACATAGGCTGGACAACCCCAAATCTCAACTAACTTGAGAGATGGGCTCTTCCCTTATCATATCAAATATGAAGTGGTAGGCAACTGATTTGATTTGAACCCTATTCAATAGGTATGCAGCTTCTCAAGTGCATAACTCCCAATAAGGAAACAGGTAACTCAGTATTACTCATCATAGAGCACACCATATCACATAGGGTGCTATTGCTCCGCCCCGATATACCATCGTGCTATGATGTATACGGAGGAGTAATGCTGAGAGAGAATCTCATTCTCCTTTAGAATAATCCAGGATTTCCGTGCTCAAGTATTCTTCTCCTTGATCTCATCATAGGACATAATACTTATACCTTTATTGGTTCTCTACTTCTAACTTATATTCTGTGAATATCTCAAAAGGTTCGGACTCATGTTTCAGCAGGAACATATGACTGAATCTTGAGAGATTATCAGAGAACGAAATGAAGTATAAAGAACCAGTCCTGGCATGTGTAGACAGGGGACCTTCATACATCAACATGTATCATCCCAAGAGTTCACTAACTCTTTCTCTGTTTCCAATAAACAGAGCTGTGGTCATCTTATCTCTGTGACATGACTGGCAAGTTTCACAAGATGTAAATTCAAACTCATTTAAATATGCATCTTTATGTAACTTCAGCTAGTCGGGTCACATTGATATGACCTAGTCTACAATGCCTTAAGAAGGATTCGTTCATTTCTGAACTCTTCCTCTTGTGTGTGTTCCGTATACTAAGAACTGTAGTTTGATTTAGAACATTAATGCTTTTAGATAACGTGCCTGAACCGATCAACTTTTGATATAGGAAATGTTCAAAACATTATCCAACAATACAAAATTTTATCATTTCTTTACTAATAAAGAGACTGATATGATTTTGTATATCAAGTTCGGTATCTAATAACATTCGTTCAGAATCAATGTATTGTAATACAGGGTGATAGTGACCAACAGACTTGGCTGCAACTCTTGCCCCGTTTTCTGCCTCATGAAACTTATCACCCGTTCTCAGTTCTCTACCTTTCTGTAGCTCTATGTAACAGATTACATATCTGGGATCCTGATCTGGTATCACATACCCAGGACGTAGAGGATACTGAGAAACAGTTCTGTATAATGAACACACCCGAAGATGAAGCATCATCATGCACTCTCTTCGTTTGGGCGGCATGGGAATTCTGGTAATCCCCTATTTCCTGCTCTGTCTTATAACAATTATAAGTTGGAGCGGGACCAACGTTCCCCAGCTCAGTATAACAAGCGGGTTCGGTCAATAATCCGTTTTATTATCTTGATTAAGGCGTGATATGGTTGCTACCTGGAGAGAGAGAAGAAAACACTCAGCGTGCGCTCTTGCAAGAATAGATTGGTTATTATTTTATCTAATCAGGATAGCTCCCACTGCTTTTTATCAAATCTTCCTTCAAACCCTAAAAGGAAAGACTAGCCGGGATTAATTACACACTACAAGTTCGCCAATCTTTCAGCCAGGCCAGTGTCGGTACTTTGAGGGAGGTCCCCCGTGCTTTCGCACGAACCTAATTAATGTAAACCTCGTTTTCCCAGAGGCGTAACCTCGTTAACACCTTTCTAGACACCTACTTGATCGGCTAATTGTAATGTATAAAACTCTCCCAGGAGTAACTCTTACTCGCAGCGGGTATCGGGATCCAACTATCTCATAGAAGGTATGCAATCTCATTGCAAATTTCAACACTTGAAATTCCCGATAATATTTTGCCCCTAGCGTCCTATGATCTTGACGGAGGTCAACAAACCATAGGCTACTAGTCAAGTTCAACCCGTCATTTCTTGATCGAATTAAACCCACCCGCACGACCCTTGACGGAGGTCAACAAGGCCGCACGACTACCCTAATCCAATCTGCATCATATGCATAAGCAGATAAATACTAGTTAGCTACCGCACACTACGCCTTGACGGAGGTCAACAAACGTAGCACGAATACTAAATAGGACTTATCTGAAATGACGGAGGGCTACGACAGATTTTTCTGAAAACCTATTGCGTAATGAACTTGATATCGTTGTAGGATCGAATGAATTTTGAAATGGAGTGTTTTTGAGGCTTTTCTAGTTTTGCTAAAGGAGTCACTCCCGGTGAAGGGATCGTCGGTCCTTTCCTCGTCGAATGAGGTGCGGGATATATCATATATATCACTGTGCAAAGCAAAAACACTTAAAAGCAATCAAAAGACAAACCGAGTGTGTAGCATCTGCCAGTTATTGCTAAAGGAGTCACTCCCGGTGAAGGGATCTCGGTCCTTTCCTCATCGAATAAGGTGCAGGATATATCATATATACCGCTATGAAAAGCAAGAACTGTAGCTACCTGTTTTATTTTGAAATTCGATTCTACAACATCTTAGGTTTCTTTTATTTCATTAATCACATTAATGAAGTCCCATCATTTAAGTACCTAAACATCACAGATAAATACGACGTACACTTATGCCATCCGCATTCGCCTCGATGTCCCCTCGTGCACCGTTAGGTTAGGTAACTAACGGCAGAGCGGGGCAGGGCTAGCGCGGGTGTAAAACATAAGTAACGCCTATATAATATATCATATATACTATATACTGTATCTATCACAGAACATCACATGATCACATCACAGATATCGCAGCAGAAGAATCATATGAAATATTGGATATACTAGGACGTCCGTGTTTTCAATACGAGCCAGTATAAAACACGGATTCCACGGTCGCGATGAATAGCCAAACCCACACCCCTAGACCCCTACGAGAGCGGCAAGCAACCCTACCAATTCTAGAGTTAGGAGACCCGGACTCGACTCCTCGAGTTGGTCTCCCACTGGACTCCAGAACCCGGTTACTTATGCCCTCCTCCTTGGGTCTATCCTAGTGCGGAAAAGTAAATAATATACAAACGGTGACAACTTCCGCAACCTGGAAGTGCCCCAATAAAAGAATATTACATACAAGTTTTTACATGAATGAAAATGAAAAACACTCATCTCACATAAAAACCCCCGGCTATTCAAACACGACGATCCAATATAACATATCCAGCAACACATAACATCACATGTCATCAACGTAAGTAAATATGCGCATCCCAATTGTCGTTGACATATAGCAACGAAACCGGAGATATCACATATTACACTTACGGTCACAGAAAAAAAAGTGTAAAACTACAACAGTTGGAATCCGCAACCACCTCAGACATCACATGCCTGACCAAATGAATTACTTAGACATCGCATGCCTAATAATTATAAACACCGCATTTTAGTCTCAAAATCGAAAACTCTTTTCAATATCAAGTCGGGCAATTCAACAAGATTCCCGACATCCTGATCGAATGCTCGTCGCAAACTTCAGTAGACGGCCGCACCCCCGATACCGTCGACGAAGTGCACCAAGGCGGAACACCGCTGCCGCGAGCACCCGAACGGATTCTTTCGGCGACGGGGTTCTCCTACAGTCACTTGGTCGGGGCTATGGAGTGAGGCTGTCTATTAAGTTTACCCGGCGAGTATCCGCGTACGCTACGTGATTGCGACGGACTTTTGATCACATCAAAATTCCGTGGCAACCGATCAAGTGAGACTAAACTGCTATGTTTATAACATTCATTCAGTTATCTCATAACTCTTTATGAGTTCCAATTATTGTATCCCATTCCGGATAAATAGAAAATGTCAAACTTTCCGATCGAAAAATCGAACACCCAAGTTTTTCCGATACAGATCAACACATGAAATATGAGTCTAACAACATTCAGTTCGTGCCTCAGTACCAACGGTCCAGCCGTAGAAGGGTCAAGCCAACGCCTCACATGTGGCACGCCGTACTGCCCCAAACCCGAAGGTTCAAAGGGTAGTTCAAAACGGTCACATAATCGAGTTAAGGTTTGTTTTCTTCTAGAGGGTCCATCGCGTTACTTGCACTATTTAGAACGTCGTTAAACTACGGAAAAATCCAACACTTGGAAATTTCCCGACAGGGGAAAAATTGGGTATTTATATCCGGTCGAACTTTTTAACATATTCTAAAATTTATCCGGAAAGCCACATAGACAAAATTTGATACTCCGATCGAAACACCGAATCCCCAAAACAATCCCAGAAAATTCAACTCTTGAATTAATATTAAAAATTCCCAGAAAATCCAGCATAATTTAATAAGAGTTACTGTGCAAACAGTGATGGCTGAAGTCACTAGATAGCCGTGGAACCGCCGCAGAAGCTAGGCTTCTGCCGCGGTTCCGCCGCAAGAAATACTGTTCATCGAAAAAATTTTGCATCGTAATTTTTATTTTTCCCTGCTGAATTTTTTAGCAATTTTTAATGTTGAAAAACTCACTGTTTTCAAAAATGTACAGAGAGCATGGAAATTTTGGACTTTCGGGTTCGATCGGACTTCAAACTCCATCTAGACTTCGCCTAAGGCTCTAGCTAGGCTCTGATGCCACTGTAGGGTTCCTAGGCACTCTCAAGAGGTCTCACAAGGTATCAACCATGCCATTTTCAAATTTAACGGTGCCGAGAAACCCTAAACTACGGATCGTTGGCTAGAAATCTAGGCGAAAAAGAAACTAGTTTACATCTAAACTAAAAGAACGGAAATACAACCTTTGTAGATCCGGTCCTCCACCTCCACGGCTCCATGATGAAGTCATCTCCGCTGTCCAAATCAAGATCCGGGCTCTAGCGTCGGCTTCATCGGAGAAAGAGCGGGCAAGGTCGTCGGCTTCGTGCCGAAGATGATCTACGTCGAGGCATCGCTAGATCAAGCTCCAACTTCACCAAGTCTAGAAAACTTGTGAAGGAAACACACTCTACTACTTGGCAAGAGGTAGAGGATGAAGAAATAGGAAGTGGGTAGACTTTAGAATTGGATTTCTCACTTTATTTCATCAATCACCATTGATGAAGAAAGGTTTTCTTCAATGAAGAAGATGATGAAGAAGAAGCTAGTATTATGATAAGATAATTAAATTGAAAAGAAAAAAGAATCCTTATCATAATTCCAACCATAGTTAGGTGTAGAGAATAGACTAGGGTTAGTGAATGGTTAGGTTAAGGAGATGAAGACAAAATGGTCAAAGTTGAATGAAGCTTCAAGAAACTTCATGAATCAATGCAACCATTTTGTTTTCTTCTCTCTTTATTAATCCAAAATAAATAGATAAATGAATGGATAAATAAATAAAAACCTAACCATATACTTAACCATAGGTTTAATTCTTTACACTTAACCAAAGCAAACATGTATCATCAAACATGATACAATCAATTGCACAAAAAGTATATCACATATACAATGTGCACATCCGAGTGAGAATATCCATTTAAAGTGAACAGATACTAGTTAACGCAAAGTAATATATCAAATATATAATTATACATTAAATCATTAAATCAACACTTGATTTAACGATCCGGTCATATCGCATATAACCGACTAGTATCCTATGTATCGGTTTATCGAATCAATGCTTGAATCGATAACTAGGTTATATCGCATACAACCAATCGATACATTCTTCGCGAGAATGAAATACGGTATCACATACACGCATTATTCTCGGTCCCGCACATATCTCATATGCGCTCCTATTTCGTTTCGCTTGAGCCAGGAAACCTCTGTGTAGGACTCTAAAGACTCGTCAATACGCCGGCAGCAGGTAATGATCATATCAAGCACCCACAAGCCGCAAGCGGTCTTCTAAACGTAACGGCCACCCGGGTATTGAGCGATTTGAAGATCGACGAGCAAGCCCGCTCACACTCCAGTGAATCCAACCAGTAACACTACCGTACAGTCCGGTCTGTTCATCTGATATGTCGCATATCTCGCCTAGGGGTGGTAAACGTCAGACCCCAATAGCTCGATAAGTCGTGTCGATATGAGGTCTATAACAATTCGAGAAACTACTGGTAACACTTACCAGTAAATCTCAGCAACCCTGGCCAGGGATTTCCTGTTATAGCCAATCGAACACAGCGCAACATCAACTCCCTATACCGGGAGAGACGAATCCCCTCCTATCGCTCATTGCCTCCATGTGACTCGGGACTGTACCCAAAAACCACCGTTTTGCACGCCCTCTTGGACGTGGTAAGATGGAAATCAAAGCACAGTGGGAACTACACAAGACTCTATGACGATCTCGGGTCAACAGACTACTCTGTACCAGTGTCACCAGAGAACTGCCATCTGACGTAAGGTATAATACCATCTGGGAGTTCTCGACGAGTCGGTCCAGTGTACCCAGTCTCCACTGAGCACCCGTATATCATCTCTGATGTCAAACACCAATGGATATGGGATCATCCATCGCCCATCTGTATGGGTCGAGAAGGTATACGCTAGTCTACTCTGGTATATCGATGCCCCGTCTCGATACACCCACGACTAGGGACTTTGAAGGATGTACTTATAGACTATCTGTCCCCACTAGTATGATCCGCATCATAGTCCAGGTAGTCAATCACACATCCTAAGGGCTTTACCAACATGTAACAGAGAGACAATCAGTGTACACGTTAAGGTAAAGAGCAACCAGATAGCATACTATCATGTCGAGCAAGAAAGTCCTCCCTATATATGTCCAAGCATCCACTACAATATACATCCTATGTATAGTAATGGCCTCTAGGGCATACATATAACTAACAAGAGTTGGAACATTTGTTTTGATAAGACGGTTAAAGAATTTGACTTTATCAAAAATCCAGATGAACCATGCATCTATAGTAAGATTGTACCAAGAACTGTTGTATTTCTCGTCTTGTAAGTGGATGACATTCTCTTGATAGGAAATGACATTCCTATGCTACAATCAGTCAAAAGATTGTTGTCACAAAGTTTCTCCATAAAAGACCTAGGTAATGCCTCATACATTCTACAGATCCATTCATAAAGGCCATCCCTCAGACGTAGTTCGATAGGCTATTCGAGATGATAGGTCTGTGATATGCCAACACATGTCCTTAGTGTAAGTAGGAGATTATTAGTGATATATTCCTTAGAGGCCATTATTGTATAGTACTAGTTTGTATATTACATTTTGGAAGCTTGGGATATACATGGATTTTATGACAGTCTTGCTCAATATGGTAGTATGCTACTTGGTTTGTTTCTATCTTAATATGTATATATATTTCTTTTAGCGCATCGCTAATACATATTGGTAGAGCCCTCAGGATCTTTGCTTGACTACCAGTGTTGTGATGGCAGTCACACTAGTGTGGGCTGGGTAGTCTATAAGCACATCCTTATACAGATCCCTAGTCATAGAATTATCGAGACAGGGCATCGATACTTCAGAGTAGCCTAGTGTATACGCTTCTCATCCCAGCAGGGAAGATGGTCTGTCCCACAGCCATTATACGCCGTACTGGAGATAGTATGCAGGTGCTCATTGGGTTATGAGTTACACTGGACGGACTCGTGGGGAACTGTTGGTTGGTACTATACCTATTGTTAGGTAGCAGTTATCAAGTGACATGAGTACAATATAGTCTGTTGACTTGATACTGCTACTTCGCCTCGAGTGTGTTCCCACTGTTCTTAGATTATTGCCCTACCACGGCTCTGATGAGTCATGCAAACAGGTATTAGTTAGGTGTAGTCCCGAAGCACTTGGAGGCAGTGGCGGTTAGATAGGATTCATCTCTCTCGGTATTGGGGGTTGATGTCGCACTGTGTTCGGAAATCCGTTACACAAAGTCCCTGGCCAGGGCAAGCGAGATTTACTGGTAGGTACTCCAGTAGTTTCTCAGGGTGTTTTTGCGCTCTACTTCGGCACGGCTTATTGCGCTATTAGGGGTATAACGCCTACCGCCCCTTAGGCCCGATATGCGATACTCTTTGACGAATAGACCGGACTGTACAGAAATTGTTACAGATAGGCTCAGTAGGAGTTCGGATGAGTTCGCTCATCGGCCTTCTTATCGACATATACCTTGGTAGCCGTTACGTGAAGCTAGTACCGTTGACTTGCTTGTGGTTAACCCACTGCCAGTGTACTGTCGAGTCTTTAGAGTCCCACACAGAGGGTTTCCCTGCTTTGGGCGAAACGATGTAGAGGTCGTACGGTTTTACGACAGGGTTCGAACATATACGTGTACTTGTGCACGTATGATGTTCGGGCGGTTAATACTAGTGGGCTTTGGTTTAAACCGAATCTTAGTATTAGATTATTGGATTAGTTTCGTCTCATTGCGTTCATGTTTTTCGGAATACATATACGGGTATGTATATACGATGAGGGGTATTCTTGTAATTTACTCAAGAATTCTTCTAGAAGAAGACACCTCATTACTTGTATTACCATTTATGTTAAATAGTTAATGAGGTGGAGGTATGAGGTGTTATTTTTATGATAAATGAAGTATAGTTGGTGACTCATGGATGACTATTGAGGCAGGAGTGGACTTAGATATTTTGTGAGATATTTTGGCATGCTTCATAATCATCACAAGTAGCCATATTCATTTTATTATTATCTTAAACACTCTCTCTCCTCAAGCTCTCTCTTCTTCTTCCTCAAACCCTAATTGTCTTATGTGTTGATAAACCTAGGGTTATTGAGACTAATCTATCCATAATCACTCTCTACATTCTCTAGGCTACTTTGATTAGCACAGTAGGTACCCTAGTTGCCTAATCTTAGAGGTATGTGCTCTTAGTAGACACTCTCGGGTGGATATTCTTTGACTCGAGGAGGCGCGATCCGTACACTCTTCAAGGAGCACAAGAAGAGGAGGAGGAGTACAAGAAGAAGAAGGACTTGATACTTGAGGTATAACTTTCTTACATAGTAGTTAAACCTTTTAGTTGTTTTGTTAGCTAGGCTTTAGTATTGATCCTGGAGTTTAGTCGGTGTTGCGAAGCATATAAAAATCGTTTTTTGCGAACTCCGCCTCCCCGTGAACCCGCGGGGTGTGCGACTTCGACTTACACAGAGGCCCAGGCCGGTCTTGCGGGTGCAGGCCCGCCTAGCAAGTCGGGCTTGCTGGGCTGGGTTGACCTGCAGGCCGAATATAAAAAAATAATAAAAAATAATAAAAGGAAATCCTGCAAGACCCGAGTCGGGCTCGAGTCTGGCCAAGCTAGGTGTGGAGGGACCGAGCCGGGCTCTGTTCTGTTTTTCTTAAAATAAAAAAAAATATATATATTTCCGAAAATTCTAGAAAATTTCGGAAAATTAAGAAAAATTATTTTATGAGTTTTTCTTATTTTTTTGGGGAGTTTCCACTCAAGTTTTGGCTTAGTTGTGTGTTTTTGCTATTAATTCTGAGAGTTATATTTTTTTTTCTCACTAAAAGTTTCAAAATTTTATTCTCATATAAAATTTTGGAAATTTGATTGGTAGTTGTTCCTGTGGGAGCATCTGGGGCACGTGCTAATTTCATGAAAAAATGAAAACCTTGATAAAACAGACAAGATTAAATAAGGTAGTTTAATGAAAAGTGAAATTTGTTAGATTGGTTGTTGCATTTGTAATGCGAATGACATGTCTAATAAATTAAGACACATACAACATTTATTAATTAAAAATCTGACAAATTTTAAGTTGGAGATTTCGTGAGAAAACGCGAGTCTAAATTCAACTACCCAATCTACTCTGTTTCTAGAAAATCTATAATCCATTTTTCAATCTTGTTAACAAAATTTTAAATTTTATACTTTTTAAGAATGTGGTTAGGGCCATAAGTCTTCTTATCTTTCTTCGGGGTGTAGATTTATTATTGTTCTTAAGATGGGTTGAAGACAAAGTGTTCTCTGGGAAAGAATGATACTCCATTAAATGCCGATAATCTTAACGCATCCATAATAAAATCAAGATATCTTCAGTCTCATCAGGGATGAGATGGTAGATGAAGATAACATAATAAAATATATATACTAATGTTAATTGAGAAAGCTGAAAGACTTGGACGCTAGTGACAATAAGGTGCCAGTGATGTAATGGGGCTATACGACGCGACACCATCGAGATGCATCAATCTTTGGAGTATTATCGCATCTAAGATCGTTCTACGTGTTGAATGTGATGAGGAGCAATGTCGCAGTGATGTAGCGGGCCTACATGATGCAACACCATCGATATGCAGCGATCTTCGGAGGATTGGCACATCTAGGATCGTTCTATGCGTTGGACGTGATAAGGAGCGATGTCACTAGTGATCATTGGATTTATTGCCAAGCACTTGCAGTTTATACTGAGCGGTGGTTACGGGTATCTACGCATTAAGAGATAAGCTATGTGATGATTATGGGGTAATCTATGCAATGTGGTAACGTTATATTATTTCTCGGTTTGACCTAATTTTCATATAAGGAGTCAAACTACGTAATGTGGATATACTTAAGAGTTATATCTTCATCGATCTGGGATCTGAAAAGTGCTGCTCCAGTTAGACTATAGAGCAACAGCAGTATGCGATTACATATTTTCTACTCGATCTATGAGGCTGTTAGTTGTACGGAAAGCGAACGTGATGACGTTTGCTAGTATGTTTGAATAACTAAAGCTTAAGCTTTAATCGCCAGGGGCGATAGAATCAAGAGCACTGTTGATATATTGAGGGGGTCAACAGTTGTTATGCCCCGCTTTCTAAAATAAGTAAATACGGCACACGACAAAACCAACCATGCTACCCAGGGCAAGAAAAGATCCTTCCATAGTCACATTATGGCTGTCAATCAGATATCAAGAATAGTAATAAAATCTAACTAACACATGTCCATTTGACACAATAGAAAATAACAAGGAAAAATAGCAGAAACTAACAAAGATCCAATCAAGAAATAATATTCCTAATCACGGCCCTCATGGGATCACAATAATAAACTTAATTACGGAAATAAAATAAACTAAACATCTCTAAAACTAATCATCAAGCTTCTCACTTCTTAGTCGCTTGTCAAAATATTCTTGATCTTCCTACGACAAGGTCAAAGGAACCGAGCCATGCAAAACCCAGATGTCAGTGCATCATAAATATCAATAATAATAGTAATGACAAGAACAAGATGCTATAAAGAAGATAAGAGTATAAATAATAATCACAGGTGTTATAACGGTGAGCTATAGGTATGTCACGAATATCCTAAAGTCTTTGTTTTTAGGTTATTTATCCTAACGGTATTTGAAATCAATTAATGGAATCGTCAATATAACTCAATAGTATACCGTGCGTGTCCGAGACCACGGTCAAAACTTTCGGAGTTGAATCCGAGATGTGCTGCTAGGCAATAAAAACAGTATCATGTACAGACGAATGATGTCAGCATCATCATTCTGGGGCCCGAAGCCCATATTGACTGATTAGTCTCTGGAAACTAGTGAACTGTTAAGTTACAAGTCGGCTTTCATTATTGATTTTCCCTTTTCCCTAGGTTTTGTGTTCAAGTTAGGTATTAACGATATCTAACTCAAGACAACACAGGAATAAGCAGGTACAATTCTTGTCTATCTAGATAATAAGTCATGTCCATCAGGACAATAAGTCAGAATTGTCGGCATTGGTAAATTATCCAAGTAACAGGAAAGATAACGTGTCGCGAACATGCCAGGCAGTGTGTATTAAACAGGATAGATACTTGATGGAGAACATTAACCAATTTATTTAAAATACTGTAACGTTTTACGTTTCCTACTAGATATACTATAGTTAAGGTAAAGGATAATGAAACTACAGTGGAAATATACTGAAATTAAAATGAAATAGCATACGACAAGATAAACTTGTTATTGATACGAAATACGGATTAATGCTATAAAATTGTATATTGATAATAACTTGCTAAATATTAAAATGTGTATATTATAAATAATTATATAAATATTGGTATATATAATGTAGCATGTTGCAAGTTTAGAAACTTGCCTCGAATGATAAAATCACGACAAAACATGGATATCCGCACGACGACGACATTCGAAAACACGACATACTCAC
Source organism: Agapanthus africanus (assembly GCA_030015575.1). Taxonomy (NCBI): domain Eukaryota; kingdom Viridiplantae; phylum Streptophyta; class Magnoliopsida; order Asparagales; family Amaryllidaceae; genus Agapanthus; species Agapanthus africanus. Next base: position 372,010,323 of record CM057343.1, on the reverse strand, counting down.
AATCTTGGTTAAAAGCGACTGTGTACTGTTTTGGGATGCTCTATAGACGACTCTGGTCCCACGCTTGGGTCAAAGGTACGACGACAAGGTCGGGATCTGCCGGTGACGAAGTGAAATCGGGGTAGAAGCTTGGTGAAGAAGAAGAAGATGAGGTCGGGGTTGATGATGATGTTTAGGTTCTGGGTCACGGTCGAGGGCTAGGAGAAGAGGTTGTTTGGTCGGCGACGAGGAGATTGGGAGGCAAAGTCGACGGCGAGGTAATGTAGTGTGGTGAGGGGTTAGTTAAGTGAAAAGAGAAGAAAAGAGATGATGACGATGATGGTGAGGTTGAGGAGGTGAGGACGAGGGAGGAGATTGAAGTTTACGGCGAGAGGGAAAAGGGTGGCGACGGGGACTCAAAAGCGCGGGAGGTCTCGGGGACGAGACGAAGGAGTTTGGGGAGAGAATGAGAGGAGAGAGAGAGATAGTTTATATTATAAATAAATATATTTAACTGTTTATATATATTATATATATATATATTAGGGTTTATAGATAATACCAAATTACTATTAAAGTTTACTAGAATCTCGTCAAAATATATCTTTAGGGAATAATACATATACGTAAAGATTTAAGCCATAATGCAACAATATAATTTTAAATACACATACACCCTAAATGACTTTAAATAAATATATTAAGATTTAATAACTACTTGGTTATAAGATATCTCAAGATTTAATTGTAATAGATAAAAGTAAATCAAGATGTGGGGTGATTATCCATACAATTTTAGTTAGTAAAATATAATTTATCCATACCTTGTGGTTATAAATATATAATATATATATTATACTGGATTCACGTAGATATACTTTACTGATAAGTATCAAATATATCAAGCACCATACTGGGTTCCAAACATACGGGTCGGGTCCGATAACCACCATTATCCAAATCAATCGCAACCCAAATAAATAAAATAAAAGAATTATAAGGCAAGTCTTAAAATGCCCATTAATATTGTGTAAACGTACTAGGGTGTTACATTATGCCCAACTACAAAAAAAATTTGTCCTCAAAATTCACGAAACAGGAAAAGACAAGATGATACGGATCTAAGGAAAGAGATGTGGAAACTTTTGTCGAATCTCGTCTTCACGTTCTTAGGTAGATTCTCCATTCAAATGATTTCCCCATGAAACAAGCACAAAATGAATTACTTTATTCTTGAGAACCTCTTCTTGTCGATCCACAATAACCATCGGTTGTTCTTCGTAAGTCAAATCTTCATTCACTGTCAATTCCAAGTGATTAAGGACGTGCGTCTCATCTTAAACATACTTTTAGAGTTAAAATACATGAAGTACGTCATGAACACCTTCCAGGAATGGTGGTAAAGCCAATCGATAAGCCACCTCTCCAACACGCTCAATTATATCGAAAGGCCCTATGAATCGAGGACCAAGCTTGTCTCAACTACCAAATAGGATTAGTCTTCTAGTCGGTGATATCTTCAAGAACATAAGATCACCAACAACAAACTCGAAAAGTCTTCTTCCAGTATCAGCTCAACTTTTTTGTCGATCTTGTGCCACCTTCATATGATTACGAATCAGGATAACTTTCTCCACAGTTTGCACAATAAGTTCTGGTCCCAACAATCTTCTTTTTCCAATATCGTCCTAATAAACAGGCGAGTGACACTTACAACCATACAGTGTTTCGAATGGAGTCATCTGTATAGCCGCCTAAAAACTGTTATTGTATGAAAACTCCACTAAATACAAATGATCCTCCCACGAACCTTTGATCTTTAACATACAAGCTCTCAACATATCTTCAAGAGATTGGATCGTTCTCTTGGACTGTCCATCTGTCTAAGGATGGTAGGCCATATTAAACTTTAAGCAAGTTCCCAAACTTTCCTGTAGACTCCTCCAAAAGTGCGATAAGAACCGAGTATCACGATCAGAAACGATACTTACTGGTACCCCATGCAATCTCATAATCTCCTGCATGTACCACTCTGCTAAATCCTTTGTCGACTAACCAACTTGAAATGGCATGAAATGAGCTACCTTGGTCAATTGATCGACAATCACCCAAACCGCGTTATTGCCTTTTGTACTCCATGGTAAGGTTGTCACGAAATCCATGGTTATATGTTCCCACTTCCATTGAGGAATTGGAAGTGGTTGCAACAAACAAGCTACCCTTTTTTGTTCAGCCTTGACTTGCTAATACACCAAGCACTTCGATACGTAGCGAGCAATCTCCGTTTTCATGTCTTCCCACCAAAAGTGTTATCGCAGATCTCTATACATCTTCATGCCTCCCGAATGTACCGAATATGCGGAACTATGAGCTTCCTTTATGACCTCTTCATGAATAACTCCTTTAGATGAACACAAACGACTTCCATATCTTAACGAACCATCTTCATGAATCAACAAATTTGTCCGAAGTCCTATTTTGTCCTGTCCTCGAAATTTCTGCAATTTAGGATCCTGCGACTGTGCTGCCTTAATACTATCGATCAAGGATGACTGTACTTGCAACTGCATTAGCTGTCCTAAAGAATCTAGTAGTACAATCTCCAACTTGAATCTCTGAAGATCAGTTATAATCACCTTCTGTGCAGTCAATATCCGTATCGCTAGCAACCGACTTAAAACTTCTGGCACTATATTAAATTTTTCCGGATAGTACTTTAGATCAAGATCATAGTCAGCCATCAGCTCTAACCATCTACGCTGCCTCATATTGATCTCTTCCTGTGTGAACCGTACTTTAAGCTCTTGTGATCAGTAAACATTTCTACCCTTTCACTCAATAAGAAATGTCTCCAAATCTTCAGCATAAAAATCACTGCTGCTAGCTTCAAGTCATGAGTTGGGTAGTTCTTCTCATAAGTCTTCAATTGCTTCGACGGATAAGCTACAACCTTTCCATGCTGCATTAAAACACATCCCAAGCCTTTCCCAGATGTGTCACTGAGAATAACAAGTCCTCCGAAACCATCTGGCACTGTTAGAATAGGAGCGGTTGTCAATCTTTGCTTCAGCGCTTCAAAATCTGATGCACACTTCTCAGTCCATATGAATGGTACCTCCTTTCATGTTATCTTGGTCAATGGTTCTGCTATTCGAGCGAAGTTCTCCATAAACCTTCTATAGTATCCAACAAGTCCAAAAAAACTTTTGATCTCCCTCACATTTTTGGAATTGGCCAATTATGAATAGCTGCAATCTTTTCGGGGTCAACTGCAATCCCATCTCCAACATGACCCAAGAGCTTCACTTTTTCTAGCCAAAACTCGCACTTTCTCATCTTAGCATATAACTTTTCTTATCTCAACGTTTGCAGTGCAATCCTCAAGTGTTCTTCATTCTCTTCTTTGCTCCTCGAATAGACTAGAATATCATCAATGAATACAGCCATGAACTGATCTAGAAATGGCGAAAAGATCCGGTTCATCAAGTCCATAAATATTGCCGGTGTGTTAGTAACTCCAAATGGCATCACTAACTAGTCGTAATGCCCATATCGAGTTCGGAACGCCGTCTTGCAAATGTATTATGCTTTCACCCGAACTTGATGATACCCTGATCGCAAATCCAACTTCTAGAATACTCTCGCGCCACTGAGTTGATCGAATAATTCGCCGATGTGAAAGATTGGGTACTTATTCTTAATAGTCACCTGATTTAACTCTCGATATTCGATGCACATCTTCCACGTGCCATCTTTCTTCTTAACTAGAAGAACTGGAGCTCCCCAAGGCGAATTGCTGCTGCGAATCCAACCCTTCTTTAGTAATTCGGTAACTTGTTTCTTTACCTCTTCCAGTTCCACCGGTGCCATCGGATAATAAGCCTTTGAAATCGGCGCTGCTCTAGAAATAAGATCAATCACGAACTCCACATCTTGTTTTGGCGGTAAACCTGAGATGTCCTCGAACACGTCCATGAAGTCCCGAACTACAACTGGCGCTTCCTCCTTGATTGCTTCCATTGACGAAAAAGCGGCACTTGTCGGCCTAACCCTAAATTCGAATGGCCTGTAGATTTGCTACCTCCCAAGAATATGAACTCTGGATGTCCGGGAATCTGGAAAATCACTTTCTTCGCCCTACAATCAATGTGAGGATCGAAAATGCCAAGAAAGTCCATTCCCAAGACAACATCATACCTGTCGGTATCAATCACCAAGAAATCCTCAAATAACTCCCATCTGCAAATAACAATTGAGAAACCCTTGCACTCACTATTAGTTATAATTCTCCCATTCCCAGTGTGTATATCCCAAGAGCTAGATAGGGTTGTGTGCGGGACAGAGTGTGCACTAATAAACTTGGACGACATAAAGTAATGGGATGCACCAGAATCGAATAATGTCAATGTGGGAAAATTATAAACAAGTAGGATACCTAAAACAACATTATCTGAAGCCTTGTCCTCCTCGGCTGTTAATGTGAAGGCCTGTGCCTGATTAGGCCTCTGAGTAATATGCTTTTGCCCATAAGTCTGCTTCTGCGGTGGTTTTTGAATATCGTCTCTCAATCGTAATTTCGAAGGGCACGTACTAATGGTATGGTCAGCTGATCCACAAACTAAACAAAGTCCAAGCCTCCTTTGACACTCTTTCTGCATGTGGCCGGGTAGACAGTAGAAGTCGCAAATCACAGTCTTTTTCTGATCTGACACAAAAGGCCTTTTCATAGGTATTGTCCCTTGTTTGTTTACTGGAATGCCTCTACGTACAGGAGCTCTGGTTGGTGCAAACTCATTCTTCCACACTACAACCGCTTGCTATTGATTACCCTTTACTTTTACCGATAAACTTTGCTATTCCCTAGCTGCCTTGAGAACTTAGGAGAAGGTGGTCAATCCCAACGATATGATATATCTCTGAATCTCCACATCTGCAACACTTTAGAATGCGATTAGTGTTAATTAACGATAATGCGGGTTTTTAATAAAAAATTAACCAAAATAGTTTTCACATATTTTATAAAAAATTAATTAATATTTTATTATTATTTGTTTTGGCTAGCACACATTTGTGCATGTTAACTTGGGGGTTATGGAGGTGTTAACCATGCTTAAGTAGCCATGGCACCCTAAACCAATTCCAAGCCATGTTAACTTATCCCACTTGTCTTTATTTTTTTTTAATAAAGAGTTTATTCTTTTGACTTAAGGGAGAGAGAGAGGGTTGACAAATGAAGAATGATGAGGTATGGGCAAGCATGAGAGCAATTAATGAGGAGAGAGGAGGGGCATGGCTCACTCCTAACCTCACACCCTCATTTCCCTCATCCCTCACTTATACACTCCCTCATTCTCACCTCACTCTCTCATTCTCAATTATTTCTCCTTCTCTTTCCCTTCTTCAACTGAAACCTTAACCTTTTCATCTCAATCCTAAGCCTAATCTTCACTAAACCTCACTAAAACCCTTCACGAGTCTAGCTAAGCCCAATCTTGATAACTTGGAGCATGGAAAGTATAGGGTGTTTTTCGTCACCCCATTGAGATGGGAATACGCGCACGCTTCTCAGGCGTACTACAGATTCCCCTTGCCTAGGGTAGGCCGGAGTTTAATGATTGTGGGGATCCGAATCTCCGGCAGCCGCGGACAAAGCTGCCGTTAATTACCCCTCGCCTTTGGGGCGAGGGAACCTCCGATTAACGGGTTAAACTGGTCATGCGAACTCAATGTGCAGTGTACGTGTGTTTTGTTTTGAAAGGGGGGTTTTGGATATATCGGGAGCCACGCAGAGTTTTTACGGGGGTCCCGCTACCCGGATAGCGGGCTGGGGGTCAAGGGGGCTAGCAGCCCCCTTGCGGGGTTCGGGGCAGCGCCCCGGCCCAAAAATTTTTTGGAGGGGGAGAATGTTGCGGAGTATGTGTATGTGTACATATGTATACATATGTATATATATACATGTATATATAAACAAAGAGGGGGGAAAAGACATCCAAAGGATGCGTGGGGCCAGCGCCTTGAGCGCTGTGCGCTTAGGTGCTGTGCGCTCAGGCGCAAGCGCGCCACGTGTCGGCACGTAGGCGCTTTGCGCATGAGCGCTGGGCGCTAGGGCGCAAGCACGCCACGTGTCGGCACGTGGGCGCTTTGCGCTCGGGCGCAAGGCGCCGGAGCTCAAGCGCGCGCGCCACGTGTCGGCACGTGGGTGCTTTGCGCTCGGGCGCAGTGCGCTTGAGTGCAAGCGCGCCACGTGTCGGCACGTGGGCGCTTTGCGCTCGGGCGCAGTGCGCAGGAGCGCAAGCGCGCCACGTGTCGGCACGTGGGCGCTTTGCGCTCGGGCGCAGTGCTCTTGAGCGCAAGCGCGCCACGTGTCGGCACGTGGACGCTTTGTGCTTGGGCGCAGTGCGCTTGAGCGCAAGCGCGCGCGCCACGTGTCGGCACGTTGGCGTTTTGCGCTCGGGCGCAGTGTGCTTGAGCGCAAGCGCGCCACGTGTCGGCACGTGGGCGCTTTGCGCACGGGCGCAGTGCTCTTGAGCGCAAGCGCGCCACGTGTCGGCACGTGGACGCTTTGCACTCGGGCGCAGTGCGCTTGAGCGCAAACGCGCGCGCCACGTGTCGGCACGTGGGCGTTTTGCGCTCGGGCGCAGTGCGCTTGAGCGCAAGCGCGCCACGTGTCGGCATGTGGGCGCTTTGCGCTGGAGCGCACTGCGCTGGAGCGCAAGCGCGCGCGCCACGTGTCGGCACGTGGGCGCTTTGCGCTCGCGCGCAGTATGCTGGAGCGCAAACGCGCCACGTGTCGGCACGTAGGTGCTTTGCGCTCGAGCGCTAGCGCGCCGGCGAGGAAAAGAGGGCTTTTAACCCCAGAAAACTCCCGGAAGAGAAATTAGAAAGGAGTTGGACTCCTGAGTGTGTTTTTTTTTTGGGTTAATGGGAGGGGTTCTTCTTCTTCCTCCACTGTTAGCTGGATCTTGAAGATCAAGAGATATAGGATTTTAAAAATCACTCCTTTTTAAGATCTAATGGAAGATCTGAGTTTCCCTTGATGGGTTTTATGGTGAAAAACTAATTTGTTTTATAAAAAGGAGAGTAGAACTCTTGATTTAATTCAAGAGAAAGAAGAAGGTTTTGGAACCGTGAAGAAGGAGAAAGATCTCAGATGTGAAACCTTTTTTTGGAGAGAGAAAAGTTATTAGATATTTTCATTATCTTTTCCTTTATAGGCCATACACTTTACACATAGCCCCTTTGGCTTCACAAAATGGCATTTTGCCTATCCCATGGCTCATGTGCCATTTCTTTTTGCACATAAGCCACGGGCTTTACAAAAATTTGGCTTTATGCCTATTTTTCTTACATTTATCCATAAAATAAAAAAAGAAATACAACAAAATTATTTATTACAAAATTTTTATCTTAGCATGGGGGGAGGCCGGCCGCTTCATGTTCTGGCTCGGCCCGGGCATGGGCCCACTGGATCTGGGCTTGGGCCCACTTGGCTTGGGGTTGACTTTGATTTTGACTTGGTCAACCGGGGTGTAAATTTTTACCCCAACAAATTGCCCCCCATCAATAAATGCACACCACATATGTGGGTCGTGTGCATGAAATTGATGGATCTTCTTTCACGTGGAGGCGACTTGATTTGGTTCCCGCTTTTTGGGAAGCTGGCACTGCCCTTTTTACGACATGGACGGTCGTTGCTTAACATGTCTCCGAGACGGAGTGTCCGTGATAGACGTTTTCTCTGGCCAGGAGTGATCTGGTTCCCGCTTTGTAGGAATCCTGCGCTGCCCTTTTTGCGACTTGGACGGTCGATGCTGCCCTTTTTGCGACTTGGACAGTCGATGCTGCCATTTTTGCGACTTGGACGGTCGGTGCTGCCATTTTAGCAACTTGGACGGTCGGTTCTGCCCTTTTTGCGACGTGGACGGTCGGTGCTGCCATTTTAGCGACGTGGACGGTCGATGCTGCCCTTTTTGCGACTTGGACGGTCGATGCTGCCCTTTTTGCGACTTGGATGGTCGGTTCTGCCCTTTTAGCGACGTGGACGGTCGATGCTGCCCTTTTTGCGACTTGGACGGTTGATGCTGCCCTTTTTGCGACTTGGACGGTCAGTGCTTGACTTGCTCTGCTTCTTGCAGTGTCAGGGGTAGACTTGACTTGCTCCGCTTCTTGCGGTGTCGAGATTGGATTCTGACTTGCTCCGCTTTCTGCGGTGTCGGAGTGGAAGTTGAATGATTTTGATTTGGGTTGACATCAGCATCGCTATACTGGAATATGGTACCAGGAGCGAATCATCATCTGTCATTGAGAGGATTTTAGGATTTTAGCTTTTGTTTGGCATCTGCATTGCTGCACTGGTATAATGCCAGGAGCAACTCATCATTTGCCCCGGGAGGATTCTGGAATTGGTTTTTTTTTTATTATTATTATTATTTTTTTTTGGTGGGACTTTGAATGTGGTCTCACCGGTAGGACTTGGGAGAGGTTGGGATTGTTTTACGCCCGTGGATTGTATACGGTTTTGCAGGATGTATGATCCAGACCGTAGGGCCGGAAAAATTTCGGGACTTTGTCGGCGTCTGTATCGCTGCACTGGAATATGGTACCAGGAGCGACTCATCATTCGCCGTTTGGAGATTGGGGAGCGATGGCTTAGGAGACAGGTTTAGATCCCTATCGCCTAAGGCTTTTCAATTTTATGGGCCGTGAGGGTCCCATAAAAGCATTTTCTCCCTACGAGTCGTAAGGATCCCGCAGGTGTATTTTCTCTTTAGGAATCGTGAGGATTCCTAAGTGTGTCGCTCCTTTGTGAGTCGTAAGGATCTCACACAGGGGTTTTCTCCTCACAAGGTCGAGAGGACTTTGCGAGTGTATTTCATCTATTTTCACGAGTTTGCGCCCTTTCGGGTTTTCACAGACTCGCCAGTAGTCCTGCTGTTTTTACTCACGGAGCCCTTTCGGGTTTTCATCCGTGCCCGTTTTGCTTATGGACATACCGTTTATTTTTCCTCTTTTTTCTTCTTCTTTTTTTTTTGCTGCTCGTGGGACTTTTAAAAGTAGTCTCACCTGCAGAGTTTGGGAGAGATAGGGGTCATTTACGCCCGTGGATTGTATACGGTTTTGCAGGATGTATGATCCAGACCGTAGGGCTAATGTGCTCAATTCGCCTGCGACTTGGAGCATTCACGTGTAGTATTTCTTGAGATATCGGCCATTGATGGGTGGCATGGGCCTTTCTCCCTCGGCACTTATCAGTTGGTAGGATCCTCCGTCGAACACTTTCTCAATGACGTATGGTCCTTCCCAGTTTGGCTCGAATTTTCCCTTGGCATGTCGATTGGGGATGATCGGTCTTTTGAGGACCAACACCAATTCACCTTTCTTGAAAGCGCGGAGACGGGTTATCTTGTCATAGGCCCGTGACATTTGGGCTCGGTATAGCTCTAGATTTTGCTGCACCGTGAGCCTCTTTTCTTCGAGGGCATCGAGCTCTTCAAGTCGAAGGAGCACGTTTTCCTCCTCCGTCAACTCGTGCTGAACGGCCATTCTTAAGCTTGGAACTTCAACTTCGAGGGGGAGGACCGCCTCCACTCCGAAGAGCATTGAGTATGGAGTGGACTGAGTTAGAGTACGGTGCGTGGTACGATATGCCCACAACGCCTCGTGAAGTTTGAGATTCCAGTCTCTCTTGTTGGCTGAAGCATTTTTCCTCAGGAGCTTGCATAGAGTCTTATTGAAGGCTTCGGCTAGCCCGTTGGCTCTTGGATTATAGATGGAGGAATATCTCCAGTCTATCTTGTGCTGAGAAGCAAACCTTGAGACATTGAAGCTCTTGAAAGAAGGCCCGTTGTCAGAAATGATTCTTCTTGGTGTACCGAAGCGGTATAGAATATTATGCTGGAAGAATGTCAGAATATCTTTTGTCTTGACTTCTTTTAGCGGGACAGCTTCAGCCCTTCTGGAGAAGTAGTCTGTCGCGGCCAGTATGAACCGATGGCCTTTGGATGACGGAGGATCAATAGGGCCAACAATGTTGGTGCCCCAGACTTCGAAGGGCCACGACGCCACCGTAGGATGCAATGGATTGGGATGCTTGTGAATAAAATCACCGTGAATTTGGCAGATATAACATTTCTTTGCGTGCTCTCCGCAATCCCGTATCATGGTGGGCAAGTAATACCCAAGCCGTTTAATCTGCAGTCGCATCTTGGGGCCAGATGGGTGAGCACTGCAAACGCCTGAGTGAACTTCTTTCATGACTTTTTGGGCTTCGGCCGATGACAGGCACCTGAGCCAGAGTTGGTCATATGACCTGCGGTATAACGTATCATTTACAAACACGTATCGGAGAGCTCTCTTCTTCAGCTGAATCCTCGCAGATTTTCCTTCGGGCAGCCTGTCATATCGGAGGTACTCTATGAAGGGTTCTCTCCAATCGGGCTCGTCTTGGATGATCGAAGCTTCTTCAGCAGGACTGCTCTTCTGTTCCGCGCTTTCCTCTTCTCTTAGAGAGACTGGGGGTAGAATTTGTCGGCTCCTGACTGTGATCAGAATTTCGTCCATGTCAGGATCAGCCAGCTCCTTGGCTAAGCGAGCGAGTACGTCAACCTTTCCATTCAACGCTCTAGGGACTCTCATTAGTTCAATGTGAGTGAACCGTTTCATGAGTTCCACCACTCGGCCTCTGTACCGAGCTAACTCGGGTTTGTATATTTTGTAATCACCGCTTACTTGGTTGAAGACGAGCTGGGAGTCACCGTAAACTCGTAGCTGACGGATTTCCATTTCTATGGCGAGCTCCAAACCAGCTATCAGAGCTTCATACTCAGCTTCATTGTTTGTCTGAGGCTCGGTAAGAGCGAAAGAACGCCGTAGGGTTCCCATTGATGGTGTGATGAGCACCAATCCTATCCCTGCTTTTATCTCCGGGACGCTTGATTTACTGGAGGTCCTTATCGATGAGGCCCCATCAAAGTAGAGCTCCCAACATGAGTCATCTCCCTCGAGGTGCAGCACTTGTTCGTCGGGTAACTCATAATTTAGCGGCGATCCTTCTGGTATAGGATGAGCGGCGAGGAAGTCTGCAAGAGCTTGCCCTTTCATTGCTTTCTGAGGAGTATAAACTATGTCAAACTCAAGTAACATGACAGCCCATCTTGCCATTCTGCCGGCCAGGCTCGCTCTGGTCATCAAGTGTTTGAGCGGGTCGACCTTGGAGATCAGCATAACCCGATGAGCAAGCAGATAGTGCCTCAGCTTCTTCACTGCAAATATCAGAGCCAGGCATTGCTTTTCGATTGGGGAATAGTTGTGTTCCGTCCCGACTAGAGTTCGACTAAGGTAGTAGAGGGCATTTTCTTTTCCCTCCTCGTTATTCTGGGCAAGGAGCGCACCGAGTGACTCATCCAGCGCGGCAGTGTAGAGAATCAGCGGTTTATTTGGAATGGGAGCGGCCAGCACTGGAGGGTGCAACAAGTATTGTTTGATGCGTTCGAACGTTGCTTGACATTCGGCATCCCAGATAAAAGGAGCTCCTTTCTTCATGAGCTTTGAGAAGGGCCTACATCTCCCCGATAAATTTGAGATAAACCTCCGTATATAAGCAAGCTTGCCTTGACAAGATCTTAGCTGCGTCAGACTCTTCGGAGGGGGCATCTCCATGATGGCCTTTATCTTTGATGGGTCAACTTCGATCCCTCGATGTCGGACTATGAAGCCCAGGAATTTTCCCGATGACACGCCAAAAGCGCACTTCAGAGGATTCATCTTCAGATCGTATTCCCTCAGTCTGGTGAGAACAATCCTAAGATCTTGGATGTGGTCGGCCTTGGCTTTAGTTTTGACGACCAGATCATCAACATAACATTCGACGACTTTATGGATTAGGTCATCAAAGATATTAGTCATTGCCCTTTGATATGTAGCACCCGCGTTCTTCAGTCCGAACGGCATCACCTTGTAGCAATATATTCCGATTGGGGTTCGAAATGATTTGTGTTTCTCATCCTCAGGTGACATCTTGATCTGATTGTATCTAGACGAGCCATCCATAAAGGTGAACAGCTCGTAATTTGAGGTGTCATCGACCACCATTTCTATGACCGGTAGCGGGAACTCGTCTTTAGGACATGCCTTGTTGAGGTCCCTGAAATCGACATAAACTCGGATATGCCCATTTTTCTTCTTCACTGGGACTATGCATGCGATCTAGTCCGCATATTTCTCTTCCCTGATGAAGCCGGCGTCGATGAGCTTCTTGGTTTCCTCGATGACTTTTTCTTCTAGTTCCCTTCTCATTCTTCGAGGAGCTTGTTTGACTGGCTTAGCATCAGGAGATATAGCCAGCTTATGCACAGCCACTTCAGGGGAAAGGCCTGGCATTTCTTTGTATGTCCACACGAAGCAGTCGACGAACTCATGCAGCAGGGCAATTATCTGCGCTTTCATTTCCTCTGACAAGAGCGAGCTGATGTAGGTCGGCCTTGGATTATCGGGCGTTCCTAAGTCAATCTCGGTTAGCTTATCAAAGGTTGCTTGTCCACCATCTTCGAGCTCTTGAGGAGCTTCTTCTGGCTCGGTTATCTCGTCATCATCATTTGATCTTTCGTTGACCTCACCAACATGGATCATGTAGCACGCTTTGGAATCAGGTTGAATGTAGCCTATGCCCCGTCTATCTGGAATTCGTCCATCGATGAGTGCTCGGACCTGGGGCGGAAACCATAGCCCTTCGTAAAACTTTGCTTCGGACTCCGTTTGATATAACCGGCATCCGCACTTCTTAAAGTATTCCCGCATCTCAGGCGCATAGTATCTGGGATTGAGGACGGCTCTTATGCCTCCCTCATAGGGAAGGCACGCGACAGAAAGATCGTCCGGGTGCACAACGGGGTTTGACCAGTAAAACAGGATGCCTTTCTGTCCATTTTTCCTCCCGGGGACGTAGAAAGTTTTCAGCTGGTCCACGGTGAAGACTGACAACGCATCGAGCTCTTTGCACATCTGCTCCGGCACCCTTGTGATGGCCAGGGACCCTTCTGCAACTTCGAAGGTCTCTCTTAGTTTCGCTTGCTGCATAGGGGTCCAATCTGCACAGCTGCTGCACGGCAGGTCCTCTTCTTCTGACTCTTCAGTGTCACTGCCAAGATGAGGGCAGACTTTGCTGCTAGATGGACCTTTAGTGACAGATTCGTCCGTATCACTGCCGAAACGAGGGCGGGTTTTACGGAAGGACGGGCTTCCAGCGTCGGACTCATCAGTGTCACTACCGAAATGTGGGCGCACTTGGGCGTTCTTACTTTTGAAAGAGACAACCGGCGCAGATTTGCTTTTGGGTCTTGGGGCCGGTCTATCCTCAGTCAGTTGTGGCTTAGCATTTTGGTGGTTCATAAAGTACCGAGAATCTTCATAGCGGACTTTATGCACACCGAACGGCTGGATGTCTCCGTCAATACGTCTTTCTTCGCCATTTTTAGTATACTTCATGCATTGATGGAGGGTTGACGGAATGATGCCATAATCGTGGAGCCACGGCCGCCCTAAGAGAATCTTATAAGACGTGTCGGCGTCGATCACGTATATCTTAGCTTCAGTTTGCAGATCCCCGAATTTGATTGGCAGAGCTATGGACCCCAAAACTTGCTGGTAATTTTGGTTGAAGCCTTGAATGATAATCCTTTCCCTTGACAGGTGTCGGACGTCCATTGACAAACTCTTCACCGTCCGCAAGTTCATGATGTTCACTGAAGACCCCGGATCAATCAATATGCGATTAATCCGATCTCCGTCGCTGTACCCAGTCACGTAAAGCGGCCGATTATGCTCAGCCGTTCCCAGTAGCAAGTCTTCATCCTTAAATGTGACTGCGGCGGCATGCAAAGCGTGCTGGGCTTCTTTCATGTTAATTTCCGCAAAGTGAGCTTGATACCGTTCGGAGTTTTGTAGAGCGTGAATGAGAACATCTCTAAGCTCCTTAGATAGGACCAAGGCGTCGTAGATGCTCAGGAGAGACGGAAGCTTTCGGAGATGTGCCAAGACATTATAGTCCACTGAGGAAGGACATATGTTTTCATCAGCCGGTTCTCTGCCATCTTCTTCATTAGCGACTTGTTTTTCCTTCCCTTTTGGGGTGTTGCCCTGATTTTGCGGTAGAGCCCTGCCGCTTCTGAGCTGGATTTGATTGGCCTTTGTGGTGAGCTCCTCGTCTTCTTCGGGAAAATAGAGCTCATCCTCGGAGTCGCTGCCAAGATGGATGGCGTAGCAGGTCACCACTGGGATCCCTTCATTGGAGTTTTCTTCCAACTCCTCCAGAATTTCACCCGCTTGTACAGGGAAGAACTCCTTCAATTGAATCAATGTTCTTTCCTTTTGTTCATATTCTTTGAGGGAATCGATATATTTTTGAACGGTCGATCTCCCTGCAGACTCCTTTTCGCGCCGAGCCGCACTTTTCTTCTTCTTGAGTTTCTTGGATTTTGAGCGTGATAGAGCCGCATTGGCAGCTGGACTGGTAGGCTTCTTCTGCCCTTCCCATTCTGTCCTGGGCTCTTTCCGAAGTAGTTTTATCATCTTCTTCGTCTTGTTAGATATGTGCGTACTCCATGAAGACCGCGATGAGTCCGTCTCATTTCTCGGGGCAGCGGGTTCGGCTGTCTGCTCCCAGAAGGCTTCAACTTCTGTCTGTATAAAGTTGGTGGTTGCAACTTGATTGTTCACCAACACACTTTTGGACAGCTCGATCTCTCCAGCCTTGTACTGCTTCTCGACCCAGTCTTTGAAGATATAGCAATCCTCGATCGCATGGCTCATTACTCGGTGGTACGGGCAATACAGGGGATTGTCGGTCATTTTTGCTTCTTGGGGTCTTTTCGACTCCGGCAATTGTAGGCCGTTGTTCAAGGCATCTTTAAATATCTTACGGACCTTGTCCCTTCTGAAAGAGTAAACCTTGTTCTTCTTCTCCTCTAGGGAAGGCCCATCTCCTCCCAGCAATGGCTTTCGAGACCGGTTGGTTTTGGATTCGCCCGCCCTTCGCTTTTCTTCATTGTCGGACGCATTGAAGACATTGGTACTGCTGGAACTCCCGCTTCTACGGCTGTCGTCCCGCTTGCTTTTCCAAGTTTTGTCTCTCTGAGAGTCCGGCGGGGACTCTTGCTTCGAGCGTTCCAGCATTTGGACTTTCTTAGTTAGCTCCTGAAATGTCTTGAGGCCCGCTGTACACAAGAATGGGACCATCCAATTGCTGAGGTTCCCAATGAGAAGGCTGACGGACTGGTCCTGCTCCAGCGGCGGTTCGCACTTGACCGTGAGATTACGCCATCGGGCGATAAAGTCAGTGTTGCTTTCATTCTTCCCCGGCTTGGTCCTCACAAGGTCGGCAATGGAGATTTTATCACTGACGCTCATGAACCTTTGCCGAAACAGGGACTCCATTTGGGCAAAGGTAATGACGGACCCGTCCGGTATACTCGCATACCAATCGAAGGCGACGCCGGTCAGGCTATTGACAAACTGACGAAGAAGGAGAGCGTCATTGCCCCCTGTATTTCCGCACGATGCTTTGAAGTGGGCGACGTGCTGATTTGCATTCCCCGTTCCATCAAATCTTCCGAACTTAGGAATGACGTAGCCGCTTGGGAACTCAATCAGATCGTACTGCGTGGGATATGGCCGCCCACTACTGCCGATTTCTTTCTGAGCTTCAGCTTCGGCCACTAATGTTTTAACCTTGCTGATGACCAAATGCATTATCCGATCCTGTGTTAGCGGGATAGTGCTATCTGGGGCTAAGGCATCCCCAGAAGCGGAGTGTGGCCGGCTTTCATGCGGCTCGACCAGTCTTGGACCCAAAGGAACATGCATTGGCTGCCTCAGATTGTCATCACCTGGCTGATTAGTAGCGGCTTGTGCTTGATTGGGAGGCGCTCGAGCAATTTGAGCCGTAAGCTGCATCACCACGTTCGTTAAGTCGTCTATCTTCGAATAGAGCTTGGCCATCTCTTTATCTTTGCTCCTGAGCTGTTTTCGAAGCTCTTGAAGCAGCTCTTGCTCCGCAGTCCTGGGGAGGAAAGTCGTCTCTTCCTCGCTGTCCGAGCTTGACTCTGCATGGGCCGAGGGGTCTTTCTGCCTATCATCCTCATCGAGAGGGTTTTCTTCATCCAGCGGGGGCGGCTGTTCTTGGGCAGCGGCAACCACATTCAGGCCAGATTGGGCTTGGGATGTGGTGGCCCCATCCTTGCTTTTGCTGCGAAGGTTGTCGCTGGGGCGCCCGCCCGCCATATAGACCGTATGGATGATATATCCGGCCGTCTTTCTATCACTGGAAGCTGATTTCACGGATCGCTGTCTTGACCCCCTTGTTTCGGTAGCTGGTAGTCGATTGAAGGCGGCTGGCCTAACCCGGTTCTTGAATGGTGCTGGTGCTTCTTTTCTGGGTTTGCCCCGCTGCTTTCGTGCGGCACAGAGTGCTTGATAGACTCTTGAAGAGACAGTGTCATACTTTTTCTGTTGGGGCCAGGACACGTCTCTTTGTGGCACTGTTCGGACCGCTGTCTTCTTGATTCTGGCGGTCATGGCGTTTTTCTGAACCCACTTCAGAGGCTCAAAGGAATTGCTGATTCCTACGTCCGACTCAGCCGTCGTCGCGGGGCAACCCTGCACTTGGAACTTCACACGATTCCATTTGGCCGAAGCTTTGGCCCACTTGTTGGCTCGATACCTGAGCCGCTTCTGCCTTAACTTTTCTGTTCTAAGCGCCTGGCAGACTTCAGCTCTTTGGGAAGACACCGCAGACCGGGCGATGGAGGGCCTTGGAGATACGCTCCATTGTGCATTTGTTAGAGTCACCGCCTGAGCTCGTCTGCGACGTTTGATGTTGCTCTTCGCACCGGAAGTCTTGCCCCCTGCTGAAGCCCTAGGGAGTCGTTCAGACACTATCTTAAGTTTCGGTTGTGGTGCCTTAGCAATCACAACATTCGGCCTCTTGCCCCTTGGGACCGGCTTAGCCACCTGTTCCGCCGGGATTTCCGCCAGATGAGCGCTTCCGGCAGGGTAGATGATGACGGAGCCAAACTGGCGGGGCGGTTCCTCCCACTGTCGACTGAGGCTTGCAGGGAGAACCACACGAGCGTTGATCTTGACCACGTACGGAATCGGGGTCACGTTGGAAGCTGAATTCGTCTGGGGAGACATTGTCGTCGAAGGTTGATTGCTGCACGGAAAAAAAGCATCATTTCAGTATAGGCAATCGATATGTATATTGATTGAGTTCGCATGAACGTTTAACCCGAAATATGGGAGAAGAGATTGGTCCCACCGGGTGTGCCAGAATCTATAGGGTGTTTTTCGTCACCCCATTGAGATGGGAATACGCGCACGCTTCTCAGGCGTACTACAGATTCCCCTTGCCTAGGGTAGGCCGGAGTTTAATGATTGTGGGGATCCGAATCTCCGGCAGCCGCGGACAAAGCTGCCGTTAATTACCCCTCGCCTTTGGGGCGAGGGAACCTCCGATTAACGGGTTAAACTGGTCATGCGAACTCAATGTGCAGTGTACGTGTGTTTTGTTTTGAAAGGGGGGTTTTGGATATATCGGGAGCCCCGCAGAGTTTTTACGGGGGTCTCGCTACCCGGATAGCGGGCTGGGGGTCAAGGGGGCTAGCAGCCCTCTTGCGGGGTTCGGGGCAGCGCCCCGGCCCAAAAATTTTTTGGAGGGGGAGAATGTTGCGGAGTATGTGTATGTGTACATATGTATACATATGTATATATATACATGTATATATAAACAAAGAGGGGGGAAAAGACATCCAAAGGATGCGTGGGGCCAGCGCCTTGAGCGCTGTGCGCTTAGGTGCTGTACGCTCAGGCGCAAGCGCGCCACGTGTCGGCACGTGGGCGCTTTGCGCATGAGCGCTGGGCGCTAGGGCGCAAGCACGCCACGTGTCGGCATGTGGGCGCTTTGCGCTCGGGCGCACTGCGCTGGAGCGCAAGCGCGCGCGCCACGTGTCGGCACGTGGGCGCTTTGCGCTCGCGCGCAGTACGCCGGAGCGCAAACGCGCCACGTGTCGGCACGTCGGTACTTTGCGCTCGAGCGCTAGCGCCGGCGAGGAAAAGAGGGCTTTTAACCCCAGAAAACTCCCGGAAGAGAAATTAGAAAGGAGTTGGACTCCTAAGTGTTTTTTTTTTTGGGTTAATGGGAGGGGTTCTTCTTCTTCCTCCTCTGTTAGCTGGATCTTGAAGATCAAGAGATATAGGATTTTAAAAATCACTCCTTTTTGAGATCTAATGGAAGATCTGAGTTTCCCTTGATGGGTTTTGTGGTGAAAAACTAATTTGTTTTATAAAAAGGAGAGTAGAACTCTTGATTTAATTCAAGAGAAAGAAGAAGGTTGTGGAACCTTGAAGAAGGAGAAAGATCTCAGATCTGAAACCTTTTTTTGGAGAGAGAAAAGTTATTAGATATTTTCATTATCTTTACCTTTATAGGCCATACACTTTACACATAGCCCCTTTGGCTTCACAAAATGGCATTTTGCCTATCCCATGGCTCATGTGCCATTTCTTTTTGCACATAAGCCATGGGCTTTATAAAAATTTGGCTTTATGCCTATTTTTCTTACATTTATCCATAAAATAAAAAAAGAAATACAATAAAATTATTTATTACAAAATTTTTATCTTAGCATGGGGGGAGGCTGGCCGCTTCATGTTCTGGCTCGACCCGGGCATGGGCCTACTGGATCTGGGCTTGGGTCCACTTGGCTTGGGGTTGACTTTGATTTTGACTTGGTCAACCGGGGTGTAAATTTTTACCCCAACAGAAAGCTAGGGTTTTTGAGCAAGTTTAGTAAGGTAGTGATCTCTAACTGTTATCTAAGCTTTTAAGATGTTGTGTTGCTTATTAGTTGCTATTTAGAACACTAAAATTATAGTTTTTATGCAAATATCGTATTTTTGGTGATAAGTTGGTGTCTCTGTGATTTTCTATCATAACGTTAGTCGACTGAAAAATCTAGCAATGCAGTAGTATTGTATTAGAAGCCCTGAGTGTGCAACTAAAACCCGGACCCCACAATTTACTGTTCACCTGGCGAGATTGGGGAAAAGTCCGGCGTCGCCGGATTTCTGATGACCTGGGGAGTTGTGTTTTTGAGGGTAGCTATCTGTAGGTTATCCCTGGTGTTTGGTACTGCTTGATTTTCCCATATTGACTGTAGGCAAAATCTGGGACCACATAGCTAGTTTTAGTGTCTCGGCAACGTGCGATACGGTTAATCCGACTTAGTTTAATTGTTTCTGGTAGCTTGCAGTCATGGATTTATTTTGATGATGCCGCTGTACGCCTTTAACAGCTATGCGAACCCTTTTTAGCTTGGGAGAACCGATTCGTTAATTGGCTTTGTGTTCGTATATTATTGGGTAGTTTGCTAAATTCATGCGTTATTGTGTTGTGTGATAATAGGATCGTAGGCGGGGACTTCGGACGCTGCAAAGAAGGGAAAACAAATGGTTGGATTTACCTAGCTCAAGATCATCGGTGAGTAGATTTAACATCTACGGGAAAATCGCCCATATGGCGTTAAGTGTCCAGGGATAGATTCGGTCTTATAGCCACATGTTTATATGCATATATATTGATTGTGCATGAGCATCATTTGTATACCATTACTTGTTGTACATTGACTTAGTACCTATTGGACACTGCACCATTACTGACAGTTCATGTTGCATGAGCACTGAATTGTATGCCATACACACACCGTTGGTAATTACCATGGCATGCACAACATATACTTATATATTGTACTGCATTCGTTATTGACATTGAGGCAATTGTTCTTGTACCACTTTACTAAGGGAATATGTATTGTACCGTTTTCATTATTATCAATAGTTAGACGTTGATTCTTGTTCTATTGCGCATATGAATTGCATCATGCATACATACATACATGCATACACACATACCTTGCTATAGCTACATATACACCTTTATATGATGTTGCATTTGACTTTGGGGAATTTGGGAACCGCATGATATTTTTAAAACTTGATACATTTAAAAGAGTGGTTTTCCCTTGATATGCTCATATTACTGTTCTATGTTGCATACATCATATTTCATGGATTTACGCATTGAGATACTGATTTCATGTGATTTATGGATTTGAGAACCGTGGTTATATTTCAAGAAAGTATGTAATGTTTTGAAAACTCGGTTTCTCTTGATATGATATTTCGATGCGTCCACCATGAGTTTTCTCGGTTCTGAGATTGGTTTTCGAACCCGATTCGAGGAGATGGACAATCCGTTTGTGGGTTCATGGTGGACCCAGTATGGTACTCCGGGGAAAGAAAGGTATGTTGTGCAGTAGAGGATGAGCTTGGCAGAGGGACTACTACCTACCAGTGATAGTTTGGACCCGGCGGTTATCCGGAGGATACCGACCGGAGTCGTGAGATTGTTGGGCCGATCCGGACTGACGGAGCCTGAGTTATATGGATTTACGTGTCGATGTTGGACACGAGTTTTCATGATGTTTCGAGTGTCGATGTTGGACACTCAGGTTCCATGAGATTTACGGATATGAGGGCTGATCAGAGTGACGGCGCCTAAGATATTGGGATTTGGGGTGTCATTGATGGACACATGTTTTTCCACAATGATGATTCATTGATGATGATTATGTTTTATCCCCCACTTAGGATTTATTTGATATGCATTATTTCATGTAGTTGTAGTACTCTGACGGTGTACGTTGATCATGAATTGTTGCATATTCATATTGCCATACTTAGACTATCATATTGCATGTGTTAGATTATCACTGTTCGTGCATACTTGCAATTATCTGTATGATGTTATTTACTATTCACGAGTTAGAAACTCACCCCCGTTGTTCCACAGTGTTTTGTAGGTTTGACTCTCAGAGTAGTCGCGGCAAGGCTCCTTATTGTATCTATTTCTGTGGATACCTCTACGGTTGGCTGTGAGGCCATTTTGGTGTAGGCGGGTTGGCGGTTATCTGATCACATCTATTGTATATCTCATTATATCTAGTACTTTCCATCTACCACTGTCATGTATTGACTTAGAGACGAGTTGTGAGGATCGATATTGTATTATATTTGACTCTGGGTGTCGTGCTCGTGTGAGCCGGCCTTTCTTATGTTGCTTTATCTCTTTTCTGTTGTTTTCATTTTTATTGCTTATTTCTTCGCTATGGCGTTGTATATATTCTTGTGGCGATTGTTTTCCGCCTTTGGGCGTGATTTGCTCCCGTTTGGGAAAGCTTTATTTATATCCTGTGTTTGTACCCGCTTCGGGGCTAGTTTTACAAAGGAGGTGCTGCTAAAATTTTTAAGAAAATAAATTTAAGCTTTAAGATTTTAACTTGGGATTTCCAAATTTTTTAACAATGTTTTATCACTTACTTCTTTTTTTTCATGGTTTAGATTTCTGGGTTTTCGGCTTACTTAAATTGCGTACGCCTGTTGACGTCACGTGGTTTAAGTGCCGGTCACATTCCTAAATTGAGTCGTGACAACATCCAAACTATGCATAAACCGTCTTGCCCTATCTGCCTCATTGGCAACCAAGGGCCCCGCAAATCGGCTGAGTCGGGTCCACTCATCTGCATGTGTATCAATTGATCCACCATTCTGCTTCAAGCTAATGAACTACTCTTCCATTTCTTCCCTAGCAGATTGCTAAAAGAACTTCTCCAAGAAACTTCAAGAAAAGGTCGCCCAGCCGATCGCTTTGGTAAGCCGGATCTCCTCAACAAGTCACCACTCGTGAGTGTAATCTACCGATTGGATGCGTACTACATCCACCCTTTTCTCATCTGGAATCTGCGCGCCAACAAGAAGATTCTCTGTATCAACTAGCCACTGCTTCGCTGGCAATGGATCCTCTAATTTTGTAAATGTGGACGGACCGAGCTTCCTAAAGTCCACCACGGCGCCCTCACGTTGTGTTGGTCTGAGAGCTGCTTCCCTCTCAGCTGCTTTGACAATAGTCTGTTGGACCGTCCTCAGACCCTCATGGAAAGCCTCGGCCTGCCACTGATTCAGCTCAGTTTGATGCTGCTAGTTTTCTAACATACCACATATGACCTAAGTAATTTGGCGGCGTCAACACGCCTCTGGTCTGTCTACAAATCTCTATCTACCATGATTCTGAAGCCAAGAACACTGAAGATGATTAGCAACGATAAGCATGATTCAATAAACAAGAAGTCGATAAACTATAGATTCAAGAACGGATAAGTAGTAATGTGGCAGGACTTGTCTTTAATTCCGGGTTTCCTGATCAGTGTATTGTGTTCAATACCCAACTATAAAAGAACCAAATCCGAATAATCTTAAAACCTATCTCTCTAATACTAACAAACCTTGTCATGCCCCGCTTCCTAAAATAAGTAAATACGATACATGACAAAGCCAACCATGCTCCCTAGGGCAAGAAAAGATCCTTCCATAGTCACATCACGGCTGTCAATCAGATATCCAGAACAGTAATAAAATCTAGCTAACATATGTCCATCTACCACAATAGAAAATACTAAGGAAAAATAGCGGAAACTAACAAAGATCTAATCAAGAACTAATATTCCTAATCACGTCCCTCATAGGATCACAACGATACATTTAATTACGGAAATAAAATAAACTAAGCATCTCTAAAACTAATCATCAAGCTCCTCATTGCTCAGCTTGCTTGTCAAAATATTCTTGATCTTCCTGCGACAAGGTCAAAGGAACTGGGCCATGCAAAATTCAGACGTCAGTGCGTCATAAATATCAATAATAATAGTAATGACACAAATAAGATGCTATAAAGAAGATATGAGTATAAATAATAATCACAGGCGTTATAACAGTGAGCTATAGGTATATCACGAATATTCTAAAGTTTGTGTTTCTAGGTTATCTATCCTAACGGTATTTGAAATCAATTAATGGAATTGTCGATATAATTCAATAGTATGCCGTGCGTTCCCAAGACCACGATCAAGACCCTCGAGGTTGAATCTGAGACGTGCCGCTAGGCAGTAAAAATAATATCATGTATAGACGAATGATGCCAGCATCATCATTCTGGGGCCCGAAGCCCGTATCGACTGATCAGTCTCTGGAAAGTAATGAGCTATTGAGTTACAAGTCAGGTTTCATCATTGATTTCCCCTTTTCCCCCAAGTTTCGTGTTCAAGTCAGGTATTAACGATATCTACCTCATGCCAACACCGGAATAAAGAGGTATATGTCTTGTCTATCTAGACAACAAGTCACGTTTATCAGGACAAAAAGTCAGAATTATCGGCATTGGTAAATTATCCAAGTAACAGGCAAGATAACATGTCGTGAACATGTCAGGCAGTGTATATTAAACATGATAGATACTTGATGGAGAACAGTAACCAGTTTATTTAAAATATTATAGAAATAACTAATGTATATTATTTATATTGTAAGGTGTAATTAATTTACACACACACCCTATTTGTAATAATGTTTTACGTTTCCTACTAGATATACTGTAATCTAGGTAAAAGATAATGAAACTACAGTGGAAATATATTGAAATTATAATGAACTGGCATGCAACAAGATAAACTTGTTATTGATACGAAATACAAATTAATGCTATAAAATTGCATATTGATAATAACTTGCTAAATATTAAAGTGCCTATATTATAAATAACTATATAAATATTGGTATATAAAATGTAGCATGTTGCAAGTTTAGAAACTTTCCTAGACTGATAAAATCACAACAAAACATGGATATCCGCACGATGACAATGTTCGAAAATATGACGTACTCACGACCTTGGCTAAAAGCGACTGTGTACTGCTTTGGGATGCTCTATAGTCAGCTCTAGTCCTATGCTTAGGTCAAAGGTAAAACGACAAGGTCAGGGTCTGCCGGTGACGAGGTGAAATCAGGGTAGAAGCTTGGTGAAGAAGAAGAAGATGAGGTCGGGGTTGATGATGATGGTTGGGTTCTGGGTCACGGTCGAGGGCAAGGAGAGGAGGTTGTTGGGTAGGTGACGAGGAGATAGGGAGACAAAGTCGACGGTGTAGTGGTGTGGTGCGGTAAGGGGTTAGTTCAGTGAAAGGAGAAGAAAAAAGATGATGATGATGATGATGGTGAGGTTGAGGAGGTGAGGACGGGGACGAGATTGAAGTCGACGGGGAGTGGGAACAGGGTGGCGGCAAGGACTCAAAAGCGCGGGTTAGGTCTTGGGGACGGGGTAAGGGAGTTGGGGGAGATACCGAGAGGAGAGAGAGATAGTTTATATTATAAATAAATATATAACTGTTTATATATATAGTATATTATATATTTATATATTAGGGTTTATAGATAATACCATATTACTACAAAACTTTTCCAGAATCTTGTCAAAATATATCTTTAGGGAATAATACATATACGTAAAGATTTAAACCATAATTCAACAATATAATTTTAAATACACATACCCCCTAAAAGATTTTAAATAAATATATTAAGATTTAATAACTACTTGATTATAAGATATCTCAAGATTTAATCGTAATAGATAAAAGAAAATCAAGGTGTGGGGTGATTAGTCATACAATGTTTGTTAGTAAAATATAATTTATCCATACCTTATGGCTATAAATATAATATATATATATATATATATATATATATATAATACCAGATTCACGTAGATACACTTTACTGATAAGTATCAAATATATCAAGCACCATATTGGGTTCCAAACATGCGGGTCAGATCGGATAACCACTACTACTATTCGAATCACTCGCAACCTAAATAAATAAAATAAAAGAATTATAAGACAAGTCTTAAAATACCCATTAATATTGTATAAACGTACTAGGGTGTTACAACAGTGCGCAAAGGCAGGCGTCCTAACGTATGAAGAGTTCAATTGAGCTAAGAAAATAACAATAACGCGCTAACAATTTAAGTGATCTGACATGGAGAAATGTGTTGGCAATAAAGAAAATAATAAGTCGAAACATTTGACTATGGGAATTTGAACCGCTCCACTTATCAGGGTACTGAGTGGAAGTGGGCCTTCTGCTGGGAGCAGAAAAGTTTGTGGAAGCAAATCATGTGTTGAGCATATATGAGTCTATTCTACATCGGGGATGTAGATAGCTATCCTCAAATTATCTTCCTGTCAGTTACAGTTTCAGTTTCGGCTGAGGATATTTGGATAGTTTAATGGGAGAATTCTTATTATGAGTTTCTTATGGTTTTGAGAATTGACCCTTCTATAAATGTCATGAATGGCATGGTAGATTAGGCCAACAGATAGATGAGATGATTTAACCACCTAGGGTGGATAAGTTGGTGTTTAAGCCAAAATCAAATTATCTACTTGTGAGAGTTTCCTTGGAAGCATAACTACCTGAGGAAAACATTTTGGATATCCGTTGCAGATAATTCACATCAATAAATAAGGACCAATAAATGTGAAGACATGTGGTGGAGTTTTCTAATTCAACGCCTTCATTAATAATTACTCGATGCGGCTACTGATCTTACCGGAACTGAAGCGCTGATTTGTATCAAACGCTGTATCAGTAAAGTGTAGAGTCAGATCACACAAACAGGGTTGTGTGTGTTTCACGGAGCAGTTATAGAAACTGTAAGTAAGCCATGAGTATTTATTTTAGTAGTTCAGGGAACTGAGTGAAGGAAAAAGAGTCATCAGATAGCTGATGATACCGTAAACTCTGCAACAAAATGATGTTGTGGAGAGAAGAATAACCGCTAGTGTAACAACTCTAAACTTTTTGTACAAATTTTTTCAAAAATACAGAAATGGGTACTTTTTCCTGAGCACAACTTATAAGTTTGATTTACTTTTGAACAGCAAGAAGGAGCTTGTAGCTCACTGGTAAGACCTTGCACTGCTGAACCAAAGCACCAGAGTTTAAATCCCATCAGCCACATTATTTTTAATTAGTTTTCTTTTAATCTTTTTAGAAGCCCAAGAGTCTACACGTGCATAACTCGTAAAAACCAAGAGTCACACATAAAACAAACGAGTCCACGAGTCAAGACACAGCACCAAGGGACACGTGGCATGGAGAATCGGCCTGACTCGGCTGACTCGGGCCGGCGGTGCCGGGTCAACTCGGCCGAGCTTAACATTTTCGTCAACTCCCAGAGACCTTTGGCCTACCCCACTCCCCCTGAACTATTTAAAATCTCTGAAATTAAATAGAGAATTTAAAACATCCCTTTTAATTTTTTAATGCAAAATTAAATACAATTTTTATCACACCATTTCATCTACCCTAAACCCTAATTTTTCCTATAAATACCATACCTAAAATCACCTCTCCTCACTTCCAAATCTCTTTCTAAACTCTCAAGAAAATTCTATAGACTTTTTGTGTGCAAGTGGAGTTAGCAAAGGGCGAACCTCCGACGACCTTCCGACGACGACTTGAGGAGATTCCGGCGATGAAACGACGCACCAGTGCCTCCCACTTCTTCCTTTTCCTCACCTCTCCACTACAATCCAGTAAGTCCCTTCTCCCCCCACTTTTTACTATTCTAAAAATTTAAAATTCGAAAACCCGACGGAAGTGGAGTTAATCCGACTTCCGATTCGGTTTTTCCTTAAAAAATCATATTTTTCTTAAACACAATAATACCAAACTCTTCCATCATAATTATTAAATATTAACAAAACATATTGACAAGTTTCATATCAAAAGAATTCCTATTTTACTTTTTATCGCAATTTTACAAAAAAATACCATATAGTTTAGTTTCGACATAAAACATCATTACCCTTGCTATACCTTTAGATAGTTCATGAGGTAATGACCTACCTCCTTACAACACTCATATGTAACATAACATGATGACCTTTGGGAACATAGTTTTGGGAAAATATGACTTTACTCAAAACTACCTCAAACTTATAAAAACATTTTTCTACAAGATATGTATTTTTAACAAATCTTTGCAATGCGCCGCTACAACCCATTTTGGGGAACCCGTTCAGGATGGTGCGGATTATCGCACATCCTTGGGCTTAGTAGTGCGAGATGCAGACCTCCGCAAGGAGTATATGGTCTCGAAAGATTTAAAAATACAATTTTCTTTAGAAAATGTGATTTCTATTATAAATAAAACTTATATTTTTAATAAATAAATATATATGTAAATAATATAAAAATAGCTATTTTAATAGTTATAAAAAAATTCCACATTTCCAAAATTTAAGAAAAACAACTCATTTACAAGAAAATACCATGCAATTCCATACAAGTTCAATACTTTACAAATAAATACCATATATTATGAAAATAGGTTTTATTCACTAGAAATATCACAATGATAAAATATACATCAATGGAAACTTTAAAGACGATAATAAAGTACTTGAGATGTATTTTGAAAATTATACAAAATTATTTTTATATAAAACCCCCTCAAGTTATATTAAATTACAATAAGGACCCTAGTAAACATAGGTTTAAGCGGGACCAGTCTCTTGAGCCTTAGAGAGCCGGAGATATAGATGCTTGCCTATTTAAGGTAGACAACTTAACAAACGGTGTTATCAATACGGTAATCGTCTTTGAAAAAGACACAAATCATGCCGTCCATGTGCAGTGGTTATCGATAACACCAAATCCTAATTCAGGATTCAATTTCTTTTCTAATTGTTCGACTCAGACTGAGTCTCAATATAATCAATCTGATTTAAATGAGATTCAAGTATATATAACAATTCAATATGAATCCATGTATTCAATCTATCAATCTATATAACTTGACTAAACCGAACCATGTATATACTTCCATCTACATGATTCTCCAGTTATATCTATTTATTGATATCATGGTTTCGGCAAGTCATCCATCTATACACAATATACAATTTAAACAATACAATTTACAATCAAGATATCGTGGGGTTTATAAAGGGTAGATTGGTACGGAAGGTGTTAGAAGTGGCACGAGACTGCAACCATTAAGACACATAACTTGAATTCAATCGCCGTTGTTCCGGGTATTATTGACGGAGCCTTGTACTCTATATATCGTAGTCTCTGGTCTAGTGAGACTCCTCTCGTATACACTGGCCTCTTCTGTACCAAGCTACAAACAACAGCGCTAACAGTAAATACAACATTATGACAATATAATACAACTTTAAAAGCTACACACTCTCTCTATCTATTCTACTTCTCCTTTATCTTTGGGACTTACCGAGCGATTGTTCGCTGACGACATTCCTTCTCTTTCTTCTTTGGAATGTTATCTGGTGGATCGGACCTTCAGGAGATCGAGCCCACTAGCGAGGATTTGGATCAGCTGACTTTCGACCCAGAGCTTTAGATTCCTTGTACACATTTACATTATGTATTTTTCATTTTTGTTATGCCACTGTTTACGCATTGCTTTCCATTCCATGTATTTACTTTTCAGATGTATTATAAAAAGAATGTTAATAAATAAAGTTACTGTTCATTACATTTGTCTCTTATGTATATTTCTTTTATATTGATTAGATACTCTCAGCGTGTTTACTTCAGAGTAAATATGTAGCGGTCTCGTCGTGTCCTCTACCCGTATACTGGGAAGCGGGGCGTGACAGCTAGATATGATACATAACATGATAGCAAAGGACAATCTCACATACTGTTTGGAAGATGCGCTGTTGACACTGGCTTATATTCTTGATCACATGTTTTCAAAGTCAATACAGTCAATACCTTATGTGTAGTGGATGAACGAGAGACCTAGGAGGTCACTTATGTCCATGAGTATGTGATTAGACTGTGATCGACATTTGGTCGTATGACGTTGATTTCCTTGGAGAGGAAACAACGAGCGATTTTATCAGGGAGGAATTTTCACAAAAGGCAGAAGTTGGTAAGGATTTGGAATTTTACGAGATTAAGGGGACTCCTAGTCGGTAAGTGGTGCAGATGGAATTATTTCCTTCAGCGGCTGGCGACAGTGGGAGCGATATTTCAGTTGATGGCTTGGAGAAAATCATGAATCCTTAAGAGACTTGTAAATAGTCCTGTGGATTGACACCCTGACGATGTTTCGATATCGAAGGGGAGATGTGGTAACTCCATATTGGTTATGGAACCGAAGTCATTTGAGAACGCTATTTCTGGGCCTATTGCAAAAGAATGAATAACGATAATGGAAGAGGTGTAAGATTCAACGTTAAAAGATCAAGTCTGGTATTTAGTCAATTATCCTACCGGACGCAAGACTGTTGATAAAAACTAGGTTTTCAAAGTCTTACGAAAGGACGATTGTTCCCTTATAAAAAAGAGAAGAAAAGAAAAGATCAAAGGAAACCCTCCCATATGTTTAACACATGAGCGCTCACATGCAAAGCATGTGACCGCCGGTTTCAGTTAGGATTAAATCCTATAATATAGCCCCTATGTGTTAAACATGTGAGTGCCCACATGCAAAGCATATGAGTTTGTTACGACCCGAAATTTGGCATGTGACGGCCCTTAAACCACATAACGTTTACAGGTGTAACGCAATCTAAGCAAGCTGAAAACCCAGCAATCTAAACCATCAAAAGTAGTAAGTGATAAGAACAATGTTTAAAAACTTTTGGAATCTCAATCAACATTCTTTAAAGTCCAAATTTACTTTCTTTAAAAATTTGGCAGCATCTTCTTTGTAAAAACTAGCCCCGAAACGGGTACAACATAGAATATAAATAAAGCATCCCAACAGGGGAAACAATCACCACAACATATATACGACGCCGTAGTGATGAAATGGACGATAAAAATTGACAACAACATAAAAGACATCCAGAGTCACAAAATAATACAACATCGATCCTCAAAACTCGTCTCTAAGTCAAATATATGAAGGTGGTAGATGGAGAGTACTAGATAAAATGAATATACAAATGAGCATAATTGGATAACCATAAAACCCACCTATAGCTAAACTGCACACAGTCAGCCGTACGGTATCCGCTGCAAAAGATGATACGATAAGAAGAAAGCCCTGCCGCGACTGCTCTTAGGGACTACCTGCAAAACACTGTGGCACAACGAGAGTGAGTTGCCAACTCGTGAATAGTAAATAACATATGCAGGTAATCGCAGGTATGCACGTACTGCGATAACCTATCACATGCAAGCTAATAACAATAAATGGCAATATGTATATGCAACACTCATGAAAGGTACTCTATCAGGTACTACTAATATATGAAGCAATGCATATCAAATAAATACTGAGTATAGGATAAAACATGTCATCCTCACGGAATCCTCATCATAGCAGGACTAGTGTCCATCAAGACAATCTAAATCCCAATACCAAAGGCATCGCATCCTCAGATCGGCCTTCATATCATTTAAGTCTCATGGAACCTGAGTGTCCAACATCGACACCCAAAAACATTATGAAAACATATGACTGTGTATATATATATGTGTGTGTGTGTGTATGTTTGTGTCCCTCAACGACACATCAAAATCATGGAACTTGAGTGTTCAACATCGACACCCGAAAACATCATGAAAACTAGTGTCCAACATCTATATGTAAATACTCATCTGTCAGGCGTCGTCACCACGACTGGTCCTAATGTCATGTCCGTACATGACCCCGGTCAGTATCCCCACGATAACCGCCGAATCCAAATACTATCACCGGTAAGGTAGTACTCCCCTGCCTCGAGCTCTTCGCCATCATCTGCTATCTTCTTGCTTCAGGGTACCTCCGGGCTCCACCATGTACCCGCACACGGCCCCGTCCACTCCTCGCATAGGGTATCTAACACAAGTCTCAGAACCGAGAAATCTCATGGTGGACGCATCGAAATATCATATCAAGGGAAACCGGGTTTTTCAAACAATGCATAGTTTCATGAACTACCACTGTCCTCAAATCAAGAAAACATCAAGTAAAGAATAAGAATACTTGCATAGATCATTATGATGATATATATTATATATATGTACATATATAACAACGTCCCTTACCACTGATATATATATATATATATATATATATATATATACATACATACATATATAACAGCGTCCCATACCACTGATATATATCATGAGGAGTAAAACATCCAGAAAACATCATATGAAATCCATATCTCAATGCGTAAATCCATGAAATATATTATATGCAATATAAAACAGTAATATGAGCATATAAAGGAAAAACCGCTATTTAAATGCAACAAGTTATTAAATATATCATGTGGTTCCTAATTTCTCCAAAATCCAACGCAACATCATATAAGGGTGAACATGTAGTTATAGCAAGATATGAGTATATACCTGTCAATAATGATGTAATACCCTCCAGGTATATGTGTAGCTATATCAAGGTATATGGGTATACATGTAAGTATGTAGGCATGATGTACATGTAGCTATGTCTCATATGTGTATACACCTGTCACTAATGATGTAATACCCTCTAGGTATATGTGTAGCTGTAGAAAGGTATGTGTATATACATGTCAATAATGATGCAATACCCTCTACGTATAGGCGTAGCTATGTCTAGGTATGTGTATATACATGTCAATAATGATGTAATACCCTCTAGGTATATGCGTATACTATCTTTCTTATACACAATGGAATTAAGGATCACGTCTCAATGTCCCTAACGATATAATATCACATATGTATACGGGTTGTGCGTATCATGGCAATTATCGACGGAGTGTATGGCATACAATTAGTGCTCGTGCAACATGAACCGTCAAAAATAGTGCAGTGTCCAATGGGTACAAGTCCCAGCACAATAAGTAATAATATGAAATGAAGTTCATGCACAATCTCTATACGTGCAATACTTGTAACTAATAATCATGTCATATATTCCAGCCCAGATGCATAACACCATGCGGGCGATTCCCCTGTAGATGTTAAATCTACTCACCGATGACTTCGAGCTAAGTAAATCCGACTACCTGCTACCCATTCTTCGCAGCGTCCGAAGTCCCTGCTCACGATCCTAAATTTCACAAACACAACACATAAGGTTAAATATCCTACACTGACACAACGACAACAAAACGCAAGGATAATATCCACAAGATATACACACTGTGCACCTAGTGCGCAAAACGCGTACGATATCGGCACAACCCTAGCTAGGATGACACAACCACCAAGCCTTGACCCTGATCGTACCGATCGCGCAAGCACAACACAATATATATCATGGAAGATAATATATAACATCGCAACGTCAATAGAAATCCGCGCCTAATTTATCCGAAAACCTACTAAGCACTTTTAATCATTTTAGCTCAAGTCTAAAAGTTTAACCAAATCTAGCGATCACAATCATCACATAATAGCTTACTTAAACAACACAAACCTTTACTACAATTTTAATCTCACCCATATAAGATTTAGTAAAAGTTTAGTTTGCACTTAAACTTAATTAGACGATTAGGAAAATAACAAATAACATTCTCATATCTAGGTTAAGTTTTCCAAGTCTAAACCACTCACTTAACCATTACAAACAATCAAAACCTTAACTTCATCTTCATAATCTTTTCTTGAATTTCTAAACATGCAAATTAAAGCCATACTTAAACATCTAATAAGCTAATTTAATGTATTTAAACAACAACTATAGTTTAGGGTTAGGATTTTATACCTCCACTTGATTCACAAACTTGCAAAAAGATTTCCAAAATAGCCTCCAAAATGCTAACTTTCATGAAGATCCATGCAAGATTGGGCTAAAGAATAATGGGTATGGATTTGTATTTGAGTTTGTGGGATTATTTGATGATTTTTGATGATTTATTTGAGCTTTAAAGAGTGAAAATGGTGTCAGAAAATGAGAGGGCAACCAAAGGGGGTCGGCCAACAAGAAGGAAATGATGAAGGTTGTGGAAAAATCTAGTTTAAAGCTCATTAAAGCTCCACTAATAACACCTCCCATCCATGCCACTTCTTAAACCTTTTCTTTTCTAATTAAAGTTTTCTTTAATTCACCAAAATATCTAGATATTTTCTAGGATATTTTGTAAGGATGGATTAAATACTTAATCTTATGATTAAGTAAGCATAGATTCACTTTAGCATAATTAACCCAAACCAAAAAGTAATTACCACTAATTAAATGCATAATTAAAAGCTTATAATAATATTTTAATTAAGGAAGAATATTAAAGTGAACTAAAATTTTCAAGTGACAACTAAAAACTGCAAACTAGCAATTTTCCAGTTAAACTAGGTGCAGTTAAGTCTAAACTGAAAAATATCACTTCTAAGTTTTTACGGAAAACACGACTTATTTTACCTATTAACGGAAAATTTCGAATAAACGATTTCTAAAATGTTACAATCTTCACCCCTTAAAAAAATTCGTCCCTGAAATTAAAATTCTTACTATGTGTACCTTCAAAGAGATGAGTGCAAATCTTCCACATCTCGCTCGCAGCCTCCCAGTGATCTCCTCACTAGACGGGCTACGCCAAAGAACCTTCATAGATAGCAAGACCTTTTACCGAAATTTCTCCACCTGCCGATCTACTATAAATATCGGCTGCTGGAGAACGAAAAATCACGTCCAAATGATTGGTCTGTTGCTGAATCATATGAGAAGGGTCTTGAAGGTAATTGCGAAGTATCGACACAAAGAATACGGGGTGAATACTCAGAAATCTGGGCGGAATTGCCAACGATAGGCAACAGTACTAACTCGCTCAAAGATCTCAAAAGAACCTACAATTTGGGACTAAGATTCCTAAAACTCAACACTCCATTCATCGGAAATATCCATAGGAATACATGATCTCCCACTGCGAACTCAAGTCAGCGACAATGACGGTCGGCATAAGACTTCTGTCTGCACTGGGCTGCTCTCATCCTGTCCTGAACCAACTAGATTCTTCTCCGAAGTCTCTTGACTAGCTGGGGTCCAAAATCCTGCTCTCGCGGAGTCGGTAAAACAGAATGGCGATCGACACAACATACCGTAAAAAGCCTAAAATTTGCCATCTGAAACGTCTCCTGATAACTATTATTGTAGGAGAATTATATCAATGGCAAGTGTCGATCCCAACTGCCAACAAACTTAAGCACGCACGCACGAAGCATATCTTCCGGAGTCTATATAGTCTGCTCTGACTGACCATCGTCCTACGGATGGAAAGCAGAGCTAAAGCTTAACCAGTACCCAAGGCTTCTTGAAGCTTCTGCCAAAGATGGCTAGCGAATTGGGTGCCTCTATTGGATACAACTGTCACGGCCCAAAAAGTACCGAGCGTGACTGGCACTTAAATTATGAAACGTCTCGAGTCGTACGTAATCTAAGTAAGACAAAACCCAGAAATCAAAACCAAGTGAAGTAGTAGAGTGAAGGAAAAACCAATTTAAAGGAAATAGTTTAACAACATAAGCCGAAGTATTTCATCCTTAAAATCTCAAGTCTTTTCTAAAAATTTCGGCAGAGTTTCCTTTGTAAATACTGACCCCAAACGGGTACAAACCTGATAAAGCATGTATAATGAATAAAGGCATCCCCAAGTGGGAGCTAGCTCTTCGCCAACCGGCGGACAAAACCACACAATACAATATAATATACAATGCCGAAAGGCTGGGATCAAACTCAGGATAAAAATCCAACATCATCAAGAAAACCATAGGAAAACCATATAATACAGCGCGCGACTCTAAGGTCGAAAGAATATACACCGGTCTTCTATGTCTATCAAATAATACGTCAGGTTGATGGAGTTTTACTAGATACAACTGAAATAACAAATATATAATGGTGGGCCTGGTGCAAAAGAACCCACCTACCAAAGCAATCACCTAGAAGAAACAGTGTGCCAGTAAAGCCGCAACGAAACCAATACGGCAAAATCTGCAAGGAACTGTGGCACAACGGGGGTGAGTTGCCAACTCGTCAGTAGAAAACATCACAGAGCAGAAATCGCATGCATGACGCTATCCTAGGTCATATCAAGTAATATCCTCAAATAAATATCCTGATCTAACTACACATAAGTGCAATACCACATGCTCGTGTCAGTGCCTCAGATAGCAACATATCAGATATATGATGTATGAATGCATTACGAATGGAAACAGAATACATCATGAGTGAGCCAACCATTTTCTTTATTTAATGAGATTCCTGTATGTATATAAATCAAATATCATCAATGAAATCAACAGAGAAATCATTGTCAAGCATCGACACAAAACATGAATCTCAATATCTCAATATCTCAGGCTCCAGCTATCCGAACTGGCCTGTATCATCAAATTTCAATATCTCAGTGTCTCAAATCTCTATGTCTCAATATCCCAATACCTCGGGCTCCGTCAGTCCGGATTGGCCCATATCATCAATCATACGACCATGAATGGTATCCTCCGGATATCCGCCATGCCAGACAATCACCGGTAGGCAGTCTGCCCTTGCCGGGCTCATCGTCTACAGCTCGAGCTTCTTGCCCTGGGGTACCATACCGGGTCCACCATGTACCTACAGAAGGTTAATCCAACTCCTCGAATCGGGTCTTGAAAACCATCTCAGAATCGAGAAAACATCATGGTGGACAATACTTATCATATCAAGGAAAACCGCATCTTTCCCTTTAAAATAAAATAATCAGTTTATAAAACTTTCACATGCGGTTTCCAAATCCAGAAAATCTCAAGAAGAATCCGAAATCATCAAGTCACCATGTCAATAACAATGAAAACCAGCATAAATCTCCATAATACTGCATAACTAATGAATATATGAATACATGAAGTATCTATGTAAAGAATGCAATCTCTAAGATAACATATGAGAGCAATCACGCAAATATTATGTGGTAACTAGCATTTAGCTGATTATATCAATAAAATAATATGTTCTAAAGTGTACGTGATATGGCAATTACCGATGATAATGTGTGTGAGCCGGCAAGCAAGTGTATGTGGAGTATACGCATCATCGGTAATGGTGCTGGTGTCCTGACAGCATGGATTCATAATCACTAAGTACACAACAAACATCCAATGAGACGATAATGTAACATTTTCAAAAATATAAAATATTAATTTTGGGAATTTTTATAATTTAATATTATTTTATTGATTATTTTAATATTAAATGCAAATAAATAGGAAAAATGTTAGAAAAAATTATGAAAAATTATGGAAAATTCTAAAATAGGGTAAATTAGTGGATTATGGCATTTTTAAGTTTTTGTGATTAGTTTGACAATAATTTAGTGCTAATCGCGATTAAAATCGCTAATCGGGTTTTTTGGCAATTTTGTGCAAAACTTGCACATATCACTTTTTCTACACTTGTGCATTTTTCTAGCCATGGTTTTCTTTTGGGATTACTATTGATGTGAGAAGGTTTGGATTTTAAAAGAAAAGGAAAGGAAAAGAAAGGAAAATATAATGATGAGGGTAGGTGAGAGAGAGAGGTGGACTTTGACTTAGCATACTTAGCCATTCTCCTCGTTTTCTGTGCACAGCCCCTGTTCCTCTAGTGTTGACCCAGGGTACTTCTAGTTTTGACAGATTCTATCTAGGGTGAAATCTGGGACATATATCCTAAGTTGCTATTTTGGATTCGTGTTTCCGTATTCCGTATTTTTGATTCTGAAATGGTGGAATGTGTTTTGCCTCGACTAATTGTCGTTTATACGACGATGTAGAGGATTTATTGATGGTTTTGAAGGCGTGCCATAGGTTCTCACCTATAGGCCCCTTATCGTATCGTTTTGGATTTCGTGCGCCGTTTTAGATTGGATTTGGTTTTAATGCGCATATACGATATTTTGATGTGTAGGTACCCATGAAGACTTCGGGACGACAAGCAAATACGTGGTGACGTCCGCAATTGGTGATGCAAGGTGAGTAGATTATATCTACAGGGGGAAGTCGGGTGGATGGCGTATAGCACCCCCGCAGTCCGTAGATAGATTACTATGTAGTTTATTGTGATATTAGGTGTATTGTGGATAATGTAGGGTTAGAAGTGACTAGTGTAGTTCATAGTCGCGAACCCTAGGGTAGAATTACACCTACACACACACCCTTGCTTATCACTTGTACTTGCACTGTGATTGATGATATGTGATGACTTTGGAGATGAGTCGATGATGTGGGCTGGGTGCCCTGGGATCGGTGATTTTATACGATTCATATGTGGGATATGACTTGTGATTCTTGCGGGCTTGGGATATGTGTTTACCCCCGCATGCATACTTACTGAGGTTACCGTTTTGTACTAGACATAGAGTAGTACTCCAGACTATATGATCTGACGATGGTGATATCTGTTATGTGATGAGACAGTGAGATACTGACTCCTACCCAGCTATGGGGATGCCGTACGATGATTTACCGTACGAGCCGATATTGATGATAGATCCGCACTCATAACTCGAGGATATCTTATGATATGACATTGAGGCGAGATCACCGACTATATACTTTTATACATGTATCGACTCAGATTTAGGTGGTTTCCACACCTACCCCTCCTGATTGACCGGATACTTAGATGTAGTTTGCATAGTAGATACTTCACTGTGGTGTTGACTACTAGATATCTGCATTTTCCTGCTATTCGCATTGCTGGCATATGTTCATTGTTATATTATTATCATGCTGTTAGGACACCAGCACCATTATCGATGATGCGTATGTTTCACGTACACTATTTGCCGGCTCACACACTTCATCATCGATAATTGCCATGCCACTACACTGTAGTACTGTTGCATTCATGATATGATTACTGCTTGGCATATTGTACACATGTACCTGTACACAAACATAGATGATTCTGACTTGATTGAGATTGAGGACCGCAAGATATTCTTTAAACTGATTCATTCTAAAGGAGCGGTTCCTCCCGACATATGTACATTACTATTCCATGTTGCATGATTTCCGATATGATTATCTCTCTTTACATGTCGCATACATCATGGATTGATTGCATAGCACATTGCATTGGATTTACTTCTTGATGTGGATTTTCATGTGATTTCTGATTTTGAGGACCGTGGGATTATTTAAGAAAAGACGTTCTTTTATGAAAACCCGGTACCTCGTGATATGATATTTGGGTGCGTCCACCACGCGTTTTCTCGGTGCTGAGACGTGTGCTTGAAACCCGATTCGAGGAGTGATGATCCGTTTGCGGGTTCGTGGTGGGCCCGGTATGGTTCCCCTCGGCGAGATGATCGATGGGTTATGCCGATTGAGCCTGGAGGCGGGCGAGTACCTACCGGTGATTGTATTTGAGCTCGGCGGATATCCGGGGGATACCGCCTGGAGCCGAGAGATGGGCGTACTGCCGGGGGCCGACGGGCCGCTACCGCAGACGGAGCCCAGAGATGGACATGGGTTGACTCGTGCTGCCGGGGCCGAGGGCCGATACCGCAGACGGAGCCCCATATGGATGAGGATTTACGTGTCGATGCTTGGCACGGGTTTCATGATGTTTTCCATGATATTGTTTATATCCTCATACTTGCATACATGATGCTTACTGTCAGTGGGTGACAGGTGGACGGGTTCCACATATATACAGACATGGATCATATACAGACTGGATTTACACTTGTCATACTTCATTTGTATATATAACAGGGTATGAGGGCGCTGTTATATATACCCTTACACTAATATTAGTGGTATGGGACGCTAATATATGTGTATTGATATCATTGATATTTCATCATACTTACCTCATGCAGGCATACCTTACACTGATGACATGTTATTACCTGAGTACCTGGCACTACATACATGATTAGATGTTACCTTGCCACCTTATTACACTCAGATGCACTCTTGTGGATTGTATTACTGATCGTTGACTTAGGTTTATGTCTTGCATTCGGTTTCTGCTTGTAGATATTTCTATTCACGAGTTGGCAACTCACCCCCGTTGTGCCACAGTCCTTGCAGGTTCTGCCGTACAGGTTTCATTGCGGCATTTCTGGCACACTACCTTCTTGCGGGTGATTTGCTTTGGTAGGTGGATTCTTTCGCATCAAGAATCACCATTTTATTCATGTATTTCATTGTATCTAGAATTTGTCCATCAACCAAAAACTTGTATATTCTTTCAGACTTAGAGACAGTGTGGTATTATTCGACCTTAGAGTCGCGCTTAGTAGTATTGCGGTTTTCTTGCTGCATTTTGAGCTTTCCTTGATTTTGATCCTCGCCACTTGGCGTTGTATATTATCATATCATCGTGTGGTTGTGACCGTCGATTGACGAAGAGCTAGCTCCCGCTTGGGGATGCCTTTATCATTTTATATATTGTTATTCATGTTGTACCCCATTCGGGGCCAGTTTTACAAGAGAAACTCTGCCGAAAATTTTAGAAAAGACTGTACGGTTTTCAAATGCACATTCGGCTTAGTTATTTAAAAACCTTGATTTCAAACATGTTTTTCTTCACTTCTTTAAACCAGTTTTCTTTACTTATTCTCAAAAATGGTTTTAGATTTCTGGGCTTTTGGCTTACTTGGATCAGATGGAGTCCTATAGACTTCATATGGTTCAAGGGCCAGTCACGTGCTCTTTCGGGTCGTGACAAAGTTGGTATCAGAGCGCTAGGTTGACCTTGGTTCGAGTCTAAGTTTGACTATGTGGAGCCTAGGGAGTTGTTTATATACGGAACTTAGGCTTGACCTTACGGAACTTAGACTTGGTCGAGGGGGTGTAAACCCGAACTTTCGTCGTTTTAGGATGACCCTTGGTTGATGGATTTGGTGACTAAAGTAGAGTGACGTACCGTTGGTATGTTCCGCGGCATACTTACGACACGCCACTCCGCTTAAGGAACCTTAGGATGTACATACTTTCGAGATCAGTGATTCTCTTTATATCCAGGATTATTCATCCATTTGAGATCCCCGATTCTATTAGTTTCATGATCATACCTTCATTGATACTGTTCCTTCCTATGATCATGTATCCACTTTGGATCTGTTGTTTCCCTTCTTGCCACTGATGTGCTCTCTTTGATACTCGATTGAGATTCCTGTCACCGTGTTTGAGCGCAGTTTGGGCTGCTGCTAGGGTTACGGCCGGTGTGAGCTCGTTTGGTACGAGGGCCGACCTTTGTGTTTTCTGGTGACATGGGAACGTCTCGAGTTAGTGTTGGTGATTGTGACCTCTAGTGGAGGCGAGTGCTTGGTCTTGCACCGGATGATCGGGCCTTTGTTAGAGCTGCCAGTTGAGAGAGGACTGTTGATGTACAGCATACCTCAGAGATGGTGATGTCGCCTACCGTGCAGACAGATGGACCAGCTGTCGCTGAGATTGACAGGGTGTTGCTTTCGGAGCTTACGAGCTGAGATTGCCGGAGCTTTCAGGCAGTTATGCGACAGATGATAGCTAGTCTACCCGATTTGAGAGACGAAGGTGATTCGTCCGATTTTGCGCCAGAGCGGGCCCAGTTGAGTTGAAGATTTCCAGTGTGGAGAGTCTTACTCAGATCTAGAGCAGGCTGATTCAGAGATGACCGCTTATGTATTGCCTTTCCTGGAGGATTGAGGCGTTGTTCGGCGTACAGGCATATGAGCCAGTTGTTGCTGCAAATGATGAGATATCGCCCAGATGATTGGAGCTACTGCAGCATGAGCATGTTCTTAGAGAGATGATAGCGAGTTGCTAGTCACCGAGGATGGATGAATAGGACGCGTGGTGAGTTCGCTTACCCCGATGCGAGGTCATCAGGTGGATTGATTCCAGCTAGAGACGACTTCACGCAGATTCGTTGAGAGTCGATTGAGACGATCGAATGTCAGGAGCCTATTTTCCAAGTTTAAAGTATACGGAAAGACATGCAGGTGATTCTATGGACCCTCTAGAAGAATGAAACCCTAACTCGACTTAATGACCGTGTGACAGCCTTGGAACCTTAGGGTTTACGGCGGTTCCGCGGCGCCATTAGTGAGGCTTGGGTTTGCCCTTCTACGGCTGGACCACCGACGCTGTGGCATGTACTCGATACTATTAAACTGTACCCGAGATGTGAGCTCTTGGGGGATTATGAGGATCTGACGAGTCGATCGGATGGTTCGACATCTTTCGGATATCGTGATGGGACACTGCTTGGGAGACTCCAGGTGCGAGCATAGCCGTCGGAGCGCAGTTCGTGCAGCCATGATGAGACGAGTCCGAATCAGTCGACACTGATGCAGAGTGAAGAAAAGAGTTCACAAGATATTTCGACGAGATGACGTCCCACTCCGCCGACATCAGAGATGTTATACGCACCCAGAGGCGTGGTATATGGATATACCTTCCAGAAAGAAGCGCGATAGGTATGCAGCCGTTCCGGAAAGCTTTAGCTTCAGCATTGGATGATGACTTCCGGGCATTTCGGCAGGATTGAGATTTGAGAAAGGAACCTCGGCAGGACCTTTCTGGAGTACGATACGAGAAGACCTAGACCAGGAGTGGTCGTGTTGCGCACACCCAGCAGGCCAGAGTTCGGCATTGTCGACGAGGTAGTTGACCAAGTTCGGATAAAGGAATTTACCCAGATGCGTTGCGAATGGATCAAGGACGGACGAGTGATGAGTATTCCTCCGATGGTTGGGACGTGTTTCCGAGGACCAGTTCGGCCTGACATCTGCTACAGAATGATGAAGCTACAGAGTACGCGATTTCGAGTCCGTGTGAGAGACTTCAGATTGACCGTGGCCGAGAGCAGTGCAGTGTATAGTAGCTTGGCGTGACGTCATAGTGGACGACGATGGAGACAAGTGGAACCAGAGGTTCGTGTGAGATACTGACGAGCTGTCATTGCTTCCCGTCGAAACTAGAGACCTGATATGCTTACAGAAACGTTGGGATGTGACCAATTTCTGAGAAATGTTGTGCTGAGGACACAGATGTCTTTCCAGCGAGAAGAGATAGCACAAGAGAGCCAGCCTCTGTACAGATCGGCATAGGCATGATTGGAAGAGACCTTGAGCAGGATTCCTTTCAGGACATTGCTGCAATGATGTTTGCATCCAGGATCAGATGTGTGACGTGCATTCAGATAGCCAGAGACCGACGTCAGTGATATGCTGCCTTACGAGTGGTCGTGAGGTTTGACCGAGAGGTGACCAGAAAAGTGCCAGGACGGAATCGTCCCCGTTAGCACACCTGACAGGGCCGATGAGCCGATTGACCGCGTGATAGGTAATCCGCAGAGAAGATAAGGACCTAGAGAGTCAGAAGACGCCAGACCGTGAGCAAGAGGCAGGTAGATATCCTGCGCTGCTAGCAGTGGATTACACTGACTCCTTCTCGACCTTGAAGGAGAAACTACAGAAGACGGTATTTATGATTTGTGATTTTGGGATTCGATTATCACGTATCCGTCATTTTGGATTTCGGTATTTTGGGCGTTCTATTTGCACGATCTAGTTTTGGTGACTGAGTTTCATGATATTGGTTTCATGCACCCACTGGATATTTATATATTTTGCGCAGAGTTTTCATGCATTTTAGTGTTAGGCTTTGATTCGTGCACGCTGATGCACACGGTTGTGAGATTTTCCTTGCGGTACCCTGATTTTGGTTTGAGCCGCATTATATCGTTGATTTTGACCCGGATTTTGATGGTTGATTTTTGCACTCCGTGCTGGCGATGTGCTTTACGCCTGTTCGGTGTTTGCTATTGGATTTCGTGATTTCCGTGCATGTTGAGTGCGCAGGGTTTAGATTTTCATTCGTGCACGATGGATGCACCGGTTTGGATTTTCGCGCATGTTGGGCGCATGTTTTTAGATACGATTTTGGTGCACGCCAGATGCGCTAAATCGGGATTCTTCGTGCATGTCACATGCACCTGATTTATTTTGCTGTCAGGCACATACGATGCCCATGACAGATGCTTCGTGCACACCCGTTGCACTTGGATGTTGTTTTGTGCACCTGTTTAGCACATATATGGATTTTTTTTTTGATTTCAGTGCGCACCAGACGCACAGGATGGTGTTATGTTTAGATTGGATGTCTACATGTGTAGTTCCGATCCATATCATATCGGTTTTGTATTGGATTTGACATTGTGTTTTTTTTTACATTGACTCCGATGATTGCGGGATGCTTGACGGAGTTTTGTTTTCGAGTTATCTGCTCAGTACCCTTGCGCATGCATTGCGCTGTGACGTTCTATGTGTTGATGATTTCGGAGCCCCGACGACTTTGGTTTATTACTGAGATGTTTTTGTATCTGGGGATTTAAATTTAAAATTCGGGGACCGAATTTCTTTAAGTGGGGTAGATTGTAACATTTTCAAAAATATAAAATATTAATTTTGGGAATTTTTATAATTTAATATTATTTTATTGATTATTTTAATATTAAATGCAAATAAATAGGAAAAATGTTAGAAAAAATTATGAAAAATTATGGAAAATTCTAAAATAGGGTAAATTAGTGGATTATGGCATTTTTAAGTTTTTGTGATTAGTTTGACAATAATTTAGTGCTAATCGCGATTAAAATCGCTAATCGGGTTTTTTGGCAATTTTGTGCAAAACTTGCACATATCACTTTTTCTACACTTGTGCATTTTTCTAGCCATGGTTTTCTTTTGGGATTACTATTGATGTGAGAAGGTTTGGATTTTAAAAGAAAAGGAAAGGAAAAGAAAGGAAAATATAAT
The DNA here is from genome assembly GCA_030015575.1 of Agapanthus africanus. Taxonomy (NCBI): domain Eukaryota; kingdom Viridiplantae; phylum Streptophyta; class Magnoliopsida; order Asparagales; family Amaryllidaceae; genus Agapanthus; species Agapanthus africanus. The sequence goes on along the minus strand of CM057343.1, from coordinate 371,966,659 downwards.
GATGAGGGTAGGTGAGAGAGAGAGGTGGACTTTGACTTAGCATACTTAGCCATTCTCCTCGTTTTCTGTGCACAGCCCCTGTTCCTCTAGTGTTGACCCAGGGTACTTCTAGTTTTGACAGATTCTATCTAGGGTGAAATCTGGGACATATATCCTAAGTTGCTATTTTGGATTCGTGTTTCCGTATTCCGTATTTTTGATTCTGAAATGGTGGAATGTGTTTTGCCTCGACTAATTGTCGTTTATACGACGATGTAGAGGATTTATTGATGGTTTTGAAGGCGTGCCATAGGTTCTCACCTATAGGCCCCTTATCGTATCGTTTTGGATTTCGTGCGCCGTTTTAGATTGGATTTGGTTTTAATGCGCATATACGATATTTTGATGTGTAGGTACCCATGAAGACTTCGGGACGACAAGCAAATACGTGGTGACGTCCGCAATTGGTGATGCAAGGTGAGTAGATTATATCTACAGGGGGAAGTCGGGTGGATGGCGTATAGCACCCCCGCAGTCCGTAGATAGATTACTATGTAGTTTATTGTGATATTAGGTGTATTGTGGATAATGTAGGGTTAGAAGTGACTAGTGTAGTTCATAGTCGCGAACCCTAGGGTAGAATTACACCTACACACACACCCTTGCTTATCACTTGTACTTGCACTGTGATTGATGATATGTGATGACTTTGGAGATGAGTCGATGATGTGGGCTGGGTGCCCTGGGATCGGTGATTTTATACGATTCATATGTGGGATATGACTTGTGATTCTTGCGGGCTTGGGATATGTGTTTACCCCCGCATGCATACTTACTGAGGTTACCGTTTTGTACTAGACATAGAGTAGTACTCCAGACTATATGATCTGACGATGGTGATATCTGTTATGTGATGAGACAGTGAGATACTGACTCCTACCCAGCTATGGGGATGCCGTACGATGATTTACCGTACGAGCCGATATTGATGATAGATCCGCACTCATAACTCGAGGATATCTTATGATATGACATTGAGGCGAGATCACCGACTATATACTTTTATACATGTATCGACTCAGATTTAGGTGGTTTCCACACCTACCCCTCCTGATTGACCGGATACTTAGATGTAGTTTGCATAGTAGATACTTCACTGTGGTGTTGACTACTAGATATCTGCATTTTCCTGCTATTCGCATTGCTGGCATATGTTCATTGTTATATTATTATCATGCTGTTAGGACACCAGCACCATTATCGATGATGCGTATGTTTCACGTACACTATTTGCCGGCTCACACACTTCATCATCGATAATTGCCATGCCACTACACTGTAGTACTGTTGCATTCATGATATGATTACTGCTTGGCATATTGTACACATGTACCTGTACACAAACATAGATGATTCTGACTTGATTGAGATTGAGGACCGCAAGATATTCTTTAAACTGATTCATTCTAAAGGAGCGGTTCCTCCCGACATATGTACATTACTATTCCATGTTGCATGATTTCCGATATGATTATCTCTCTTTACATGTCGCATACATCATGGATTGATTGCATAGCACATTGCATTGGATTTACTTCTTGATGTGGATTTTCATGTGATTTCTGATTTTGAGGACCGTGGGATTATTTAAGAAAAGACGTTCTTTTATGAAAACCCGGTACCTCGTGATATGATATTTGGGTGCGTCCACCACGCGTTTTCTCGGTGCTGAGACGTGTGCTTGAAACCCGATTCGAGGAGTGATGATCCGTTTGCGGGTTCGTGGTGGGCCCGGTATGGTTCCCCTCGGCGAGATGATCGATGGGTTATGCCGATTGAGCCTGGAGGCGGGCGAGTACCTACCGGTGATTGTATTTGAGCTCGGCGGATATCCGGGGGATACCGCCTGGAGCCGAGAGATGGGCGTACTGCCGGGGGCCGACGGGCCGCTACCGCAGACGGAGCCCAGAGATGGACATGGGTTGACTCGTGCTGCCGGGGCCGAGGGCCGATACCGCAGACGGAGCCCCATATGGATGAGGATTTACGTGTCGATGCTTGGCACGGGTTTCATGATGTTTTCCATGATATTGTTTATATCCTCATACTTGCATACATGATGCTTACTGTCAGTGGGTGACAGGTGGACGGGTTCCACATATATACAGACATGGATCATATACAGACTGGATTTACACTTGTCATACTTCATTTGTATATATAACAGGGTATGAGGGCGCTGTTATATATACCCTTACACTAATATTAGTGGTATGGGACGCTAATATATGTGTATTGATATCATTGATATTTCATCATACTTACCTCATGCAGGCATACCTTACACTGATGACATGTTATTACCTGAGTACCTGGCACTACATACATGATTAGATGTTACCTTGCCACCTTATTACACTCAGATGCACTCTTGTGGATTGTATTACTGATCGTTGACTTAGGTTTATGTCTTGCATTCGGTTTCTGCTTGTAGATATTTCTATTCACGAGTTGGCAACTCACCCCCGTTGTGCCACAGTCCTTGCAGGTTCTGCCGTACAGGTTTCATTGCGGCATTTCTGGCACACTACCTTCTTGCGGGTGATTTGCTTTGGTAGGTGGATTCTTTCGCATCAAGAATCACCATTTTATTCATGTATTTCATTGTATCTAGAATTTGTCCATCAACCAAAAACTTGTATATTCTTTCAGACTTAGAGACAGTGTGGTATTATTCGACCTTAGAGTCGCGCTTAGTAGTATTGCGGTTTTCTTGCTGCATTTTGAGCTTTCCTTGATTTTGATCCTCGCCACTTGGCGTTGTATATTATCATATCATCGTGTGGTTGTGACCGTCGATTGACGAAGAGCTAGCTCCCGCTTGGGGATGCCTTTATCATTTTATATATTGTTATTCATGTTGTACCCCATTCGGGGCCAGTTTTACAAGAGAAACTCTGCCGAAAATTTTAGAAAAGACTGTACGGTTTTCAAATGCACATTCGGCTTAGTTATTTAAAAACCTTGATTTCAAACATGTTTTTCTTCACTTCTTTAAACCAGTTTTCTTTACTTATTCTCAAAAATGGTTTTAGATTTCTGGGCTTTTGGCTTACTTGGATCAGATGGAGTCCTATAGACTTCATATGGTTCAAGGGCCAGTCACGTGCTCTTTCGGGTCGTGACAGATAACAACATAATAAATGGCAAATGAATAGTAAATGCAACAATAATATGCGGAACATGAATGATAACGTAACGATAAGGAATCTACATTGCTATACATGTGTCATACTGTTTTGCCATTTGAAATAATGCGAAGCGTGGTGTTTTGAAAATAAGGGCTATGGTGTTTTTAAGAAAAGATACATCCTTTGAAATATCCGTAGAATCCCTTGTCTAGTCTTTAAAATACACAAGATTCGTTAGTTTTGAAAATAGGTATGAATCAAATCTAGTCTAACATCTACAAATAAACTACAGGACTGAGCTAACAGGCTAATCGAAAAAGGTAAGGAAACCACCTACATCTGAGTCGATATATATATATATATATATATCTAATAGTCGGTGATCCCGCCTCAATAGTATCCCATGCGATACACCATCTAATATGACATCCTTGAGTCAAGAGTGCGGATCTATCATCAATAGCTCGTACGGTAAATCCATCGTACAGCATCCCAAATTAGGGTACGGGTCAAGTATCATATTTATCTCATTATTCATCTGGTATCGTCATCATCACATATCGTGAACAGGGGGTACTGATCTAAATCTAGTACAATACTAATATCATCAACATATATGTATGCGTGTGTGTGAATACACATCGCCCATCAATCCGCTAATATCATGTCGTACCTCATAATACGAACCAATCATATCACCGATCCCATGGCACCATGCCTAATCTCATCGACTCATCTCCAAATACCAAATAATATCCTCATCATCCAAGTATAGGTATACGTATATATATATATACATAGTCTCATACCTATGTGTGTGTGTATATATACATATCCCCATATACGCATAAGAATGTAAATGTATGCGAGTGTGTGTGTGCGTGTATGCAAATCTTTACTCTAGGGTTTTGCGACTAAGCAACCAACTAAATCCTTTCTTTAATTCTTGCTAACACTAACCCATAATCTCCTAAACCTTTTCTTGCTAGGTTTTCATATCTCACAATAATATTTAAAAGTATATCTATATCACATCACATCATTTCTCACAACTTTGTGGGGGTGCTATACGCCATCCACCCGACTTCTCCCATAGATAAATATCTACTCACCTTGATCTTCGCTCTCTGGAGTCGATGGCGCCACGCTCATCCTCTTCGTCTTGAAGTCCACGTGGGCTACCTATATATCATATATAGCATCATAAACAAAATCACGTACGAAAACCAAAATGTCGCACGAATCACCCATAGGTCAAAACATATGGTTTACATCTCGCAATTCAACCAAATTACCCTTGATATAGACGTACAAACGCCAAGTGATCGATATCAAACAAAATATCAAAACTTAAATTCATAAACACCACGAAACATACGGCAGAAACCAAGAAAACATGCTCCAGATTTTAGTTCAAGTCAAAACTAAGTGCACAAACAGTACCGGGATGATGCATAGGGTGTAAATGACCTACAGAAGCAACCTGGGCACCTAATTCACCAATTTGGCCGGCCCCTACCCCCAAAAATCAGGCCTCCTTGATTTTATAGGCTCAGAATGTGTTCGTATTTGTAGGGTGGCCTCCTGGGGGTCCATCTAGGTCAATGGTATTGTTTACTTTTCTCAAAAATGCTCCAGATCACTCCAGATTTCCTTGCAGCCACTATATATTCACAAAACCGACATGACAAGTTTTAAATTTGGGCTTCAGGTTTTAGTTCATGCTTGATCTGGGTTTCTAACATTATGGGGGGTGGTCTAAGGTCACCAATAAGGTTCAATTACACTATCCCAATTCAAATCAAACCCTAACCCTCTCTAGGAATTTTCAAAGCTCGCAAAACCGCATCAAAACACTTCTAAACTTAAATAATTGCTAATGAAATGGAAATACAATGCTAATGGTGCAGAAATTATCTCAATTGGCAACTCAAGAATTTTCTTGAGTTGCCCAAAGTCCTCAAAATCCGATTTTTCTTGGTCCAATGTGCTTCCCTTGAGCTTGTGCATGTTTTTAAAGAAATGGGTATGGGGTTTTGAGAAGTATTTTGATATGGGTCATGAGGGTAGAAAATGGGCTTGAGGATGAAGAAGGAGATGCAAATGGTGGGGGTAAATGAAAGGGGCAGCAGTCTCCCCCCCTCTCTCTTTCTCACCCTCATTCTCTCTCCTAGCATGCCATGTCTCATGATTGTGTCCCCCCTCTCTCCTCAAGTCATCATTTTCCTTTTTCCTTTTCTTTTCTCACTAAAATAAAACCATAACATGAAAACAACACAAATGAACATGTAATCAAATGAAACATGTCATGGTGCACTAATCCTGAAAACTGTAGAAACACGGATTTGGCTTAATCGCGATTAGCAGTGCACTAATCGGGTTTTATTTAAATTGCATATAATAAATTTTAAAAATTCCAAATCCTTTAAATATATTTTAAAATGAATAAATCATTTTAATTTCCATTTATTTCATAATTATTGTAAATATTTATACCCTTTTTCGAAAACCCTAATTTCGCAAATCGGCAGTTTTCGGGAAAAATATTATTTTAATATTAAATTCCAAAAATAATATTTTATATTTTCTGAAATGTTACAACAACGCATGAAGGAACTCCTTGCAAACGCACAAACTTATCGAAGAACAACTGAGCAAACTGAGCATAACCGGACAACAATCACCCAAATGGAGTCACACCCTATCTAGACCTGGGTAGATACCACAAGGAAATTCATGGAGATATGCTCCTATTCCCACTCCAGAAAGGTTAAAGATTGCAACTCTCCTGCCGGTCTTAAATTCTCGACCTTAGCTCGCTAACAAGCCAAGCACCTCAAAACGAAATCCGAAACTTCACCCTTCATCCCTGCCTACCTGTAACTAACTCTCAAGTCATGTTACATCTTGGTGGCACTTGGGTGAACACTGAAAGCTGGCTGATGTGCCTGCTCTAGGACCTCTTATCTCAATCCATCAGTATCCGGTACACACAAGCGTGTCCCGCAACGTAGCACACCCTGATCATAAATCAAGAACTCCGAATCTCTACCCAGCCGAACATGCTCAAGAATTTCAGACAAATGGACGTTGGCGGGCTGTGCCCGGCTATCTGAAAAAGGGGCATCCTGAACTCACGAAAACAATTAAGTGGAAGTGGATGAGCGCAGACATGAGCAAGTTGTACCCTCAGTAGAGGCGAACTTAAGCTGTACTCAGCTGTCGCACAAGAACTGCAAATCTGCCGAAGACTGTCTCTGAACTGCGCACAACTGGAACAAGCTACTCCCGGGCCTACGACTCAAAGTATCAGCTACCACAATCGCCTTGCCACGGGTAATAAAGAATCTCACAAATCATAATACTTCACAAGCTCCATCCAACGGCGCTGTCTCAAACTCAGATCCCGCTGCAGGAAGATGTACATAAAGCTCTGGTGGTCCATGAAAATCTGACACGACTCTCCGTACAAGTAGTGTCTCTAAATCTTCAACGCACGACCACCGTGGCCATCTCCAGATCATGAGTGGGATAAATCTGCTCGTGCTCCTTCAACTGTTGGGAAGCATAAGCGATAACTCTATCGTACTACATCAGTACACAATCGAGCCCCCACTAGCGAAACACCACAATAATCGACAAAGTCGCCCGATCCAGAAAGCAAAAGGTAGAACTGTTGCAGTCGTCAACCGAGTCTCCAACCACTGAAAACTCAGCTCGCATGCCTCAGTCTAAGAAAGGAACTCCCTTCCTGGCCAGTCCAGTCAATGGTGCAGCGACACACAAAAAATCCTGCACGAAACGGTGGTAAAAACCGGCTAAGCCCAAAAAGTTGCGAACCTCTGTCACTGATACAGGTCTGGGCCAAAGCTGTATGGTCTCGATCTTCCTCGGGTCCATACGAATACCGTCTCCCGTAACCACATGACCAAGGAAGTCAACACTATCAAGCCTGAAGGAAAAACTCTGAGAATTTAGCAAACAACGAGTGCTCTCTCAATGTCTGCAAAAAAATCCTCAAGTGCTGCCTATGTTCCTCACGACACTTGGAATAGACCAGAATGTCATCTATAATACAACAATACACTGGTCGAGGAACGACCTGAAGGATCTGGTTCATCACATCCATGATGCTGCAAGGGCATTGGTGAGTCCAACGACACCACCAAAATCTCATAATGCCCGTAGCGCCTACAAAAGCAGTCTTCGAAATGTCATCACTCCAAACCCGCCACTAATGATGACCTGATGATATAACTAACTTAGAAAAATGTCCCGCATCCTGGAGCTGATCAAACAAATCGTCAATGCGAGGTAAAGGATACCTATTCCGCACCGTAACTCGGTTCAATTGACGATCAGTTAATACACAAGCTCAAGCTGCCATCCTTTTTCTTGACAAATAGAACAGGAGCTTCCCAAAGCGAAACACTTGGACGTACAAGTCCCTCTATCTAGCAACTCTGCAGCTGATCCTTAAGCTCCCTAAACTCCGCTGGCTCATCTGGAACAACTTCGGAAAAATCTCGCACAATAGGAACTCGGTCCAACGAGTCTACTGTGGTTCCGGTATCATGAATGAAAGCCAAGAATCCTCAACATCCTCTCCTCAAAAGTCGACTAGCGAAAAAGGCTGAAATCAAGCTGTGAGGGACGGCACCACGGTTACCCTGCACAACAAGAACTGACTAGCCGGGAAAACAAACCTGACTGTTTTCTCGCGGCAGTCCACAGACGCGTAGCACGTTGCTAACCAGTCCGTTCCCATGAGAACATCAAAGTCCAACATCTCTAGAAGGATCAAATCGACGGACGAATCTCTATCTCTTATCCAATTGGCATATGACCGAAACACGTGTCGCGCAATAAAAGAATCACTAACAGGAGTAAATACAAAAAACGAATGATCTAGCATACATGACTCTCGGCCTAACCTCGGCACGAAGTATGTAGACACAAATGAGTGCATAGATCCCGAATTAAACAAACATGCGCATCAAAAGAACATACGAAAAAGAATACCTGAAACCACTGCATTAGACGCCTGCGCGTCCCTATGATTAGAAGCAAACACTCATGCCTGCCCTTTACCTGCAACTGGCTGTACTCTTCCTCCGCCATCCTGTACACTCTGAACAAGCTCTCCGCGACTACGACCTCTCCGAACATAAGTCTGACGCGGATCAACAACAGGCACAAAAGGCGACTCTCCCTGAGGTGAAGGTGATAACGTATCATATGGTACTGCTGCCCTCCTCTGACGTACCAAGGTACAATTTTTGATGAGGTGATGGAAACTTCCACACCGGAAACATCCATACGACTGCTGACCCTCTTGGGGATAAGAGATAAACAACTGTCCTCGTCCCAAGCCTCTGCTACTCTCGCGAACCGAACAAAATCTGTCGCGGCGTCTAAGATTTTTCTCTGGGCTGATACACCTGTACGAGTCCTCTTCGGTCCTGAAACTTCCAAAGTCTCGGGAAGACGTATCTCATCTAGTAGGGCTGCGTCCACTGCTGCTGTATACGTAACACAATGCTGTGTGCTGATAGGAAGGAATAACTGGGTAACAGGGATGGCAACCTCCTATCGCTGCACTCGACTGGTCTTAACCAATGATCTCATCATTTGGCGCAAATCCTGCATATCTGTCTCAAGCCTAGCGATACGATCTATCGAAGGCGGATCAAACTGCTCCTGTACAGCGAGCGTACTATCCTAGTCAGTACTCATCCCAAACGAGTCAACTCTGACCTCGGCTCTCGCTGCCTCTCTCTGAGCCCTCATAGTCATTATCGAAAAATGGCTAGAAATGGAAATATGATTCGATAAGAACACGAAAATCGAATCACAATGATATGTATCATCAAGGAAGGAATTTCAAGCAATAAGTACTAAGGTCACATAGGCGGAGTAACGTGTCGTAAGTATGCCGCAGACATACACACACTACGTCACTCTGCTTAAGCTACCTTCTCCATCATACCAAGGTCATCCTACACTCCGAAAGGTAAAACCTAGCGCTCTGATACCAACTTTGTCACGACCCGAAATTTGGCACGTGACGGCCCTTAAACCACGTAACGTCTACAGGCATAACGCAATCTAAGTAAGCCGAAATCCCAGTAATCTAAACCATCAAAAATAGTAAGTGATAAGAACAATGTTTAAAAACATTTGGAATCTCAATCAACATTCTTTAAAGTCCAAATTTACTTTCTTTAAAAATTTGGCAGCACCTCCTTTATAAAAACTAGCCTCGAAATGGGTACAACATAGAATATAAATAAAGCATCGCCAATGGGAGCAAAATCATGCCTGAAGGCGGAAACAACCACCACAACAAATATACGATACCGTAGCGAAAAAATGGACGATAAAAAGTGACAACAGTATAAAAGACATCCAGAGTCACAAAATAATACAACATCGATCCTCACAACTCGTCTCTAAGTCAAATATATGAAGGTGGTAGATGGAGAGTACTAGATACAACGAATATACAAATGAGTATCATCGGATAACCGCAAAACTCACCTATAGCAAAACTGCACACAGTCAGCTGTAGCGGTATCCGCTGCAAAAGATGATACGATAAGAAGAAAGCCCTGCTGCGACTGCTCTAAGGGACTACCTGCAAAACACTGTGGCACAACGGGAGTGAATTGCCAACTCATGAATAGTAAATAACATATGCAAGTAATCGCAGGTATGCACGTACTGCGATTATCTATCACATGCAAGCTAATAGCAATAAATGGCAATATGTATATGCAACAGTTATGAAAGGTACTCTATCAGGTACTACTAATACATGAAGCAGTACATATCAAATAAATGCTGAGTATGGGGTAAAACATGTCATCCTCACGGAATTCTCATCGTGGCAGGACCAGTGTCCATCAAGATAATCTAAATCCCAATACCAAAGGCACCGCATTCTCAGATCGACCCTCATATCCTGTAAGTCTTATGGAACCTGACTGTCAAATATCGACATCCGAAAACATCATGAAAACATATGCCTATATGTGTGTGTGTGTGTGTGCGTGTGTGTGTGTGTCTCAACGACACATCAAAATCATGGAACTTGAGTGTCCAACATCGACACCCGAAAATATCATGAAAACTAGTGTCCAGTATCGACACGTAAATACTCATCTGTCAGGCGCCGTCACCACGACTAGTCCTGATATCATGTCTGTACATGACTCCGGTCAGTATCCCCATGATAACCGCCGAATCCAAATACTATCACCGGTAATGTAGTACTCCCCTGCCTCGAGCTCATCACCATCATCGGCGATCTTCTTGCTCCGGGGTACCTCTGGGCTCCACCATGTACCAACACACGGCCTCGTCCATTCCTCACATGGGGTATCTAACACTAGTCTCAAAACTGAGAAATCTCATGGTGGACGCATCGAAATATCTTATCAAGAGAAACCGGGTTTTTCAAACGATGCATAATTTCATGAACTACCACGGTCCTCAAATCTAGAAAACATCAAGTAACGAATAAGAATACTTGCATAGATCACTATGATGATATATATTATATATATGTATATATATAACAGCATCCCATACCATTGATATATATATATATATATATATATATATATATATATATATAACAGCGTCCCATACCACTGATATATATCATCGGGGGTAAAACATCCAAAAAAACATCATATGAAATCTATATCTTAATGCGTAAATCCATGAAATATATTATATGCAACATAAAACAGTAATATGAACATATAAAGGAAAAGCCGCTATTTAAATGCAACAAGTTATTAAATATATCATGCGGTTCCTAATTTCTCCAAAATCAACGCAACATCATATAAGGGTGAACATGTAGCTATAGCAAGATATGAGTATATACCTATCAATGATGATGTAATACCCTCCAGGTATATGTGTAGCTATATCAAGGTATATGGGTGTACATGTAAGTATGTAGGCATGATGTACATATAGTTATGTCTCATATGTGTATATACCTATCACTAATGATGTAATACACTCTTGGTATATGTGTAGCTGTAGCAAGGTATGTATATATACATGTCAATAATGATTCAATACCCTCTAGGTATAGGTGTAGCTATGTCCAGGTATGTGTATATACATGTCAATAATGATGTAATACCCTCTAGGTATATGTGTATGCTATCTTTCTTATACACGATGGAATTAAGGATCACGTCTCAATGTCCCTAACCATATAATATCACATATGTATATGGGTTGTGCGTGTCATGGCAATTATCGACGGAGTATGTAGCATACAATTAGTGCTCGTGCAACATGAACCGTCAATAATAGTGCAGTATCCAATGGGTACAAGTCTCAGCACAACAAGTAATAATATGAAATGAAGTTCATGCACAATCTCTATATGTGCAATACTTGTAACTAATAATAATGTCATATAATCCATCCCAGACGCATAATGCCATGCGGGCGATTCCCTTGTAGATGTTAAATCTACTCACCGATGACCTCGAGTTAAGTAAATCCGACCACTTGGTTCCCATTCTTCTTAGCGTCCGAAATCCCTGCTCGCAATCCTAAATTTCACAAACACAACACATAAGGTTAAATATTCTGCGCCGACACAACGACAACGAAATGAAAGGATAAAATCCACAAGACATACATACTGTGCACCTAGTGCACAAAACGCATACGATATCAGCACGACCCTAGCTAGCATGACACAACCACCAAGCCTAGACCCCGATTGTACCGATCGCGCAAGCACAAAACAATATATATCGTGGAAGATAATATATAAAATCGCAACGTCAATAGAAACCCACGCCTAATTTATTCGAAAACCTAGTAAGCACTTTTAATTATTTTAGCTCAAGTCTAAAAGTTTAACCAAATCTACTGATCACAATCATCACATAATAGCTTACTTAAACCACACAAACTTCTACTACAATTTTAATCTCACCCATATAAGATTTAGTAAAAGTTTAGTTTGCACTTAAGCTTAATTAGACGATTAGGAAAATAAAAAATAACATTCTCACATCAAGGTTAAGTTTTCCAAGTCTAAACCACTCACTTAACTATTACAAACAATCAAAACCTTAACTTGATCTTCATAATCTTTTCTTGAATTTCTAAACATACAAATTAAAGCCATACTTAAATATCTAATAAGTTAATTTAATATATTTAAACAACAACTAAAGTTTAGGGTTAGGATTTTATACCTCCACTTGATTCACAAACTTGCAAAAAGATTTCTAAAATAGCCTCCAAAATGCTAACTTTCATGAAGATCCATGCAAGATTGGGCTAAAGAATAATGGGTATGGATTTGTATTTGAGTTTGTGGGATTATTTGATGATTTTTGATGATTTATTTTAGTTTTAAAGAGTGAAAATGGGGTGAGAAAATGAGAGGGCAGCCAGGGGGGTCGGCCAACAAGAAGGAAATGATGAAGGTTGTGGAAAAATCTAGTTCAAAGCTCACTAAAGCTCCATTAATAACACCTCCCATCCATGCCACCTCTTAAACCTTTTCTTTTCTAATTAAAGTTTTCTTTAATTCACCAAAAATATCTAGATATTTTCTAGGATATTTTGTAAGGATGGATTAAATGCTTAATCTTGTGATTAAGTTAGCATAGATTCACTTTAGCATAATTAACCCAAACCAAAAAGTAATTACCACTAATTAAGTGCATAATTAAAAGCTTATAATAATATTTTAATTAAGGAAAAATATTAAAGTGAACTAAAATTTTCAAGTGACAACTAAAAACCGCAAACTAGCAATTTCCCAGTTAAACTATGTGCAGTTAAGTCTAAACTGAAAAAAGATCACTTCTAGGATTTTACGGAAAACACGGCTTATTTTACCTATTAATGGAAAATTTCGCATAAACGATTTTTATAACGTTACAGTGGAATTCAGATAAATTAAAACCTATATAAAAACCCCACGTGTTAAACACGTGAGCGCTCAGGTGCAAAGCACGTGAGCGCTGCTGCCATACATGTATATGGCAGTACTCACGTGCAAAGCACGTAAGCGTACTAATCTAAAGCGACAGCTTCAATAGAATAAAATTTTATATAGAATTAAATTCTATTTGGGAAATATTTTCCTGATCTTTCTAATATTAGAAAGATTTTCTCTATTAAATAGAGAACCTTTGGTTTTTAAATCCAACGGTGATTATAATATCACCGATCATATCATCAATTCACTGTTAGGAAAATATTTTTCTAATCTTGCTAAAACAAACAGAAAATATTTTCTCTTAAACAAAATTCCCCGGATCTTAGATCCAACGGTGGATATAATTCCCCGAGTGATCTTTGAGATCAATTAGATCAATCAAGATCTCTTAATAAGGGATTCTCTCGAACTAATTGATAATTTTTCCTCTTTTATATAAAGGACTCAAGACTTCAAGTCTCATATAGACAATCCCTTCTATAAGTTTTAAGGAGATATATAGAATACATGACATATCCCCCAAGCTTTCGAAACAAAATACTCTCCAAACTTCTGCGAGATCCCCTCCTTAAGCGTCCACAACAACAATAAAGAATTTAATTCTCTCTCGAAGAAGATCACTCTTTGTTCGATCACTAGGTAAAGATAGAGATAAGAATATGTCCCCCCTTTTGCCTATTTCATATATGATATAAGAGTTCAACCCTCTTATAAGAACTTAGTTCTTCGTTAGGATCTAAGATCCACAAGACAAATCTTCCATAAGATAAGAATTTAATTCTGATCGGGAAGATCTTTATTTTTCATATCAAAGATCTAGGGGAGAACTATGACGTTTTTACCCCCTGCACATAAAAGAGAGAACATGGAAGAATAGGCCCATAAAGATGGAATTGATATTCTAGGAAATTAGTTCCTCTAAAATATAATAGCCTTTTTATCCCAATAAGAACTTAATTCTCACAAAAAAGGAAGAACTTAGTTCTTGCAAGATCTGCAGGACTTTTAAAGTTTAACTCTAATTTTCAGAGTTAATCTCTGCATGAATATGGAGAGGATCACATGGAAGACACGTGAGTACCCTGGAAGACAAAGAAAACAAAGACCTACATGAGAGGCATGCAGGCACTCAAAGAAAATATGGAATAGCAAATCACACGGAAGACATGTGAGCACTGAGACTCTGATACTTAGCACCACTCACGCGGAAGACATATGACCAATCGTGAAGATGATACCCTACGTGGAAGACACATGTGCGCTGAGACTCTGGTGCTTAGCACTACTTATGCGGAAGACACGTGACCAATCATGAAGATGATGCCCCACGTGGAAGATACATGAGCGCCGAGACTCTAGTTCTTAGCACTATTTATGTGGAAAACAAGTGACCAATCATGAAGATAGTAGTCCACGTGCTATTCACGTGACTGTCATGTGAACCAGTACTTAACACTACTCATGTGGAAGACACGCGAACACCAAAAACCAAGTTTCTTACATGAATAGCAAGTGAACTAGAATCTGTGATGAAGCTTAAGCTTCTGGGCCTAGTGCTTAGCATTGTTGGGTTATCCAAAGTCCAAAGTAAAATGTTTGGTCTACAGTTTAACACTGTTAGGAAACAGAGCCCGACATCTAGTCTAAAATTAGACCGACTCCCTGAAGTTTCAAACTTCTTTAATTTTGAAAGGAAAATCAATCTTGATCATACATATTTTAATTCGATCTTAATCTAAAACAAGATTAACGGTTCTCAAACATATTTTTAGACGATCTTAATCTAAGACTAGATTAACGATCTTTAAACCCCTATGAACTTATGGACCTCATTTCTATAAGATATACGTCCTAAGTTCAAAACCTCAAAACTAATTTACTGGTTTGTGTTAGTTATATGTATGCCCTAGAAGCTATTATTATACATGTGATGTATATTATAGTGGATGCTTGGATATATATAGGGAGGACATTCTTGCTCGACATGATAGTATGCTATCTGGTTGCTCTTTATCTTAACATGTACACTTATTGTCTCTCTATTACATGTTGATAAAGCCCTTAGGATGAGTATTTAACTACCAGGATTATGATGAAGATCATACTAGTGGGGCAGAGGTAGTCGGTAAGTACATCTTTCAATAGTTCCTAATCGAGGGAGTATCGAGACGGGGCATCGATATTCCAGAGTAGACTAGCATATACGCTTCTTGACCCATATGATGGGCGATGGATGATCCCACATCCATTGGTGCTTGACATCAGAGAAGGTATGCCGGTGCTCAGTGGAGACTGGGTACACTGAACGGACACGCCGAGAACTTCTAGATGGTATTATACCTCACGTCAGATAGCAGTTCTCTGGTGACACTGGTACATGTTAGTCTGTCGACCGGAGATCGTCATAGAGACTTGTGTGATTCCTACTGTGCTTTGATTTCCACCTTACCACGTTCAAGAGAACGTGCAAAACAGTGGTTTTTGGTTACAGTCCCGAGTCACATGGAGGCAATGAGCGATAGGAGGGTATTTCGTCTCTTCCGATATTGGGGGTTGATGTTGCGCTATGCTCGATTGGCCATAACAGGAAATCCCTGACCAGGGTTGCTGAGATTTACTGGTAAGTGTTATTAGTAGTTTCTCGAACCGTTATGGGCCTCACATCGGCATGAATTATCAGTCTATTGGGGTCTGACGTTTACCACCCCCAGGCTGAAATATGCGACATATCTGACGAAGAGACCGGACTGTACGGTAGTGTTAGTTATTGGATTCGCAGGAGTATGAGCAGGCTTGCTTGTTTATCTTTTGATCGCTCAATACCCGGGTATCCGTTACGTCCAGCTAGTACCACTGACGGCTTGTGGGTGTTTGCTATGATTATCACCTACTGCCGGTGTATTGATGAGTCTTTAGAGTCCTACACAGAGGTTTCCTGGCTCCGGTAAAATGAAGTAGGAGCACATATGCGATATGTGCGGGACCGAGATTAATACATGCATGTGATACCGTATTCTATTCTCGCGATTTGTGTTATCGGTCGGTTATATGTGATATAGCCAGGTTATCGAATCAAGTGTTGATTCGATAAGTTAATACACATGATATTAGTCGGTTATATATGATATAGCCGGATTATTAAATCAAGTGTTGATTTAATAATTTAATGTATAATTATATATTTGATATATTAACTTACATTAACTAATATTAGCTTACTTAAGAATTCTTTTTCTTACTTGTGCATTTAATATGTATGTGATATATATTAATGTACATTTTTGTGTGTCATGCTAGATGATACATGTGACATGGGTGTATGATACTCAAACCATGCTTATCATAATGATGGTTTTTATTTATTTAAAGTAAATCAAAATTAGTTGGAAATTAGTCACATGGTTAGAAGCTTGGAGAAGCTTGGGGTGGCTATTGACTTAGTCCATTAATTTTGTTTTACATTAGATATTTATTAACCCAACTATTATTTTAAACCATGGTTATATCTCTATATGAATTATATGTCTATATGAATTATATGAGATATTTCTCACCCATGGTTGCCATTCTACCCTTGAACTTTTACATGGTTGCTTTTCTTCATCTCCTTCCTCAAGCTCTCTAGCTTCTGGGAGGTGAAGAAAATGAGTGAGAAAAATATTTCTAAAGTGAGCAAAATTCCTACTTCATCAAGCTACACTAGATCAGCCATTTAGTTTAGGTTGTTTTCTTCATAATTAGTGAAGAGGTAGCTTGAGTTAGTGTCTCCTCGACGTAGATCATCATCGGCCTCGAAGACTTCAAGCAAACTTGTTCCTTTCATTTTTTGGAGCCTTTCTAGAGTCCGGGAGTTCACTACTTGGAGTGAAGGGACTACTACACGAAACTTTTGAAGTGAAGGACCGGTCTACAAAGGTTGTATTCCTTGTTCACTTAGTTGTAAAGTTGTTTACATTCTAATTTCGTCTAATTCTCTAGTTAAGATTCTAGGTTAGGGTTCTTTAGTGTGCCAAATTTTTAAAAACGGCATGGACGATGCCTCCCGAAACCTAGTGGCGGTGCTGCGGAATCCTGTAGTTTGGATTAATCCGCACCTTATAAGCATGACAAGATTAGTCTCCGTAAACAATCTAAAGGAAACCCAATAATAAACAATATATAACACAACACGAAATGACCTATCGGAGAAGGTAAAAGTTGTTATTGCTTTGCAATAACTTAATTAACTGCAAGGGCTTGCGCCAGCAGGGAAGAGCGTCCCTACAATCAAAAATCCTTTATCATTGAGAGGGAATCTGATAAGTCGGCTATATTGGTCGCATCTATCCAAACCTCTAATATACGGTGCCATAAATAAACTTGATATCTTCAGAGGGGTGGATGGATATGTTCCATATAGCATCTGCCCCGAAATTCAGGATAGACGTCTCCAATGTCCCAGTCCAGTCTTCGGTGGCAAACAAATTCTGGCACGTCCAGTAGGACATTTTTCTCTTTCCACTCCACACTTCGTGTGTCGTGATTCGCGAAATAATCGCGGTATATTATTTTTATGGTTGCTCTTGGCTTTTGGGATACTAAAGCTGGTGTTCTCCTTATGCAGAGATCCAATGGCCTCATTTAGCAACAACAAATGCAACGCTAACTTCAACACTACCTCGGCAGAATAATCTGGTCAGGACAAGCCATGGCCCCGGTGCTTTGCCTTCTGATGGCCCAAGTGGCCCAGTAACTTGATGGGCTCTTCTTTTGGTCCATGCTACCACCTTCCTCTGTTAGAATCCCGACGCCAAAGGAGGAGACATCCAAGAAGTTAGTTTGCAATAGGCTGATAGCTACCACAACATGTCCTAATGATAAGCCTGCTCAATATGAAGGATCGGTCTTCCAGGGATTGAGGCCCAACTCTGTTGGCCCTGCCGAGAAGCCCGTGATCCCGAAGAAATCAGTTTTCAAAAGGTTGAGCTTTGTTGCTCCGGACGTTCCAACTGTCCCGGCCGTTCTAAAGAGAATGGTCACTAAGAGGCTAACATTTGTAGCCCTTGCTACTTCTGAGGCGCTAAAGGGTGCTTCATCTCCACGCTAGTCCGTATTCAATAGCCTGGCACCCTATTCTCAAGCTCATACTCCGGTCCAGCCAAGGACATCATTCTTTCAGCGACTGGCCCATGCTCCAGTCTTGATGCCATGCAGAGGGCAAGATGTCCCAGCTTCAAAAGAACACTGGGGGCAGGATATTTCGGCCCAGAAGCTATGCAGAGGGGAAGTCCATGAAGCCTTTAAGATTGAAGAAACCCCAACTTCAAGATACTCTTGACGTCAATATTGGCGCCTAGTAAGGTAGGCTGGGGGCAGTTCTCCATCCGGACTAATCCCGCCAGCTCCAATGGTGCAAACTGTTGTTCCAACCGGGATCAGTTTTGAGGTGCTTAACATGCTGAAGCACAACTCTCCAAGTCCTATATTGAAGAAAACTCCACCTCCCGCCGAGAGGAGTCACGAGCCAAAATTGGTTCGATCGGCGAAAAGACTTTCTTCGACCATTCATAAGGTCTGGAAGGAGGTGTAGGGATTAGTGATCAATAGAGATTACTCTTCTTGGCTAAAGAAGCTGAAGAGCCATGATAAACACTCTTTCTATTAACCGAAAGAGGCTCCTGTTATGATGGTCCCTCCAAAATCAGCCTCTCACAAGAGAGAAAGGTCAGAGAAGATGCAATGGTCTAAGGCATATTCTAAGGGCCCGCATTCCAAATGCTCCAAGACTGGAGGATTAGTAGTTCATACCATCTATATGGTGAACTCCAAGGATGAGAACAATACTTCTGTCTCCCACAGATCAATCACACGGTCCATAACAAAAGATCCATACAAGCTGCAGGAGTTGATAGCTTAGGTGGCTGAAATAATGAGTGTTTGGGTTCGGTACCCACGCAGCGGAAGCCGCGGCTGAGGGAGAAGCAAAAACAAAAACTTACACGAGCACCAAACACCTATAAAACCCAGAATACGATAAATTAGCTAACTAGAAATGCAAAGGTTGAGAAAATACAACCTTTCTCGCATGTCCACCCAATTATGGAAGACCCCTCCAAGCTCGTTGACACCAGGAACGAGCTTGAAAATCGACCACCCCTAGCTGAAGACGATCCACCCGAGGGAAGCCGAAAGAGCTCTAACCGATGATACAAACTTGCTAGATGTGGATGGTTGGTGATGTAGGAATATTTCACTAAACTTTTCTCTCATATTCTCAAGCTCAAGTGAGCAAGAGAAAGAAGAAGGAGAAGAGGTAAGGATGATGGTTGCTAACACTTGCAACCATGAAGCATGAAGCAACTCAAGAAGCAAAATGTAATGAAGCATCAAGTGTAAAGAAATGAATGGCTTTACTTTTTTACAACCATGCATCAATAGTGCATACAAATGATTTTATTATTTTTAAAAGTAAAGCCATACCTCTCTACATGTTTAACACCATGCTTCATGCCACCTCTTTTCCACCTCATTTTCATTTAATTTTCTAAAAGGAAAATCAAATATGAGGTGTCCTTCTTCTAGAAGCATTCCCGTATAAATACAAAATACCTCACTCGGTATACGTATCGCTACATATACGCGTATCCGTATAAAAATATGGATAGCACCAAAGAGAGAAAATAAATAGTGAACAATAATACTAAAATATATGTATCAAAATACATACATAAATTATTAGATCAAAACCTGATTTAATAATCCGGTTTAATCCTAAGCCAGCTAGTATTATCAACTGTCTGATTAAAGTCCCTGTATCCTGTACACGTATTTAATCGGACCCCTACATGTACCAACACACGGCTCCTACATCTATCACCTGGACCGGGAAAACCCTCAGTGCGGGGCTCTAAATATTCGATAATACGCTGGCAGTGGGTTTAACCACAAACACGTCAGCGGCACTAGCTGTATATAATGGCTACCCAGGTACTTTCCGAAAGGGGGGTCGACAATCAAGTACGTCTTTACCCTACTGAGCCTGAATATGACAATCTCCGTACAGTCCGGTCTATTTATCAAAAAGTATCGCATATCGGGTCTAGGGGGTGGATAACGTCAGACCCCTACTAACTCGATAAGTCGTATCTGAGTCAAGCTCATCACCAACAGAGATACTATCGAACAACTATTAGTAAATATCATCCATTGTGGTCACGAATATCCGATGATAGCCAACTGGACACAACGCGACATCGACTCCTAATATCAGGAGAGACGAATTCCTGATAATCGACCACTGCCTCCATATAGCTTGGGACTGTACCCAACTAAAACTTGTTTATACGACTCTTTTGAGTCGTGGTAGGGTAGTAATCAAAATACAGCGGGAACTCGAAAAATGACGATTTTAGGTCAAAGGACTAACCTGTACTCATGACACCTTAGAACTTCCATCTGACGATAGATATAATACCATCTAGAAGTTCTCGGTGAGTCCGTCCGGTGTACTCACCTACAGTGAACAACTGTATACTATTATAGGTGACATAACACCAATGGCTTGTAAGACCGGCTACCACCTCTCGTCGGGGTCTAGAAGCGTATAAACTAATCTACTCCGGAATATCGATGCCCAGTCTCGATACTCCCACGACTAGGGACATTTAAGGATGTGCTTATGGACAACCCAGCTCCCATATATATGATCGCCATCATAATGCTGGTTATCAAGCAACAATCCTACAGGCTTCATCAACGATGAAGATAAACAAGATAGCATATTATCATCTTGAGTAAAACTGTTATACTCGTATAGGTCATCTCTCAATTATCATAATCGCCTACTTGCAATTACAATAATTGTCTTGAGGGAACTATATCCAACAATTTCCCACTTGCACTTAAGGCCAATTATTGTGGTATTGCGTACCCACAGCTCGTGTGCTACCGAATACCCAACTTCTCTGATAATCAGTTTCGCAAACCTTGTTTATGAAACTTAATTAATTCGAGAAAGAGCCTCAATGAGTGGATCCGCTACAATGTTCCAACTTCATCTCTATATAAATCAACTTTGCGAAGATCAACAATCTCCCAAACTGAGCGATATCCCGCCTCAAGAATTTGTCTGTATACTTGATGGGACCAAGTTCATAAATGAACAACTCCATCCAACAAACTTCTTGGGCTGTATCCTTTGTTGAGTTATAACCAGCATTCTGATGATTACCACTGTATCCTTATTGGAATACTATCCAATATACTGATTCTCAGAAAAGGCTAAACTCATAACTCTGACAGCATCTCTGTCATCCAGGTCACCTTGGAAGCCTGAACTGATAACCGCTTCCCAGAGAAGGCTGCCGTTATTTTATACTAAGAACATCATCTTATGTTCATAATAGCTTCCCTTTGCTTATCTAGGATTGGATTAATATATGCATATTGCAACTAGTGCAAAAGCAATATTTGATGTTGTACAAGACTGTTGGGAATATGTATGCTCTAGTGGCCATTATTGTATGATATAGTGGATGCTTGGACATATATATAGAGGACTTTCTTACTCGACATGATAGTATGCTATCTGGTTGCTCTTTATCTTATTATGTACACTTGTAATAGTATACTGTCTCTCTGATACATGTTGATAAAGCCCTTAGGATGAAGGCTTGACTACCAGGACTATGATGCAGATCATACTAGAAGGGCTTGTGTAGTCCACAAGCACATCCTTTAACAGTTCTTAGTCGAGAGAATATCGAGACTGGGTCGATATTCCAGAGTAGACTAGTGTGTACATTTCTTGACCCTGCATGTGGCGATGGTTGATCCCATAATCATTGGTGTTTGACATCAAATATTGTGCATAGGTGCTCATTAGAGAATGGGTACACCAAACAGGACTTGCCGAGAACTTCTAGATGGTACCATACCTATCGTCAGATAGCAGTTCTCTTGTGACACATGTACAGGTTAGTCTGTAGACTCGAGATCGTCATAGTGTTTTGTGTGGTTCCCACCGTGCTTTGATTTCCTTCCTACCATGGCTCAAAGAAGTCATGCAAACAGGTAGATTTTCGGTACAATCCAGAGTCACATGGAGGCAGTGAGTGACAGGAGGGGTTTTGTCTCTCCTGGTATTGGGAGTTGATGTTGCGCTATGCTCGATTGGCTATAACAGCAAGTCCCTGATTAGGGCTGATGAGATTTACTGGTTAGTGTTATCAGTAGTTTCTCGAAAGGTTATAGGCCACACATCGGCATGACATATTAAGTTAGTAGAGGTCTGACGATTCCACCCCCCCGACTCGATATGCGACATATCAGATGAAGAGACCTCACTGTACGATAAGTGTTGCTTATAGGCTTTACGGGAGTTTGGACAAGCTTGCTTGTTGATCTTCTATTCGTTCAATACCAGGGTAGCCGTTACGTCTAGCTAGTACCACTGACGGCTTGTGGGTATCTGATGTGATCATTACCTACTGCTGGTGTATTAACGGGTCTTCTGCTGCTTCATTGTGACATTTCTGGCTTTCTGGGTATTTTTGATGAGGCTCAGGTTGTTGAGGTCTTTGTGAATTGGTATTGTTTGAAACATCAATCGAAATATTTAATATCGTCTAGATAGTTTGGATATGTGATACAATTTTTTGGAATCCACATTGATTAGTTTTGTGAAAACTAGTTAACGATTTGTAAATCTCGCGTTTTAGTCTCATTTTATGGATTGCCACAGAGTTTCGATTTGGATAAAAACTCTGTCGCAATCTCGTATTATACGCGAACACTCGCTGAGAGATATTATTAGAAAGCCACGCCCCATGGACCCGACCAAGTGACTATAGGAGAACCCAATGGCCAAAAGCATCCACTCGGGTGCTCACGGCCGCGATGTTTCGCCCAAGTGCACTTCGTTAATGGCATCGGGGGTGTGGCCATCTACTAAAGTTCCCGATGAGCATTCGTTCATTTAATCGGGAATCTTGTTGAATTACACGACTTATGTTTTGAAAAATGTTTTCAATTCGAGACTTAAATGCAAGGTTTATAGTGTTAGGCATGAAATCCGGAATATGTGATAATCCGGGTTTATGATGTCTAAGGATAATGTGGATTCTAATTATTGTAGTTTTCATTTTTTTTCTGTGACCGTAAGTGTAATATGGGGTAGTATCCCCGATCTCGTTGCTATATGTCAAAGGTATTAGGGATACACATATTTATTTACGTTGATAACATGTGATGTTATTGTGTTGCTGGTTGATATGTTATATTGGATCGTCGTGATTGAATAGTTAGGGGGTTTTACGTGAGATGAGAGTTTTTCAATTTTCATTCATTTAAAAATTTGTATGTAATATTCTTTTATTGGAACACTTCCGAGTTGAGCTTGTTGTCTCCATTGATGTATATTATTTACTTTTCTGCATTAGGATAGACCCAAGGCAGAATGCACAAGTAACTGGGTTCTAAAGTCCAGTGGGAAGCCATCTCGAGGAGTCAACACCGACCTCCTAACTCTAGAATTGGTAGGGTTGCTTGCCGCTCTCGTAGGGGTCTAGGAATATGGGCTTGGCTATTCATCACGACCGTGGAATCCGTGTTTTTCATTGCTGGCTTAATCTAAAACACGGACCTCCTAATATATCATATATTTCATATGTTTTCTTCTGCTGATTCTGTGATATGATGCGATCATATAACTGTGTGAGACGAATGCTACTTATATATATATGATATATTAGTAAACACTATATATGTTTTGCATCCGCGTTAGTCCAGACCCCGCCCTGTCATAAGTTAAGTAACCTTACAGTGAAGATCTGGATCCCTATGGCGAATGCGGATGACATATATGTGTGTTTTATTTTCGTTTCTTCTGTGATATTTAGGAAACATAAATGATGGAATGTCATTAATAAGATTAATGAAAAGAAAAAAAAGCTAAAGATGTTGTAGAATCAAAATTTTCAAATATGTAGCTCTAGTTCTTGCTTTGCATAGCGGTATTCCATTATAAATATCCAGCACTTCATTCGATGAGGAAAGAGCCTAGATCCCTTCACCGGGAATGACCTCTTTAGCAAAACTGGCATATGCTATAACCCACTCGGTTTGTTTTGAAAACTACTCGATTTTAAAGCGGAGCTTAAACCACTCCTTTTCAAATCACTTGATTCTACAACGATATCAAGTTTATTACGCTAAAAGTTTTCTTCAAAACCAGTCGTAGCCCTCCGTCATTTCAAATAAGTGCTATTTAGTATTCGTGCTGCGTTTGTTGAGCTTGTCAAGACGTAGTGTGCGGTAGCTGATTAGTACTTATCTTCCGCATATGACGCGATTAGATTAGGGTAGTCGTACGGCCTTGTTGACCTTATCAAAGGTCGTGCGGGTGGGTTTAATTCAATCATGAAATGATGGGTTGAATTTGACTAGCGGCCTATGGTTTGTTTACCTCCATCAAGGTCATAGGTCGTTAGGGGTAAAAACAGATATTGGGAATTTGACGTGTTGAAATTTGCAATGAGATTGCATACCTTCTATATGATAGTTGGATCCCGATACCCACTGTGAGTAAATGTTCCTACTGGGAGAGTTTTCTACTATACAATTAGTTAATCTAGTAGGTGTTTAAGAAAGGTGTTAACGGGGTTATGCCCCTACGGAAACGAGATTATTTAATTAGTTCCATGCGATAGCATGGGGTGACTCCCTCGGAGTACCAACCCCTGCCTGGCTGACCGATTGGAGAATTTGTAGGGTGTAATTAATCCCGGCTAATCTTACCTTTTAGGGTTTGAAGGAAGATTTGATAAAAACAGTGGGAGCCATCCTGATTAGATAAGATAATAACCAATCTAATCTTGCAAGAGCGCATGCTAAAGTGTTTTCTTCTCTCTCTCTCCAGGTAGCGACCATGTCACGCCTTAATCAAGAAAATAATATGGATGTATTGACCAAACCCGCTTATTATACTGGGCTGGGAAACGTTGGTTCCGCTCTATCTTATGACTGTCATAAGTCTGAGCAAAGGATACGGTAATGCAAGGATTTCCTCGCAACCCGAATGAAGAAAGAGCATTTTGATGCATCTTCTTCGAGTGTGTTAGTTACTGAGAATTTTTTTTTAGTCTGCTCTATGTCCTGGGTATTAGATACCAGATTAGGATCCCACATTTTTAATATGTCACAAGTCTTAAGAAGAAGTAGAGAGCTGGGAAAATGTGATATGTCTCTTAGAGTAGGGAATGGAGCAATTGTTGCTGCCGAAACTGTCGGCGAATATCACATCGTATTACCAAATGGCAATACATTGATTTTGAACGACTTTTATTACGTACCATCGATTATGTGCAATATCATATCCGTTTCTTTATTAGATAAAGAAAGATATAATTTTTCTTTAAAGAAAAATGTTAAGAAGATTTTCCTAAACCAAGTGTTGATTGGGTTTGGTACGTTATGTAATCGTATATACGTTCTAAATAAAAATATAGTTCTAAATATACAGAACACATAAGAGGAAAAGTTCAGAAATGAATGAAACCTTTTTGTGGCATTATAGACTTGGTCATATCAATGTGACAAGACTAGCTAAGCTGCATAAATATGGATATTTGAATCCTTTCGAATTTACATCTTATGAAACTTGCCAGTCATGTCTCAAAGGAAACATGACCAAAACTTTGTTTACGGGCCATGGAGAACGAACTATTGAACTCTTGGGACTGATACATCGTGATGTGTGCGGTCCTATGTCTACACATGCCAGGAACGGTTCCTCGTACTTCACTACATTCACCAATGATCTCTCAAGATTCGGACAAGTGTTCTTGTTGAAACACAAATCTGAAGTTTTTGAGAAATTCAAGGAATATAAGTGCGAAGTAGAGAACCAGATGGGTAAAAGTATTAAAATTCTTCGATCTGATCGAGGAGGTGAATACTTAAGCACGGAATTCCGATATTATCTAAAAGAGAATGGGATTCTCTCTTAGCTTACTCCTCCGTATACACCACAGCACAATAGAGTGTCGGAGTGGAGGAATCGCACCCTATTAGATATGATGCGCTCTATGATGAGTGTTGCTAAGTTATCTATCTCCTTTTAGAGTTATGCACTTGAGACAGCTGCATATCTATTGAATCAAGTTCCATCAAAATCCATGCCTAAAACACCATATAAGATATGGAGTGGAAAGAGACCATATCTTAAACGAGTTAAGATATGGGGTTGTCCGGCCTATATTTAAAAACAGAATCCGGACAAACTCGAAGCACGATCAGTTCTTTGCAAGTTTATAGGATATCCAAAGAATTCACGTGGATATCTATTCTTCCACAGTGAGGAACAAAATGTGTTTGTTGCTCAACATGCCACCTTTATAAAATAAGGAATTTCTTATGAAAGAAATTAGTGGTAATGAGGCAGAGCTGGAAGAAGTTCCAGATACACAAACTACAACTGATGATTTAGTAGAACTGGAGGATTCAATAGTCCCCAACGAAGCTTAGCTGCTCCATAGATCTAGTAGGGTTTCTCATCCCCCTGAGAGATACTACGGTTTTCTCATAGACGGTGGGAGCGAGGATTGCATCATGGAATATGATGACCCAACTAGTTTCGAGCAGGCCAACACAAGTGGGGACTTTGTGAAATGGATGGATGCTATATGATCTAAGATGGAATCTATGTACACCAACAAAGTATGAACTTTGGAAGTTGCTCCTGAAGGGACAAAACCCATTGGGAGCAAGTGGATCTTTAAGAAGAAAATTGGTATAGATGGAAAGGTTGAGACCTTCGAAGCTAGACTTGTAGTAAAAGGTTTTCGTCAACGACCAGGTATCGGCTATGATGAAACCTTTTCTCCAGTGGCTATGCTTAAGTCCATCAGGATCCTACTTGCCATTGCTGTAGGGTTCCTAGGCACTCTCAAGAGGTCTCACAAGGCATCAACCATGCCAATTTCAAAATTTACGGTGCCGAGAAACCCTAAACTACGGATCGTTGGCTAGATGTCTAGGCGAAAAAGAAACGCGTCGGCTTCGTCGGAGAAATGGAGAGCTAGGTCGTCAATGTCCATGCCGAAGATGATCTACGTCGAGGCATCGCTAGATCAAGCTCCACCTTCACCAAGCCATGAAAACTTGTGAAGGAAACACACTCTACTACTTGGCAAGAGGTAGATGATGAAGAAATAGGAAGTGGGTAGACTTTAGTTTTGGATTTCTCACTCTTTTTCTCACTTTGCCATTAAAGCTTTCAAGCTTTTTCTTGAAGTGAAGAAGAAGAAGAAGATGAAGAATATGATAAGTGTTGATTAAAAAAGGAAAAGAAAATCAAACCTTATCATATTCAAACCATGGTTTAGTGTAGAGAATGAATCATGGTTAAATGGAATGGTTAGGTTTAAGGATGAGACAAAAATGGTGACTTGGTCAAAGTATTCATGAAGCTTCATGAAAGAACAAAGAATGCCACCATTTTATCATTTCCTTATCTTTTTCCAAAAGAATAAATAAATGAATAAAATGAATAAGCAAATAATAAACCCAAACCATTTCATTAACCAAGTTTTAATTCTTTATACTTAACCAATTTTACATGCACCATCAAACATGATACAAGCATGTGCACAAAATCATATCACATATATAATGCGCACATCCAAGCGAGAAAATCCATTTAAAGTGAACCGATACTAGTTAATGCAAAGTAATATATCAAATATATAATTATGAATTAAATCATTAAATCAACACTTGATTTAATGATCCGGTCATATCGCATATAACCGACTAATATCAACAGTAACAACTTATCGAATCAACACTTGATCCGATAACCCGGCGATATCGCATATAACCGATCAATGTCACAAATCGCGAGGATCGAATACAGTATCACATACTGGTATCATTCTCGGTCCCGCACATATCTCATATGCGCTCCTATTTCGTTTCGCTTGAGCCAGGAAACCTCTGTGTAGGACTTTAAAGACTCGTCAATACGCCGGCAGCGGATGATGATCATATCAAACATCCACAAGCCGCAAGCGGTATGCTAAACGTAACGGCCACCCAGGTATTGAGCGATCTGAAGATCGACGAGCAAGCCCGCTCACACTCCAGTGAATCCAACCAGTAACACTACCGTACAGTCCGGTCTGATCGTCTGATATGTCGCATATCTCGCCTAGGGGTGGTAAACGTCAGACCCCAATAGCTCGATAAGTCGTGTCGATATGAGGTCTATAACAATTCGAGAAACTACTGGTAACACTTACCAGTAAATCTCAGCAACCCTGGCCAGGGATTTCCTGTTATAGCCAATCGAACACAGCGCAACATCAACTCCCTATACCGGGAGAGACGAATCCCCTCCTATCGCTCATTGCCTCCATGTGACTCGGGACTGTACCCAAAAACCACCGTTTTGCACGCCCTCTTGGATGTGGTAAGATGGAAATCAAAGCAAAGTGGGAACCACACAAGACTCTACGACGATCTCGGGTCAACAGACAACTCTGTACCAGTGTCACCAGAGAACTGCCATCTGACGTAAGGTATAATACCAACTGGGAGTTCTCGGCGAGTCCGTCCAGTGTACCCAGTCTCTACTGAGCACTCGTATATCATCTCTGATGTCAAACACCAATGGATATTGGATCATCCATCGCCCATCTGTATGGGTCGAGAAGGTACACGCTAGTCTACTCTGGTATATCGATGCCCCGTCTCGATACACCCACGACTAGGGACTTTGAAGGATGTACTTATAGACTACCATGTCCCCACTAGTATGATCCGCATCATAGTCCAGATAGTCAAGTACACATCCTAAGGGCTTTACCAACATGTATCAGAGAGACAATCAGTGTACACGTTAAGGTAAAGAGCAACCAGATAGCATACTATCATGTCGAGCAAGAAAGTCCTCCCTATATATGTCCCAGCATCCACTACAATATACATCCAATGTACAGTAATGGCCTCTATGGCATACATATAACTAACAATCTCCCACTTGCACTAGGGCCATCTGTAGCAGTGGTTGTAGTATCTCATACTCAACCATCCCATAAAAGTCTTTCTCTGGGAACAGGCCTTTGTGAGTGGATCCGCTGTGTTGTCCTCTGAGTCTACTCTCCAAACCTCGATCACCCTGGAGATCAACTATCTCCATGATCAGGTGATACTGCCTTAGAATATGTCTGGATCACTGATGGGACGGACGTTCCTTGGCATAAGCCACAACTCCATTGTCACACAATGGGAGGAACTAAGTTCATCTCATGAACCAATATACACCCAGACAGCCACTTTGGCAGCATCTTAAGTAGCGATGTATCCAGCCTTTATCGTCTAGTATGCCACGGTATCTAGCTTGGAACTCTTCCAACATACCGTCCCTTTACTGAGGGTAAAGACAATGCCTGTGACTGACATTCAGTCGTCTTTATCACCCTGGAACACTTCCAGTGATTCTCCCCAGGGTCGATTGATACCTTCTCACTAGAACTAGTGAGTATCCTAATTTCCAATTAGATCTATCTCATAGATCCAAAATCCAGGATTTAGGAGGTATCATTTTGATCCTATATGGAGAATCCATGTGATATGCGGAGATCGACCGAGCGTAGCATAGGAAACACCTTCCCTATCAAGAGTATGTTATCCACGTACTCTATGAGGATCAGCACCATACTCCCTACTACCTTTTTGTTTATACAAGGTTCATCAACCATTTTGATGATGTCAAACTATTCGACTAACACATCAAAATAGAAGTTCCAACTCCGCGATGCCTGCTTTATCCTATAAAACATCTTGTACACGTTTCCGCTGCTCCCACTGTCTACAAAGCCCTCTGGCTGTGTACTTATAGACGCACTCTTCTAAAACATCATTTAGAAAAGCAGTCATGACGCCCAACCACCAGATATCATAGTCATGGTATGTAGCTGTGACAAGTAGGATCTGGATGGACTTAAGCATAGCTCCTTAGAAAAGGTTTCATCATTATCCACGCCAGGTTGATGACGAAAACCTTTAACAAGTCTAGCTTTGAAAGTCTCAACTTTTCCATCTACACCAAGTAATCTTCTCAAGATATACTTGCTCCTGATGGGGATTTAACCCTTCAGATATAGCAACCAAAGTCCATACTTTGTTGGTGTATAAGGATTCCATCTCAGATCGATAAACATCCAGCCATTCTTACAGAGTCTTACTCTCGATGGCCAGCTCGAAGCTAGTTGGGTCATCATCTCATGATGCAATCCTCGCTCCCACTGTCATAGAGAAACCGAAGTAACTCTCAGGTGGGTGAGGAACCCTACTAGATCGGCGGAGAGGACGAGGTTCGTTGGTAACTATTGAATCCTTTGGTTCTTTCAAATCATCTGCTGTAATTTGTATAGCTGGAACCTTTCCAGTTCTACATTACAGATTTTGCCTCGAGCTTGTCTGGATTTTGCTTTCAGACATATGCCGGTCAACCCCAAATCTTAACTAGCTTAAGACATGGGTTCTTCCCTTTCCATATCACATATGAAATGGTAGGCGACTGATTTGATTGGAACCTAATTCAATAGGTATGCAACTTCATAAGTGCATAACCACCAAGAAGGAAATAGGTAACTCAGCAGTACTCATCATAGAGCACACCATATCAAATAGGGTGTATCTGCTCCGCCCCGATATACCATCGTCCTATGGTGTATACGGAGGAGTAATGCCGAGAGAGAATCTCATTCTCCTTTAAAATAGTCCAGGATTTCCGTGCTCAAGTATTCTCCTCCTCGATCTCATCAAAGGACATAATACTTATACCCGTATTTTGGTTCTCTACTTCTCGCTTATATTCTGTGAATATCTCAAAAGGTTCGGACTCATGTTTCAGCAGGAACATATGACTGAATCTTGAAAGATTATCAGAGAACGTAATGAAGTATAAAGAACCAGTCCTGGCATGTGTAGACAGGGGACCTACATACATCAACATGTATCATCCCAAGAGTTTACTAACTCCTTCTCTGTTTCCAATAAACAGGTCTATGGTCATTTTATCTTTGTGACATGACTGGCTAGTTTCATAAGATGTAAATTCAAACTTATTTAAATATGCATCTATATGTAACTTTAGCCAGTCAGGTCGCATTGATATGACCTAGTCTACAATACCTCAAGAAGGAATCGTTCAATTTTGAACTCTTCCTCTTGTGTGTGATCCGTATACTAAGAACTGTAGTTTGATTTAGAACGTCAATGCTTTTAGATAACGTGCCTGAACCGATCAACTTTTGATATAGGAAATGTTCAAAACATTATCCAACAATACAAAATTTTATCATTTCTTTACTACTAAAGAGACTGATATGATTTTGTATATCAGGTTCGGTATCTAATAGCATTCGTTCAGAATCAATGTATTTGTAACACAGCGTGACAGTGACCAACAGACTTGGCTGCAACACTTGCCCCGTTTTCTGTCTCATGAAACTTATCACCCGTTCTCAGTTTTTCTACCCTTTTGCAGCCCTATGTAACAGATTATATATCTGGGATCCTGATCCGGTATCATATACCAGGATGCGGAGGATACTGAGAAACAGTTCTGTATAATGAACACACCCGAAGATGATGCATCAGCATGCACTTTCTTCGTTTGGGCGGCACGGGAAATGTGGTATTCGCCAATTTCCTGCTCTGTCTTATAACTATTATAAGTTGGAGCGGGACCAACGTTCCCCAGCTCAGTATAACAAGCGGGTTCGGTCAATAATCCGTATTATTATCTTGATTAAGGCGTGATATGGTCGCTACCTTGAGAGAGAGAGAAGAAAACACTCAGCGTGCGCTCTTGCAAGAATAGATTGGTTATTATTTTATCTAATCAGGATGGCTCCCACTGCTTTTTATCAAATCTTCCTTCAAACCCTAAAAGGAAAGACTAGCCGGGATTAATTACACACTACAAGTTCGCCAATCTTTCAGCCAGGCCAGTGTCGGTACTTTGAGGGAGGTCCCCCGTGCTTTCGCACGAACCTAATTAATGTAAACCTCGTTTTCCCAGAGGCGTAACCCCGTTGACACCTTTCTAGACACCTACTTGATCGGCTAATTGTAATGTATAAAACTCTCCCAGGAGTAACTCTTACTCACAGCGGGTATCGGGATCCAACTATCTCATAGAAGGTATGCAATCTCATTGCAAATTTCAACACTTGAAATTCCCGATAATATTTTGCCCCTAACGTGCTATGACCTTGACGAAAGCCAACAAACCATAGCCCGCTAGTCAAGTTCAACCCGTACATTTCTTGATTGAATTAAACCCACCCGCACGACCCTTGACGAAAGCCAACAAAGCCGCACGACTACCCTAATCCAATCGCATCGTATGCTGGCAGATAAGCAGCATATAGCTACCGCACACTGCACCTTGACGAAAGCCAACAAATGCAGCACGAATACTATATACAACTTATCTGAAATGACGGAGGGCTATGACAGGTTTTTCTGAAAACCTATTGCGTAATGAACTTGATATCGTTGTAGAATCAAATAATTTTAAAATGGAGTGTTTTTGATGCTTTTCTAGTTTTGCTAAAGGAGTCACTCCCGGTGAAGGGATCGTCGGTCCTTTCCTCGTCGAATGAGATGCGGGATATATCATATATATCACTGTGCAAAGCAAAAAACACTTAAAAGCAATCAAAAGACAAACCGAGTGTGTAGCATCTGCCAGTTATTGCTAAAGGAGTCACTCCCGGTGAAGGGATCTCGGTCCTTTCCTTATCGAATAAGGTGCAGGATATATCATATATACCGCTGTGCAAAGCAAGAACTGTAGCTACCTGTTTTAATTTTGAAATTCGATTCTACAACATCTTAGGTTTCTTTTACTTTCATTAATCACATTAATGAAGTCCCATCATTTAAATACCTAAACATCACAGATAAATACGACGTACACTTATGCCATCCGTATTCGCCTCGATGTCCCCTCGTGCACCGTTAGGTTAGGTGACTAACGGCAGAGCGGGGCAGGGCTAGCGTGGGTGTAAAACATAAGTAACGCCTATATAATATATCATATATACTATATACAGCATTTATCACAGAACATCACATGATCACATCACAGATATCGCAGCAGAAGAATCATATGAAATATTGGATATACTAGGACGTCCGTGTTTTCAATACGAGCCAGTATAAAACACGGATTCCACGGTCGTGATGAATAACCAAACCCACACCCCTAGACCCCTACGAGAGCGGTAAGCAACCCTACCAATTCTGGAGTCAGGAGACCCAGACTCGACTCCTCGAGTTGGTCTCCCACTGGACTCCAGAACCCGGTTACTTGTGCCCTCCTCCTTGGGTCTATCCTAGTGCGGAAAAGAAAATAATATACAGAGGGTGACATCTTCCGCAACCTGGAAGTGCCCCAATAAAAGAATATTACATACAAGTTTTTACATGAATGAAAATGAAAAACACTCATCTCACATAAAAACCCCCGGCTATTCAAACACGACGATCCAATATAACATATCCAGCAACACATAACATCACATGTCATCAACGTAAGTAAATATGCACATCCCAATTGTCGTTGACATATAGCAACGAAACCGGCGATATCACATATTACACTTACGGTCACAGAAAAGAAAGTGTAAAACTACAACAGTTGGAATCCGCAACCTTCTTAGACATCGCATGCCTAAACCAATGAATTCCTTAGACATCACATGCCTAACAATTATAAACCCCGCATTTTAGTCTCATTATCGAAAACGCTTTTCAATATCAAGTCGGGCAATTCAACAAGATTCCCGAAAAACTGATCGAATGCTCGTCGCAAACTTTAGTAGGCGGCCGCACCCCTGATACCGTCGACGAAGTGCACCAAGGCGGAACACCGCTACCGCGAGCACCCGAACGGATGCTTTCGGCGACGGGGTTCTCCTACAGTCACTTGGTCGTGGCTATGGGGTGTAGCTGTCTATTAAGTTTACCCGGCGAGTATCCGCGTACGCTACGTGATTGCGACGGACTTTTGATCACATCAAAACTCCGTGGCAACCGATCAAGTGAGACTAAACTGCTATGCTTATAACATTCATTCAGTTATCTCATAACTCTTTGTGAATTCCAATTATTGTATCACATTCCAGATATTTAGAAAATGTTAGACTTTCCGATCGAACAATCGAACACCCAAGTTTTCCCGGTACAGCTCAATACATGAAATAAGTCTAACAACATTCAGTTCGTGCCTCAGTACCAACGGTCCAGCCGTAGAAGGGTCAAGCCAACGCCTCACATGTGGCACGCCGTACTGCCCCAAACCCGAAGGTTCAAAGGGCAGTTCAAGACGGTCACATAATCGAGTTAAGGTTTGTTGTCTTCTAGAGGGTCCATCGAGTTACTTGCACTACTTAGAACATCGTTAAACTACGGAAAAATCCAACACTTGGAAATTTCCCGACAGGGGAAAAATTGGGTATTTATATCCTGTCGAACTTTTTAACATATTCAAAAAATTATCCGGAAAGCCACACAGACAAAATCTGATAATCCGATCGAACATTCGAATCCCCAAAACAACCCAGAAAATTCAACTCTTGAATAAATTTTAAAAATTCCCAGAAAACTCAGCATAATTTATCAGGAATTACTGTGCAAACAATGATGGCTGACGTCACCAGATAGCCGCGGAACCGCCGCAGAAGCTAGGCTTCTGCCGCGGTTCCGCCGCAATAAATACTGTTCATCGAAAAAATTTTGCATCGTAATTCTTATTTTTCCCTGCTGAATTTTTTAGCAATTTTTAATTTGGAAAAATCCCACTTTTTGAAAAAAGGACAGAGAGCAATTTTGAAATGGGTTTTCGGGTTCGTTCGGACTTCAAACTCCGTCTAGACTTCGCCTAAGGCTCTAGCTTGGCTCTGATACCACTGTAGGGTTCCTAGGCACTCTCAAGAGGTCTCACAAGGCATCAACCATGCCAATTTCAAAATTTACGGTGCCGAGAAACCCTAAACTACGGATCGTTGGCTAGATGTCTAGGCGAAAAAGAAACTAGTTAACAACTTAACTAAAGTTTAAACGGAAATACAACCTTTGTAGATCCGGTGCTCCACCTCCATAGCTCCGCAACGAAGTCCCCTCGCTGTCCAAATGAATTCCCGGGCTCTAGCGTCGGCTTCGTCGGAGAAATGGCGAGCTAGGCCGTCGATGTCCATGCCGAAGATGATCTACGTCGAGGCATCGCTAGATCAAGCTCCACCTTCACCAAGCCATGAAAACTTGTAAAGGAAACACACTCTACTACTTGGCAAGAGGTAGAGGATGAAGAAATAGGAAGTGGGTAGACTTTAGTTTTGGATTTCTCACTCTTTTTCTCACTTTGCCATTAAAGCTTTCAAGCTTTTTCTTGAAGTGAATAAGAAGAAGAAGATGAAGAATATGATAAGTGTTGATTAAAAAAGGAAAAGAAAATCAAACCTTATCATATTCAAACCATGGTTTAGTGTAGAGAATGAATCATGGTTAAATGGAATAGTTAGGTTTAAGGATGAGACAAAAATGGTGACTTGGTCAAAGTATTCATGAAGCTTCATGAAAGAACAAAGAATGCCACCATTTTATCATTTCCTTATCTTTTTCCAAAAGAATAAATAAATGAATAAAATGAATAAGCAAATAATAAACCCTAACCATTTCATTAACCAAGTTTTAATTCTTTATACTTAACCAATTTTACATGCACCATCAAACATGATACAACCATGTGCACAAAATCATATCACATATATAATGCGCACATCCGAGCGAGAAAATCCATTTAAAGTGAACCGATACTAGTTAATGCAAAGTAATATATCAAATATATAATTATGCATTAAATCATTAAATCAACACTTGATTTAATGATCCGGTCATATCGCATATAACCGACTAATATCAACAGTAACAACTTATCGAATCAACACTTGATCCGATAACCCGGCTATATCGCATATAACCGATCAATGTCACAAATCGCGAGAATCGAATACAGTATCACATACTGGTATCATTCTCGGTCCCGCACATATCTCATATGCGCTCCTATTTCGTTTCGCTTGCGCCAGGAAACCTCTGTGTAGGACTCTAAAGACTCGTCAATACGCCGGCAGCGGATGATGATCATATCAAACATCCACAAGCCGCAAGCGGTCTGCTAAACGTAACGGCCACCCGGGTATTGAGCGATCTGAAGATCGACGAGCAAGCCCGCTCACACTCCAGTGAATCCAACCAGTAACACTACCGTACAGTCCGGTTTGGTCGTCTGATATGTCGCATATCTCGCCTAGGGGTGGTAAACGTCAGACCCCAATAGCTCGATAAGTCGTGTCGATATGAGGTCTATAACAATTCGAGAAACTACTGGTAACACTTACCAGTAAATCTCAGCAACCCTGGCCAAGGATTTCCTGTTATAGCCAATCGAACACAGCGCAACATCAACTCCCTATACCGGGAGAGACGAATCCCCTCCTATCGCTCATTGCCTCCATGTGACTCGGGACTGTACCCAAAAACCACCGTTTTGCACGCCCTCTTGGACATGGTAAGATGGAAATCAAAGCACAGTGGGAACCACACAAGACTCTATGACGATCTCGGGTCAACAGACTACTCTGTACCAGTGTCACCAGAGAACTGCCATCTGACGTAAGGTATAATACCATCTGGGAGTTCTCGGCGAGTCCGTCCAGTGTACCCAGTCTCTACTGAGCACCCGTATATCATCTCTGATGTCAAACACCAATGGATATGGGATCACCATCGCCCATCTGTATGGGTCGAGAAGGTACACGCTAGTCTACTCTGGTATATCGATGCCCCGTCTCGATACACCCACGACTCGGGACTTTGAAGGATGTACTTATAGACTACCATGTCCCCACTAGTATGATCCGCATCATAGTCCAGATAGTCAAGTACACATCCTAAGGGCTTTACCAACATGTATCAGAGAGACAATCAGTGTACACGTTAAGGTAAAGAGCAACCAGATAGCATACTATCATGTCGAGCAAGAAAGTCCTCCCTATATATGTCCCAGCATCCACTACAATATACATCCAATGTACAGTAATGGCCTCTAGGGCATACATATAACTAACAATTGCTGCATAGCATGACTATGAAATCTGGCAGATAGACGTTAAGACCACTTTTCTAAATGGTGATTTAGAAAAAAACGTGTATATGACACAGCTAGAGGGCTTCGTAGACAGTGGGAGCAGTAGAAAGGTGTGCAAGCTGCTTAAATCAATCTACGGATTAAAGAAGACGTCACGGAGTTGGAACATCTGTTTTGATATAGCAGTCAAAAAGTTTGACTTCACAAAAAACGTAGATGAATCTTGTATATATAAAAACGTTGTAGAGAGTAAGGTTGTCTTCCTTGTATTGTACGTGGATGACATACTCTTAATTGGAAATGATGTTCCTATGTTGCACTCGGTCAAACTCTTCTTATCACAAAAGTTCTCCATAAAAGATCTGGGTGATGTCTCCTACATCCTGAGGATAAAGATCTATAGAGATAGATCTAAAAGGATGTTGGGATTGTCCCATTCCAGGTACATAGACACCATACTAAAGAGGTTTAGTATGGAAGATTTTAAGCATGGTAATTTACCCGCTTGTTCATGAATCACTCTCTCTAAAGAGATGTCTCCTAAGAC
This sequence comes from Agapanthus africanus, assembly GCA_030015575.1. NCBI lineage: Eukaryota > Viridiplantae > Streptophyta > Magnoliopsida > Asparagales > Amaryllidaceae > Agapanthus > Agapanthus africanus. The sequence goes on along the minus strand of CM057343.1, from coordinate 371,928,740 downwards.
TGATTTGGAGAGGGCTCAGATGCAAATGATACCCTATGCTTCTGCAGTTGGGTCTATCATGTATGTGATGTTATGCACCAGACTGGATGTAGCTTACGCACTTAGTGTGGTAAGTAGGTATCAATAAGACCCAGGGGAGAAGCACTGGACAGCTGTGAAGAATATTCTTAAGTACTTGAGAAGGACTAAAGAAATGTTCTTGGTGTATGGTAACAGAGAACTCCAAGTGGAGTCATTTACCGATTCGAGCTTCCAGAGTGATAAGGACAACAACAAGTCGGTCTTGGGTTTTGTCTTCACCCTCAATGGAAGGGCGCTATATTGGAAGAGTTCCAAGCAAGATACCGTAGCAGACTCGATGATGGAGGCTGAATACATCGCTGCCAATGAGTCTGTCTGGATGAAGTAGTTCATTGCTGAACTTGGTGTGGTTCCATCCATTGAGGTTCCAATACCCTTGTATTGAACTTGGTGTGGTTCCATCCATTGAGAATCCAATACTCTTGTATTGTGATAACACTTGAGCTGTGGCTTTCGCCAAGGTACCTAGGTCCCATCAGTGATCCAGACATATTCTGAGGCGGTATCACCTGATCCGGGAGATAGTTGATCGCCAGGAGATCGTGGTTAGGAGAGTAGATACGAAGGACAACACAGCGGATCCACTCACGAAGGCCCTCTTCCAGACGCAGTTTGAGAGACTTTTTGGGATGTTGGATTTGAGATACTACAACAACTGACTTTAGTGCAAGTTGGAGATTGTTGGGAATATGTATGCCGTAGAGGCCGTTATTGTATGATATAGTGGATGCTTGGACATATATATAGAGGACTTTCTTACTTGACATGATAGTATGTTATCTGGTTGCTCTTTATCTTAACATGTACACTTGTATTAGTATACTGTCTCTCTGATACATGTTGATAAATCCCTTAGGATGAAGCTTGACTATCAGGACTATGATGCAGATCATACTAGTAGGGCTTGTGTAGTCCACAAGCACATCCTTTAACAATTCCTAGTCGAGGGAATATCGAGACAGGGTCGATATTACAGAGTAGACTAGTGTGTACGTTTCTTAACTATGTATGGGACAATGGTTGTTCCCACAACCATTGTTGTTTGACACCAAAGATTGTGCATAAGTGCTCATTAGAGAATGGGTACACTGAATAGGACTCGCCGAGAACTTCTAGATGGTACCATACTTATCGTCAGATAGCAGTTCTCTTGTGACACTTGTACAGATTAGTCTCTAGACCCGAGATCGTCATAGTGTCTTGTATGGCTCCCACTGTGCTTTGATTTCCTCCCTACCATGGCTCAAAGAAGTCATGCAAACAGGTGGATTTTGGGTGCAGTCCTGAGTCACATGGAGGCAGTGAGCGACAGGAGGGGTTTCGTCTCTCCCGGTATAGAGAGTTGATGTTGCGCTATGCTCAATTGGCTATAACAGCAAGTTCCTGGCCAGGGCTGATTAGATTTACTGGTTAGTGTTATTAGTAGTTTCTCGAAAGGTTATAGGCCACACATCGGCATGACTTATCAAGTTAGTGGAGGTTTGACGATTCCACCCCCCAGACTCGATATGCGACATATCAGACGAAGAGACCAGACTGTACAGTAAGCGTTGCTTATAGTCTTTATAGGAGTTTGGACAAGCTTGCTTGTTGATATTCTATTTATTCAATACATGGGTAGCCGTTACGTCCAGTTAGTATCGCTGACGGCGTGTGGGTATCTAATGTGATCATTACCTACTGCTGGTGTATTGACGGGTCTTTAGAGTCCTACACAGAGGTTTCCTAGCTGAAGCAAAATGAAGTAGGGCACATATGGAGATATGTGCGGGAGCTTGATTAAATACGAGTATGCGATACCGTATTCTAATATCATGATATTTGATATTGGTTAGGTTATATGTGATATAACCGGATTATTGAATCAAGTGTTGATTCAATAATTTAATTTAATATCTAATATTGAATATTTGTTGGTTATATGCGATATGACTGGATTATTGAATCAAGTGTTGATTTAATAATGTGATATACATAGATATATGATATTAGTCGGTTATACATGATATAACCGGATTATTGAATCAAGTTTTGATTTAATAATTATATATATATATATATATAAACTAATATTATTGCTCACTTTACATTTTCTTCTCTCTCTCTCTCTGTATATATATATATATTGGATTTGTATCATGTTAGATGATACATAGAACATGGGTGTATGAGAATGAGAATCAAACAAGAGAATGAGATAAATGAAATGATTTATATTTTGAGAAAAGAAAAAGAAGTGGAGAATGAGTTATGGCTTTAGGTGCTTGGAGAAGCATTGAGAAGCCATGACTCATCTCTTATTACATGCTATTTTCTTAGATATTTTGATCAATTCATATATCTTCTCATCTCTTGAGCACATGGTTCACTGAACCTCACTCTCTCATCCAAATTCATTATTATCTCTTCTTCCATTTTTCTCCTCTAGGGTTTTTCTTGAGTTGGAAAAGAAAAGAGAAAAGAATTTCTAAGTGAGCAAAATTTCTACTTCATCAGCCTACACCATCCTAGCCCTTTAGTATAGGTTATTTGCTTCACTAATACTTTGATTAGTGAAGAGTGAGCTTGAGTTGGAGAGACTTCAAGGTGGATCATCTTCGGCTTCGAAGGCTTCAAGCAAGCTCGATCCTTTCTTCAAGTGGAGTCAAAGAAGAATTCTAGGGATTACTACTTGGAACTTTAGAAGTGAAGGACTTGGTCTACAAAGATTATAAAGCTCCATCACTTAGTTTAGAACTTGTTTACTTGTTTCAAAACCCTAATTTTCTAGTTCGATTCTTGGATAGTATATTTTAGACCTCTAGATTTTTAAAATTGTATACTTGATGCTCTTTGAAACCTAGTAGAGGTGCTAAGACATACTTTCAAAGACATTGCATGATTGACTCAATTGCCTAAGCAAATGATATGTCATTCATGTCAATCCCTCTCCTCCTCAGTCTAGAAGACATCCTTTCTAGAGAGGGTGACTATATCACCTGTAGGTACACCACCATGCCAGGATTCGTCCATTCTAAAATTCTTTTAGAATGCTGTTCAAGTACCCGATTGAGAAGCTTCCCAAATCTAAATCTAAAACTAGAATCCCTGATACATTATCCATCTGGTTTTGTACATGACATTGCATAATTGACTCAATTGCCTAAACAAATGATACGTCATTCATGCCAGTCCCTCTCCTTATCAGTCTAGAAGACATCCTTGTTAGAGAGGGTGACTCCATCACCTGCGGGTACTCTACTATACCAAGAGTCGTCCATTCTAAAATACTTTTAGAATGTTGTCTAAATACCCGATTTGGGAAACATCCCAAATCTAGATCTAGTCACCGGAATTCCTGATACACTATCCACATCCAACGTGGAGAAAATACTATGTGATAACCAAAGTTTAACCGATTGTACTATAGGAACATCACTTCCTATCTGGAGTATGTCATCCAAATCCCAGGACAGTGCTCCCTACATCGTTCTTACTAGGTTCATCTTTTATTTTGATAAATTCAATCACCTTGACTATCATATCAAAACAGATGACCCGTCTCCGCTATCCATGCTTCAGTCTACGAATAGACATAAGCAACTTGCACACCTTCCGCTGCTTCCACTGACTACGATAACCCTTTGGGAGAGTCATATACTCATGCACTTACAAATTCCTATTTGTAAAGACGTTATAGTCATCCACCTGCCAGATATCATAGCTATGAACTACATCAGCGCTAAATCATATCCATATGGACTTCAGCATAGACACTGAAGTAAATGTCACATCACAATCCACAACGGGTATTTGATGAAAACTCTTTAAAACAAGTCTAGCCTTATTAGGTTAGAAGATCTACTTGCTCCTAATGGGCTTTACCCCATCAGGAACCCCCAGCAAAGTCTAAAATCCATGATTTGTTGAAGTGCATGGAGTCCATCTTGGATAGAAAGTATTTGATCATCTGGAACCTACCACTTCCTATGACCTTCTGATAACTAGTAGGGTCATCATCGCTATGATGCTGACCTCCCTGTCACCGTCTATGAGAAAACCGAAGTACCTCTCAGGTGGCTGAGGCCACCTACTTAATCTGTAGAGTGGCTAATAGTTTTTCAAGTCCAATTGAATCCTTAGGTTCTACTAATTTTTCAGTAACCATTTATGGTTCTGAAATCACTTCCAATTCTACCATACACCCACTAGTTTCTTTTGCAAAAATATCCCTTTTATAATAAGGTGGAGAGTCAAGAACAATGTAACTATTGATCTTGAAAATGGTAGAAACAAAATCCTAGCAAATGGTTGGGACAATCTACAAACTGCGATTACTGAAGCATGCCATGAGTTTGTCCGGATTCTGCTTTTAAATAGAAACCGGATAACTCCATATCTTGACAAACTCAAGATATACAACCATTCTATGTCCATATAGAATCAAGGCACTAATTTAGATGGAACCAGATCCAAAAGTCATGCAACTGTTTCCAGTGCATATCACTTAATGGAAAAAGGCTAATACAACATTACTCATCAAGGAGCATACCCATGGATGAGCAACGTGCGAGAGAATCAAGTTCTCATTATTACTATGATGGAACATCTAACATAAGTATCTATATCTTCGATCACTTCGAAGAATCCAGATACATCCAACATATGGTTCTCTATTTTATTCTTATACCTACAAACTTCTCAAAAACTTTGGACCTTGCATTACAGCGAATGCGTGTCTAAAATCAGAGAACTCATTGATAAACCTAAATGAAGTAAGAGTACCAATCCCTTGTTCTGAAAGACACTGCATAACATACATTTCCATGTATAAGTCCCAAGAGTATGCTAACTAAAATTCTGTATTTCATAAATTGAAAACTATATTTTGGTCGAGAATGTCTTACACCATTATTCAATGCACTTTGCCTTATCCTCAATTGATAAAGATAAATGTTTATAACACAATTTTCAAAATGTATATGTCACTTTATAAAATAAAGGTTCAGATATTTCATTTTAAAATTTGGTGCATAACAACGATTACTCAAAACCAAATATTTACCGTCAGGCAAAGCCAGGCGATTTAATCCAATATCACCAATTGCAATGAATTCTGATATTGAGGATCAGATCGCCCATTTCCTAATATTCTACTCCTACTCATTATCTGTAACACCGTACATATGTAACACCGTCCTTAGGTTAACTGATTTTCTTCCTTCCCTACCTTTCGGCACCAGCCTAAGGTTTGGAAGAAGACTATCCAATAAGCGCAATAGGTGTACTCTCTAAGTATAAGGAGCTTTCGTAACCTGAGAGAAGGTAAAGAAAAGAGACAACCGAATAATCCTATTCAATTTCTCCAGAACCCGTGGCCATCCTCGACTGAAGTAACTTCTTCGAGTTCGTATGTAACCATACGATGGTCGTTCCAAGCAATATGGATCAACGTAGTGATACGAAGTGTTTTGAAGAAATGCAAAGGATAAAGTAGGAGTGGCAGGGATATATGCGACTTTTTCGCGAATCAAGACAAGCCAAAACCAAAGGGTGTAAGAATGTTCAGTTAACTTGGTTCATGAGTTTTTTAAGTAAGCCATGAGTCGCTGTACCAGAGAGAGAGAAAAGAAACACTCAGCATGAACTCTATCAAGATTAGATTGGTTTTCACTTTATCTAATCAGGATGGCTCCTATTGTTTCCTTAAATTCTCCTTCAAATCCTAAAAGGAGAACTAGTCAGGATCATTTACACTTTACAAGTTCGCTAACCGTTCAGCCAGGCCAGTGTTGGTACTCTGAAGGAGGTCCCTCGTGCTTTCGCACGGACCCAATTAATAACCTCGTTTCCGGAGATGCCTAACCTTGTTATCACTTTCTAGACACCTAATAGGTTATTTAATTGTGAAGTGAAAAATCTCCTAAGGAATAGTACATACTCATCAGTAGGAATCGGGACCCAACTATCATTGTGTAATAACATGAAGGAATCCTCTCAAGTCACTACACTCCAAAAGATATCCGCAAACTTGGCAACTTTCCCGTTTGTTCGAAACTCTCGATATGGTTTTTTCCCCTAACGATTTCTTGGCCTTGATAGAGACCAACGTGCCATAAGTTGCTAGTCAAGTCAACCCGTCATTATCCAAGATTGATCTCGATCCACCTGCACAAGCCTTTGATAGAGACCAACGTGACTATGCGGCTGTCCTAGATAATCACATATCCATACAACATAAAAGTGTTATAGAGCTACCACACACTACACCTCGGCAAAGGTCGACATACGTAGCACGAATACTATTCAATACAAATCTGAAATGACGGAGGGTTATGGCTGGTTTTTGGCGAAAAACCAGCCAACGTAATGAACTTGATATCGTTGAAGGAACTCGAGTGGCTTTGAAATAGAGTGGTTTAAGCTCTTCTTTTTAAAACTAGCAACATAAACCTTTCCTTAAGAGAGCACTCCCTGCGAAAGGATTAAGGCTCTTCCCTCATAGAATGAGGTGTGGGATATTCCTAACCGAATACCTCTATGCAAAGCAAAACAATACGACTATAAGTTTTGGAGAAAACTGAGTAGTTTTAAAATTGGTTCCGACAACATCATTTAGGTTTATTTTACTTGCATTATTCAGATAATGCGTTCCCATCATTTTAAGTTTCCAAGCCATAAAAGAAACAACTAAAATAGCATTCTTTTATATGCCATCCGCATTAGCCACGGGGCCCCGTCATGCACCGTTAGGTTACTTAACTAACGGCAGAGCGGGGGCAGGACTAATATGGATGCAAAACATATAGAAGTATCTAATATATATATATTAACAACGCAGGCAGACAATAGTCATCAGAGGCAGATAAAAATCATCATAGGCATGCGAATAACAATATGGAACATCGTATAATCTAGGAGCCCCGCGTTTCATTTGAGCTATAAATAAGACATGACGTTCCCCGGTCGTGTGGGTAGCCAGTGCAATGAAGAATCTAGACCCCTATGATTGCAGCAATTTACCCGCCAATCTCGGAAGTGAGGCAGCCGCAATCAACAAAGTGAATGGGTCACCCAGCACTTCACGGAATCTAGTAACTTGAGCACCCCTCTGTGGGTCATCTTATACCCCCTACAAGTGCGGAGAATAGCCTTCCAATTCTAGTGTAAGGCCCTCCGGTCTCAACGCCATGAGATACGGGCCCGTTGCCCTCTAGAACCCGGCTATTTGAGCACTCCTTCACTGGGTTATCCTAGTACAGAAAAGAAAAATATACACAATGGTGACATCGACCTCAACCCAGTCGTGCCCTAATAAAAGAATATACAAACTGGCAAAAACTGCAATCCACATGTCGGACGCTCGTCCCATAATAATGAATATACAAATGAATCTAAACTGTACATTAAACATTGCATACAAGGTTATCCATCACGACAATCCATCCAAACGATCAGTGCAACATAGAACATCAACGCGAATATCATGTTCATAAATCCTTCTGATTGTACATATAACAACCAGTTGGATTATACCATGCTATGACATTCATGGTTGCAAAAACAAACAAGTGTACTGAAAACCACGAATTTAAAAGTTCGATCGATTAAAACTTTCCGCATTGGCCCAAAGTACAAAATAGTACTCCAACAAATCTGGACCAAAACCAAACATTCCAAAACTCACATTTTCATGAATTAGAGCACCAGAAAAACTTTGGAGTACTGTAGCCAAAATTGGATCATGGAACGGCGGCCAAATTGCACATTTGGTCGCGGTTTAGCGGTTGAATTTTGGGCTTAGGTGCCCAAATTTCTTTCTGGTCTCTAGTTTTGCCTGCACATAATTTTAATGCAACCCGGAAATTTTTTTGAACAAGTTTAAAATTCGAACAGCAAGCATGGAATTTGAAATGTGAATCGGAAAATCTCGTCGATCGAAACACTAAATTAGTGCTAACAAGCTAGTTAAAGTTTATAGAGTGGCTCTGATACTATGTTGGGGTTAGGTGCCCGCACCGTAGAAGCCACGGCCGAGACGGAAGTGAAAACAAAAACTTATACGAGCACCAAACACCCGTAAAACCCAGAATAAAATCCAAAAACCTAAACTAGCTAACTAGAAATATAAGGGTTGAGAAACTATAATCTTTGTCGTGTGTCCACCCAATTGTGGAAGACCATTCTAAGCTCGTAGACACTGGGAATGGGCTTGAAAGTCGACTACCCTCGCCGAAGACGATCCACCCAAGAGAAACCTGAAGTGCTCTAACCGATGATCCAAACTTGCCAGTTGTGGATGGTTAGTGATGTAGGAATATTTCACTAAATTTTTCTCTCATATTCTCAAACTCAAGTGAGCAAGAGAAAGAAGAAGGAGAAGAGGTGAGAATGATGGTTGCTAACACTTGTAACCATGAAGCATGAAGCAACTCAAGAAGCAAAATGTAATGAAGCATCAAGTGTAAAGAAATGAATGACTTTGCTTTTTAACAACCATACATTAATAATGCACACAAATGATTTTATTATTTTTAAAAGCAAAGCCATACCTCTCTACATGTTTAACACCATGCTTCATACCTCCTCCTTTCCACCTCATTTCCATTTAATTTTCTAAAAAGAAAATCAAATATGAGGTGTCCTTCTTCTAGACGCATTCTCGTATAAATACGGAATAGCTCACCCGGTATACGTATTTGTCAGTGTGATATGCCCTAGAGGCCATTATTGTATGGTACTAGTTTGTATATTACAGTTTGGAAGCTTAGGATATATACACGGATTTATAACAATCTTGCTCGATATATTAGTATGCTACTTGGTTCGTATCTATCTTAATATGTGTATATGTTTCTTTTAACATATCGCTAATACATATTGATAGAGCTCTTAGTATCTTTGCTTTACTACCAGCGTTGTGATGACAGTCACACTAGTGGGGGCTGGGTAGTCTACAAGCACATCCTTATACCGGTCCCTAGTTGTAGGATTATCGAGACAGGGCATCGATACTCCAGACTAGACTAGTGTATATGCTTCTCATCCCAGCAGGGGAGATGGTCTGTCCCACAGCCATCAGTACTGTTAGTTATATGTATGCCTTAGAAGCCATTACTGTATATACGATGTATATTGTAGTGGATGCTTGGACATATATAGCGAGGACTTTCTTGCTCGATATGATAGTATGCTATCTGGTTGCTCTTTATCTTAACATGTATACTGATTTTCTCTATGTTACATGTTGATAAAGCCCTTAGGATGAGTACTTGACTACCAGGACTATGATGCAGATCATACTAGTGGGGACAGAGTAGTCGTTAATTACATCCTTTAAATGTTCTTAGTCGAGGGTGTATCGAGACAGGGTATCGATATACCAGAGTAGACTAGCGTATAGCTTCTCGACCCATGTAGATGGGCGATGGATGATCCCATATCCATTGGTGTTTGACATCAGAGATAGTATACGGATGTTCAGTGGAGACTGGGTACACTGAACGAACTCGCCGAGAACTCCCAGATGGTATTATACCTAACGTCAGATGGCAGTTCTCTGGTGACATAGGTACATGTTAGTCTGTAGACCCGAGATCGTCATAGAGTCTTGTGTGATTCCCACTGTGGTTTGATTTCCACCTTACCACGTTCAAGAGAACGTGCAAAACGGTGGCTTTTGGGTACAGTCCCGAGTCATATGGAGGCAATGAGCGATAGGAGGGGTTTCGTCTCTCCCGGTATTGGGAGTTGATGTTGTGCTATGCTCGATTGGCTATAACAGGAAGTCCTTGACCAGGGCTGCTTCAGAGATATACTGGTAAGTGTTATCGGTAGTTTCTCGACCCGTTATGAGCCTCACATAGGCACGACTTATCGAGTTACTGGGGTCTGACGTTTACCACCCCTAGACAAGATATGCGACATACCAGACGAAGAGACCGGACTGTACGGTAGTGTTACTAACTGGATTTGCAGGAGTACGAGCAGGCTTGCTTGTTGATCTTCTGATCGCTCAATACCCGGGTGGCCGTTATGTTTAGCAGACCGCTTACGGCTTGTGAGTGTTTGATATGATCATCACCTACTGCCGGCGTATTGAAGAGTCTTTAGAGTCCTACACAGGGGTTTCCTGGCTCAAGCGAATTGGAGTAGGAGCATATATGTGATATGTGCGGGACCGAGATTGATATGATATGAGATACCGTATTGTATTCTCGTGATTTGTGATATCGGTCGGTTATATGCGATATAGCCGGGTTATCAGATCAAGTGTTGATTCGATAAGTTGTTACATATAAATATTAGTCGGTTATGTGTGATATAGCCGGATTATTAAATCAAGAATTGATTTGATAATCTAATGGATAATTATATATTTGATATATTAATTTACATTAACTAGTATTAGCTCACTTATGATTTCTTTTCTCACTTGATGTGCACATTGTATATATGTGATATGTATATTTGTGTACATGTTTGTATCATGCTAGGTTACAAATGCAACATTGTATGAGACTTATGCCATGCTAGGGTTTAAAGCCAGGGTTTTATTTGTTTTAAGCAAATAAAACATTTGGATCTAGTCAAGGTTAAGCTTGGAGAAGCTTGTAGAACATTGACCAAAGTCCACTTGTTTGTCATGCTTAAGATATTTCTTAACCCAAGCCTTAACCTTAGCCCTTGGTTTATTCTCTACATGAGTTAGGCATGAGAGGATAACTCACCATGGTTGCATTTCTAACCTTATGCTTTATTCATTCATAACTCTCTCTTCATCTTCTTCTTCAGGAGCTCATGAAAAGAGTTTTCTAGGGTTTGAGTTTGTGATGAAAACTTATGAGAAAAATAAAACTAAAGTGAGCCCACTTCCTATTTCATCATCCTCTACTACTTACCATTTAGTATAGGGTATTTGCTTCACTAATTCCATAATTAATAAAGAGATATCTTGGGTTAGTGTCTCCTCGACGTAGATCGTCTTTAACCTCGAAGTCTTCGAAGCAAGCATGTTCGTTTCTTCAAGGGAGCCTCTTTAGAGTCCGGAGTTCATGATCGCAGAGAAGAGACAACTACACGGAGCTATTGAAGTGAAGGACCGGACTACAAAGGTTGTATTCCTTGCTCACTAGACTTACAAAGTGTTTGCATTTACTTTTCCGTCGATTTCTAGTAGACGATTCTAGGGTTAGGGTTAGCTAGAACGGCAATTTTTAAATATGGCATGAGAGATGCCTCCCGAAACCTTGCTGCCGTTGGAGGTAACCCTACAGTGGTATCAGAGCCATACTAGAAATTTCGACGGATTTTGTTAGGATTACGAAATCGAAGTACTCCGAAACATGAAACGAAAAATTGAAGTTTCTGTCAATTTTAAAAGTTTGTCAAAAATTTTTTTAAACAAGTACAGAATGATGTATGAGATATATCAAGAACACCATGAAAATTTCAGGAAAATCCAAGAATTTTTGGCCGTCCACAACCATGATCATCTCGGCCAAATCCCAGCCCCCCCACCCGAAATTTTTTTAGTGTTCCTGTGACTTGGTTTTGATGTTTCAGGTATTGTTTGTTTTTGCTAATTTTTCATGTGATGTAATCTTACACTATAAACAATTTGGAGTGTTTCGTATTCATAGTTTTAACATTGTTTCGGATTATTCACATATTATGATGTCTAAGGTGGTTGCGGATTCCAACTGTTGTACTTTTCACTTTCTTTTCTGCGACCGTAAGTGTAATATGTGGTGTATCGCCGGTTTCGTTGCTATATGTCAACGACAATTGGGATACGTATATTTACTTACGTTGATGACATGTGATGTTATGTGTAGTTGTGATATGTGATATTGGATCGTCGTGATTGAATAGCCGGGGTTTTTATGTGAGATGAGAGTTTTCATTTTCATTCATGTAGAATTCATTGTATATAATATTCTTTTATTGGGGCACTTCCGGGTTGAGGATGATGTCACCATTGTATATTATATACTTTTCCGCATTAGGATAGACCTAAGGAGGGGAGCACAAGTAACCGGGTTCTGGAGTCCAGTGGGAGACCATCTCGAGGAGTTGAGACCGGGTCTCCTAACTCTAAAATTGGTAGGGTTGCTTGCTGCTCTCGTAGGGGTCTAGGGATGTGGGTTTGGCTATTTAACATGACCATGTTATCTGTGTTTTATACAGGCTTAATTTAAAACACAGAAATCCTAGTATATCCAATATTTCATATGTTTTATTCTGCTGTGATATTCTGTGATGTGATCATTGATTATATTCTGAGACGAATGCTTATATTATATATATATATATGATATATATTATATATTGTTGCTTTCGTTTCATATGTGATGCTTGGGAAGCATAATAAATGGGACTTCATTAATGAGATTAATGAAATAAAAGAAACCTAAAGATGTTGTAGAAACTTGTCTCGAAAACTGGTAGTTCTAGTTTTTGCTTTGCATAGCGGTATTCCTTGTAGAATATCCAGCACCTTATTCGATAAGGAAAGAGCCGAGATCCCTTCACCGGGAGTGACCTCTTTAGCGAAACTAGCAGATGCTATAAACTCGGTTTGTCTTTTGATTGCTTTTATAGTTCTTGCTTTGCATAGTGGTATTTGTGAAATATCCTTCACCTTATTCGATAAGGAAAGAGCCGAGATCCCTTCACCGAGAGTGACCTCTTTAGCAAAACTAGTAAAAGCCTAAAAAACACTCTATTTAAAATCACTCGATTCTACGACGATATCAAGTTCATTACGCAAAAGGTTTTCTTAAAAACCTGTGGTAGCCCTCCGTCATTTCAGATAAGTACTACTTAGTATTCGTACTGCGGTAGTTTGGCATGCGTCAAGGCATAGTGTACGGTAGATAACTAGTGCTTATCTGCTAGCATACGATGCGATTGGATTAGGGTATTCGTACGGCGTTGTTTGGCATGCGTCAAGGGTCGTACGGGTGGGTTTAATTCAATCAGGAAATACACCGGTTGAACTTGACTAACGTACTATGGGTTGTTTGGCATGCGTCAAGGTCATAGCACGCTAGGGGTAAAATATATTATCGGGAATTTCAAGTGTTGAAATTTGAAATAAGATTGCATACCTTCTATGAGATAATTGGATCTCGATACCCACTGCGATTAAGAGTTACTCCTGAGAGAGTTTTACACATCACAATTAGCCGATCAAGTAGGTGTCTAGAAAGGTGTTAACGGGGTTATGCCTATGGAAAAACGAGGTTTATTTTAATTAGGTCCGTTCGAAAGCACGGGGAACCTCCCTCAAAGTACCGACACCGGTCTGGCCGAAAGATTGGCGAACTTGTAGGGTGTAATTAATCCCGGTTAGTCTTTCCTTTTAGGGCTTGAAGGAAGATTTGACTAAAACAGTGGAAGCCATCCTGATTAGATAAATTAATAACCAATCTGATTTTGCAAGAGTATACGCTGAGTGTTTTTTTCTCTCTCTCCAGGTAGCGACCATGTCACGCCTTAATCAAGATAATAATACTGATGTATTGACCAAACCCGCTTGTTATACTGAGCTGGGGAACGTTGGTCCCGCTCTAACTTATAATTGTTATAAGACCGAGCAGGAAATACGGGATTACCATGATTCCCGTGCCGCCCAAACGACGAAAGTGCATGATGATGCATCTTCTTCGGGTGTGTTCAATACCGAAAACTGTTTCTCAGTTTCCTTTACGTTCTAGGTGTGAGATTCCGGATCAGGATCCCGCATATGTAATCTGTTACATGGGCTACAGAAAGGTAGAGAACTGAGAACGGGTGATAAAGTTTCAAGAGTTGGAAACGGTGCAAGTGTTGCAGCCAAGCTTGTTGGCAGTTATCACCATGTATTACGAAATACATTGATTCTAAATGAATGTTATTAAATACCGAACCTGATATACAACATCATATCAGTCTCTTTATTAAGAAAAGAAGGATATAATTTTGTATTGTTGGATAATGTTTTGAACATTTTCCTATATCAAGAGTCGATTGGTTCAGGCACGTTATCTGAAAGCATATACGTTCTGAATCAAACTATAGTTCTTAACGTACAGAACACACACAAGAGGAAGAGTTCAGAAATGAACGAATTCTTCTTGAGGCATTGTAGACTAGGTCATATCAATGCGACCCGACTAGCGAAGTTATATAAAGATGCATATTTAAATCAGTTTGAACTTACATCTTGTGAAACTTGCCAGTCATGTCACAAAGATAAGATGACCATAGCTCTGTTTATTGGAAATAGAGAAATAGTTGGTGAACTCTTGGGATTGATACATGATGATGTATGTAGATCCCCTGTCTACACATGCCAGGACCGGTTCTTTGTACTTCATTACATTCACTGATGATCTCTCAAGATTCGGATATATGTTCCTATTGAAACACAAGTCTGAACGTTTTGAGAAATTCAAAGAATATAAGTTAGAAGTAGAGAACCAAAAACGGGTATAAGTATTATGTCCTTTGATGAGATAAGGGAGGAGAATACTTGAGCACGGAGATCCTAGACTATTCTAAAGGAGAATGTGATTCTCTCTCAGCATTACTCCTCCGTATACACCACAGTACGTTGGTATATCGGGGCAGAGCAATCATACCCTATGTGATATGGCATGCTCTATGATGAGTACTACTGAGAAGCCTATTTCCTTTTGGGGGTTTTGCACTTGAGAAGTTGCATACCTATTAATAGGATTCTAACCAAATCAGGTGCCTACCACTCCATATGCGATATGGTATGGGAAGAGCCCATCTCTTAAGGATGTTAAGATTTGGGGTTGTCCGGCCTATGCCAAAAGCAAAAACCGGACAAGCTCGAGACAAGGTCAGTTCTGTGGAAGTTTGTTGGATATCCCAAGCATTCGCATAGGAATATCTTCTACCGCATTGAGGAACAAAAGGTGTTTTGTTTTTCAGCATGCCACCTTTTGAGAAAAGAATTTTCTTGTGAAGAAATTAGTGGTCATGAGGTAGAACTAGAAGGAGTTCCAGCTATACAAACTGCAGCTGATGATTTGGTAGAACCGGAGGATTCAATAGTTCCCAACGAACCTCAGCCTCTCCGCCGATCTAATAGGGTTCCTCACCCACATGAGAGATACTTCGGTTTTCTCTATGACAATGGGAGCGAGGATTTCATCATGAGATGATGACCCAACTAGTTTCGAGCAGGCCATCAGGAGTGGGGACTCTGTAAGAATGGCTGGATGCTAAGCGATCTGAGATGGAATCCATATACGCCAACAAAGTATGGACTTTGGTTGCTTTATCTGAAGGGTTAAATCCCTATCAAGAGCAAGTATATCTTGAGAAGATTACTTGGTGTACATGGAAAGTTGAGACTTTCAAAGCTAAGACTTAGTGCAAAAGGTCCTCGTCATCGACCAGGTGTAGATAATGATGAAACCTTTTCTAGTGTCTATGCTTAAGTCCATCCGGATCTTACTTGCCATTGCTACATACCATGACTACGATATCTGGCGGTTGGGTGTCATGATTGCTTTTCTAAATGGTGATTTAGAAGAGAGGGTCTATAAGTACACAGCAAGAGGGCTTCGTAGACAGTGGGAGCAGCGGAAACGTGTGCAAGTTGCTTTATGGGATAAAACATGCATCGTGGAGTTGGAACATCTGTTTTAATGAGGTAGTCAAAGCGTTTGACTTTATCAAAATGGTAGATGAACATTGTATATACAAAAGGTAGTAGGGAGTATGGTGGTGATCCTCGTATTGTACGTGGATGACATACTCTTGATAGGAAAGGAGTTTCCTATACTACACTCGGTGAATCTCCTCTTATCATAAGAATTCTCTATATAGGATCAAGGTGATACCTCCTAAATCTTGGATTTTGGATCTATGAGATAGATCTTAGTGGATGTTAGGATTCTCACTAGGTGTAGTGAGATGGTATCAATTGATTCTGGGGAGAAACACTGGATAGCTCCAGGGTGGTAAGGTCGACTGAATATCAGTTACTGGCATTGTCTTTACCCTCAGTGGAGGGACGGCATGTTGGAAGAGTTCCAAGCTAGATACCGTGGCATACTAGACGATAAAGGATGGATACATTGCTACCAAGGATACTACCAAAGATGTAGTCTGGATGTATATTAGTTCATGAGATGAACTACGTTCCTACTATTGTGTGACAATGGAGTTGTGGCTTATACCTAGGAACCCCTTTCCCATCAATGATCCAGACAAATTCTTAGGCAGTATCACCTGATCATGGAGATGGTTGATCTTTAGGGAGATCGAGGTTAGGAGAGTAGACACAGAGGAGAACAGGGCGGAGCCACTCACAAAGGCCTATACCTAGGAGAGACTTTATGGGATGGTTGAGTATGGGATACTTCAACCACTGCTGATTATTGGGTATAAGATACTACAACATATGGCCCTAGTGCAAGTGAGAGATTGTTAGTTATATGTATGCCCTAGAAGCCATTACTATACATACGATGTATATTGTAGTGGATGCTTGGACATATATAGTGAGGACTTTCTTGCTCGACATGATAGTATGTTATCTGATTGCTCTTTATCTTAACATGTACACTGATTGTCTCTATGTTACATGTTGATAAAGCCCTTACGATGAGTACTTGACTACCAGGACTATGATGCAGATCATACTAGTGGGGATAGAATAGTCGTTAAGTACATCCTTCAAATGTTCCTAGTCGAGGGTGTATCGAGACGGGGCATCGATATACCCGAGTAGACTAGCGTATAGCTTCTCGACCTATGTAGATGGGCGATGGATGATCCCATATCCATTGGTGTTTGACATCAGAGATAGTATACGGGTGCTCAGTGGAGACTGGGTACACTGAACGGACTCGCCGAGAACGCGCAGATGGTATTATACCTAACGTTAGATAGCAGTTCTCTGGTGACACTGGTACTGGTTAGTCTGTAGACCCAAGATCGTCATAGAGTCTTGTGTGATTCCTACTGTTCTTTGATTTCCACCTTACCACGTTCAAGAGAACGTGCAAAATGGTGGCTTTTGGGTACAGTCTCGAGTCACATGGAGGCAATGAGCGATAGGAGGGGTTTCGTCTCTCCCGGTATTGGGAGTTGATGTTGCGCTGTGCTCGATTGGCTATAACAGGAAGTCCCTGGCCAAAGCTGCTTCAGAGATATACTGGTAAGTGTTATCAGTAGTTTCTCGACAAGTTATGAGCCTCACATCGGCACGACTTATCGAGTTACTGGGGTTTGACGTTTACCACCCCTAGACAAGATATGCGACATACCAGACGAAAAGACCAGACTATATGGTAATGTTACTGACTGGATTCATAGGAGTACGAGCAGGCTTGCTTGTTGATCTTCTGATTGCTGAATACCCGGGTGGACGTTATGTTTAGTAGACCGCTTGCGGCTTGTGGGTGTTTGATATGATCATCACCTACAGCCGGCGTATTGACGAGTCTTCAGAGTCCTACACCAGGGTTTCCTGGCTCAAGCGAAATGGAGTAGGAGTACATATGTGATATGTGCGGGACCATGATTGATACGATATGAGATACCGTATTGTATTCTCGCGATTTATGACATCGGTCGGTTATATGCGATATAGCCGGCTTATCGGATCAAGTGTTGATTCGTTAAGTTGTTACATATAAATATTAGTCGGTTATGTGTGATATAGCCGGAATATTAAATCAAGAGTTGATTTGATAAGCTAATGGATAATTATATATTTGATATATTAATTTACATTAACTAGTATTAGCTCACTTATGATTTCTTTTCTCACTTGATGTGCACATTGTATATATGTGATATGTATATTTGTGTATATGTTTGTGTCATGCTAGGTTACAAATGCAACATTGTATAAGACTTATGACATGCTAGGGTCTAAAGCTAGGGTTTTATTTGTTTTAAGCAAATAAAAAATTTGTATTTAGTCAAGGTTAAGCTTAGGGAAGCTTGTAGAACATTGACCAAAGTCCACTTGTTTGTCATGCTTAACATATTTCTTAACCCAAGCCTTAACCTTAGCCCTTGGTTTATTCTTTACATGAGTTAGGCATGAGAGGATAACTCACCATGGTTGTATTTCTAACCTTATGATTTATTCATTCATAACTCTCTCTTCATCTTCTTCTTCAAGAGCTCAAGAAAAGAGTTTTCTAGGGTTTGAGTTTGTGATGAAAACTTGTGAGAAAAATAAAACTAAAGTGAGCCCACTTCCTACTTCATCATCATCTACTACTTGCCATTTAGTATAGGGTGTTTACTTCACTAATTCCGTAATTAGTGAAGAGATAGCTTGGGTTAGTGTCTCTTCGATGTAGATCGTCTTCGGCCTCGAACTCTTCGAAGCAAGCATGTTCATTTCTTCAAGGGAGCCTCTGTAGAGTCCGGAGTTGATGATCGCGGCGAAGGGACAACTACACGGAGCTATTGAAGTGAAAGACCGGACTACAAAGGTTGTATTCCTTGCTCACTAGACTTGCAAAGTGTTTGCATTTACTTTTCTGTCGATTTCTAGTAGATGATTCTAGGTTAGGGTTAACTAGAATGGTAATTTTTAAATATGGCATGAGAGATTCCTCCCGAAACCTTGCTGCCGTTGGAGGTAACCCTGCAAGTACGTCGTACTGGAGATAGTATGCAGGTTCTCATTGCGTTATGAGGTACTATACATATCGTCAGGTAGCAGTTCCCAGGTGACATGAGTACAACTTAGTCCGTTAACTTAACAATGCTACTTCGCCTCAAGTGTGTTCCCACTGTTCTTAGATTACTACCCTACCACGGCTCTGCTGAGTCGTGCAAACAGGTAGTAGTTAGGAGCAGTCCCGAAGCACTTGGAGGCGGTGGCGGTTAGATAGGATTCGTTACTTTCGGTATTAGGGGTTGATGTCGTGCTGTATTCGGAAAGCCATTACACAAAGTCCTTGGCCATGGAAAGTGAGATTTACTGGTGGGTACTACAGTAGTTTCTTAGGGTGTTTTTGGCCGCACTCCGACACGACTTGTTGCACTATTAGGGGCCTGACGCTTGCCGCCCCCAAGGACCGATATGCGACACTCTTAGACGAACAGACCGGACTGTAGGAGTGTTGGGATGTCTAGCGCGGCAGCAAGGTTTCGGATGGCATCGTCCATGCCAATTTTAAAATTTTGCCATTCTAGATAACCCTAACCTAGAATCGATACTAGAGAATCATGCGAAATCGATAAAGTAAACATCTTTACTACTAAGTGATAGGGATTACAACCTTTGTAGTCCATTCCTTCGCTTCATAAGCTCCGAGTTGAGATCCCTTCACTGCGATCATCAAGCTCCCGGACTCTTGAGAGGCTCCATGAAGTGAATGATCCATGCTTGCTTGAAGATTTCACTATCCAAGATGATCTACCTTGAGGAGTCACAAACCCAAGCTATCTCTTCGCTAATTACGAACTGGTGAAGCTAACACACTAATCTATATGGCTAGTATAGAAGAGGATGATGAAGTAGGAATTTTGCTCTCTTTAGTTTTCTTTTTCTCACTTTATTTTATCATAAATAAAAAAGCTAACAAGCTTTTGTGGAGGAAGAAGAAGATGAAGTGATGAAGAAATGATATATTGCTGAGGTTAGAAATGCAACCAAGGGTTAAACATGTCATGCTTAACCCTTATAGAGACTTAACCATTAGCTAGGGTTAAAGGTTAGGTCAAAAAATATCTTAAGCTAGACAAAAAGAGTGGACAAAATCAAAAAAAGCCTATAAGCTTTTGCAAGCTTTCACCAAATATCAACCATGACAAAATCCACAATATTTGAATTACTTAATGATAAATATAAACCCTAATATTAACCCTAGTATGGTTTAATTCTCATAAACCCTAGTTGCATTTATAACCTAGCATGTTACAATTATACATATCACACACATATATATAGTTTTGTAATAAAAGAAAAGAATACATTTAACATATATCACATATATATCAATGCATCCTAAATGAGAAAAAGAATCATTTAAGTGCGCTTATATTAGTTAATGTAATGTAATATATAACATATATAAATATACATTAAATTATTAAATCAATACTTGATTTAATAATCCGGCTATATTATATATAACCGACCAATATATTATGTATCATTTTATCGAATCAACACTTGATCCGATAACCCGGCTATATCATATATACCCGGCCGATATCACATATCGCGAGAAAAGAATACGGTGTCTCATATCGTATTAATCTCGATCCCTCACATATCACATATGTGCTCCTGCTCCGTTGGGCCTGAGCTAGGAAACCTCTGTGTAGGACTCTAAAGACTCGTCAATACACCGGCAGTAGGTGATGATCATATCAAGCACCCACAAGCTGCAAGCGGTCAGCTAAACGTAACAGTCACCCGGGTATTGAGTGATCATAAGATCAACAAGCAAGCCTGCACACACTCCTGTGAATCCAATCAGTAACACTACCGTAAAGTCCGTTCTCTTCGTCAAATATGTTGCATATCAGTAACACCACCGTATAGTCGAGGGGTGGTAAACATCAGAACCCAGTAACCGATAAGTCGTGTCGATGTGAGGCTCATAACGGGTCGAGAAACTACTGATAACACTTACCAGTAGATCTCCATATCAGCCCTGGCCAGGGACTTCCAGTTATAGCCAATCGAACACAGCGCAACATCAACCCCCAATACCGGGAGAGACGAAACCTCTCCTATCGCTCATTGCCTCCATGTGATTCAGGACTGTACCCAAAAGCCACCATTTTGCACGTTCTCATGAACGTGGTAAGATGGAAATCAAAGCACAATGGGAATCACACAAGACTCTTTGACGATCTCGGGTCTACAAACTAATCTGTACCAGTGTCACCAGAGAACTACTATCTGACGATAGGTATAATACCATCTAGGAGTTCTTGGTGAGTCCGTTCAGTGTACCCAGTCTCCATTGAGCACCCGTACACCATCTTTGACGTCAAACACCAATGGATGTGGGATCATCCATCGCCCATCTTATGGGTCAAGATGTGTATACGCTAGTCTACTCTGGAGTATCGATTGTTGGATATAGTGTCCTCAGAGTCAATTATTGGATCACAGGCACGTGATTGCAATGATTGAGGAGGACCTATGCCGGTAGGACAGTCTTACTCGAGATGATAGTATGCTATCTGGTTTATCTTTATCATCGTGTACTGCTTTAGGTGACCTTACGAGTCGCTATTACACGTTGATAGAGCCCCTAGGATTCTTGCTTGACTACCAGCAGTATGAGGGCGATCATATACGTGAGAGCTGGAGTCAAGAACATCCTTAAAAGGTCCCTAGTCGTGGGAGTTTCGAGACAGGGCATCGATTCTCCAGAGTAGATTAGTGTATACAGTCGAGACCCCGACTTGGGACGGTGGCCGGTCTCACGAGCCACTGGTGTCAGTTGGTTCACCTAAGATGTATACAGGTGCTCATTGGGTTATGAGTACACCGGACAGGACTCGCCGGGAACCTGCTAGTTGGTATTATACCTGACGTCAGATAGTAGTTCCCTGGTGACATGTGTACAGGTTAGTTCATTGACCTGAGATCGTCATTTGTCTCGTGTGAGTTCCCACTGTGCTTTGATTACTACCCTACCACGCTCAAAGGAGACGTGCAAACAGGTTTTAGTTGGGTACAGTCCGGAGCCACATGGAGGCAGTGAGCGGATCTGCAGGGGTTCGTCTCTCCCGGTATTGGGGGTGAGGTCGCGCTGTGTCTAGGAGAGCCAGTACATGAAAAGTCCTTGGCCAAGATAGGAGATTTGCTGGTAGGTATTCCAGTAGTATCTCAGGGTGTTCTGGGCTACACTCCGACACGACTTGTACCGCTATTGGGGGTCTGACTTTTACCAACCTCCTAGGCCCGCCATGCGATGCTCATAGACGAACGGACCGGACTGTACGGATATTGTCACCGACAGGCTCAGTAGGGTGTCAGGTGATTATCCTCATTATATCGGAATTCGTTGTAATTGGTGATATTTGAGGAAATCGCCTGGGTTGTTTGCCGGACGGCAAATGTTTGGTTTTGAATATCCGTTGTTATGCACCAATTTCAAATTGATATATCTGTACATATATTTTAATAGAGTGAGATATAACTTTTTGAAATTATGCCTATGACATTTACCTATATCAGTGGATGGTTAGGTAAGGAGCATTGAACAGCGGTGTAATTCTTCTTAACCATAAGTACAGTTTTCAACCTACGACACACAGTGAATGAGTTACTAGACTCAGGGGACTTATACAGAGTATTGTATATTGTCCAGTGTCCATTAGGACAGAGGGGTTGGTCCTCGTACTATATTTGGTTTACTTATGACTTCTCTAGTTCTTAGACAAGTGTTTCGTGGAAACACAGGGTCTAAGTTTTGAGAGGTTATAGGTATATGAATAGAGTAGAGAACCAGGTATTGCAAGTATCGGGATTCTTCAAGGTGATCGAAGATGTAGATACTTTTGTATGGTATTCAGTTGATAGTAATGAGAACTTGCTTCTCTTTCAGGTTACTCATAATTGGAAGCATTCCTAAGTTGAGTAACGCTGATCGGCCTCTTTCCATTTAGTTAACATGCACTGGAGACTGCTGCATGATTTGAATCTGGTTCAATTAAATCAGTGCCTCTGTTCCTGTATTGCATATAGAACAGTTCATATCTTGACATTGTTAAGATACGGGGAGTTGTCCAGCTTATGCTTAAAACCAGACTTTGGATGACTCAAGACACGTTTCTGTAATGGCTGTTTTTGGGTTGACCCGGGCTATGACGAGGGTTGACTTTCTACCATCTGGAAGATCAATAGTGATATTGTTCTTGACTCGCCACAGTTTTAATAAAAATGGATTTTTTTCAGAAAACAGTAGTGGGAGTATGGTAAAACTGGAAGTGATTCCAGAACCGCAAACGATTATTGAAGATTTGATAAAGAACCTAAAGATTCAATCTAGTTTGACATTCCATTGGCCACTCCGCAGATAAAGTGGGTAATCTCAGGCACCCGAGAGGTACTTCGGTATGCTCAAGGTCGGTGGCAGGGAGGTTCTTGCTTACCCAGACATGCCATTGCTATTGTTCCAGGCTGTGAGACCCGGCAGGAGGATGAGTATAGCGTCGTTCTAAACTAGCTTTAGAAGTGCATGTGTATATGACTCTGCCAGAGGGTTGTCGTAGTCAGTGGGAGCAGCGGAAGCATTGGTGGACAACCGCTTATGTCTATTTATAGACTAAAGCAGATATAGCGGAGATAGATCATCTATTTCTGATGTGACAGTCATAGGTTTGACTTCATCAGAATAGGGGATGGATCTGTTAAGAAGGTAGTAGGGTGTGATGTCCTGGTATTTGGATGACATACACGGAGTAGGAAGTGATATTCCTATACTACGATCGGTTATACTTTGGTCGTCACACAGTGGTTTCTCCACATAGGACTTGGAAATTATATCTGACATTCTGGTTACTGGATCTATGGCATTAGATCTAGATTTGGGTGGTTTCCCAATCTGGGTACTTAGACAGCATTCTATGAGTATTTAGATTGGACGACTCCTGGCATGGTAGTATACCTGCAGGTGATGGAGTCACCCTCTCTAAAGGTGTCTTACAGACTAAAGGGGAGAGGGATGCGCATGATTGGCAGATCACTTGCTTAGGAAATTGAGTTGATCATGAGATGTCAAGTACCGCACCAGATTTTGCAATAAGTTGATATTGATCCAATCCTGGAGAAACAGTCGGAAGAAGTTTTAAAACATAAGTGGATGTTCTAGGGATATGATAACATCAGCCACCTTTAGGAGACGGTTATCATTCCAGGCTTCCAAGGTGACATCGACGACAGGGTGGTCGTCAGAGTTATAGTTTTCCCTCTGACTAGGGGCAGTATTTTGGACAGGTGGTCCAGGTGGATACTGAGGGAAGGATGGCGCAGGATACTGATTAAGTTCAGTTGACGATACAGTCTAAAAAGTTTGGATTTGGAGTTCATTTATGAGCTAGGTCCCATCAGATATCCAGACGCATTCTAAGACAGGTATTGCTCATTTCGGGAGATGGCTTTCTCCGAGAACATGGGATATAGAGAGACATAGAAAGAAACATCACAGCGGATCCACTCACTGAGGCTATTCCTCGAACGCATTAGTTTCGCAAACGAGCTTTGTGAGACTGACTAGTAGAGGAGTTGGGTGTTCGGTATCACACGGGCTGTGAGTATGCGGCATCGCAATAATTAGCCTTGAGTGCAAGTGGGAGATTGTTGGATATAGTGCCCTCAGAGTCAATTATTGTATCACAGGCACGTGATTGCAATGATTGAGGAGGACCTATGCCGGTAGGACAGTCTTACTCGAGATGATAGTATGCTATCTGGTTTATCTTTATCATCGTGTACTGCTTTAGGTGACCTTACGAGTCGCTATTACACGTTGATAGAGCCCCTAGGATTCTTGCTTGACTACCAGCAGTATGAGGGCGATCATATACGTGAGAGCTGGAGTCTATAAGCACATCCTTAAAAGGTCCCTAGTCGTGGGATTTTTGAGACAGGGCATCGATTCTCCAGAGTAGACTAGTGTATACAGTCGAGACCCCGACGAGGGGCGGTGGCCGGTCTCATAAGCCACTGGTGTGAGTTGGTTCACCTAAGATGTATACAGGTGCTCATTGGGTTATGAGTACACCGGACAGGACTCGCCGGGAACCTGCTAGTTGGTATTATACCTAACGTCAGATAGCAGTTCCCTGGTGACATGTGTACAGGTTAGTTCATCGACCTGAGATCGTCATTTGTCTCGTGTGAGTTCCCACTGTGCTTTTATTACTACCTTACCACGCTCAAAGGAGACGTGCAAACAGGTTTTAGTTGGGTACAGTCCTGAGCCACATGGAGGCAGTGAGCGGATCTGCAGGGGTTCGTTTCTCCCGGTATTGGGGGTGAGGTCGCGCTGTGTCTAGGAGAGCCAGTACATGAAAAGTCCTTGGCCAAGGCAGAAGATTTGCTGGTAGGTATTATAGTAGTATCTCAGGGTGTTCTGGGCTACACTCCGACACGACTTGTACCGCTATTAGGGGTCTGACTTTTACCAACCCCCTAGGCCCGCCATGCGATGCTCATAGATGAACGGACCGGACTGTACGGATATTGTCACCGACAGGCTCAGTAGGGTGTCAGGATGAGTTCGTTCATCGACGTCCCTTTTGGTCAATAGCTGGTAGCCCGTCACGTATGGCTAATACCTCTGACGTGCTAGTTGTTAAATCCACAGCCATAGTATTGACGAGTCTTTAGAGTCCACTACACACACAGTCACTCAAGTCTCGGGCGAAACGCTGTAGAGACCATATGGAGATATGGCAGGGTTCGATCAGATACGTGCGGTATTGCACGGATCGTGATCGGACGGATTTTACTAGCCGGCTTTGGTTTAAGCTGGATCCTAGTATTTGACAGTGTAGTTTTTGTCTCTTTGCATTTGTTTTCAGTGGTAATACAAATGCGGGAATGTATATGCAGTAGCGGGGTTTTCTTGTAATTTATTACGGGATCAGTTTTCTGAAGTTGCCAGTTTGCATTCCGTTCCGGCCGGTTTTCTTTTGTTCCTTCCCGGCCGGACTTTCCGATGGAGGGGGTTATTTGCAAGTTTGCAAATAACATTTGTGGAGGGGTTTATTTGTGAAAGGAGGGGTTATGATATGACTATCATCATTATATTCCTTTTGCATCACTTGTCTTGCATTAAATGAGAAAAGAATGGATGAGATTTTGATGTAGTTTTTGTTGTGACCATTTTTCCTTTATCATTCCTTTTTTCTCTTCTTGTTTTTGATTCATTCTTTTTTTCCCCACCATTCAAGTGAGGCCGGCCACTTGGGCAAGAGGGAGAGAATGAGAGAGGTTCATTTGGTGTGGCATTTTCCTTCATCACATTTCTAGCTTACTACAAATTCCTCACCTCTCCAAAAAGGTTCATCTCTCCACATATCATAGCAACTACAATAAACCCCAAAGAGACATAGCCTACTACACTACATCTACAGCAAATCTTGGACGCGTCGGCTAGCCAACTTCGCGCCCGAGTTGCCTCGGTCCAGAGGTGGGAGCCCGTAAACGAACCCTGCTACGTGGTGCCCTTTCCGACGAGGAGGTGACGGACGGAGATTCCACGGGAGATCGGAGTGGAGACGAAGACCGAAGGACACGGATCGCTTGGTATATCTCTTCACCCATCTTTTAATTTGCTAGTAGCTAGGTTAATGGCCCGATCCGGGTTAAAAGTGCGCGGTGGTGCCGGTTTGCTAGTTTGCAAAGTTTTTCGTTTCTGCATTCCGGTGTCGGATCGACGGCCGGGGCGCCGCCGAGCACTTACATCGATGCCCTGTCTCGATACACCCTCGACTAGGAACAATTATAGGATGGACTCATAGACTATGCTGGCCCCACTAGTATGATCTGCATTATAGTCCTAGTAGTCAAGTACATATCTTAAGGGCTTTACCAACATGTGGGAGCAAGACAGTAACCCAATACAAGTCAACATGTTAAGACAAAGAGCAACCAGATAGCATACTATCATATCGAGCAAGAAATTCCTCTCTATTTATATCCAAGCATCCACTATAATATACATCATATTACAATAATAGCCTCTAGGGCATATACATAACTAACAATCTCCCACTTGCACTAAGACCAGCTGTTGTAGTATCTCATACCTAACATCCGAGTCTCTCAAATTATATCCGGTGTATGGCCTTCGTGTGTGGATACACAGTGTTGTCCTTCATGTCAACTCTCCTGACCTCGATCTCTCGGTGATCAACTATCTCCCGGATCAGGTGATACCGCCTCAGAATATGCTAGGATCTCTGATGGGACCTGGGTTCCTTGGCCAAAGCCACAGCTCTATTGTTATCACAATACAAAGGTATTGGATGCTCAATGGACGGAACCACACCAAGTTCAGTTATGAACTTCTTCATCCAGACAGTCTCTTTTGCAGCATCGTTGGCAGAGATGTATTCAGCCTCCATAGTCGAGTCTGCCACGATTTCCTGTTTGGAACTCTTCCAACAAACTGCCCTTCCATTCAGGGTAAATACAAATCCCGAGTGCGACTTAGAGTCGTTCTTATCACTTCGGAAACTCGAATCGGTAAAGGACTCCACATAGAGTTCTCCGTTACCGTACACCAAGAACATCTCCTTAGTTCTTTTCAAGTACTTGAGAATGTTCTTCACAGCTGTCCAGTGAATCTCTCCTGGATCTGCTTGATACCTACTCACTACACTTAGTGAGTATGCTACATCGGGTCTGGTACACAGCTTCACGTACATGATAGAGTCTATTGCCGAAGCATAGGGTATCCCTTGCATGCGAGCTCTCTCCAAATCAGTCTTGGGAGACATCTCTTTGGAGAGAGTGAGTCCAAAGATCGAGGGTAAATTCCCATGCTTGGATTCTTCCATACTAAACCTCTTTAGTATGGTGTCAATGTACCTGGATTGGGACAATCCCAGTATCCGTTTAGATCTATCTCTATAGATCCTAATCCCTAAAATGCAGGAGGCATCACCTAGATCTTTCATTGAGAATCATTATGATAAGAAGAGCTTGACCGAGTGCAGCATAGGAACATCATTTCCTATTAAGAGTATGTCTTCCACGTACAATACGAGGAATACAACCTTACTCTCTGCCACCTTCTTATATAACAAGGTTCATCTATGTTTTTGATGAAGTCAAACTCTTTGACTACCATATCAAAATAGATGTTCCAACTCCGCGATGTCTGCTTTAACCCGTAGATGGATTTAAGTAGCTTGCACACCTTTCTGCTGCTCCCACTATCTACGAAGCCCTCTGGCTGAGTCATATATACGCACTCCTCTAAATCACCATTTGGAAAGGCGGTCTTAACATCCATTTGCCAGATTTCGTAGTCATGGTATGCTGCAATGGCAAGTAAGATCCGGATGGACTTAAGCATAGCTACTGGAGAAAATGTTTCGTCATAATCCACACCTGGTCGTTGACGAAAACCCTCTGCAACAAGTCTAGCTTTGAAAGTCTCAACTTTTCCATATACACCAAGTTTCTTCTTAAATATCCATTTGTTCCCAATGTGTTTTACCCCTTCAGGAGCAATTTCCAAAGTCCATACTTTGTTGGTGTACATGGATTCCATATCAGATCGCATTGCTTCCATCCAGTTCACAGAGTCCCTACTCGTGATAGCCTGCTCGAAGCTAGTCGGGTCATCATTTTCCATGATGCAATCCTCGCTCCCACCATCAATGAGAAAACCGTAGTATCTCTCAGGTGGATGAGGAACCCTACTAGATCGGCGGAGCGGCTGGGGTTCGTTGGGAACTACTGAATCCTCTGGTTCCACCAAATCTTCTGTTGCAGTTTGTATGGCTGGAACTTCTTCAAGTTCTACTTGCTTGCCACTAATCTCTTTTGCAAAAAATTCCTTTTCTAAAAAGGTGGCATGTTGAGCAATAAACACTTTTTGCTCTTCACTGAGGGAGAAATGATATCCATGTAAGTCTACGGTAGCGTTCCAGCCTGCAATCCGAGGCAAAACGCGGAACAAAAACTTTTACAGCCGGCGCTAGCGCAGACTATAACCCGGATCGTGCCATAAACACTAAACTAGCAAACTGTAAAATGATAGAATGGCTATACCGATCGATCCGTGTCCTTCGGTCTTTAGCCATCATCCCACGCTCCTCGCGGCATCTCCGATCTCCTGGCTCCTCATCGAGGTGGCACCATGTTAACGGATCTTTATACGGGCTCCCGTCTCTAAACCGAGGCAACTCGGATATGAAGTTTGCTAACCAACATGTCCAAGATTGAAGTAGAGAGAGTGACGAAATGGCTCTTCGCTCGTCCTTCGCTAACGCTAACTCGTACTTTTTCTCAAGGCACCCAAGCATTTGGGTGAAGGTAAATGAAGTTGCCTTTTGGAGTTGTGAAGTGAATAATAGATTTTGCAATGAAGAACAAATTTCCTTTTCCCAAAAAAATTGGGTCGGCCAATATTCCAGCACTCAAAAAAACAGTGCTTGGCCAAAGCACAAAGAATGCTCACTGGATATTATGATGGGGGTGAGCATAAACAAACCAAAGGTGACCCTAAGCCAAAAACCCACCACAAAAATATCCCACTAATATCTTAAGCATTCCAAAAGCAATTAATGAGAAAGGGTGACTCACAAAATACACCTCATGCAAACTAGAAGCAACCATGCTCATCCAAAACAAATCAATGCCACCTCCTCAAAATTGATTTCGGCCATGATGATGAAGAATGGAATTTTGGCCAAAAAAGAATGTACAAATGAAACCAATAATTAAACATTAAAACTAATGTTTAATCAAGCGGAGAAAAACTGGCAATTTCAAAAGTAACCCCGTAACGAATTACAGGATTATCCCACAACTGTATATACATACCCGCATTTGTATTCCGACCGAATACGAAATGCAAAGAGACAAAAATATTCCTACACGATATAATACTAGAATCGGCTTAAACTAAAGCCCACTAGTATTATCTGTCCGAACCATGACACGTGCACAAGTGCACGTGCATGTTCGAACCCTGTCATAAAACCATACGGCCTCTACAACGTTTCGCCCGAACTTGGAAAACTATATGTGGTGGACTCTAAAGACTCGTCAATACGCTGGCCGTGGATTTAACCACGAGCGCGTCAGTGGTACTAACTGTACATAACGGCTGCCCCATGTATTGAGCAAAAGGGAAGCCGATGAGCGAACTCATCCTGGAACCCTAACTGAGCTTATCAGTGACAATATCCGTATAGTCTGGTCTGTTCGTCTATGAGCATCGCATATCGGGCCTAGGAGACTGGTAATGTCAGACCCCCAATAGCGGTATAAGTCGTGTCGGAGTGTAGCCCAGAACACCCTGAGATACTACTGGAGTACCTACCAGTAAATCTTTTGCCTCGACCGAGGGCTTTGTGTAATGGCTCTCCTAGACACAGCGCGATCTCACCCCCAATACCGGGAGAGACGAATCCCCTGCCGATCCGCTCACTGGCTCCATGTGGCTCGGGACTGTACCCAACTAAAACCTGTTTGCACGACTCCTATGAGCCGTGGTAGGGCAGTAATCAAAGCACAGTGGGAACTCACACGAGACAAATGACGATCTCAGGTCGATGAACTAACCTGTACACATGTCACCAGGGAACTGCTATCTGACGCTAGGTATAATACCAACTAGCAGGTTCCCGGTGAGTCCTGTCCGGTGCACTCATAACCCAATTAGCACCTGTATACATCTTAGGTGAACCAACTGACACCAATGGCTTGTGAGACCGGCCACCACCCCTCGTCGGGATCTCGACTGTATACATTAGTCTACTCCAGAGTATCGATGCCCTGTCTTGAAACTCCAACGACTAGGGACCACTTTTAAGGATGTGCTTATAGACTACCCAACTCTCACGTATATGATCGCCATCATACTTTTGGTTGTCAAGCAGGATCCTAGGGGCTCTATCAATATGAATAGTGATCAGTAATGACACCTAAAGCAGTACATGATGATAAAGACAAACCAGATATCATACTATCATCTCGAGTAAGACTGTCCTACCGGTATAGGTGCTCCCTCAATCATTGCAATCACGTACCTGCGATCCAATAATTGACTTTGAGGGCACTATATCCAACAATCCATACGCATTGCTTGGATATCCCACAAACTTTCAAAGAACTGATCTTGCCTCGAGTTTGTCTGGATTTCACTTTCTAACATGGGCCGGACAACCCCATATCTTAACTCGTTTAAGAGATGGTCTCTTCCTATTCCATATCTTATATGGAGTGGTAGGCACCGATTTGGTTGGAACTCTATTCAATAGGTATGCGTCCGTCTCCAGTGCATAACCCCAAAAGGAAATTGGTAACTCAGCGGTGCTCATCATAGAGTGCACCATATCTAATAGGGTGCGATTCATCCGTTCTGATACACCGTTATGCTGTAGTGTATAAGGAGGAGTAAGCTGAGAGAGAATCCTATTCTCTTTTAAATAGTCCAAGAACTCATTGCTCAAGTATTCTCTTCCTCGATCAGATCGAAGGATCTTAATACTTTTAGCTGTTTGGTTCTCTACTTCGTTTTTATATTCATTGAATTTCTCAAAAGCTTCAGACTTGTGTTTCAACAGGAACACATGTCCGTATCTTGAAAGATCATCAGTGAATGTAATGAAGTATGAAGAACCATTCCTGGCATGTGTAGACATGGATTGAATACATCACTATGTATCAGTCCCAAGAGTTCCATAACTCTTTCTCTGTGTGCACTAAACAGAGTTTTGGTCATTTTGCCTTTGAGACATGACTAGCAAGTGTCATAAAATGAAAATTCGAATGGATTCAAATATCCATCCTTATGTAACTTAGCTAGTCGTGTCGCATTGATATGACCTAGTCTACAATGCCACAAGAAG
This sequence comes from Agapanthus africanus, assembly GCA_030015575.1. Lineage (NCBI taxonomy): Eukaryota > Viridiplantae > Streptophyta > Magnoliopsida > Asparagales > Amaryllidaceae > Agapanthus > Agapanthus africanus. The sequence continues at coordinate 371,897,120 of CM057343.1, read as the reverse complement.
GATTCGTTCATTTCTGAACTCTTCCTCTTGTGTATGTTTTGTACATTAAGAACTGTGGTTTGATTCAGAACGTATATGCTATTATTTAACGAGCCTGATCCAATCAACTTTTGATTCAGGAAGATGTTCATAACATTATCCTGTACTACAAAATTATATCCTTCTTTACTGAATAAAGAAACTAATATAAGATTGCATATCAGGGTCGGAATGTAATAGCATTCGTTCAGAATCAATGTATTACCAGTTGGTAATACAGGGTGATATTCGCCAACTGGTTTGGCTGCAACATTTCCACCATTCCCTGCTCTTATGGAATGATCACCCTCTCCTAGTTCCCTACCTTTCCTCAGCCTATGTAACATATTACGTATATGGGATCCCGATCCAGTATCTAATACCTAGGACGTAGAGTGAACTGAGAAACAGTTCTCGATAACTAACACACCCAAAGAAGATGCATCAGTATACTTGTTCTTCATTTGGGTGGCGTGAGAATCCGGATATTCTTCTATTTCTTGCTCAGTCTTATAACAATTATAAGAAAGAACGGAACCAACGTTCCCCTGCTCAGTATAACAAGCTGGTTCAGTCAATACATCCATATTATTATCTTGATTAAGGCCTGACATGGTCGCTACCTGGAGAAAGAGAGAAGAAAACACTTTAGCGTACACTCTTGCAAGATTAGATTGGTTATTATCTTATCTAATCAGGATGGTTCCCACCACTTTTATCAAATCTTCCTTCAAACCCTCAAAGGTAAGACTAGCCGGGATTAATTACACTTTACATGTTCGCCAATCTTTCAGCCAGGCCGGTGTTGGTACTTTGAGGGAGGTTCCCCCTGCTTTCGCATGGACCTAATTAAAATAAACCTCATTTTTCCAGAGGCATAACCCCGTTAACACCTTTCTAGACACCTACTTGATTGGCTAATTGTCATGTATAAAAGTCTCCCAGGAGTAACTCTTACTCGCAGTGGGTATCGGGATCCAACTATCTTATAGAAGGTATGCAATCTCATTGCAAATTTCAACACTTGAAATTCCCGATAATGTTTTGCCCCTAGCAACTTATGACCTTGGCTAAGGTCAACAAATCATAAGCGCTAGCCAAGTTCAACCCGTCATTTCCTGAATGAATTAAACCCACCCATACGACCCTTGGCTAAGGTCAACAAAATCGTACGACTACCCCAACTCAATCGCATCTCATAAAGTAGATAAGCACTAATTAGCTACCGCACACTACGCCTTGGCTAAGGCCAACAAACGCAACATGAATACTAAGCAGTACTTATCTAAAATGACGGAGGGCTACGACAGGTTTTTTTTCAGAAAACCTATTGCGTAATGAACTTGATATCGTTGTAGAAACAAGTGATTTTGAAAAGGACTATTTTTGAGGATTTTACTAGTTTCGCTAAAGAGGTCACTCCCGGTGAAGGGATCTCGACTCTTTCCTTATCGAATAAGGTGCAGGATATTTCACAAATAGCTCTATGCAAAGCAAGAACTATAGAAGCAATCAAAAACAAAACAGAGTGAGTTGTAGCATCTGCTAGTTTCTCTAAAGAGGTCATTCCCGGTGAAGGGATCTCCGCTCTCTCCTTATCGAATAAGGTGCTGGATATTCTACAAGGAATAGCACTATGCAAAGCGAAAACTAGAGCTACCCTTTTTGAAAATTTGATTCTTTTAGGTTTCTTTATCTTTTATTAATCTCATTAATGAATTCCCACCATTTATGCTTCCTAAGCATCACAGAAGAAACGAAAATACAACGTACGCTTATGCCATCCGCATTCGTCACAGTGTCCCGTTATGCACCGTTAGGTTACTTAACTAACGGTATACCGGGGCGGGACTAGCGCGGGTGAAAAACATAAGCAACGTTTATTATATATCATATATAGAATAATAAAGCATTCATCTCACGCATATAAAATGATCACATTACAGAATATCAGCAGCAGAAGATAACATATGAAATATTGGATATATTAGGAGGTCCATGTTTTATTTTGAGTCTATATAAAACACGGATTCCACGGTCGTGATGAATAGCCAAACCCACATCCCTAGACCCCTATGAGAGCGGCAAGAAACCCTACCATTCTAGTATTAGGAGACCCGGTCTTGACTCCTTGAGATGGCCTCCCACTCGACCCTAGAACCCGATTACTTGTGCTCCCCTCCTTGGGTCTATCCTAATGCGGAAAAGTAAATAATATACAATGGTGATATCATCCTCAACCCAGAAGTGCCCTAATAAAATAATATTACATATATTGAAATTTACATGAATGAAAATGAAAAACTCGTATCTCACATAAAACCCCCGGCTATTCAAATCACGACGATCCAATATCACATATCACAGCAACACATAACATCACATATCATCAACGTAAGTAAATATGCGTATCCTAATTGTCGTTGATGTATAGCAACGAAACCGGCGATACACCACATATTACACTTACGATCGCAGAAAAGAAAATGAAAAACTATAACATTTAGAATCCACAATCACCTTAGACATCATAAACCCGAAATATCACATATTACGGATTTCATGCCTAACTATATGAATTCCACATATTGTATCACATTCCAGATAACTAGACAATGTTAAACTTTTCGATCAAATGAACAAACACCCAAAACTTCCCAAATAGCTCAACACTTGAGCGGAGTTCAAAAAGTCCCAGAACATGCCATAGCTCCTATGAACCAGCCGTAGAAGGGTCAACCAATGCCTCATATGTGGCACCGCTGAACTACCACAAACCGTAGGGTTTAGTGGTGGTTTTGACGGTCACATAATCGAGTTAGGGTTTCGTTCTTCTAGAGGATCCACAGAATCGCTTGCATGGGTATCTGAAAGTTTTAAATTAAGGAAAAATCCAACACTTGGAAAAATTTCCAGCAAGGGAAAAAGCGAGTTATTGATATCTGTTCGAACCTTTTAACACCGTATAAATAACATGAAAACAAACTAGAATTACGAATACGAAACACTCCGAATTGCCTTTGTAAAAAGATAACATCATATGCAAATTTAGCAAAAACAAACAACACCTGAATTACCAAACTCCAGAGACTGGAATATGACCAAATTTTGAAGCCCAAAACCCAACAAGGGGCCGGCCTGCTCAGAATTTCCCTTCTTGTGCTCGGCCAAAATCCGAGCACAAGGGTTTAAATTTTGGTGGTGTTCATTAAGTATCTCATACATCATTCTGCAATTGTTTGAAATTTTTTTTGACACCTAAAAAAATTCGACAGAAACTAGGGTTCGTATTCGGGTGTTTCGGAGTTGTTTCAGTTTTGTAATCCTACACATATCCGTCTAATTCTCTAGCTAGGCTCTGATACCACTGTTGGGACATCTAGCACGACAGCAAGGTTTTGGATGGCATCGTCCAGGCTAATTTTAAAATTTTGCCGTTCTAGATAACCCTAACCTAGAATCGATAGTAGAGAATCATGCAGAATCGATTAATTAAACATCTTTACTACTAAGTGAAAGGGATTACAACCTTTGTAGTCCGTTCCTTCGCTTTATAAGCTCCGAGTTGAGGTCCTTTCGCTGCGATCATCAAGCTCCTGGACTCTTGAGAGGCTACATGAAGTGAATGATCCATGCTTGCTTGAAGACTTCACTATCCAAGATGATCTATCTTGAGGAGTCACAAACCCAAGCTATCTCTTCACTAATTAAGAACTAGTGAATCTAACACACTAATCTATATGGCTAGTATAGAAGAGGATGATGAAATAGGAATTTTTCTCTCTTTAGTTTTCTTTTTCTCACTTTATTTCATCACAAATGAAAAAGCTAGCAAGCTTTTTGTGGAGGAAGAAGAAGATGAAGTGATGAAGAAATGAATTATTGTTAAGGTTAGAAATGTAACCAAGGGTTAAGCATGTCATGCTTAACCCTTGTAGAGACTTAACCATTAGCTAGGGTTAAAGGTTAGGTCAAAAAATATTTTAAGCTAGACAAAAAGAGTGGACAAATTCAAAGAAGCCTACAAGATTCTACAAGCTTTCACCAAATATCAACCATGACAAAATCCACAATATTTGAATTACTTAATGATAAATATAAACCCTAATCTTAACCCTAGCATGATTTAATTCTCATAAACCCTACTTGCATTTATAACCTGGCATGTTACAATTATACATACCACACACACACACACACATATAGTTTTGCAATAAAAGAAAAGAATACATTTAACATATATCACATATATATCAATGCATCCTAAGTGAGAAAAAGAATCATTTAAGTGAGCTTATATTAGTTAATGTAATGTAATATATCACATATATAATTATACTTTAAATTATTAAATCAATACTTGATTTAATAATACGGCTATATAACATATAACCGACCAATATAATATGTATCATTTTATCGAATCAACACTTGATCCGATAACCCAGCTATATCACATATACCCGGCCGATATCACATATCGCGAGAATAGAATGCGGAATCTCATATCGTATTATTCTCGGTCCTGCACATATCATATATGTGCCCCTACTCCGTTTGGCCAGAGCTAGAAAACCTCTGTGTAGAATTTTAAAGACTCGTCAATACACCGACAGTAGGTGATGATCATATCAAACACCCACAAGTCGTAAACGGTCAGCTAAACGTAACGGCCACCCGGGTATTGAGCGATCAGAAGATCAACATGCAAGACTGCACACACTCCTGTGAATCCAATCAGTAACAATATCGTACAGTCCGGTCACTTTGTCTAATATGTCGTATATCCAGTTTAGGGATGGTAAATGTCAGACCTCAGTAACAGATAAGTCGTGTCGATGTGAGGCTCATAACGGGTCTAGAAACTACTGATAACACTTACCAGTAGATCTCCATATGAGCCATGGCCAGGGACTTCCAGTTATAGCCAATTGAACACAGCGCAACATCAACCCCCAATACCGGGAGAGATGAAACCCCTCCTATCGCTCATTGCCTCCATGTGATTTGGGACTATACTCAAAAGCCACCGTTTTGCACATTCTCATGAACGTGGTAAGGTGGAAATCAAAGCACGGTGGGAATCACACAAGACTCTATGACGATCTCGGGTCTATAGACTAACCTGTACTAGTGTCACCAGAGAACTGCTATCTGATGATAGGTATAATATCATCTAGGAGTTCTCGGTGAGTCCGTTCAGTGTACCCAGTCTCCACTGAGCACTCGTACACCATCTTTGATATCAAACACCAATGGATGTGGGATCATCCATCGCCCATCATATGGGTCAAGATGCGTATACACTAGTCTATTCTGGAGTATCGATGCCCTGTCTCGATACACCCTCGACTAGTAACAATTATAGGATGTACTCGTGGACTACCCTGGCCCCGCTAGTATGATTTGCATCATAGTTCTAGTAGTCAAGTACATATCCTAAGGGCTTTATCAACATGTGAGAGCAAGACAGTAACCCAATACAAGTCAAAATGTTAAGACAAAGAGCAACCATATAGCATACTATCATATCAAGCAAGAAAGTCCTCTCTATATATATCCAAGCATCCACTATAATATACATCATATGTACAATAATGGCTTTTAGGGCATATACATAACTAATAAGGAGATTGCCACAGACAGGCTCAGTAGGAGTTTGGATGAGTTTGCTCGTCGACCTTCTTATCGATAGATACCTGGGTAGCCGTTACGTGCAGCTAGTACCACTGACGTTCTTGTGGTTAAACCCACTGCCAGCGTACTGTCGAGTCGTTAGAGTCCCACACAGAGGGTTTCCCAGCTTCGGGCAAAACGATGTAGAGGTCTTATGGTTTTACAACAGGGTTCGATCACATACATGTACTTGTGCGTGTATGATGTTCGAGCGGACAATAATAGTAGGCTTTGGTTTAAGCCGGATCCTAGTATTTGATTATTGGATTAGTTTCGTCTCATTGTATTCGTATTTCTCAGAACACGGATGCGGGTATGTATATGCGGATGAGAAGGCGTATAGAAGGAGACACCTCATTAGGGTTTTGACCATTGACTTGATCAAAACAAATATGAGGTGGAGAAAAGTATTTGTTATTTTTGGTAAATGATAAATTGTGGCATAGCTACTAGGGTTGACCCCTTGACTTGGATTGACTTTTTGAATTAGATATTTTTGTAAGATATTTTTGTGATCTAGATATTTTGATGAGATATTTTATTGTGCCAGGCTTGTGGTCATGTCAAGCTAGCCATCTCATTTTCTATTATCGTTTTTATCAAAAAACTTTTCTCTTTCCTCAAGTTCATTCTCTCCTTCTTCCTCTCAAAAACCCTAGTGTCTCATGTGTTGAGAATCAAGGGTTTGTGAGACTAAGCTACCTAAAATCACACTCTACTCATTATAGGTTACTTAGTTTAGCACACCAAGTGATCTATTTGCCTCAACTTGGTGGTTTAGCTCAAGGTTGGAACTCTCGGGTGGATCTTCTATGACTTCGAGAAGCCGACAAGGAGGTGCTATCCATTTCCACTCCAAGGAGCTCGCGAGGTGAAGGAGGACAGCGAGAAGACAAGAAGGACTTGGAACTTTAGGTATAATCTTCTTACATAGTAGATAAAACCTCTAGTTTGTTTGTTAGTTATGGTTTAGCTAAGATCCTGGAGTTCAAGTCGATGTTACCTTGTTAGTAAAAATCGTTTTTTACCCGTTCCGCCTCCCCGCAAACCCGTGGGGTATGTGACGTCGACTTACAGTGGTATCAGAACCAACTAAACTATAACTAACTTGATTGCAAGTATTAGAACTTCGATCATCGGAAAAACCGGAAAACTAAACACTGAAAACCCTATTTTCTGTCGATTTTTAAAACTGTCTGGAAAATTATTTTAGTACCATGAAAAATTTATGCAGGGTTTTCTAAGACATCACAAGAAAATTGAGCCACTGAATCGCGGAGACGACCGCGGAACCGCCACAGAATGGACCTTTCTGCGGCGGTGTCGCGGTCGAGTCAAGGCCGATTCAACTCATCTTTCTTCTGTTATTTCTTAATTTTGGTGTTTTATTTTCTGGAATATTTGGTTTCTACCCAGTATGTTTTTGAATGCTGGTTTGCATTTGGGGTGGTTACGGAAAATATATTTTGATCGAATTTCTTTTGTACTTGGCTAATTGGTCCTTCTGTAATGTTAAATGTGTTCGAAAACTTTCGCTAATTGCTATACGTTGGTTAGTTGTGTAAGTCTACGGTAGCACCCCGGCCGTCAATCCGAGGCCAAACCGGAACAAAAACTTTTATAAAACCGGCGCTAACGTAGGCTTTCACCAGTATCGTACCATTAACTCTAAACTAGCTAACTACAAAGATGATAGCATGGCACCACGTCAGGGAATATTTTTACGAGCTCCTGCTTCAAACCGAAGCAACTCGAACATGAAGTTTGCTAGCCGACATGTTCAAGGTGAAGTAGAGAATGTGTGTGATCATTTTCTCAAGACATCCATTAATTCTCAACACATGAGATGGTATGGATGGAGGTTGAAGAAGAAGCCATTGGAGAAAGAAGTTGTGAGCACAAGCTTTTCTAGTGAAGAAGAAGAGCCTTCTTATTATTGTGTGGGATCAATTGTGAGAGCTCATGATCTAAATGAAGAGCTAACCCTTACCCTTAGTGGTTGCCCTCTCTCTCTTCACCCATCAATTCCACACAATAATCAATCATGAAAATGGACATGGCACAAAAAATAACACCATGAGTCACCAAACAAGCAAATGCCATAATCAATGCTTAAGGAAAAAACTTGCACTCATAATTTCCACTTAATAAACATTAATCCAAATGTTTATAACAATAAATAGAATGTCATCTTCTAAAGTAAACTCGTGACGGATCACAAGAATGCCCCTCATCTGTACATACATACCTGCATCCGCATTTCGACTGAATGCGAATACTAAGAGACGAGAATAATCCAACAAATCTAATACTAGGATCCGGCTTAAACTAAAGCCCACTAGTATGATCCGTCCGATCACGATCCGTGCATAAGTGCACGTATATGATCAAACCCTGCCATAAAACCATACGGCCTCTACAACGTTTCGCCCGAACTTGGGAAACTTTCTGTGGGGGACTCTAAAGACTCGTCAATACGCTGGCAGTGGGTTTAACCACAAACACGTCAGTGATACTAGCTGTACGTAACGGCTGCCCAGGTATTGACCAAAAGGGAAGCCGATGAGCGAACTCATCCTGAAACCCTACTGAGCCTGTCAGTGACAATATCCATACAGTCTGGTCCATTCATCTATGAGTAACGCATATCGGGCCTATGGGGTTGGTAAACGTCAGACCTCCAAAAGCGGTATAAGTCGTGTCGGAGTGTAGCCCAGAACACCCTAAGATACTACTGGAATACCTACCAGTAAATCTCACTTGCCATGGCCAAGGACTTTGTGTAATGGCTCCAGACACAGCGCGATCTCACCCCCAATACCGAGAGAGACGAATCCCCTGCCGATCCGCTCGTTGCCTCCATGTGGCTCGGGACTGTACCCAACTAAAACCTGTTTGCACGACTCCTTTGAGCCGTGGTAGGGTAGTAATCAAAGCACAGTGGGAACTCATACAAGAAAAATGACGATCTCAGGTCTATAGAATAACATTTACACATGTCACCAGGGAACTGCTATCTGACGTTAGGTATAATTCCAACTAGTATGTTCCCGGCGAGTCCGTCCGGTGTACTCATAACCCAATGAGCTTCTGTATACGTCTTAGGTGAACCAACTGACACCAATGGCTTGTGAGACCAGCCATCGCCCCTCGTCGGAGTCTCGACTATATACACTAGTCTACTCTGGAGTATCGATGCCCTGTCTCGAAACTCCCTCGACTAGGGACCATTTAAGGATGTGCTTATTGACCCCAACTCCCACGTATATGATCGCTATCATACTGCTGGCAGTCAAGCAAGAATCTTATAGGCTCTATCAACATGTAATAGTAATCTGTAATGTCACCTGAAGCATGTACACGATGATAAAGATAAACCAGATAATATACTATCATCTCGAGTTAGACTGTCCTACCGGTATAGGTCCTCCCTCAATCATTGAATCACGTACCTGGGATCCAATAATTGACTTTGAGGGCACTATATCCAATAATCTCCCACTTGCACTTAAGGCTAATTATTGCGATGTCGCATACTCACAGCCCGTGTGATACCGAAGACCCAACCTCCCTACTGATCAGTCTCACAAATCTCGTTTGTGAAACTATTGCGTTCGAGAAATAGCCTTAGTGAGTGGATCCACTCTGATGTTTCTTTCTATGTCTCTTTTAATTTCATGTTCGCGGAGAAAGCCATCTCCCGAAATGAGCAATAACTGTCTTAGAATATGTCTGGATATCTGATGGAACCCAGTTCACAAATGAACTCCAAATCCAGTTTACATCTTAGACTGTATCATCAACTGAATTTTATCAGTATCCTGCACCATGCCTCCCTCAGTATCCGCTTGGACTACCTGTCCAAACTACTGCCCCTCGTTAGAGGGAAAACTATAACTCTGACAGTCACTCTGTCATCTAGGTCACCTTGGAAGCCTAGAATGATAACCGTCTTTGTCATTATCATATCCTTAGAACATCCACTTATGCTCATAAACTACTTTCGAATGTTTCTCAGGGATTGGATTAATATCAACTTATTGCATCTAGTGCAAAAACAACATCTGGTGTGTACTTGACATCTCATGATTGACTTAATTGCATAAGCAAGTGATATGCCAATCATGCGCATCCTTCTCCCCTTTAGTCTATGAGACATCTTTAGAGAGGGTGACTCCATCACCTGCAGGTTCACTACCATGACAGGAGTCGTCCATTCTAAAACTGCTTTAGAATGCTGTCTAAGTACCCAGATTGAAACATTACCCAAATCTAGATCTAAAACCATAGATCTAGTAACCAGAATGCCGGATATATAATATCCAAATCCTATGTGGAGAAACCACTGTGTGACAACCACAGTATAACCGATCATAGTATAGGAATTTCACTTCCTACTATGTGTATGTCATCCAACTACCAGGACATACCACCCTACTACCTTCTTAACAGATCCATCCCCTATTCTGATGAAGTCAAAACCTATGACTATCACATTAACAATAGATGATCTGTCCCCGCTATATCTGCTTTAGTCTATAAATAGACATAAGCTACTTGTCCACTATACTTCCGCTGGTCCCACTGACTACGACAACCCTCTGGCAGAGTCATATAAACGTGCACTTCTAAAGCTAGTTTGAAACGATGCTATACTCATCCTCCTGCCGGCTCTCATAGTCTGGAACAACAGTAGTGTCAAGTTTGGGTAAACAAGAACCTCCCTGTCACCTTCTTTAAGAATACTGAAGTACCTCTCGGGCGCCTGAGGTTACCCACCATATCTGCGGAGTGCCTAATGGAATGTCAAACCTGATTGAATCTTTAGGTTCTATTAAATTTTCAGTAAACGTCTGTGGTTCTGGAATCACTTCCAGTTCTACCATACTCCCACTTCTGTTTTCTGAAAAAATCCATTTTATTAAAACTGTGGCGAGTCAAGAACAATATCTCTATTGACCTTCTAGATGGTAGAAAGTTAACCCTCGTCATAGCCTGGGTTAACCCACAAACTGCCATTATAGAAACGCGCCTTGAGTTATCCAGAGTCTGGTTTTAAGCATAAGCCGGACAACTCTATATATCTTAATATCGTTAAGATATGAGCCATTCTATATACAATATAGAAATAGAGGCACTGATTTAATTGGAACCAGATTCAAACCATATAGCTGTCTCCAGTGCATGTCAACTAAATGAGAGAGGCCGATCAATATTACTCAACTTAGAAGTGCATCTAGATATGAGTAACCCGAGAGAGAAGCAAGTTCTCAAAACCATTACTATCAACTGAATACCAAAAGCAAGTATCTACATTTTCGATTACCTTGAAAAATCCCAATACTTGTGACACATGGTTCTCTACTTTATTCTTTTACTTATAACTTCTCAAAACTTAGACCTTGTGTTTCTACGAAAAACATGTCTAAAACTGGTGAAGTCACAAGTAAAAAGAATATAGTACGAGTACTAACTCCTCTGTCCTAATGGACACTGGACAACATACAATACTTTGAATAAGTCCCCTGAGTTTAATAACTCAAATCCTGTGCGTTGTAGGTTGAAAACTGTACTATGGTTATGAAGAATTACACCGCTGTTGAATGCTCCTTACCTAACCATCAACTGATATAGGTAAATGTCATGGACATAATTTCAAAAAGTTATATCTCACTTTATAAAATAAACGTACAGATATATTAGTTTGAAATTGGTGCATAGCAATGGATATTCAAAACCAATTATTTGCCGTCCGGTAAAAACCCAGGAGATTTCCTCAAATATCACAAATTACAACGAATCCCAATATAATGAGGATGATCACCTAATTCCCAATAATTTACTCCCACTCATCATCTGTAAAACCATACAGATATGAAAATCAAAACCTGGTAAATATATACCCTGGAGTAAGGATCTAATTAGGAAATTAGTTTTCATTTAACAACGCATAGTGAAACTGAAATATGAAACTGTTTCGAAGGGGTATCCGGGTATTCCTAGTAATGCCTCTTCCATTATCAGATTCACAACTGTAACCATATATTTTTTTGCCATCTCTTCAAATCACTTTATATGTCTTTACTCGTTACCTTCTGTACACCACCTTTAGGCTAAATGGTTTTCTCCCTTCCCTACCATTCGGCACCAGCCTATGGTTTGGAAGAAGACTATCCAATAAGCATAATAGGTTTACTCTCCTAATCCTAAGAGTACTCGCAACCTGAGAGAATGTGATGATAAAAGACAACTGAATAAACCTTATTCCTATCTCTCCTGAACCATAATCCATTCCCGAACTGGAACAAGTTCCTTCGAGTTCGTATATAACCATATGATGGAGTATCCAATAACTGTGGATCTTCGTAGTGATACGGGGTGTTCTGGAGAAATACAAAGGTGAAATAGGAGTGGCGATGAAATACATGGTTTGGTTGTGAATGATAGCAGTCATAATTTACTTTGCCCTCTTTCTAATCCCTTTATTTATCTTTACTTATTGCCTTCTGTACACCACACTTAGGCTAATTGGTTTTTTTCCTTCCCTACCTTTTGGCACCTGCTTATGGTTTGGAAGAAGACTATCCAATAAACGTAATAGGTGTACTCTTCTCCTAATTCTAGGAGCCCTCACAACCTGAGAGAAGGTAAAAGGAAAAGGCAACTAAATAGTCCTATTCATTTTCTCCAGAACCAGAATCCATCCTCGAATCTAGAACAAGTTCCTTCGAGTTCGTATATAACCATACGATGGATTTATCCAATGGAAGTGGATGTTCGTAGTGATACGGGGTGTTCTGGAGAAATGCAAAAGGTAAAAGGAGTGGCAATGATGTATGCAACTCAGACAATCCAAAACCCAGTATTTTAAGAAGGTTCGGTTAACTTGGTCACTGAGTCATAGTCTAGGGTCGGGCCATGGTCGCTGCCAAAGAGAGAGAAAAAAGGAACACTATGCGTGCACTTTAACCTAGATCAGAATGGTTATCAATTTATCTAATCAGGATGTCTCTCACTGTATCCTTAAATTCTCCTCCAAACCTGAAAGAAGAATTAGTCGAGATCATCCGAGGAGTAAACCAAGTCATCAGTGGGAATCGGGATCCAACTATCATCGCATGATAACGTGATGGAATCCACTCACGTTATCACACTCCAGAAGGTATGTGCATGCCTGAAAAGTTTCAGTTTCCTTAGAAACTCCCGATGTGATTTTTACCCCATGCTCTTATGACCTTGACTAAGGCTAAAAAATCATAAGTCACATGTCAAGTTCTACCCATCATTGTCCAGGTTAATTTGAACCCATCCGTACAAGCCCTTGACTAGGGCCAACAAGGCTGTACGACTGTTCCAAACCAACGCATCTATCTGTGCAACAGAAAGGTAACAAGCAGCTACCATACACTATGCCTTGACGAAGGCCAACAAACATAGCATGAATACTAAGTGCTACCCATTTGAAATGACGGAGGCCTACGAATGGTTTTTGGCGGAAAGAACTTTAACGTAATGAACTTGATATCGTTGAAGGAACTGGATAGCTTTTTATAAATATATAGTGGCGAAAACCTTTGTTAAAGAGGTCACTCCCGATGAAGGAATCTCGGCTCTTTCCCTGTAGAATGAGGTGCAGGATATTCTTACTGAATACCGCGATGCAAAGCAGAAAGTAATCGACTATAGTGAAGTTATTACCCTGACGCAAACTTTTGCCCAAAGGGTCACTCCCGATGAAGGGATCTCGACCCTTGCCTCGTCGAATGAGGTGCTGGATATTCATAACTGAATACCACTATGCAAAACAAAAGAGAACGTCTTTGTAATAGCAGATTTTTGAAAAATGTTCCAACAACATCAAACAGCTTTGTTTTCCTTCCATTGATCTGAATCAACGCAGTCCCATCAATTAATAACACCAATAAAGAACGAAAATATGATGTATGTATATGCCATCCACATTCGCCACTTGGTCCCGTCATCACCCGTTAGGTTACTTAACTAACGACAGAGCGGGGACTGGACTAGCGCGGGTGTAAAACATATACAACATCTACTAGTATATATATATATATATATATATATATATATCAATATATAATAATCGCTCCAGGCGTGATAAATGCAACATCACAGAAATGTAATATGCATCACAGAACAATACAGATAATCTGGGAGCCCTGGGTTTCATTAAGCCGCAAGTGAAACCCAACGTTCCCCTGGTCATGTAGATAGCCTGTGCAATGAAAACCTAGACCCCTATGGGCGCAACAAGTTACCTGCCAAAACCAGAAGCGAGGCAGCACCAAGTGAATGAGCCACCCAGCACTTCACGGAATCCGGTAACTTGAGCACCCCTCCTTGGGTCAACCTATACGCCCTACGAGTGCGGTGAATAGCCCACTAATTCTAGAGTGAAGCCCCCTCCGTCTCAAAGCCATGAGATGTGGGCCCATTGCCCTCTAGAACCCGGCTATCCGTGCACTCCACCATAGGGTAATCCTAGTATAGAAAAGAAAATTTGTACAGCGGTGACATCGACCTCAACCCGGTCGTACCCCAAAAGAATAATATACAAACATGCAGTGACGGCAGTCCACATGTCGGACACTCACCCCGCGATATCAAATGTACAAATAAAACTAAACTGCACTAACATTGCACCCAAGCTATCCACCATGACAAATCCGCAACATCACAGCACAACACAGAACATCAACGTGAATGTCACGTTTGCAAACTTGTCTAAAAGAACATATAGCAATTAGACAAGTTGCACCGCTCGAATGACATTGATGGTCACAGATAGTAATGTATGTACCGTGAACTAACGTATTTAAAATTTCGATCGACAAAACTTCCCAAAATGGCCCAAAGTGCAAAACCCAGCACTCAAACAAATCTGGGCAAAAACTAAAAATTCCAGAAACCATAATTCCATAATTAAGAGCTTCAGAAGAAAGATTGCGCACTGTTGCCCCAAAACGGCGGCGGAACCGCAGCTAAAACGTGGGTTATGCCGCGGTTCCACGGCGTTCTTGTGGGTTCAGTCGCCCAATTTTCTTCTGTAGTCTTAAAAAAGCATGCACGATTTTCTGACACACTGAAAATAATTTTTCAACCACTTTTAAATTTCGACAGAAACTTTAAGAAAGGAATTACGGTTTTGGAAATTTCGTTCGATCGATATTTTAAACATGTTAGAACAAGCTAGTATGGGTTAATGGTGTGGCTCTGATACCATCTAAGTCTACAGTAGCGACCCGGCCGTCAATCCGAGGCCCAACGCGGAACAAAAACTTTTATAAAACCGGCGCTGACGTAGGCTTTCACCCGGATAGTACCATTAACTCTAAACTAGCTAACTACAAAGACGATAGAATGGCTATACCAATCGATCCGTGTCCATCGGTCTTTAGCCACCATCCTTACCTCCACACGGCATCTCCGATCTCGCTCGATCTTCGGTCTCCTCGTCGAAGTGGCACCACGTCAAGGAATCTTTTTACGGGCTCCCGCTTCAAACCGAAGCAACTCGAATATGAAGTTTGCTAACCACATGTCCAAGGTGAAGTAGAGAATGTGTATGATATTTTTGTCTTAAGATATCCATTGATTCTCAACACATGAGATGGTATGGATGGAGGTTGAAGAAGCCATTGGAGGAAGAAGTTATGAGCACAAGCTTTTCTAGTGAAGAAGAAGAGCTTTCTTATTATTGTGTTGGATCAATTGTAAGAGCATATGATCCAAATGAAGAGCCAACCCTTACCCTTAGTGGCTGCCCTCTCTTTCTTCACCCATCAATTCCACACAATAATCAATCATGAAAATGGACATGGCACAAAAAAATAACTCCATGAGTCACCAAACAAGCACATGCCATAATCAATGCTTAAGGACAAAACTTGCACTCACAATTTCCACTTAATAAACATTAATCCAAATGTTTATAACAATAAATAGAATGGCATCTTCTAATGTAAACTCGTTACGGATCACAAGAATACCCCTCATCTGTACAAACATACCTGCATCCGCATTCCGACTGAATGCGAATACTATGAGACGAGAATAATACAACAAATCTAATACTAGGATCCGGTTTAAACCAAAGCCCCACTAGTATGATCTGTGCACAAGTGCACGTATATGATCGAACCCTGCCATAAAACCATACGGCCTCTACAACGTTTCACCCGAACTTGGGAAAACTTTCTGTGGGGGACTCCAAAGACTCGTCAATACGTTGGCAGTAGATTTAACCACAAGCATGTCAGTAGTACTAGTTGTACGTAACGGCCGCCAAGGTATTGACCAAAAGGGAAGAGGATGAGCGAACTCTTCCTGAAATCCTACTGAGCCTGTCAGTGACAATACCTGTATAGTTCGGTCTGTTCGTCTATGAGTATCGCATATCGGGCCTAGGTGGTTGGTAAACGTCAGACCCCCAAAACCGGTATAAGTCGTGTCGGAGTGTAGCCCCGAACACCCTTAGATACTACTGGAATACTTACTAGTAAATCTCACTTGCCTTGGCCAAGAACTTCGTGTAATGGCTCTCCAGACACAACGCGATCTTACCCCCAATACCGGGAGAGACGAATCCCCTGCCGATCCGCTCACTGCCTCCATGTGGCTCGGGACTGTACTCAACTAAAACCTGTTTGCATGACTCCTTACAGCCATGGTAGGGTAGTAATCAAAGCATAGTGAGAACTCACACGAGACAAATGACGATCTCAGGTCGATAGACTAACCTGTATACATGTCACCAGGGAACCGCTATCTGACGTTAGGTATAAATCCAACTAGTATATTCCCGGCGAGTCCGTCCGGTGTAGTCATAACCCAATGAGCACCTGTATACGTCTTAGGTGAACCAACTGACACCAATGGCTTGTGAGACCAGTCGTCGGGGTCTCGACTGTATACACTAGTCTACTGATGGAGTATCGTTGCCCAGTCTCGAAACTCCCACGACTAGGGACACTTTAAGGATGTGCTTATAGACTACCTAACTCTCACATATATGATCGCCATCATACTGCTGGTAGTCAAGAAAGAATCCTAAGGGCTCTATCAACGTGTAATAGTGATCTGTAATATCACCTAAAGCATGTACACGATGATAAAGACAAACCAGATAGCATACTATCATCTCGAGTAAGACTGTCCTACCGGTACAGGTCCTCCCTCAATCATTGCAATCACGTACTTGTGATCCAATAATTGACTTTGAGGGCACTATATCCAACAAGTTGGGGGTTACACATTTCTGTGATGATTATATTGGTTTGTGTATATGAACTTGTTGGATTGTCATAGATGAATAGTCGGGAATATGAGATGAGGGTTTTCATTCTTTCATTCGATGTAAAATTTGTAAAGTGATGTAATATTGTTTTTTGCGGGGCACATCCGGGTTGAGCTTGTAGCCACTGTTGTATTATTTCTTTTACTGTTTTTGCTCCTAGGATAGAACCAAGGTGGGGTGCATAAACTACCGGGTACTTTGAAGTGTCGAGTGGCCTACTCACATTGTTGAGGGAAGTTGCTTCACTTCGGGTATTTGGCGGGTAGTTTGCCGCACCCGTAGGGGTCTAGGGCAGGGGTTGTCTATTCATCACGACCGTAGAATCCGTCTTTCGTTATAGGCTCAAACGAAACGCGGAATTCCTAGTATATCCAATGTGTTCATCTGTGATCTAGAATGCCTATCATTGCGTCTGACGAATGTATATATCTATATATGATATCTAGTAGACGTTTCTTATGTTTCGCATCCGCACGAGTCCAGCCCCCGCTCTGTCGTTAGTTAAGTAACCTAACGGGTGATGACGAGGCCCCGTGGCGAATGCGGATGGCATAAGCGTACGTTATATTTTTGTTGTTTTCTGTAATGGTAGGATTAATTCATGGGACTGCATTACATTAATGCTAAGCAAACAAACCAAAGTTGAATCGTTGGAACAATTTCAAAACCACTCGGTTTTTTCAAAACAGCAAAACTTTTAAAATGCGGAGCTTAAACCACTCCTTTTAAAAGCTATCAGGTTCCTTCGATTATATCAAGTTCACTACGTTCACGGTTTCGCCAAAACCATTCGTAGCCCTCTGTCATTTCAGTTGGATATTCAGTAGTATTCAAGTTATGTATTTTGACCTTTGCCAAGGCATAGTGATTGGTAGCTACTGAATATTCATTTATAGCATAGATAGATGCGTTGGTTTGGGACAGTCGTACTGCTATTTTGGCCTTCATCAAGGGTATGTACGGTTGGGTTCAAATTAACCTGGACAATGATGGGTAGAACTTGACATGTGACTTATGATATGTTGGTCTTCATCAAGGTCATAAGAGCATGGGGAAAAAATCCACATCGGGAGTTTCTAAAGAAACTGAAACTTGCTAGTGTTGCATAGCATTTGGAGTGTGATAATTTTTGTAGGATTCCTTCGACTTTATCACACGATGATTTTTAGATCTTGATCCTACTGTGAGTATATGCTACTCCTCGGGAGATTTTTTCCCTTAACGATCAATGCTATAAACCATGTATGTGTCTAAAAAGGTGTTTGCGGGGCTACGCTCCCAGGAAAAAGAGGTTATTTAATTAAGGAACTTCGCGAAAGCGTCGTAAAACCTCCCTCGAAGTACCGACACTGGCCTTGCTGAACGGTTAAGCAAGAATTGTACGGTGAGATTAGTCCTGACTAATTCTTCTTTTATGGTTTGAGGAAGGATTCGAGAAACAGTAGGAGCCATCCTATTTAGATAAAATAAAAACCAATATAAATTTGCAAGAGCAACATGCTAAAGTGTTTCTTCTCTCTCTCCTAATTGTAGCGACTAAACATGACACGCTTTAAGTTACTATTAGATAAAAATATATTGACAGGGCCAAACTACAAAGATTGGTTCAGGAATGTCAAGATGGCAATAACTTATGACAAGTTGGGCTATGTCCTTACGACTAAAGCCCCGCCGTCCTAGGTCCAGAATCCAGCGTCGCGGATAAGGAAATCTGTAAGACCTGGGAGATTGACTGCACGAAGGCCAAGTGCCTCGTGCTGGCCTCCATAGACAATGATCATCAGAGGCAGCACGAGAATATGGATGAACAATCCATATTCCTCCATACTAAGGAATTAAATGTAGAGCAATCTCGTATCGCAAGATACGAGACCTCGAAGAAGCTATTTTATGCAAAGTTGGCCGTCGGATCATCTGTTGGGGAACACGTCCTTAAGATGGTTGGCTATATTGAAGAGTTCGTAGACCTCGGGACACATGTTAGAGAATGAGCTGTAAACAGACTTAATTCTGCGGTCCCTTTCTTCCACCTACGTCCAGTTTATCTTGAATTTAATATTCAAGGTAAAGAAGTTGAACTTCCGGAACACCTCAACATGTTGAGGAGTGCAGAAGACACTCTACAGAAAGCCAGGAAAATACCCGCTCTACTTGTTGGTGGAGCATCCTCTTCTAGATCCAAGAAGAAAGCCAAAGGAAAGAAGAAGAAGGCCCCCACCAAGCCGATAGACGGTGTTAGTAAGGTGGAAGCAAATGGCAAGGAAAAAGTGGTGGGGCCGATAGTAGGAAAGGAAGAATGCTTTTACTGTCATAAAAGGGCCATTGGAAGAAAGATTGCCGGGCTTGGAAGGCCAAGAACCAGGACCCGAAGCAAGTTGTGGGTTCAGTTTCATGTGTGTTTGTAACTGAAAACTGTCTATCGATCAACTCTAC
The DNA here is from genome assembly GCA_030015575.1 of Agapanthus africanus. Taxonomy (NCBI): domain Eukaryota; kingdom Viridiplantae; phylum Streptophyta; class Magnoliopsida; order Asparagales; family Amaryllidaceae; genus Agapanthus; species Agapanthus africanus. Next base: position 371,877,676 of record CM057343.1, on the reverse strand, counting down.
TTCCTGGGAATTGGATACCGAATCAGGATCTAATATCTGCAATTCTTCGCAAGCACTGAGAAGCCGTAGGGTTCTGAAAACCGGTGATATGACCCTCAGGGTTACTAACGGAGCGAGCGTGGATGTTGTGTCCGTAGGGGAATATCACCTTGGATTGACGAGTGGACATATTTTGGTTTTGCGCAACTATTTTTGTGTACCTACTTTGACTTGTAATATCATTTCTGTATCTTTGTTATCTAAAGAAGCTTATGATTTTACATTTGTAAGCGATGTCATAAACATCCATCTTAATCATGGTCTGATTGGGTCAGGTACTCTAAACAATGATATATACGTATTAAACCAACTACAAATTTTCAATTTCCAGAACACACATAAAAGAAAGACTCCAGAAATAAATGATGCTTTCTTACGGCATTTTGGACTAGGTCACATCAACGAAACAAGGTTGACCAAGTTACATAAAGAAGAATATTTGGATCCGTTTGAATATCAATCTTATGCAACTTGTCAATCATGTATCAAAGGAAAGATGACAAAAATTCCGTTCACTGGACGCGGAGTAAGAGCGAGCGAGCTCTTGGGACTAATACACAGCGATGTGTGTGGTCTAATGTCTATAATGCAAGAAGTAGTTATTCCTATTTCATTACTTTTACGGATGATTTCTCTAGGTATGGACATATTTTCTTGATGAAACATAAATCCGAGGCCTTTGAGAAATTCCGAGAATATAAGAATGAAGTGGAAAAACAAACCGGCAAAAGTATCATGACACCGAGATCTGATTGAGGTGGTGAATACTTGATTGCCGAGTTCCTGGATTACCTAAAAGAGAATGGAATTCTCTCTCAGCTTACTCATCCATACACACTACAACACAACGGTGTATTGGAGAGACGGAACCGAACCCTATTAGATATGGTACATTCCATTATGAGTAACGCTGAGTTACCGCGATCATTCTGGGGCTAAGCACTAGAATCAGCTGCATATCTTTTGAACAAGGTTCTTACCAAGACTGTACCTACCACACCATATCAGATGTGGAGTGAGAAGAAACCCTATTTTCAGTATCTAAAGATATGGGGATGTCCAGCTTTTGTTAAAAAGCAGCATGTGGACAAACTCAAGGCACGATCAGTACTGTATAAGTTTTTTGGATACCCAAAGAAATCTAAGGGGTATATTTTCTATTATGCAGAGAAACAAAAGGTTTTTGTTTCTAGTCATGCCCACTTTCTGGAAGATCAGTTTTTAGAAAAAGAAACAAGTGGGAGCGCAATAGAACTGGAAGAAATTCCAAAACCAGAAGCTATTACTGAAAGCTTGGTGGAACCAGAAGTTTCAAAAGAACAGGACATTCCCACAGCACTCCGCAGGAGTAGTAAGCTGTCTCATCCGCCTGAGAGATACTACGGTTTTCTCGTAGATGGGGATAGAGAGGATTGCATCATTGATAATGATGAGCCTACTAACTTCCAGCAAGCTATTCAGAGCACTGACTTGGTAAAATGGATGGATGCAATGCGGACCGAGATGGAGTCTATGTACACCAACAAAGTATGGACTTTGGACATTGCTCCAGAAGGGGTAAAACCTGTAGGCTGCAAATGGATTTTCAGAAAGAAGATTGGTGTAGACGGACGGGTTGAAACCTATAAGGCTAGACTTGTTCCAAAAGGATTTCGTCAAAGACCTAGTTTGGACTATGACGAACCCTTTTTTCCAGTGGCTATGCTCAAATCCATTCAAATCCTTCTTACCATTGCTGCCTTCCACGATTATGAGATTTGGCAGATAGACATAAAAACCGCTTTTCTAAATGGAAATTTAAAAGAGTGTGTCTATATGGACCAGCCATAGGGTTTCATTCAGAGTGGAAGCAGCGGGAATGTGTGCAAGTTGCTTAAGTCCATCTATGGACTAAAGCGAGCATCGCGGAGTTTGAACATCCGTTTTGATGAAACAGTCAAAGAATTTGACTTTATTAAAAATCCAGATGAGCCATAAATTTATAGTAAGATTATAGCACGAACTGTTGTATTCCTCGTCTTTTATGTGAATGACATTCTCTTGATAGGAAATGACATTCCTATGCTACAATCTATCAAAGAGTTCTTGTCATACAGGTTCTCCATAAAAGCTCTGGGTGATGCTTCTTATATTCTGGGGATACAGATCTATTGTGATAGATCTAAGAGGATGTTGGGACTTTCACAGTCCAGGTACATCGACACCATACTGTAAAGATTCAGTATGGAAGATTTTAAGTGCGGTAATTTATCAGCTTGTCACGGAATCACCCTCTCCAAAGAGATGTCTCCTAAGACTGATTTGGAAAGAGATCGCATGTCTATTATACCTTACGCTTTTGCGGTAGGCTCTATAATGTATGCGATGTTATGTACCAGACCAGATGTTGCTTACGCACTGAGCGTGGTAAGCCAATATCAGTCAAACCCTAGGGAGATGCACTGGATAGCAGTAAAGAACATTCTCAAGTACCTGAGAAGGACTAAGAAAATGTTCTTGGTTTATGGTGGAAAAGACCTCCAGATCGAAGCCTTTGCTGACTCCAGCTTCTAGAGTGATAAGGATGACTCCAAATCCATGTCGGGTTATTTCTTTACCCTCAATGGAGGGGCAGTTTGTTGGAAGAGTTTCAAGTAGGACACCGTTGCTGACTCGACGATGGAAGCGGAGTATATCGCAGCTTCTGATGCCACAAATGAAGCAGTCTGGATGAGGAAGTTCTTAACAGAACTTCAGGTAGTTCCGTCCATTGTTGATCCAATACCTCTATATTGTGACAATAACGGGGCTATAGCTTTAGCGAAGGAACCCAGGTCCCATCAGAAGTCCAGACACATCTTAAGGCGGTATCACCTGATCAGGGAGATCGTGGATCGCCGGGAGATCGAGGTTCGGAGTGTTGCTACTGAGGAAAACACTGCAGATCCATTCACAAAGGCCATCCCTCAGACTCAGTTCGAGAGGCTATTTGAGATGAAAGGTCTGCGATATGCCAGCACATGGACTTAGTGCAAGTGAGAGATTGTTAGTGTGATATGCCCTAGAGGCTATTATTGTATAGTACTAGTTTGTATATTATATTTTGGAAGCTTGGGATATATACACGGATTTATGACAATCTTGCTCGATATAGTAGTATGCTACTTGGTTTATATCTATTTTAATATGTGTATATGTTTCTTTTAACATATCGCTAATACATATTGATAGAGCCCTTATGATCTTTGCTTGACTACCAGCGTTGTGATGGCAGTCACACCAGTAGGGGCTGGGTAGCCTATAAGAACATCCTTATACCGGTCCCTAGTCGTAGGATTATCGAGACAGGGCATCGATACTCCAGAGTAGACTAGTGTATACGCTTCTTATCCCAGTAGGGAAGATGGTCCGTCCCACAGCCATCAGTACGTCGTACTGGAGATAGTATGTATGGGCACATTGGGTTATGAGTAACACTGGACGGACTTGTGGGGTACTTCTGGTTGGTACTATACCTATCATCAAGTAGCAGTTCCCAGGTGACATGAGTACAACTTAGTCCGTTGACTTGACGCTACTACTTCGCCTCAAGTGCAAGGTTACTAGGCACTCTCACAAGGGTCTATAAGGCATCAACCATACCCGATTTAAAATTTAGACCTGCCGAACAACCCTAACCAAGATCTTAGACTAGAGATTAGGTGAAACAAAGCAAGTAAACAACTTTACTTCTAAGAGTTAGGGATTACAACCTTTGTAGTCCGTTCCTTCACTTCTAAAGCTCCGTGTTGAGGTCCCTTCGCTACGATCATCGAGTATCAGGACTCTAGAGAGGCTCCACAAAAGAAAGATGCAAGCTTGCTTCTGATCTTCGATAACAAAGATGATCTACCTTGAAGAAACTCAAACCTAAGCTCTTGCTTTGCTAATCAAGTATTAGCAAAGCAAACACCCTAATCTAAGTAGTTAGAATAGATGAGGATGATGAAGTAGGAATTTAGCTCTCATTTTTTTTTTCTATTTCTCACTCATTTTCATCACTTCACAAAAAGCTAGAAAGCTTTTCATGCAAGGAAGAAGAAGAAAGAAGATGATCAATCCTTTTGTGATGAATAATGAAATCTAGTGAGGTTAGAAATGCAACCATAGGTTAAGTATGATAACTTAACCCATGTAGAGACTTAACCATGGTGAAGGGTTGGGTTGGGTTAACAAATATCAACCAAAATATTTTTAGAAAATATGTTTAGTTAAAAACAAAAGCAAAGCTTTTAGAAGCTTCAAGAAGGTTTAACCCTAATCCAAACCCTAACCATGTTTAAACTCCACAAAACATGTTGCATTTGTAACCTTAACTTGTTACAATATTATATATCACATATATAATATATTTTGTAACAAAATAAAATAATACAATTAACATATATCATATATATATCAATGTATTACCCGAGTGAGAAAAAGAACTTTTAGTGAGCTTATATTAGTTAATGTAATTTATTATATCAAATATATAATTATACATTAAATTATCGAATCAACACTTGATTCGATAATTCGACTATTTCACAAATAACCGACTAATATAATCTGTATCAGTTCATCGAATCAACACTTGATCCGATGACCCGGCTATATCACATATACCCGGCCGATATCTCATATCACGAGAATCTAATACGGTATCACATACATGTATTGTTCTCGGTCCCGCACATATTATATATATGCTCCTACTCGGTTTTGCCTGAGCCAGGAAACCTCTCTGTAGGACTCTAAAGAAACGTCAATACGCCGGCAGTAGGTGATGATCATATCAAACACCCACAAGCTACAAGCGGTCAGCTAAACGTAACAGCTACCCAGGTATTGAGCGATCAGAAGATCAATAAGCAAGCCTGTACATTCTCCTGCGAATCCAATCAGTAACACTCCCGTACAGTCCGGTCTCTTCGTCTGATATGTCGCATATCTCGCTTAGAGGTGGTAACGTCAGATCCCAGTAGATTGATAAGTCGTGTCGATATGAGGTCCATAACAGTTCGAGAAACTACTGATAACACTTACCAGTAAATCTCAGCAACCCTGGCCAGGGATTTCCAGTTATAGCCAATCGAACACAGCGTAACATCAACGCCCTATACCGGGAGAGACGAAACCCCTCCTATCGCTCATTGCCTCCATATGATTCGGGACTGTACCCAAAAGCCACCTTTTTGCACGTCCTCTTGGACGTGGTATGATAGAAATCAAAGCACAGTGGGAATCACACAAGACTCTATGATGATCTCGGGTCTACAGACTAACCTGTACCGGAGTCACCAGAGAACTGCCATCTGACGTGAGGTATAATACCATCTGGGAGTTCTCGGCGAGTCCGTCCAGTGTACCCAGTCTTCACTGAGCACCCATATACCTTCTCTGATGTCAAACACCAATGGATATGGGATCATCCATCGCTCATCATATGGGTCAAGAAGCGCATACGCTAGTCTACTCTGGAGTATCGATGCCCTGTCTCGGTACTCCCACGACTAGGAACATTTGAAGGATGTACTTGGCGACTACACTGTCCCCACTAGTATGATCTGCATCATAGTCTTGGTAGTCAAGTACTCATCCTAAAGGGCTTTATCAACATGTGACATTGAGACAATCAGAGTACATGTTAAGATAAAGAGTAACCAGATAGCATACTATCATGTCGAGCAAGAAAGTCCTCCCTATATATGTCCAAGCATCCACTATAATATACAACGTATGCACAGTAATAGCCTCTAAGGCATACATATAACTAACAATCTCCCACTTGCACTAGGGCCATCTGTTGTGGTATCGTATACCCAATAATCAGCTGTGGTTGAAGTATCTCATACTCAACCATCCCATAATAGTCTCTACTGGGAATTAGGCCTTTGTGAGTGGATCCGTGGTGTTGTCCTCTGTATCTACTCTCCTAACCTCGATCTCTCTGGAGATCAACCATCTCCATGATCAGGTGATACTGCCTAAGAATATGTCTGGATCACTGATGGGACGGGGGTTCCTTGGCATAAGCCACAACTCCATTGTCGCACAATGGCAGGAACGAAGTTCATCTCATGAACTTATATATAAATCCAGACTGCCTCTTTGGTAGCATCCTTGGTAACGATGTATCTTGCCTTTAATCGTCTAGTAAGTCACGGTATCTAGCTTGGAACTCTTCTAACATACCGTCCCTCCACTAAGGGTAAAGACAATGCCTGCGACTGATATTCAGTCGTCCTTATCACCCTGGAACCTTTCTAGTGATTCTCCCCAGGATCGATTGATACCATCTTACTACAACTAGTGAGAATCCTAACATCCAATTAGATCTATCTCATAGATCCATAACTCAGGATTTAGAAGGTATCACCTTGATCCTATATAGAGAATCTTTGTGATAAGAGGAAATTGACCGAGTGTAGCATAGGAAACTCCTTCCCTATCAAAAGTATGTCTCCACGTACTCTACGAGGATCACCACCATACTCTCTACTACCTTTTAGTATATACAAGGTTCATCTGCTATTTTGATGAAGTCAAACTCTTTGACTACCACATCAAAATAGACGTTCCAACTCCGCGATGCCTGATTTATCTCATAAAACATCTTGTACACGTTTCCGCTGCTCCTATGCACACGTTTCTGCTGCTCCTACTGTCTACGAAGCCCTCTGGCTGTGTACTTATAGACGCTCTCTTCCAAATCAATATTAAGAAAAGCAGTCATGACACCCAACCGCCAGTTATCGTAGTCATGGTATGTAGCCGTGGTAAGTAGGATCTGGATGGACTTAAGCATAGCTTTGAAAGTCTCAACATTTCCATATACACCAAGTAATCTTCTCAAGATATACTTGCTCCTGATGGGGATTTAACCCTTCAGATAAAGCAACCAAAGTCCATACTTTGTTGGTGTATAAGAATTCCATCTCAGATCGCTAAGCATCCAGCCATTCTTACAGAGTCCCACTCTTGATGGCCTACTCGAAACTAGTTGGATCATCATCACATGATGCAATCTTTGCTCCTACTATCATAGAGAAACCGAAGTATCTCTCAGATGGATGAGGAACCCTACCAGATCGGCGGAGAGGCTGAGCTTCATTGGAAACTATTGAATCCTCCGGGTTTACCAAATCATCAGATGCAGCTTGTATAGCTGGAACTCCTTCCAGTTCTACCTCATAACCATTAATTTCTTCACAAGAAATTCCCTTTCACAAAGGTAGCATGCTGAGAAACAAAAACACTTTTTGTTCCCCAGTTTGGTAGAAGATATTCCCTTGCGAATGCTTGGGATATCCAACAAACTTCTACAGAACTGACCTTGCCTCGAGCTTGTCCGGATTTTTCTTTTGACATAGGCCGCACAACCCCAAATCTTAACTTCCATAAGAGATGGGCTCTTACCATACCATATCACATATGGAGTGGTAGGCATTTGATTTGGTTGGAACCCTATTCAATAGGTATGCAACTTCTCAAGTGCTAACCCGAAAAAGGCAACTCAGTAGTACTCATTATAGAGCACACCATATCTCATAGGGTGTGATTGCTCCTCCCCGATACACCGACGTGCTGTAGTGTATTCGGAGGAGTAATGCTGAGAGAGAATCTCATTCTCTTTTAGAATAGTCCAGGAATTCCGTGCTCAAGTATTCTCCTCCTTGATCTCATCAAAGGAAATAATACGTATACTCGTTTTTGGTTCTCTACTTCTAACTTATATTCATTGAATATCTCAAAAGTTCCAGACTTGTATTTCAACAGGAACATATGTCCGGATCTTGAGAGATAATCAGTGAATGTAATGAAGTACAAAGAACCAGTCTTGGCATGTGTAGACAGGGGACCTTCATACATCAGCATGTATCAATCCTAAGAGTTTAGTAACTCTTTCTCTGTTTCCAATAAACGGAGCTGTGGTCATCTTATCTTTGTGACATGACTGGCAAGTTTTACAAGATGTAAATCCAAACTAATTTAAATAGGCATCTTTATGTAACTTCAGCTAGTCGGGTCGCATTGATATGACCTAGTCTACAATGTCTCAAGAAGGATTCGTTCATTTCTGAACTCTTCCTCTTGTGTGTGTTCTGTACATTAAGAACTGTGGTTTGATTTGAACGTCTATGCTTTTAGATAACGTGCCTGAACCGATCAACTCTTGATATAGGAATTGTTCAAAACATTATCCAACAATACAAAATTATATCCTTCTTTACTAAAGAGACTGATATGATATTGTATATCAGGTTCGGTATCTAATAACATTCATTTAGAATCAATGTATTCTGGTAATACAAGGTGATAACTGCCAACAAACTTGGCTGCAACACATGCATCATTTCCAACTCTTGAAACTTATCGCCCGTTCTCAGTTCTCTACCTATCTGTAGCCCATGTAACAAATTATATTTGCCAGATCCTGATCCGGTATCTTATACCCAGGACGTAAAGGATACTGAGAAACAGTTCTCGGTAATGAACACACCAGAAAAAGATGCATCAGCATGCACTTTCTTCGTTTAGGCGGCACGGGAATTCTGGTAATCCCCTATTTCCTGCTCTGTCTTTATAACAATTATAAGTTGGAGCGGGACCAACGTTCCCTAGCACAGTATAACAAGCGGGTTCGGTCAAAACATCCATATTATTATCTTGATTACGGCATGACATGGTCGCTACCTAGAGAGAGATAGAAGTAAACACTCAGCGTATGCTCTAGCAAGATTAGATTGGTTATTAATATATTTAATCTGGATGTCTCCTACTGTTTTAGTCAAATCTTCCTTCAAACCCTAAAAGGAAAGACTAGCCGGGATTAATTACACCCTACAAGTTCGCCAATCTTTCAGCCAGGCCAGTGCCGATATTTTGAGGGAGGTTCCCCGTGCTTTCGCACGAACCTAATTAAAATAAACCTCGTTTTCCCAGAGGCGTAACCCTGTTAACACCTTTCTAGACACTTACTTTGATCAGCTAATTGTAATGTGTAAAACTCTCCCAGGAGTAACTTTTACTCACAGCGGGTATCGGGATCCAACTATCTCATAGAAGGTATGCAATCTCATTGCAAATTTCAACACTTGAAATTCCCAATAATATTTTACCCCTAGCGTACTATGACCTTGACGCATACCAAACAACCCATAGTCCGCTAGTCAAGTTCAACCCGTGCATTTTCTGATTGAATTAAACCCACCCGCACGACCCTTGACGCATGCCAAACAACGCCGTACGAATACCCTAATTCAATCGCATCGTATGCTAGCAGATAAGCACTAGTTAGCTACCATATACTATGCATTGACGCATGCCAACAAACGCAGCATGAATACTAAACAGTCCTTATCTGAAATGACGGAAGGCTAAGACAGGTTTTTAAGAAAACCCTTTGCATAATGAAGTTGATATCATTGTAGAATCGAGTGATTTTAAATGGAATGTTGTTGAGGCCTTTTCTAGTTTTGCTAAAGAGGTCACTCCCGGTAAAGGGATCGTCGGCTCTTTCCTCATCGAATAAGGTGCAGGATATTTCACAAATATCACTATGCAAAGCAAAAACTATAGAAGCAATCAAAAGGCAAACCGAGTGTGTAGCATCTGCTAGTTTCGCTAAAGAGGTCACTCCCGGTGAAGGGATATCGGCTCTTTCCTTATCGAATAAGGTGCTGGATGTTCTACAAGGAACACCGGTATGCAAAACAAAAACTAGAGCTACCAGTTTTTTTTAAACAAGTTTCTACAACATCTTCAGGTTTCTTTTATTTCATTAATCTCATTAATGAAGTCCCATTTTATTATGCTTCACAAGCATCACATTTGAAACGAAATCTGCAATATAACATATATCTCATATGTATAATATAAACATTCGTCTCAGGCAGTAATATGATCTCATCACAGAACATTGCAGCAGAAAATAACATATGAAATATTGGATATACTAGGATTTCCGTGTTTTATGCGAGCCTGTATAAAACGCGGATTCCACGGTCGCGATGAATAGCCAAACCCACATCTCTAGACCCCTACGAGAGCGGCAAGAAACACTGCCAATTCTAGGGTTAGGAGACCCGGTCTCGACTCCTCGAGATGGTCTCCCACTGGACCCTAGAACCCAGTTACTTGTGCTCCCCGCCTTGGGTCTACCTAATGCGGAAAAGTAAATAATATACAATGGTGACATCATTCTCAGCCGTGAGTGCCCCAATAAAAGAATATTACATACATTGAATTTTACATGAATGAAAATAAAAACCCTCATCTCACATAAAACCCACGGCTATTCAAAACGCGACGATCCAATATAACATATCACAGCAACACATAATATCTCATATCATCAACGTAAGTAAATATGCGTATCCCAATTGTCGTTGATGTATAGCAACGAAACCGGCGATACACCACATATTACACTTACGGTCGCAGAAAAGAAAGTGTAAAACTACAATAGTTGGAATCCGCAACCACCTTAGATATCGCATGCCTAACTAATTGAATTCCTTAGACATCGCAAGCCTAACAATTATAAACTCCGCTTTTTAGTCTCAATATCGAAAACTCTTTTCAATATCTAGTCGGGCAATTCAACAAGATTCCCGACATCCTGATTGAATGCTCGTCGCAAACTTTAGTAGACGGCCGTACCCCTGGATGCCGTTGACGAAGTGCACTAAGGCGGAACACCGCTGCCGCGAGCACCCGAACGGATGCTTTTGGCGACGGGGTTCTCCTGCAGTCACTTGGTCGGGGCTATAGGGCGTGGCTATCTATTAAGTTTACCCGGCGAGTATCCGCGTACGCTACGTGATTGCGACAGACTTTTGATCACATCAAAATCCCGTGGCAACCGGTCAAATGAGACTAAACTGGTAGATTTATAACATTCAAATTAGTTATCTTATAACTTCTTGTGGATTCTAAATATTGTATCACATTCCAGATAAATAGACTATGTTAAACTTTTCGATCGAATAAACAAACACCCAAGATTTCCCAAATAGCTCAACACTTGAGCGGAGTTCAAAAAGTATCCATCACATGCCACAGTACCGATGGTCAAGCCGTAGAAGGGTCAAACCAACGCCTCACATGTGGCAACGCCGTACTGCCCCAAACCCTAAGATTTAGAGGCGGTTCAAACGGTCACATAATCGAGTTATGGTTTGTGTTATTCTAGATGGTCCACCGCGTTACTTGCACGACTTAGAACGTTCTTTAACTTAAAGAAAAATCCAACACTTGGAAATTTTCCTGCAGGGGAAAAACTGAGTTATTGATATCCGTTCGAACTTTTTAACATATTCTAAATTACCCAGAAAAAAATTAAACGAACTTAAACTTTCCGATCGAATCAACGAATACAAAAGATCTCCAGAAAAGTCAACACTTGAGTGAAATTAAAAATTCCCAGAAGCATGTAGAAGTATCTATGGATCAACTGTTCAAAAACTATCACTCAATCCTCAAGACCTGCCACGGAACCGCCGCCAATACCCTGGTTTGGCCGCGGTTCCGCGGCGCTTTGATAGATTTAGGGGGTCGTTTTTCACACATATCCATAAAATCACCTGCTTAATTTTTTGAGTATTTTTAATACAGAAAAAATCAACATTTTAAAAAATTTCCAGAGAGGGGTGTAAAATGAGGTTTCGGGGTTCGATCGGACTTTAAATTTCGTCTAGACTTCGCCTAAAACTCTATCTTAGCTCTGATACCACTGCAGGGTTACTAGACACTCTCACAAGGGTCTATAAGGTATCAACCATGCCCGATTTAAAATTTAGACGTGCCGAACAACCCTAACCAAGATCTTAGACTAGAGATTAGACGAAACAAAGTAAGTAAACAATTTTACTTCTAAGAGTTAGGGATTACAACCTTTGTAGTCCGTTCCTTCACTTCTAAAGCTCCGTGTTGAGGTCCCTTCGCTGCGATCATTAAGTATCCGGACTCTAGAGAGGCTCCACAAAAGAAAGAAGCAAGCTTGCATGCGATCTTCGATAACAAATATGATCTACCTTGAAGAAACTCAAACCCAAGCTCTTGCTTTGCTAATCAAGTATTAGCAAAGCAAACACTCTAATCTAAGTGGCTAGAATAGATGAGGAGGATGAAGTGGGAATTTAGCTCTCATTTTTTTCTATTTCTCACTCATTTTCATCACTTCATAAAAAGCTAGAAAGCTTTTCATGCAAGGAAGAAGAAGAAAGAAGATGATCAATCCTTTTGTGATGAATAATGAAATCTAGTGAGGTTAGAAATGCAACCATGGGTTAAGTATGATAATTTAACCCATGTAGAGACTTAACCATGGTGAAGGGTTGGGTTGGGTTAACAACTATCAACCAAAATATCTTTAGAAAATATGTTTAGTTAAAAACAAAAGCAAAGCTTCTAGAAGCTTCAAGAAGGTTTAACCCTAATCCAAACCCTAACCATGTTTAAACTCCACAAAACATGTTGCATTTGTAACCTTAACTTGTTACAATATTATATATCACATATATAATATATTTTGTAATAAAATAAAATAATACAATTAACATATATCACATATATATCAATGTATTACCCGAGTGAGAAAAAGAATATTTTAGTGAGCTTATATTAGTTAATGTAATTTAATATATCAAATATATAATTATACATTAAATTATCGAATCAACACTTGATCCGATAATCCGGCTATTTCATAAATAACCGACTAATATAATCTGTATCAGTTCATCGAATCAACACTTGATCCGATGACCCGGCTATATCACATATACCCGGCCAATATCTCATATCATGAGAATCTAATACGGTATCATATACACGTATTGTTCTCGGTTCCGCACATATCATATATGTGCTCCTACTCCGTTTTGCCTGAGCCAGGAAACCTCTGTGTAGGACTCTAAAGAATCGTCAATACGCTGGCAGTAGGTGATGATCATATCAAACACTCACAAGCTGCAAGCGGTCAGCTAAACGTAACAGCTACCCAGGTATTGAGCGATCAGAAGATCAACAAGCAAGCCTGTACATTCTCCTGCGAATCCAATCAGTAACACTCCTGTACAGTCCGGTCTCTTTGTCTGATATGTCACATATCTCGCCTAGGGGTGGTAAACGTCAGACCCCAGTAGCTTGATAAGTCGTGTCGATATGAGGTCCATAACAGTTCGAGAAACTACTGATAACACTTACCAGTAAATCTCAGCAACCCTGGCCAGGGATTTCCAGTTATAACCAATCGAACACAGCGCAACATCAACTCCCTATACCGGAAGAGACGAAACCCCTCCTATCGCTCATTGCCTCCCTGTGATTCGGGACTGTACCCAAAAGCCACCTTTTTGCACGCCCTCTTTGACGTGGTATGACGGAAATTAAAGCACAGTAGGAATCACACAAGACTCTATGACGATCTCGGGTCTACAGACTAACCTGTACCAGTGTCACCAGAGAACCGCCATCCGACGTGAGGTATAATACCATCTGGGAGTTCTCGGCGAGTCCGTCCAGTGTACCCAGTCTTCACTGAGCACCCGTAAACCTTCTTTGATGTCAAACACCAATGGATATGGATTATCCATCGCCCATCATATGGGTCAAGAAGCGCATACGCTAGTCTACTCTGGGGTATCGATGCCCTGTCTCGGTACTCCCACGACTAGGAACATTTGAAGAATGTACTTGGCGACTACACTGTCCCCACTAGTATGATCTACATCATAGTCCTGGTAGTCAAGTACTCATCCTAAAGGGCTTTATCAACATGTGACATAGAGACAATCAGAGTACAAGTTAAGATAAAGAGTAACCAGATAGCATACTATCATGTCGAGCAGGAAAGTCCTCCCTATATTTGTCCAAGCATCCACTACAATATACAACATATGTACAGTAATGGCCTCTAGGGCATACATATAACTAACATCAAGTGTGTTCCCACTGTTCATAGATTACTACCCTACCACAGCTCTGCTGAGTCGTGCAAACAGGTTGTACTTTGGTGCAGTCCCGAAGCACTTAGAGGTGTAAGTCCATATTGCGACCCCCGGTGCTTACGGGGAGGCGGAAACGGTATAAAAAAACGAATTTTTATCGCAAGAGGCAACATGGACTAAACAAGGTCGGGATCGTTGTCTAAACTAAAACTAGTATACTTGCTAAAGAGAGTTAGCTACTATGGAAGATGGTTATACCTAAACTTGAACTCCTTCTTCTTCAAACCTTGTAGAGGTTGATGGTTCTCTTTTCGTCGCCTTCTCCCGTCGAAGATGGATCCACCTCGAAGGTTCGACTTTGGGCTCTTCCTCGATCTTTGAGTGAACTAGGGTTTCCGGCTTGCTAAACCTTCATCCTAGAATGAGTAGAGAGTGATTAGGGTTTGCTTTTCCTTTTAAAGAGAATGATTCTCAACACATGAGAAGGTTTCTCTTTGCTAGAGGAAGAAGAAGATGAAATGAGGAGAGAGAGAGGTTATGATAGAATGAGCTCTCATTTCCTTTCTTGCAACCATAATGCAAAAAGAAAATGAATTATCAAATAATAATAATCAAAATGAAAAGGTTGATGGAAAGTTTTAGAATGACTAATATCATTACAAGCATTAAATGAAAATGCAAGAATCAAGAGCATCTTTCTCTTGTAATGATAATGGTCAAATGTTCAACCATGGTCAACAAGTCAACCATGGTCAACAAGTCAACAAAAACTAACCATGACACAATTTCATTTTATTATATATTATTAAATGATATAATACAAATCCATTAGGGTTTGGAAAAATACAACTGTCAACTGTGCATACGCACCCGTTCCGAAACCCTAATGAAAAATCATCTTCCTCCTCCTCAAAAAAGAACTGTGCATACACACCTGCATTCTTGTTCCGAGGAACATGAATACTGAGAGATAAAAGCAACCCCAAATACTATACCAGTATCTGACTCAAACCAGAGACAGCCAGTAATATCCGTCCGGACTCTAAACGTGCACAAGTGCGCGGATGAGAACGAACCCTGTCGCAAAACCATGCGACCTCTACTCTGTTTTGCCCAGAGGCGAATACCCTCTGTGTGGGACTTTAAAGACTCGACACTACGCTGGCAGTGGGTTTAACCACAGACCGCAAGCGGCACTAGCTGTGCGTAACGGTCCCCAGGTAGATGCCGACAAGAAGGCTGACGAGGTGAAACCCCATCTGAACTCCTACTGAGTCTGAATGTGACATTCTCCGTACAGTCCGGTCTGTTCGTCTGATACATCGCATGGCGGGCCTAGGGGGCGGTAAAACGTCAGTCCCCCAATAGCGGTACAAGTCGTGTCGGAGTGAAGCCCAAAACACCCTGAGATAACACTGGAAACCTACCAGTATATCTCGCTTGCCCTGGCCAGGGACTACTCGTGTAATGGCTCTCCTAGACACAGCGCGATGTCAACCCCCAATACCGGGAGAGACGAATCCTGTCTAACCGTCACTGCCTCCAAGTGCTTCGGGACTGCACCCAACCACCACCTGTTTGCACGACTCCTTTGAGCCGTGGTAGGGTAGTGATCAAAGTGCAGTGGGAACACACTCGAGGCGAAGTGTCAGTGTCAAGTCAGCGGACTAAGCTGTGCTCATGTCACCTGGGAACTGATAACTGACGATAGGTATAATACCAACCTGTCAGTTCCCGACGAGTCCTGTCCAGTGTACTCGTAACCCAACGAGCACCCGTATACTATCTCCAGTACGACGTACTGATGGCTGTGGGACAGACCATCTCCCACACTGGGATGAGAAGCGCATACGCTAGTCTACTCCGGAGTATCGATGCCCTGTCTCGATAGTCCTACGACTAGGGACCTGTATAAGGATGTGCCTATAGATTACCCAGCCCCCACTAGTGTGACTGCCATCACAACGCTGGTAATCAAGCAAAGATCCTAAGGGCTCCACTAATGCGTATAAGTGATATACTGAAATAAACACAAGTACACATTGAAGTAGAAACAAACCAAGTAGCATACTACTATATTGAGCAAGATTGTTTATACAAGGTGAATATCCCAAGCTTCCATCAAGTAATATACAAACTAGTATGATACAGTAATGGCCTCTAGGGCATATACACTAACAATCTCCCACTTGCACTAAGGCCATGTACTGGCGTATCGAAGACCTATCATCTCGATCAGCCGCTCGAACTGAGTCTGGGGTAGGGCCTTGGTGAATGGATCTGCAGTGTTCTCTTCTGAAGCAACCCTCCGAACCTCGATCTCCTTGCGATCCACGATCTCCCTGATCAGGTGATACCGCCTCAAGATGTGCCTGGATCTCTGATGGGACCTGGGTTCCTTTGCTAAAGCTATAGCCCCGTTGTTGTCGCAATACAGAGGTACTGGGTCAACAATGGACGGAACCACCTGAAGTCCTTTTAAGAACTTCCTTATCCAGACAGCTTCTTTTGCGGCATCAGATGCAGCGATGTATTCCGCTTCCATAGTCGAGTCTGCAACGGTTTCCTGTTTGGAACTCTTCCAACACACCGCCCCTCCATTGAGGGTAAAGACAAAACCCGACATGGACTTGGAATCATCCTTGTCACTCTGGAAGCTGGAGTCAGCAAAGGCCTCAATCTGGAGGTCTTTTCCGCCATACACCAAGAACATCTCCTTAGTCCTCCTCAGGTACTTGAGAATGTTCTTTACCGCTATCCAATGTTTCTCCCCAGGGTTTGACTGATACCGGCTTACTACACTCAGTGCATAAGCTACATCCGGTCTGGTACACAACATCGCATACATTATAGAGCCTACCGCAGAAGCGTAGGGTATAATAGACATGCGATCCCTCTCCAAATCAGTCTTGGGAGACATCTCTTTAGAGAGGGTGATCCCGTGACAAGCCGGTAGGTTACCGCGCTTGGAATCTTCCATACTGAATCTTTTCAGTACGGTGTCGATGTACCTGGACTGTGAAAGTCCTAATATCCTCTTGGATCTATCACGATGGATCCGGATCCCCAGGATGTAAGAGGCATCACCCAGGTCTTTCATGGAGAACCTGTGTGACAAGAAACCCTTGACAGATTGTAGCATAGGAATGTCATTTCCTATTAAGAGAATGTCATCCACGTATAAAACAAGGAATATCACAGTTCTCGCTACAAATCTACTATAGATGCACGGTTCATCTGGATTTTTGATAAAGTCAAATTCCTTGACCGTCTCATCAAAACAGATGTTCCAACTCCGCGATGCCTGCTTTAGTCCATAGATGGACTTAAGCAACTTGCACACCTTTCCGCTGCTCCCACTCTGAATGAAACCCTCTGGCTGATCCATATAGACACACTCCTCTAAATTTCCATTTAGAAAAGCGGTTTTTACGTCCATCTGCCAAATCTCATAATCGTGGAAGGCAGCAATGGCAAGAAGGATCCGAATGGATTTCAGCATAGCCACTGGAGAAAAGGTTTCGTCGTAGTCCAAGCCAGGTCTTTGACGGAAACCCTTTGCTACAAGTCTAGCTTTATAGGTTTCAACCTGTCCATCTACACCAATCTTCCTTTTGAAGATCCACTTGCATCCTACGGGTTTTACCCCGTCTGGAGCAATGTCCAACGTCCATACTTTGTTGGTGTACATGGACTCCATTTCGGTCCGCATTGCATCCAGCCATTTTACCGAGTCAACGCTCTGAACGGCCTGCTGGAAGCTAGTAGGCTCATCATAGTCTATGATGCAATCCTCTCGATCCCCGTCTATGAGAAAACCGTAGTATCTCTCGGGCGGATGAGACTGCCTACTACTCCTGCGGAGCGGCGTAGGAATGTCCTGTTCATTTGAACCTTCTGGTTCCATTAAGCTTTCAGTAATAGTCCGTGGTTCTGGAATTTCTTCCAGTTCTACTGTGCTCCCACTTATCTGGTTTTCCAAAAACTCAGTTTCCAAGAAGTAGGCATGACGAGAAACAATAACTTTTTGTTCCTCTTCACAGTAGAAGAAATATCCCTTAGAGTTCTTTGGATATCCCACGAACTTACACTGTACTGAGCGTGCCTCGAGCTTGTCCACATGCTGCTTTTTAACAAAAGCTGGACATCCCCAAGTCTTGATGTGACTGAGATGGGGTCTCTTTCCACACCACATCTCATATGGTGTAGTAGGCACAGTCTTAGTAGGAACTCGGTTCAAAAGGTACGCAGCTGATTCTAGCGCATACCCCCAGAATGATCGCGGTAACTCAGCGTTACTCATCATGGACCGTACCATATCCAATAGGGTTCGGTTCCGTCTCTCCGATACACCGTTGTGCTGCGGAGTGTATGGAGGAGTAAGCTGAGAGAGAATCCCATTCTCTTTTAAATAATTCAGGAACTCGGCACTTAAGTATTCTCCACCTCGATCCGATCTTAGAATCTTGATACTTTTGCCGGTTTGTTTTTCTACTTCATTCTTAAATTCCTGGAATTTTTCAAAAGCTTCGGACTTATGTTTCATTAAGAAGACATAACCGTATCTTGAAAAAATCATCCGTAAAAGTAATGAAGTAAGAATAACCGCTTCGCGCATGTGTAGACATTGGACCGCACACGTCGCTGTGTACGAGTCCCAAGAGCTCGCTCGCTCTTACTCCGTGTCCAGTGAACGGAGTCTTTGTCATCTTTCCTTTGAGACAGGATTGACAAGTGGCATACGATTGATATTCGAACGGATCCAAATATCCTTCTGTATGTAACTTAGTCAACCTTCTCTCATTGATGTGACCCAGTCTACAATGCCATAAGAAAGTCTGATTAATATCTGGTGACTTTCTTTTGTGTGTATTCTGGACATTGAAAATCTGTGGTTGGTTTAATACGTATATACCATTGCTCAATGTACCTGACCCAATCAGAACTTGATTAAGGTGAATGTTAACAACATTACTTACAAACGCAAATTCATAACCTTCTTTAGAAACCAAAGATACAGAAATGATATTACAAGTTGCGTTGGGTACAAAAAAGCAATTACGCAAAACCAAAACATGCCCATCTGACATTCCCAGGTGATAGTCCCCCACGGCTTTAGCATCCATGCTAGCTCCGTTCGCAACTCTGAGGGTCATGTCACCTGCCTTCAAAACCCTACGGTTTCTCAACGCCTGCAAAGAATTACAGATATGAGATCCTGATCCGGTATCCAATACCCAGGAAGTAGAGTTTATAGAAAGACAGTTTTCAATAACATACACACCTGAAGCTGAAGCCGCAACCTGCTTCAGTTCCTGTGTCCTGGCTTTCCAAGCCCTGCAATCTTTCTTCCAGTGTCCACTCTTGTGACAATAGAAGCATTCCTCTTTACCAACAAGCTTCCCCGCTATCTTTGTTGCCTTTTCCCTTCCCTTCGTACCCACTTTACTAACACCGCCCCTTGGTTTGGCGGGGGCTTTCCTCTTCTTTCCCTTGGCTTTCGCCTTGGACCTAGAAGAAGAAGATCCTCCTACAAACAAAGTGGATGTATCCCTACCCTTCTGTAGGGTGCCCTCTGCGCTCCTCAGCAGGTTGAGGAGTTCTGAAAGTTCAACTTCCTTTTCTTGCAAGTTGAAATTCAGTATGAACTGGGCGTAAGTGGATGGAAGGGACTGGAGAATTATATCCGTATAAAGTTCACTGTCCAACGTGGTCCCAAGTTCCGCGAGCTCCTCAGTGTAGCCAATCATCTTAAGCACGTGGTCCGCTACCGATGATCCGACGGCCAACTTAGTCGAAAATAACTTCTTCGACACTTCGTATCTTGCGATACGAGACTGCTCTCCATACAGTTCTTTTGTATGAAGAAATATGGATTCCAAATCCATATTCTCGTGCCTCCTCTGATGGTCGTTGTCCATCGAGGCAAGTACGAGGCATCTGGCCTTCGCGCTGTCAATCTCCCAAGTCTTACGGATTTCCTTATCCGCGACGCTGGAGGTGGGACCTGGGACGGGGGGAGCTTTGGTGGTAAGAAGATACCCCAGCTTGTCGTAAGAGATTGCCAATTTGACATTCCTGAGCCAATCTTTGTAGTTTGGCCCTGTCAATATGTTTTTATCTAGAAGTAACTTAAGTCCAGTCATTTCGATTTGGTCGCTGCAGGGGGAGAGAAGAAACACTTAGCACGATGCTCTTGCAAGTTTAGAATGGTTTTTAATTTGTCTAAACAGGATGGCTCCCACTGTCTCTCGAATCCCTCCTCAAACCACAAAGGAAGAATTAGCCGGGATCAATCCCACCGTACAATACTTGCTTAACCGTTCAGCCAGGCCAGTGTCGGTACTTCGAGGGAGGTTTTCCAACGCTTTCGCGAAGTTCCTTAATTTAAGAACCTCTTTTCCTTGGGGGCGTAGCCCCGCTAACACCTTTCTAGGCACCTACTAGGTTTATAGCATTGATCGTTTAGTGAGAAATTTCCCGAGGAGTAGCATATACTCACAGTAGGATCGGGATCCAAATATCATCGCGTGACGAAAATGAAGGAATCCTACCATAATCATCACACTCCAAATGGTATGCAAATCTAGCAAGTTTCAGTACTTATGAAACTCCCGATGTGGATTTTTGCCCCATGCTCTTATGACCTTGACTTTGGCCAACAAATCATAAGTCACATGTCAAGTTCTTCCCGTCGTTCTCCAGGTTAATTTGAATCCACCCGTACATACCCTTGACTTTGGCCAACAAGGCAGTACGACTGTTCCAAATCAACGCATCTATCTATGCTGCACATGAATATCCAATAGCTACCAATCACTATGCCTTGACTTTGGCCAACAAACACAGCTTGAATACTATTGACTATTTATGTGAAACGACGGAGGGCTACGAATGGTTTTGGTAAAACCGTGAACGTAGTGAACTTGATATAATCGATGGAACGAGATAGCTTTTAGAAGGAGTGGCTCAAGCTCCGCATTTAAAAGTTAGTTTTGAAAAGAACCGAGTGGTTTTTCGAAAGTGTTCCATCGACTTAAACTTGGTTTATTATCTTGCATTAGTTCTTTTAATGCGTGATATTCTTGCATTAGTTCTTTTAATGCGTCCCATCATTTAGTTCCTACCATTGCAGAAAACAACCAAAATATGACGTACGCTTATGCCATTCGCATTCGCCACGGGGTCCCGTCATCACTCGTTAGGTTACTTAACTAACGACAGAGCGGGGGCTGGGCTAGCGCGGCTGTAAAACATAAGCAACGCCTAAATAGAAAGCAATGATAGACATTACAGATCACAGATGAATACATTGGATATACTAGCAATCCGCAATCCTTTCGAGCCTGAAACGAAAAGCGGATAACACGGTCGCGGTGAATAGCCAAATACCCCACCCAAGACCCCTACGGGTGCGGCAAACTACCCGCCAAGTACTCGGCAGTTTGTGCACCCCTCCATGGGTCTATCCTAGGAGCAAAAACAGTAAAAAGAATTATACAATGACGGCTACAACCCCGACCCGGTTGTGCGGCCAAACAAATAATATTATTACATCAATTTACATTTACAATGAATGAAAGAAAAACAAAAGCTCATCTCACATCCACCCCGGCTATTCACCCGCGACAGTCCAACAGATTCATATACACAATCCAACACATTACAGATCATGTATAACCCCGACTAATCGACCTATAGCGATTAGCCGACGTTCAATACATGCAAACATCACAGATATAACCAACATAGCCAAAGTGCAGTGAAGTTCGGAAAAAAATACGGAATTATAGGACCCCAAAAGTGAATTTCTGTTCTGGAAAATCTGGGCACATATAATATATTTTGAAAATCCCAAAACCAACACACAAACACTCTGCACGAAAATCGATGGACAGAAGAAGACAAACCGCGGCGCTTCCGCCGCACATGCCTACCTCGTGCGGCGGAAGGGCGGCGGTTTGAGGGAATTAGGTCATCGTTTTTCATGGGTGCACTTACAAAACCCTGAGACGATTTTACAAGTATAAAGTTTTTCATTTTGAGCCAAAAAAATTTCAACAGAAACTCAGGTTTTGTAATATTTCCGGTTTTGTGATTTTTCGTTTCCGAACTTCGTTACACTTCACTACCAAGCTAGTTTAAGTTTAGTTAGGCTCTGATACCACTGTAAGTCCATATTGCGACCCCCGGTGCTTACGGGGAGGTGGAAACGGTATAAAAAAACGAATTTTTATCGCAATAGGCAACATGGACTAAACAAGGTCGTGATCGTTGTCTAAACTAAAACTAGTATACTTGCTAAAGAGAGTTAGCTACTATGGAAGATGGTTATACCTAAACTTGAACTCCTTCTTCTTCAAACCTTGTAGAGGTTGATGGTTCTCTTTTCGTCGCCTTCTCCCGTCGAAGATGGATCCACCTCGAAGGTTCGACTTTGGGCTCTTCCTCGATCTTTGAGTGAACTAGGGTTTCCGGCTTGCTAAACCTTCATCCTAGAATGAGTAGAGAGTGATTAGGGTTTGCTTTTCCTTTTAAAGAGAATGATTCTCAACACATGAGAAGGTTTCTCTTTGCTAGAGGAAGAAGAAGATGAAATGAGGAGAGAGAGAGGTTATGATAGAATGAGCTCTCATTTCCTTTCTTGCAACCATAATGCAAAAAGAAAATGAATTATCAAATAATAATAATCAAAATGAAAAGGTTGATGGAAAGTTTTAGAATGACTAATATCATTACAAGCATTAAATGAAAATGCAAGAATCAAGAGCATCTTTCTCTTGTAATGATAATGGTCAAATGTTCAACCATGGTCAACAAGTCAACCATGGTCAACAAGTCAACAAAAACTAACCATGGCACAATTTCATTTTATTATATATTATTAAATGATATAATACAAATCCATTAGGGTTTGGAAAAATACAACTGTCAACTGTGCATACGCACCCGTTCCGAAACCCTAATGAAAAATCATCTTCCTCCTCCTCAAAAAAGAACTGTGCATACACACCTGCATTCTTGTTCCGAGGAACATGAATACTGAGAGATAAAAGCAACCCCAAATACTATACCAGTATCTGACTCAAACCAGAGACAGCCAGTAATATCCGTCCGGACTCTAAACGTGCACAAGTGCGCGGATGAGAACGAACCCTGTCGCAAAACCATGCGACCTCTACTCTGTTTTGCCCAGAGGCGAATACCCTCTGTGTGGGACTCTAAAGACTCGACACTACGCTGGCAGTGGGTTTAACCACAGACCGCAAGCGGCACTAGCTGTGCGTAACGGTCCCCAGGTAGATGCCGACAAGAAGGCTGACGAGGTGAAACCCCATCTGAACTCCTACTGAGTCTGAATGTGACATTCTCCGTACAGTCCGGTCTGTTCGTCTGATACATCGCATGGCGGGCCTAGGGGGCGGTAAAACGTCAGTCCACCAATAGCGGTACAAGTCGTGTCGGAGTGAAGCCCAAAACACCCTGAGATAACACTGGAAACCTACCAGTATATCTCGCTTGCCCTGGCCAGGGACTACTCGTGTAATGGCTCTCCTAGACACAGCGCAATGTCAACCCCCAATACCGGGAGAGACGAATCCTGTCTAACCGTCACTGCCTCCAAGTGCTTCGGGACTGCACCCAACCACCACCTGTTTGCACGACTCCTTTGAGCCGTGGTAGGGTAGTGATCAAAGTGCAGTGGGAACACACTCGAGGCGAAGTGTCAGTGTCAAGTCAGCGGACTAAGCTGTGCTCATGTCACCTGGGAACTGATAACTGACGATAGGTATAATACCAACCTGTCAGTTCCCGACGAGTCCTGTCCAGTGTACTCGTAACCCAACGAGCACCCGTATACTATCTCCAGTATGACGTACTGATGGCTGTGGGACAGACCATCTCCCACACTGGGATGAGAAGCGCATACGCTAGTCTACTCCGGAGTATCGATGCCCTGTCTCGATAGTCCTACGACTAGGGACCTGTATAAGGATGTGCCTATAGATTACCCAGCCCCCACTAGTGTGACTGCCATCACAACGCTGGTAATCAAGCAAAGATCCTAAGGGCTCCACTAATGCGTATAAGTGATATACTGAAATAAACACAAGTACACATTGAAGTAGAAACAAACCAAGTAGCATACTACTATATTGAGCAAGATTGTTTATACAAGGTGAATATCCCAAGCTTCCATCAAGTAATATACAAACTAGTATGATACAGTAATGGCCTCTAGGGCATATACACTAACAAGAGGCAGTTGCGGTTAGATAGGATTCGTCTCTCCCGGTATTGGGGGTTGATGTCGTGCTGTGTTTGGAAAGCCATTACACAAAGTCCCTGGACAGGGCAAGTGAGATTTACTGGTCGGTACTCCAGTAGTTTCTCAGGGTGTTTTTGGCCGCACTCCGACACGACATATTGCACTATTAGGGGTCTGACGCTTGCCGCCCCTAGGACCGATATGCGACACTCTTAGATGAACCGACCGGACTGTACGGAGATTACCACGGACAGGCTCAGTAGGAGTTTGGATGAGTTTGCTCGTCGACCTCCTTATCGACAAATACCTGGGTAGCCGTTATGTTTAGCTAGTACCACTGACGTGCTTGTGGTTAAATCCACTGCCAGCGTACTGTCGAGTCTTTAGAGTCCCACACAGACGGTTTCCTATCTTCGGGCGAAACGATGTAGAGGTCGTATGGTTTTACGATAGGGTTCGATCACATACATGTACTTGTGCACGTATGATGTTCGAGCGTACAATACTAGTGTGTTTTGGTTTAAGCCGGATCCTAGTATTTGATTATTGAATTAGTTTAGTCTTATTGAATTCGTGTTTCTCGGAACACGGATGCGGGTATGTATATACGGATGAGAAGGGGTATAGAAGGAGACACCTCATTAGGTTTTTGACCATTGACTTGATCAAAACAAATATGAGGTGGAGAAAAGTATTTGTTATTTTTAGTAAATGATAAATTGTGGCATGGCTACTTGGGTTGACCACTTGACTTAGATTGACTTTTTGACTTAGATATTTTTGTAAGATGTTTTTGAGATCTAGATATTTTGATGAGATATTTTATTATGCCATGCTTGTGGTCATGTCAAGCTAGCCATCTCATTTTCTATTATCATTTTTATCAAAAATCTTTTCTCTTTCCTCAAGTTCATTCTCTCTTTCTTCCTCTCAAAAACCCTAATGTCTCATGTGTTGAGAATCAAGGGTTTGTGAGACTAAGCTACTCAGAATCACACTCTACTCATTACAGGTTACTTAGTTTAGCACACCAAGTGATCTAGTTGCCTCAACTTGAAGGTTTAGCTCAAGGTTAGAACTCTCAGATGGATCTTCTACGACTTCGAGAAGCCGACAAGAAGGTGCTATCCATTTCCACTCCAAGAAGCTCGCGAGGTGAAGGAGGACAACGAGAAGACAAGAAGGACTTGAAAATTTAGGTATAATCTTCTTACATAGTAGATAAAACCTCTAGTTTGTTTGTTAGTTATGGTTTAGATAAGATCCTGGAGTTCAAGTCGATGTTACCTTGTTAGTAAAAATCGTTTTTTACCCGTTCCGCCTTCCCGCAAACCCGTGGGATATGTGACGTCGACTTACAGTATAGCTACATATACGCATATCCGTAAAAAAATATGGATAGTACCAAAGAGAGAAAATGAATAGTGAACAATAATATGAAAATATATCTATCAAAATATATACATAAATTATTAAATCAAAACCTGATTTAATAATCCATCTTAATCCTAAGCCGGCTAGTATTATCAACTGTTCGATTAAAGTTCGTGTATCATGTACACAAATTTAATCGGACCCCTACACGTACCAACGTACGGATCCTAAATCTATTGCCTGGACTGGGAAAACCCTCTGTGTGAGACTCTAAAGACTCGACAATATGCTGGCGGTGGGTTTAACCAAAAGCATGTCAGCGGCACTAGCTATACGTAATGGCTATCCAGGTACTTGCCAAAAGGGTGGTCGACAATCAAGTACATCCTTATCCTATTGAGCCTGAATGTGACAATTTCCGTACAGTTCGATCTCTTCGTCAAAGAGTATCGCATATTGGGTCTAGGGGGTGGATAACGTCCTTACTAACCCGATAAGTTGTGTTTGAGTCAAGCTCATCACCAACAGAGATATTACCGATCAACTATCAGTGAATCTCTTCCACCGAGGCCATGGATTTCTGGTGATAGCCAACTGAATACAGCGCGACATCGACTCCTAATACCAGGAGAGACGAATTCCTGACAATCGACCACTGCCTTCATGTGGCTCGGGGCTGTACCCAACTAAAACCTGTTTACACGACTTCTTTGAGCCGTGGTAGGATAGTAATCAAAATACACTGGGAACTCATATAAGACAAATGACGATTTCAGGTCAAAGGACTAACCTGTACTCATCCTACCTGAGAACTTCCAGCTGGCGATAGATATAATACCATCTAGAAGTTATCGGCGAGTCCGTATGGTGTACTCACCTCCAGTGAGCACCTGTATACTATCATAGGTGACACAACATCAATGGCTTATGGACCGGCCACCGCCCCTCATCGGGGTCTAGAAGCGTATACACTAGTCTACTCTGGAATATCGATGTCCAGTCTCGATACTCCCACGACTAGGGATATTTAAGGATGTGCTTATGGACAACCCAGCTCCTACATACATGATAGCCATCATAATACTGGTTGTCAAGAAACAATCCTACGGGCTTCATCAATGATGAAGACAAACCAAATAGCATACTATCATCTCGAGTAAGACTATTATACCCGTATAGGTCATCCCTCAATTATCATAATCGCCTACTTGCAATTACAGTAATTTCCTTGAGGGCACTATATCCAACAATGAGTCCCCCACCCGGGGCAAATTTGAATGACTCTTCCGAGGAACGAGCAGACTAGGAGTCTAATACGGACTACTTAAAGCAGATGCACCAGAAAAAGGACGAGAAAGCTGCAGAAATGGAGACCCAAATGGACAAGATGGCCTATTTGTTCTAATGTATGCTCGGGATGATGGCTCACCCCGAACCACCAGCAGATGAACCACCGGCACTCATCGTCGAAGATAAAGGAGATACCTCAAGTCCCCTTCAGGCCTTGACAACGGCAAAGGAGAAAGTAATATCCAAATCATAGCTGTACAAATACATCACCCAGCAGTTCAAGGCTCACCTAGCCAGTGAAGCCACCGGCAAGTTGATAAAGACTTGCCGATTCTACCCAACGTGTTATAATCAGATCCAGTACCTGCCAGGATACACAATCCCGACGTTCGCCATATATAAGGGACCGGAAATCCGAAGCAGCATATCACCCAGTTCAGATCCAAATGTTGAAATACTGGGACTAATGATATATTGCTCCTCGAGCAGTTCGTTAGCACTCTAGCATACGTAGCATTAGAATGGTATTCAGAGATTCCCAACGACTCGATCAAAACATTTAACGAGATAAAGTTCCTCTTCTACCAAAGATTCGCTAGTGTAAGGGAGCGCACAACTGTGACCGCTCTGGTCAGCGAGAGGCCTAGATCAAACAAGACATGGGTCCAGTACGTAATGAGATAGAGGAACTTTTGGTCCAAATGCGAACAATGGATCACTGAAGCTCTGGCCATAAGCATGTTCGTGAGCACTCTCGACAAGAAAGCGCAAGCGTTCTTATATCTGGTCCTTCTTAACCCAACAACTTTCCAAGAGCTCATTGACAAGCTGGCTCGTTTAGATGCAATGAACCAGGGTCCGTCCTCTTCCAATGGAGATTCACGGAACTTCAAAATTAAGAGTAAGGCAGTGTTTGTCGCTAACATGCAACAACGGCCGAATGGTCCTAAAGCGCCTGGTCTTCAAAATGACAACCGCATAGGACCCATGCTTGAAGAAAGAATGGGACAGGAATATTCCTTCCCTCATGATAAAATGAGGAAGTTATTCGATCTCTCAATAAAGAGCGGCTTACTGACATTGCCTGAGCCACAGAAATCGGCCTAAGCCCATGACATTAATAGCC
The DNA here is from genome assembly GCA_030015575.1 of Agapanthus africanus. Taxonomy (NCBI): domain Eukaryota; kingdom Viridiplantae; phylum Streptophyta; class Magnoliopsida; order Asparagales; family Amaryllidaceae; genus Agapanthus; species Agapanthus africanus. Next base: position 371,849,622 of record CM057343.1, on the reverse strand, counting down.
CAACTGATTGCCTATACCATCGGGTGGTAAGTCATCCTTTAGAGGGTTGTTACGTGTTCAAAAACTGGGCCAAGGACCAGTATAAACACGGTAAGTTCATACTCTTTGATAAATGGAAGGTGAACCCTGTAGGGTTCCTATCGACGGCAGAAAGGTTTCGGGAGGCAATGTCCATGCCATTTTTAAAAAATTGCCGCTAAAAGGAACTCCAAACTAGAATCGTTAACTAGAAAATAATGCGTAAACTAATGTAAACCATTTACATCTAAGTGAAATAGAAATACAACCTTTGTAGATCAATCCTTCACTTCAAAAGCTCCTTGTAGTATTCCCTTCGCTGCGATCATGTTGCTCCCGGACTCTTGGACGGCTCCATGAGAAGAAGACAACGGTCTTGCTTGAAGTCTTTGAGGCCGAAGATAATCTACGTCGAGGGGATACGAACTCAAGCTACTACTTCACCAAAGTGAAGCAAACACCCTATACTAAAGTGCTAATCTAGTAGAGGATGGTGAAATAGGAAGTGGGCTCACTTTAGAATTTTTCTCTCACATTACTTTCTCACTTTTATCAAACCCTAGCAAGCTTTTCTTTTGGAAGAAGAAGATGAAGAAAAGAAGAAGATGATGAGCTTAATCCAAAGTGAGATAAGTAACCATAGGTGAGTGGGTATCATATACTAACTCATGTAGAGACATAACCATGGCTAATTATAGAGGTTAGGTTAATAAATATCCTAAGTAAAACAAAATGGGTGGACTTTGTAAAACACTCAAAAGCTTCTACAAGCTCCACGCTTTGAACAATTATCCATTAATTTTGTATTTACTTTGAATATTAAAACCTCACCAATATAATTAAAATGGTGTATGTCTTATACACCCATGTAGTGTGTATCAACAACCATGACACACAAAAATAAATAATGCACATCAATATATATCACATATATATTACATGTACACACATGTGAGAAAAGAATGCTTAAGTGAGCTAAAGTTAGTTAATGCAAATTAGTATATCACATATACAATTGTACACTAAATTATCAAATCAACACTTGATTTAATAATCCGGCTATATCACATATAACCGACTAACACTAAATGTACCAACCTATCAAATCAACACTTGATTCGATAACCCGACTATATCTCATATAACCGACCGATACAAAAGTCGAGAGAATAGAATACGGTATCACATACACGTATTATTCTCGGTCCCGCACATATCACATATGCGCTCCTATTTCGTTTTGCCTGAGCCAGTAAAACCTCTATGTAGGACTCTAAAGACTCGTCAATACGCCGGCAGTAGGTGATGATCACACCAAGCACCCACAAGCTGTCAGCGGTACTAGCTGGACGTAACGGCCACCCAGGTATTGAGAGATCAGAAGATTAGCAAGCAAACCCACTCTAACTCCTGCAAAAGCCTGACAGTGACACTACCGTACAGTCCGGTCTCCTCGTCTGATATGTCTCATATCAAGTCTAGGGGTGGTAAACGTCAGATCCCAATAACTGATAAGTCATGCCGATATGAGGCTCATAACGGGTCGAGAAACTACTGGTAACACTTACCAGTAAATCTTTAAACCAGCCCTGGCCAGGGACTTCCCTGTTATGGCCAATCGAGCACAGCACAACATCAACCCCCAAAACCGGGAGAGACGAAACCCCTCCTATTGCTCGTTGCCTCCATGTGACTCGGGACTGTACCCAAAAACCACCATTTTGCACGCCTTCTTGGACGTGGTAAGGTGGAATTCAAAGCACAGTGGGAATCACACAAGAATCTATGACGATCTCGGGTCTACAAACTAACCTGTACCAGTGTCACCAGAGAACTGCCATCTGACGTGAGGTATAATACCATCTGGGAGTTCTCGGTGAGTCCGTCCAATGTACTCGGTCTCCACTGAGCACCCGTATATCATCTTTGATGTCAAACACCAATGGATATGGGATCATCCATCATCCATTTATATGGGTCAAGAAGCTATACGCTAGTCTACTCTGGTATATCGATGCCCCGTCTCGATACACCCACGACTAGGGACATTAAAGGATGAACTTATGGACTACCATGGCCTCACTAGTATGATCTGCATCATAGTCCTGGTAGTCAAGTACACATCCTAATGGCTTTACCAACATGTAACAGAGAGACAATCAGTATACACGTTAAGGTAAAGAGCAACCAGATAGCATACTATCATGTCGAGCAAGAAAGTCCTTCCTATATATGTCCAAGCATCCACTACAATATACATCTCATGTATAGTAATGGCCTATAGGGCATACATATAATTAACAATCTCCCACTCGCACTAGGGCCATCTGATAGCAGTGGTTGTAATATCACATACTCAACCATCCCATAAAGTCCCTCTCTGGGAAAAGGCCATTGTTAGTGGATCCGCCGTGTTGTCCTCTAAGTCTACTCTCCTGATCTCGATCCCCTGGAGATCAACCATCTCCATGATCAGGTGATACTTCCTTAGAATATGTCTGGATCACTGATGGGATGGGTGTTCCTAGGCATAAGCCACAACCCCATTGTCACACATTGGTAGGAATGAAGTTCATCTCATAAACTAATATACACCCACGCTTCCTCTTTGGTAGCATCTTAGGTAGCGATGTATCCAGCCTTTATCGTCTAGTATGCCACAGTATCTAGCTTGGAACTCTTCCAACATACCATCCCTTCATTGAGGGTAAAGACAATGCCTGTGACTGACATTCAGTCGACCTTATCATCCTGGAAGCTATTCAGTGATTCTCCCCAGGATCGATTGATACCATCTCACTACACCTAGTGAGAATCCTAAAATCTACTTAGATCTATCACATAGATCCAAAACCCTCGATCTATGAGGTATCACCTTGATCCTATATGGAGAATCCTTGTGATAAGAGGAGATTGACCGAGTGTAGCATAGGAAACTCCTTTCCTATCAAGAGTATGTCATCCATGAACAATACGAGGAACACCACCATACTCCCTACTACCTTTTGTATATACAAGGTTTATCTATCATTTTGATGAAGTCAAACGCTTTGACTACCACATCAAAACAGATGTTCCAACTCCATGATGCATGCTTTATCCTCTAAAGCAACTTGTACACGTTTCCGCTGCTCCCACTGTCTACGAAGCCCTCTGGCTGTGTACTTATAGACGCTTTCTTCTAAATCAGTATTTAGAAAAGCAGTCATGACACCCAACCGCCATATATCGTAGTCATGGTATGCAGCAGTGGCAAGTAGGATCCGGATGGACTTAAGCATAGCCATTGGAGAAAAGGTTACATCATTAAACCACACCTGGTCGATGACAAGAACCTTTTACAATGAGTCTCAGCTTTGAAAGTCTCAACTTTTCTATGTACACCAATTAATCTTTTCATGATATACTTGCTGCTAATGGGGATTTAACCCTTTAGATATAGAAACCAAAGTCCATACTTTGTTGGTGTACATAGATACCATCTTAGATCGCATAGCATCCAGCCATTCTTACAGAGTCCCCGCTTTTGATGGCCTGCTCGAAACTAGTTGGATCATCATCTCATGATGCGATCCTCGCTCCCACTGTCATAGAGAAACCAAAGTAACTCTCAGGTGGGTGAGGAACCCTACCAGATCGGTGGAGAGGCTGAGGTTCGTTGAGAGCTATTGAATCCTCCGGTTCTACCAAATCATCAGCTGTAGTTTATATAGCTGGAACTCCTTCAAGTTCTACCTCATGACCACTAATTTGTTTCCAAAATAAATTCCTTTTTCTAAAAAGGTGGCATGCCGAGAAACAAACCACCTTTTGTTCCTCGGTGTGGTAGAAGATATTCCCTTGTGAATACTTAGGATATCCAACAAAATTTTACAGAGCTGACCTTGCCTCGAGCTTGTCCGGATTTTGCTTTTAGACATATGCCGGACAACCCCAAATCTTAACTTACTTAAGAGATGGGCTCTTCCCACACCATATCATATATGGAGTGGTAGGCACCTGATTTGGTTGGAACGCCATTCAATAGGCATGCAGCTTTATAAGTGCACAACCCCCAAAAGGAAATAGGCAACTCAATAATACTCATCATAGAGTGCAATTGCTCTGCCCTGATTCACCGTTGTGCCGTGGTGTATACGGAGGGGTAATGCTGAGAGAGAATCTCATTCTCCTTTAAATAGTCCAGGAATTCCGTGCACAAGTATTCTCCTCCCTGATCACATCAAAGGACATAATACTTATACCCGTTTTGGTTCTGTACTTCTGACTTATATTCATTGAGTTTCTCAAAAGTTTCAGGCTTGTGTTTCAATAAGAACATATGTCCGAAACATGAGAGATCATCGGTGAATATAATGAAGTATAAAGAACAAGCCTTGACATGTGTAGACAAGGGACTTACATACATCATCATGTATCAATCCCAAGAGTTCACTAACTCTTTCTCTGTTTCCAGTAAACGGAGCTATGGTCATTTTTTATCTTTGTGAAATGACTGGCAAGTTTCACAAGATGTAAATTCAAACTGATTTAAATATGCATCTTAATGTAACATAGCTAGTCGGGTCGCATAGACATGACCTAGTCTACAATGCCTCAAGAAGGATTCATTCATTTCTGAACTCTTCCTCTTGTGTGTGTTTTGTACATTAAGAACTGTGGTTTGATTTAGAACGTATATGCTTTTAGATAACGTGTCTGATCCGATCAACTCTTGATATAGGAAATGTTCAAAACATTATCCAACAATACAAAATTATATACTTCTTTACTAAATAAAGAGACTGATATGATGTTGTATATCAGGTTCAGTATCTAATAACATTCATTAAGAATCAATGTATTTGGTAATACAGGGTGATAACTGCCAATACCTTGGCTGCAACAATTGCACCGTTTCCAACTCTTGAAACTTTATCATCCGTTCTCAGTTCTCTACCTGTTTGTAGCCCATGTAACAGATTACATATGTAGGATCCTGATCCGGTATCTCATACCCAGGACGTAGAGGATACTGAGAAACAGTTCTCAGTAATGAACACACCTGAAGAAGATGCATCATCATGAACTTTCTTCGTTTGGGCGGCACGGGAATCCTGGCAATCCACTATTTCCTGCTCGGTCTTATAACAATTATAAGTTGGAGCTGGACCAATGTTCCCCAGTACAGTATAACAAGCGGGTTTGGTCAATACATCCATATTATTATCTTGATTAGGACGTGACATGGTCGCTACCTGGAGAGAGAGAGAAGAAAACACTCTGCGTGCGCTCTTGCAAAATTAGATTGGTTATTATTTTATCTTATCAGGATGGCTCCCACTGTTTTTATCAAATCTTCCTTCAAACCCTAAAAGGAAAGACTAGCCGGGATTAATTACACCCTACAAGTTCGCCAATCTTTCAGCCAGGCCAGTGCCGGTACTTTGAGGGAGATTCCATGTGCTTTCGCACGGACCTAATTAAAATAAACTTCGTTTTCCCAGGGGCGTAACCCCGTTGACACCTTTCTAGACACCTACTTGATCGGCTAATTGTAAAGTGTAAAACTCTTTCAGGAGTAACAATTACTCGCAGTGGGTATCGGGATCCAACTATCTCATAGAAGGTATGCAATCTCATTGCAAATTTCAACACTTGAAATTCCCGATAATATTATACCCCTAGCACCCTATGACCTTGACGGAGGTCAACAAAGCATAGGCTACTAGTCAAGTTCAACCCGTCATTTCTTGATTGAATCAAACCCAACCGCACGACCCCTGACGGAGGTCAACAAGGTCGTACGACTACCCTAATCCAATCTGCATCATATGCATAAGCAGATAAATACCAGTCAGCTACCGCACACTACGCCTTAACGGAGGTCAACAAACGTAGCACGAATACTAAGTAGAACTTATCTGAAATGACGGAGGGTTACGATAGGTTTTTCTGAAAATCTATTGCATAATGAACTTGATATCGCTGTAGAATCAAATGATTTTTTAAATGGAGTGTTTTTGAGGCTTTTGCTAATTTCGCTAAAGAGGTCACTTCCGGTGAAGGGATCTCGGCTCTTTCCTCGTCGAATGAGGTGCAGTATATTCACAATATCACTATGCAAAGCAAGAACTAGGAAAAACAATCAAAAGACGAAACCGAGGGTTGTAGCATCTGCTAGTTATTGCTAAAGGGATCACTCCCGGTGAAGGGATCTCGGCCCTTTCCTTATCGAATAAGGTGCAGGATGTTCTACAAGGAACACCGCTATGCAAAGCAAGAACTGTAGCTACATGTTTTTGAAAATTTGATTCCACAACATCTTTTGGTTTATTTTCTTTCATTAATCATATAAATGAAGTCCCATCATTTAAGTCACCTAAACATCACAGATAAATACGACGTACGCTTATGCCATCCGCATTCGCCTCAATGTCCCGTCATGCACCATTAGGTTAGTTAACTAACGGCAGAACGGGGCAGGGCTAGCGCGGGTGTAAAATATAAGTAACGTCTATATAATATATCATATATACTATATACAGTATCCATCTCAACATATCAAATGATCACATCACAGATATCACAGCAGAAGAAACAAATGAAATAATGGATATACTAGGAGGTCCGTGTTTTATTTTGAGCCTGTATAAAACATGAATTCCATGGTCGCGATGAATAGTCAAACCCACACACCTAGACCCCTACGAGAGCGGCAAGCAACCCTACCAATTCTAGTGTTAGGAGACCTGGTCTCGACTCCTCGAGATGGTCTCCCACTGGACTCTAGAACCCGGTTACTTGTGCTCCCCTCCTTGGGTCTATCCTAATGCGGAAAAGTAAATAATATACACAATGGTGACGTCATCCTCAACCCAGAAGTGCCCCAATAAAAGAATATTACATACATAGAATTTTACATGAATGAAAATAGAAACTCTCATCTCACATAAAACCCCCGGCTATTCAAAACATGACGATCCAATATAACATATACAGCAACACATAACATCACAAGTCATCAATGTAAGTAAATATGCGTATCCCAATTGTCGTTGACATATAGCAACGAAATCGGCGATACACCACATATTACACTTACGGTCGCAGGAAAAACTAGACGATATTAAACATTCTGATCGAATCAACAAACACTCACAATTACCCAAAAAGCTCAACACTTGAGCGAAGTTAAATTACCCAAAAACGTGCCACAATACCTATGATCCAACCGTAGAAGGGCCAAACCAACGCCTCACCTATGACACCGCGGAACTATGGCAAACCCTAAGGTTCAGTCGTGGTTCCGAGGGCATAGAATCGAGTTAAGGTTTTTGTTCTTCTAGAGGGTCCATAGAGTTACTTACACGACTATCGAATATAATTAACTTGAGAAAATTCCAACACTTGGAAATTTTTAGCGAGGGTTAAAATGGGTATTTAATATCCGATTGAACTTTGTAACACCGTCTAAAATAACCCGAAAACAATTAAAATTACGACTATGAAACACTCCGAGTTGCCTTTATATGGAGTTAATCATCACATGAAAAAGTAGCAAAAATAAACAACACCTGAAACACCAAAACCCAGAGGGCAAAACATGGAAAAAATTTTGGACCTAAATACCCTACTGGGACCGGCCTCCTCGGTTTTAGTGTCAATGTGCTCGGTCCAAATCAGAGCACATGGTCCCCAATTTTTCCCATGTTCTTATATTGGCTCAAAGATGATTATGCGCTTGTTTGAAAAAAATTTGGAGCTCATTTAAAAATCGACAGAAACATGGAATTGGTATTTCAAGTTTCAGAGTTTGTTTCGTATTCATAATCTAACATTATCCATATAATTTTCTAGCTAGGCTCTGATACCACTGTAGGGTTCCTATCGACGGCAGCAAGGTTTCGGGAGGTATCGTCCATGACATTTTTTAAAAATTGTCGTTAAAAGGAACTCCAAACTAGAATCGTTAACTAGAAAATAATACGTAAACTAATGTAAACCATTTACATCTAAGTGAAATAGAAATACAACCTTTGTACATCGGTCCTTCACTTCAAAAGCACCTTGTAGTCCCTTCGCTGCGATCATGTTGCTCCCGGACTCTTGGACGGCTCCATGAGAAGAAGGAAACGGTCTTACTTCAAGTCTTCGAGATCAAAGATGATCTACGTCGAGGGGATACGAACTCAAACTACTACTTCACCAAAGTGAAGCAAACACCCTATACTAAAGTGTTAATCTAGTAGATGATGGTGAAATAGGAAGTGGGCTCACTTTAAAATTTCTTTTGTCACATTACTTTCTCACTTTTATCAAATCCTAGCAAGCTTTTCTTTTGGAAGAAGAAGATGAAGAAAAGAAGAAGATAATGAGCTTAATCCAAAGTGAGATAAGTAACTATGGGTGAGTGGGTAACATATACTAACTCATGCAGAGATATAACCATGGCTAATTATAGTGGTTAGGTTAATAAATATCCTAAGTAAAACAAAATGGGTGGATTTTGTCAAAGCACTCACAAGCTTCTACAAGCTTCATGCTTTGAACAATTATCCACTAATTTTGTATTTACTTTGAATATTAAAACCCCACCATTATAATTAAAATGGTGTATATCTTATACACCCATGTAGTGTGTATCAACAACCATGACACACAAAAATAAATAATGCACATTAATATATATCACATATATATTACATGTACACACATGTGAGAAAAGAATGCTTAAGTGAGCTAATGTTAGTTAATGCAAATTAGTATATCACATATACAATTATACACTAAATTATCAAATCAATACTTGATTTAATAATCCAGCTATATCATATATAACCGACTAACACTAAATGTACCAACTTATCAAATCAACACTTGATTCGATAACCCGGCTATATCTCATATAACCGACCGATACAAAAGTCGCGAGAATAGAATACGATATCACATACATGCATTATTCTCGGTCCCGCACATATCACATATGCGCTCCTATTTCATTTTACCTGAGCCAGTAAAACCTCTATGTAGGACCCTAAAGACTCGTCAATACGCCGGCAGTAGGTGATGATCACATCAAGCACCCACAAGCCGTCAGCGGTACTAGCTGGACGTAACGGCTATCCGGGTATTGAGCGATCAGAAAATAAGCAAGCAAGCCCGCTCTAACTCATGCAAAATCCTGACAGTGACACTACCGTACAGTCCGGTCTCCTCGTCTGATATGTCGCATATCAAGTCTAGGGGTGGTAAACGTCAGGCCCCAATAACCGATAAGTCATGCCGATATGAGGCTCATAATGGGTCAAGAAACTACTGGTAACAATTACCAGTAAATCTCTAAACCAGGACTGGCCAGGGACTTCCTGTTATGGCCAATCGAGCAGAGCACAACATCAACCCCCAATACAGGGAGAGACAAAACCCCTTCTATCGCTCATTGCCTCCATGTGACTCGGGACTGTACCTGAAAACCACTGTTTTGCACGCCTTCTTGGACGTGGTAAGGTGGAAATCAAAGCACAGTAGGAATCACACAAGACTCTATGACGATTTCGGGTCTACAAACTAACATGTACCAGTGTCACCAGAGAACTGCCATCAGACGTGAGGTATAATACCATCTGGGAGTTCTCGTCGAGTCCGTCTAGTGTACCCAGTCTCCACTGAGCACCCGTATATCATCTCTGATGTCAATCACCAATGGATATAGGATCATCCATCGCCCATCTATATGGGTCGAGAAGCTATACGCTAGTCTACTCTGGTATATCGATTCCCCGTCTCGATACACCCACGACTTGGTACATTAAAGGATGAACTTATGGACTACCATGGCCCCACTAGTATGATCTGCATCATAGTCCTGGTAGTCAAGTACACATCCTAAGGGCTTTACCAACATGTAACAGAGAGACAATCAGTGTACACGTTAAGGTAAAGAGTAACCGGATAGCATACTATCATGTCGAGCAAGAAAGTCCTCCCTATATATGTCCAAACATCCACTACAATATACATCTTATGTATAGTATTGGCTTCTAGGGCATACATATAACTAACAAACCCTCCTCAGAGGCACATCTCTAAAGGGAACAATGCGCAGGGGGAATCCTGCTCAGTCGTTGAAGAGACCCTATAGGAAGTATTATTGTCTCCTAGAACGAAAAGAATGCTAAAGAATCTCCAGGAATGGCCTGCGGTCAGGTGGAAGAGCCCGGTTGATCCAAAGATCATACCAGGTATGTTGAATCCGTGTCCCACTCCGAAGACTATTGATAAAAGGGAAAATCTCCGAAGTCGAGAAGTCTTCCAAAAAGAAAAATAAGAAGAAGGCAAAGAAGCTCGTACATCCTGCAGGGTTCCTAGGCACACTAATGAGGTCGCACAAGGCATCAACCATGCCAATTTCAAAAAATTCCGGTGCCGAGAAACCCTAATACGGATCGTTGACTAGAGTTTAGGCGAAACATGCAACTAGTTAACAACTTAACTAAGAGTGGACCGGATCTACAAAATACGCTAGTCTACTCTGGTATATCGATTCCCCGTCTCGATACACCCACGACTTGGTACATTAAAGGATGAACTTATGGACTACCATGGCCCCACTAGTATGATCTGCATCATAGTCCTGGTAGTCAAGTACACATCCTAAGGGCTTTACCAACATGTAACAGAGAGACAATCAGTGTACACGTTAAGGTAAAGAGTAACCGGATAGCATACTATCATGTCGAGCAAGAAAGTCCTCCCTATATATGTCCAAACATCCACTACAATATACATCTTATGTATAGTATTGGCTTCTAGGGCATACATATAACTAACAAACCCTCCTCAGAGGCACATCTCTAAAGGGAACAATGCGCAGGGGGAATCCTGCTCAGTCGTTGAAGAGACCCTATAGGAAGTATTATTGTCTCCTAGAACGAAAAGAATGCTAAAGAATCTTCAGGAACGGCCTGCGGTCAGGTGGAAGAGCCCGCTTGAACCAAAGATCATACCAGGTATGTTGAATCCGTGTCCCACTCCGAAGACTATTGATAAAAGGGAAAATCTCCGAAGTCGAGAAGTCTTCCAAAAAGAAAAATAAGAAGAAGGCAAAGAAGCTCGTACATCCTGCAGGGTTCCTAGGCACACTAATGAGGTCGCACAAGGCATCAACCATGCCAATTTCAAAAAATTCCGGTGCCGAGAAACCCTAATACGGATCGTTGACTAGAGTTTAGGCGAAACATGCAACTAGTTAACAACTTAACTAAGAGTGAACGGAAAATACAACCTTTGTAGATCCGGTCCTCCACCTCCATAGCTCCGCGTTGACGTCCCTCCGCTGCGATCATCGGATCCCGGACTCTAGCTATGGTTTCGTCGAAGAAATGATCGGGCTAGGTCGTCGACTTCGATGCCGAAGATGATCTACGTCGAGGCAACTCAAACTCAAGCTCCACCTTCACCAAGTCAAGAAACTTGTGAAGAAAACACCCTATACTACATGGAAAGTGGTAGAGGATGAAGAAATAGGAAGTGGGTTCACTTTGGATTTTGATTTCTCACTTGGAATCATCACTTGACATTTTTGTAGAAAGCTTTTCTTCTCTTCACTTGAAGAAGAAGATGAAGAAGAAGAAAATGAATTAATTTACAAAAAGAAAAATGAAGTGATGGTTATCATAATGCAACCATGGGTTAGTGTTAACTCATGTAGAGAATGAACTAGGGTTAAGTAAATGGTTAGGGTTTAGGAACAAAACAAAATGGCATGACTTTTTCAAAGATGCTTTGAAGCTTCTTGAAGCTTCAAGCCAAAATAACAAAAAGCCACCATTTAGTTTTGTCAAAAATAAATAAAGAAAGAAAGAAAGACCTTAACCATTAACCTAAACCATGGTTTAAAATAAACACGCACCCAAGTTTGCATGTATCATCAAACATGATACAATCATGTGCACAAAAATATATCACATATACAATGTGCATAAACAAGTGAGAAAAACATCTTAAGTGAACCAATATTAGTTAATGTAAAGTAATATATCAAATATATAATTATACATTAAATCATTAAATCAACACTTGATTTAACGATCCGGTCACATCACATATGACCGACTAATATCCAATATATTGACTTATCGAATCAATCCTCGATTCGATAACTAGGTTATATCACATACAACCAATCGATACATTCATCGCGAGAATAGAATACGGTATCACATACACGCATTATTCTCGGTCCCGCACATATCTCATATGCGCTCCTATTTCGTTTCGCTTGAGCCAGGAAACCTCTGTGTAGGACTCTAAAGACTCGTCAATACGCCGGCAGCAGGTGATGATCATATCAAACACCCACAAGCCTCAAGCGGTCTGCTAAACGTAACGGTCACCCGGGTATTGAGCGATCAGAAGATCGACGAGCAAGCCCGCTCATACTCCTGTGAATCCAACCAGTAACACTTACCGTACAGTCCGGTCTGTTCGTCTGATATGTCGCATATCTCGCCTAGGGGTGGTAAACGTCAGACCCCAGTAGCTTGATAAGTCGTGTCGATATGAGGTCTATAACAGTTCGAGAAACTACTGGTAACACTTACCAGTAAATCTCAGCAACCCTAGCCAGGGATTTCCGTTTATAGCCAATCGAACACAGTACAACATCAACTCCCTATACCGGGAGAGACGAATTCCGTCCTATCGCTCATTGCCTCCATGTGATTCAGGGCTGTACCCAAAAACCACCGTATTGCATGCCCTCTTGGACGTGGTAAGGTGCAAATCAAAGCACAGTGGGAATCACACAAGACTCTATGACGATCTCGGGTCAACAGACTACTCTGCACCGGTGTCACCAGAGAACTGCCATCTGACGTAAGGTATAATACCATCTGGGAGTTCTCGGCGAGTCCGTCCAGTGTACCCAGTCTCCACTGAGCACCCGTATATCATCTCTGATGTCAAACACCAATAGATATGGGATCATCCATCGCCCATCTATATGGGTCGAGAAGGTATACGCTAGTCTACTCTGGTATATCGATGCCCCGTCTCGATACACCCACGACTAAGGACCTTGAAGGATGTACTTATGGACTACCATGTCCCCACTAGTATGATCCACATCATAGTCCAGGTAGTCAAGTACACATCCTAACGTCTTTACCAACATGTAACAGAGAGACAATCAGCGTACACGTTAAGATAAAGAGCAACCAGATAGCATACTATCATGTCGAGCAAGAAAGTCCTCCCTATATATGTCCCATCATCCACTACAATATACATCCTATGTATAGTAATGGCCTCTAGGGCATACATATAACTAACAATCTCCCACTTGCACTAGGGCCATCTGATAGCAGTGGTTGTAGTATCTCATACTCAACCATCCCATAATAGTCTCTCTCTGGGAAAAGGCCTTTGTGAGTGGATCCACCGTGTTGTCCTCTGAGTCTACTCTCCTAACCTTGATCCCTTGGAGATCAACCATCTCCATGATCAGGTGACACTGCCTTAGAATATGTCTGGATCACTGATGGGACCGGCGTTCCTTGGCATAAGCCACAACTCCATTGTCGCACAATGGTAGGAACGTAGCTCATCTCATGAACCAATATACACCCAAACATCCTCTTTGGTAGCATCTTAAGTAGCGATGTATCCTGCCTTTATCGTCTAGTTAGCCACGGTATCCAGCTTGGAACTCTTCCAACATACCGTCCCTTTACTGAAGGTAAAGACAATGCCTGTGACTGACTTTCAGTCGTCCTTATCATCCTGGAACCTTTCCAGTGATTCTCCCCAGGATCGATTGATACCATCTCACTACAACTAGTGAGAATCCTAACATCAAATTAGTTCTATCTCATAGATCAAAACTCAGGATTTAGGAGGTATCACTTTGATCCTATATGGAGAATCCTTATAATAAGCGGAGATTGACCGAGCGTAGCATAGGAAACTCCTTCCCCATCAAGAGTATGCCATCCACGTACTCTACGAGGATCATCACCATACTCCCTACTGCGTTTTTGTATATACAAGGTTCATCTACCATTTTGATGATGTCAAACTCTTTGACTATCTCATCAAAACAGATGTTCCAACTCCGCGATGCCTGCTTTAATCTTATAAAGCATCTTGCTAATGTTTCCGCTGCTCCCACTGTCTACGAAGCCCTCTGGCTGTGTACTTATAGACGCTTTGTTCTAAAACATCATTTTAGAAAAGCAGTCATGACACCCAACCACCAGATATCGTAATCATGGTATGTAGCCGTGGCAAGTAGTATCTGGATGGACTTAAGCATAGACACTTAGAAAAGGTTTCATCATAATCCATACCTAGTCAATGATGCAAACCTTTAACAAGTCTAGCTTTGAAAGTCTCAACTTTTCCATGTACACCAAGTTATCTTCTCAAGATATACTTGCTCCTGATGAGGATTTAACCCTTCAGATAAAGCAACCAAAGTCCATACTTTGTTGGTGTATAAGGATTGCATATCAGATCGCTAAGCATCCAGCCATTCTTACAGAGTTCCACTCCTGATGGCCAGCTCGAAACTAGTTGGGTCATCATCTCATGATGCATTCCTCGCTCCCACTGTCATAGAGAAACAGAAGTATCTCTCAGGTGGGTGAGGAACCCTACTAGATCGGCGGAGAGGCTGAGGTTCGTTGGTAACTATTGAATCATTTGTTTCTTTCAAATCATCAGCTGCAGTTTGTATAGTTGGAACATTTCCAGTTCTACATAACAGACTTTGCCTCGAGCTTGTCCGGATTTTGCTTTTAGACATAGCACGGACAACCCCAAATCTTAACCAACTTAAGATATGGGCTCTTCCCTTTCCATATCACATATGAAGTTGTAGGCAACAGATTTGATTTGAACCCTATTCAATAGGTATGCAACTTCATAAGTGCATAACTCCCAAAAGGAAATAGGTAACTCAGTAGTACTCATCATAAAGCACACCACATCATATAGGGTGTTATTGCTCTGCCCCGATATACCATCGTGTTATGGTGTATACGGAGAAGTAATGCTGAGAGAGAATCACATTCTCCTTTAGAATAGTCCAGGAATTCTATGCAAAAGTATTCTCCTCCCTGATCGCATCAAAGGAAATAATACTTTTACCCGTATTGGTTCTCTACTTCTAACTTATATTCTGTGAATATCTCAAAAGGTTCGGACTTGTGTTTCAACAGGAACATATGTTTGAATCTAGAGAGATTATCAGAGAATGTAATGAAGTACAAAGAACCGGTCTTGGCAAGGACCTTTATACATCAACATGTATCATCCCCAGAGTTCACTAACTCTTTCACTGTTTCCAATAAACAGAGCTGGTATCATTATATCTTTGTGACATGACTGGCAAGTTTCACAAGATGTAAATTCAAACTGATTTAAATATGCATCTAAATGTAACTTCAGCTAGTCGGGTCGTATTGATATGACCTAGTCTACAATACCTCAAGAAGGATCCATTCATTTCTGAACTCTTCCTCTTGTGTGTGTTCTGTATACTCAGAACTGTAGTTTGACTTAGAACATCAATGGTTTTAGATAACGTGCCTGAACCGATCAACTTTTGATATAGGAAATGTTCAAAACATTATCCAACAATACAAAATTTTATCATTTCTTTACTAATAAAGCGACTGATATGATTTTGTATATCAGGTTTGGTATCTAATAACATTCGTTCAGAATCAATGTATTTGGAATACAGGGTGACAGTGACCAACAGACTTGGCTGCAACACTTGCCCCGTTTTCTGCCTCATGAAACTTATCACCCGTTCTCAGTTCTCTACCTTTCTGTAGCCCTATGTAACAGATTACATATCTGGGATCCTGATTTGGTATCAAATACCCAGGACGTAGAGGATACAGAGAAACAGTTCTTTGTAATGAACACACCCGAAGGAGATGCATCATATGCACTTTCTTCGTTTGGGTGGCACGAGAATTCTGGTATTCCCCAATTTCCTGCTCTGTCTTATAACAATTATAAGTGGGAGCGGGACCAACGTTTCCCAGCTCAGTATAACAAGCGGGTTCGGTCAATATCCGTATTATTATCTTGATTAAGGCGTGATATGGTCGCTACCTGGAGAGAGAGAGAAGAAAACACTCAGCGTGCGCTCTTGCAAGAATAGATTGGTTATTATTTTATTTAATCAGGATGGCTCCCACTGTTTTTATCAAATCTTCCTTCAAACCCTAAAAGGAAAGACTAGCCGGGATTAATTACACACTACAAGTTCGCCAATCTTTCAGCCAGGCCAGTGTCGGTACTTTGAGGGAGGTCCCCCGTGCTTTTGCACGAACCTAATTAATGTAAACCTCGTTTTCCCAGAGGCGTAACCTCGTTAACACCTTTCTAGACACCTACTTGATCGGCTAATTGTAATGTGTAAAACTCTTCCAGGAGTAACTCTTACTCGCAGCGGGTATCGGGATCCAACTATCTCATAGAAAGTATGCAATCTCATTGCAAATTTCAACACTTGAAATTCCCGATAATATTTTGCCCCTAGCAGCTATATGACCTTAACATAGTCAACAAATCATAAGTGCTAGTCAAATTCAACCTGTCATTTCCCGATTGAATTAAACCCACCCACACGACCATTAACATAGTCAACAAAGTCGCACGACTACCCTAATCCAATCACATCATATGCTTATGCAGATAAGCACTAATTAGCTACCGCACACTACGCCTTAACATAGTCAACAAACGTAGCACGAATACTAACTAGTACTTATCTGAAATGACGGAGGGCTACGACAGGTTTTTCTGAAAACCTATTGCGTAATGAACTTGATATCGTTGTAGAATCAAATGATTTTGAAATAGAGTGTCTTCGAGGCTTTTCTGGTTTTGCTAAAGGGGTCACTCCCGATGAAGGGATCGTCGGCCCTTTCCTCATCGAATAAGGTGCGGGATATATCATATATATCGCTGTGCAAAGCAAAAACCCTTAAAAGCAATCAAAAGACAAACCGAGTGTGTAGCATCTACCAGTTATTGATAAAGGAGTCACTCCCGGTGAAGGGATCTCGGTCCTTTCCTTATCGAATAAGGTGCAGGATATATCATATATACCGCTGTGCAAAGCAAGAACTGTAGCTAACTGATTTTATTTTTGAAATTCGATTCCATAACATTTTAGGTTTATTTTTCTTTCATTAATCATATTAATGAAGTCCCATCATTAAAGTACCTAAACATCACAGATAAATACGACGTACACTTATGCCATCCGCATTCGCCTCGATGTCCCCTCGTGCACCGTTAGGTCAGGTAACTAACGGCAGAGCAGGGCAGGGCTAGCACGGGTGTAAAACATAAGTAACGCCTATATAATATATCATATATACTATATACAGTATCTATCACAGAACATATCACATGATCACATCACAGATATCGCAGCAGAAGAAACATATGAAATATTGGATATATTAGGACGTCCGTGTTTTCAATACGAGCCAGTATAAACCACGGATTCCACGGTCGCGATGAATAGCCAAACCCATACCCCTAGACCCCTACGAGAGCGGCAAGCAACCCTATCAATTCTAGAGTTAGGAGACCCGGACTCGACTCCTCGAGTTGGTCTCCCACTGGACTCCAGAACCTGGTTACTTGTGCCCTCCTCCTTGGGTCTATCCTAGTGCGGAAAAGTAAATAATATACAAACGGTGACATCTTCCGCAACCTGGAAGTACCCCAATAAAAGAATATTACATACAAGTTTTTACATGAATGAAAAGGAAAAACACTCATCTCACATAAAAAAAAACCCGGGAATTCAAACACGACGATCCAATATAACATATCCAGCAACACATAACATCACATGTCATCAACGTAAGTAAATATGCGCATCCCAATTGTCGTTGACGTATAGCAACGAAACCGGCGATATCACATATTACACTTACGGTCACAGAAAAGAAAGTGTAAAACTACAACAGTTGCAATCCGCAACCTGCATAGACATCGCATGCCTAATCAAATGAATTCCTTAGACATCGCATGCCTAACAATTATAAACCCCGCATTTTAGTCTCATTATCGAAAACACTTTTCAATATTAAAGTCGGGCAATTCAACAAGATTCCCGATATCATGATCGAATGCTCGTCGCAAACTTTAGTAGGCGGCCGTACCCCTGATACCGTCGACGAAGTGCACCAAGGCGGAACACCGCTGCCGCGAGCACCCGAACGGATGCTTTCGGCGATGGGGTTCTCCCACAGTCACTTGGTCGGGGCTATGGGGCGTGGCTGTCTATTAAGTTTACCGGCGAGTATCCGCGTACGCTACGTGATTGCGACGGACTTTTGATCGCATCAAAATTCCGTGGCAACCGATCAAGTGAGACTAAAGTGCTATGTTTATAACATTCATATCAGTTATCTCATAACTACCTGTGGATTCCAAGTATTGTATCCCATTCCAGATAAATAGAAAATGTTAAACTTTCCGATCGAACATCCAAACACCCAAGTTTTCCGATAACAGCTCAACTCTTGAAATATGTTCAAAAACATCCATTTCATGCCACAGTACCAACGGTCCAGCCGTAGAAGGGTCAAGCCAACGCCTCACATGTGGCACGCCGTACTGCCCCAAACCCTAAGGTTCAAAGGGCAGTTCAAGACGGTCACATAATCGAGTTATGGTTTGTTGTCTTCTAGAGGGACCATCGCGTTACTTGCACTACTTAGAACGTCATTAAACAACGGAAAAATCCAACAATTGGAAATTTCCCGGCAAGGGAAAAAGTGGGTATTTATATCCGGTCGAACTTTTTAACATATTCTAAAATTACCCGGAAAAGCACATAGACAAAATCAAAAATTCCGATTGAATCATCGAAGCCCCAAAGTATCCCAGAAAACTCAACTCTTGAGTGCAAATTAAAAATTCCCAGAAAACTCAGCACCTCAAGAAACAAATTCCTGTGCAAAAATTGAAGAGTGATCTCATAATTTGGCCGCGGAACCGCCGCAGAAGCCAGGATTCTTCCGCGGTTACGCCGCGCTTTTGGCACATCTTTTGGTCGTTTTTGCACCGTAATTCTTAGAATTCCCTGCAGAATTTTTTAAGCATTTTTAATATGGAAAAAACCCAGTTTTTAAAAAATGTACAGAGAGGGGTCATTTTTAGGGTTTCGGGGTTCGATCGGAATTCTAATATCGTCTACACTTCGCCTAAGGCTCTAGCTAGGCTCTGATACCACTGTAGGGTTCCTAGGCACACTAATGAGGTCTCACAAGGCATCAACCATGCCAATTTAAAAAAATTCCGGTGCCGAGAAACCCTAATACGGATCGTTAACTAGAGTTTAGGCGAAACATGCAACTAGTTAACAACTTAACTAAGAGTGAACGGAAAATACAACCTTTGTAGATCCGGTCCTCCACCTCCATAGCTCCGCGTTGATGTCCCTCCGCTGCGATCATTGGATCCCGGACTCTAGTGATGGTTTCGTCGAAGAAATGATCGGGCTAGGTCGTCGACTTCGATGCCGAAGATGATCTGGGTCGAGGCAACTCAAACTCAAGCTCCACCTTCACCAAGTCAAGAAACTTGTGAAGAAAACACCCTATACAACATGGCAAGTGGTAGAGGATGAAGAAATAGGAAGTGGGTTTACTTTGGATTTTGATTTCTCACTTGACATTTTTGTAGAAAGCTTTTCTTCTCTTCACTTGAAGAAGAAGAAAATGAATTAATTTACAAAAAGAAAAATGAAGTGATGGTTATCATAATGCAACCATGGGTTAGTGTTAACTCATGTAGAGAATGAACTAGGGTTAAGTAAATGGTTAGGGTTTAGGAACAAAACAAAATGGCATGACTTTTTCAAAGATGCTTTGAAGCTTCTTGAAGCTTCAAGCCAAAATAACAAAAAGCCACCATTTAGTTTTGTCAAAAATAAATAAAGAAAGAAAAAAAGACCTTAACCATTAACCTAAACCATGGTTTAAAATAAACACACACCCAAGTTTGCATGTATCATCAAACATGATACAATCATGTGCACAAAAATATATCACATATACAATATGCACAAACAAGTGAGAAAAACATCTTAAGTGAACCAATATTAGTTAATGTAAAGTAATATATCAAATATATAATTATACATTAAATCATTAAACCAACACTTGATTTAACGATCCGGTCACATCACATATGATCGACTAATATCCAATGTATCGACTTATCGAATCAATCCTCGATTCGATAACTAGGTTATATCACATACAACCAATCGATACATTCATCGCGAGAATAGAATACGGTATCACATACACGCATTATTCTCGGTCCCGCACAAATCTCATATGCGCTCCTATTTCATTTCGCTTGAGCCAGGAAACCTCTGTGTAGGACTCTAAAGACTCGTCAATACGCCGGCAGCAGGTGATGATCATATCAAACACCCACAAGCCGCAAGCGGTCTGCTAAACGTAAAGGCCACCCGAGTATTGAGCGATCAGAAGATCGATGAGCAAGCCCGCTCACACTCCTGTGAATCCAACCAGTAACACTTACCGTACAGTCCGGTCTGTTCGTCTGATATGTCGCATATCTCGCCTAGGGTGGTAATTGTCAGACCCCGGTAGCTTGATAAGTCGTGTCGATATGCGGTCTATAACAGTTCGAGAAACTACTGGTAACACTTACCAGTAAATCTCAGCAACCCTGGCCAGGGATTTCCGGTTATAGCCAATCGAACACAGTACAACATCAACTCCCTATACCGGCAGAGACGAATCCCCTCCTATCGCTCATTGCCTCCATGTGATTCGGGACTGTACCCAAAAACCACCGTTTTGCACGCCCTCTTGGACATGGTAAGGTGGAAATCAAAGCACAGTGGGAATCATACAAGACTCTATGACGATCTCGGGTCAACAGACTACTCTGTACCAGTGTCACCAGAGAACTGCCATCTGACGTAAGGTTTAAAACCATCTGGGAGTTCTCGGCGAGTCCGACCAGTGTACCCAGTCTCCACTGAGCACCCGTATATCATCTCTGATGTCAAACACCAATGGATATGGGATCATCCATCGCCCATCTATATGGGTCGAGAAGGTGTACGCTAGTCTACTCTGGTATATCGATGCCCCGTCTCGATACACCCACGACTAAGGACCTTGAAGGATGTACTTATGGACTACCATGTCCCCGCTAGTATGATCTGCATCATAGTCCAGGTAGTCAAGTACACATCCTAAGGGCTTTACCAACATGTAACAGAGAGACAATCAGTGTACACGTTAAGATAAAGAGCAACCAGATAGCATACTATCATGTCGAGCAAGAAAGTCCTCCCTATATATGTCCCAGCATCCACTACAATATACATCCTATGTATAGTAATGGCCTCTAGGGCATACATATAACTATCACATCCAGCCGAGTACCTCGAAAGCCATGCAAGCATCCAGAAATACATAGATGCACTCTAAAAATACAATCAAAAAGCGTGTTCTCTCGTTACTTTTGAGGAGTTTATCAAGCATATCCTCGAAAATAACATACATGAAAAGGACGATGACTCAGAGGAGGGAACAGAAGGCCGTGTGGAAAGCTGTCGCATGGTCTCTCACTCCTCCATCTATGAAGATGAAGATCCACCTGCATCCGAGAGCGACTCCAACGAGCAGACTCCAACGAGCAGAGGGCAGAATTAGAACCTGAGGCCCCAAGTTCGCCACAACAAGACCCAATTAAGAAGCTCCTATAGGAAGCCTTCCAAATATGCCGGGAAAATCAAAGGTATGAGCTGGCTATCTATGAGAAAGCCAGATAACAACGTCTGAGAAGGGAAGCCGCGAAAGAGGCGAGTTATGTAACTCCTCAACCAAAGCAGAACTTGCAACCGAAGCAGAAGATACTGCTAAATAAGGGCAAGGCCAAGAAAAATTTCGCCAAAGCCTTATCCAAAGGGATGAAACTGCCTCCTTTAAAGATGTACACCCCTAGACTTTGAAAGTAGAGAGAGCATCCAAAATATTGCCTTTACCACCGGAGGGTCTGTCATCCTATTGATGAATGCAAGACATTCGGGAAATGGTGGAGAAAATACTTTCTCCACAACAGGCATTTGAAAACAAAGAAACGGATGACCAAGGCTCACCCGCCCCAACGTGATAGTCCCAAGGCCAATGGATAAGCGAGGACAATCACTGAGAACCATTATATAATCAAGGCTCAAACTTTGGAAGGAGGAAGTTTGGTAGTATCAACATTCAGCAGTGATTCAGAAGAGGAATCTCTTGTCAATCTCCTTTATACAAGTTTCTTGTCAGGAGACGAAGAAGAGGCGAAGGACTGCAACAATATCCGTCTTCAAAACTATACTCTCCTCGAGAAGAATCTCGAGCCTCCAAATAATAATCCGATGAACCAAGATAAGGGTAAAAGGAAAATGACTGAGGAAATTGCCCTTGTTGAAGAGGTGGCCAAAGAACTTACCGCCAAGGATCTCCCAAAAAAGAATAAGGTGGACTACAATATGTTAGCTCACCTAAAGAAGTTACCTTCATATTTGAGCATATATGATTCTCTGCTTTAGTTAATGGAACTGTGCAACTCTTTAATTAAGGCCTTCGAAGAACCGGACCGCTTCCAAGCACATTTTGCAGAGGAAGCAATGAAAGATAAGATGGCGGAGGTATACACGGCCGACATCTCCTTCAGTGAAGAAGATCTCCTCTTAGGGACGTTCGAGCATAATCGACTGCTCTACATCACCGGGTACTGCGATGATCATAAAATAAATAAAATCCCCATCGACAATGGTTCATCGGTCAATCTCCTTAATTTTAAGGTGCTCAAGCAGCCGTCTATGGACATACGATATCTTGGACGAGAGAAAATCACTATCTCCGGATTCGACTCCCAGTCTTCAAGAACATTGTATTCCATAGTGTTGACACCCCGCTTTGGCTAACTCGTCACCGACGTCAAATTCCACGTCATTGAAGGCAAGACCTGCTATAAAGCTTTGTTGGGTAGACCTTGGCTACACCAGTACGGCGTCATCCCTTCTACACAACTTCAGTGTATAGAGTATTTCAAGGATGGCTAGGAGCACACCATCACATGGAAGCTCAATCTGTTCTCGGTAAATGAGATATGGGAATATAAAGATGTGAAGTACTTCTCGTCAGACTATGAGGACATAGAAAAGTGTGGCAAGCCCAAGGACAAACAAGTTCAAACGACGATCATCCCTGTCTTTGGAAGCGACACCGAAGAAGAAGTAGTACTCACGGGACAGTAAGAGTCGATAAACCAAGCCCGTCAGCTCCTGTCCCGATCTTCGGTAACAACTCGGAGGAAGAAACTAATACGGTTTTATCCATCCATTCGCGGGTAAAAGTTCCTGATGAAGCCGATCGAGCCCTGCATATTACAATGGCTCTGCTACATCACTACAAAGAGCTCAATGCACTCAGCAGCTACCGCGTGCAAGAGTTAGTAACCTTCTACATGCCTCATAGACATAAAAGAGAAAGGCGATTCTCTTTTACAAGTCAAAAGAAACCAAGGTGGAGAAAGAGGTTTGGCATGGACTCAAGCCGAATTTCGATAGGTTGCAACCGATCCCCACACCAAGATATTATACAAAGAGCCTGTGGGAGCTCCTTCACTAGCATGGAGTACTGTTTGAACAGACTGCCTATCAGACCCAGTATTTCAAGAAAATCCGGGAAGTGCCAGGGACCCACCAACTGGCGACCCATAGAAAGTCTGATATTACTGGTCTGGGCTATGTCCGACCTAAGAAGAAAAAGCGGGCAAATAGATGCTACACCCTAAACGAAAGGAAGATGCATGGATGCTAAATAACTCAACTGACCAAGGCCAGAATACCCCGCAAAGTATCCCAACCATATCAGCTGAACTGTCGCTTAAGTTGCCGATGACCTTATATATGAAATTATCCTCGGGCAGTAGATATAATAAAGCTCTGCAAAACATTTTGATTCTGCCAATAAAGGACCTAACTGAGAAGCTAATGAGAGAAGCTTATCAAATAGGTCATACAGCTTTGTATGAAATAGCCATAAGCTTGCACCCAAGCAAGCAATCCATGGGAGAGATAAGTCATGATCCTCATCCTCGACAACTTCCCATACTTCCTTTTAAAAATAAAGGAGCTCAAGATGGCTACACCAAAGATAGGACATCATCCATGGCCAATCCGCAGAGTCGCCCAGCCATATCTCTTGAAGAGAGGATGGGCCAGAGATATCTTTTTCTTGGGACAAAATGAGGAAAATATTTAACCTCTCCACCAAGCACCAAATATTAACGCTGCCCAAGTGAAAGCGGCCTCATGAAGCTAATTCTCTGAGTCATCCTGACTACTATCCCTACCATCGGATCATTGGTCATCCAATTGAAGATTGCTTCATCTTAAAAAATTGGGCAGAAGACTAGTACAGACAAGGCAAGTTTATGCTGAGTGACAATTGGAAAGTGGAACATCCGCAAAAGCATGAGCTAATGCGAGAGAACCCTGCCAATTCAGAGTTTAACCAGCCTAAGGTGTGGAAGCTCACCTATGCTTGCCACATGAAAAGACTCCTTAATGAAGAGGAGGATGAAGATATGCTTCAGTGCATTGACTGCTTCACCAATGAAGAAGAGGGAATCTCGGAGCTGCTGCCAACACCTAGGGAACTGGATGATGGAGTCCATACTACTGCTGACGAATTGAAATAGATAAACTTGGGAACAGAAGACTATTCTCGACCCACGTTCGTCAGCGAGCTGCTGTAAGATGAACAAGTAGCTGGTATAAAAGAAGTACTCATAGAGTACAAAGACTGCTTTGCGTGGAATTACTCTGAGATGCCAGGTCTCTATCCGGGTGTTGTGGTTTACAAATTGGCCATATTGCTGAAAATAAAGCCGGTCAATCAAGCGCCAAAAAAGATGTGGTGCGAACTCGAGATGAGCATCAAGACCGAAGTCAAGAAGCTTATAGACTCCGGCTTTATCGGGGAGGTCCTGTACCCTGATTGGATCGCCAACATCATCCCCATGATAAAGAAGAATAGGAACGTCTAGATCTGCATGGACTTTCAAGACCTCAATAAGGCATGCCGAAAAGATGACTTCCCTGTACAAGTCACAGATTTGATGATAGATAATACGTCTACTCACGAGGTCTTCTCTTTTATGGATGGATCTTCAGGGTACAATCAGATCAAGATGGATCCTGATGACCAAAAGCTTACAGCTTTCCGCACCCCCTACGCGTGTTCTGTTATAAAGTGATGCTTTTCGGACTGAAAAATGCCGGGGCGACATATCAAAGGGAAATGACCACGATATTCGACGACATGATACATGACATCGTTGAATGCTACATTGACAACCTCGTAGTCAAAAGCATGTCTTATAAAGAGCACCTGGAGCATCTAAGGACAGTTTTTGAGCGCCTTCGAAAATACAACCTGAAGATGAATCCACTGAAATGCGCCTTCGGAGTCTCATCAAGGAAGTTTCTGGGTTTTATAATCCGCCACCGGGGAATATAAATCGACCCCTCCAAGATTAGAGCAATTATGGAATTTCCCTTCTGAGGAATCTTAAACAACTGCGGTCTCTCCAAGAAAAACTCGCTTATATTCAACGGTTTATCGCTAACCTCTCTAGGAAATGCCATCCAAACAACCATCTGATGAAGAAAGGCACCCCATTCGGGATCAGAAGTGTCAATAGGCACTGGAGGAGATCAAGCAATATTTGCAGAATCAACCAGTTTTAGCCGCTCCGGATAAGGGAAAACCTTTTATCCTTTATACAACTGCCCTTGATGGTTCTCTAGGTACGCTTTGGGCTCAAGATAATGACCAAGGAAAAGGTAGGTGTAACATTTCAAGAAAATAAAATATTATTTTTGGGAATTTTTATAATTAAATAATATTATATTGAATATTTTAATAGGGCGGTATAATTAAATACCGATAAAATTGGGAAAAATTTGGAAGATTATGAAAATTACTAAAAAGAGAGTGTTTTATGTGAATTATGCAAATTATAAGTTTTTATGATTAATTATAACTATTTAGTGCTAATCGCGATTAAATATCGTTAATCGCGCATGTAACGTTTTAAAAATAAATAATTAATTAATTAAATAAATAAAATCATTTAGATGAATTTTCTGATAATCGGTAAAATAAACCGTATTTTTCGTAAAACTCAACTATAGTTATTTTTCAATATAAATTATAATACGCCTATTTTAACTATGTAATTATTAGTAGATGGTGTTTATTTAATGACTTATAAATTATTAGTTTACTAAAATATTTTCCGTAATTAATTAAATTCAAATATTTATATAAGCTTTTAATTGTACATTAAATAGGTGTAAATTATAAATTGCAATGGGTTAATTTGACAAATGTGAACCATGGCATATTAGAATTAAGATTGTTGCATTCTCTTCTCTTCTTGAATTGGTTTCAAAATTCTAGAGTTTTCTAAGATAAATTGAAGTGAGAAAATAAATAAAATTAAATAATTTTGAAAAGACTTAAAAGAGTCATGAATTAAGGAATTCTTCTACACGTTTCTACACTCTTTCTCTCTCTCCCCTCGCTACCTCCTTCATGGCCGAATTACCCCCATGGCAACCCCTCATTTCTCCAACTCCTTCTCACTTCAAAAATTCATCAAAAATCAAAATAAAACATCACAAATTCATAATTAAATCATTACCCTTTATTCTTTGGCAAAACAAGCAAGGATCTTGGAGCAAAGTTAGCACTTTGGAGGCTATGATTCTCATGTTTGATCTCATGTTAGTAAGGTATAAATCCTAAACTAATGGCTAATTAGTTGTTTAACTATTTTAATTTAAGCTTTTCATGTAATAAATTGGCTTTTATTTCTAAATTGTGAAATTAAAGAAAGGCGTTTCTAAATCAAGTTAGGGTTTTTATAAAGTGTTCATGATTACATGGTGTAGTTAAATATGCTAAGACATAGAAAACCTAATCTAGTAACAAATTTGTTAATTATTGCATTTAAATTGTCCTAATTAGGATTTTTGCAAACTAGGTTTTTATAATATATATATATTGGTGAGATAAAATTCTAATTAGGGTTTTTATCATTAGGTTATGGTTTTAATGAGTAGTTTAACATGTTAAAGGAATGCTAAACATAATCTAGTTACTAGTTGCTAATTTTTAGTTTAAAAATTGTGATAATTATGCTATTTTGCTAACTATGTTTTTAGAAATTGATTAAATAATTAGGATTAAAATCTAATTAGGGTTTCATGACATTATTAACATTATAAATTGTAGTTTAATAAGTTAATTCATGCAAAACCAAGTTTAGTTGTGGAATTGTGAATTTTTCTTTAAAAAGTGTTAAAATTTGATATTTTTGCAAACTAGAATTTTCAATTCAATACAATAAATTATAGAAATGGTTTATGTAACCTAGTTATGATATTTAGTGAATATTATGGCCATTAGTTTTTTTTAAACATCTAGTTTTGAAGTAAAACGGTTAATTGACGCTTTCTAGCTTTTTGCGAAATAGAACGACTTGATTGATTTTAAGGTTTTGATGATTTAAACCCTATTTTATATTATAATTAGTGAGTTTTGGAACTACGACTTGTACGTTCGTGTTTTATCTCGATCAATCGGTGTTTGTACACCGATGTCGAAGGTTTTTCGGTTCTTTTGCATGAGCGGGACATAGGTTTTAACCTATGCGCGTTTCGTGCGCCATTTTGGTTTTGTCCATGATTCAGTTTACGATATTATATATGTTTGCGTATAGGTACCCCTCACGTGGACTTCGGACGAGGAAGAAGAGGAGGGCGACATCGACTTCGGCGGACAAGGACCAGGTGAATAGATGTATATCTACGGGGGAAGTCGGGTGGATGGCGTATAGCACCCCCGCAAACGTAGAATAGAGATATTACTTACTGTTATTAGGAAGTCGGACGTGACCTTAGATTCTTGGCTAGTAGGATCCTATTGAAGACTTTAGGTTGGACTAGACTGATTTAGGAAGACTTAACCATGAGGATGACTGCCTTGGAGGGAATTCGTAGGTTTCATGTAGACGCACACACATATGCACACACATAAACTTGACTTGGTGTATATGACTGTGTGTGTGTGTGTATATATATATATATATATATATATATATATATATATAGGGATGTGTGTAAGTATACACACACACAACATATACATGTAATATGAGGGGGTTATGATACATGGGGATGAGTCGATATGACTAGGCTTGATGCCGTGATTTATTGGATATATGATCGAGTTATGACATGAGATGTGTTATGATGGTAGTGGATCGTTAGGCAATGAGATTATATAAAATATATTTATATAAACGATAATATGTGTTGATGACATTGGAATGAACGAGACTCTAGAATAGAACCCAGATTGTAATATATGACTTAATCACGACATGATATATGACATGATATTTTAGTGGATCATTCGATGATGTATATTTACACAGACGATGATATATGTTTGATGATATTCGGATGTATGCGATTATAGTACAGTACCCTTGATCATGATATTATTTGATGATGATACTATATGAACGATGATGTATATATGTGATAGTTGACCCGTACCCCGATTTTGGGATACCGTACGATGGATTTTACCGTACAAGGCATAGATGTGATAATTGATCCGCACTCTTGACTCGAGAAATTCGTACTATGTACATGACGCTATTGAGGCTGGATCACCGACTACTAGAGATATCGACTCAGACTTTAGGAGGATTCTTCTTACTTTTCGACTAGTGTCTTTAATTAGTTTCTTAGTTGGTCTGGTAGATCATAGTTTAGGCTCGAGTCATACTTATTTTCAAACTGTTGCATCGTGCTTTTTCAAACAACAAACCGTATGACTCGTAATCAGTATGTATTTTCTAGTTATGCATTACTACATTTTCACCGTTATATTCATGTTGTGTTCATCGCATCGCATATTCATACATATGTTCTTTAGCCAATATGAAGCTCTGCCTGTTAGGACACCAGCACCATTACCGATGATGCACATGTTCCACGTACACTTATTTGCCGGCTCACACACATCATCATCGGTAATTGCCATGTCACGTACACTTTAGAACATATTATCTTTTATTGATATAATCAGCTAAATACTAGTCCAATATAATATTGTATGATTACTCTCATGTGCTAGTTTAGACATTGCATTTATTACTTAGACACTTCATGCATTCACATTTTCATATTATCATGCAGTATTGTGGGGCTTATGCCGATACTCATTATTACTTACTCATGATTTTGGGATTTTGGATTTCTATGAGATTTCTGGATTTTGAGGAAACCGCAAGAATATATATAAAAACTTCTCTCTCTCCCCCTCTCTTTTTAAAATACAAGTTGCGGTTTTCTCGTGATGTATGTGTCGTCCACCATGAGATTTCATGTTTTCTGTTGGATTTCGAGACCCGATTCGAGGAGTGGATGAACCGTCTCGGGTACATGGTGGGCCCGGTAAGGTACCCCGGGGCAAGAAGATCGAGTTGTAGACAATGAGCCTGGCAGGGGAAGACTACCTACCGGTGATGTCTGGTGCGGCGGATATCCGGAGGATATCGACCGTTGTCGTGAGATTTGATGATATGGGCCAATCCGGACTGACGGAGCCCGAGATATTGAGACTATGAGATATTGAGACTATGAGATTTACATGTTTTGTGTCGATACTTGACACGAATTTCTATGGATTTCATTGATGATGTTTCAGATTACTATACAAATTTTACTATGATAAAAGTTAAAGATTTCTTATACAAATATATCCAGATTTCATGGTTGATTGTTTTACATTCATGGTGCATGCATACTCATACACATGACATGTTACTACTTGAGGCACTGACACGAGCACTGAGCATTGCACCTACGCATAGATTATTATCCTGCCACTACTAGATGACTAGTGATATATTAAGTATATTATTATGACCTAGGAGAGCACTGTGCATACGATTTCTACACGCAGATGTCTTCTACTCACGAGTTGGTAACCCATCCCCGTTATGCCAAATTTTCTTACAGGTTTCGATGTACAGGTTTCCTTGGCAGCTTGTTGGTACATCATTTCATTCAGGGTGATTTGCTTGGTAGGTTGGTTCACTTGCATCAGAACCGCCGTTGTACTTTTATTATTTCATTTGTATCTAGTAAGCTCCATCAACCAAACTTGTATTATTTGATAGATTTAGAAAACCAGTTTTTTTTTTATTTCGACCTTAGAGTCACGCTTGTATTATTATGGTTTTTGGTTGAATTGGTTTTCTTTTGAGTTTTGTTCCTCGCCCTTTCGGCGTTGTATATTATATTGCTTGCGTGGTTGTGATCGCCAATTGGCGAAGAGCTAGCTCCCGCTTGGGGACGCCATCTTATTTCTTGTATATATTATTCTTGTTTGTACCCATTTGGGGCCAGTTTTTACAAAGGAGACTCTACCAAAATTTTTGAGAAAATTTGATGTTGCTTTTAAAACTTGTTTTCCTACACTTCTTCTTTTAAATAGTTTAGATTATGGGATTCGGCTTGCTTAGATTACGTTATGCCTCTAGATGTTTCATAATTTAAGTGCCGGTCACGTTCCGTACTTTCGGGTCGTGACAGCGCATTAAGCTTGTTTTGTGCAAAACATGCACCATATCATTTTTACACTTGTGTTACATTTTCCTACATGGCTTTCTCTTCATTTTTCATTCATGGCTTTGGTTTTGTGAGAAGAGAAAAGTAAAGGAAAAGAAAAGAAAAGAAAAGAAAAGAAAAGGGAAAGGAATGAACAATAAATCATGGGCATGAGAGAGAAAGGTGAGGGGTTAACTTTGACTTGGCCATTATCTCATCTCACCATCTTCATCATTTTCTCTCCTCTCCCTCACTCATTGCTGCTTCTGCTGCCCTCTCTCCCTTTTCCCCTCCACCTCCTCAGAATCCATCACAATAAAAACCCATTAAAAGTCCATCTCACTTTCACAAAATTTGTGCACAAGCTCATAAGCTACACTATAGACCAAGAAAAAATTGAGTTTGGTGCCCTAGGGGATTCATGAGAACAAAATGAGGTAATTATTCCATCATTAATGTAGAATTTCCATTCCTTTAGCATCCATGTTAATTTAAATCGATATTGTGTGGTTTTGAGAACTTTGAAAACTTTAAGTTGAGGATTAGGGTTTTAGTTGAACCCAAAGGTGAAATTAAGGTTAGTAGAGACTATACAACCCCTGTGGTGATTGATTGGAGACCTAAACAAAAGACTAGAACCCCTATTAGCGAATTTAGAAACCCGATATCGGAAGAATTGTGGATTCTGTGAGTGTATAATGAAATCTGCTAACACCCGGGTGACCTGAAAATTATTTCGTAAGGACAGTGATACATGCAGACAACCTAGGACCCCCCACTGAAACCCTAGCCCCTAACCTTCTACCCAGGCTGCAAATAAATTCATTCTGGCCGCAATTTACGGCTAGAGCAGTGAGGAATTGACTCGTATTTGTTCTGTGGCTTTATCTCCAGTAAACTAGACCCTTGGCATATGCAAAATTGGCTGATTTGATCTAGGGTAAAATCTGGGACCATTTTCAAGAGTTGCTGTTTTGATTCGGGGTTTTGTTTTGCGTATTTTGAATTCTGGATTTTCGTAATTTGTGTGGTATTCGATCACTTGACGTTTGTACATCGAAATCGAGTGTTATTTGGTGGTTTTGAAAGCGTAGTCCATAGGTTCTAACCTATAGGCTTTTAGCGTGTCGTTTTGGCTTTGAATTGAGTTTTAATGCGACACGATACGTTATGATGTGTAGGTACCCCATGAAGACTTCGAGACGACAAGCAAGCGCGTGGCGACGTCGGCAACGAAAAGCAAAAAGCAATGTGAGTAGATTATATCTACGGGGGAAGTCAGGTGGATGGCGTATAGCACCCCCGCAGTTTGATGTATAGTATGATATATATATACTATATATATGATATCTTTTATGTGTGACATGGATAATCAAGATATGATTATGTGTTCATGGTTAGTGTAGGGTTATTAGAAGTGAACTAGTATAGCTTTTTAGTCGCGAACCCTAGAATAGGTTTACACCCACATGCACACACATGCTTACTTTGTTATACTTGTGCGTATATGGGGATACGTATATACATATACACACATAGGTATGGGACTATGTATATATATACACGTATACCTACACATGGATGATGGGGATTGTATATGGTATTTGGAGATGAGTCAATGAGATTGGGCATGGTGCCATGAGATCGGTGATATGATGTGGTTCGTATTATGAGATACGACATGGGATTTTAGCGGGCCTTTGGACGTGTGTTTTACACACGCATATATATATATATATATATATATATATATATATATCGATAGTATCAGTTGTACTAGAATTAGATTAGTACCCCCAGTTCATGAGATATGATGATAAGGATACCAGATAATTGATGAGATAAGTGTGAGATTCGACCCGTACCCAGATTTGGGATGCCGTACGACGGATTTACGCACGAGCTATATATTGATGATAGATCCGCACTCTTGACTCGAGGATGTCATGTTGTATATTGTATCGTATATAATACTATTGAGGCGGGATCACCGACTATTATATTTATATGTATATCGACTCAGATTTAGGTGGTTTCCCTTACCCTTTCGGTTAGACTGTTCGTTTAGTTCTGTACTACTTAGTAGATGTTAGACTAAACCAGAGTCATACCTATTTTAAAACTAACGAATCGTAAGTATTTTAAGGACAGGTCAAGAGATTCTACGGATATTTTCAAAAGGCACATCTTTTCTTAAAAACACCGTAGCCCTTATTTTTCTAAACACCACGATTCGTGTTATTTCAAATGGAAAAACTGTATGATATATATATATATATATATATATATATATATCTTGATGTAGATTCTTCACTGTTGTATTTATTATTCATTTTCCGCATATTCTTTCTATTCGCATCGCATTGTATGTTTAAATATGGTTATTGTTATATTAAAACCATGCTGTCAGGACACCAGCACCATTATCGATGATGCGTATGCTCCACGTACATCTGCTTGCCGGCTCACATACTTTATCATCGATAATTGCCATGTCACTACACAGTAGGATTGTTGCATCAGGATATGACCCCTTGCATGACATACTTGTGTACATACATATTGTACACTCATACTTGTGTACATACATTTTGTACACTCATACTTGCGTACACACATATTGTACACCTATACTTGCGTACATACGTATTTACACATACATAGATGATTCTGGCTTGATTTTGGAGATTTGGGAACCACAAGATATATTTTAAAACTGGATTCATTTTAAAAAGAGCGGTTTTCCCTCGATATGTGCATATTACTGTTCCATGTTGCATGATATACAGATATGCTTACATTTTTGTTATATGTCGCATACATCATGCTT
Organism: Agapanthus africanus; assembly: GCA_030015575.1. NCBI lineage: Eukaryota > Viridiplantae > Streptophyta > Magnoliopsida > Asparagales > Amaryllidaceae > Agapanthus > Agapanthus africanus. Next base: position 371,816,005 of record CM057343.1, on the reverse strand, counting down.
TAGATTATACGCATTGAGATATTTGTTTTCATGAGATTTCTGGATTTGGAAACCGTGGTTATTTCAAAAGAGATTAAGTATTGTTTTAAAAACCCGGTTTCCCTTGATATGATATTTCAGTGCGTCCACCATGTGGTTTCTCGGTTCTGAGACATATGACATATGAAACCCGATTCGAGGAGTTGGATGAGGCCGATTGCGGGTACATGGTGGACCCGGTATGGTACCCCGGGGCGAGAACGGATTGTTGTGCTGCAGACGGTAAGCCTGGCAGTGGGACTACTACCTACCGGTGATAGTATTTGGGCTCGGCGGATATCCGGAGGATACCGACCGGAGTCGAGAGATGATATGGGCCGATCCGGACTGACAGAGCCCGTGGGCCGATCCGGAGTGACGGAGCCTAATATATGAGGATTTACGTGCCGATGCTGGGCACGGGTTTCATGATGTTTCGAGTGTCGATGCTGGACACTCAGGTTCCATGATTTTGATGTGTCACGAGGGACACACGTTGATTTATATTCTCATACTTCCATGCATATGCTTTATGATATTTACATGCATGATGTTTTTGTGTCATTGGTTGACATGTGGACGAGATCTACATGCATACAGGCATTGATTATATGTTGGATGATACCCACATACTTATAAATTTCATGCTATAGTTGGCACTGATTATATTGATCCTACCTCATATTTATGATATGTTGCTACCTGAGGACTCTCACACGAGCACTTGGTATTACACAGATGTATAGATGTTTACCCTTGCCACCTTATCATGCTTCAGACTTTATCATTTTGAGGATATATATTACTGATCGTATTTGGCCTAGGATTGATTCATACATATGATTTCTGTTCTGTGATGTTTTCTACTCACGAGTTGGCAACTCAACCCCGTTGTGCCACAGTTTCTTGCAGATTTTGCCGTACAGGTTTTTCCTTGGCGGCTTATTGGCACATTACTTCATTCCGGGTGATTGCTTTGGTAGGTGGGTGCACTCGCATCGTGACCACCATTGTACTTATTTATTTTCAATTGTATCTAGAAAAATTCCATCAACCAGACTTGTATATAGTTTCAGATTTCGAAAACCAGTGTATTATTCTTTCGACCGTAGAGTCGCGCTTGTATTATTATGGTTTTCTTGATGACTTTGAGTTTTGATCCTCGCCCTTCGGTGTTGTATATTATATTGCTTGTGTGGTTGTGACCGTCGATTGACGAAAAGCTAGCTCCCGCTTGGGGATGCCTTTATTCATATTATGCATGTTGTACCCTTTTGGGGCCAGTATTTACAAAGGAAGCTCTGCCAAAATTTTCAGAAAATACTTGAGATTTTAAAATGCACATCCGGCTTATGTTATTTAAAACCCCCTTATTTTAAAACATGTTTTCTTCACTTCTTTCTTTAAATGGTTTAGATTTCTGGGATTTCTTGGCTTACTTGAATAGATGGGGTCCTATAAACTTCATATGATTCAAGTGCCAGTCACGTGCCATTTCGGGTCATGACAGGAGGGCTTTATACTACTTAAGTCTAGTCCTACTGGGAGCAGAAAGCAACTACTTTCCCATCGAAAAGCATTGCCTGTTGTTGATCTTTGCCGTCGTAAAGCTCAGAAACTGCGCCCTGGCACACAAAGTCTATCTCATATCGAACGTAGACCCTCTTAAATACTCATGTGAAAGCTATACCGACCGGGAGGCTCGCCAAGTTGACCCTTCTGTTGATGGAGTTCACAATTATTTATTGCCCACTCAAAGTGGTATCAAAGCGGTAAAGGGCCAAGCCATCTCCAACTTCCTCGCACAGCATCTGATCCCAGCCAACTCTCCATGGAATAGTAAGTTGCCGGATGAATATGTTGGGGTTCGCTAGGGCAGCAGCAAGGTTTCGGGAGGCATCGTCTATGCCATTTTCAAAATATTTGCCATACTAAAGAACCCTAACCCTAGAATCATAACAAGATATTTAAACAATACAACATGCAAACAACTTTGCATACAAAGTGAATAATGAATACAAACTTTGTAGACCAGTCTTTCACTTCTAAAGCTCCGTGTAGTAGTCCCTTCGCTCCAAGTAGTGAACACCCGAACTCTAGTAAGGGTTCACATCAAGAAATGAACAAGCTTGCTCGAAGTCTTTGAGATCGAAGATGATCTACGTCGAGGAGACTCAAGCTCATGCTATCTCTTCACTAATGGTAGATTGGTGAAGCAAACATCCTAAACTAAATGGCTAATATAGTAGAAGATGATGAAGTACGAATTGAGCTCACTTTAGATTTAATTTTCTAACAATATTTTCTCACTTAGAAAAAAGCTAGCAAGCTTTTTCTCAATGAGGAAGAAGAAGATGAAGTGAAGATGAGAATGAAACTCATGAGGTGAGAATAGCAACTATGGGTGAGTTAGTGTCATACACTAGCTCATGTAGAGACTTAACTATGGCTATGGATAATGGTTAGGTTAATAAATATCTACAAGTGAAACAAAACTAGTGGACTTGGTCAATGGTTCTACAAGCTTCTACAAGCTTCTCCAAGCTTCAACCATTAAACTAATTCCCATCAATTTTGAATTACTTTGATAAATAAAACCCCCTCATTATATCAAGCATGGTGTGAGTCTCATACACCCATGTAGCATGTGCCATCAAGCATGACACAAATAAAATGTACATTAATATATATCATATATATACTAAATGCACACAAGTGAGAAAAAGAAATGTTTAATTGAGCTAATATTAGTTAATATAATTCAATATATCACATATATAATTATACATTAAATTATTAAATTAACACTTGATTTAATAATCCGGCTATATCACATACAACCGACTAATATCATATGAATCAACTTATCGAATCAACACTTGATCCGATAACCCGGCTACATCATATATAACCTGTTGGGATTTCTTAGCACCTTACTGGGTTTCCACAGCAACTACCATGCAAAATTCAAAATTTCTAGAGTGCTGATGAACCCTAACCTAAGGATCAAGCTAGAGTGAATAGACAAATATAACATGTAATCAACTATTACAAGTAGTGAGCAAGGAATACAACCTTTGTAGACCCAGTCCTTCACTTCTAAAGCTCTGTGTAGTCGTCCTTTCGCTGCGATCATCAAACTCCCGGACTCTAGTATGGGTTCCCTCGGAGAAATGAACAAGCTTGCTCGTAGTCTTCGAGGCCGAAGATGATCTACGTCGAGGAGACTCAAACCCAAGCTACCTCTTCACTAGGTTAAGAACTTTGTAAAAAGAATACCCTTTACTACCCAAGAAAGTGTATAGGATGATGAAGTAGGAAGTGGGCTCATTTTAGATTTGTTTTTCTCACAATATTTTCTCACCATTTCAAAAGCTAGAGAGCTTTTTCTCAAGGATGAAGAAGATGAAAAGAGACAAAGAGAATGAACTAATTGAGGTGAGAATAGCAACCATGGGTGAGTTAGTGTCATACACTAACTCATGTAGAGAATAAACCATGGGTTACAATAATGGTTAGGTTAATAAATATCTACAAGTAAAATAAAACTAGTGGACTAAGTCAAAAATGCTACAAGCTTCTCCAAGCTTCCAAGTGTTAGTGTTTATGCCCTAGAAGGCCATTACTGTATCATACTAGTTTGTATATTACTTAATGGAAGCTTGGGATATTCACATGTATATAACAGTCTTGCTAAACATGGTAGTATGCTACTTGGTTTTTCTATCTTAATATGTGAGTATACGTATTGATAGAGCTCTAAGGATCTTGCTTGACTACCAGCGTTGTGATGGCAGTCACACTAGTGGGGGCTGGGTAGTCTACAAGCACATCCTTATTCAGGTCCCTAGTCGTTGGATTATCGAGACAGGGCATCGATACTCCGGAATAGACTAGTGTGTACGCTTCTCATCCCAGTTGGGGAGATGGTCTATCCCACAGCCGTCAGTACGTCGTACTGGAGATAGTATGTAGGTGCTCGTTAGGTTACGGGTACACCGAACAGGACTCACAGGGAACTGTTGGTTGGTTTTATACCAGTCGTCAGTGAACAGTTCCCAGGTGACATGAGTACAGCATAGTCCGCAGACTTGACACTGCTACTTCGCCTTGAGTGTGTCCCACTGTTCTTAGATTGCTACCCTACCACGGCTCAAAGGAGGCGTGCAAACAGGTAGCAGTTGGGTGCAGTCCCGAGCACTTGGAGACAGTGGCGGTTAGACAGGATTCGTCTCTCCCGGTATTGGGGGTTGATATCGCGCTGTGTCAGAGAGCCATTACGCAAAGTCCCTGGCCAGGGCAAGCGAGATTTTCTGGTAGGTTCCAGTAGTTTCTCAGGGTGTAATGGGCTTCGCTCCGACATGACTTATACCGCTATTAGGGGACTGATGCTTGCCGCCCCCTAGGCCCGATATGCGATAGTCTTAGACGAACGGACCGGACTGTATGGAGATTGTCACATCAGACTCAGTAGGAGTTCGGATGGGTTTCCTCACCGGCCTTCTTATCGACATCTACCTGGGGACCGTTACGTACAGCTAGTGCCGCTTGCGGTCTGTGGTTAAACCCACTGCCAGCGTAGTAGTCGAGTCTCTAGAGTCCCACACAGAGAGTTTCCCTACTCCGGGTGAAACGATATAGAGGTCGTATGGTTTTACGACAAGGGTTCGGACGCATACGTGTGTTTACGCACGTACGACTTTCGGACAGTTTTTATCAGTCGGCTTTGGTTTAAGCCAGTTACTGGAATCCGGTTATTGGATTTATACAGTCTAAAGTTTTTCCGTATTTTTGCGGAAAGGAGGGGCGTTCTCGTAATTGCGCGAGAAGCTTCTAGAAGATGGTGACTAAGGAGGTTTAGGTGGCATATACAATGAATGTGATTAGTGAGTCATATGGATGATTCATCCATGTCATTAATGCTTCATAATTGCTTAATGACTCATGGAGATGAATCACCACTAGATATTTATCAAGCATGGTTGTAAATCATTTTCTTTTCTTTTCTTGATAAAAAGAAATGCTTGATATGTATTATGATAACTCATTATTCTCACTTCATTATTATCTTCACCTTCTCTCTCCTCAAGCTCTCCCTCTTCAAACCCTAATCCTCCCCTCTCATGTGTTGAGTACAAGGATTAGTTAGACTAATTGAACCATAACCCTCACTCTATATCACCTAGCTTCTTTGATTAGCACTTAAAGAAGGTTAGTTGCCTCAAGTTTAGAGGCTAAGTTTGGAGTAAAGCTCTCGGGTGGATCGTCTACTACTTCGAGAAGGCCGAGGAGGAGGAGGAGTTCGCAAAGACGAAGGACACCATTCGTTAGGTATAATCCCTAAACATAGTAGTATAGAACTTCTATGTTTCTTGTTAGTTATCATTTAGCTTCGATTCGTGCGGTTAGTCGATGTTTAAGCAAAGAACAAGATCGTTTTTCATATTTCCGCCTCCTCGCAAGTCGTGGGGTGTTGTACATCGAATTACAGTGGTATCAGAGCCTCGCTAAACAATAAATAACTTACTTGCAAATTTGTATGAATTTCGAACGGAAAAAACGATACCGGAAAAACCCGAAATCACAAGTTTCTGTCGATTTTTAAATGAAGTCCAAAAATTTTTCAGGGAGGTTCAGAAAGCTTAAAAAGACATTAGAAGAACACACAAGAAATTTGGGCCCCTGAATCGCCTAAAGTGCCGCGGAACCGCGGCGGATTGCACCGATCCGCCGCGCTTCCGCCGCCGAGTTGGCGATTCAGGAACCCAATTTTCCTGTGTTGCTTCTCTGTGATATTTGGTATTTTCTGGAAGTTTTTATTTTTGCTCAGTTTTCAGATTTACAGAGAAGTATTGGAGCAAAATTAAAAGTGTTTAATCGATCGAAATTATACAGTATTTGCTTGTTGGATTATATCTGTGTTTGTATAATGTGTTCGTAAACCTCCCCTAACTGCTAGTATGTCGGTTGGCAGGGGGTTGCACATTTCTGTAATGGTTTTTACTTTTTGTGGATATGAACTGTGTTGGACTGTTGTGATGTATAGCCGGGGTTATGTGATGGGTTGTTATTTAATTCATTTGATGTAAATGTAATTTGTTGTAATATTATTTTGCGGGGCACATCCAGGTTGCGGTTGTAGCCACCGTTGTATTATTTCATTTTACTATTTTTGCTCCTGGGACAGACCCAAGGTGGGGTGTACAAACTGTCGGGCGGGTAGTTTGCCGTACCCGTTGGGGTCTTGGGTGGGGTTATGGCTATTCATCACAACTGTGTAATCCGTCTTTTGTTGCAGGTTCAAAACAAACACGGATTGCTTGCAAATCCAATAAAGTTCATCTGTGATCTGAAATGCCTATTATTGCGTCTGACGAATGTACAATATCTATATATGATAGCTATTTAAACGTCACTTATGTTTTACACCCACACTAGCCCAGCCCCCGCTCTGTCGTTAGTTAAGTAACCTAACGGGTGATGACGGGACCTCATGGCGAATGCGGATGGCATAAGAGGACGTTGTATTTTCGTTGTTTTCTGCAATGATAGGTTAATGATGGGACGCATAATTTATAATGCAAAGAAAATAAACCAAAAAGTTTAATCGTTGGAATAATTTAAAAGAAACCACTCGGTTAATTTTAAAAGCAGATATTTTTAAAATGCGGAGATTTAACCACTCCTTTTAAAAGCTATCAGGTTCCTTCGGTTATATCAAGTTCACTACGTTCACGGTTTCGCCAAAACCATTCATAGCCCTCCGTCATTTCATCTGGGTATTCAGTAGTATTCAAGCTATGTATTTTGACCTAACGCCAAGGCATAGTGTTTGGTAGCTACTGGGTATTCATTTGTTGCATAGATAGATGAGTTAGTTTGGGACAGTCGTATTATCATTTTGGCCGAACGTCAAGGATATATACGGATGGGTTCAAATTGACAAGATAATGATGGGTAGAACTTGACATGTGACTTATGACATTTTGACCTAACGCCAAGGTCATAAGAGCATGGGGCAAAAATATATATCGGGAATTTCTAAAGAAACTGAAATTTGCAAAGAGTTGCATACCATTTGGAGTTTGATGAATGTTGGTAGGATTCCTTCAACATTATCATATAATGATATTTGGATCCCGATCCTACTGTGAGTATATGATACTTATCAGGATATTCGTCATTTAACGATCAATGCTATAAACCAAGTAGGTGTCAAGAAAGGTGTCAGCGGGGTTACGCCCCCAGAGAAAAGAGGTTATTTAATTAAGGAAATTCGCGAAAGCGTTGGAAAACCTCCCTCGAAGTATCGACACTAGCCTGGCTGAACGGTTAAGCAAGTATTGTACGGTGAGAATAGTCCTGGCTAATTCTTCTTTTATGGTTTGAGGAAGGATTCGAGAAACAGTGGGAGCCATCCAGTTTAGATAAACTAAAAACCACTCTAAACTTGCAAGAGCATCATGCTAAAGAGTTTTCTTCTTTCTCTCCTAATTGCAGCGACCCTGAAAATGACTGGACTTAAGTTACTTTTAGAGAAAAATATACTGACAGGGCCAAACTATAAAGATTGGCTGCAGAATGTCAAAATGGCCTTGACCTATGACAAACTGGGGTACGTCCTCACCGCTACGGCACCTGCTGTCCCTGGTCCCAAATCCAGCAATGCGGATAAGGAAATCTGCAAAACCTGGGATTTAGATTGCGCGAAAGCCAAGTGCATCGTGCTTGCCTCAATGAACAATGAACATCAGAGAAGGCACGAGGATATGAACCTAGATGGCATATTTCTCCATACAAAGGAACTTTATGGAGAGCAATCTCGTATAGCAAGATACGAGACCTCTAAGAACTTGTTTCGAGCGAGGTTGGCTGTCGGGTCATCCGTAGGAGAACATGTCCTAAAGATGATCGGCTATATTGAAGAGCTCGCAGACCTTGGGACGACTTTGGATAATGAGCTCTATACAGACCTTATTCTCCAGTCCCTTCCTCACACCTACGACCAGTTTATCCTGAACTTCAACCTTCAAAGAAAAGAAGTTGAACTTCCGGAACTCCTGAACATGTTAAGGAGTGCAGAGGGCACCTTGCAGAAAGCAAGGGAAACACCCGCTAGCGGTGCATCTTCTTCCGGGTCCAAGGCTAGGGCCAAAGGAAGGAAGAAGAAGGCCGCCACCAAACCTAGAGGAGGTGTTAGTAAGGTGGGAGGGAAAGGAAAGAAAAAGTTTGCGGTACCGGTAGTTGGCCAGGATGAGTGCTTCCATTGTCACAGGAAAGAGCACTGGAAGAAGGATTGCAAGGCGTGGAACTCTAAGAACCAGGAACTGAAGCAAGCTGTGGCTTCGACTTCAGGTGTGTTTGCAATTGAGAATTGTCTGTCGATCAACTCTACTTCCTGGGTATTGGATACCGGATCAGGATCTCATATTTGCAATTCATTGCAGGCACTGAGAAACCGTAGAGTGCTGAAGGAAGGTGATATGACCCTAAAGGTTGCTAACGGAGCTAGCGTGGGAGCTGCGTCCGTCGGGGATTATCACCTAGGATTGACGAGTGGACACATTTTGGTTTTACATAACTGTTTTTTTGTACCAAGCTTAACGTGTAATATCATATCAGTTTCCTTGTTATCAAATAAAGGTTATGATTTCACGTTTGTAAGAGATGTTGTTAACATCCACCTTAATCATGGTTTGATTGGGTCCGGTACACTAAATAACGGTATATATGTTTTAAACCAACTCCAAATTTTCAATGTCCAGAACACACTTAAAAGAAAGTCTCCAGATTTAAATAAAGCTTTCTTATGGCATTGTAGACTGGGTCACATCAATGAGAGAAGGTTGACTAAGTTGCATAGAGAACGATATTTGGACTCGTTCGAATATCAAACTTATGACACTTGTCAATCTTGTCTCAAAGGAAAGATGACAAAGACTCCATTTACTGGACAAGGAGTAAGAGCGAGCGAGCTCTTAGGACTCATACACAGCGATGTATGCGGTCCAATGTCTACACATGCAAGAGGTGGTTTTTCCTATTTCATTACTTTCACGGATGATTACTCAAGGTACGGATTCATTTATCTGATGAAACATAAATCCGAGGCTTTTGAGAAATTCCAAGAGTATAAGAATGAAGTAGAAAACCAATCCGGAAAAAGTATCAAGACACTTAGATCTGATCGAGGTGGTGAATACTTGAGTGCCGAGTTCCTAGGTTACCCAAAAGAGAAAGGAATTCTCTCTCAGCTTACTCCTCCATACACTCCACAGCATAACGGTGTATCGGAGAGACGGAATCGAACCCTATTGGATATGGTACGATCCATGATGAGTAATGCTGAGTTACCGCGATCTTTTTGGGGTTATGCGCTAGATTCAGCAGCATATCTTTTGAACATGGTTCCTACCAAGACTGTGCCTACCACTCCATATCAGATGTGGAGCGGGAAGAAACCCCATCTACAGTATATAAAGATTTGGGGATGTCCAGCTTTTGTTAAAAAGCAGCATGTGGACAAGCTCGAGGCACGATCAGTAAAGTGTAAGTTTGTGGGATATCCAAAGAACTCCAGGGGATATCTATTCTACTACGCAGAGGAACAAAAGGTATTTGTTTCTCGTAATGCCCATTTTCTAGAACATCAGTTTTTAGAAAAGGAATCAAGTGGGAGCGAAATAGAACTGGAAGAAATTCCAGAACCACAAACTAATACTGAAAGTTTGGTAGAACCGGTAGTTCAAGAAGAACAGGACATTCCCGCACCCCTCCGTAGGAGTAGTAGGCCGTCTCATCCGCCTGAGAGATACTACGGTTTTCTCATAGATGGGGATAGAGAGGATTGCATCATAAATGATGATGAACCTACTGACTTCCAGCAGGCCATCCAGAGCGGCGACTCGGTACGATGGCTAGATGCAATGCGGACCGAAATGGAGTCCATGTACACCAACAAAGTATGGACTTTGGACTTTGCTCCAGATGGGGTAAAACCCATAGGATGCAAATGGATCTTCAAGAAAAAGATTGTTGTAGATGGACAGGTGGAAACCTATAAGGCTAGACTTGTTGCAAAGGGTTTTCGTCAAAGACCTGGTTTGGACTATGACGAAACTTTTTCTCCAGTGGCTATGCTCAAATCCATTCGGGTCCTTCTTGCTATTGCTGCCTTCCATGATTATGAAATCTGGCAGATGGACGTAAAGACGGCTTTTTTGAATGGAAATTTAGAAGAGTGCGTCTATATGGATCAGCCAGAGGGTTTCAATCAGAGTGGGAGCAGCGGGAAAGTATGCAAGCTGCTTAAGTCCATTTATGGACTAAAGCAGGCATCGCGGAGTTGGAACATCTGTTTTGATGAGACAGTCAAAGAATATGACTTTATCAAAAATCCAGAAGAACCGTGCATATATAGTAAAGTTGTAGCCAGAAGTGTCGTATTCCTCGTCTTGTACGTGGATGACATTCTATTAATAGGAAATGACATTCCTATGCTACAATCTGTCAAAGGATTCTTGTCACACAGGTTCTCCATGAAAGACCTGGGTGATGCCTCTTACATTCTGGGGATCCGGATCTATCGTGATAGATCCAAGAGGATGTTGGGACTTTCTCAGTCCAGGTATATCGACACTGTACTGAAAAGATTCAGTATGGAAGATTCTAAGCGCGGTAACCTACCGGGTTGTCACGGAATCATCCTCTCCAAAGAGATGTCTCCCAAGACTGATTTGGAAAGGGAACGCATGTCTATTATACCCTACGCTTCTGCGGTAGGCTCTATAATGTATGCGATGTTGTGCACCAGACCAGATGTAGCTTACGCACTGAGCGTGGTAAGCCGGTATCAGTCAGACCCAGGGGAGAAGCACTGGATAGCAGTAAAGAACATTCTCAAGTACCTGAGAAGGACTAAGGAGATGTTCTTGGTTTACGGCGGAAAAGACCTCAGTTTGGAGGCCTTTGCTGATTCCGGCTTTCAGAGTGATAAGGACGATTCCAAGTCCATGTCGGGTTATGTCTTTACCCTCAATGGAGGGGCGGTGTGCTGGAAAAGCTCCAAGCAGGACACCGTTGCTGACTCGACGATGGAAGCGGAGTATATAGCTGCTTGCGATGCCGCAAAAGAAGCAGTCTGGATGAAGAAGTTCCTAACAGAACTTCAGGTGGTTCCAACCATAGTTGATCCAATACCTCTGTATTGCGACAACAACGGAGCTATAGCTTTACCAAAGGAACCAAGGTCCCATCAGAAGTCCAGACACATCTTAAGGCGGTATCACCTGATCAGGGAGATCATTGATCGTCAGGAGATCGAAGTTCAGAGAGTTGCTTCTGAAGACAACATTGCTGATCCATTCACAAAGGCCCTACCTCAGATTCAGTTCGAGAGGCTACTCGAGATCATCGGTCTTCGATACGCCAGTACATGGCCCTAGTGCAAGTGGGAGATTGTTAGTGTTTATGCCCTAGAAGGCCATTACTGTATCATACTAGTTTGTATATTACTTAATAGAAGCCTGGGATATTCACATGTATATAACAGTCTTGCTAAACATGGTAGTATGCTACTTGGTTTTTCTATCTTAATATGTGAGTATACGTATTGATAGAGCTCTAAGGATCTTGCTTGACTACCAGCGTTGTGATGGCAGTCATACTAGTGGGGGCTGGGTAGTCTACAAGCACATCCTTATTCAGGTCCCTAGTCGTTGGATTATCGAGACAGGGCATCGATACTCCGGAATAGACTAGTGTGTACGCTTCTCATCCCAGTTGGGGAGATGGTCTGTCCCACAGCCATCAGTACGTCGTACTGAAGATAGTATGCAGGTGCTCGTTAGGTTACGGGTACACCGGACAGGACTCACAGGGAACTGTTAGTTGGTTTTATACCAGTCGTCAGTGAACAGTTCCCAGGTGACATGAGTACAGCATAGTCCGCAGACTTGACACTGCTACTTTGCCTCTTGTGTGTCCCACTGTTCTTAGATTGCTACCCTACCACGGCTCAAAGGATTCGTGCAAACAGGTAGCAGTTGGGTGCAGTCCCGAGCATTTAGAGGCAGTGGCGGTTAGACAGGATTCTTCTCTCCCGGTATTGGGGGTTGATATCGCGCTGTGTCAGAGAGGCATTACGCAAAGTCCCTGGCCAGGGCAAGCGATATTTGCTGGTAGGTTCCAGTAGTTTCTCAGGGTGTAATGGGCTTCGCTCTGACACGACTTATACCGCTATTAGGGGACTGACGCTTGCCGCCCCCTAGGCCCGATATGCGATAGTCTTAGACGAACGGACCGGACTGTATGGAGATTGTCACATCAGACTCAGTAGGAGTTCGGATGGGTTTCCTCACCGGCCTTCTTATCGACATCTACCTGGGGACCGTTACGTACAGCTAGTGCCGCTTGCGGTCTGTGGTTAAACCCACTGCCAGCGTAGTAGTCGAGTCTCTAGAGTCCCACACAGAGAGTTTCCCTACTCCGGGCGAAACGATATAGATGTCGTATGGTTTTACGACAAGGGTTCGGACGCATACGTGTGTTTACGCACGTACGACTTTCGGACAGTTTTTATCAGTCGGCTTTGGTTTAAGCCAGTTACTGGTATCCGGTTATTGGATTTATACAGTCTAAAGTTTTTCCGTATTTTTGCGGAAAGGAGGGGCGTTCTCGTAATTGCGCGAGAAGCTTCTAGAAGATGGTGACTAAGGAGGTTTAGGTGGCATATACAATGAATGTGATTAGTGAGTCATATGGATGATTCATCCATGTCATTAATACTTCATAATTGCTTAATGACTCATGGAGATGAATCACCACTAGATATTTATCAAGCATGGTTGTAAATCATTTTCTTTTCTTTTCTTGATAAAAAGAAATGCTTGATATATATTATGATAACTCATTATTCTCACTTCATTATTATCTTCACCTTCTCTCTCCTCAAGCTCTCCCTCTTCAAACCCTAATCCTTCCCTCTCATGTGTTAAGTACAAGAATTAGTTAGACTAATTGAACCATAACCCTCACTCTATATCACCTAGCTTCTTTGATTAGCACTTAAAGAAGGTTAGTTGCCTCAAGTTTAGAGGCTAAGCTTGGAGTAAAGCTCTCGGGTGGATCGTCTACTACTTCGAGAAGGCCGAGGAGGAGGAGGAGTTCGCAAAGACGAAGGACACGATTCGTTAGGTATAATCCCTAAACATAGTAGTATAGAACTTCTATGTTTCTTGTTAGTTATCGTTTAGCTTCGATTCGTGCGGTTAGTCGATGTTTAAGCAAAGAACAAGATCGTTTTTCATATTTCCGCCTCCCCGCAAGTCGTGGGGTGTTGTACATCGACTTACACCAAGCATGTGACAATTTCCACTAATTTGTGAATTACCTAAATAAATAAAAACCTTATCATTATTATAACCATGGTGTAAGTCTCATACACCCATGTTGCATGTGGCATCAAGCATGACCAAAAAGTTGTACATTAATATATATCATATATACACTAATGCATACAAGTGAGAAAAGAAATCTTAAGAGAGCCAATACTAGTTAATGTAAAGTAATATATCAAATATATAATTATACATTAAATCATTAAATCAACACTTTATTTAATGATCTGGTCATATCACATATAACCGACTAATATCATGTGTATCAATCTATCGAATCAACACTTGATTCGATAACCCGGCTATATCGCATATAACCGATCGATACAAATCGTGATAATAGAATACGATATCACATACTCGTATTAATCTCGGTCCCGCACATATCTCATATGTGCTCCTACTTCGTTTCGCCTGAGCCAGGAAACCTCTGTGTAGGACTCTGAACACTCATCAATACGCCGGCAGTAGGTGATGATCATATCAAGCACCCACAAGCTGCAAGAGGCGTGCTAAACGTAACGTCCACCCGGGTATTGAGCGATCAGAAGATCAACAAGCAAGCCTGCTCATACTCCTGCGAATCCAATCAGTAATACTTACCGTACTGTCCGTTCTCTTCGTCTGATATGTTGCATATCTCGTCTAGGGGCGGTAAATGTCAGACCCTAGTAACTCGATAAGTCATGCCGATGTGAGGCTCATAACTGGTCGAGAAACTACTGGTAACACTTACCAGTAAATCTCTGAAAGTGTCATGACCCACCCCCAATACAGAGAGTATTTTCCGCTCTGACCGAAATAGCACGGTTTTGTCCTTCGGGGCGAACCGGACCCGACCGAGGGCCAATTCCCAAGAGGTCACCCATCCCAGAACTTCCCTGGCTCGAGCATGCTTAACAACAGAGTTCTCAAGCTCCTGTACTGCCGGTTCACTTAAAAGGCGCCTCTGTATTGAAGAGTGGTATCATTCCATTTATAGTACAGATCTGTCCTCTTTCGGAATGTATTTCGAAGATTCCCCATTATTTTACAGTGGGTCCCCATGCTTATCTGAAATATATGGCTATACCGGATAATATATTGGGCATTACATTCTTCCCCACTTAGAACAACGGTTCGTCCTCGAACCACAGACCTACTATTGAGGAACCAGCTCTGATACCATTCTGTCATGACCCACCCCCAATACAGAGAGTATTGTCCGCTCTGACCGAAGTCACACGGTTTTGTCCTTCGGGGCGAAACGGACCCGACCGGGGGCCACTTCCTAGGAAGTCACCCATCCCAGAACTTCCCTGGCTCGAGCACGCTTAACTACGGAGTTCTTAAGCTCCTGTAGTGCCGGTTCACTTAAAAGGCGCCTCTGTATTGAAGAGTGGTATGATTCCATTTATAGTACAGATCTGTCCTCTTTCGGAATGTATTCCAAAAATTCCCTATTGTTTTACAGTGGGTCCCCATGCTTATCTGATATATATAGGTATACAGGATAATACATGGGGCATTTCATTCTCACGACCCGAAATTTGGCACGTGACGGCCCTTAAACTACGCAACGTCTACAGGCGTAACGCAATTTAAGTAAGCTGAAAACCCAGCAATCTAAACCGTCAAAATTAGTAAGTGATAAAAACATTGTTAAAACTTTTGAAATCTTAATCAAATTCTTTAAAGTCCCAATTTATTTCCTTTAAAAATTTGGCAACACATCCTTTGTCAAACAAGCCCCCAAAAAGGGTACAACATAAAGATATAAGTAAAAGCATCCCAACGGGAGTAAAATCCACGCCCAAAGGCGGAAAACGACCACCACAAACAAATATACGATGACGTAGCGAAGTAAAAGATGAAATAAAGTGAACAACATGAAAAACTCCAAATCACAAAATAATATACAATATCGTCCTCACAACTCGTCTCTAAGTCAATACATGATAATGGTAGATAGAGAGTACAGGATACAACGAATATACAATGATCAACATCGGATAACCGTAAAACCCACCTATAGCAAAACTACACACAGTCAGCCGTAGCGGTATCCGCTGCAAAAGATGATACGATAGAAAGAAGAAGCGCTGCCAACGGCTGCCCTGGGGGACTACCTGCAAAACACTGTGGCACAACGGGGGTGAGTTGCCAACTCGTGAATAGTAATTAGCATATGCAGGTAATCGCAAGTATGCACGTACAGTGCGAATCTAACACATGCAAGCTGATAGCAATAAATGGCAATATGTATGTAACAGTCATGAAAGGCACTCTATCAGGTACAACTAATACGTGAAGCAATAATAGGCAATATGTATCTAACATTCATGAAAGGTACTCTATCAGGTACAACTAATACATGAAGCAATGCATATAAAATAAATGCGGAATATGGGATAAAACATGTCATCCTCACAGAATCCTCATTATGGCAGGACCAATGTCCATCTAGACAATCCAAATCCCAAATATTCTCAGATCAGCCCTCATGTCGGCCTACAGGTCTGCCCTCATATCGGCCCATGGATCGGCGCTCATATCAATGAATAAGAATACTTGCACAGATCATTATGATGATATATATTATAAATATATATACATATATATATATATAACAACGTTCCATACCACTAATATATATATATATATACGTGCATATATAACAACGTCCCATACCACTGATATATATATTTAGAGGTAAAATATCATGAAAACAAGTGTCTAGCATCGACACATAAATACTCATCTATCAGGTGTCGTCACCACGACTGGCCCTGATATGTACGTATCATACGTTCATCGAAAACCTGAGTAACTAGCTTCGATACTCGAATTCCCTGTATCTATACATACATGACTCCGGTCGATATTTACGCGATCACCGACGAGTCCAATACTGTCACCGGTAGGTATGATTCCCCTGCTAGGCTCATCGGCGTGAACCTTCGACATACCTTTCTTGGCCCAGGGTATCTCCGGGCCCCACCATGTACCCGCACACGGCCCATGCTGCCTCCTCGCATGGGGTATATATCAGAACCGAGAAATCTCATGGTGGATGCTGAAATATCATATCAAGAGAAACCGGGTTTTTCAAATAATGCATAATTTCATGAAACTACCACCGTCCTCAAATCCAGAAAACATCATATGAAATCCATATATCAATGCGAAATCCATGAAATATAATATATGCAACATGAAACAGTAATATGAGCATATAAAAGAAAAACCGTTATTTAACTGCAACAAGTTATGAAATATATCATGCGGTTCCTAATTTCTCCAAATCCATACAATATCACATAAAGGTGAACATGTAGCTATAGCCAAGTATGCGTAACCATGTCGATATAGCAAGATATATGTATCTACCTATCAATAATGAAGTAATACCATACTGGTGTATGTAAGTATGTAAGTATACAGGTATGCTATATATCATATGCAAAAAGGAATTAAGGATCAAGTCTCAATGTCCCTAATCAATACAGTATCACGTAAGTATATGTGTTGTGCGTGTCATGGCAATTATCGACGGTGTGTGTGTAGCATACAAGTAGTGCTCATGAAACATAAACCGTCAATAATGGTGTTGTATCTTATTAATACTAAGTCCGTACACAAATAGGAAAGGAGATAAGCAACCAAGGTACACATGCACAATAATGTCCATATACTTTTAACTAATGGTCAAGTCATTTAATCTAGCCCAGACGCATAGCGCCATGTGGGTGATTCCCCTGTAGATGGTAAAGCCAACCACCTGCTTCCCCTTCTTTGCGGCGTCCGAAGTCCCCGCTTGCGATCCTTAAATCACAAAACAACAAAGCAAGTGTATATTAGAAATCGATCAATAACATGTATAAACTACGCTTGGCCGACACGCCAACTCAAAACATACTCTCAATTGTTCGTATTGTGGCTAACGTGCGTAGCGACACTACGAAACCAACCAAAGAGCAAAACCACACAAAGTGCACGAACCGTGTCGGATAACGTAACGCGCGTAGGTCGTAACACTAGAAACAAGCTATGTGATCCCAGGTTTTATATACAGTGAAAACCCAAAAATCAAACAGGACCAAACACACCTAAACCAAAAGCAGACAGCCACCTACAAAAACCCACACCCAAACTCATCCATATGGCCAAGGTCACTGGACCTACCCCTTCACGTTGCCGGCCAGATCCAAGAAGGTGGGTCTCGTGCTTCAGGTGAAGGCTTAGGGTCTCTGGTACAATACAACTACTATGCTAGATTTTCTAGTATACTCTCGGGGTCACGGCAGATCACAGATATTATATATTGACACTAAAAATACGATATGTGTACGAAACGATACCTTAAGTGTTCTAAACTAAAACTAAAAGACTACACAACAGTATAACATCATTAAGAACATATAGAGATCATTACCTACTCCCACAAGCTCAAAGATCCTAGCTTTCCAAGCTCCAAGGCATCCAAGAGGCAAAACAAGGCTTAAGGAAGTGATTTGGTGATGTTTTGTGAAGGTTTAGTGTAGGTTTAGTGAAAGGATTATCAAGTGTTCAGTTGAGAGTGAAGGAGAGATGAAGGAAACAATGAGAATGAGATAATGAAGTGAGAATGAG
Organism: Agapanthus africanus; assembly: GCA_030015575.1. Lineage (NCBI taxonomy): Eukaryota > Viridiplantae > Streptophyta > Magnoliopsida > Asparagales > Amaryllidaceae > Agapanthus > Agapanthus africanus. Next base: position 371,797,979 of record CM057343.1, on the reverse strand, counting down.
AGGATAAAGAGAGAGACAGTGTGTGGTGAGAATAATGAGAGAGGGTAAGTGCACACTTTGCATTAACTCACACATAAATGCAAACCATGCTTCTCATGTGAGTCACCATGCCACCTCTCTCCTATCCAAAACCAAAGAAATATCTTTCCACAAATATCAAGAGGTTTAGATTAAGATTAAACAAGGGTTGGATTAGCTTAAAGTTGTCATGGTTGCTAAACAAGATTACACAAACACACCCTCATATAAATATGCACATATGTGTGCATGCCATAACAAATGATAATAAATTATTAATTAAATGTTATAAAATGTGAGGAACCCAAATTGGTAAACTTTTTACCAAAATCCCGCATTATCGTCTAATTAATACTAATCGAAATCCTAAGGCGTTACAATCTCCCCCCTTAAAGAAAATTCGTCCCCGAATTAAAATTTCTTACTAAGCGTACCTTCAAAGAGATGAGTGTAAAACTCCTAAATCTCGCTCGCAGCCTCTTAAGTGATCTCCTCACTATATAGCTACACCGAAGAAACCTCCACAGATGGCAAGACCCTTGACCGAAGTTTCTCCACCTGCCGATCCACTAACACTCTCGGCTGCCGGTGAACGAAAAGATCGCGTCCAAGCTAAATGGTCTGATGCTGAATCATATGAGAAAGGTCATGAAGGTATTTGCAACGTATCAACACAAGGAATACGGGATGATTACTCAAAAATCTGGGCGGAAGTGCCACATTATAGGCAACAGTACTAACTCGCTAAAGGATTTCAAAAGGACCTACAATCTGAGACTAAGCTTCCCAAAACTCAACACGCCATTTCATCGGAAAAATCCATAGGAATACATGAACTCCCACGCGAACTCAAGTCTGCGACCACCATGGTCGGCATAAGACTTCTGTCTGCATTGGGCTGCTCTCATCTTGACCTGAATCAACTGGATCTCCTCCGAAGCCTCTCGGCTAGCTGGGGTCAAAAAATCCTGCTTTCGTGAAGTCAGTAAAACAGACTGGCGATCAACACAACCTATCACACAAGGCCTAAAGGTTGCCACTTGGAATATCTCCTGATAACAGCTATCGAAGGAGAACCCTATCAATAGCAAGTGACAATCCCACAGCCAACAAACAATTAGTACATATGCACAATCATATCCTCCAGAGTCTGTATAGTCCGCTCTATCTGACCATCGGCCTACGGATGGAAAACGGAACTAAAGCTCAAACAGTACCCAAGGCTTCCTGAAGCTTCTGCCAACGACGGCTAGCAAACTGGGTGCCTCTACAGGATACAACGCATGAAGCAACTCTGTGCAAACGCATAAACTTAACGAAGAACAACGAGCAAACTGAGCATACTGAGTATAACCGGACAACAATTCACCCAAATAGAGTCATACCCTCGACTAGACCTGGGTAGACACCACAACGAAATTCAAGGAGATTTGCTCCCATTCCCACTCCGGAACGGTTAAAAAGGTTGCAATTCTCTAGCCGGCCTCAAATGCTCAACCTTAGCTCGCTGAAAAGCCAAGCACCTCAAAACGAAATCCGAAACTTCACTCTTCATTCCTGCCCACCAGTAACCAACTCTCAAGTCATGTTACATCTTGGTGGCACTTGGATGAACACAGAAAGCTAACTGATGTGCCTGCTCTAGGACCTCGCGTTTCTACCTATCAGTATAAGGTACACGCCAATGAGTCCCTAACACATCACACCGTGGTCATAAATCAAGAACTCCGAATCTTTACCCAGTCGAACATGCTCAAGAATCTCTGACAACGAGCATCGGCGGGCTGTGCGACATGAAAACGATTAAATAAAAGTGGACGGGCGCAGACATGAGCAAGCTGTCCCCTCAGAAGAGGCGAACTTAAGCTGTACTCATCTGTCGCACAAGAACTGTAAATCTGCAGATGACTGTCTCCGAACTGCGCACAACTTGAACAAACTACCCCCGGGACTACGACTCAAAGCATCAGCTACCACAATCGCCTTGCCACAGGAAATGAAGGATCTCACAATCACAATCCTTCACAAGCTCCATCCAACGGCGCCGTCTAAACAATCAAAACCTGCTGCAGGAAGATGAACATTAAACTCTGGTGGTCCGTGAAAATCTGACACGACTCTCCACACAAGTAGTGACCCTAAATCTTCAACGGAAAACCACCGTGGCCATCTCTAGATCATGAGTAGGATAAATCCTGCTCGTACTTCCTCCAACTGTCGGGAAGCATAAGCGATAACTCTATCATACTACATCAGTACACAATCGAGCCCCACTCGTGAAACACCACAGTAAACTGTAGGGTGTTTTTCGTCACCCCATTGAGATGGGAATACGCGCGCGCTTGTCAGGCGTACTACAGATTCCCCCTGCCTAGGGTAGGCCAGGGTTTAATGATTGTGGGGATCCGAATCTCCGGCAGCCGCGAACTAAGCTGCAGTTAATTACCCCTCTCCTTTGGAGCGAGGGAACCTCCGATTAACGGGTTAAACTGGTCATGCGAACTCAATGTGCAGTGTACGTGTGTTGTGTTTTGAAAATGGGGGTTTTGGATATATCGGGAGCCACGCAGAGTTTTTACGGGGGTCCCGCTACCCGGATAGCGGGCTGGCGGTCAAGAGGGCTAGCAGCCCCCTTGCGGGGTGCGGGGCAGCGCCCCGTTAGAAATTTTTTTCTAACAGGGACAGTGTCGTGGTGTATATGTGTGTGCACATATGTATGCATATGTGTACATATGTATATATATATATATATATATATATATGTATATAAATAAAAAAAAAGAGGAGAAAAGGCATCCAAAGGATGCGTGGGGGCAGCACCTTGGGCGCTGTGCGCCTAGGTGCTGTGCGCTCAGGCGCTAGAGTGCCACGTGTCGGCACGTAGGCTCTCTGCGCTTGAGCGCTGGGGCTTGAGCGCAAGCACGCCGCGTGTCGGCACGGGGGCGACTTGCGCTCGAGCGCTTGCGCCTGGGCGCAAGCACGCCACGTGTCGGCACCGGGGCGACTTGCACTCGAGCGCTTGCGCTTGACCGCAAGCACGCCAAGTGTCGGCACCGGGGCAACTTGCGCTCGGGCGCTTGCGCTTGAGCACAAGCGCGCCACGTGGGCGACTTGCGCTCAGGCACTTGCGCTTGAGCGCAAGCGCGCCACGTATCGGCACGTGGGCGACTTGCGCTCGGGCGCTTGCGCTTGAGCGCAAGCACGCCACGTGTCGGCACCGGGGCAACTTGCGCTCGGGCGCTTGCGCCTGAGCGCAAGCGCGCCACGTGTCGGCACGTGGGCGACTTGCGCTCGGGCACTTGCGCTTGAGCGGAAGCGCACCACGTGTCGGCACGCGGGCGCTCTGCGTTTGAGCGCCGGCGAGAAAAAGAGGCTTTTAGCCTAAGAAACAGAAGCTATGCTTCAGAAAGGAAATATTTGTTGTTATATATATATATATGTTATGGAGTTAAAACTCCTAGGATGTTTTGAAGCTGATGAAGGGGGTTCTTCTTCTTCCTCCAGTTGTTTGGCTGGATCTTAAAGATCAAGAAGTAGGAGATTTTAAAAATCACTCCTTTTTGAGATCTGATAGGAGATCTGAGTTCCCCTTTGTGGGTTTTGTGGTGGAAAACTACTTAGTTTTGGAAGAGAAAGAGTAAAACTCTTGATTTAATTCAAAAGAAATGAGAAGGTTTTAGAACCTTGGAGAAGGAGCAGGAGGCACAAAGAACCCTAGTTTTTGAGAGAATGGAAAAAGTTGTCTCTTGTTTTTATTCATCATGTTGCCTTTTATAGGCTTACATATTTACATATAGCCCCTTGGGCTTTGCAAAATGGCATTTTGCCCATCCCATGGCTCATGTGCCATTTCTTTTTTGCACATAAGCCATGGGCTTACAAAATATTGGCTTTATGTCCATTTTGCATACATTCATGTATAAAAAATTACATAAAAATTATTTATCACATGATTTTTTTGTTGGCATTGGGAGGCTGCCCGTGGGGTCGACTTGGGCATGGGCCCGCTTGACCTGGCTTGAGCCCACCTAGCTTGGGGGTTGACCTTGACTTTGACTCGGTCAACGGGGTGTAAATTTTTACCCCAACAAAGTGCCCCACATCAATAAATGCACACCGCGCATTTGAGTTGTGTGCATGAAATTGATGGATCTTGAAGCTGAACTTCGAGGTGGAACATCATTCCGGTGTTGAAGCATCATCCCGGGAGCATGATTCCCGGGGATCGGAGCATCATTCTGATTCGCGGAGCATAATTCCGGGGTCGGAGTATCCCTCGGGGAGCATGATTCCCGGGGATCGGAGCATCATTCCGATGAGCGAAGCGTGATTCCAGGGGAGCGGAGCATCATTCCAGGATTCAGAGCATCATTCCGAAGAGCGGAGCATGATTCCAGGGGATCGGAGCATCATTCTGATTCGTGGAGCATAATTCCATAGATCAGAGCATCGTTCCTAAGAGGCGGAGCATAATTCCAGAGATCGGAGCATCATTCCGATGATTGGAGCATAATTCCAGGGTTCGGAGCATCTTTCCGAAGAGTGGAGCATAATTCCAGGATTCGGAGCATCATTCCGGAGGGCGGAGCATGATTCCAGAGTTCGGAGCATCTTTCCGAAGAGCGGAGCATAATTCCAGGGTTTGGAGCGTCATTCCGAAGAGCGGAGTATAATTCCAGAGATCAGAGCATCGTTCCGATAGGCGGAGCATAATTCTAGAGATCGGAGCATCTTTCCGAAGAGCGGAGCATGATTCCAGGATTCGGAGCATCGTTCCGAAGGGCAGAGCATAATTCCAGAGATCGAAGCATCTTTCCAAGGATCAGCAAACATTCTGACCGAAGCATGATTTCGACGCAGAGGTAGATTCCTAGGCGAAGTATAATTCCGACAAGGGAGGCAAATATTCCAAGGCGAAGCATGATTTCGACACGGGGTATATTCTGAGACGGAGCATGATTCCGGCGCAGAGCTTGTTGGCTGACTTGATTCCGAGACGAAGCATAATTTCAACAGGGAAGGCAGGTACACCGAGGCAAAGCATCATTTCGACACGGGGTGCATTCTGAGACGAAGCATAATTCCGACGCAGAGCTTGCTGGTTGACTTGATTCCGAGGCGGAGCATGATTCCGATCAAGGAAGGCAGATACACCGAGGCGAAGCATGATTTCGACACGGGGTATATTCTGGGACGAAGCATGATTCCGCCGCAGAGGTTGTTGGTTTGATTTGATTTGGGTTGACATCAGCATCGCTACACTGGAATATGGTACCAGGAGCGAATCATCATTTGTCATGAGAGGATTTGGGAATTGGTTTTTTTTTTTTGTTTGGCATCCGCATCGCTACACTGGAATATGGTACCAGGAGAGAATCATCATTTGCGTTTGCTTATTAGGAAACGATGGCTTAGGAGACAGGTTTTAGGTCCCTATCACCTAAGACTTTTCAATTTTGTGAGCCGTAAGGGTCTCACAAAACATTTTCTCCCTACGGGTCGTAAGGTTCCCGTAAGTGTATTTTCTCCTTGGGAGTCATGGGGACTCCCAAGTGTGTTGCTCCTTTGCGAGTCGTAAGGATCTCACGCGGGAATTTTCTCCTCACAAAGTCGAGAGGACCTTGCGAGTGCATTTCATCTCTTTTTTACGAGTTTGCGCCTTTTCGGGTTTTCACAAACTCGCCTGCAGTCCTGCTGTTTTTACTCACGGAGCCCTTTCGGGTTTTCATCCGTGCCCATTTTGCTTGTGGACATACCTTTTTATTTTTATTTTATTATTTTTGGAGAGATTGGGATTGTTTTACGCCCGTGGATTGTATACGGTTTTGCAGGATGTATGATCCAGACCGTAGGGCCATAAAAATTTTGGGACTTTGTTGGCGTCTGCATCGCTGCACTGGAATATGGTACCAGGAGCGACTCATCATTCGCCGTTGGGGTATGGGATTTGGACTTTGGTTGGCGTCTGCATCGCTGCACTGGAATATGGTACCAGGAGCAACTCATCATTCGCCGTTGGGGTATGGGATTTGGACTTTGGTTGGCGTCTGCATCGCTGCACTGGAATATGGTACCAGGAGCGACTCATCATTCGCCGTTTTGGAATTTGGTTGGTGTCTGCATCGCTGCACTGGAATATGGTACCAGGAGCAACTCATCATTCGCCGTTTTGGAATTTCGTTGGCGTCTGCATCGCTGCACTGGAATATGGTACCAGGAGCAACTCATAATTCGCCGTTTTGGAATTTGGTTGGCGTCTGCATCGCTGCACTGGAATATGGTACCAGGAGCGACTCATCATTCGCCACTTGGGGATTGGGGAGCGATGGCTTAGGAGACAGGTTTAGATCCCTATCCCCTAAGACTTTTCAATTTTATGGGCCATGAGGGTCCCATAAAGCATTTTCTCCCTACGAGTCGTAAGGATCCCGCAGGTGTATTTTCTCCTTAGGAGTCGTGAGGACTCCTAAGTGTGTTTTCCCTTAGTGAGTCGTAAGGATCCCACAAAGGTTTGTTCTCCTCATGTATCGTGAGGACACATGAGTGGGTCTTCTCAATGGAGCATAATTCCGAAGGCGGAGACCTGCCGCGTAACTGGTGGTTGCGATGGGGCATGGGTGTGCTGAGAATTATTTGAGCCCGTGGATTGTATTCGGTAGTCAATTTGGGGACTAACCGTAGGGCCGAAAAAATTTGGGGAAACTGGATTTTGGTTTGGCGTCTGCATCGCTGCACTGGAATATGGTACCAGGAGCGACTCATCATTCGCCGTTTTTTTTTGTTTTTACATTTTTTGTTTTACCGCGATTGCTCTATCATTTTAGCATTTCTTATCGCGAAGGTCGCAATTGCCCCATCATTTCGGCTTTTTTTCGCGGTTGCCCCATCATTTCGGCTTTATTTTCATCTTTATTTTACTCGCTGATTTTTATTGCGAGTTGCCCCATCGTTTCGGCTTTTCTTTATTTTTCTTTTATTTACACATTTTTTTTTATATACACACATTTTTTTTACATTCCCAGTTTAACGACTTAGAGGTCGACTGTTCCCAGTTTAATGACGTGGTGGTCGATTGTTTTCAGAGAAAGGCAGATGTCTGAGAGAATCAGTTTCACGAAGAACTTCGGTCTCCGTTTGTATGAAATTGGCGGTCGCATCTTGACTGTTTACTAACACGCCTTTGGACAGCTCTATCTCTCCTACCTTGTATTGCTTTTCGACCCAATCTTTGAAGACGAAGCAGTCCTCAATTGCATGACCTACCACTCTGTGATAGGGGCAGTATTTGGGGTCGTCGGTCATATTCGCTTCCTGCGGTCTTTTTGGCTCTGGCAGTTGTTGACCGTTCTTCAGGGCGTCTTTGAATATTTTACGGATTTTGTCCCTTCTGAAGGAATAGACCTTATCTAGCTTCTCTTTGAGTGGAGATTCTCCCCCCTCTCCGAACACTGGCTTCCGAGGATGGTTGGCACTAGGCCCGCTCAACCCTTGCTTATTTCGGTTGGCCGAGGCATTGAAAGATTCAGAATCGTCGGGATTTCCGCCTTTGCGATTATTATCCTTTCAGTTTCTCCAGGACCTATTGTTATTTTGGGAATCCGAGGAGGACTCCTGCTTTGAGCGCTCCAGCATTTGAACTTTCCTGGTCAGCTCTTGGAATGTTTTGAGACCCGCGGTACATAGAAACGGGGCCATCCAGTTGTTGAGATTTCCGACAAGGAGACTGACAGATTGGTCCTGCTTTATCGGCGGTTCGCATTTGACGGAGAGATTGCGCCATCGGGTTATAAAATCCGTTCTGCTTTCGTTGTTCTTGGGCTTGGTCCTTACGAGCTCGGCAATGGTAATCTTATCGCTGACGCTCATGAACCTCTGCCGAAACAGAGACTCCATTTGGACAAAAGTTGTGACGGAGCCATCCGGTATGCTCGTGTACCAGTCGAAAGCAACATCAGTCAAGCTATTAATTTACTGGCGGAGGAGAAGCGCATCATTGCCCCCAGTATTCCCGCATGAGGCCTTGAAATGGGCGATGTGCTGATTCGCATTTCCTGTCCCATCGAATCTTCCGAATTTAGGGATGACATAGCCGCTAGGAAATTCTACCAGATCATACTGAGCAGGATATGGTCTCCCACTACTGCTGATATCTTTTTGCGCTTCAGCCTCGGCTACCAAGGTTTTGACTTTGTTAGTAACCAAATCCATGATTTGATCTTGAGTTAGCGGGCTACTGTCATCGGTAGCCAAGACATTTGCTGAGATAGGATGCGACTGATTTTCATGCGGTCCGCCCACTTTTGGATTTGAGGGAACGGGCGTCAGCTGTCTCGGGACACCGTTTTCCGGTTCATGAGCTGAGCCCTGTGCTTGATTGGGAGGCTGCGAGGCAAGTTGGGCCGTAAGCCGTAAGACGACATTTGTCAAGTCGTCGATCTTTGAGTAGAGCTTGGCCATCTCCTTATCTTTGCTTCTGATCTGTTCGGAGCTCTTGGAGAAGTTGCTGCTCTGCGGTCTTAGGACAGAAAGTTGGCTCATCTTCGCTTTCCGATCCTGACTCTTCATGAATTGAGGGCTCTCTCTGCCTATCAGCCTCATCGAGAGGGTTTTCATCATCCAGCGGAGGCGGCTGTTCTTGGGAAGTGGCAACCACATTCAAGCCAGATTGGATTTGAGATGTGGTGGCCCCGTCCTTGCTCTTGCTACGCGTGCCCACCACGTAGACAGTGTGGATAACACGTTCAGCCATCCCCTCATCTTTGGCGGGGTAACCCTGTTCTTCGAACCTCATGAGGTTTAGCCTGGCAGTAGCCCTAGCCCTTTTGTTGGCTCTATATCTGAGCCTTTTCTCCCTCAGCTTCTCGATTTTGAAGGCTTGGCAGGCATCCGCTGCCCGGGAAGCTATTGTGAGTTGATCAGAGGGGAGCTTAGAGAAAACACCCGATCGAGCAGTGGTCAAGGGCACTGCTGGAGCTTGCTCGGGACGCGTTGTAGCTTTGTTGGTGTTAATGGCCTTGCCCCCAGCTGGGGCCAAGGAAAGTCGTTCAGACACCGACTTGCGTTTGGGTTGGGGCGCCCTTGAGATCACCACATTTGGTCTCTTGCCTTTCGAGACCGGTTTGTCTGCCACCGGGGCTTGAGGAGCTGGGATGGCGCCAACTGGCACGAACACAATAGAGCCAAATGGTAGCAGAGGCTCCTCCTATTGTCGCCCGAGACTGGCCGGAAGGACCGTCCTAGAGTCTATCCTCATTGTGTAGGAGACGGGAGCTGAATTCATCATCGAAGACATCGTCAGAAGGTGATTGCTTGAAAATCTGCATGAAAGAGCATTATTTTAGTATAAATACTAGTATGTATAATGATTGAGTTCGCATGAATGCTTAACCCGAAATATGAGAGGAGAGATTGGTTCCACCGGGCGTGCCAGAATCTATAGGGTGTTTTTCGTCACCCCATTGAGATGGGAATACGCGCGCGCTTGTCAGGCGTACTACAGATTCCCCCTGCCTAGGGTAGGCCGGGGTTTAATGATTGTGGGGATCCGAATCTCCGGCAGCCGCGAACTAAGCTACCGTTAATTACCCCTCTCCTTTGGAGCGAGGGAACCTCCGATTAACGGGTTAAACTGGTCATGCGAACTCAATGTGCAGTGTGCGTGTGTTGTGTTTTGAAAAGGGGGGTTTTGGATATATCGGGAGCCACGCAGAGTTTTTACGGGGGAAAAGCATCCAAAGGATGCGTGGGGGCAGCACCTTGGGCGCTGTGCGCCTAGGTGCTGTGCGCTCAGGCGCTAGAGTGCCATGTGTCGGCACGTGGGCGCTCTGCGCTGGAGCACTGTGGCATGAGCGCAAGTGCGCCACATGTTGGCACGGGGGCGACTTGCGCTCGAGCGCCTGCGCTGGAGCGCACGCGCGCCACGTGTCGGCACGGGGCAGACTTGCGCTCGAGCGCTTTCGCTCGAGCGCTTGCGCTCGAGCGCAAGTGCGCCACGTGTCGGCACGGGGGAGACTTGCGCTCGAGAGCAAGCACGCCACGTGTCGGCACGTGGGCGACTTGCGCTCGAGCGCTTGCGCTTGGGCGCAAGCACGCCACATGTCGGCACCGGGGCGACTTGCGCTCGAGCGCAAGCACGCCACGTGTCGGCACCGGGGCGACTTGCGCTCGAGCGCTTGCGCTTGGGCGCAAGCACGCCACGTGTCGGCACCGGGGCGACTTGCGCTCGAGCGCAAGCACGCCACGTGTCGGCACCGGGGCAACTTGCGCTCGGGCACTTGCGCTTGAGCGCAAGCGCGCCACGTGTCGGCACGTGGGTGACTTGCGCTCGGGCACTTGCGCTTGAGCTCAAGCGCACCACGTGTCGGTACGCGGGCGCTCTGCGCTTGAGCGCCGGCGAGAAAAAGATGCTTTTAGCCTAAGAAACAGAAGCTATGCTTCAGAAAGGAAATATTTGTTGTTATATATATATATATATATATATATATGTTATGGAGTTAAAACTCCTAGGATGTTTTGAAGCTGATGAAGGGGGTTCTTCTTCTTCCTCCTGTTGTTTGGCTGGATCTTGAAGATCAAGATGTAGGAGAATTTAAAAATCACTCCTTTTTGAGATCTGATAGGAGATCTGAGTTCTCCTTTGTGGGTTTTGTGGTGGAAAACTACTTAGTTTTGGAAGAAAAAGAGTAAAACTCTTGATTTAATTCAAAAGAAATGAGAAGGTTTAGAACCTTGGAGAAGGAGCAGGAGGCACAAAGAACCCTAGTTTTTGAGAGAATGGAAAAAGTTGTCTCTTTTTTTTATTCATCATGTTGCCTTTTATAGGCTTACATATTTACATATAGCCCCTTGGGCTTTGCAAAATGGCATTTTTCCCATCCCATGGCTCATGTGCCATTTCTTTTTTGCACATAAGCCATGGGCTTACAAAATATTGGCTTTATGCCCATTTTGCATACATTCATGTATAAAAAATTACATAAAAATTATTTATCACATGATTTTGTTGTTGGCATGGGGAGGCTGGCCGCGGGCTCGACTTGGGCATGGGCCCGCCTGACCTGGGCTTGAGCCCACCTAGCTTGGGGGTTGACCTTGACTTTGACTCGGTCAACGGGGTGTAAATTTTTACCCCAACATAAACAACAAAGTCGCCCGATCCAGAAACAAGGATAGAACTGGTGCAATCGTTACCCAAGTCTTCAACTGCTGAAAACTCCGCATGCATGCCTCAGTCCAAGAAAAGGAACCCCCTTCCTTGTCAGTACGGTCAATGTTGCAGCGATACACAAGCAATTCTGCACGAAATGGCGGTAAAAACTGGCTAAGCCTAAAAATCTGCGGACCTCTGTCCCTGATCAAGTCTGGGCCAAGCTATACGGCCTCGATCTCCCTCAGGACCATACAAATACCATCTCCCGTAACCTCATGACCAAGGAAGTTCAACACTATCAAGCCTGAAGGAACACTCCGAGAATATAGCAAATAGCCGGCGCTCTCCCAATGTCTACAAAGAAAATCCTCAAGTGCTGCTCATGTTCCTCACGACTCTTGGAATAGACCAGAATGTCATTAATAACACGACAATAAACTGGTCGAGGAACGGCCTGAAGAAATCTGGTTCATCATATCCACAAAAGCTGCTAGGGTATTGGTGAGTCCAACGACCCCACCAAAACTCATAAAGCCTGTAGCGTGCATAAAAAGCAGTCTTCAGAATGTCATCACTCCGAACCCGCAACCAATGATGACCTGATCCCAAAACAAACTTAGAAAATGTCTCGCACTCTGGAGCCGATCAAAGAAATCGTCAATGTGAGGTAAAGGATACATATCCACACCATAACTCAGTTTAACTGACGATTAATCAATACACAATCACAAACTGCCGTTCTTCTCTTGACGAACAGAATAGAAGCTCCCTAAAGCGAAACACTCGGACGCACAAGTCCCCCTTATCTAGCAACTCTGCAGCTGATCCTTAAGCTCCCTAAACTCCACCGGCTCATCTGGAACAACGTCGGAAAACTCTCGCATGATAGGAACCCGGTCCAACGAACCCACTGTGGCTCCGGTATCATGAATGAAAGCCAAGAATCCTCGACATCCTCTCCTCAAAAGCCGACTAGCGAAAAAGGCTGAAATCAAGCTGTGAGGGGCGGTACCACTGTTCCCCTGCACAACAAGAACGGACTCGCCGGGAAGACAAAACCTGACTGTTTTCTCGCAGCAGTCCACAGACGCATAGCACATAGATAACCAGTCCATGCCCAGGAGAACATCAAGGTCTAACATCTTTTGAAGGATCAAATCAATGGACGAATCTCTATCTCCTACCTAATTGGCACCTGACTGAAACACGTGCCGCGCAACAAAAGGATCGCTAACAGGAGTTAACATAACAAACGGCTGATCTAGCATACACGACTCTCGGGCCAACCACGGTACAAAGTGTGTAGAACAAACGAGTGCATAGATCCCGAATTAAACAAACATATGAATAAGATTACCTGAAAACTCTGCATTGGACGCTCGCGCGTCCTGATAAGTAGAAGCAAACGCTCGTATCTGCTCTCTACCTGCAACTGGCTGAACTCCTCCTCTGCCATCCTGTCCTCTCTGAACGAAACCTCCATGACTACGACCTCTCTGAACAAAAATATGATGCGGTGCCAAGGACCAATGTCTGACGAAGTGTTGAAGGCTCCCGCACTGGAAACATCCGCGCGATGACTGCTGACCCTCCTGGGGATAAGAGCTAAACCGTTGTCCTCATCCCAAGCCTCTGCTACTCTCGCGACGTGCACGAAGCCTGTTACAGCGATTGAACCTCTGTCTTTGGGCTGGTACATCTGCACGAGCCATCCTCTATCCTTGGACTCCCAAAGTCTCAGAAAGACGCTCCTCATCGAATAGGGCTGTGTCTACTGGTGTTGTATATGTAACACTATGCTGTGTGCTAATCGCAGGGAATATCTGGGTAACAGGGATAGCAACCTCCTATCGCTGCGCTCGACTGGTCTCAACCAACGGCCTCATCGTCTGGCGCAAGTCCTACATATCTGCCTCAAGCCTAGCGATATGATCTATCGAAGGCGGATCAATCTGCTCCTGTGCAACGAGCGTACCATCCTGGTCAGTCCTCGCCCCATACGAGTCAACTCTGACCTCAGCTTTCGCTGCATCACTCTGAGCCCTCATAGTCATCGGCGGCATAAGGCTATAAATGGAAATAGGATTCGATAAGAACACGAAAATCGAATCACAAGGATATGTGTCATCAAGGAAGGAATTTCAAGCAATTAGTACTTAGGTCACTTAGGCGGAGTACCGTGTCGTAAGTATACCGCGGACATACACACACTACGTTACTCTGCTTCAGCTACCTACTCCATCATACCAAGGTCATCATACACTCCGAAAGGTAAAACCTAGCGCTTTGATACCAACTTTGTCACGACCCAAAATTTGGAACGTGACGGCCCTTAAACTACGCAATGTCTACAGGCGTAACGCAATTTAAGTAAGCCGAAAACCCAGCAATCTAAACAATCAAAAGTAGTAAGTGATAAGAACATTGTTTAAACTTTTGAAATCTCAATTAAATTCTTTAAAGTCCCAATTTATTTCCTTTAAAAATTTGGCAGCACCTCCTATGTACAACAAGCCCCCAAAAAGGGTACAACATAAAGATATAAATAAAAGCAACCCAACGGAAGTAAAATCCATGCCCAAAGACGGAAAACAACCACCACAAACAAATATACGATGCCGTAGCGAAGAAAAAGATGATATAAACTGAACACCATAAAAAACTCCAAATCATAAAATAATATACAATATCGTCCTCACAACTTGTCTCTAAGTCAATACATGATAATGGTAGATGGAGAGTACATGATACAACGAATATACAATGATCAACATCGGATAACCGCAAAACCCACCTATAGCAAAACTGTAGACAGTTAGCCGTAGCGGTATCCGCTGCAAAATATGATACGATAGAAAGAAGAAGCCCTGCCAACAACTGCCCTGAGGGACTACCTGCAAAACACTGTGGCACAACGGGGGTGAGTTGCCAACTCGTGAATAGTAATTAACATATGCAGGTAATCGCAAGTATGCACGTACAGCGCGAATCTAACACATGCAACCTGATAGCAATAAATGGCAATATATATGTAACAGTCATGAAAGGTACTCTATCAGGTACAACTAATACATGAAGCAATAATATTGCAATATGTATCTAACAGTCATGAAAGGTACTCTATCAGGTACAACTAATACATGAAGCAATACATATAAAATAAATGTGGAATATGGGATAAAATATGTCATCATCACGGAATCCTCATCATGGCAGGACCAATGTCCATCTAGAAAATCCAAATCCCAAATATCCTCAAATCGGCCCTCAGATTGGCCTTCATATTGGCCCACAGGTCGGCCATCATATCGACCCACAGATCGGCCCTCATATCAATGAATAAGAATACTTGCACAGATCATTATGATGATATATATTATAAATATATATATATATATATATATATATATAACATCGTCCCATACCACTTATATATATATACGTGCATATATAACATTGTCCCATACCACTGACATATATACTTAGAGATAAAATATCATGAAAATAAGTGTCTAGCATCGACACATAAATACTCATCTATCAGGCGTCGTCACCATGACTGGCCCTGATATGTATGTATCATATGTTCATCCGAAACCCAAGTAACCAGCTTCGATACTCAAATTCGCCGTATCCATACGTACATGACTCCGGTCGACATCTACGCGATCACCAACGACTCCAATATTGTCACCGGTTGGTATGATTCCCGTGCCAGGCTCATCGGCGTGAACCTTCGAAATACCTTTCTTGCCCCGGGGTACCTCCGGGCCCCACCATGTACCTGCACATGGCCCACGACGCCTCCTCGCATGGGGTATATATCAGAACCGAGAAATCTCATGGTGGATTCTGAAATATCATATCAAGAGAAACCGGGTTTTTCAAATAATGCATAATTTCATGAAACTGCCACGGTCCTCAAATCCAGAAGACATCATATGAAATCCATATATCTATGCGAAATCCATGAAATATAATATATGCAACATGAAACAGTAATATGAGCATATAAAGGAAAAACTGCTATTTAACTGCAACAAGTTATGAAATATATCATGCGGTTCCTAATTTCTCCAAATCCATACAACATCACATAAAGGTGAACATGTAGCTATAGCCAGGTATGCGTAACCATGTCGGTATAGCAAGATATATGTATTTACCTATCAATAATGAAGTAATACCATACTGGTGTATGTAAGTATTTAAGTATACAGGTATGCTATATGTCATATGCAAAAAGGAATATAAGGATCAAGTCTCATTGTCCCTAATTAATACAGTATCACATAAGTATAGGTTTTGTGCCTGTCATGGCAATTATCGACGGTGTGTGTGTAGCATACAAGTAGTGCTCGTGAAACATAAACCGTCAATAATGGTGTTGTGTCTCATTAATATTAAGTCCATACACAAATAGGAAAGGAGATAAGCAACCAAGGTACACAAGCACAATAATGTCCATATACTTCTAACTAATGGTCAAGTCATTTAATCTAGCCCAGACGCATAACTCCATGCGGGCTATTCCCCTAAATCTACTCACCAACGCACCTGGCTAAGTAAAGCTAACCACCTGCTTCCCCTTCTTTGCGACATCCGAAGTCCCCGCCTGCGATCCTAAAATCACAAAACAACAAAGCAAGTGTATATTAGAAATCGATCAATAACATGTACAAACTACGCTTGGCCGATGCACCAACTTAAAACATACTCTCAAGTGTTCGTATTGTGGCTAACGTACGTAGCGACACTACGAAACCAACCCAAGAGCAAAACCACACAAAGTGCACGAACTGTGTCGGATAACATAACGCGCATAGGTCGTAACACTAGAAACAAGCTATGTGGTCCCATATTTTGTATACAGTGAAAACCCAAAAATCAAACAGGACCAAACACACTTAAACCAAAGAAGACAGCTACCCACAAAAGCCCACACCTAAACTCCTCCATATGGCCGAGGTCGCCGGACCTACCCCTTCACATCGCCGGCCAGATCCGAGAAGGTGGGTCTCGTGCTTCAGGTGAAGGCTTAGGGTCTCTGGTACAATACAACTACTCTGCAAGATTTTCTAATATACACTCGGGGTCATAGCAGATCACATATATCATAAATTGACACTAAAAATATGATATGTGCATTAAACAATACCTTAAGTGTTCTAAACTAATACTAAAAGACTACACAACACTATAATATCATAAATAATTTACCTACTCCCATAAGCTCAAAGATCCTAGCTTTCCAAGCTCTAAGGCATTCAAGAGGCAAAGCAAGGCTTAAGGAAGTGATTTGGTGATGTTTTGTGAAGGTTTAATATAGGTTTAGTGAAGGGATTAGCAAGTGTTCAGTTGAGAGTGAAGGAGAGATGAAGGAAACAATGAGAATGAGATAGTGAAGTGAGAATGAGAGGATAAAGAAAGAGAGAGAGTGTGTGTGGTGAGAATAATGAGAGAGGGTAAGTGCACCCTTTGCATTAACTCACACATAAATGCAAACCATGCCTCTCATGTGAGTCACCATGCAACCTCTCTCCTATCCAAAATCAAAGAAATATCTCTCCATAAATATCAAGAGGTTTAGGTTAAGGTTAAATAAGGGTTGGATTAGCTTAAAGTTGTCATGGTTACTAAACTAGATTACACAAACACACCCTCACATAAACATGCACATGTATGTGCATGCCATAATAAATAATAATAAATTATTAATTAAATGTTATAAAATGTAAGGAACCCAAATTGGTAAACCTTTTACTAAAAACCTGCATTATCGTCTAATTAACACTAATCGAAATCCTAAGGCGTTACAGAAACAGCCCTGGCCAGGGACTTTCCTATTATAGCTAATCGAGCACAGCGCATCATCAACTCCCAATACTGGGAGAGACTAATCCCGTCCTATCGCTCATTGCCTCCATGTGACTCAGGACTGTACCCAAAAACAACCGTTTTGCACGTTCTCTTGAACGTGGTAAGATGGAAATCAAAGCACAGTGGGAATCACATAAGACTCTATGACGATCTCGGGTCGATAGACAAATCTATACCAGTGTCACCAGAGAACCGCCATCTGACGTGAGGTATAATACCATCTGGGAGTTCTCGGCGAGTCTGTCCAATGTACCCAGTCTCCACTGAGCACCCGTATATCATCTCCGATGTCAAACACCAATGGATATGGGATCATCCATCGCCCATCTACATGGGTCGAGAAGCTATACGCTAGTCTACAATGGTATATCGATGCCCTGTCTGGATACACCCACGACTAGGGACATTAAAGGATATACTTACCGACTACCTTTATTCCATTAGTATAATCTCCATCATAATCTAGGTAGTCAAGTACGCATCCTAAGGGCTTTACCAACATGTAACAGAGAGACAATCAGTGTACACGTAAAGATAAAGAGTAACCAGATAGCATACTATCATGTTGAGCAAGAAAGTCCTACCTATATATGTCCAAGCATCCACTACAATATACATCTCATGTACAGTAATGGCCTTTAGGGCATACATATAACTAACATAACCGACCGATATCACATATCACGAGAATAGAATGCGGTATCACATACACGCATTAATCTCTGTCCTACACATATCACATATGTGCTCCTACTTTGTTTCGCATGAACCAGAAAACCTCTGTGTAGGACTCTAAAGAATCGTCAATACGCCGGCAGTAGGTGATGATCATATCAAACACCCACAAGCCGCAAGCGGTCTGCTAAACGTAACGGCCACCTGGGTATTGAGTGATCAGAAGATCAACAAGCAAGCCTGCTCATACTCCTGCGGTTCCAATCAGTAACACTACCGTACAGTCCGTTCTCTTCATCAGATATGTCGCATATCACAGCCTGAGGGTGGTATAACATCAGACCCTAATAGCCTGATAAGTTATGCTAATGCAAGGTCCATAACAGTTCGAGAAACTACTGATAACATATACCCGTAGATCTCAGCAACCCTGGCCAGAGATTTCTTATTATGGCCAATAGAGTATAGCGCAACATCAACTCCCAATACCGGAGAGACGAATCCCCTCCTATCGCTCATTGCCTCCATGTGACTCAGGACTGTACCCAAAAACCACCTTTTTTCACGATCACTTGACCGTGGTATGTTGGAAACCAAAGCACAGTGGGAATCACACAAGACTCTATGACGATCTCGAGTCGACAGACTAACCTGTACCAGTGTCACCAGAGAACTGATATCTGACAATAGGTATAATACCATATAGGAGTTCTCGGCAAGTCCGTCCAGTGTACCCAGTCTCCACTGAGTACCTATATACCTTCTCTGATGTCAAACACCAATGGATATGAGATCATCCATCGCCCATCACATGGGTCAAGAAACGCATACGCTAGTCTACTCTGGAGTATTGATGCCTTGTCTCGATGCTCCCACAACTAGGAACATTTGAAGGATGAAATTATGGACTACCATGGCCCCACTAGTATGATCTGCATCCTACTCCTGGTAGTCAAGTACACATCCTAAGGGCTTTACCAACATGTAACAGAGAGACAATCAGTGTACACGTTAAGGTAAAGAGTAACCAGATAGCATATTGTCATGTCGAGCAAGAAAGTCCTCCCTATATATGACCAAGCATCCACTAAATATACATCACATGTACAGTAATGGCCTCTAGGGCATACATATAACTAACAATCTCTCACTTGCACTAAGGCCATTTGTTGCAGTATCTCATACTCAACGTCTTATAGAAGTTTCTCTAGGGAAAGGCCTTTGTGAGTGGATCTGCTGTGTTTATCTTTTACATTAACTCTCCTTACCAAGATCCCTTGGAGATCAGCCATCTCCATGATCAGGTGATACTTGCCTCAGAATATATCTGGATCGCTGATGGGACGGTATTCCTAGGCCAAATACACAACTCCATTGTTGTCACAATAACAGTTATTGGATGATCAATGGTAGGAACCATGTTCATCTCATGAACAAGAAATGCCCAGACAGCCACTTTAGCAGCATCGTAGGTAGCGATGTATTCAGCCTTTATCATCTAGTATGTCACGGTATCTAGCTTGGAAATCTTCCAACATACCGTTCCTCCACTGAGGGTAAAGACAATGCCTTTGACTGACTTTCAGTCGACCTTATCACTCTGGAAGCTCGAACTAAGAACATTCATTTAGTGCTTCTCAAGTACTTAAGAATGTCCTCCACAGCTTTTCAGTGATTCTCCCAAGATCCGATTGATTCCTGATCACCACACCTAGTGAGTCATCTACATCTGGTTTGGTACATAATATCGCATACATGATAGAGCCTACTGCCGAAGCATAGGATATCCCTTGCACGCGAGCTCTCTCCAAATAAGTCTCGAATGACATCTTTTGGTGAGAGTGATCCATGAGTAAGTGGGCGAACCACCATGCTTAGAATCTTCCATACTAAACCCTTTTAGTATGGTGTTAATGTACCTGGATTTGGGACACTTCCAACATCTACTTAGATCTATCACCATAGATCATAATCCACAATATGTAGTAGGTATCATCCAGATCTTCTATGGAGAATCCTCGTGATAAGAGGAGCTTGACCGAGTGTAGCATAGGAAACCATTTCCTATCAAGAGTATGTCATCTGCGTACAATATGTAGAGGACAGCCTTACTCTCTACAACCTTCTTGTATATACAAGGTTCATCTACCTTTTTGATGAAGTCAAACTCTTTGACTACCACATTAAAACAGATGTTCCACTCCGCGATGCGCGCATTGATCCTGATAGACTTAAGCATAGCTTTGAAAGTCTCAACTATTCTATTTACACCAAGAATCATCTCAAGATCCATTTGCTCCCGATGGGTTTTACCCCTTCAGGTGCAATAATCAAAGTCATACTTTGTTTGTATACATGGATTCCATCTTTGATCGCATAGCATCCGGCCTTTCCACAGAGTCCCTACTCGTGATGGCCTATCTGAACCTAGTTGGGCCATTATCTACCATGATGCGATCCTTGCTCCCACTGTCACCGAGAAGACCGTAGTATCTCTCATGTGGATAAGGAACCCTACCAGATTCGCGGAGAGGCTGAGGTTCGTTGGAGACTATTGAATCCTTTGGTTTCACCAAATCATCAGCTGTTAGTTTGTCTAGCTGGAACTCCTTCCAGTTCTACCTCATGACCAAAAATTTCTACATAAGAAATTCCTTTTCTAAAAAGGTGGCATGCTAGGAAACAAAACATCTTTTGCTCCTTGGTGTGGTAGAAGATATTCCCTCGCAAATGTTTGGGATATCCTTACAAACTTATACAGAACTGACCTTGCCTCGAGTCTGTCCGGATTTTGCTTTTCAACATAGGCCGGAAAACCCCATATCTTAACTCGTTTAATACATGGTCTCTTCTTATTCCATATCTCATATAGAGTGGTAGGCATTGATTTGGTTGGAACCCCTTTCAATAGGTAGGCAGCTTCTCAAGTGCATAACTCCAAAAGGAAACAGGCAACTCAGCAATACTCATCATAGAGTGCGCCATATCTCATATGGTGCGATACCTCCACCCCGATACACCATTGTGCTATGGTGTATACGAAGGAGTAAACTGAGAGAGAATCATATTCTCTGTTTAGAAAATCTAGGAACTCCATGCCCAAGTATTCGCCTCCTTGATCACATCAAAGGACTTAATACTTTTACCCGTCAGGTTCTTAACTTCAAGCTTATATTTCTTGAATTTCTCAAAAGTTTCAGACTCGTGTTTCAACAGGAACATATGTCCGAATCCTGAGAGGTGATCAGTGAATATAAGAAGCACAAAGAACCAACCCTTGCATTAGTAGACATTGGACCGTATACATCATCATGTATCAGTCCCAGAGTTCAGTAACTCTTTCTCCATTTCCAGTAAACGAAGCATTGGTCATTTTACCTTTGAGACAAGACTAGAAAGTATTATAAGATGAAAATTCGAACGGAATCTAATATTCATCCTTATGTAACTTAGCTGGTCGTGTCGCATAGATTTGACCTAGTCTACAATGTCACAAGAAAGATTCATTCATTTCTGAACTACTCCTCTTGTATGTGTTCTATATACTTTGAACTGTGGTTTGATTTAGAACGTATATGTCATTTCATAACCTGCTTGATCCAATCAACTCTTGATTCAGGAAAATATTCACAACATTATCCTCCAATACAGAATTATATCCTACTTTAACTGAATAAAGAAACTGATGTAATGTTGTATATCAGGTTCGGCATGTAATAACATTCGTTTAGAATCAATGTATTTACCATTTGGTAATACATGGTGATATTTGCCAACTGCCTTGGCTGCAACAATTGCACCATTCTCTAACACCTAAAGATATATCACCCATTCTCAGTTCTCTACCTTTCTGTAGCCCATGTAACTCTTACATATGTGGGATCCTATTCCGATATCTCATACCTAGGATGAAAGGTTCCTAGGCACCCTAGTGGGTTCTCACAAGGCATCGAACATGCCAAATTAAAATTTTTAGTGCCGAGAAACCCTAGACTACGGATCTTTAACTAGATGTTTAGGCGAAATAGAAAGCTAGTTAACTGTTAACTACTGGGATACGGAAATTACAACCTTTGTAGATCCGGATATCCACCTCCACGGCTCCGCAAGGGCGTCCTCTCGCTGTACATCATGAATCCTAGACTCCTCCGTCGGCTTCATCGGGAAAGCAAGCGGAATAGGTCGTCGGCTTTGTGTCAAAGACGATCTACGTCGAGGTTGCACAAACTCAAGCTCCGACTTCACAAACTTGTGAAACTTATGAAGTAAACACCCAAAACAACTTGGCAAGAGGTAGAGGGTGAAGAAATAGGAGGTGGGTTCACTTTAGATTTGGATTTCTCTCACTAAAACTCAAGTTGCCATTGGAGTAGCAAGCTTGAAGAAGAAGAAGAAGATGAGCTCAAGAAAAGATTATGATAAGTCTTATGATAAAAATAAATTTAAATCAAATACTTATCATAACTTGAACTAGGGTTAAGTGTAGAGAATTAACCATGGTCACTTGGATGGGTTAGGGTTAAGCATGAAGATAAGGATGGTTGCTAAAGTCAAAGCTTCATGAAGCTTCAACAAATGACAAAGAAAGCCACCATTCTCATCTTATTCTTTTCCAAATAAATAAATAAATAAATAAATAAATAAATGAATATGCAAAACCCTAATTATCAAATTAACCATGGATTAATTCTATACACTTAACATAATGATCAAGTATCATCAAACATAATACAAAAAAGTGCACGAAAGCATATCACATATACAATGTGCATCAAGTGAGAAAAATCCGTTTAAAGTGAACCAATATTAGTTAATGCAATGCAATATATCAAATATATAATTATGCATTAAATCATTAAATCAACATTTGATTCAATGATCCGGTCATGTCGCACATGACCGACTAGAATGTAATGTATCGATTTATCGAATCAATGATTCGATAACTAGGTCATATCGAATATAACCAATCGAAACATATATCGCAAGAATGAAATGCGGTATCACATACACACATTATTCTCGGCCCCGCACATATCTCATATGCGCTCCTATTTCGTTTCGCTTGAGCCAGGAAACCTCTGTGTAGGACTCTAAAGACTCGTCAATACGCCGGTAGCAGATGATGATCATATCAAGCACCCACAAGCCGCAAGCGGTCTGCTAAACGTAACGGCCACCCGGGTATTGAGCGATCAGAAGATCGACGAGCTAGCCCGCTCACACTCCTGCGAATCCGACCAGTAACACTTACCATACAGTCAAGTCTCTTCGTCTGATACGTCGCATATCAAGTCTAAGGGTGGTATACGTCAGACCCCAATAACCCGATAAGTCGTGCCGATGTGAGGCTCGTAACGGGTCGAGAAACTACTGGTAACACTTACCAGCAAATCTCTGATCAGCCCTGGCCAGGGACTTCCCTGTTACGGCCAATCAAGCACAGCGCAACATCAACCCCCAATACCGGGAGAGACGAAACCCCTCCTATCGCTCATTGCCTCCATGTGACTCGGGACTGTGCCCAAAGACCACCGTTTTGCACGCCCTCATGGACGTGGTAAGGTGGAGATCAAAGCACAGTGGGAATCACACAAGACTCTATGACGATCTCGGGTCTACAGACTAACCTGTACAAGTGTCACCTGAGAACTGCCATCTGACGTGAGGTATAATACCATCTGGGAGTTCTCGGCGAGTCCGTCCAGTGTACCCAGTGACCACTGAGCACCCGTACACCATCTCTGATGTCAAACACCAATGGATATGGGATCATCCATCGCCCATCACATGGGTCGAGAAGCGTATACGCTAGTCTACTCTGGTATATCGATGCCCCGTCTCGATACACCTACGACTAGGGACCTTGAAGGATGTACTTATGGACTACCATGTCCCTACTAGTATGATCTGCATCATAGTCTAGGTAGTCAAGTACAAATCCTAAGGGCTTTACCAACATGTAACTATAAGACAGTATAAAGAGACTAGTGTACATGTTAAGATAAAGAGCAACCAGATAGCATACTATCATGTCGAGCAAGAAAGCCATCTCTATATATATGTCCAAGCATCCAATATAATATACATAAACTGTACAATACTGGCCTCTAGGGCATACATACAACTAACAATCTCCCACTTGCACTAGGGCCAGCTGCTGTAGTATCTCATACCGAGCATCCCGAAGAGTCTCTCAAACTGTATCTGGGGAATGGCCTTCGTGAGTGGATCCGCCGTGTTGTTCTTCGTGTCAACTCTCCTGACCTCGATCTCCCAGCGATCAACTATCTCCCGGATCAGGTGATACCGCCTCAGAATGTGCCTGGACCGCTGATGGGACCTGGGTTCCTTGGCCAAAGCCACCGCTCCATTGTTATCGCAATACAAAGGTATTGGATGCTCAATGGATGGAACCACTCCAAGTTCAGAAATGAACTTCTTGATCCAGACAGCTTCTTTAGCAGCATCGTTGGCAGCGATGTATTCAGCCTCCATCGTCGAGTCTGCCACGGTTTCCTGCTTGGAACTCTTCCAGCTAACCGCCCCTCCGTAAAGGGTAAAGACAAAGCCCGACTGCGACTTAGAGTCGTCCTTATCACTCTGGAAGCTCGAATCGGTAAAGGACTCCACTTGGAGTTCTCCGTTACCATACACCAAGAACATATCTCTAGTCCTTCGCAAGTACTTGAGAATGCTCTTCACAGCTGTCCAGTGATTCTCTCCAGGATCAGCTTGATACCTGCTCACTACACTTAGTGAGTATGCTACATCGGGTCTGGTACATAGCATCGCATACATGATAGAGCCTACTGCCGAAGCATAGGGTATCCCTTGCATGCGAGCTCTCTCCAAATCAGTCTTGGGAGACATCTCTTTGGAGAGAGTGACTCCAGAGATCGTGGGCAAGTTCCCACGCTTGGACTCTTCCATACTAAACCTCTTTAGTATGGTGTCAATGTACCTGGATTGGGACAATCCCAAAATCCGTTTGGATCTATCTCTATAGATCCTGATCCCCAATATGCAGGAGGCATCACCAAGATCTTTCATTGAGAATCTTTGTGATAAGAAGAGCTTGACCGATTGCAGCATAGGAATATCATTTCCTATTAAGAGTATGTCGTCCACGTACAATACGAGGAAGACAACCTTACTCTCTGCCCCCTTCTTGTAGATACAAGGTTCATCTGGATTTTTGACGAAATCAAACTCTTTGATAACGACATCAAAGCAGATGTTCCAACTCCGCGATGCTTGCTTTAATCCATAAATGGATTTTAGCAGCTTGCACACCTTCCCGCTGCTCCCACTGTCTACGAAGCCCTTTGGCTGAGTCATGTACACGCACTCTTCTAAATCACCATTTAGAAAAGCGGTCTTAACATCCATTTGCCAGATTTCGTAGTCATGAAAAGCAGCAATGGCAAGCATGATTCGGATGGATTTAAGCATAGCCACTGGAGAAAAGGTTTCGTCATAGTCCACACCTGGTCTTTGACGAAAACCCTTTGCTACAAGTCTAGCTTTGAAAGTCTCCACTTTCCCATCTACACCAAGTTTCTTCTTAAAGATCCACTTGCTCCCAATGGGTTTTACCCCTTCAGGAGCAACTTCCAAAGTCCATACTTTGTTGGTGTACATGGAATCCATCTCGGACCGCATAGCATCCAGCCATTTCACTGAGTCCCCACTCGTGATGGCCTGCTCGAAGCTAGTTGGGTCATCATCCTCCATGATGCAATCCTCGCTTCCACCATCAATGAGAAAACCATAGTATCTCTCAGGTGGACGAGAAACCCTACCAGATCGGCGGAGAGGCTGAGGTTCGTCGGAAGCTACTGAATGCTCTGGTTCCACTAAATCTTCTGTTGTGTTTTGTTCAGCTGGAACCTCTTCCAGTTCTACCTCAGAGCCACTAATTTCTTTTGCAAGAAATTCCTTTTCTAAAAAGGTGGCATGTTGAGCAACAAATACTCTTTGTTCCTCACTGTGGTAGAAGATATACCCTCGCGAATGTTTGGGATATCCAACAAACTTACACAAAACAGATCTTGCTTCGAGTTTGTCCGGTTTTTGTCTTTTGACATAAGCCGGGCAACCCCATATCTTTATAAAATTTAGATATGGTCTCTTCCCTTCCCATATCTCATATGGTGTGGTAGGCACAGATTTGGTGGGAACCCTGTTCAGTAGGTATGCTGCTGTTTCCAGTGCATATCCCCAGAAGGAAATAGGCAACTCAGCTACACTCATCATAGAGCGCACCATATCTAATAGGGTGCGGTTTCTCCGCTCCGATACACCGTTGTGCTGTGGTGTATATGGAGGAGTTAGCTGAGAGAGAATCCCATTCTCTTTTAGGAAGTCCAGGAATTCATTGCTCAAGTATTCCCCTCCTCGATCAGATCGTAGGATTTTAATACTTTTTCCGGTTTGGTTCTCTACTTCTTGTTTATATTCTCTAAATTTCTCAATAGCTTCTGATTTGTGTTTCATCAGGAACACATATCCGAATCTAGAGAGATCGTCAGTGAATGTAATGAAGTACGAAGAACCATCCCTGGCATGTGTAGACATGGGACCGCATACATCACTATGTATCAGTCCTAAGAGTTCGGTAACTCTTTCTCCGTGTCCCGTAAACGGAGTCTTGGTCATCTTGCCTTTGAGACATGACTGGCAAGTGTCATAGGATGAAAATTCAAACGGATTTAAATATCCATCCTTATGCAACTTAGCTAGTCGTGTCGCATTGATGTGACCCGGTCTACAATGCCACAAGAAGGATTCGTTGAGTTCAGAACTCTTCCTCTTGTGTGTGTTTGTTATGCTCAGAACTGTTGATTAATTTAGAACATAAATGCCATTGCACAACGTGCCTGATCCAACCAACTTTTGGTTATGGAAAATGTTCATAACATTGTCCTGTAATACAAAATTATATCCCTCTTTACTTAATAAAGAAACCGATATAATGTTGCATATCAGGTTCGGCATGTAATAGCATTCGTTCAGAACCAATGTATTACCAGTTGGTAATACAAGGTGATATTCCCCGACAGTCTTAGCTGCAACAATTGCACCATTTCCGACTCTAATGTCTTTATCACCTTCTCCAAGTTCTCTACCTTTCCTAAGCCCATGTAACTGATTACATATATGGGATCCTGACCCGGTATCCAATACCCAGGACGTAGAGCAAATGGAGAAACAATTCTCAGTAACGAACACACCCGAAGAAAATGCATCATCATGTACTTTCTTCATTCGGGTGGCATGGGAATCCTGGTATTCCCCTATATTCTGTTCAGTCCTATAACTCTTATAGGAAAGAACGGAACCAACGTTCCCCAGCACAGTATAACATGCGTGTTCGGTCAATACATCCATATTATTATCTTTATTAAGGCATGAAATGGTCGCTACCTGGAGAGAGAGAGAAGAAAACACTTTAGCGTATGCTCGTGCAAGATCAGATTGGTTATTATCTTATCTAATCAGGATGGCTCCCACTGCTTTTTATCAAATCTTCCTCCAAACCCTAAAAGGAAAGACTAGCCGGGATTAATTACACACTACAAGTTCGCCAATCTTTCAGCCAGGCCAGTGTCGGTACTTTGAGGGAGGTCCCCCGTGCTTTCGCACGAACCTAATTACTGTAAACCTCGTTTTCCCAGAGGCGTAACCTCGTTAACACCTTTCTAGACACCTACTTGATCGGCTAATTGCACTGTGTAAAACTCTCCCAGGAGTAACTCTTACTCGCAGCGGGTATCGGGATCCAACTATCTCATAGAAGGTATGCAATCTCATTGCAAATTTCAACACTTGAAATTCCCGATAATATTTTTCCCCAAGCATCCTATGACCTTGACGGAGGTCAACAAACCACAGGGTGCAAGTCAAGTTCAACCCGTCATTTCTTGATTGAATCAAACCCACCCGCACGACCCTTGACGGAGGTCAACAAGGTCGTACGACTACCCTAATCCAATCTGCATCATATGCATAAGCAGACAAATACTAGTTAGCTACCGCACACTACGCCTTGACGGAGGTCAACAAACGTAGCACGAATACTAAGTAGGATTTATCTGAAATGACGGAGGGCCACGCAGGTTTTCATAAAACCATGAGCGTAATGAACTTGATATCGTTGTAGAATCAAATGAAGTTTTAAAATGGAGTGATTTTGAGGCTTTTCCAGTTTTGCTAAAGGAGTCACTCCCGGTGAAGGGATCTCGGTCCTTTCCTCGTCGAATGAGGTGCGGGATATATCATATATATCACTGTGCAAAGCAAAAACTCTTAAAAGCAATCAAAACCAAACCGAGTGTGTAGCATCTGCTAGTTACTGCTAAAGGAGTCACTCCCGGTGAAGGGATCTCGGTCCTTTCCTCATCGAATAAGGTGCGGGGTATATCATATATACCGCTGTGCAAAGCAAGAACTGTAGCTACCTGTTTTATTTTAAAATTCGATTCTACAACATCTTAGGTTTCTTATCTTTCATTAATCACATTAATGAAGTCCCATCATTTAAATACCTAAACATCACAGATAGATATGACGTACACTTATGCCATCCGCATTCGTCTCGATGTCCCCTCGTGCACCGTTAGGTTAGGTAACTAACGACAGAGCAGGGCAGGGCTAGCGCGGGTGTAAAACATAAGTAACGTCTATATAATATATCATATATACTATATACTATATCCATCACAGAATCAGAACACAGATATCGCAGCAGAATAAACATATGAAATATTGGATATACTAGGACGTCCGTGTTTTCGATACGAGCCAGTATAAAACACGGATTCCACGGTCGTGATGAATAGCCAATCCCACACCCCTAGACCCCTACGAGAGCGGCAAGCAACCCTGCCAATTCTAGGGTTAGGAGACCCGGACTCGACACCTCGAGTTGGTCTCCCACTGGACCCCAGAACCCGGTTACTTGTGCTCCCCTCCTTGGGTCTATCCTAGTGCAGAAAAGTAAATAATATACAAAGGGTGACAACTCCCGCATCCTGGAAGTGCCCCGAACAAAAGAATATTACATACAAGTTTTTACATGAATGAAAATGAAAAACACTCATCTCACATAAAAACCCCCGGCTATTCAAACATGACGATCCAATATAACATATCCAGCAACACATAACATCACATGTCATCAACGTAAGTAAGTATGCATACCCCAATTGTCGTTGACGTATAGCAACGAAACCGGCGATATGAACATACTACACTTACGGTCACAGAAAAGAAAGTGTAAAACTACAACAATTGGAATCCGCAATCTCTTTAGACATCACATGCCTAACAGTTACAAACCCCGCATTTTAGTCTCATTATCGAAAACTCTTTTCAATATCGTATGGGACTAAACTGCTATATTTATAACATTCATCCAGTTATCTCATAACTGTTTGTGAATTCCAATTATTGTATCCAATTCCGGATAAATAGAATATGTCAAACTTTCCGATCGAACATTCGAACACCCAAGTTTTCCCGACACCGATCAACACATGAAATAGGTTCAAAGACATTCACTTCATACCTCAGTACCAACGGTCCAGCCGTAGAAGGGTCAAGCCAACGCCTCACATGTGGCACGCCGTACTGCCCTAAACCCGAAGGTTCAAAGGGCAGTTCAAGACGGTCACATAATCGAGTTAAGGTTTGTTGTCTTCTAGAGGGACCATCGCGTTACTTGCACTACTCAGAACGTCTTTTAACCACACAATAATCCAACACTTGGATATTCCGACAGGGGAAAACCTGGGTATTTATATCCGGTCGAACTCTTTAACATATTCTACAATTATCTGGAAAAACACTTAGACAAAAATTTGATAACCCGATTGAATAAACGAATCCCCAATAGCAACCCCAAAATACTCTTCTGTGAAGTCACAATAAAATATCCCAGAAAACACAGCATTGAATTATATGAGTTACTGTGCAAAAATAATTATTCAAGGGAACAGTAAGACCGCGGAAGCGCCGCACATGCCTAGCATGTGCCGCCCTTCCGCGGTGGAAAAGTGGAATTAGCCCCTCGTGTTTCACAGTAATTCTAATAACACCCTGCTTGATTTTCTACATATTTTTAATTGACAAAAATCCGAATTTTTAGAAAAAGTCCAGAGAGCATTTTTAGGTTTTGGATTTCGGTTCGATCGGGTTTCAAACGTCGTCGGGACTTCGCCTAAGGCTCTAGCTAGGCTCTGATACCAGTGAAAGGTTCCTAGGTACCCTAGTGGGTTCTCACAAGGCATCGAACATGCCAAATTAAAATTTTTAGTGCCGAGAAACCCTAGACTACGGATCTTTAACTAGATGTTTAGGCGAAATAGAAAGCTAGTTAACTGTTAACTACTGGGATACGGAAATTACAACCTTTGTAGATCCGGATATCCACCTCCACGGCTCCGCAAGGGCGTCCTCTCACTGTACATCATGAATCCTAGACTCCTCCGTCGGCTTCATCGGGAAAGCAAGCGGAATAGGTCGTCGGCTTTGTGTCAAAGACGATCTACGTCGAGGTTGCACAAACTCAAGCTCCGACTTCACAAACTTGTGAAACTTGTGAAGTAAACACCCAAAACAACTTGGCAAGAGGTAGAGGGTGAAGAAATAGGAGGTGGGTTCACTTTAGATTTGGATTTCTCTCACTAAAACTCAAGTTGCCATTGGAGTAGCAAGCTTGAAGAAGAAGAAGAAGATGAGCTCAAGAAAAGATTATGATAAGTCTTATGATAAAAATAAATTTAAATCAAATACTTATCATAACTTGAACTAGGGTTAAGTGTAGAGAATTAACCATGGTCACTTGGATGGGTTAGGGTTAAGCATGAAGATAAGGATGGTTGCTAAAGTCAAAGCTTCATGAAGCTTCAACAAATGACAAAGAAAGCCACCATTCTCATCTTATTCTTTTCCAAATAAATAAATAAACAAATAAATAAATAAATGAATATACAAAACCCTAATTATCAAATTAACCATGGATTAATTCTATACACTTAACATAATGATCAAGTATCATCAAACATGATACAAAAAAGTGCACGAAAGCATATCACATATACAATGTGCATCAAGTGAGAAAAATCCGTTTAAAGTGAACCAATACTAGTTAATGCAATGCAATATATCAAATATATAATTATGCATTAAATCATTAAATCAACATTTGATTCAATGATCCGGTCATGTCGCACATGACCGACTAGAATGTAATGTATCGATTTATCGAATCAATGATTCGATAACTAGGTCATATCGAATATAACCAATCGAAACATATATCGCGAGAATGAAATGCGGTATCACATACACACATTATTCTCGGCCCCGCACATATCTCATATGCGCTCCTATTTCGTTTCGCTTGAGCCAGGAAACCTCTGTGTAGGACTCTAAAGACTCGTCAATACGCCGGTAGCAGATGATGATCATATCAAGCACCCACAAGCCGCAAGCGGTCTGCTAAACGTAACGGCCACCCGGGTATTGAGCGATCAGAAGATCGACGAGCTATCCCGCTCACACTCCTGCGAATCCGACCAGTAACACTTACCATACAGTCAAGTCTCTTCGTCTGATACGTCGCATATCAAGTCTAAGGGTGGTATACGTCAGACCCCAATAACCCGATAAGTCGTGCCGATGTGAGGCTCGTAACGGGTCGAGAAACTACTGGTAACACTTACCAGCAAATCTCTGATCAGCCCTGGCCAGGGACTTCCCTGTTACGGCCAATCAAGCACAGCGCAACATCAACCCCCAATACCGGGAGAGACGAAACCCCTCCTATCGCTCATTGCCTCCATGTGACTCGGGACTGTGCCCAAAGACCACCGTTTTGCACGCCCTCATGGACGTGGTAAGGTGGAGATCAAAGCACAGTGGGAATCACACAAGACTCTATGACGATCTCGGGTCTACAGACTAACCTGTACAAGTGTCACCTGAGAACTGCCATCTGACGTGAGGTATAATACCATCTGGGAGTTCTCGGCGAGTCCGTCCAGTGTACCCAGTGACCACTGAGCACCCGTACACCATCTCTGATGTCAAACACCAATGGATATGGGATCATCCATCGCCCATCACATGGGTCGAGAAGCGTATACGCTAGTCTACTCTGGTATATCGATGCCCCGTCTCGATACACCTACGACTAGGGACCTTGAAGGATGTACTTATGGACTACCATGTCCCCACTAGTATGATCTGCATCATAGTCTAGGTAGTCAAGTACAAATCCTAAGGGCTTTACCAACATGTAACTATAAGACAGTATAAAGAGACTAGTGTACATGTTAAGATAAAGAGCAACCAGATAGCATACTATCATGTCGAGCAAGAAAGCCATCTCTATATATATGTCCAAGCATCCAATATAATATACATAAACTGTACAATACTGGCCTCTAGGGCATACATACAACTAACATAGGACGTAGAGGATACTGAGAAACAGTTCTTGGTAACGAACACACCCGAAGAATATGCATCAACATGCACATTTCTCGATTGGGTGGCATGGGAATCCGGATATTCCCCTATTTCTTGCTCGGACTTATAACAATTATAAGATAGAGCGGAACCAACATTCCCCAGCTCAGTATAATAAGCAGTTTCGATCAATGCATCCATATTATTATCTTGATTAAGGCGTGACATGGTTGCTACCAGGAGAGAGAGAAAGAGAAGAAAACAATCTGCGTGCGCTCTTGCAAGATCAGATTGGTTATTATTTTATCTGATCAGGATGGCTCCCACTATTTTTATCAAATTTTCCTTCAAACCCTAAAATGTAAGACTAGCCGGGATTAATTACACCCTACAAGTTCGCCAATCTTTCGGCCAGGCCAGTGTCGGTACTTTGAGGGAGGGTCCCCGTGCTTTTCCACGGACCTAATTAAAATAAACCTCATTTTTTCAGGGGCGTAACCCCGTTAATATCTTTCTAGAAACCTTCTTGATCGGCTAATTGTAATGTGCAAAACCCTCTCAGGAGTAACTCTTACTCGCAGTGGGAATCGGGATCCAACTATCTCATAGAAGGTATGCAATCTCATTACAAATTTCAACACTTGAAATTCCCGATAATATTTTACCCCTAGTGACTTATGACCTTAACTATTAGTCAACAAATCATAAGCACTAGTCAAGTTCTATCCGTCATTTCCTGATTAATTAGACCCACCAACATGACCCTTAACTATGGTCAACAAAGTCATATGATTGTCCTAATTAATCGCATAATATGCTGTATAGGAAGACATCACTTAGCTACCGCACACTGCGCCTTAACTATGGTCAACAAACGTAGCACGAATTCTAAGTACTCTACTTCCTAAAATGACGGAGGGTTACGACAGGTTTTTAAAGAAACCTTTTGCGTAATGAACTTGATATCGTTGTAGAATCGAGTGAATTTTAAAAAGGAGTGTTTTTTAGGCTTTTACTAGTTTTGCTAAAGAGGTCACTCCCGGTGAAGGGATCTTGGCTTTTTCCTCATCGAATGAGGTGCAGGATATTTCATAAATACCACCATGCAAAGCAAAAACTATAGAAGCAATTAAAATACAAACTGAGTGGGTTGTAAAATCTGCTGGTTTCACTAAAGAGCTCACTTCCGGTGAAGGGATCTCAGCTCTTTCCTTATCGAATAAGATGCTGGATATTCTACAAGGAATACCGCTATACAAAGAAAGAACTAGAGCTACCAGTTTTTAAACAAGTTTCTACAATATCTTTAGGTTTCTTTTATTTCATTAATCTCATTAATGAAGTCCCATCATATATGCTTCCTAAGCATCACATAAGAAACGAAAGCATCAATATTAATTATATATCATATATATAATATAGGCATTCATCTCAACATATCAAGTGATCACATCACAGAATATTAGCAGCAGAAGAACACATATGAAATATTGGATATACTAGGAATTCCGTGTTTTATTTAAGCCAGTAAAAAAGCAGATTCCACGGTCATGATGAATATCCAAACCCACATCCCTAGATCCCTACGAGAGCAGCAAGCAACCTTACCGATTCTAGAGTTAGGAGACCCGGTCTCGACTCCTCGAGATGGTCTCCTACTGGACTCTAGAACCCGGTTACTTGTGCTCTCCTCCTTAGGTATATACTAATGCGGAAAACTAAATAATATACATCAATTGTGAAATCATTCTCAACCCAAAAGTGCCCCAATAAAAGAATATTACATATAAGTTTTTACATGAATGAAAATGAAAAAATCTCATCTCACATAAAAAAAACCCGGCTATTCAAAACACGACGATCCAATATAACATATCACAGCAACACATAACATCACATGTCATCAACGTAAGTAAATATGCGTATCCCAATTTTCATTGACGTATAGCAACGAAACCGGTGATACACCGCATATTATACTTACGGTCACAGAAAAGAAAGTGAAAAACTACAACAATTAGAATTCGCAACCACTTTAGACATCATAAATCCAATGTATCACATACTTTGGATTTCATGCCTAACCAAATGAATTCCTTAGACAACACATGCCTACCAATTATAAACCCCGCATTTTAGTCTCGATATTGAAAACACTTTCTAATAACCTGTTGGGTAATTCAACAAGATTCCCGATTACCTTATCGAATGCTCGTCGGAAACTTTAGTAGACGGCCGCACCCCCGATGCCGTCGACGAAGTGCACTAAGGCGGAACACCGCGACCACAAGCACCCAAATAGATGCTTTTGGCGATGGGGTTCTCTTACAGTCACTTGATCGGGGCTATGGGGCGTGGCTATCTAGTAAGGTTACCTTGCAAGTATCCGTGTACGCTACGTAATTGCGACGGACTTTTGATCCACATCAAAATTCCATGGCAACCGATCAAATGAGACTTAACTGCTAAATTTATAAAATTCAAACTAGTTATCACATAACTAATTATGTGGATTCCAAATATTGTATCACAATCACAGATGGCTAGATGATGTTAAAATTTTCGATCAAATAAACAAACACCTAAAATTTCCCAATGAGCTCAACACTTGAGCAGAGTTCAAAAAGTACCCAGAACATGCCACAGCTCCTATGAACCATCCGTAGAAGGGTCGACCCATGCCTCACTCATGTCGCCACGGAACTGCCGCAAACCCTAGGGTTTGACCGCGGTTTCATGATACAAAAGGTCGAGTTTGGATATCGTTCTTCTAGAGGGTCCACAGAATCGCTTGCATGATTTTCTAAAGATTTTAAACTTGGAAAAAATTCAACTCTTGGAAAATTTCCAGCGAGAGAAAATATGGGTTATTGATATCCGTTCGAACTTTTTAACGTCGTCTAAATAACCCGAATAGATGTTAGAATTACGATTACGAAACACTCTGAATTGCCTTTGCAGAAAGTTAACATCACATGCAAATTTAGCAAAAACAAGCAACACCTGAAACACCAAAACCCAGAGACTGGAACACCCTAAAAATTTGAAGCCAAAACCCCACCAAAAAACCGGTGAGCTCGGATTTTGCCCTTAAGTGGCCGACCATATTCACACAAATTTTCTTCAAATTTCTATGGTGTTCATTTATTTCACATACAACATTCTGCAGTTGCTAAAAAAATTTTTAGAGGCCATTTAAAATTCGACAGAAACTAAGAATGTGTATCGGGTGTTTCGGAGTTGTTTCGGTTTTGTAATCCTACAAACAACGTCTAATTCTATAGCTTAGCTCTAATACCACTATTTAGGTTCCTTAGGGCGGCAACAAGGTTTCGGGAGGTATCTTCCATGCCGTTTTCAAAAAAATTGCCGTACTAAAGAACCCTAACCCTAGAATCTTAACTAGAGATTTAAACAATACAATATGCAAACAACTTTGCTTACAAAGTGAATGAGGAATACAACCTTTGTAGACCGGTCCTTCACTTCTAAAGCTCCGTGTAGTAGTCCTTTTGCTCTAAGTCGTGAACACTCGAACTCTAGTAAGGGTTCACATGAAGAAATGAACAAACTTGCTCAAAGTCTTCGAGGCCGAAGATGATCTATATCGAGGAAACTCAAGCTCATGCTACCTCTTCACTAATGGTAGATTAGTGAAGCAAGCACTCTAAACTAAATGGCTAATATAGTAGAGGATGATGAAGTATGAATTGGGCTCACTTTAGATTTAATTTTCTCACAATATTTTCTTACTTAGAAAAAAGCTAGCAAGCTTTTTCTCAATGAAGAAGAAGAAGATCAAGTGAAGATGAGAATGAAACTCGTGAGGTGAGAATAGCAACCATGGGTGAGTTAGTGTTATACACTGACTCATGTAGAGACTTAACTATGGCTATGGATAATGGTTAGGTTAATAAATTTCTACAAGTGAAACAAAACTAGTGGACTTGGTCAATGGTTCTACAAGCTTCTCCAATCTTCAACCATTAAACCAATTCCCATCAATTTTGAATTACGTTGATAAATAAAAACCCCTCATTATATCAAGCATGGTGTGAGTCTCATACACCCATATAGCATGTTGCATCAAGCTTGACACAAATAAAATGAACATTAATATATATCACATATATATACTAAATGCACACAAGTGAGAAAAAGAAATGTTTAAGTGAGCTAATATTAGTTAATGTAATTCAATATATCACATATATAATTTTACATTAAATTATTAAATCAACACTTGATTTAATAATCCGGCTATATCACATACAACCGACTAATATCATATGAATCAACTTATCGAATCAACACTTGATCCAATAACCCGGCTATATCACATTTAACCGACCGATATCACATATCGCGAGAATAGAATGCGGTATCACATACGTGCATTAATCTCGGTCCCGCACATATCACATATGTGCTCTTACTTCGTTTCGCATGAACCAGGAAACCTCTATATAGGACTCTAAAGACTCGTCAATACGTCGGCAGTAGGTGATGATCATATCAAACACCCACAAGCCGCAAGCGGTCTGCTAAACGTAACGGCCACCTGGGTAGCAATCAGAAGATCAACAAGCAAGCCTGCTCATACTCCTGCGATTCCAATCAGTAACACTACCGTACAGTCCGGTCTCTTCGTCAGATATGTCGCATATCACAGCCTGGGGGTGGTATAACGTCAGACCCCAATAGCTTGATAAGTCATGCCGATGCAAGATCCATAACGGTTTGACAAACTACTGATAATACTTACCAGTTGATCTCAGCAACCCTGGCCAGGGATTTCTTGTTATGGCCAATCGAGCATAGCGCTACATCAACTCCTAATACCAGGAGAGACGAATCCCCTCCTATCGCTCATTGCCTCCATGTGACTCGGGACTGTACCCAAAAACCACCTTTTTGCATGATCTCTTGACCATGGTATAGTGGAAATCAAAGCACAGTGGGAATCACACAAGACTCTATGATGATATCGGGTCGATAGACTAACTTTTACCAGTGTCACCAGAGAATTGCTATCTGACGATAGGTATAATACCATCTAGGAGTTCTCGGCGAGTCCGTCTAGTGTACCCATTCTCCACTGAGCACCCGTATACCTTCTCTGATGTCAAACACCAATGGATATGTGATCATCTATCGCCCATCATACAGGTCAAGAAGCGCATACACTAATCTACTCTGGAATATCGATGCCCTATCTCGATTCTCCCACGACTAGGAATATTTGATGGATGTACTTACCGACTACCATTGCCCCACTAGTATGATCTGAATCATAATCCTGTTAGTCAAATACTCATCCTAAGGGCTTTATCAATATGTAATAGAGAGACAATAAGTGTACATATTAAGATAAAGTGCAACCAGATAGCATACTATCATGTCGAGCAAGAAAGTCCTTCCTATATATGTCCAAGCATCCACTACAATATACATCACATGTACAGTAATGGCCTCTAAGGCATACATATAACTAATAGAATACGCATTCAACACAAGTGAAGAGATAGAAAAAACCGGAAAATACTGATTGGAACTATAACCATGAAGGCCTGGAAGAGGAATACCCCAATAACCAAAGCCGGGGTAGGTCTTATCTTCAAGACTTCGCAAGGTAGAGTACTTCTCTATGCCTTCTCATTGACAGAACAAAGGACCAATAATGAGACTGAATATAAAGCTCTCATTGCCGTTCTCGAGATCGCGATCGACATGCGCATCAAGGACTTCGCAATATATGGAGATTCATAGTTAGTCATCAACCAAGTGAATGATGACTACAAAACATACAAGCCAGAGCTACTAAAGTATAATGAAAGGGTACAACAATTACTAACGCAGATTCCCTTTTGTGTACTGAAAGGCTTATTGTGAGCGGAAAACAACAAAGCAGACGCGTTAGCAAAACTTGCTAAAGAAATGGTAGATGAAGATCTCGATGAGGTAAGGATTAGTGTTCGAAACCACAAGATCATATCGCCGGCCGAATTTCCTTCGAGTCTCCAGTAGAAACACCTAAGGAAAGAGATGAAATACTTGAAGACAAGGTTCTTTAAGCCCAGGAAGAAGAAGATTAGAGGCAAGTCTTTATAGACTACTTCAAGTCCCAGCGAACGCCTAAAATTGCATCGCAAAGACACCAGCTCATCAAACGAGCGTTGTCTTTCGCTCTAACCAACGAAACTTTATACAAAAGGTCCTTCGATCATATATAGCTGAGGTGTCTAGGTCTACAAGAAGTCAAAAAGGTCGTTCAGGAAATCCACGACGGTCTTTGTGGGTCCCATCAAGTAGATCCTAAGATGAAATTGAAGATCAAGAGAATGGGTTACTACTGGCCCACGATGACGCAAGATTGCACCGAATATGCGAAGTATTGCCATTCATGTCAAATTCATGAGAATTTCATACATCAGCACCTTAATCCACTGCATCTGACCATTGCCAGCTGGTTGTTCGAGATGTGGGGAACCGATATCATCGGCCCCATTGAACCGGCGTCATCAAGAGGGCATTGATTCATCTTGGCGACAACCAACTACTTCTCCAAATGGGAAGAAGCAATACCGTTGAGAGGGGTCAACATGAAGAACATTCTCCACTTCTTCAAAACATATGTGATATACGGGTTTTGAGATCTACGGCGTATAATCTCGGACAACTGACTAGCCTACAAGAGCCATAGAATAAGCCGCTTCGTCAGGAAACATAAGATAGACTAGAGGTATTCCTCCATCTATAACCCTTGAGCCAATGGTCTAGCTGAAGCCTTCAACAAGACGTTAACGAAACTCATAAAGAAGATGGTGTCCAATAATAAAAGGGACTAACACGAGAGGCTACATGAAGCTCTTTAGGACCGAACAACGTTCAAGACAGCCACAAAGAAAACGCCTTTTGCCTTGGTGTTTGGAGCCGAAACTGTGTTTCTGCTGGAAATAGAACTCCCCTCGTTAAGTATGACAGTTCACTACGAGTTGGAAGACGAGGATAATGCTCATCTCCAGCTTGAATAACTCGATGCACTTGATGAGACCGGTCTCATGGCACAGCAAATCGTAGAAGACTATCGAGCGAGAATGACTCAAGCATACAAAATACTAACCAGAACGTAGACATTCTGCCAAGGCGAACTCATACTGGTTGTCAAACGGCCCATGATCCCTAATGGCGCAAAGCGTGTGAAGTTCAAGCCAAACTATGAGGGCCCGTATATTATAGAGGAAGTCTACCAAGGTGGAGCTTACCAACTCGTGAATATGCACGGAGAAAGAATATATTGACCAATAAACGGTCGATTTCTCAAAAAGTATTATGCTTAAGAGGTTACGACTTAAGTCAATGATAAATGATGACACCTATGTCCGCTCTTTATCTTCCTAAGTCGGAACTGTGAGAGCTATGCACTTCGTCTCGAACACGGGAATGTTGGACCGAGACGTCCCTAAACATTAACCAAAATGTCTTTAAAACTATCATTTCATCCCGAACATGGGAATGTCGGACTGAGACTAATATATCGCCCCATATATGATGATATTGGACTGAAGTGCCCCTAAACTATCATTTCGTCCCGAACATGGGAATGTTGGACCGAAATGTCCCTAAACTATCATTTGATCCCAAACACGGGAATGTTGGACCGAAATGTCCTTAAACTAGCTCGTCGTCCCGAACATGGGAATGTTGGACCTCGATGTCCTTATACTAATGTATCCCTTTGAGATCGACATTGCAACTTAAGTCCCACTGGCGAAGATTGCAACTCAAGTCCCACTTGCAAGGCTGCATCTCACGTCTTACTAGCTATGAAGCTCCCCTGATGATGCAGTCCCTCAAGAAATATTTTGCTGCCCTACGAACAATCTCTGAATTGAATACCATACAGAATCTATGGGCATAAATAATCTATATCGTACCCAAGTCTCACTGGCAAACAGTTGGGTCACCTACGATGAAACTGCTCCTATGAATCCCACCAACAAGCGACGTTGAAACACCATCTATGAAGTTTAAAAAAAAGGATATTTCCATAAGCAAAATGGGCACGAATGAAAACCCGAAAGGGCGCCGTAAGTAAAAACAGCAGGACTACCGGTGAGCTTATGAAAACTAGAAAGGATGCAAACTCGTTAAAAATAATACACATGCAAATTCCACTCGACTCGCAAGGAGAACATCTAAGGGAGATCCTTACGACTTACAAATGTAGGAGACACTTGGAAATCCCCACGATTTCCAAGGAGAATATACACTGACAAGATCCTTTCGACTTGTAAGGAGAAAATACCCCTCTATGAGACCATCAGGGCTTATAGAATTCAAAAACCTTATGTTAGAGATCAGACCCTCTTCCTAAGACATCATATACCCTTCTAAAATAGCCCTATAGGTAGTTCGATCCTGACTCTTATATACAATCCACGGGCACAAATAGACATAAATAAACCTAAGTTCCACCTAGTGGACAACACTTCTAAGTCCTTCCGACTTACAAGGAGAAAAATACTTTTGTAGGATCCTTACGGCTTATAAGATTCACTTAGGAATTCTCAAGATTCCTAAGGAGAAAATACACCTATGAGATCCTCTCGACTCATACGGAGAAGATAACTTTACAAGAGCCTCACGGCTTGTAAACATTGAAAAGTCTTAGTTGATGGAATCCTAACCCCGTCATCTAAGCCATTTTAGCCTAAATGGGCAACGACATATGATGAGTCGCTCCTGGCACTATTCCAATTGTAGCGATACTGATGCCAAGACTGGTATCAGAGTTCGCCTTGAACCGCAGTAGTACTTCGTTTCACGAAAAGCTACTACAGCACCTGAGAGACCTTATTACCAAATACTTGAATCACGATAACCACATTGCGTTCAAACGCAACAATCTTAAAAAATACATTTGAAATATAACCGAAATGATTGGGCACAACAAATAAATAGCCGAAACAATTGGGCAATCATGATTTTTGCGATATGAAAAGCTGAAATGATAGAGCATCGCGGAGAATAAAAAATGATTTTTCTGTCATGCAGATGGTTTGAATCCCGACTTCTATAGGCAGTCCAAGGATGTCCAAATCACTCCATTGAAGTGCGATTACGACGCCAGCAAGGACTAAAGGGTCAATTTAAAGTGGAGCGATGGCAAAATCATAGCTCCACATCTCGATGGCAACATCTACAGCCTAGAAATTATCTCAACGTCCATTTGGCTTTGATTAAACACGTGGGATTAAACAAGAAGATAATACGCAAATCAAAATATCTTTTTAGTCATCAATCAAAATTGAAGAGAGGATACAAAGATGTTAATAAGAAAAAAGGGGAATACAACAAAGAAAAAGCCTAGGTGTAACATTTCAAAAAAATATAAAATATTAATTTTAGGAAATTAAATAATTAAATAATAAATATTATGAATATTTTTAATATGCGGTATAATTAAATACCCATAAAGTGGGAAATATTTGGAAAATTATAGGAATTACTGAAAAGAGCGTGTTTTATAAGATTTGAGGATTTATAGATTGTTATATAATTAATTATATTGCTTTTAATGCTAATCGCGATTAAATATCGCTAATCGTGCATTAAGCTAGTTTTGTGCATGTGACATGCACCAAGTCATTTTTAGCACTTGTTACATTTTATCATAGCTTTCTATTTTTTTTCTAGCATGGTGGTTGTTTTAAATGAGATGAGTCAATAGAAAAGAAAAGAAAAAGTAAATGATAAAATAAAGGGTATGGTCAAGAGAGAGAGAGGGTGAGGAGTCAAACCTTGGTTATGGCTCATTGTTCACATCTTCATCCTCATCTTTTTCTCTCCTCTTCTCATCTCTCATGGCAACCCTCTTCACCTCCTTTTCAACCCTCACAACACCACCAAAATCAACTCAAAACATCATCTCCATTTCTTTAAAAACATGCATAAGCCCACTACAAACACTTTGGACCAAGAAAAATTGGATTTTGAAGACTTGGGACAACTCAAGAAAATTCTTGAGTTGCCAAATGAGGTAATCTCTTAACCATTAGTATTGTATTTGTCTCACTTTAGCATTCATGTTAACTTAAAAGTGATGTGTAGTTTAGTGAGGTTTAGAAATTCCAAGTTAGGGTTTTGAGAAATTCTTGAGTGGTGAAGTGTAATTGAGTTTATTAGAGTCCATACAACCCCTGTAGTGATGATATATTGGATTAAACATGAGAGTAAACCCCCATTTCACAAACCTATAAACCCCGATATCGGAAAATTTTGAGAATTGTGATGTGTTTTAGAGATCGGCTAACACCCGGGTGACCTGAAAATTCTTTAGCAAACACAGAGAGATGTGCAGGTGATATGGAGTATACCCTGATGACCCGAGACGCTAACTCCTAACCCAGGAGGCAAATATATCCATTCTGGACGCAAATTGCGGCCAGAGCAGGGAATTTGGGGTTCTTGTTTTGTCCAGGGCCTTATCTCCAGTAAACTAGACCCTTTCCATATGCAAAATTGGCTAATTTCACCTAGGGTAAAATCTGGAGTTGTTTTCTTGAGTTACTGTATTGTTTTACGACTTCGTTTTAACTTGAGTTTTGGTATTTGATATTTTAATTCCGTCGTGTGGCGTTTGAACGTCAACGGCTAGGGCTATTGGTCATGTTTTGCATGCAAGGCTATAGGTTTTAAGCTATGAGCGAAACGTGTGCCGTTTTGGTTATCCGCCTTGATTTTAATACGCATTTGCAATTGTGCATTGGTTGTAGGTACCCCACATGGAATTCGAGACAACGAGGAGAGCATGGCGTCATCGACTCT
Organism: Agapanthus africanus; assembly: GCA_030015575.1. Lineage (NCBI taxonomy): Eukaryota > Viridiplantae > Streptophyta > Magnoliopsida > Asparagales > Amaryllidaceae > Agapanthus > Agapanthus africanus. The sequence continues at coordinate 371,754,949 of CM057343.1, read as the reverse complement.
AGCAAGCGAGGATCAATATGAGTAGATCTATATCTACGGGGGAAGTCGGGTGGATGGCGTATAGCACCCCCGCAAGTTTTGGATGGAAACCGATCTATAGGGTACAGTCGTAGAAACCTAAATTTGAAAACTAGGAATATGATTAATAAGATAGTTAAAGATGGATGGTTGAATATATACATATGAAGATATGAGATGAAAGCTATAAGGATAAGAAAAGTGAATGTGAATCACGACTTGATGACATGTAGTTGTACTAGAATGTATAAGATAGAATGTATATATTGAGATGACTTAATGTGATGAAGGACATACGATGTGATATGATGATTTGATTGATACGTCGGTATATGGATGCGGGTCGATTAAGATGATTGATATCTTTGTCGGTCCCCTGATATGAGTTAGTTATGGATGTGACCTTGGACATAGGTGTGTATATATATATATATATATATATATATATGTATGTATGTATGTATGTATATATATAAAGTTGTGAATCATGAGTGATATGCCGTACGAGACGTTAGGTCCGTACCCCTCATTGTCACATAGGATGATAGGATCCCCGATGGTTTAATGCCGTCGTATGATGATTTTCCATACGTGATGAGTTAAGCTTGATGATTGATTCATACACTTGAATATGGGATGTCGTACGATGGATTTTACCGTACGTGATGTTGTGAGGCTGGATGCCGATTGATAGATTCACCGAATCGGTCATGTTATATACGTATACCTGTCAGCATTCAAATGCGATTTAATTGATGATTGATGCTACGCTCATGTCACTCTCATTATATTACATATACTTGTGCTAGTACACCTGCACCATTATCGATGATGCGTATGTTACACTCACACAGATTTGCCGGCTCACACACTTCATCATCGATAATTATCATGTCACTACACAGTAGGGTTGTTGCATCATGATATGTCTCCTTGCATAGTTTACTTGCTATAGTTACATATGCAACTTTATACGATGTTGCATTGGACATTGGAGAATTTGGGAACCGCAGGATATATTTTAAAACTGGATTCATTTAAAAGTGCGGTTTTCCCTTGATATGTGCATATTACTGTTCCACGCTGCATGATATACGGATATGCTTACATTCTGATATATGTCGCATACATCATGCTTTACGATTATACGTATTGAGATATGTTGTTTTCATGAGATTTCTAGATTTGAGGACCGTGGTTATTTCAAAAGAAAGTATGCATTGTTTTAAAAACCCGGTTTCTTTTGATATGATATTTCAGTGCATCCACCATGCGTTTTCTCGGTTCTGAGACGTGTGATATGTGAAACCCGATTCGAGGAGTTGGATGATCCGTTTGCGGGTTCGTGGTGGACCCGGTACGGTACCCCGGGGCGAGAAGATTGTGTGGATGACGATGAGCCTGGTAAAGGGACTACTACCTACCAGTGATTGGTTGGGCCTGGCGGTCATCCGAAGGATACCGACCGGGTCGAGAGATGGATTTTGGGCCGACCCATCTGCCGAAGCCCATGGGCTGATCCCGCAGACAGAGCCCGAGGGCCGATCCGGACTGACGGAGCCCGAGATATGACGATTTACGTGTCGATGCTGGACACGGGTTTCATGATGTTTCGAGTGTCGATGCTGGGCACTCGGGTTCCATGATTTTGATGTGTCGGGAGAGACACAAGTTGATTTATATCCTCATACTTACATACATATGCTTTTATGATATTTACATGCATAATGTTGTTGCGTCATTGGTTGACACGTGGACGGGATCCACATGCGTACATACATTGATTATATGGTTGGACGAAATCCACATGCATACATACATTGATTATATGGTTGGACGAGATCCACAAGCATACATACATTGATTATATTGTTGGATGATATCTGCATGCTCATAGGCATTGATTACATTGTTGGCACATATACAGATACGGTCACCCTCGATATCATAGTATTACCTTTATGATATAGTTGACCTAGGAAATCGTTATTTTATTCGATTTCTACTTGTTAATGTTTTTCTACTCACGAGTTGGCAACTCAACCCCGTTATGCCACAGTTCTTGCAGGTTGACCGCTTGGATCAGTAGCGGCATCGTTGGCAAGCAGTTGCATTCGGGTGATTGATTTGGTAGATGGTACATATTGGATCGTACACCTCTTGTATTTATTTTTCATATTGTATTTAGTCAACTCCATCAATCAAACTAGTATTTGTATAAGTAATGAGACTTAGTGAGACTTGTGGTTGCGAGACTTAGAGCGAGGTGTATTCCACTACTTGTGGTGTTGATGTCTTACTTACTTCTTTATCTTTGTGGTGAATTTCGCCGTTGGGCGTCGTATACTTATATTTATGTTTTGCATGGTTGTGGATCCGCCGTTTGGTGAAGAGCTTGCTCCCACTTGGGATGCCTTTTATTATTATCATGTATTGTGGTTTTGGATCAAAAAAATACAAAGGAGGTGCTGCCCAAATTTTCAAAAGACGAAACATGTTTTTTAATTACTAAACCCACTTGTATTTTCATGTCCCACTATTTATGCATTTAAGAAAATGATTTGTTTTTCATCATACCTTTATTTCAAAACTTCACCTCTTATATTTTCTTTAAAAGATTTAGATTGCTGGGTTTTCGGCTTACTTGAGTTACGTTACGCCTTTAGACGTCTCATGATTTAAGTGTCGGTCACGAGATAATATTTCGGGTTGTGACAAAGTTGGTATCAGAGCACTGGTTTAACCTTGGTTTAAGTCTATATTTGACTATGCGGAGTCTAGGGCGGGTATGTATTTCGTACCTAGGCTTGACCTTACGGAACTTAGACTTGAACGAGGGGGGGTATTAGACCCGAACTTTCATTTCATAGGCTGACCCTGATTGATGGAGTAGGCAGCTTGAGTAGAGTGACGTACCGTACGTATGTTCCGTGGCATATTTACGATACGATACTCCACTTAAGAAACCTTAGGATGTACATATTTTGAGATCTGTGATTCTCTTCGTACCCTTGATTATACATCCATTGGAGATCCTTGATTCTATTCGTTTCCATGATCATACTCTCATTGATGCTGTTTCTTCTTATAATCATGTATCCATTCTGGATCGACCTTGATCTGTTTTCATCGATACACGCTTGAGGTTCCTGTCACCATAGTTTGAGAGCAGATCGAGCTGCTGCTAGTAGTGCGGTCAGGGCGATCTCATCAAGGACGAGGACTGACCTTTGTGTTTTCTGGTGACATGGGAACGTCTCGATGTAGTGTTGTGTTGCGACCTCTTATAGAGGTGAGTGTTTGGTTTTACACCGGATGATCGAGCCATTGTTAGAGCTGCTAGTTATGAGAGGACTGCTGATGTACAGCCTACCTCAGAGATTGTGATGTCATCTACCGTATGGACTGATGAACCAGTTGTTGCTGCAATTGATGTGATGTCGTCTCCAGAGCATACTTGCTGAGATCGCTGGAGCTTCCAGGCAGAGATGCGACAGACGATAGCTAGTCTAACCCGAGTTGAGAGACGAAGGTGATTTGTCAGATTGACGCGCCGACGCAGGCCCAGTCAAGTTGAAGATTTCCACTGTGGAGAGTCTTACTCAGATCTAGAGTAGACTGATCCAGAGATGATCGTTGATGTATCATTTTTCCCGGAGGATTGAGGCATTGTTTAGCATACGGGCGAAGAGTATTCACGCGTGGTCTAGACAGAGTTAAGAAGTTCGAACGAATGTCAGAAACCCATTTTTCCGAGGTTAAAGTATTCGAAGGAACATGCAAGTAATTCTGTGGACCCTCTAGAAGAATGAAACCCTAACTCGACATAATGACCATGGAACCGCTTCTGAACCTTAGGGTTTGCAGCAGTTCAGCAGTGCCATCAGTGAGGCTTAGGTTTCTCCTTCTACGGTTGGTCCATAGGTACTGTGGCATGTACTGGATATTATTAGACTGTGCTCAGGTGTTGAGCTTTCGGGGAAATTTGGGACTTTGACGAATCGATCAAAAGGTTTGACATCATCCGAATATCATGTGATAAGAGATCAGCAAGCTGACTAGCTTCGGATAGAGGACCTCACCCAGATGTGTTGTGAGTTGATCGAGAGCGGACGAGTGTTGAGTATTCTTCTGATGGTTAGGACGAGTTCCCGAGGACGTGTTCGGCTAGAGATCTTCTACAAAGTGACGAAGATACCGAGTTCGGGATTTTGAGTCCATGTGAGAGATTCCAGATTGACTATAGTTGAGAACCATTGCAGTACGCCAATAATATGACGTGACGTCGAAGTGGACGATGATAAAGACGAGTATAACGGGAGGTTCGTGCGAGATACTAACGAGTTGTTGTTACTCCCCGTCGAGATTAGAGATCTGATGTATATACAGAGGTGTTGGGATACGGCCAATTCCCGAGGAGATGCAGTGCTGAGAACGCAGATGTCAAGAAAACGAGAAAAGATTATGTAAGAGTACCAGCCTCCGTACAGTTCGGCATAGGCGAGATCGGAAGAGACCCTGAGCAGGTTCTTTCCAGGACACTGCTGCAATAAGATTTTCACCGAGGATCAGATGTGTTATGTGTATTCAGAGGGCCAGAGGCCGATGCCAGTGATGTCCTGCTTTACGAGTGGTTGTGATAATTGGTCGTGAGGTGACCAGAGAAGTGCCAGAGCGGAATCGTTCCCGTTAGCACACCTGACCCGGCTGATGAGCCGATGGATTTCGAGATTGGTAATCCACAGAGAAATGAGGACCCAGAGACAGAGGACGCCAGACCATTGGCAGGAGACAAGCAGATGTTCTTACTCTGCCAGTTCTAGGGCGCACTGATTTTTTCGACATTGAAGGAGGTGTACCTCAATGTCATTTGTTGCGATTTGCGTTTGTGATCCGAGTATCATGCTTATATCGCTTGGATTTGAGTTCTGATGATTGAGTTTCATGATATTGTTTTCGTGCGCCATGGCTGTATTGGAGATAGTGCCCTCAGAGTCAATTATTGGATCACAGGCACGTGATTGCAATGATTGAGGGGGGAACTGTCCCGGTAGGACGGTCTTACTCAAGATGATAGTATGCTATCTGGTTTATCTTTATCATCGTGTACTGTTTTAGGTGACCTTACGAGTCGCTATTGCATGTTGATAGAGCCCCTAGGATTCTTGCTTGACTACCAGCAGTATGAGGGCGATCATATACGTGAGAGCTGGAGTCTATAAGCACATCCTTAAAAGGTTCCCTAGTCGTGGGAGTTTCGAGATAGGACATCGATACTCCAGAGTAGACTAGTGTATACAGTCGAGACCCCGACGAGGGGCGGTGGCCGGTCTCACAAGCCACTGGTGTCAGTTGGTTCACCTAAGATGTATACAGGTGCTCATTGATTATGAGTACACCGGACAGGACACGGAAACCTGCTACTTGGGATTATACCAGACGTCAGATTGCAGTTCCCAGGTGACATGTGTACAGGTTAGTTCATCGACCTGAGATCGTCATTTATCTCGTGTGAGTTCCTACTGTGCTTTGATTACTACCCTACCACGGCTCAAAGGAGTCGTGCAAACAGGTTTTAGTTGGGTACAGTCCCGAGCCACATGGAGGCAGTGAGCGGATCTGCAGGGGTTCGTCTCTCTCGGTATTGGGGGTGAGGTCGCGCTGTGTCTAGGAGAGCCATTACACAAAGCCCTCGGCCGAGGCAGGAGATTTACTGGTAGGTATTCCAGTAGTATCTCAGGGTGTTCTGGGCTACACTCCGACACGACTTGTACCGCTTTTGGGGGTCTGACTTTTACCAACCCCCTAGGCCCGCCAAGCAATACTCATAAACGAACGGACCGGACTGTATGGATATTGTCACTGACAGGCTCAGTAGGGTGTCAGGATGAGTTCGCTCATCGACGTCCCTTTGGTCAATAGCTGGTGGCCCGTCACGTATGGCTAATACCTCTGACGTGCTAGTGGTTAAATCCACAGCCATAGTATTGACGAGTCTTTAGAGTCCACCACACACAGTTACTCAGGTTTCGGGCGAAACGCTGTAGAGGCCGTATGGAGATATGGCAGGGTTCGATCAGATACGTGCGGTATTGCACGGAACGTAATCGGACGGATTTTACTGGCCGGCTTTGGCTTAAGCCGGATCCTAGTATTAGATAGTGTAGATTTTGTCTCTTTGCATTTGTATTCAGTGGGAATACAAATGCGGGCATGTATATGCAGTCGTGGGGTTTTTCTGTAATTTATTATAGGATCAGTTTTCTGAAGTTGCCAGTTTGCATTCCGTTCCGGCCGGATTTCCTTTGTTCCTTCACGGCCGGACTTTATCGATGGAGGGGGTTATTTGCAGTTTGCAAATAACTTATTTGTGGAGGGGTTTCTTGCATTTGTTCCTTCTTATCATCATGAGATTCTTTTCTAGTCCATCCTTATGCATTTATTGTGATGAGATTGAGTGAGGTTGAGATGAGAAATGAGTGTGACAAATTTCATTTGATCATGATACATTTTCTTCTCTTGATTTATTAATTCCTTGCTTGAAAATTTTTTCCTCCACCATTCTCATATAAGGGGCTGGCCACTAGAGAGAGGGAAGGAGATTATTGTGGTTCTCATTCTTTATGCTATCTCATTATTCCATTGTTGCAACAAAAGGAAAAATCCCTCTCCAAAGTTCTTGATTCCTACCTCCATCAAGGCAACTTCACAAACCCCAAAAGACGCAACCATTCTACACTACATCTACAGCAAATCTTGGACGCGTCGGCTAGCCAACTTCGCGCCCGAGTTGCCTTGGTCCAGAGGTGGGAGCCCGTAAAAGAATCCGGCTACGTGGTGCCCTTTCCGACGAGGAGGTGATGGACTGAGATTCCGCGGGAGATCGGAGCGGAGATGAAGACCGAAGGACACGGATCGCTTGGTATAACTCTCTACCCATTCTCTTGATTGCTAGGATTAGGTTAATGGTTACGATCCGGGTTTATTGTCCACGGTAGCGCCGATTTAAAGTTAAGAAAAATTTTGATTCCGCATTTTGGCCTCGGATAGACGGCCGGGGCGCTGCCGTGGCGCAACAGGCTGCACCTACTGAGTATTTATATTTTGTGCATAGTTATTGCACTTGAGATATAATTTATACACCGTTGTGTTAGTTTATGATTTATGCATATTTATTGCACTTGATATCGGTTTTGTGCCTTGGTAGCACGTGATTATGATTTTGTGGATTTCATACAGTTGATTTGATTTTGTGCATCTGGTATGCACTCGATTTGATTTTGCACTCGGTATAGCTTATATATGCTTGCAGTGTACTGATACGTGTTTTGTGCACACGGTTGCACATGTTTATGATTTCATATACCTTGGTACACTCGGTGTTGCTTTTATACGCATTTGAGTTATTGATGAGTTTCTGTGCATTTGTTGCACCAGATTCGTATTTTGTGCATTTGTTGCACCAGATTCGTATTTTGTGCATTTGTTGCACCAGATTTATACTTTGTGCATTTGCATGCACTGGATTTGTATTTCATGCATAGGATGCACCCGATTTGTGTTTTGTGCATTTGTTGCACCAGATTCGTATTTTGTGCATTGTTGTACCATCTTGGTATTTTGTGCAATGATTTCACCGGCCTTATACTCCGTGCCTTGGTTGCAACCGATTTATGTCTGAGCATTTGCGTTATCAAATTGCGCTTTTCGTTCGCGTTGGCACTTGCTGTGCATTTTTGTACATGCTACTGCAATAGATGCTTTTTATGAACCTGACACGCTTAGATTGGATTTATGTGCATATTCAGCACTTGATAATGGATTTTGTGCACACCGGATGCACTCGATTTGGGATTTTCATTCGTGCATGTTAGTTGCACTGGATTGAGACTTTCGTGCACTATAGATGCACTTGATATGGTTGTCGTGCACACCCGTTGCACTGGACAGATGCTTTCGTGCACACCCGTTGCACTTAGTTTTGGTTTTGTGCACGTTCGTGGCACTTGCATTTTGATTTGATTCCCGTACGCACCAAACACACGTGATTATTGGATACGCCTTTTGAGGCTGATTTTGCTTTGAGGCACTTTGTTTTCATGATGGGTACTATATTATGTAGTAGCCGAACAGGACTGATTTGAGGACAGTACCTGAGTATTTTGCATGCATTAAACTTTAACCAGAGGTTTTCAAAAAGGAGCTATAGTCTCGCTAATTTCTACGTGTCCGTGAGCGACACGAATGTTTACAAGGAAAACCTTTTGGGATATTTCAAAAGGGCGGAGCGTATGTTTAGCAAGACCAATATAAGAATATATTTATTACTTTACAAATGAGCGACCGTCACTTGTACCGTGAGTTATGCATCACACAGCGATTCAGAAAAGATTTTGCATATGTTTATTCAGTTTAAAGGATTTTTCCAGGGATGCGTACTATATATGTATTATACTATTTGATTAGTGTATATTGGATTTCAGTAGTGGATTTTGAGATCTGTATCTCCATTGTAACTCCGATAATATGCGTGCAAATCCGATGGTTTGCGTGACACTTGACGGAGTTCGATTTTTGAGTTTCGTACTCGTTTTCATGCGCACGCGATGCGCTGTGGTATTTCTATATCTTCCGTGATTTCGGAGCCCCATTGTTAGAGTTGAATTTTGAGATATTTTAGTATTTGGGGGTTTAAATTTAAATTCGGGGATCGAATTTCTTTAAAGGGGAAGACTGTAACATTTCAGAAAAATATAAAATATTATTTTTGGAAAGTTAAATAATTAAATAATAAATATTGTGAATATTTTAATATGCGATATAATTAAATACCGATAAAGTAGGAAATATTTGGAAAATTATAGGAATTACTGAAAAGAGGGTGTTTTAAAAGATGTGAGCATTTATAGATTGTTATATAATTAATTATATTGCTTTTTAATGCTAATCGCGATTAAATATCACTAATCGTGTATTAAGTTAGTTTTGTGCATGTGACATGCACCAAGTCATTTTTAGCACTTGTTACATTTTATCATGGCTTTCTCTTCATTTTCTTGCATGGTTGTTGTTTTAAATGTGATGAGTAAATAGAAAAGAAAAGAAAAAGAAAATGATAAAATAAAGGGTATGGGCTAGAGAGAGAGGGGGTGAGTGGTCAAACCTTGGTCATGGCTCATTGTTCTCATCTTCATCCTCATCTTTTTCTCTCCTCTTCTCATCTCTCATGGCAACCCTCTTCACCTCCTCTTCAACCCTCACAACACCACCAAAATCAACTCAAAACATCATCTCCATTTCTGTAAAAACATGCACAAGCCCACCATAAACACTTTGGACCAAGAAAAATTGGATTTTGAAGACTTGGGGCAACTCAAGAAAATTCTTGAGTTGCCAAATAAGGTAATCCCTTAACCATTAGTATTTTATTTGTCTCACTTTAGCAATCATGTTAACTTAAAAGTGATATTGTGTAGTTTAGTGAGGTTTAGAAATTCCAAGTTAGGGTTTCGAGAAATTCTTGAGTGGTGAAGTGTAATTGAGCTTATTAGAAGCCATACAACCCCTGTAGTGATGATATATTGGATTAAACCTGAGAGTAAACCCCTATTTCACAATCCTAAAAACCCCGATATCGGGAAATTTTGAGAATTGTGATGTGTTTTAGAGATCTGCTAACACCCGGGTGACCTGAAAATTTTTTAGCAAACACAGAGAGATGTGCAGGTGATATAGAGTATACCCTAATGACCCGAGACCCTAACTCCTAACCCAAGCCGCAAATATATCCATTCTGGCCGTAAATTGTGGCCAGAGCAGGGAATTTGGGGTTCTTGTTTTGTCTAGGGCCTTATCTCCAGTAAACTAGACCCTTTCCATATGCAAAATTGGCTAATTTCACGTAGGGTAAAATCTGGAGTTGTTTTCTTGAGTTGCTGTATTATTTTGCGACTTCATTTTAACTTGAGTTTTGGTATTTAATATTTTAATTCCGTCGTGTGGTGTTTGAACGTCAACGGCTAGGGCTATTGGTCGTGTTTTGCATGCAAGTCTATAGGTTTTAACCTATGAGCGAAACGTATGCCGCTTTGGTTTTCCGCCTTGATTTTAATACGCATTTGCGATTGTGTATTGGTTGTAGGTACCCCACATGGAATTCGAGACGATGAGGAGAGCATGGCGTCATCGACTCCAACAAGCGAGGATCAATGTGAGTAGATCTATATCTACGGGGGATGTCTGGTGGATGGCGTATAGCACCCCCGCAAGTTTTTGGTAGAAACCGATCTATAGGGTACGGTCGTAGAAACCTAGATTTGAAAACTAGGAATATGGTTAATAAGATAGTTAAAGATGGATGGTTGAATATATACATATGAAGATATGAGATGAAAGCTATAAGGATAAGAAAAGTGAATGTGAATCACGACTTGATGATATGTAGTTGTACTAGAGTAAGTATGAGTTTTAGTATGACATTAGATGTATAAGATAGAATGTATATATTGAGATGACGTAATATGATGGAAATGACATACGATGTGATATGATGATTTGATTGATATGTTGGTATACGAATGCGAGTCGATTGAGATGATTGATACCTTTGCCGGTCCCCAGATATGAGTTTGTTATGGATGTGACCTGGGACATAGGTATATATATATATATATATATAGAAAGTCGTGAATCATAAGTGATATTTCGTACGGACGTTAGGTCCGTACCCCTCATTTTCACATAGGATGATAGGATCCCCGATAGTTTAATGCCGCCGTACGATAATTTTCCGTACGTGATGGGTTGGACTTGATGATTGATCCATACCCTTGACTAGAGGTTGCCGTACGATGGATTTTACTGTACGTGATGTTGTGAGGCTGGATGCCGATTGATAGATTCACCGACTCGGTCATATTATATACGTATACATTTCAGCATTCGCATGCGATTTACTTGATGCTACACCCATGTCACTCTCATTGCATTACATATAGCTGTGCTAGTACACCTGCAGCATTATCGATGATGCGTATGTTACACTCACACAGATTTGCCGGCTTACACACTTCATCATCGATAATTGCCATGTCACTACACAGTAGGGTTGTTGCATCATGATATGACTCCTTGCATAGTTTACTTGCTATAGTTACATATGCACATTTATACGATGTTGCGTTGGACTTTGGAGAATTTAGGAACCGCAGGACATATTTTAAAACTGGATTCATTTAAGTGCGGTTTTCTCTTGATATGTGCATATTGTTGTTCTATACTGCATGATATACGGATATGCTTACATTCTGATATATGTCGCATACATCATGCTTTACGATTATACGCATTGAGATATGTTGTTTTCATGAGATTTCTGGATTTGAGAACCGTAGTTATTTCAAAAGAAAGTATGTATTGTTTTAAAAACCCGATTCCTCTTGATATGATATTTCAGTGCGTCGACCATGCGTTTTCTCAGTTCTGAGACGTGTGATATGTGAAACCCGATTCGAGGAGTTGGATGATCCGTTTGCGGGTTCACGGTGGACCCGGTACGGTACCCAGGGGTGAGAAGATCGTAGGGATGGCGATGAGCCTGGCAGAGGGACTACTACCTACCGGTGATTGATTGGGCCTGGCGATTATTCGGAGGATACCGATCTGGTCGAGAGATGGATTTTGGGCCGACCTGTCTGCCGGAGCCCGCGGGACGATCCCGCAGACGGAGCCCGAGGGCCGATCCGGACTGACGGAGCCCGAGATATGAGAATTAACGTGTCGATACTGGACACGGGTTTCATGATGTTTCGAGTGTCGATGCTGGGCACTCGGGTTCCATGATTTTGATGTGTCGCGAGGGACACACGTTGATTTATATCCTCATACTTTCATGCATATGCTTTTATGATATTTACATCCATGATGTTGTTGCGTCATTGGTTGACACGTGGACGGGATCCACATGCATACATACATTGATTATATGGTTGGACGAGATCCACATGCATACATACATTGATTATATTGTTAGATGATATCTGCATGCTCATAGGCATTGATTACATTGTTGGCACATATACAGATACGGTCACCCTAGATACATTGTATTACCTTTATGATATGGTTGACCTAGGAAATCGTTATTTTATTCGATTTCTACTTGTTGATGTTTTTTTACTCACGAGTTAGCAACTCACTCCCGTTGTGCCACAAATCTTGCAGGTTGACCGCTTGGATCAGTAGCGGTATCGTTGGCACGCAGTTGCATTCGGGTGATTGCTTTGCTAAGTGGTACATATTGGATCGTACCCCTCTTGTATTTATTTTTCATATTGTATCTAGTCAACTCCATCAATCAAACTAGTATTTGTATAAGTAATGAGACTTAGTGAGACTTGTGGTTGCGAGACTTAGAGTGAGGTGTTTTCCGCTACTTGTGGTGTTGATGTCTTGCTTACTTCTTTATCTTTGTGGTGAACTTCTCCGTTAGGCGTCGTATACTTATATTTATGCTTTGCGTGGTTATGGATCCGTCGTTTGGCGAAGAGCTAGCTCCCGCTTGGGGATGTTTTTTATTATTATCATGTATTGTGGTTTTGGATCAAAAAAATACAAAGGAGGTGCTGCCCAAATTTTCAAAAGACGAAACATGTTTTTCAATTACTAAACCCACTTGTATTTTCATGTCCCACTACTTATGCATTTAAGAAAATGATTCATTTTTTATCATACCTTTATTTCAAAACTTCACCTCTTATATTTTCTTAAAAAGGTTTAGATTGCTGGGTTTTCGGCTTACTTGAGTTACGTTACGCCTTTAGACGTCGCATGATTTAAGTGCCGGTCACGAGCTAATATTTCGGGTCGTGACACCAAGACGGCGGATTCTTCAGCAAGCGTTCACCCCAGAATATTTGTCACGACACGAAATAGCACGTGACTGGCACTTGAATTTTATGAAGTCTATAGGACCCAATCTAATTCAAGTAAGACAAAAAAAATCCCAGAAATCTAAACCATTTTAAAGAGAAGTGAAGAAAACTTAATTTAAAGCAAGTGGTTTTAATAACATAAGCCGAAGTATGCATTTTTAAAATCATCAAGTTCTTTCTTAAAATTTCGGCAGAGTTTCCTTTGTAAATACTGGCCCCAAAGGGGTACAACATATATAATATGAATAAAAGCATCCCCAAGTAGGAGCTAGCTCTTCGTTAATTGACAGTCATAACCACGCAAACAATATAATATACAACGCCAAGGGCGGGGATCAAAACTCAAAAGGAAACTTAAAATCAACATGAAAACTATAATAATACAAGCGCGACTCTAAGGTCGAAATAATATACAACCGGTCTCTAAGTATGAAATAAATATACAAGTTTGGTTGATGAAGTTTACTAGATACAACTGAATGTAAATAAAGTACAATGGTGGTCACGATACAAGTGAACCCACCTACCTAAGCAATCACCCGAAATGAAAGCAGTGTGCCTGCAAAGCCATCAAGAAACTTGTACGGCAAAATCTGCAAGAACTGTGGCACAACGGGGGTGAGTTGCCAACTCGTGAGTAGAGAACATCACAGAGAAGAAATCAAATGTATGACGCTATCCTAGGTCATATCAAGTAATATCCTCAATTAAATATCCTGATCCATCTACACATAAGTGCAATACCACGTGCTCGTGTCAGTGCCTCAGATAGCAACATATCAGATATATGATGTAAGAATGCATTACAAATGGAAAAAGAATACATCATGAATGAGACAACGGTTTTCTTTCTTTAATTAGATTTCTGTATACATATAAATCGAGTATCATCAATGAAATCAATAGAGAAATCAGTGTCAAGTATCGACACAAAACATAAATCTCAGTATCTCAATATCTCAGGCTCCGGCTATCCGGACTGGCCTGTATCATCAAATCTCAATATATCAGTATCTCGGGCTCCGTCAGTCCCGATCGGCCCATATCATCAAATCACACGACCACGGCCGGTATCCTCCGGATATCCGCCGCGCCAGATATTACCGGTAGGGAGTCTGCCCCTGCCAGGCTCATCGTCTACAACTCGAGCTTCTTGCCCCGGGTACCATACCGGGTCCACCATGTACCCGTAGACGGTTCATCCAACTCCTCGAATCGGATCTCGAAAACCATCTCAGAACTGAGAAAACATCATGGTTGACAATACTCATCATATCAAGAAAAACCGCATCCTTCTCTTTAAAATAAATCATCAGTTATAAAACTTTCACATGCGATTTCCAAATCCAGAAATCTCAAAAAGAATCCGAAATCTCAAAATCACCTATCAAATAACAGTGAAAACTGGCATAAAGCCCCACGATATTGCATAACAGTGTGAACGTATACATGCATGAAATATCACAGTAATAAATGCAATATCTTCACTAGCATATGAGAGCAAGTGTACTAGTACCATGTAGCAACTACCAGCTAGCAAGCTATGTCAATGAAATAATATTCTCTAAAGTGTACGTGACATGGCAATTACCAATGATGATGTGTGTGAGCGGGCAAGCAGGTGTATGTGGAATATACGCATCATCGGTAATGGTGCTGGTGTCCTGACAACAGGGTTTCATAATAATTACAGACAACTCATTTATAAGCATGCAATGCGATGAAACATCATGAATATACGGAAAGTGATGTAGTAACAGCAACACTGAAGAATATATCTATCCAATATACGAGTTATACAGTTTTGGTATTTAAAATAGTCACGATTCTCCACTTTTGAAAACGAGTATGACTCGAGCCCAGTAAAAAGGGTAAAGGAATCCACCTAAGTCTGAGTTGATCTATATACATATATATATATATATATATAGTAGTCGGTGATCTCGCCTCAACAGTATCACGTACGATACAATATATCATATGACATCCTCGAGTCAAGAGTGCGGATCTATCATTATAATTATATCTCGTACGGTAAATCCATCGTACGGCATCCCAAATCTGGGTATGGGTCAAATATCATATTTATCTCATTACTTATCTGGTATCCTTCTTATCATATATATACTGAACTAGGGTACTGATCTAAGTCTAGTACATACTGATACCATCAACAAATATATGTGCGTGTGTCTGAAACACATTGCCTAAAGATCCACTATACTATCATGTCGTATCTCCTAATACGAACCAAATCACACCACCGATCTCATGGTACCATGCCCAATCCTCACCGACTCATCTCCAAATATCATATACTATCCTCATCAACCGAATATAAGTATATGTATGTATGTATACACACACACACACACACACATCAACACATCCATACACACACACACACACACACACATAAACATATACACCCAAATCATATCTCGTGTATGCACGTGTGTGTTTGTCAACCTTACTCTAGGGTTCGCGACAAAGAACCCAACTAAATCATTTTCTTCAAATCTCGCTAACACTATCCCCTGATCTTCTAATGCTTTTTTGGCTAAGTATTCATATCTCTGAAATGCACATATATGTATAACTATATCACATCATATCATTTCTTACGAATTTGCGGGGATGCTATACACCATCCACCCGACTTCCCTCTGTAGATATATATCTACTCATCTTGCTCTTGCTTGTCGATGTCGATGTCGCCTTCCTCTGCTTCATCGTCTCGAAATCTACATGAGGGTACCTACAACCAATCCACAATCGCAAATGTGTATTAAAATCGAGTTGGAAAACCTAAACGGCACACGTTTCTCTCATAGGTTAAAAGCTATAGTTTACGCATGCAAGAATAATCAAACAACTCTCGACGATTAACGTATAAACGTCAATCGACCGAGATAAAACACAAATACCAAAACTTCAATTCAAAAACGTCATAAAATACAAGGCAGCAACTCATGAAAATGGTCCCAGATTTTACCCTAGATCAAATCAGCCAATTTTGCATATGTGAAGGGTCTAAATTGCAGATACTGGAGCCATGAAACAAACACGAGCCCACAAGTCCCTATTCTGGCTGCACTTTGCGGGCATAATTAATATATAACTGCGGCCAAAATATGGAGGTGGGATCTCGGGTTTTGGGTAATGCTTCTAGGTTTCCTTCTCTACTCACTGTGTTTGCTAATTAATTTTACAGGTCCCCGAGTCATAGCAGATATCAATTTACCATCACAAAGTTTCCAAAATAAGATATCGGGGTTTCTAAGTTTTGGTATTGGGGTTTAAGTCACTGGTTCCAGTCCAAAATACCATCACCAAAGGGGGTTTAAGGTCACTACTACTCTCAATTACACTTCACAATTCAAGAATTTCTCAAACCCTAATTTGGAATTTTCTAACCTCACTAAACATCACAATATCACTTCTAAACTTGCATGAAAGCTAAAGTTAATTAAATACCATTCTAATGGTGATGAAATTACCTCATTTGGGCAACCCAAGAAAAACCCTAGCTTCTCCAAGTCGTCAAAATCAAACTTTTCTTGGTCCAATATGTAGAGAGTGAAGAGGGGATCAACTTTAAAGAAAGGGGTTTAGGATTTTGATGAAGCATTTTAGATGATTTTATGGGTTGAAGTGGAGGGGGATGAAGATGAAGAAGGAGAAGAAGAAAAGAAATGGGGAGGAAAATGGGCAGCCCCCCTCTCTCTCCTTTTATTCTCACCCTTGCTCTCTCAAATATTACCTTTTTACCCTTTTCTCTTTTTCTTATATTTTAAATTTTAAAACCAAAACACATAATACCCAAAACAACATAAGAAATAACATGAAATCAAATGTGAAATGACACAGTGCACTAACCATGGAAAACTGTATAAATACGGATTTGGCTTAATCGCGATTAGCAGTGCACTAATCGGGTCTTATCCAAACTGCATATAATAAACTTTTAAAAATGTCAAATCCGATAAATATATTTTTAAATGAATAAAATCATATTAATTTCTAATTATTGGTGTATATTTGTACCTTTTTACGAAAACCCCAATTTCGCAAATCGGGTAATTTTCGCGAAATATATTATTTTAATATTAAATTCCAAAAATAATATTTTATATTTTTTGAAATGTTACAATCTTCCCCCCTTAAAGAAATTCAGTCCCCGAATTTAAATTTAAACCCGTCAAATACTAAAACATTTCAGTAAAATGATCCAGTCGTCGGGGCTCCGAAATCATAAATACGTAAAACATATCGTAGCGCAATGCATGCGCATGAAAAATGAGCATATAAACCAAAAATCAAAACTCCATCAAGCATCCCGCAATCATTGGAGTTATGGTGAAAACACCGATGTCTAAATCCAATACGAAAACCAACATGATATTCATCAAACTATACATGTAAATATCATCAAAACATCTGAAAGAAATGCATGCCAAACCTTTTCATGTTGCTGTGCGATGCGCATATCACTGCACAGTGGCGGACGTCTAGTGTAAGAAAATAACTATATATATGTACCCTTTGTTTAATATACACGCCCCGCCATTTTGAAAATAATTTAGAAGGGTTTCTTTTTTTTTAAATGTCTCGTGTCATCTCGGACACGTAAGTAAATACTGAGACTATAGATCCTTTTTGGAAATCCCTTCGATAACTATCAATGCATGCAAAACTATATTCAGGTACTGTCCTCAGACTAGTCCTGCTCAGCTACTATATTAATTAGTAAATATCATAAAACATGCTGCTCAAGGAAAATCAATCCCAAAATGTATATAGAATGCCGCGGGTGTCTGGTGCGCATGGAAATCGAAATCAATAAATGTGCCATACATGTGCATAGAACAAAATATAAGTGCAACGGGTGTGCACGAAAACACCTGTCAAGGGCAACGGTGTGTGCCTGACTGCAATACCAGGTGCATCTGATATGCACGAAAATCTCGATTTGGTGCATCTGGTGTGCACCAAAATCGCATCAAACGCCTAAATATGCGCAAGAATCCAATTCCAGTGCACAAGGTGCACGAAAACAAATATCGAATATCACAATCGAAATCGACGGTATACAACATATCTCAATCCAAATCCAAATCAGTATACCGTGATATATAATCTCACAACCATGTGTATCAGCATGCACAAAATCGAATCAAAATAATAAAAGTGCATGAAAACTATGCCGAAAGCATAAGTCAAATCACATGCATAGCATAGGTATGGAATCAAAATCACTCTCTCAAATGACATCAAACCGAAATCAAGTGCAACTGTAGCGCATAAATTCTCAATCATGCATATAAATTGTCTAAAATATCAGGCATGAAATCGAAATCAACGTCTCGAATGACATCAAATCGAAGTCAAGTGCAACTGTGGTGCACAAAATCTCAATCGTGCAAATAAATCATCTAAAATACCGAAATCAAAGATGGCGGAAATAGTCCCGCTCAAAACACATCCTCTAAAGATCTCTGGCCAACTGTTATGGTCACTCATAACATGTCTCGTCGACGATGCCGAACTCTGGCCTGCTGGGTGTGCGTAATATGACCGATCCTGGGTCCAAGTCTTCTCGCATAGTATTCCAAAAAGGTCTTGTCGGGGTCTCTCCTGAATCTCGTTTCTGCCGAACTGCCCGGAAGTTATCATCCTTTACTAAACCTGTTTCTTGTTCCGGAATGGTTGCATACTCATCACGACTCCTACTGGAAGATATATCCATGTATAATGCCCCTGCATGCGTATCACATCTCTGATGTCAGCTGAGTGGAACGTCATCTCATCAAGATCTCGCACGAACCTCTTACTCCACTTTTCTCTAATGTCGACTGATTTGGACTCGTCTCTTCGTGGCTGCATGGGCTGTGCTCCAATAGCTATACTCGTATCTGGAGTCTCCCAAGCAATGTATCCTATCACATGATATCCGAATGAAGTTAAACCATTCGATCGATTTGTCAAAGTTCCATAATCCCCAAGAGCTCAACATCTTGAGTACAGTTTAATAGTATTCCAGTACATGCCACAGTACCTATAGACCAACCATAGAAGGGCAAACCCAAGCCTCACTAATGGCACCGCGGAACTGCCGCAAACCCTAAGGTTCAAAAGCGTTCCTATGGTCTTTATGTCGAGTTAGGGTTTCATTCTTCTAGAGGGTCCACAGAATTACTTGCATGTTTCTCTAAATACTTTAAACCTGGAAAAATGGGTTTCTGACATTCGATTGTCTTCTAGCAACTCTCAACGTACCTGCGTGAAGTCGTCTCTAACTGGAATCAATCAATCAGATGACCTCGCATCGGGGTAGGCAATGAATCACATGTCCTAGTCATTCCTCCTTTGGTGACTAGCGATCTTCTATCATATCTTAAATTTCAACTCGTGCGGCATTAGCTTCAAACATCTGGGGTGATATCTCGTCATTCACAGCAACAGCTGGTTCATTCGCTCGCACGCTGAACAGTGCCTCAATCATTAATATAATCGGTGCATTGTCGGTCATCACAATCCGGCTGACCTCTATCAGTAGCCTGATCCTCTGGTGTTGATCTGCACGTCCGAGAAATCTTGTAAAAGCGATCCATCAAATGCTCATGGCGCGAAACACAAAAAAAACGACGCATCTATGCAAATCGTATGTCCCTGGAATCATGCCCTGGTCAGTCCTCGTCCGTGAAGAGCTCATGCTGGCCGCAACTCTAGCCGTAGCACTCTTTGCCCATGTAATCGTGGCAGCAAAACCATAAACTAATATCGAAGAGGATAGATCATAGGAATGAATATAATACAGTGCAAGGAAATGTACATCCTAAGGCTTTTTAAGTGGAGTAGCGTATCGTAAGTATGCCGCGGAACATACACACGGTACGTCACTCTCCTTATGTCATCTACTCCATCAACCAAGGTCAACCTACACGATGAAAATTCGGGTCTAATACCCCCTGGACTAAGTCTAAGTTCCGTAAGGTCAAGCCTAGGTTCCGAATATATAAATACGTGCTAGACTCTGCATAGTCAAATATAGACTCGAACCAAGGTTAACCTAGCGCTCTGATACCAACTTTGTCACGACCCGAAATAGCACGTAACTGGCACTTGAATCATATGAAGTCTATAGGACCCCATCTAATTCAAGTAAGCCAAAAAGAATCCCAGAAATCTAAACCATTTTAAAGAGAAGTGAAGAAAACTTAATTTAAAGCAAGTGGTTTTAATAACATAAGCCGAAGTATGCATTTTTAAAATCATCAAGTTCTTTGTGAAAATTTTGGCAGAGTTTCCATTGTAAATACTGGCCCCAAAGAGGTACAACATGCATAATATGAATAAAGGCATCCCCAAGCGGAAGCTAGCACTTCATCAATTGACGGTCACAACCATGCAAGCAATATAATATACAACGCCAAAGGCGAGGATCAAAACTCAAAAGGAAACTCAAAATCAACATGAAAACTATAATAATACAAGCGCGGCTCTAAGGTCGAAATAATATACAACTGGTCTCTAAGTCTGAAATAAATATACAAGTTTAGTTGATGGAGTTTACTAGATACAACTGAATGTAAATAAAGTACAATGGTGGTCACGATACAAGTGAACCCATCTACCAAAGCAATCATTCGAAATGAAAGCAGTGTGCCAGCAAAGCCGTCAAAAAACCTGTATGGCAAAACCTGCAAGAACTGTGGCACAACGGGGGTGAGTTGCCAACTCGTGAGTAGAGAACATCACAGAGCAGAAATCGAATGTATGACGCTATCCTAGGTCATATCAAGTAATATCCTCAATTAAATATCCTGATCCATCTATATATAAGCGCAAAACCACGTGCTCTTGTCAGTGCCTCAGATAGCAACATATCAGATATATGATGTAAGAATGCATTACAAATGGAAACAAAATACATCATGAATGAGACAACTGTTTTCTTTCTTTAATCGGATTTCTGTATACATATAAATAGAGTATCATCAATGAAATCAACAGAGAAATTAGTGTCAAGCATCGACACAAAACATAAATCTCAATATCTCAATATCTCAGGCTCCGGCTATCCGGACTGGCCTGTACCATCAAATCTCAATATCTCAATATCTCGGGCTCCGTCAGTCCGGATCGGCCCATATCATCAAATAACACAACCACGGCCGGTATTCTCCGGATATCCGCCGCGCCAGAAATCACCGGTAGGTAATCTACCCCTGCCAGGCTCATCATCTACAACTCGAGCTTCTTGCCCCGGGTACCGTACCGGGTCGACCATGTAACGGCAGACGGTTCATCCAACTCCTCGAATCGGATCTCGAAAACCATCTCAGAACCGAGAAAACATCATGGTGGACAATATTCATCATATCAAGGAAAACTGCATCTTTTTCTTTAAAATAAATCATCAGTTATAAAACTTTCACATGCAGTTTCCAAATCCAGAAATCTCAAGAAGGATCCGAAATCTCAAAATCACATATCAAATAACAGTGAAAACTGGCATAAAGCCCCACGATATTGCATAACAGAGTGAATGTATACATGCATGAAGTATCACAGTAATAAATGCAATATCTTAACTAGCATATGAGAGCAAGTGTACTAGTACCATGTAGCAACTACCAGCTGGCAAGCTATGTCAATGAAATAATATTCTCTAAAGTGTACGTGACATGGCAATTACCGATGATGATGTGTGTGAGCCGACAAGCAGGTGTACGTGGAACATACGCATCATCGGTAATGGTGCTGGTGTCCTAAAAACAGGGTTTCATAATAATTACAGACAACCCATTTATAAGCATGCAATGCGATGAAACATCATGAATATACGGAAAGTGATGTAGTAACAGCAACACTGAAGAATATATCTATCCAATATACGAGTCATACAGTTTTGGTATTTAAAATACTCACGATTCTCCACTTTTGAAAACGAGTATGACTCTAGCCCAGTAAAAAGGGTAAGGGAATCCACCTAAGTCTCAGTCGATATATATATATATATATATATATATATATATATATATATATATATATATATAGTAGTCGGTGATCTCGCCTCAACAGTATCACGTACGATACAATATATCATATGACATCCTCGAGTCAAGAGTGCGGATCTATCATCATAATTATATCTCGTACGGTAAATCCATCGTACGGCATCCCAAATCTGGGTACGGGTCAAATATCATATTTATTTACTTATCTGGTATCCTTCTTATCATATATCATGAACTAGGGTACTAATCTAAGTCTAGTACATACTGATACCATCAAAAAAATATGTGCGTGTGTCTGAAACACATCGCCTAAAGATCCGCTATACTATCATGTCGCATCTCCTAATACGAACCAAATCACACCACCGATCTCATGGAACCATGCCCAATCCTTACCGACTCATCTCCAAATACCATATATTATCCTCATCAACCGAATATAAGTTTATGTGTGTGTATATATATACACACACCAACGCATCCATATATATATACATACATACAAACATATACACCCAAACTATATCCCGTGTATGCACGTGTGTGTTTGTCAACCTTACTCTAGGGTTCGCGACTAAGAACCCAACTAAATCCTTTTCTTCAAATCTCGCTAACACTATCCCATGATCATCTAAAGCATTTTGGGCTAAGTATTCATATCCTCTCAAATGCACATATAAGTATAACAATATCACATCACATCATTTCTTACGAATTTGCGGGGGTGCTATACGCCATCCACCCGACTTCCCCCTATAGATATATATCTACTCACCTTGCTCTTGCTTATCGATGTCGATGTTGCCTTCCTCTGCTTCATCGTCTCGGAATCCACGTGAGGGTACCTACAACCAATCCACAATTGCAAATGCGTATTAAAATCAAGTCGGAAAACCAAAACGGCACACATTTCGCTCATAGGTTAAAACTTATAGTTTACGCATGCAAGAATAATCAAACAACTCTCGACGATTGACGTATAAACGTGAATCGACCGAGATAAAACAAAAATACCAAAACTTCAATTCAAAAATGTCACGAAATACAAGGAAGCAACTCATGAAACTGATCCCAGATTTTACCCTAGATCAAATCAGCCAATTTTGCATATGTGGAGGGTCTAAATTACAGATACTGGAGCCATGAAACAAACACGAGCCCACAAGTCCCTAGTCTGGCCGCACTTTGCGGCCAGAATTAATAGATAACTTCGACCAAAAGGTGGAGGTGGAATCTCGGGTTTTGGTTAATGCTTCTAGGTTGCCTGCTCTATTCACTGTGTTTGCTAATTAATTTTACAGGTCCCCGAGTCATAGCAGATATCAATTTACCATCACAAAGTCTCCAAAATACGATATCGGGGTTTCCAGGTTTTGGTATTGGGGTTTAAGTCTCTGGTTCCAGTCCAAAATACCATCACCAAAGGGGGTTTGAGGTCACTACTACTCTCAATTACACTTCACAACTCAAGAATTCCTCAAACCCTAATTTGGAATTTTCTAAGCTCACTAAACATCACAATATCACTTAAACTTGCATGAAATCTAAAGTGAATTAAATACCATTCTAATGGTGATGAAATTAGCTCATTTGGGCAACCCAAGAAAAACTTAGCTTCTCCAAGTCATCAAAATCAAACTTTTCTTGGTCCAAAGTGTAGAGGGTGAAGAGGGGATCAACTTTAAAGAAAAGGATTTAGGGTTTTGATGAAGCTTTTTAGATGATTTCATGGGTTGAAGTGGAGGGGGATGAAGATGAAGAAGGAGAAGGAGAAGAAGAAAATAAATGGGGAGGAAAATGGGCAGCCCCCCCTCTCTCTCTTTTTATTCTTACCTTTTCTCTCTCAAATATTACCTTTTTACCCTTTTCTCTTTTTCTTATCTTTTAAATTTTAAAACCAAAACACATAATACCCAAAACAACATAAGAAATAACATGAAATCAAATGCGACATGACATGGTGCACTAACCATGGAAAACTGTATAAACACGGATTTGGCTTAATCGCGATTAGCAGTGCATTAATCGGGTTTTATCCAAACTGCATATAATAAACTTTTAAAAATGCCAAATCCGATAAAAATATTTTTAAATGAATAAAATCATATAAATTTCCAATTATTTCACAATTATTTGTATATATTTGTATCTTTTTACGAAAACCCTAATTTCGCAAATTGGGTAACTTTCACGAAATATATTATTTTAATATTAAATTCCAAAAATAATATTTTTTATTTTCTGAAATGTTACAATATTACATTTAATACCACTCATTCTTCTGCTCATTTTTATATAGGTAGGTGCTTTTGATCTATATTTGCCACATGATTACAGGTTACTGGTTCCAAGTCCAGAATAACGCAAATCACGCCAATCTTTACAGTTATGACAAAATCCAAAATATCGGCCAAAAATAGATAAAATCCGGGTTCCGTTCATCCACACCCGTCAAGTGCCGCTTATTAGTTCAAGAGAAAAGATGAATACAATGGTCATTCGTGTCTCGGACAAGCACAGAACACAAAGAAGGCAGCACCGAGATCAAGGGGAACGCGGAGCTCGAGGGAGATCAAGGCCAAAAGTCAAAATGAGTTGCTATTTTGGACCATTAAAAATCAGAGAATATTTTGGAACCATTTTTCGATTTTGAACCTGTCAAATAAAAGAACAAAGTAACATAATGAAACACAGAAAATACGATGCACTAATTATACAACGACTGCGGGACCACGGCTAAAGGAGGGTATAGGCGGCGGAACCGCGGCCGTGACATGCCATATAGTGACCATTTTTCAGGGGTAGTTTTGTAAGTTTATATAGGCCTAGAATATGGCCCTAGGGTTTCATTCCTCTATCTATATATACTCCAAATTTGAGCCAACCATGGATGCTTTTTCTTTTCTTAGATTTAGTGTAGTTTAATGTATTGTTCTTCTTCTTCTTCATCTATTCTCCATGAAAATTGTAGTGAGAGCTTTTTGAGTGGAAAATTAATGAAGATGAGGTTTTTTTTATATTTTGTATCTTTAATTTTTTGCATTGTATTTTTATTTCTTAGCTTAACTTTTATTATTTGTTGTTAAAATAGTTGTTGGTTTTCTTATTCTCTTTTCTTCTCTTCTAATTCGTATTTTCAAGCCATGATACTCAATGGAGTCCCTTGTGTTGGGGTTTGCTAGTGCCCTGGCCATCTTCAGTGGCCGATGCGGAAAATGGTGTTTAAAAATTTTGGCGCTAAAAAACCCATCCTAGAATCGAACGATAAACCTAAAACTAGGTACAAAAGATAGAAGTGTTATACCGAATGATTCATGTCCTTCGGTCTTCTACCCTCTTCTTTGACTCCTTGAGGTCTCTTCGATCAAGCCTGGCTGCCGGTCCTCCTCCGTCAAAGATGATCCATCCGAAAGATGTAGCTCATGGCTCTAGCTCCACACTAAGAATCTAGTGAAGCAACTAGGAACTTTAGGTTGTTAATCTAGAGTGCATCGGGATGTAGTGAGTTACTCTAAGTGTGTATCTATCTCTCTTCTACCCTTTATTCTCAACACATGAGATGGTATGGTAGAAGATGAAGAAGGAGGAGGATGAGCTCAAGAAAGGTAATGAAGAGAGAAGAAGCAAAATGGTGAGAGTGTTTCAAAACCAACCATACAAAAACTCAAAAGGAAAAACAAGTGAAGAAAAACTAGTGAGAGAAAACCCTAAAGCATGGTTTTGTAAAACACAATTTTCCAAATATAATATATCAACCATACTTGAATAGTTAGTACAAATGAATTAACATTTCATTTGCCGTCACTATTCAAGCATGGTTCTCACTATTCTCACTTCATCACCATTACACCTCATTTCTATTTAATTTAATAAATAGAAAAACCAAAATGAGGTGTCCACTTTCTAGAATGTTTTCCGTATAAATACGGATTACACTAAATTGTATATGTCACGCCTCGCTTCCCGGTGTACGGTAAGGAGGCGCGACGAGGCCCGCTACATATTTACTCAGAAGTAAACACACTAAGCGTAACTAAGCAATATAATGTAAATATACACAAAAACACATGAAATGTAAATGAACATCAACTTTTATTTATTAAACATTTCTTTACAATACAATTGAAAAGTAAATACAAGAATGGAAGTAATGCTTAAATAATGGCATGAACATAAAAGTAAAGTATATACAAGAGTCTAAAGCTCGAGATCCTCGCTGAACTGATCCAAGTCCTCTGAACTGGGCTCTATCTCCAGTGAGTCGGATCCACCTGACAACATTTCAAAGAAAGAAGAGAAATAGGCATCAGCGAACAATCGCTCGGTAAGTCCCAAAGAAAAGTAGAAATAGAATAGACAGAAAGAAAAGAACTGTATACTATTTGATTGTTATGTTAACGCAGTTGTTTTTAGTTTGGTACAGAATATGCCAATGTATACGAGAGGAGTTCAACTATTCCGTGGACTAAGGTATATGGAGCACAAGGAACCGTTAAGCCACGAAACAACAACAATGGATATTCAGGTAGGTATATTAAAGTGATCGTCTCGTGGCACTTCTAACACATTCCGTACCTGTATACCCCTTTAAAACCCCGTAATATATTTTGTATTGATTTGTATTATTTTGTTTAATAGATGTACGATTTGCTGAAACTATGATATCATGTAAACGGAATGGATATAAATGGATAGTCTTGTAATCAGAGTATATCCATGGTTCGGTTCGGTCGAGTCATGTTGATATAGATTGAATTCTCGTATAAATGGATTCATATTGAAATGAAGTTATACTTGAATCATATTCAAGGATAGATTGATTGATTGATGTCAGATTAGACTGAGACTCTGTCTGAGTCAGACACTTTACAACGAATTGAAGTTCTGAATTAGTTTTGATGTTATCGGTAACTGTTGCATATGGATGGCAGGATTTTTTTCTTTTTCCAAGAAAATTACCGTATTGATAACACCGTTTTTAGATTGTCTACCTTAGATAGGTAAGCATCCATATTCTCCGGCTCACTGAGGCTCAAGAGAACTGGTCCCGCTTTAACCTATGTTTACTAGTGTCCTTATTGTAAATTAATATAACTTGAGGGGGTTTTATGAAAAATAGTTTTGATATATTTTCAAAATACATCTCAAGTATTTAATTATCGTCTTTAGGGTTTTCATAGTTGTAATTTTTATAAAATGAAATATTTTAGTGGATATAAACCTAACTTGAATAGTATATGGTATTATAGTGTAATATTGGAATTGTATTGATTGTATTGGTAGTTTCATGAAATTTGCGATTCCTTTGATTTAGAAAACATGGAATATATATTTTTTATATTTAAAGTAGATATTTTGATAATATATATATATATATATATAGAACTTATTTATTAAATAGAAATCATATTTTTCTTAAAAATTGCATTAAAAATTCCATCGAGATCGGATGCTCCGTGAGGAGGTCAGCATCTCGCTCTACTGGGACCGAGGATATGCGATAACCCGCACCATCTCGATCGGGGTCCCCAAAATGGGTTTTAGAGGCGCATTTGCAAGGAATTAAATAATAAATTTTTAAAGAAAACAGTTTTTGAAAGTTTATGGTATTTAAATGTAATTTCATATTTTATCCCACAAACTAATGTTCCAAAAGCCATCGTGCTATGTTAAGAATGAGTGTTATTATGAGGTAGGTCATTACCTCATGAGTTTTCTAAAGGTAATATGAGCAAAACTAGATGGTAATGTCGTATACAAACTTAAGGGTATTTTACTGTAAAGTGAAATAGAATTTGTTTAACATAATATTTTGAATTGAAACTTTGTCCAATTGTTGTTTAATGGTTACTAAACAATATATAATTAAATTTTTAATTTGTTGTTTAATAAAAATTGAGTTTTTAAAGAAATAAGAATCGGAAGTCAGATTAACTCCGCTTCCGACGAGTTTTGAAAATAGGATTCTTTTTAATAGAGAGAGGAGAGGGAATAGGGGACTTACTGATTTGGAGAAGAGATGGAAAGTAGAGGGAGCTTTTGAAGGTGTTGCAGAGTCGCGGTATCGTCGGATTTATCCCGAAACATCGCCGGAATTCAACCTTAGGCTAACTCCACTTGTACAACTTTTGACTTGGAAATTTTAGAGAGTTTTGATACTAGATTTCAGAATGAGAAGGGCCAAAGTGTAGGGTTCTATTTATAGGGTAAGATTAGGGTTTTGTGAGTGAAGAGAGAATTAAAAATGCATTAAAATGTGGATTAATGTCTCATTTTAATTTCTCTGTTAATGTGCAGAGAAATCAAACAGAATGGGGTTAATGTGGTAGGCCAAAAGATGTTAGGAAAACAATAACATTTGCATTACCTATGGGTAAAACCGGCGAAGCCGGCCCATCTTCAAATTTCACCGGTCCATTCACATGGGTTGGTGTCTGGATTTGTGACACGCGTCCTATTCGTATCATATAGCTCAGTGCACATGTTTGATTTGAATGACTTTTCATTTTTACGTGCAGTGCACGTGTAAACCTTTGGGCTTCTAAAAGTTTAAAAGAAAAATCAACAAAAATAATATGTGGTTGATGGGATTCGAACACAGGGGCTATGTCACAGCAGTGCAAGGCTTTACCAATGAGCAACAGGTTGTTTTGATGGGATTAGGGTTTTGTGATGGGATTCTGTACACTGAAACAGAGTTGTTAAAGTATATGCATACCTATATATACGTAATTTATTAAATCAATAACTGATTTAATAATCTGGCTCAAACACGAGACGGCTAGTATTATCAACTGTTCGATCGAAAGTCCAAGTAACTAGTACAATCATTCGATCGGAACCCTGCACGTATCAAAATACGGCAACTACATCATTTCGCCTGACCCGGGAAACCCTCAGTGTGGGACTCTAAAGGC
Source organism: Agapanthus africanus (assembly GCA_030015575.1). NCBI lineage: Eukaryota > Viridiplantae > Streptophyta > Magnoliopsida > Asparagales > Amaryllidaceae > Agapanthus > Agapanthus africanus. The sequence goes on along the minus strand of CM057343.1, from coordinate 371,726,059 downwards.
TCGTCAATACGCTGGAAGTGGGTTTAACCACAAGCACGTTAGCGGCACTAACTGTACATAACAGCTACCCAGGTATTGAGCGAAAGGAAGGCCGATGAGCAAACTCATCCGAACCCCTACTGAGCCTGTCTGTGACAATCTCCATACAGTCTGGCCTTTTCATCTAAGAGTATCGCATGTCGGATCTATAGGGGTTGATAAAGTCATACCCCTAATAAAGTGATATTTCGTGTCGATGTGAAGCCAATCACCCACTGAGAAACTACTGATCCAAATCAGTAATTCTTATCTACCTTGGCCAAGGATTTCTGGTGATGGCCACCTGTGCACAGCGCGACATCAACCCCCAATACTGGGAGAGTCGAATTCCCGACGATCCGCTCACTGCCTCCATGTGTCTCGGGACTGTACCCAACTAAAACCTGTTTGCACGACTCCTTTGAGACGTGGTAGGATAGTAATCAAAGTACAGTGGGAACTCACATGAGACAAATGACGATCTCAGGTCGACAGACTAACCTGTACTCATGTCACCTGAGAACTGCTATCTGACAATAGGTATAATACCATCTAGCATGTTCCCGGCGAGTCTGTCCTGTGTAACTCATAACCAAATGAGCACCTGTATACTATCTTAGGTGACTAACTGACACCAATGGCTTGTGAGACCGGCTACCGCCCCTTGTCTGGGTCTCGAAAAGTATACATTAGTCTACTCCGGAGTATTGATGCCCAGTCTCGATACTCCCTCGACTAGGGACATTTAAGGATATGCTTATAGACCACCCAGCTCCCATATATATGATCTCCATTATAATGCTGGTAGTCAAGAAAGAATCCTATGGGCTCTATCAACATGTAATAGTGATCTGTAATACCACATAATGCATATACATGATGATAAAGACAAACCAGATAGCATACTATCATTTTGAGTAAGACTGTTCTACCTGTATAGGTTATCCCTCAATCATCACAATTATGTGCCTGCGATTACAATAATTGACTTGAGGGCACTATAGCCAACAATCTCCTACTTGCACTTAAGGCTAATTATTGCGGTGTCGCATACTCACAGCCCGTTTGATACCGAACACCCAACTTCTCTACTAATCAGTCTCGCAAAACCCGTTTGTGAAATTATTGCGTTCGAGAAATAGCTTCAGTGAGTGGATCTCTCCAATATTTTTATCTTTATCTCTATATATCCCAACTTCGCGGAGAAAGACTATCTCCCGAAATGAGCGATACATGTCTTAGAATTTGTCTGGATATCTGATAGGACCCAGTTCACAAATGAACTCCAAATCCATCAAACTTCTTAAAACGTATCATCAACTGAATTTAATCAGTATCCTGCGCCATGCCCTCCTCAGTATCCACTTGGACTATCTGTCCAACATACTGCCCCTCAAAAGAAGGAAAACTATAACTCTGACAGTCACTCTCTCATCCAGGTCACCTGATTAAGACGTTTTCACCGTGTCATTTTAAAAAGAATTTGAAATAACCGCAATAAAAAACGGTGTCGCGTGTAGCGAGCCGTGATGAGTACGGGTCATCCGCAGGGAGATGGTAGGGTTTTAAGCTTGTTTTAATGAGTTAATACCATAACTTGAGTTGTTATTTATACTAAGTGTCGTAACTATGATATGTTCAATAAAAAGACTTGTTAGGGGTAGTTTTAGGTTAGCTTGTGTTAGGATGATATTTGCCGTTTCCTTATAGACCTAATTCTGATATTGACACTAAGGCAATAGGCAACAATGTGGATTAGGGAACTTGAAATACAGTATTTGTATTTGTGTGCTAAATCCGTATTTCTTGTCCCTTGTCCTTCCATTGTTTTCTCTTGACCTTAGCCTTCAGCAAACCACTCCCAATCCGGTCACGATTAGGATTCACCGCTATCGTGGTAGGATATATTGCCTAACGGAGCGGAATCGCGAGTCGTTTGGTCAGAGTTTCAATTGCAAAGTTAAGGTTTTAGCAAACACATCTCCTAAAGCAAACTAACCATATTCTACCCTTAACAAGTAAATCAATTACTCACACATATTTACAATACAAAATAAAAAAAAGAAAAGAGTAAGGCACATAACAAATATTGCAAGAAAAGTAAAGTCAAGGTTAGAAAGTTAAGAACCGATAAATCCAACGTGCAAATTTCTTCAAATGTTCCTAAAGCCCATACCAATGTGAAATCAAAATACCAAATTTTAAGATTGTAAGCTCGCTTAAGAGGTTGAAAGATCAAAGCAAGGCAAGGATTTCACAAGTTTAAAGTTTGTAGAAAGCAAGACACATGTAATGAACAATGAGAACTTTTATTGATTTTCAACTAAGATACAACTAATCTTGAATTCAAGAACCTAAATTTTAAGCTTGCAAGTTCAATGAAGAAGTTGCAAGGTCAAGATAAAGGGCAAGAGCTCAAGAGTTCAAAGGAAAAGCAAGTTACCATCTAAAAATTACAATTGTTCTAAACTAAAACTAAAGCCAAAAGTATCCTCTCCCCTTTCCCATTGATATGGTATTTATAGGCCTCATTCCAGAATATAAAAACAATAAAAATAAGATGATGTGACCCAAATAAACAACCAGAAGAAAAACGGGGTCATATGGAGTCAGAAAAACTGGTGATGCCGGTTTTTTGGAGGGTCTCGCCGGTCCAATCTTGGGAAATTGGGCTCGTGTTGGTGTGGTGGTCTTGAGTGCACTCAACAAGTCCACTGATAATGTTTGATTTCTTCATATCAGCTTGGGTTATATTCAGTAGTCTTGGAAGGAAACTTGGTGCTTTAAATCACATCACATCTTTTAGCATTTATTATATATCACACTCACTTGTGCCTTGGGCAGCCCACACCTAGGTCCAAGCACCAAAGAGTTATGTGCACACTTGTATTGTGTTGGACCAAAATTGTGTACACTTTATTTGTTGCAAAAGAACTCTTTGGATATCGATCTGATTGCAGCGTCGGCTCACAAATGTCATATCTGTGAATTTGAGTGTGTTTCTAGTATTTTGTCATGAATACCTGTATTATGCATTTACTGAGCAGACACTGGTTAATAGTATCGATAAATAACAGAATAGATAATGAATGAGTGGTATTAAAATGTAGTTTTCTGTGATGAACAAATACCCCCAAACTTATCATTTGCTCGTCCCGAGCAAAACAAAAATCCTGACCTCATTTATGCAGGGAACGCGGTTGCACCGAGCTCGTGCAACAAGCCGTTAAATCTCTAGGTGTCCCTAGTAAGAGGAGTGTTGTCCCCTGAGGGGTTTTAACGGATTACACCCACAAAATCCTGTCAAACTAGTTTCGTGAAATAACTGTTGATTCTAAACCTATGGTTTAGCTTCAAATCTAGCAATTCTATTATCCTAAGTTAGAAATATCGAACCCTTATTTTCCACACCTTACTTCTTATTTAACTTACGATCCTATACGTCTTTACGTGTGGTGCAAATAGTGTCGTTAAGTTTCAAAAGGATCGATTAAAGTCATCATGTTACAAAATAAAGCCTAGATAAAAACTTAAAAAGGATCACACAAGTTTTATGAAAAGTTACGTAATTCTCAAGTTTCGTTTTCCAGTTAAGTTTCAAATTCAGAATTTCTATCTTCCTTAATAGAAACTAGGTCTTATTTTTCACTCCACCTTTTACTTGTTTTCATTTCATACACACCTTCGTGAACGTGCAATAGTCTGCATCATAGGATAAAACCTTCATATCTCCGTTAAAAATATTTTTATAAAAAACTGTCTTTTGTCAAGATTATTCTCACACAAAGAACCATTAGGAATTTTAATTTGGAGAGAACACTTGCTTGACTTTATTTTAATTTGGACTTTCTAGGCTTCTTAGCGAGCTTTGGGCCAATGCTCCAAAACCAGTTGGTTTTAGGGTATCAGGTGTAGAGACACCCCGGCGGACTTAATTACTCAAGTTACCTAGACCCTAAAACAAAAAGACCCCTTTTGGCGTGAAAATCATAACGATTTAATGCAAACGGAGATATAACCAGTTGTTTAATTATTTTTAGGATAAAAGACGTATTTAGTGGATCAGGTGTGTAATCACTCCAATCAAGTCCCAGATGGGTTATTTTTCAGAATTAGTTCCTATTAAAGCATCTATAATATCCTTTCATATCCACCCTACTTTCAGAACTATTCTTGTTATTACTTATTTCAGAACAAACATATTTTATCCTCAAAAAATAGTTTATCAATTTAAAAATTTTCAGACATATTAGACTTTTCATCTAATTTTCAAAACTCACGACACGTGTACTGTGATGTAAAAACGTATATTAGCTACAGTTAAACTCAAAAGAAAGTTACCTTTCAGGTTTTCAAAATCTAAAAATAGGATTTAGTTGTTCCTATCTTATCAAACATAACCGTCGAAATATCGAATCTAAGTTCTTCCACTAACTAACTTGACGACAAAGTTTTTATGTTTTTAGAAAATTTTCTGATTTTTATGGGTTTTTGAATATGTATGCAAATGCAGAATATACAAATGAATGCGAAAGGAGAAACCTTACCGAGCACACCCCCAAACTTAAACTGGACAGTGCCCTCACTATCATTGTACATCAAGAGGGAAAAATTGTTGAAGTGTCAAAATCGTCGGTTCCTTTTTTTTTGAAACAATGAGAGAGCATTACTAGACAAGATTGTGTTGGGTTACGGTACCGCCCCGGCCGTCAATCCGATACCAAATGCGGAACAAAAACTTTTCAAAACTTGACGCTACCATAACCTTTACCCAGATCGAACCATTAACCATTAACTAGAAAAACTGTAAAATGAGTTCAGAAATTATACCGATCGATCCATGTCCTTCAGTCTTTAATCTCCGTCCCATACTTGTCGCAGCTGCCCTGACAAAATTCGCCCTCCAGTCTCGCTTGTCGAAGTGGCACCACATCGAGGAATCTTTATACGGGCTCCCGCTTCAAACCGAAGCAATTCAGACATGAAGTTTGCTAGCCGACATGTCCAAGAATGAAGTAGAGAGAGTGTAGAATATTTTGTCTCAAGACACCCAAGTATTTCGGTTAAGGTAACTGAAGTTGCCATGGATGTTGTGAGCAAAGGATTTAGCATGGAAAAATTGAGCTTGCAAAAGAATGAGCTCGGCCACACAATGCTCTCTGGGGATTTCCTTTTTGAATTGGTGAGGTGAGGTTTTGATTAATTTACTCACAAAAAAAATAACCCACCACCAAAGCAAGCAGCCACCTCACCAAATCAAAAAATATCTAATGTAAAAAATCTTTCATACAACAAAAAGCATTCAATGTAAGCATGACCCATGAGCATAACCCATGCTACCCATGCCACATCAAATCCCCACGAAATGCCGGCAAAAAAAATTGGCAAAAAATATATGCAAACAAATATCCATTAATTAAACAAATGTTTAATCAAGTGGAAGAAAAATTGGCAACTTCAAAAAATAATCTTGTAACGAATTACAAGATTACCCCTCATCCGTATATACATATCCGCATCCGCATTCCGACTGAATATGAATGCAACGAGACTAAAATATTTCAACACAATATAATACTGGTAGGATCCGGATTAAACCAAAGCCCACTAGTATTATCCGTCCGAAACATGACACGTGCACAAGTGCACGTGTCATGTTCGAACCATGCCATAAAACCATACGGCCTCTACAACGTTTCGCATGAACTTAGAAAACTGTCTGTGGGGGACTCTAAAGACCCGTCAATACGCTGGCAGTTGGTTCAACCACAAGCCATCAGTAGCACTAGCTGTACGTTATGGCTGCCCATGTATTGAGCAAAAGGGAGGCCGATGAGCGAACTCATCCTGAAATCCTACTGAGTATGTCAGTGACAATATCCGTACAGTCTGGTTCGTTCGTCTATGAGTATCGCATATCGAGTCTAGGGGGTGTATAAAGTCAGACCCCTAACAACGCGATAATTCGTGTCGGTATGAAACCCATCACTACCTGAGAAACTACTGATCTTAGATCAGTAATTATCAACTACCTTGGTCAAGAATTTCTGGTGATGGCCACACGTACACTGCGCGACATCAACCCCTAATACCGGGAGAGACGAATCCCCGACGATCTGCTCACTACCTCCATGTGGCTCGGGACTGTACCCAACTAAAACCTGTTTGCACGCCTCTTTTAAGCCGTGGTAGGGTAGTAATCAAACCACAGTAGGAACTCATACGAGAAAAATGACGATCTCAGGTCGACAGACTAACCTGTACACATGTCACCTGGGAACTGCTATCTTACAATAGGTACAGTACCAACTAGCAGGTTCCCGACGAGTTCGTCCAGTGTACTCATAACCCAATGAGCATATGTATACTATCTTAGGTGAACAAACTGACACCAATGGCTTGTGAGACCTGGCCACTGCCCCTCGTCGGGGTTTCGATCAGTATACACTAGTCTACTCTAGAGTATCGATGCCCAATCTCGATACTCCCATGACTAGGGACATTTAAGGATGCGCTTATAGACCCCAGCTCCCACGTATATGATCGCCATCATACTGCTGGCAGTCAAGCAAGAATCCTATGGGCTTTATCAACATATAATAGTGATGATAAAGACAAACCATATAGCATACTATCATTCGAGTAAGACTGTCCTACCGGTATAGGTCCTCCCTCAATCATTGCAATCATGTGCCTGCGATCCAATAATTGACTTTGAGGGCACTATATCCAACAATATCCTACTTGCACTTAAGGTTAATTATTGCGATGTCGCACACTCACAGCCTGTGTGATACCGAACATCCAACTCCTCTACTAATCGGTTTCACAAAGCTCGTTTGTAAAACTATTGCGTTCGAGAAATAGCCTCGTGAGTGGATCCGCCCTGATGTTTCTTTCTATATCTCTCTTAATCTCAAGTTCGCGGAGAAAGCCATCTTCCGAAATGAACAATACCTGTCTTAGAATATGTCTAGTTATCTGATAGGACCCAATTCACAAATGAACTCCAAATCCAGCAAACTTCTTATAATGTATGATCAACTGGAATTAATCAGTATCCTGCGCCATGCTTCCCTCAGTATTCGCTTGGACCACCTGTCCAAACTACAGTCCCTCGTCAGAGGGAAAGCTATTACTCTGATAGTCACTCTGTCATCCAGGTCACCTTGGAAGCCTGGAATGATAACCGTCTCCTAAAGGATGTTGCCGTTATCAAATCCCTAGAATATCCACTTATGTTCAAAAACCGCTTCCGAACGTTTCTCCAGGATTGGATTAATATATATAAATTTATTGCATCTCATGCAAAAACAACATCTGGTGTGGTACTTGACATCTCATGATTGACACAATTGCCTAAGCAAGTGATATGTCAATCATGCACGTCCCTCTCCCCTTTAGTCTGTAAGACACCTTTAGAGATGGTAACTCCTTCATCTGCAGGTACACCACCATGCCAGGAGCCGTCCATTCTAAAATACTTTTAGAATACTGTCTAAGTACCCAGATTGGAAGACTTCCCAAATCTAGATCTAAAACCATAGATCTAGTAACCAGAATGACTGATATTATATCCATATCCTATGTGGAGAAACCACTGTGTGACAACCACAGTATAACCGATCGTAGTGTAGGAATTTCACTTCCTACTCTATGTATTTCATCCAAATACCAGGACATCATACCCTATACCTTCTTAGCAGATCCATCTCCTATTCTGATGAAGTCAAAGCCCATGATTGTCACATCAAAATTAGATGATCTATCTCGGCTATATTTGCTTTAGTCTATAAATAGACATAAGCTTCTTGTCCAGTACGCTTCCGCTGCTCCCACTGACTGCGACAATCCTCTGGCAGAGTCATATACACGTGCACTTCTAAAGCTAGTTTAGAACGACGCTATACTCATCCTCTTGCCGGGTCTCATAGTCTAGAACAACAGTAATGGCAAGTCTGGGTAAACAAGAACCTCCCTGTCACCGCCTTTGAGAAAACCAGAGTACCTCTCGAGTGCCTAAAGTTACCCACCATATCTGCGGAGTGGCTAATGGAATGTCAAACCTGATTGAATCTTTAGGTCCTATTAAATTTTCAGTAATCGTTTGCGGTTCTGGAATTATTTCCAGTTCTACCATACTCCCACTACTGTTTTCTAAAAAAATCCATTTTACCAAAACTGTGGCGAGTCAAGAACAATATCACTATTGATCTTCCAGATGGTAGAAAGTTAACCCTCGTTAAAGCTCGGGTTAACCCACAAACTGCCATTACAGAAACATACCTTGAGTTATCCAGAGTCTGGTTTTAAGTATAAACCGGACAACTCCTCGTACCTTAACATCGTTAAGATATGAACCATTCTATATACAATATAGAAACAGAGGCACTGATTTAATTGGAACCAGATTCAAATCATACAACTGTCTCCAGTGCATGTCAACTAAATGGAAGGAGGCCAATAAACATTACTCAACTTAGGAGTGCATCCAAACATGAGTAACCTGAAAGAGAAAAAAGTTTCTCAAAACCATTACTATCAACTGAATACTAAACACAAGTATCTACATCTTCGATCACCTTGAAGAATTTCGATATTTGCAACACTTGGTTCTCTACTTTATTCGTGTACCTATAACTTCTCAAAATTTAAACCTTGTATTTCTACGAAACACTTGTCTAAAAACTAGAGAAGTCATAAGTAAACAGAATATAGTATGAGGACCAAGCCCTCTGTTCTAATGGACACTGGACAATATACAATACTTTGTATAAGTCCCCTGAGTTGAATAACTCAAACTCTGTGCGTCTTAGGTTGAAAACTATCCTATGGTTATAAAGGATTACACCGCTGTTAAATGCTCCTTACCTAACCATCAACTGATATAGGTAAATGTCATGGACATAATTTCAAAAAGTTATAACACACTTTATAAAATAAATGTACAGATATATCAATTTGAAATTGGTGCATAACAATGGATATTCAAAACCAAATATTTGCCGTCCGGCAAAAACCAAGGCGATTTCCTCAAATATCACCAATTACAACGAATTCTGATATAATGAGGATGACCACCTAATTTCCAATAACTTACTCCCACTCATCATCTATAATCGCCATACAGATGTGAGAATCATACCTGGTAAATACATACCCTGGAGTAAAGGTCTAATTGGGAAATCAGTTTTCTATTAACAATGCACAGTGAAACTGAAACATGAAAATATTTCAAAAAGGGTATCCGGGTATTCCTAGTAATTCCTCTTCCAATATCCAGATTCATGACTATAACCGTATATCTCCTTGTCATCTCTCCAAATCCCTTTATTTGTCTTTACTCGTTTCCTTCTGTACACCACACTTAGGTTAAATGGTTTTCTTCCTTCCCTACCGTTCGGCACCAGCCTAAGGTTTGGAAGAAGACTATCCAATAAGTATAATAAGTGTACTCTCCTAATTCTAAGAGTACTCACAATCTGAGAGAAGGTGATGATAAAAGACAACTGAATAAACCTTATTCCTATTTCTCCTGAACCAGAATCCATCCTCGAAAAAGTTCCTTCGAGTTCGTATGTAACTATACGATAGATTTATCCAATGGAATTGGATCTATATAGTAATACGGAATGATCTGGATAAATACAAAGGTGAAGTAGGAGTGGCGATGAAATACATGGTTTGGTCGTGAATGATTACGGTCGCAATTTACTTTGCTCTCTTTTTGATCCCTTTATTTGTCTTTACTTATTACCTTCTGTACACCACACTTAGGCTAATTGGTTTTCTTCATTCCCTACCTTTCGGCGCCTGCCTATGGTTTGGAAGAAGACTATCCAATAAGCGCGATAGGTGTTCCCTCTCCTAATCAAAGGAGCCCTCATAACCTGAGAGAAGGTAAAAGGAAAAGACAACTGAATAATCCTATTCAATCTATCCAGAACCAGAATCCATCCTCGAATCTGGAACAAGTTCCTTCGAGTTCGTATATAACCATACGATGGATTTATCCAATGGAAGTGGATGTTCGTAATAATACGGGGTATTCTGGAGAAAGTCAAAGGGTAAAAGAATGAGTGGCAATGATGTATGCAACTCAGACAATCCAAAAGGCAGTGTTATAAGAATGTTCGGTTAACTTGGTTACTGAGTTATGGTATAGGGTCGGGCCATGGTCGCAGTCAAACAGAGAGAGAAAAGAAACACTGTGCGTGCACTCTAACCTAGATCAGAATGGTTAATCGCTTTATCTAATCAGGATTTCTCTCACTGTATCCTCAAATTCTCCTCCAAACCTGAAACAAGAATTAGTCGGGATCACCCGAGGAGTAAACCAAGTCATCAGTGGGAATCGGGATCCAACTATCATCGCATGATAACTTGATGGAATCCACTCAAGTCACCACACTTCAGAAGGTATGCGCAAGCCTGGCATGTTTCTTGTATGTTTGAAGTCCTGATATGATTTTTACCCCTAACGAATTCATGGCCTTGATAGAGACCAACGTGCCATAAGTCGCTAGTTAAGTTCAACCCGTCATTATCCAAGATTGATCTAAACCCACCCGCACAAGCTCTTGATAGAGACCAACGTGACTATGCGGCTGTCCTAGATAATCGCATATCCATGCTACAGATACGTATCATGCAGCTACCGTACACTATGCCTTGATAGAGACTAACGTACATAGCACGAATACTACGAGATACCTATCTGAAATGACGGAGGGCTACGGCTGGTTTTTAGCGAAAAACGTTTAACGTGATGAACTTGATATCGTTGAAGGAACCGCATAACTTTTTATAAATATATAGTGGCGAAAACCTTTGCTAAAGAGGTCACTCACGGTGAAGGGATCTCGGCTCTTTCCCCGTAGAATGAGGTGCAGGATATTCCAACTAAATACCACGATGCAAAGTAAAAAGTAATCGACTATAGTGAAGTTATTACCCTGACGCAAACCTCTGTCCAAAGGGTCATTCCCGATGAAGAGATCTCGGCCCTTGCTTCGTCGAATGAGGTGCTGGATATTCATAACCGAATACCACTGTGCAAAACAAAAGAGAATGTCCTTGTAATAACAGCTTTTTTTGAAAAATTGGTTCCAACAACATCAAATAGGTTTGTTTTCCTTGCATTGATCAAAATCAACGCAATCCCATCAATTAATCACACCAGAAAAGAATGAAAATATGATGTACATATATGCCATCCGCATTCGCCACTGGGTCCCGCCATCACCCGTTAGGTTACTTAACTAACGATAGAGCGGGGACTGGACTAGCGCGGGTGTAAAACATATACAACATCTACTAGTATATATATCAATATATAATAATTGCTCCAGGCGTGATAAATACAATATCACAGAAAAGTAATAAGCATTACAGAACTATACAGATAATCTGGAAGCCCCGGGTTTCCTTTGAGCTGCAACTAAAACCCGACGTTCCCCTGGTCGTGTGAAATGCCTGTGCAATGAAAACTTAGACCCCTACGAGTGCGGCAAGTTACCCGCCAAAACCAGAAGCGAGGCAGCCCCTTTCAACAATGTGAATGGACCACCCAGCACTTCACGGATCCGGTAACTTGAGCACCCCACTTTGGGTCAACCTGTACCCCCTACGAGTGCGGCGAATAGCCCGCCAATTCTAGAGTGAAGCCCCCTCCGTCTCAAAGCCATGAGATGCGGGCCCGTTTCCCTTTAGAACCCAGCTATCCGTGCACTCCACCGCGGGGTAATCCTAGTACAGAAAATAAAATATGTACAGCGGTGACATCGACCACAACCCGGTCATGCCCCGAAAGAATAATATACAAACAGGTAATGATGACAGTCCATATCGGACGCTCGCCCCGCGATATCAAATGTACAAATAAATTCAAACTGCACTACCATTGCACGCAAGCTATCCACCACGATAAATCCGCAACATCACAGCACAACACAGAACATCAACGTGAAAGTCGCGTCTATAAACCCGTCTAAAAGGACTATAGCGATTAGACAAGATTTACCGCTCGAATGACATTCACGGGTCACAGATAGTAATGTAATGCACTGTAAATTTTAAACAATGTTAGAAAATATCGACTTCGAAATAACCCCCGAATAGCCCCAAACAACCTGATAAAACCATATCCAAAATGGGCTAAACAAACAATACCAATGCACCAAGATTCCAGAGACTAGACCGTACCCCAAAAACCAAATCTAGAAGCCTCATATAGGCCAGCCTCCTCGGATTTGGGAGCCATGTGCTCGGCTAAAATCTGAGGGGTTGGTGTCGTTTTTGGGGTGCAGGCTATAGGTCAGGTCAGTAGTCTTCTGCATATGTTTAAGTAATTTTTGAAGACACTTTTGAAATTGACAGAAACTGGAATTCATTGTGCAGTGAATCGGGTTTGTTCCGGTTTTGATACTTTAACATTGTCTAAACAAGCTAGTTTACGGTTAATGGGTGGCTCTGATACTATGTTGGGTTACGGCAGCGCCCCGGCTGTCAATCCGATACCAAATGCGGAATAAAAACTTTTCAAAACTTGACGCTACCATAACCTTTACCCGGATCGAACCATTAACCGTTAACTAGCAAAACTGTAAAATGAGTTCAGAAATTATACCGATCGATCCATGTCCTTCAGTCTTCAATCTCCGTCCCATGCTTGTCGCGGCTGCGACGAAGTTCGCCCTCCGGTCTCGCTTGTCGAAGTGGCACCACATCGAGGAATCTTTATATGGGTTCCCGCTTCAAACTGAAGCAACTCGGACATGAAGTTTTCTATCCGACATGTCCAAGGATGAACTAGAGAGAGTGTAGAATACTTTGTCTCAAGACATCCAAGTATTTCGGTTAAGGTAAATGAAGTTGCCATGGATGTTGTGAGCAAAGGATTTAGCATGGAAAAATTGAGCTTGTAAAAGAATGATCTCTCTCTGGGGATTTCCTTTTTGAATTGGTGAGGTGAGGTTTTTGATTAATTTACTCACAAAAAAAATAACCCTCCACCAAAGCAAGCAGCCACCTCACCAAATCAAAAATTATCCAATGTAAAAAATCATTCACACAACAAAAAGCATTCAATGCAAGCATGACCCATGAGAAAAACCCATGCTGCCCATGCCACATCAAATCCCCACGAAATGCCAGCAAAAAAAATAGGCAAAAAATATATGCAAACAAATATCCATTAATTAAACAAATGTTTAATCAAATGGAAAAAAAATTGGCAACTTCAAAAACTAATCTTATAATGAATTACAAGATTTCCCCTCATCCGTATATACATACCCGCATCTGTATTCCGACTGAATACGAATGCAACGAGACTAAAATATTTCAACACAATATAATAGTAGGATCCGGTTTAAACCAAAGCCCACTAGTATTATCCGTCCGAAACATGACATGTGCATAAGTGCACGTGAATATTCGAACCCTGCCATAAAACCATACGACATCTACAATGTTTCGTCCGAACTTGGGAAACTGTCTGTGGGGGACTCTAAAGACCCGTCAATACACTGGCAGTAGGTTCAACCACAAGCCATCAGTGGCACTAGCTGTACGTAATGACTGCCCATGTATTGAGAAAAAGGGAGGCCGATGAGCGAACTCATCCTGAAACCCTACTGAGCCTGTCAGTGACAATATCTGTACAGTCCGATCTGTTCGTTTATGAGTATCGCATATCGAGTCTAGGGGATGGATAAAGTCAGACCACTAACAACGCGATAATTCGTGTCAGTATGAAACCCATCACCACTTGAGAAACTACTGATCCTAGATCAGTAATTCTCAACTAGCTTGGCCAAGGATTTCTGGTGATGCCCACTCGTGCACTGCGCGACATCAACCCCAAATACCGGGAGAGACGAATCCCCGACGATCCGCTCACTGCCTCCATGTGGCTCGGGACTGTACCTAACGAAAACCTGTTTGCACGACTCCTTTGAGCCGTGGTAGGGTAGTAATCAAAGCACAGTGGGAACTTATACGAGACAAATAACGATCTCAGGTCGACAGACTAACCTGTACACATGTCACCTGGGAACTACTATATGACAATATGTATAGTTTTGATTTTTATCAAAAACTATCTATTACCGCAATCAAGAACGGCGTCGCATGAAGCTAGCTGGTGAGTACGGGTCGGTCCACAGGGATGTTGTGATTTTCCTAATCGCGCTAACGAGTTAATTCCGAAGGGTGTTCGGATTGGTTATTAAATCTAAAAACATAAATTATTCTATCTATGATTATCTAGATCTATTCTTGCTAGGGTTAGGTTTAGGGATGGTTTGGAAATGCAAGTAAATCTCAACGCTTTCATACCCGAATGAAGATCTATGAGGAGTTATGGTAATTATCAATAAAGGGGATTAGATCCATTCGGGAAGGTGTTCCTTCCTCTAGGTTCTTGTCCTTCCTTTAGAGATCCTTACCGTAACCTCCAAGGAAAACGCGCGCAACCGGGCCTTTACACTACGGTGTCACCGCTACCTCGAGGGATAGGGTGCCGTAGGGCGCGGTGTGTGCGTGGAGTCCTATTCAAAATGTATCATGGGTAAGAAAGGGATGAGAGATCTCATCTCTCAAAATCCTTCCCCAAAGCTAACTCTAAACAAGATCCTAGGGCATGAAATTAAATCTACCTAGGGCAAAAAATTGAAATCTAAACTAGAGCAGGAATTAAATCTACTTACAAATGCATCTCTCCAATCATCAACGCAGGGTTGTCAGATCTGAATTTCTGAATCGAAAAGAAACACCGATGCTCTCCATAAAGAGATCTGAATTTTATTTCATTAAAAGGAGGCATAAGAATTACTATCTTTACAGTTCCTATTTATAGAGAATAGGAAACCCTAGGTTACATTTTGATCCGCATGTCTAAATTTACAAAAATAGCCCTAGGTCAACTTTTCAGCGTCGCACCAAACTTTTGATAAAAATTATTTTTATTTTGTCTTCTTCTGGCCGCGGAACCGCGGCAATGGTGGGCTTGGGCCGCGGTTCCGCGGCCCTTTGGCAGGCTTGGATGCTGAAAATTCATGGTTTTGTTTTGGGTCTTTTTGGGCTTCTGGTTCTTTGGTTCTTTTATCAATTGGGCTTCTACATTAGCTCCAGATCTTCAGTGAACCATTTGCAATGGATTTTTAACCGTCCGCTTTATATTTTTGGACCTTGAGTTGCCTTGTTAATTGTGAACTGTCTTTCTATGTAGGCTTGACTAAGATCCTCCCATTTGTTGGTCAAAAGTCCATATTTTCATCGTCTTTACATCGTTTTCACTGTTTCCTGTCCAAAAACCTATAACCTGTAACATGTGGCAAACATGCGTCAAAAGCACCTGTTTATTTATTAAACGAATAAGAATGGGGAATATAATAATGCAATATTCTGGTGTGAACAAATACCCCCAAACTTATCTTTTGCTCGTCCTCGAGAAAACTTATTTTTATTCACTAAAATCCTAACCGCACTTTCGCAGGGAAATGCGATTGCACTGAGCACGTGCAACAAGCCGTTAAACCTCTACGTGTCCCTAGTAGGAGGAGTGTTGTCTCCTGAGGGTTTTCAGCGGATTACACCCACAAAATCCTATAAATTCGGTTTTTCGACTATTGTTCTCCAATTACGTTTTCTAACAAGGAATTCTATTATCGTCGATTCGTAAATTATCCATCCATATTCTTCATACTTCCTCATTATTTAACTTAAGATTATATATGTTCTGTAGACTTACTTAGCTTTCGGCATTTCTTATGTTTTCCTTCTATGGTTCCATCTCCACTTAGGAATTTCTATCAACTCTATTAAATATACAAGTTCTATTCTTCACTCCTTTCTTTCATCTAAACTCCAATCATATACCCCTACGTGTGTGTATAAATCACCCCTATACTTGGAAATTCAAATCAAGCAATCATACTCTTGTCCGTTGTCCAAAACACTTATTAATTGGTGAATTTTTAAATGAATTTTGCTTACACATCCTTCATTCGATCGTTAATACTTCTTGAGGTACCAACAACCGATTATAAGATGCGTTAGCACTTTAAAGCGTACTTCCTAGTTTTGCAACACCCAAGGCTTTAGCAGTGACTCCCAAACCAGTTGGTCTAAGGCACTAGGTGATGAAGCACCCTCGCTAAATATTTTTTTTATTTTTACAGCCTTAAGTAATCACAAAAACCAGTGTCCATTTTTTTTCTTTATTCATTTTTTTTCCTTTTATTTTCATTATACTAAGGACTTTAGACAAGAGCATTTCAAGGTCTCTTCTACTAATCCAAGTTTCAAGGTGCGTGATTGTGCATTTTGTAGGGTATACATTTTCAGAAACCATACTTAAGCCAGGAATTATTTTTCAAACTTATACTCTAATAAGAATATCAATATTTTTCCTTTATTTCAACTTAGCCCAAAAAGTGAACTCAAAATTTGCCTATTTCTAAATAAACTACAAAGACATATACTTTCTACCGTTAATCTTTAAAGAAGGTTATTTTTAGGGTTTTTAATTTACCAAGTCTAAGATCTAGTTGTTCATAGCTAGTTAACCTATTTGTCAAACTCAAGTTAAATATGGCCAAAATTGAATACAATATTTTTTATAAATTTTTTGAAAATTTTCAATTTTTATGGGTTTTCAAATAAATATGCAAATGCAAAAATGTACATATGAATGCAAAGGAAAGAAAACGTACCGAGCATACCCCCAAACTTGAACTTGACAGTGTCCTCACTGTTATACTAAACCAAGAGGGTCAAAATGTCGGCATTCCCCTGTTTATTCACATCATTACAAATGATACACACCCCCAAACTTATTCGAAATAAAGTTTTGGAAAAAATGATTGGAAATTCGGGAGTGAAAGTGGAGGAAAATTAATCAGTGTAAATCGGCTCCTGCAAAAACAGGAGCTCCTCCGATGGGTCCGCTGTGAAGAACGGTTTCAGTCGATGCCCATTCACTTTGAATAAAGTACTGTCTTCAGGATTTTCAAGATCAACCGCACCGTGCGGATAAACGGTGCGGACTACAAAAGGTCCTCTCCATCTAGAATGGAGCTTGCCGGGGTGATAATGTAATCGAGTATCATAGAGCAAAACCTGTTGACCAGGTTCAAAAGTTTTACGCAAAAGGTGTTTATCGTGGAACACCTTATCTTGGTTTTTAGCAATTACGGAATTATCATATGCCTCATCCCGTAGCTCTTCTAGTTCATTCAACTGCAGCTTTCGATTGCTGCCCGCATCTCCTAAAGATAAATTCAGCTCTTTGATAGCCCAAAATGCCTTATGCTCAATCTCCACTGGGAGGTGGCAAGCATTCCCGTAAACAAGCCGGTATGGAGACATACCAAGATCGGTCTTATATGCAGTATGGAAAGCCCATAGTGCATCAATCAGTTTAAGTGACCAATCTTTACGGTTTTTAGAAACCGTTTTCTCCAAGATTTGCTTGATTTGCCGATTTGAAACCTCGGCTTGCCCACATGTTTGGGGGTGATATGGCATTGACAGCTTGTGGGTGATAGAGCATTTGCGCATTAAGGACTCGAAAGTCCTATTGCAAAAGTGAGAACCATTATCACTTATTATCGCCCGAGGGTGCCCAAATCGAGAAAAGATGTGTTCTTTAAGAAATCGAACGACAACTTTGTTATCGTTCGTCCGGCTAGGCACAGCCTCGACCCACTTTGAAACGTAGTCAACGGCCAAAAGAATATACACATTTCCAAAAGAGTTAGGAAATGGTCCCATGAAATCTATACCCCAAACATCAAAAATGTCCACAACCAAAATTGGTTGGAGCGGCATTTCGTTTCTCCGCGATATCCGGCCCAAGAGTTGGCACCGGGAGCAAGTTTTACAGTATTCAAATGCATCCTTGAAGAGTCGTGGCCAATAGAAACCACACTGCAAAAATTTTTCGGCTGTCTTCTTTGGGTCAAAGTGCCCGCCACATGCTTGATCGTGGCAAAAAAACAGCACACTCTTAACCTCACTTTCAGGTACACACCGACGAATAATTTGGTCGGAAAAGTATTTAAAAAGATAAGGTTCATCCCAGTAAAAATGTTTTACTTGTGACAAAAATCGAAGTTTATCTTGTTTCGACCAATCTTTAGGTATCAGGCCGGTGGCTAAGTAGTTTACAATATCGGTGAACCATGGTTCGCAAGAAACGGTCAAGAGTTGCTCATCGGGAAAAACATCAGTGATTGGAAGTTCAAGCGTAGGCGAAGAAGGAAGTCGTGATAGGTGATCAGCTACTACGTTTTCACATCCTTTTTTGTCCTTTATGACAAGGTCAAACTCTTGTAATAAAAGGATCCAACGTATTAGCCTCGACTTAGCATCCTTCTTCGCAAAAAGGTGGCGAAGAGCTGAATGATCAGTATATACAACGACTGAAGAGCCAATTAAATAAGGCCGAAATTTTTCAAGTGCAAACACAACTGCTAAAACCTCTTTTTCTGTTGTTGTGTAGTTTAGTTGGGCCTCATTTAGTATTCAGCTAGCATAATAAATCACATGCGGCATTTTATTAATGCGCTATCCAAGGACAGCGCCAATGGCAAAATCTGATGCGTCGCACATGATTTCGAAAGGGTGCGTCCAGTCTGGAGATGGGAGAATGGGCGCAGAAATGAGAGAATGTTTCAAAGACTCGAATGCTTCCATGCAAGTTGAGTCGAAATAAAATGTTGTGTCCTTGGCCAATAAAAAAGTCAAGGGTCTAGCAATCTTGCTAAAATCCTTGATGAACCGTCTGTAAAAACCGGCGTGGCCAAGGAAGGCTCTGATGTCTTTGACGCATTTAGGAGGAGGAAGATTAGAAATTACTTCGATTTTAGCTCTATCAACCTCGATGCCGTTTTGCGAGATGACATGTCCTAAGACAATGCCTTCTCATACCATAAAATGGCACTTCTCCCAATTCAACGTTAGGTTCTTATCCCTACAGCGGGTAAGAACAGCATCAAGATGTCGTAAACAGTCGTCGAATGAGTCACCAAAGATGGAGAAATCATCCATAAAGATGTCCAAGAACTTTTCAACCATGTCTGAAAAGATCCCCATCATACATCGCTGAAATGTCTCGGGTGCATTGCATAACCCAAAGGGCATGCGACGATAAGCAAAAGTGCCAAAGGGACAAGTAAATGTTGTCTTGTCTTGATCCTCTTTGGCGATGGGGACTTGGTTATAACCGGAATAGCGAACTAGAAAGCAATAGAACTCGTGCCCTGCCAATCGTTTGAGCATTTGGTCAATGAAAGGTAAAGGAAAGTGGTCTTTCCTTGTCGCGGCATTGAGTTTTCTATAGTCTATGCAAACTCGCCACCCAGTTTGGGTGCGAGTGGGAATTAACTCATTTACCTCATTGGTAATGACTGTGATGCCCGATTTCTTTGGCACAACATGGATTGGGCTAACCCATTGGCTATCCGAGATAGGGTAAATGATACCACTATCCAGACACTTAACAATCTCCTTCTTAACAACCTCTTTCATAATGGGGTTGAGGCGTCTTTGTGGATCCCTTGCCGGCCTGGCATCATCCATCAAGTGTATATGATGTTCTACTATGAGGGGACTAATCCCCTTGATGTCCACCATAGACCAGCCGAAAGCTTGCCGATTATTATGTAGGACCATTAAAAGGGCCTTCTCTTGCTCAAGAGCTAGAGAGGCCGATATGATGACGGGTAAGGTCTTATTATCACCTAGATAAGCATATTTTAGGTGCGACGGCAAAAGCTTCAATTCGAGTTTAGGAGGTGAAACAATAGATGGTAACAATGGAGCAACTGTTTCAAACTCGAAGGATTCCATCAAAGGTTCGAATCGAGTGTATGCAACCGAGTCGGATGGTTCAACTAACTCATCCGAAGAAGCAAAAGACTCCAACTCAGGTGATGAGTCTTCAAAATCGTCAACAAAGGTGAAACACTCATAATTGTTATCCGCCGTGAAAGCTGTGTCGGATTCTAGGAAGAATGCACTCGTGGCGTTAACATTGCTGTGATCGAACAAAAAATTCTCGAACTCACAGTCCTCCTCCACGATCTCATTGATCGAGCAAACATTGAGTACGCTAGCATTAGGCTCAGCAGGCTGACTTCCCAACTTGAAAATATTGAGCTCAATTGTCATATTGCCGAAAGATAGGTTCATTGAACCATTACGACAATTGATCACTGCGTTGGAGGTAGCCAGGAATGGTCGACCAAGTATCACCGGAATTTGATTCCGAGGGTTAGCGACAGGTTGTGTATCCATCACAATAAAGTCAACAGGGAAAATGAAATCCCCTACTCTAATTAACACATCCTCTAGCTCTCCCCTAGGATGGGTGATTGACCGGTCGGCCATTTGGAGAGTACAGTGAGTGGGCTTAAGCTCTCCAACGCCCAATTGCTCGTACACAGAATAAGGTAGCAAATTGACACTGGCACCAAGATCTAATAGTGCTCTATTGATGTTCTTGTTCCCAATTGTTATCGAAATGGTAGGACAACCGGGGTCCTTTTGCTTTTGGGATAAGGAATTGACAAGAGCATCACTAATAGCACTAGCCACAAAAACTTTCTTTGGCACTTGTGACTTTCTCTTTTTGGTGCATAAGTCCTTTAAAATTTTTGCATATGAAGGAACTTGTTGGATTGCATCCAAAAGAGGAATATTTATGCTAACCTGTTTGAACAACTCTACAATCTTTTCCATCTGTGGAGTTGGTTTATTGGATCTCAATTGATTTGGAAAAGGAACATTTTGAAAGGTTGTTGAGTCTAATTTTTGCGGATCAGATTGTCGAGTTGGAACAGCACCCCGTGTAGATGTGTTCGTGTTGTGAGGAGTGGGTCCGTTCGAGCTAGAAGAAGTAGAGCCGTGTGAAGGATGGAGAATAGGCTCTAACGAAGAAGGAGTAAAAGAAGAAGAAGGCGAAGAAGATGAAAAAGGGGTGTCATTGTTAATACCCACATTATTTTGCAACACTTTTCCCGATCTCAATGTGGTCACAGCATTTACATTATGATTCTGCTATTGATATGCAGCATGTGCGTGACCGGGGTTTGGCAGTGGTTGAGATGGGAGCTTTCCTTTTTCGTGCTCGCTCAAAGCTGCATTGAGTTGTGCAATTTGTGCCTCAATAGATTTGATGCTTTGATCGTGTGAGGCACTGTTTTGCACCAAATATTGAATAGAAGTCTCTAGTCGTGCTGTAGACTGTGTAGATTGCTTTAGGAACGCATCTAGACTTCTTTCGAGCGAGCTAACCTTGTCATTATTAGGTTGAACATAATTGTTTGGCGGGTAAGCGGTGTTAGGCACAAAATTGTTCACCTGATTAGGGTAAGGTTGCTGTTGAAAAGGTTGCTGTTGAAATTGAGTTTGTGAAGGTGCTTGTTGTTGTGGAGGAGGCCCTTGAAAATTGTTATTTCCTTGGAATTGTTGATTTTGGTTCCAAGCGAAATTTGGGTGACTTCTCCACCCCGGATTATATGTAGAAGAGTATGGATTGTTTCTTTGTCATTGCTGAAAGGCAACATTGACTTGATCATGTCCTTGAGTAGATGCATTGTAAGGACACTCTTCGGTTAAGTGTGATGGAGCCGAACAACAAGCACACACAGTTCGTGGAGGTATAACAGAGGTAGGAGAAGGTGATGAGATTTTGGTCTCAATCGCTTCTAGCTTTTTAGTAAGAGCGGCCATCTCGGCCTTCATAGCAATCGACATCTCTACTTGATGTATGCCTGCCCTAGATTGACCACTAGAAGAAGATGATGTGGTCTTGGAGCTCTCCCACTGAATTGTTTGTTCACTAAGGTCCTTAAGAAACTGCCACGCTTCCTCACTAGATTTGAAGAGAAAGTGACCTTGACAGATGGTTTCTAGCAACTGCTTCGTTGCTGAGTTCAATCCCTCGTATAATGTTTGGCAAAGTTGCCAACTTTCGATCCCATGATGAGGGCATTGAACGAGTAGGTCTTTAAATCTCTCGAAGCACTTCCAAAATGGTTCGGAAGGAAGCTGTGAAAATTGTATAATCTCATTACGGATTCTAGCAGTTTTGTGATGAGGATAGAACATTTTAAGAAAAGCTTTCACAAACTCATCCCAATTTCTAATGGAATGTGATGCGGTGCTGTATAGCCACTTCTCGGCTAAGTCACATAAGGTAAAAGGAATGACCCTTAGCCTTATAGCGTCATCACGTAATTGGGTCGTTTTCATCATAGCGCACACATTTTGGAATTTATTGATAAAGATATAAGCATCTTCAGATTCCAAACCATGAAATTTTGGCAGCATATTGATGAAATGTGGTTTTATTTCAAAATTGTCCCCATTTGCAGGTGGGGGTGAAAGACAGGTAGGTAAAGAAGTGCGGATGGGGTAGAAGAGATCCTGGAGCGCAACTCGTGCGGGCGCTTCAACAGGTGGTTGATTCGAGTTATTCGCACCTAACGGAGGTGGAATCATTCCCGTCGGTAAGGTATTGTTGGGGTTGAATCTTGACATGCCTTCGGAAGAAGAATTTGAAGGTGGAGGTAAGAAAGTGGACGGAATGTCGACTTCGGTGTCGAAAGGTTCGTCGGTTGGTACCAACGAAACACGGACTAATCGGGCGTTAGTATCCCTAGTCCAAAGTGACATACATTAAAGGGGTAGTGCAGCCAGAAACAAAAAATGAAAGACAGAATGTGGAGGTAAGATAACGTCAATGAAAGGAAGTGGTGTAAGTGAGGTGCAAGTTTCCTTTAGCGACAAGTTGCAAGTTTTGGAAAGATTTTTCTTTTTCTTTTTCTTTGTGAGAGTTTTGCAAAGGGATTTTTTTTTTGAAAAGAGACTTGTGACACAAATGCTATCAACCACACATGCACAATCAGGCCTAGATCTAGGGTTACCTAGGTTATCTAGACAGCTCCTAACTAGGGCTAGAAATAGGACCTCAAACCGCCTCTTCACCGCCAATTGCGGCCAGATAAGTGTCAGGTAAGTGGGAAGGAACCACAATAGTGGGCCTAATTAATAACCACTAACCTAGACACACTTGCCTAGACACCGCAAAGTCAGGTTAGGATAAACGGTCGATGCCTATACTAGTCCTTTTCCTATTGAGCTCGAAGTCCTTAGGGCTGAGTCTAGTATTTTTTAATTAATTGTGATCAATGCAAATGCTTTAAGTGCTTTCTGGGGTCCTGGGAAGGGTGATGAAATCCCCACCCAATCTGAGTTTGGTCAATTAGCCCCTTAAAGTCGGATTAAATTATGCAAAACATTAAATTCACTTGCAATCAAAATTTTTTAGCGCGGCGCAAAGAAACCTGCAGAAAATCTGTTATTTAGAAGGGGGAGGAAGAATTTTAGCGCAAAGAAACCCTGCAGAAATTTTTCACAAAGGATATATTGTAGGTTGCAGAGGGGAGAAGGAGAAGACAAACCGAGCAAATTTCGCGCAGAGAAGAGATTAACTAGCCGCGGAACCGCGGTTTTTGGAGCTTCGAGGCCGCGGTTTCGCGGTCAGGTAGTGGGATCGGGTCTCCAAAAAATTTGTATAGCTCTATTATGAACTTTCCCTTCTGTTCTGATGTGATTTTTTCTATTTTGCCCTCTGTAACTTTCCAGATCCGCGATTCTTTGCTGTTCCTGCAAGATTCAAACGAAAAAACCCTTCAAACAGATAAAAATTGATAAAATGTTTTTGTATTTTTTCTATTTTCAGATTTTTATGATTTAAAAATTTATATCAACCCGAAATTACGCACAAGAAATTTTACGCCATCCCCGGCAACGGCGCCATTTGATTTTTATCAAAAACTATCTATTACCGCAATCAAGAACGGCATCGCATGAAGCTAGCCGGTGAGTACGGGTCTGTCCATAGGGATGTTGTGATTTTCCTAATCGCACTAACGAGTTAATTCCGAAGGGTGTTCGGATTAGTTATTAAATATAAAAACCTAAATTATTCTATCTACGATTATCTGGATCTATTCTTGCTAGGGTTAGGTTTAGGGATGGTTTGGAAATGCAAGTAAATTTCAACGCTTTCATACCCGAATGAAGATCTATGAAGAGTTATGGTAATTATCAATAAAGAGGATTAGATCCATTCGGGAAGGTGTTCCTTCCTCTAGGTTCTTGTCCTTCCTTTAGAAATCCTTACCCTAACCTCCATGGAAAACGCGCGCAACCGGGCCTTTACACTACGGTGTCACCGCTACCTCGAGGGATAGGGTGCCGTAGGGCGCGGTGTGTGCGTGTATGCATGGAGTCCTATTCAAAATGTATTATGGGTAAGAAAGGGATGAGAGATCTCATCTCTCAAAATCCTTCCCCAAAGCTAACTCTAAACAAGATCCTAGGGCATGAAATTAAATCTACCTAGGACAAAGAATTGAAATCTAAACTAAAGCAGGAATTAAATCTACTTACAGATGCATCTCTACAATCATCAACGCAGGGTTGTCAGATCTGAATTTCTGAATCGAAAAGAAACACCGATACTCTCCATAAAGAGATCTGAATTTTATTTCATTAAAAGGAGGCATAAGAATTACAATCTTTACAGTTCCTATTTATAGAGAATAGGAAACCCTAGGTTACATTTTGATCCGCATGTCTAAATTTACAAAAATAGCCCTAGGTCAACTTTTCAGCGCCGCACCAAACTTTTGATAAAAAATTATTTTTATTTTGTCTTCTTCTGGCCGCGGAACCTCGGCAATGGTGGGCTTGGGCCGCGGTTCCGCGGCCCTTTGGCAGGCTTGGATGCTGAAAATTCATGGTTTTGTTTTGGGTCTTTTTGGGCTTCTGGTTCTTTGGTTCTTTTATCAATTGGGCTTCTACATTAGCTCCAGATCTTCAGTGAACCATTTGCAATGGATTTTTAACCGTCCGCTTTGTATTTTTGGACCTTGAGTTGCCTTGTTAATTGTGAACTATCTTTCGATGTAGGCTTGACTAAGATCCTCCCATTTGTTGGTCAAAAGTCCATATTTTCATCGTCTTTACATCGTTTTCACTGTTTCCTGTCCAAGAACCTGTAACCTGTAACATGTGGCAGACATACGTCAAAAGCACCTGTTTATTTATTAAACGAATAAGAATTAGGGAATATAAAATGCAATATTATGATGTGAACAAGTACCAACTAGCAGGTTCCCGACGAGTTCGTCCAGTGTACTCATAACCTAATGAGCAGCTGTATACTATCTTAGGTGAACAAACTGACACCAATGGCTTGTGAGACCTGGTCACTGCCCTTCGTCGGGGTCTCGATCAGTATACACTAGTCTACTCTGGTGTATCGATGCCCAGTCTCGATACTCCCACGACTAGGGACATTTAAGGATGCGCTTATAGACCCCAGCTCCCACGTATATGATCGCCATCATACTGCTGGCAGTCAAGCAAGAATCCTATGGGCTCTATCAACATGTAATAGTGATGAAAAAGATAAAGCAGATAGCATACTATCATCTCGAGTAAGACTGTCCTACCGGTATAGGTCCTCCTTTAATCATTACAATCATGTGTCTGTGATCCAATAATTGATTTTGAGGGCACTATATCCAAAAGATTGCTCGTCAAAATGAAAAATGGATATGCACAGGACAAGAATATCCACATATATATACCAAGAATAGTATATACATACCCCCAAACTTATTTGAAATAGTGTCTTCACTGTTTATGGCTGGATAACCGAAGTTTGGTGGTAAACAGAGGAAGATTATGCAGGGTAAACCGGCTCCTGCAATATCAGGAGCTCCTATGATGGTTCTGCGCTAAGGTATGGTTTCAATCTGTGTCCGTTTACTTTGAAGAACGAACCGTCCTTTGGATTCTCCAAATCCACTGCGCCATGCGGGTATGCATACCGCACAAGAAAAGGTCCCTTCCAGCGAGATCGAAGTTTACCGGGATGAAAATCGAGTCGGGTGTCATAAAGAAGTACCTGTTGTCCAAGCGTGAAGGTTTTGCGTGTAAGGTGTTTATCATGAAACACTTTCGTTCGGTTCTTTATAACAACCGTGTTTTCATAAGCCTCATCCTGAAGCTCGTTAAGTTCGTTAAGTTGCAGCTTCCGATAGCTTCCCGCGTCTTCAAGATTGAGATTCAGCTCTTTGATCGCCCAAATAGCACGATGTTTGATTTCCTTAGGGATGTAGCAAGCTTTTCCATACACAAGCCGATAAGGAGACATGCCAAGATCAATCTTATATGTAGTTCGAAATGCCCAAAGGGCATCGGTTAATTTCACAGACCAATCTTTACGGTTCCTCGAAACCATTTTCTCTAATATCTACTTGATCTTCCGATTTGAAACTTCGGCTTGCCCACATGTTTGGGGGTAGTAGGACGTGGATAGCTTATGGTTAATCGAGTATTTCCGCATCAAGGCCTCAAAAGACCTATTGCAGAAATGTGTCCCATTGTTGCTAATGATAGCACGAGAGTGCCAAAACCGAGAAAAGATGTTTTCTTTCAGGAATTTAACGACAACCTTGTTGTCGTTAGTCCGGCTTGGCACCGCCTCAACCCATTTGGAGACATAATCAACCGCTAAGAGAATGTACAGGTTCCCAAAAGAGTTGGGAAGCGGGCCCATGAAATCTATCCCCCAAATATCGAACATCTCAATAACCAAGATAGGTTGGAGCGGCATCTCGTTTCACCTAGAAATCCGGCCCAAATATTAGCACCGGGAGCAAGTCTTGCACTACTCATATGCATCTTTGAAAAGTTTTGTCCAGTAAAAGCCACATTGCAAGACTTTCTCATCTGTCTTTCTTAGGCCAAAATGCCCACCACATGCTTGATCCTGGCAAAAAGACAAAACACTCTTGAATTCGTTTTCCGGAACACACTGGCGGATGATTTGGTCTGGACAGTACTTGAACGGGTAGGGTTTGTTCCAGTAAAAGTGTTTTGCTTGGGATAAAAATCTAAGTCTGTCTCGACTCGACCAATCGTTAGGTATGAGTCCAGTCGCCAAGTAGTTCACAATATCTGTGAACCAGGGTTTGCAAGATACCATCAAGAGTTGTTCATCAGGGAAAGTATCGTTGATTGGGGGAGAGAGTGTCAGCGTAGAAGGAAGTCGTGAAAGATGATTGGCTACTACGTTTTCACATCCTCTTTTATTCTTAATGATGGGGTCAAATTCTTGAAGTAAGAGGATCCAACGTATTAGCCGAGATTTTGCATCCTTTTTCGCAAAAAGATATCTTGGAGCGGAATGATCTGTGTAAACAATGACTGGGGTGCCGATCAGATAGGGCCTGAATTTCTCTAAAGCAAACATAACAGCAAAGAACCCTTTCTCGGTTGTTATGTAATTCATTTGGGGGTCATTCAGGGTCCGGCTCGCATAGTAGATCACATGCGATATCTTATCGATGTACTGTCCTAAGACCGCACCGATAACAATGTCAGATGCATCGCACATAATCTCGAAAGGATGCGTCCAGTCGGGTGAAGAAAGAACGGGAGCAATGGTTAACAAGCTTCTCAGGGATTCGAAAGCAATCAAACAGTTTGAGTCAAAGTTGAACATAGTATCCTTGGCAAGAAGAAGAGTCAGGGGTCTAACAATCTTGCTAAAGTCCTTGATAAACCGTCTGTAAAAATCGGCATGGCCAAGGAAGGATCGGATATCTCTGACGCATTTGGGAGGGGGGAGGTTGGGAATGACATCAATCTTTGCTTTGTCAACCTCAATACCATTTTGCGAAATGATATGTCCTAAGACAATACCTTCATGTACCATGAAGTGGCATTTTTCTCAGTTTAAAGTGAGATTTTTACCCTTACAACGGGTAAGGACAACGTCAAGATGTTGCAGACACTCGTCGGAAGAATCGCCAAAGATGGAGAAATCATCCATGAATATCTCCAAAAATTTCTCAACCATGTCTGAGAAAATTCCCATCATACACCGCTGGAAGGTAGCGGGAGCATTGCATAGCCCAAAGGGCATGAAGCGATATGCGAATGTGCCGAAAGGACAAGTTAAAGTGGTTTTGTCCTGGTCTTTCTCGGTGATGGGAATCTGGTTGTAGCCTGAGTAACCGTCTAGAAAACAGTAATACTCATGTCCATCTAATCATTCGAGCATTTGGTCAATGAAAGGTAGCGGAAAATGATCTTTTCGCGTTGCGGCGTTGAGTTTCCAATAATCAATGCACACTCGCCACCCGGTTTGGGTGCGAGTAGGGATCAACTCATTCGCCTCGTTTGTGATGACAGTAATGCCTGACTTCTTAAGGACAACGTGTATAGGACTGACCTATTCGCTGTCTGAAATAGGGTAAATGATACCATTATCCATACATTTGACGATCTCCTTTTTCACAGCCTCCTTCATGACTGGATTTAATCTCCTCTATGGATCCCTAGTTGGTTTAGCATCATTCATCATATGAATATGATGTTCAATGATTAGGGGACTAATACCTTTGATGTCCGCCATCGTCCAGCCGAATTCCTGTCGATTGGATTGTAAGACCGTGAGATGGGCTTTCTCTTGCTCTAGTGCTAGAGAAGACGAGATGATGACTGAGAGGGTCTCGTTTTCATCTAAGTAAGCATACTTGAGGTGAGATGGCAGAGGCTTGAGTTTGAGCGTAGGAGGTGAAATGACTGAAGGCAAGATTGGAGAAAATGTCTCGAACTCAAAAGATTTCAACAAGGGCTCAAAGTGAGTGTATGTGACCGAGTCGGATGGTTGAACTAACGCATCCAAAAATTCAAAAGATTCAAACTCGGGTGGTGACAAGCCAAGATCGTTCAAAAATGTGAAGCACTTGTAATCATTGTTGGAAGCAGAAGCAGCAGGTTCAAAAAGGAACGCACTAGTGGCGTCAAGATTACTATGATCAAACAAGAATTCTTCAAATTCGTAGTCCTCGGGGGAAATCTCCTGAATGGAACAAACATCTAGTATATGAGCACTTGGTTCGGGCGGCTGATTCCCTAACCTAAAAATATTGAGTTCAATTGTTATGTTTCCAAAAGCTAGGTTCATCAAACTATTTCAAAAATTGATCACAGCATTTGAGGGTGCAAGGAATGGCCAATCGAGTATCACCGGAATTTGATTCCGGCGGTTAGCTACAGGTTGTGTATCTAAAACAATAAACTCAACGGGGAATATGAAGTCCCCAGCCTTAATTAACACATCCTCTAGCTCACCCCGAGGATTGGTGATAGATCGGTTGGCCATTTGAAGAGTACAATGTGTAGGTTCCAGTTCTCCTACACCTAGTTGCTCATATACAGAATAAGAAAGTAGGTTAACACTGGCACCAAGATCCAAAAGAGCACGGTTGATGTTCTTATCCCCAATGGTTATAGAAATCGTAGAACAGCCAGGGTCCTTCCATTTTTGTGGTAAATCTTAGGTAAGAGGATCACTCATGTTGCTAGCTAGGAAAACCATCTTTGGTACATTAGATTTCCTCTTCTTAGTATACAAGTCTTTTAAGATTTTTGCGTAAGACGGGACTTGTTGAATTGCATCTAAGAGGGAATGTTGATGTTAACCTGTTTGAACAACTCCAAAATCTTCTCTATTTGTGGATTTTGTTTATTGGACCTCAATCGGTTTGAAAATGGAACTTTTTTGAAATTGGTTGAGTCCATTGCTTGTGGAGGAGATTATGGAGTTGGAACGGATCCCAAAACTGGAGTTTGAGTGGAGCGAGATGTGGATCCGTTCGGAGCAGCGGTTGAAGAAGAAGAGCCTTTTGAAGAATGGAGAATAGGCTCAGAAGAAGAAGTAGGAGCAGAAGAAACCGCCGGGATGTCATCATCATCAATTCGTGTGCCGATGTTGTTGTTCAGCCTTCTTCCAGATCTCAATATAGTCACGGCACTCACATTATGGTTCTGTTGTTCAAGAGCAACATGTACATTATGTGGGTGACCAGGATTTGGGAGTGGTTGAGATGGAAGCCTTCCTTTCTCTCGCTCGCTTAAATCCGCGTTCAGTTGTGCAATCTGGGCTTCGATGGTCTTCATGCTTTGCCCGTATGCAGCTGTGTGTTGTACCAGAGACTGAATAGAAGACTAGATGTTAGTGGTGGATTGCTTTACAAAAGCTTCTAGACTCCGTTCTAGCGAGGAAACCTTATTGTTATTTGATGGAACAAAGTTGTTTTGAGGAAAAGAATTGTTGCAGGGTGCAAATTTGTTCGTCGGATTCTGAAAAGGTTGGGGTTGGAAAGGCTGCTGAAATTGTTGTTGAGCTTGTTGTTGAGGAGGAGGAGGCCTCTGGAAGTTGTTGTGGCCTTGGAATTGATGCTTGTTTTGATTCCAGGCGAAATTGGGGTGGTTCCTCCAACCGGGATTGTATGTGGGAGAGTATGGATCGTTTCTTGGTCTTTGCTGAAATGCAGCATTAACTTGATTCTGTCCTTGAGATGGTAGATTGTAAGGACACTCTTCAGTCAAATGAGATGGATCCGAACAACAAGCGCAAATGGTACGAGGGGGAAGAACAGAGGCAGGAGAAGAAGATGAGAATTTTCTCTCAATTGCTTCCAGTTTCAGTGTGATTACAGCTATCTCGACCTTCATTGCAATTGAGATGTCGAGTTGACGAACTCTTGTCCTAGAGAGACCTGAAGAAGAAGAAGTTGAGGTGTTCGGTCGGGTGCTCTCACACTGCAGCATTTGCTCTGCAAGATTGTCAAAGAATTGCCAAGCCTCCTCATCAGATTTGGACAGGAAGTGGCCCTGACAGATGGTCTCCATCAACCGTCTTGTTGCTGGATTCAGACCCTCGTACAAAGTTTGGCAAAGTTGCGATTTCTCTATACCGTGATGAGGACACTGAACAAAAAGGTCCTTGTACCGGTCAAAGCACTTCCAAAAAGGTTCGGTTGGAAGCTGGGTGAATTGGTTTATCTCGTTTCGGATCCGTGCGGTCTTATGATTTGGATAGAATTTTTTTAGAAACGCTTTCACAAACTCATCCCAACTGGTTATCAAGTGGGATGCGGTGTTGTACAGCCACTTTTCTGTAAGATATGTATGCCCTAGAGGCCTGTATTGTGAAGGTGTTTCTACAGCACCACTACTAGGGTTTGGTAGCATTACACATGCCATATTAAAAAAATATAGGGTGCTAAAGAAACATTCCTAAGGATCAAACTAGAAAATATAGGGTAAAAAAACTTTAACACAAACACAAGTGGTAAAAAGCTAGGGTTTGAGAATACAACCTTTGTAGCTCCCTACGCTAGACTCCTTGACCACTTGAGAGTTGAAAGAAGCTCGCTTGAGATCCTCTAGGTTCACGACGATCCACCCGGAGTCCTCTTTGTCCAAGCTAGATGCTTCACTAGATCAAGAGAAGAAGTAGAAGCCAACACTCTAAACTAATGGACAAGAGTAGTGTAGAATGGTGATGTGGTTTGTTTTCTCACTTCAAAACCCTAACTTGATCACTATCTTGCTCACTTATGAAATCTAGAGAGCAAGAGAGAGGAGGAAGAAGAAGATGGAAAATGAGAGCTCAAGAGATAATAATAAGTGTTGAGATAAGAATAAGAAAAGAAAATATATATATATTTTCTCCTTCTCACTCTTAACCCCAGTTTATAAATATCTAGATATTTTCTTTTAGATGCAAAATGGCCATGGAAATTAACTCAAGGTTAATGCAAAGATTAGTGGGTGAATAAAATAATCAACCATGAGTAATTATCCAATTCCATTTTCTTTTATCCAAAAAGAAATATCAACATATTTAAATAAGTGTGTGAGTCTTATATTACTACCATCCATTGTATCAACAACCATGATACAAGAGTGTATGCATGTATGTGTGCATGCACATCCATATGTGCATCAATGAGAATAAATGCATACATGCATGCATACAACAAAAGACAAGAAGGGTTTAAAGTGAAAAAGCTTATGGTCAATGATAAATCAACACTTGATTTAGCAAACCGGTCATATCACATACGACCCGACCAATAGCAAACTGCCCGATTAATATATGGTATCACATACGCGCATTTAATCGGGTCCCCGCGCATATCTTATATGCACACCACATCGTTTCGCTTGGACTAGGTAACTCCATTATGGGACTCTAAGACTCTTCAATACGTCGGCAGTGGGTGATGATCGTATCAAGCACCCCCAAGCCGCAAGAGATCAGCTAAACGTAACGGCCACCCGGGTGTTGAGCGATCAGAAGAAAACAAATGAACCTGTCACAACTCCCGTCGAGCCAACCGGCAACACTTCCGTACAGTACGGTCTGTTCATCAGATACGCTGCATTTCGAGTCTAGGGATGGTAACGCCAACCCCAATAACTCAATAATTCATGCCGATGAATGGTCTTTAATAGATTGAGAAACTACTTATAACACTTATCAGTAAATCTCAACAGCCCTGGCCAGGGACTTACTGATATAGCCAATCGAGGACAGCACAGCATCAACTACCGATACCGGGAGAGACGAAACTCCTCCTATCGCTCATCGTCTTCGTGTGTCTCGGGACTGTACCCAAAAGCCACCTGTTTGCACGACTCAATAGAGCCGTGGTAAGGTGGTAATCAAAGTACAGTGGGAGAACACACAAGACTCTATGATGATCTCGGGTCTACAGACTAACCTGTACCAGTGTCACCTGAGAACTGCTATCCGACGATAGATATAATACCATATAGGAGTTTTTGATGAGTCCGTCCAGTGTACCCAGTCACCACTAAGCACCCGTATATGATCTCGATGTCAAACATCAATGTATGTGAGAACATCCATCGCCCATCTTATGGGTCTAGTATCATATACGCTAGTCTACTATGGTATATCGATGCCCCATCTCGATACAACTACGACTAGGGACATTTCAGGATATGCTTATGAACTACAGACGTCCCACTAGTATGATCTCCATCATAATCACAGTATTCAAAACAATATCCTTAGGGCTTTATCAACATGTGTGAATGAATAAAAGCATGATCAAGTCAACATATCAGAAAAAGAAGAACCAGATAGCATACTATCATGTCGACCAAGAATGTACACTGAATATATATATATATATATATATATATATATATATACACACACATCTATAAATACATCCACTATCATATAATGGCCTCTAGGGCATACATATATCCAACAATCTCCCACTAGCACTAAGGCCAGTTATTGGCGTATCTCATACCCAACATCTCAAAAAGCCGCTCATGCTGCGGCTGAGGGAGGGCTTTGGTGAGTGGATCCGCGGTGTAATTCTTTGTGTCTACTCTCCTAATCTCGATCTCGCGGCGATCTACAATCTCCTGGATCAAATGAAAGTGCCTCAGGATGTGTCTGGACCGCTGATGGGACCTGGGCTCCTTGGCTAACGCCATAGCCCCATTATTATCACAATACAATGGTACTGGATCAATAATGGTTGAAACTACTCCTAGCTCCGAGACGAACTTCCTCATCCAGACAGCTTCCTTGGCGGCATCATTCGCAGCAATGTACTCAGCCTCCATCGTAGTGTCTGCAACGGTATCCTGTTTGGAACTCTTCCAACTTACCGCCCCTCCATTGAGGGTAAATACAAACCCAGAGATAGATTAGCTGTCGTCCTTATCACTCTGGAAGCTCGAATCGGTAAAGGCCTCCATTTGGAGATCTCCATTACCATACACCAAAAACAATTCTTTAGTCCTTCGCAAGTATTTAAGAATGTTCTTCACAGCTATCCAGTGATTCTCCCCTGGGTTGGATTGATACCTGCTTACTACACTAAGTGCATAAGCTACATCTGGGCGTGTACATAACATCGCATATATTATAGATCCTACTGCAGAAGCATAGGATATAATGCTCATGCGAGCACTCTTTTCATCGGTCTTTGGGCAAGAGTCCTTAGAGAGAGTGACCCCATGGCAAGCGGGTAAGGCATCCCGCTTGGAGTCTTCCATACTAAACCTTTTTAGGATGGTGTTGATGTACCTAGTTTGGGACAATCCCAATAACATGTTGGATCTATCCCTATAGATCCTAATGCCCAGAATGTATGTGGCATCACCCAGGTCCTTCATGGAGAACCTTAGTGATAAGAAAGATTTGACCGACTGTAGCATAGGAATATCATTTCCTATCAGAAGAATGTCATCCATGTACAATACGAGGAATGTGACAGCTCTCCCTACAGCCTTCTTATAAACACAAGGTTCATCTGGATTTTTGATGAAATCAAACTCTTTGATAACATCATCGAAACAGATGTTCCAACTACGTGATGCCTACTTTAATCCATAAATGGATTTAAGCAGTCTATATGCTTTCCCGCTGCTTCCACTGTCATTGAAGCCCTCTGGCTGATCCATATAAACGCATTCTTCTAAATTTGCATTTAGAAATGCTGTTTTAACGTCCATCTGCCAGATTTCATAGTCGTAGTGAGCAGCGATAGCAAGTAGGATCTGAATGGATTTAAGCATGGATACGAGAGAAAAAGTTTCGTCATAGTCCAGACCTGGTCTTTGACGAAAACCCTTCTCCACAAGTCTTGCCTTATAGGTTTCTACCTGCCCATCTACACCAATCTTTCTTTTAAAGATCCATTTGCACCCCACAGGTTTTACCCCAGGGGGTACAATGTCCAAAATCCATACTTTGTTGGTATACATAGACTCCATTTCGGATCTCATGGCATCCAGCCACTTCACAGAGTCTCCAATCATGATAGCTTGCTGAAAGCTGGTAGAATCATCATCCTCCATGATGCAGTCTTCCCTATCACCATCAATGAGGAAACCGTAGTACCTCTCCAGTAGGCGAGAAGTCCGACCAGACCTACAGTGTGGCCGAGGTTCCTAAGTTTCTGTTGCAACAGCCGGTTCAACCAAGTCATCATTTGTAATTTGTGTTTCTAGAACTTCTTCTAGGTCTACCACACTGCCATCTGTATCATTTGTAAAAAATTCTTTCTCTAAAAATGCGGCATGCTGAGAAACAAACACCTTTTGTTCCTCCTTGTGGTAGAATAGATATCCATAAGAATTCTTTTGATATCCCACAAAATTACACATGACTGACTGTGTCTCAAGTTTTTCCGGATTCTGGTTTTTAACATAGGCCGGACAACCCCAAATCTTAATTCGTTTAAGAGATGGTCTCTTCCCATGCCATATCTCATATGGCGTGGTAGACACGGTTTTGGTTGGGACCCTGTTTAGTAGAAATGCTGCAGTCTCCAATGCATGCCCCCAAAATGAGACGGGTAACTCAGCATCACTCATCATGGAACGAACTATATCTAATAGGGTCCGATTCCGACGTTCTGACACACCGTTGTGCTGTGGTGTGTAAGGAGGAGTGAGCTGAGAGAGAATCCCATTCTCTTTTAGGAAGTCTGCAAACTCTGTACTGAGGTACTCCCCACCTCGATTTGATCGAAGCATTTTGATGCTCAAGCCGGTTTGTTTTTCTAGTTCGAGTTTATATTCAGTGAATTTCTCGAAAGCTTCGGACTTGTGTTTTAATAAAAATACATGACCGAATCTTGAGAAATCATCAGTGAAAGTAATGAAGTAAGAAAAAATGCCTCTAGCCTGTGTAGACATTGGCCCACATATATCACTATGTATGAGGCCTAAGAGTTCAGTAGCTCTTTCTCCGTGTCCTGTAAACGAGTGTTGGTCATTTTACCCTTGATACAAGACTGGCAAGTCGCATAAGATTTATATTCAAAAGGATTTAAATATCCATCTTTGTGTAACTTGTTTAGTCTTATTTCGTTAATGTGACCAAGTCTACAGTGCCAAAGAAAAGCTTCATATATTTCTGAAAGTTTTCTTTTATTAGTGTGTTGTATGCTGAAAACTGTGTGTTGATTAGGACGTATATCCCGTTATTAAGTGTACCATACCCAACCAACATTTGATTCAGGTGAATGTTCATAACATTGTTCTGCAATACAAAATTATATCCTTCATTGTCTAACAAAGAAACGGATATTATATTACAAAGCTTACTAGGTACATAATAACATGGGTTCAAAACCAATATACATCCAGACGGCAACCCCAAGTGATACTCTCCCACTGCAACTGTATGTACATTGGATCCATTTCCAACGCGGAGAGTATGGTCACCTATCTTCAAAACCTTGCTATTTCTCAGCCCCTGCATAGAATTGCAAATGTGAGAATCTGAACAGGTATCTAATACCCAAGAAGCAGAGTTTATTGAAAACCAGTTTTCTGTCACAAACACACCTGAAGCGAAAGCATCCCCATGCTTCTTCTTGAGATCCAAGTACTCTGTGCAGTTGCGCTTCCAGTGTCCTGTTTTGTGGCAGTATAACATTCCCCTATCCCCGATTTCCCAGCTTTGGACTTGTCTTTCCCCTTGGCCTTTTTGGCTCCCCCCTTAGGTTTGGTGGGTTTCTTCTTCATCTTTCCCTTG
The DNA here is from genome assembly GCA_030015575.1 of Agapanthus africanus. Classification (NCBI taxonomy): domain Eukaryota; kingdom Viridiplantae; phylum Streptophyta; class Magnoliopsida; order Asparagales; family Amaryllidaceae; genus Agapanthus; species Agapanthus africanus. The sequence goes on along the minus strand of CM057343.1, from coordinate 371,689,554 downwards.
GCCTTAGCCTTCGGGCGAGAGGAGGAAGATGGCCTAACACTCAAAACGGGAGTTTTCACTGATTTCAGCATGCTCTCTGCACTCCTTAAAATATTAAGGAGTTCAGGTAGTTCCTTCTCCATGTTGTGCATGTTGAAATTAACTATAAATTGAGCAAAGGTGGAGGGGAGAGACTGCAGAATAATATTCGTATATTGCTCATTGTCTATTGTCCACCCAAGGTCCTCAAGCTCTTCTATGAGAGCTATCATCTTCAGAACATGGTCTCCTACTGGTGTGCCAGGGGCCACTCGTATCTGAAACAGCTTTCTTGATGCTTCGTATCGTAAGACACGAGATTGCTTTCCATACAATTCCTTTGTATGGAGGAATATGGTGTGGACGTCCATATTCTCGTGCTGCTTTTGATGTGTGTTATCCATCGATGCAAGCGCGAGGCATTTGGCCGTGGCACAGTCAGCGTCCCATGTCTTGCGGACTTCAATATCCGCAACTGAGGATTTAGGACCTGGGACGGGCGGGGCTGGAGCCGTGAGGATATATGATACCTTATCATAAGTCAATGCATTGTTAAGATTCCTCAGCCAGTCTTTATAATTGGTCACATTCAGTTTATTTTTATCTAGTAGAATCTTGATTACTGTCATTGGTATCCGCCATTAAGAGAGAGAAAAGAATACACTCAGCGAAAGCTCTTGCAAAGATCAGACTGGTTATTATCTTATCTAATCGATGTCTCCCACTACTTTAATCAAGTTTTTCTTTCAAACCTTAAAAAGAAAACTAGCCAGGATTAATTACAGTCTACAACTTCGCTAACCGTTCAGCCAGGCCAGTGTCGGTACTTGAGGGAGGTTCCCCGTGCTTTCGCACGGACCTAATTATTATAAACCTCGTCTTCCCAGAGGCGTAGCCCCGTTAACACCTTTCTAGACACATAATAGGTTAACTAATTGTAAACTGCAAAACTCTCCTAGGAGCAACTATGCCCACAGTGGGATCGGGATCCAACCATCATATGGAAGGTATGCAATCTCATTGCAAATTTCAACTCTTTAAACTTCCGATATGGTTTTTACCCCTGGCACTCATGACCTTGGCTATGGTCAACAAATCACAAGCACTAGTCATGTTCATCCCGTCATTTCTTGATTAATTAGACCCGTTCACATGACCCTTGGCTAAGGCCAACAAAGTCATATGCCCGTCCCAATTAATCTGCATCATATGCATTGTAGGAACACATCACTTAGCTATCGTACACTACGCCTTAGCTAAGGTCAACAAACGTAGCATGAATACTAAGTACTCTACTTCCTAAAATGACGGAGGGTGCGGATGGTTTTTAAGAAAACCTTTAACGCTTTGAACTTGATATTGTCATAGAATCAAATGGCTTTCAAAAGGAGTGGCTTAAGCTCCGCAGTTTTGAAATGTAGCTTTTTCGTAAAAAGCCGAGTAGTTTTCTAATCTGATTCTACAACATCTTTTTAGGTTTATTTTCTTTACATTAATCATATTAATGTATTCCCATCATTTAAGTTCTTAAGCCAATCACAGAAAAGAAACGAAAATACAACATACGCTTATGCCATCCGCATTCGCCGCAATGTTCCGTTATGCACCGTTAGGTTACTTATCTAACGGCATACCGGGATGGGACTAGCGCGGGTGTAAAATATAAGCAACGTCTATTATATATCTTATATATAATATAGCATTCGTCTCAGATATATTAAGCGATCACATCACAGAATATAGGCAACAGAAACACAGATGTGATAATATAGGATATATTAGGACGTCCGTATTTAGTATTTAGCCAACAATAGAAAATACGGATTCCACGGTCGTGATGAATAGCCAATCCCACACCCCTAGACCCTTATGATAGCGGCAAGTGACCCTGCTAATTCTGGAGTTAGGAGACCCGGTCTCGACTCCTGGAGATGGTCTCTCACTGGACTCTAGAACCCGGTTACTTATGCTCTCCACCTTGGGTCTATCCTAATGCGGAAAAGTAAATAATATACATCAATGGTGATAACATCCTCAACCCGGAAGTGCCCCAAATAAAAGAATATTACATTACAAATGAATTTTACATGAATGAAAAGTAAAACTCTCATCTCACATAAAACCCTCCGGCTATTCGATCACGACAATCCAATACATCACAACACAGCAACACATAACATCACATGTCATCAACGTAAGCAAGTATGCGTACCCCAATTGCCGTTGACATATAGCAACAAAACCGGCGATGCGCATACTACGCTTACGGTCGTAGAAACAAGTATCACATACTACTAGGCGATGTTAAACCCTTCGATCGAATTAACGAACACCCGTATTCCCCAGCATGCTCAACACTTGAGTGCCGTTAAACAATACCCAAAATCTATGCCACAATATTTAATGGACCAGCCGTAGAAGGGAAGACCCAAGCCTCATTTGTGGCGCCACTAACTACGGTAAACCCTAAGGTTTAGTCGCAGTTTGGTGGTCACATCTCGAGTTAGGGTTACTTTCTTCTAGAGCGTCCATAGGAATACCTGCATTATATATCGAGTACGTTCAACTTGGAAAAATACGAGTGTTTGATAATTCGTTCGACTTGTTTAACGTCGCCAAAGTTACCAATACGATGCTATAAAAATACAAATACAAACTATTCCGCAAATAGCCCAATACCAAACTTACACCAGATGCAATTTTGGACTTCAAAACAATACCAGAAACCCCAGAATAAGAGTAAAAGATCACAGGTGCAATACGAGGAGCAGAGGAAAAGAAGGGGTCGGCGACGCCGTATTTTCTGGCCTCGTCGCCGGCCAGGAACCGAGCACACTCCTCGTCTTGCACCTGTGTTCTTAAATCATCCTAAATACCACTCTGCAATTGCTAAAATAATTTTTTGAACACTTTTTAAAAAATTTACAGAGAGAAATTTCAAGGGTTTCTAAAACCGTATTTTTTGCGGAGTTTTTCGTTTTCGTATTGTCATAACATCGTCTAGGCTTCTAGTTGGGCTCTGATACCATGAAGGTGTTTCTATAGCACCACTACTAGGGTTTGGTAGAATTACACATGACATATTAAAAAATATGGGGTGCTAAAGAAACATTCCTAAGGATCAAACTAGAAAAGCTAGGGTAACAAAACTTTAACACAAACACAAGTTGTAAAAAGTTAGGGTTTGAGAATACAACCTTTGTAGATCCCTACGCTAGACTCCTTGACCACTTGAGAGTTGAAAGAAGCTCGCTTGAGATCCTTTAGGTCCACGATGATCCACCCGGAGTCCTCTTTGTCCAAGATAGATGCTTCACTAGATCAAGAAAAGAAGTAGAAGCCAATACTCTAAACTAATATGCAAGAGTAGTGTAGAATGGTGATGTGGTTTGTTTTCTCACTTCAAAACCCTAACTTGATCACTATCTTGCTCACTTATGAAAGCTAGAGAGCAAGAGAGAGGAGGAAGAAGAGGATGGAAAATGAGAGCTCAAGAGATAATGATAAGTGTTGAGATAAGAATGAGAAAAGAAAATATATATATTCTCCTTCTCACTAGTTTATAAATATCTAGATATTTTCTTTTGGATGCAAAATGGCCATGGAAATTAACTCAAGGTTAATGCAAAGATTAGTGGGTGAATAAAATAATCAACCATGAGTAATTATCCAATTCCATTTTCTTTTATCCAAAAAGAAATATCAACATATTTATATAAGTGTGTGAGTCTTATATTACCACCATCCATTGTATCAACAACCATGATATAAGAGTGTATGGATGTATGTGTGCATGCACATCCATATGTGCATCAATGAGAATAAATGCATACATGCATGCATACAACAAAAGACAAGAAGGGTTTAAAGTGAAAAAGCTTATGGTCAATGATAAATCAACACTTGATTTAGCAAACCGGTCATATCACATATGACCCGACCAATAGCAAACCGCCCGATTAATATAAGGTATCACATACGCGCATTTAATCGGGTCCCCGCGCATATCTCATATGCACACCACATCGTTTCGCCTGGACTATGTAACTCCATTGTGGGACTCTAAGACTCGTCAATACGCCGGCAGTGGGTGATGATCATATCAAGCACCCCCAAGCCGCAAGAGGTCAGCTAAACGTAACGGCCACCCGGGTATTGAGCGATCAAAAGAAAACAAGCGAACCTCTCATAACTCCCGTCAAGCCAACCGGCAACACTTCTGTACTGTCCGGTCTCTTCGCCAGATATGCTGCATATCGAGTCTAGGGATGGTAACGCCGATCCCAATAACTCAATAAGTCGTGCCGATGAATGGTCTATAACAGATCGAGAAACTACTGATAACACTTATCAGTAAATCTCAACAGCCCTGTCCAGGGACTTACTGATATAGCCAATCGAGCAAAACACAGCATCAACTCCCAATACCAGGAGAGATGAAACCCCTCCTATCTCTCATCATCTTCGTGTGTCTCGGGACTTTACCCAAAAGCCACCTGTTTGCATGACTCAGTAGAGCCGTGGTAGGGTAGTAATCAAAGTACAGTGGGAGAACATATAAGACTCTTTGACGATCTCGGGTCTATAGACTAACCTGTACCGGTGTCACCTGAGAACTGCTATCCGACGATAGATATAATACCATATAGGAGTTCTCGACGAGTCTGTCCAGTGTACCCAGTCACCACTGAGCACCCGTATATGATCTCGATGTCAAACATCAATGGATCTGGGAACGTCCATCGCCCATCTTATGGGTCTAGTATCATATACGCTAGTCTAATCTGGTATATCGATGTCCCATCTCGATACACCTATGACTAGGGACATTTCAGGATATGCTTATGAACTACAGACGTCCACTAGTATGATCTCCATCATAATTACAGTAGTCAAACCAATATCCTCAGAGCTTTATCAACATGTGTGAATGAATAAAAGTATGATCAAGTCAACATGTCAGATAAAGAAGAACCAGATAGTATACTATCATGTTAAGCAAGAATATACACTGAATACACACACACACACACGTATAAATACATCCACTATCATATAATGGCCTTTAGGGCATACATATATCCAACATATTGTATAGGATGCTAGGTATGTATATGTACAGAAACAATCTTTGCTCGAAATGATAGTATGCTATTTGGTTTATCTTCATCTTAACATGTTATGTGTTGTATTTCATATCTTTATATACATGTTGATGAAGCCCTTAGGACTATGCTTGACTGCCGGGATTTTGATGTAGATCATACTAGTGGAACCTGGGCAGTCTATAAGCATATCCTTAATAGTTCCTAGTCGAGGGTATATCGAGACAAGGCATCGATATTACCAGAGTAGACAAGTGTGTACGTTTCTTGACCCTGGGGGCGATGGTTGATCCCACAACCATTGGTGTTTGACATCAAAGATTGTACACAGGTGCTCATTAGAGAATGGGTACTCCGAACTGGACTCGCCGAGAACTCCTAGATGGTATATATACCTATTGTCAGATAGCAGTTCTTTGGTGACACTTGTAAAGGTTAGTTTGTAGACCCGAAATCGTCATAGTGTCTTGTGTGATTCCCACTGTGCTTTGATTTCCTCCCTACCACGGCTCTACTGAGTCATGCAAATAGGTGGATTTTGGGTACAGTCCCTAATCACATGGAGGCAGTGAGCGATAGGAGGGGTTTCGTCTCTCCCGGTATAGGGAGTTGATGTCGCGCTATGCTTGATCGGCCATAACAACAAATCTCTGGCCAGGGTTGTCGAGATTTACCGATAAGAGTTATCAGTAGTTTCTCGAACCGTTATGGGCTGTAAATAAGCATGACTTATAAAGTTACTGGGGTCTGACATTTAACACCCCTAGACTTCATATGTGACTTATTAGACGAAAAGACCAGACTGTACGGTAAGTGTTGTTTACAGGCTCGTTAGGGTTATGATGAGTTCGCTCATCAGCCACCTTTTCGTCATGTACCTGGGTAGCCGTTATGCACAGCTAGTACCGCTGACGTGCTTGTGGTTAAACCCACTGACAGTGTACTGTCAAGTCTTTAGAGTCCCACACAGAGGGTTCCCTGGTTCAGGCGAAAGATGTAGAGGCCGTAAGTTATTACGGCAGGGTTTCGATCATGTTCCTGTAATTGTTACAGGAATAATGATCGGAAGTGTAATACTGGTAGGTTTTGTTTTAAGCCGGTTATTGGTATTATATTATTAGATTATTTATATTTGTATTTTTCGGAATTCGGATACGGGTACACTTATACGGTATACGGTGGAAGGGTATTCTTGTAATTGTACAAGAACACCTTCTATAAGGGGACACCTCATAATTAGTTATTTATTTTGTGAAAATAAATAAATGAGGTGGAATTTGTAGAAATGTCAAAGCATGGATGAAGGAATGGCTTATATGATTTTTTATTCATTTGGAGTTACTATTGAAGCATGGTGCATTATTTTATTGCACGTTTCAATTATTTTCATTTGAGCCATATATTTTTTTCTATGCTTCAATAATTCATTCATTACTCTCACATTCTCTCTCCTCATTATCTCCTTCTTCCTCATCCTAGCTTTACCCTTCACATGTGATGTGAATCAAAAGCTTAAGACTAAAAGTAATCCACTACTTGATCTCTACATCATCTAAGTGATCATTTCTAGCACACTTGATTCCTTAGTTAACTCTTGAGAAGAGTTTGAAGCTTGTTCTACAACTCTCGGGTGGATCATCTACGTCTTGAGGTGATTGGAGATTGAGAACATCACAACCATCAAAGGAGCTTAAGAGTCGCATCCAAACGAAGTCTCGAAGGACCTATTCTCAATGTATAACCCCCTATCATAGTAGATAAGATCTGTAGATAGGATCACTAGTTATGGTTTAGCACAAGATCTAGGTTTAAAGTAGGTGTTGCATGCAAGAAATTTTTTGTTTGCCACTTCCGCCTCCTCACAAGTGTTGTGAGGGTGTGCAACATCTACCAACATTTTCAGCAAGGTCGCACAAAGTGAAAGGAATAACTCGTAGCCGTATAGCATCATCAGTCAGTTGGGTTGTTTTCATCATCGCACAAACGTTCTAGAATTTATTGATGAAGATATAGGTATCTTCGGATTCAAGCCCATGAAATTTGAGCAACATGTTGATGAAGTGGGGCTTAATTTCAAAATTATCCTTATTGGCCGGTGGGAGTGAAAAACAAGTAGAGAGTGCAGCACGGGTAGGATAAGAACGATCTTGGAGCGCAATTCGCTGTGGCGCTGCAACAAGAGGAGGTCGCGGGTTATTCGTGAAAGGTTCCTAGGCACTCTAGTAAGGTCTCACAAGGCATCGAACATGCCAATTTAAAATTTTTTGTGCCGAGAAACCCTAGACTACGGATCTTAAACTAGATGTTTAGGCGAAATATAAAGCTAGTTAACTATTTAACTAAAGTTGAGATGCTACAACCTTTGTAGATCCGGATTTCCGCCTCCTTAGCTCCACGTGGTCATGTCCTCGCTGTCCATCATGAATCCTCGACTCGATCATCGGCTTCATCGGGAAAACAAGCGGAATAGGTCGTCGGCTTTGTGTCAAAGACGATCTACGTCGAGGTTGAACAAACTCAAGCTCCGACTTCACAAACTTGTGAAACTTGTGAAGTAAACACCCAAAACAACTTGGCAAGAGGTAGAGGGTGAAGAAATAGGAGGTGGGTTCACTTTAGAATTGGATTTATCTCACTAGATCTCAAGTTGCCATTGTTGTAGCAAGCTTGAAGAAGAAGAAGAAGATGAGCTAGTTATGATAAGTTATGATAAAAAGAAAATAGAAAATCAAATACTTATCATAACTAAACTAGGGTTAAGTGTAGAGAATAAACCATGGTCACTTTAGAGGGTTAGGGTTAAGCATGAAGATAAGGATGGTTAGCAAAGTCAAAGCTTCATGAAGCTTCAACTTAAAACAAAAAGAGCCACCATTCTCATCATAATCCATTTCAAATAAATAAATAAACAAATAAATAAATAAATGAATATGCAAAACCCTAATTATCAAATTAACCATGGATTAATTCTATACACTTAACATAATGATCAAGTATCATCAAACATGATACAAAATAGTGCACGAAAGCATATCACATATACAATGTGCATCAAGTGAGAAAAATCCGTTTAAAGTGAACCAATACTAGTTAATGTAAAGTAATATATCAAATATATAATTATACATTAAATCATTAAATCAACACTTGATTCAATGATCCGGTCATGTCGCACATAACCGACTAGTATTCAATGCATCGATTTATCGAATCAATGATTCGATAACTAAGTCATATCGAATATAACCAATCGAAACATATGTCGCGAGAATGAAATGCGGTATCACATACACGCATTATTTTCGGTCCTGCACATATCTCATATGCGCTCCTATTTCGTTTCGCTTGAACAAGGAAACCTCTGTGTAGGACTCTAAAGACTCTTCAATACGCCGGTAGCAGATGATGATCATATCAAGCACCCACAAGCCGCAAGCGGTCTGCTAAACGTAACGGCCACCCGGGTATTGAGCGATCAGAAGATCGACGAGCTAGCCCGCTCACACTCCTGCGAATCCGACCAGTAACACTTACCGTACAGTCCGGTCTCTTCGTCAGATACGTCGTATATCAAGTCTAGGGGTGGTAAACGTCAGACCCCAATAACCCGATAAATCGTGCCGATGTGAGGCTCGTAACGGGTCGAGAAACTACTGGTAACACTTACCAGCAAATCTCTAATCAGCCCTGGCCAGGGACTTCCCTGTTACGGCCAATCGAGCACTGCGCAACATCAACCCCCAATACCGGGAGAGACGAAACCCCTCCTATCGCTCATTGCCTCCATGTGACTCGGGACTGTACCCAAAGACCACCGTTTTGCACGCCCTCATGGACGTGGTAAGGTGGAGATCAAAGCACAGTGGGAATCACACATGACTCCATGATGATCTCGGGTCTACAGACTGACCTGTACAAGTGTCACCTGAGAACTGCCATCTGACGTGAGGTATAATACCATCTGGGAGTTCTCGGCGAGTCCGTCCAGTGTACCCAGTCTCCACTGAGCACCCGTATACCATCTCTGATGTCAAACACCAATGGATATGGGATCATCCATCGCCCATCACATGGGTCGAGAAGCGTCTACGCTAGTCTACTCTGGTATATCGATGCCCCGTCTCGATACACCCACGACTAGGGACCTTGAAGGATGTACTTATGGACTACCATGTCCCCACTAGTATGATCTGCATCACAGTCCAGGTAGTCAAGTACAAATCCTAAGGGCTTTACCAACATGTAACTATAAGACAGTATAAAGAGACTAGTGTACATGTTAAGATAAAGAGCAACCAGATAGCATACTATCATGTCGAGCAAGAAAGTCATCTCTATATATGTCCAAGCATCCAATATAATATACATAATCTGTACAATACTAGCCTCTAGGGCATACATACAACTAACAATCTCCCACTTGCACTAGGGCCAGCTGCTGTAGTATCTCTTACCGAGCATCCCGACGAGTCTCTCAAACTGTATCTGGGGAATGGCCTTCGTGAGTGGATCCGCCGTGTTGTTCTTCGTGTCAACTCTCCTGACCTCGATCTCCCGGCGATCAACTATCTCCCGGATCAGGTGATACCGCCTCAGAATATGTCTGGACCGCTGATGGGACCTCGGTTCCTTGGCCAAAGCCACCGCTCCATTGTTATCGCAATACAAAGGTATTGGATGCTCAATGGATGGAACCACACCAAGTTCAGTAATGAACTTCTTGATCCAGACAGCCTCTTTGGCAGCATCGTTGGCAGCGATGTATTCAGCCTCCATCGTCGAGTCTGCCACGGTTTCCTGCTTGGAACTCTTCCAGCTAACCGCCCCTCCATAAAGGGTAAAGACAAAGCCCGACTGCGACTTAGAGTCGTCCTTATCACTCTGGAAGCTCGAATCGGTAAAGGACTCCACTTGGAGTTCTCCGTTACCATACACCAAGAACATATCTCTAGTCCTTCGCAAGTACTTGAGAATGCTCTTCACAGCTGTCCAGTGACTCTCTCCAGGATCAGCTTGATACCTACTCACTACACTTAGTGAGTATGCTACATCGGGTCTGGTACATAGCATCGCATACATGATAGAGCCTACTGCCGAAGCATAGGGTATCCCTTGCATGCGAGCTCTCTCCAAATCAGTCTTGGGAGACATCTCTTTAGAGAGAGTGACTCCAGAGATCGTGGGCAAGTTCCCACGCTTGGACTCTTCCATACTAAACCTCTTTAGTATGGTGTCAATATACCTGGATTGGGACAATCCCAAAATCCGTTTGGATCTATCTCTATAGATCCTAATTCCCAATATGCAGGAGGCATCACCAAGATCTTTCATTGAGAATCTTTGTGATAAGAAGAGCTTGACCGATTGCAGCATAGGAATATCATTTCCTATCAAGAGTATGTCGTCCACGTACAATACGAGGAAGACAACCTTACTCTCTGCCATCTTCTTGTAGATACAAGGTTCATCTGGATTTTTGACGAAATCAAACTCTTTGATAACGACGTCAAAGCAGATGTTCCAACTCCGCGATGCTTGCTTTAATCCATAAATGGATTTAAGCAGCTTGCACACCTTCCCGCTGCTCCCACTGTCTACGAAGCCCTCTGGCTGAGTCATGTACACGCACTCTTCTAAATCACCATTTAGAAAGGCGGTCTTAACATCCATTTGCCAGATTTCGTAGTCATGAAAGGCAGCAATGGCAAGCATGATTCGGATGGATTTAAGCATAGCCACTGGAGAAAAGGTTTCGTCATAGTCCATACCTGGTCTTTGACGAAAACCCTTTGCTACAAGTCTAGCTTTGAAAGTCTCCACTTTCCCATCTACACCAAGTTTCTTCTTAAAGATCCACTTGCTCCCAATGGGTTTTACCCCTTTAGGAGCAACTTCCAAAGTCCATACTTTGTTGGTGTACATGGAATCCATCTCGGACCGCATAGCATCCAGCTATTTCACTGAGTCCCCACTCGTGATGGCCTGCTCGAAGCTAGTTGGGTCATCATCCTCCATGATGCAATCCTCGCTTCCACCGTCCATGAGAAAACCATAGTATCTCTCAGGTTGGCGAGGAACCCTACTAGATCGGCGGAGTGGCTGGGGTTCATCGGGAACTACGGAATCCTCTGGTTCCACCAGATCTTCTGTTGTAGCTTCTGCAGCTGAAACCTCTTCCAGTTCTACCTCATTACCACTAATCTCTTTTTCAAGAAATTCCTTTTCTAAAAAGATGGCATGCCGAGAAACAAACACTCTTTGTTCCTCAGGGTGGTAGAAGATATACCCTCGCGAATGTTTGGGATATCCAATAAACTTACACAGAATGGACCTTGCCGCGAGTTTGTCCGGATTTTGCGTTTTTACATAGGCCGGACAACCCCATATCTTAACATAATTAAGATATGGTCTCTTTCCTTTCCATATCTCATATGGAGTGGTCGGCACGGTTTTGGTGGGAACCATATTCAATAGGTCTGCAGCTGTTTCCAGTGCATATCCCCAGAAGGAAATAGGTAACTCAACTGTGCTCATCATAGAGCGCACCATATCTAATAGGGTGCGGTTTCTCCGCTCCGATACACCGTTGTGCTGTGGTGTATATGGAGGAGTTAGCTGAGAGAGAATCCCATTCTCTTTTAGGAAGTCCAGGAATTCAATGCTCAAGTATTCTCCTCCTCGATCAGATCGTAGGATTTTAATACTTTTTCCGGTTTGGTTCTCAACTTCTTGTTTATATTCCCTAAATTTCTCAAAAGCTTCTGATTTGTGTTTCATCAGGAACACATACCCGAACCTAGAGAGATCGTCAGTGAATGTAATGAAGTATGAAGAACCATCCCTGGCATGTGTACACATGGGACCGCATACATTACTATGTATTAGTCCTAAGAGTTCGGTAACTCTTTCTCCGTGTCCCGTAAACGGAGTCTTGGTCATCTTGCCTTTGAGACATGACTGGCAAGTGTCATAGGATGAAAATTCAAACGGATTTAAATATCCATCCTTATGCAACTTAGCTAGTCGTGTCGTATTGATGTGACCCAGTCTACAATGCCACAAGAAGGATTCGTTGAGTTCAGAACTCTTCCTCTTGTGTGTGTTTGTTATGCACAGAACTGTTGATTGATTTAGAACATAAATGCCATTGCACAACATGCCTGATCCAACCAACTTTTGGTCACGGAAAATGTTCATAACATTGTCCTGCAATACAAAATTATATCCCTCTTTACTCAATAAAGAAACCGATATAATGTTGCATATAAGGTTCGGCATGTAATAGCATTCATTCAGAACCAATGTATCACCAGTTGGTAATACAAGGTGATATTCCCCGACAGTCTTAGCTGCAATAATTGCACCATTTCCAACTCTAATGTCTTTATCACCTTCTCCAAGTTCTCTACCTTTCCTTAGCCCATGTAACTGATTACATATATGGGATCCTGACCCGGTATCCAATACCCAGGACGTAGAGCAAATGGAGAAACAGTTCTCAGTAACGAACACACCCGAAGAAAATGCATCAACATGTACTTTCTTCATTCGGGTGGTATGGGAATCCTGGTATTCCCCTATATCCTGTTCATTCCTATAACTCTTATAGGAAAGAACGGAACCAACGTTCCCCAGCACAGTATAACATGCGGGTTCGGTCAATACATCCATATTATTATCTTGATTAAGGCATGAACTGGTCGCTACCTGGAGAGAGAGAGAAGAAAACACTTTAGCGTATGCTCGTGCAAGATCAGATTGGTTATTATCTTATCTAATCAGGATGGCTCCCACTGCTTTTTATCAAATCTTCCTCCAAACCCTAAAAGGAAAGACTAGCCGGGATTAATTACACACTACAAGTTCGCCAATCTTTCAGCCAGGCCAGTGTCGGTACTTTGAGGGAGGTCCCCCGTGCTTTCGCACGAACCTAATTAATGTAAACCTCGTTTTCCCAGAGGCGTAACCCCGTTGACACCTTTCTAGACACCTACTTGATCGGCTAATTGCAATGTGTAAAACTCTCCCAGGAGTAACTCTTACTCGCAGTGGGTATCGGGATCCAACTATCTCATAGAAGGTATGCAATCTCATTGCAAATTTCAACACTTGAAATTCCCGATAATGCTTTTGCCCCTAGCGTGCTATGACCTTGACGCAGGCCAACAAACCATAGTGCGCTAGTCAAGTTCAACCCGTCATTTCCTGATTGAATTAAACCCACCCGTACGACCCTTGACGTAGGCCAACAAAGTCGCACGACTACCCTAATCCAATCTGCATCATATGCATAAGCAGATAAATACTAGTTAGCTACCGCACACTACGTCTTGACGCAGGCCAACAAACGTAGCACGAATACTAACTACTACTCATCTGAAATGACGGAGGGCTACGCCAGGTTTTTCTGAAAACCATGAGCGTAATGAACTTGATATCGTTGTAGAATCAAATGAAGTTTTGAAATGGAGTGATTTTGAGGCTTTTCTAGTTTTGCTAAAGGAGTCACTCCCGGCGAAGGGATCTCGGTCCTTTCCTCGTCGAATGAGGTGCGGGATATATCATATATATCGCTGTGCAAAGCAAAAAACCCAAAAGCAGTCAAAAGCAAACCGAGTGTGTAGAATCTGCCAGTTATTGCTAAAGGAGTCACTCCCGGTGAAGGGATCTCGGTTCTTTCCTCATCGAATAAGGTGCGGGGTATATCATATATACCGCTATGCAAAGCAAGAACTGTAGCTACCTGTTTTGTTTTAAAATCTGATTCTACAACATCTTAGGTTTCTTATCTTTCATTAATCACATTAATGAAGTCCCATCATTTAAATACCTAAACATCACAGATAGATATGACGTACACTTATGCCATCTGCATTCGCCTCGATGTCCCCTCGTGCACCGTTAGGTTAGGTAACTAACGACAGAGCAGGGCAGGGCTAGCGCGGGTGTAAAACATAAGTAACGTCTATATAATATATCATATATACTATATACTATATCCATCACAGAGTCACAACACAGATATCGCAGCAGAATAAACATATGAAATATTGGATATACTAGGACGTCCGTGTTTTCAATACGAGCCAGTATAAAACACGGATTCCACGGTCGTGATGAATAGCCAATCCCACACCCCTAGACCCCTACGAGAGCGGCAAGCAACCCTGCCAATTCTAGGGTTAGGAGACCCGGACTCGACTCCTCGAGTTGGACTCCCACTGGACCCCAGAACCCGGTTACTTGTGCTCCCCTCCTTGGGTCTATCCTAATGCGGAAAAGTAAATAATATACAAAGGGTGACAACTTCCGCTACCTGGAAGCGCCCCAAATGAAAGAATATTACATACAAGTTTTTATACATGAATGAAAATGAAAAACACTCATCTCACATAAAAAACCCCGGCTATTCAAACACGACGATCCAATATAACATATCCAGCAACACATAACATCACATGTCATCAACGTAAGTAAGTATGCATACCCCAATTGTCGTTGACGTATAGCAACGAAACCGGCGATATGAACATACTACACTTACGGTCACAGAAAAGAAAGTGTAAAACTACAACAATTGGAATCCGCAACTGCTTTAGACATCACATGCCTAATCAGATATAAATCCCGCATTTTAGTCTCATTATCGAAAACTCTTTTCAATATCATATGGGACTAAATTGCTAGATTTATAACATTCATTCAGTTATCTCATAACTACTTGTGAATTCCAATTATTGTATCACATTCCAGATAAACAGAAAATGTTAAACTTTCCGATCGAACAATCGAACACCCAAGTTTTCCCAATACAGATCAACACATGAAATAAGTCTAACAACATTCAGTTCGTACCTCAGTACCAACGGTCCAGCCGTAGAAGGGTCAAGCCAACGCCTCACATGTGGCACGCCGTACTGCCCCAAACCCGAAGGTTCAAAGGGCAGTTCAAGACGGTCACATAATCGAGTTAAGGTTTGTTGTCTTCTAGAGGGACCATCGAGTTACTTGCACTACTTAGAACGTCGTTAAACTACGGAAAAATCCAACACTTGGAAATTTCCCGACAGGGGAAAAATTGGGTATTTATATCCGGTCGAACTTTTTAACATATTCTAAAATTTATCCGGAAAGCCAAATAGACAAAATTTGATACCCCGATCGAAACAACGAATCCCCAAAACAATTGCAGAAAATTCAACTCTTGAATCAATATTAAAAATTCCCAGAAAACTCAGCAGAATTTATCAGGAGTTACTGTGCAAATAAAGTGGGCTGACGTCACCAATTGGCCGCTGATCAGCCGCAGAAGCCATGCTTCTGCCGCTGATCCGCTGCGAAAAACACTGTTCACCAGAAACTTTTTGCACCGTAATTCTTATTTTTTCCTGCTGAATTTTTTAGCAATTTTTAATTTGGAAAAATCCACTGTTTTCAAAAAAGTACAGAGAGCATATTTTGGGTTTCGGTTTTGGGTCGTTCGGACTTCAAATTCCGTCTACGCTTCGCCTAAGGCTCTAGCTAGGCTATGATACCAGTGAAAGGTTCCTAGGCACTCTAGTAAGGTCTCACAAGGCATCGAACATGCCAATTTAAAATTTTTTTGTGCCGAGAAACCCTAGACTACGGATCTTAAACTAGATGTTTAGGCGAAATATAAAGCTAGTTAACTATTTAACTAAAGTTGAGATGCTACAACCTTTGTAGATCCGGATTTCCGCCTCCTTAGCTCCACGTGGTCATGTCCTCATCATGAATCCTCGACTCGATCATCGGCTTCATCGGGAAAACAAGCGGAATAGGTCGTCGGCTTTGTGTCAAAGACGATCTACGTCGAGGTTGCACAAACTCAAGCTCCGACTTCACAAACTTGTGAAACTTGTGAAGTAAACACCCAAAACAACTTGGCAAGAGGTAGAGGGTGAAGAAATAGGAGGTGGGTTCACTTTAGAATTGGATTTATCTCACTAGATCTCAAGTTGCCATTGTTGTAGCAAGCTTGAAGAAGAAGAAGAAGATGAGCTAGTTATGATAAGTTATGATAAAAAGAAAATAGAAAATCAAATACTTATCATAACTAAACTAGGGTTAAGTATAGAGAATAAACCATGGTCACTTTAGAGGGTTAGGGTTAAGCATGAAGATAAGGATGATTAGCAAAGTCAAAGCTTCATGAAGCTTCAACTTTAAACAAAAAGAGCCACCATTCTCATCATAATCCATTTCAAATAAATAAATAAACAAATAAATAAATAAATGAATATGCAAAACCCTAATTATCAAATTAACCATGGATTAATTCTATACACTTAACATAATGATCAAGTATCATCAAACATGATACAAAAAAGTGCACGAAAGCATATCACATATACAATGTGCATCAAGTGAGAAAAATCCATTTAAAGTGAACCAATACTAGTTAATATAAAGTAATATATCAAATATATAATTATACATTAAATCATTAAATCAACACTTGATTCAATGATCCGGTCATGTCGCACATAACCGACTAGTATTCAATGCATCGATTTATCGAATCAATGATTCGATAACTAGGTCATATCGAATATAACCAATCGAAACATATGTCGCGAGAATGAAATGCGGTATCACATACACGCATTATTCTCGGTCCTGCACATATCTCATATGCGCTCCTATTTCGTTTCGCTTGAACCAGGAAACCTCTGTGTAGGACTCTAAAGACTCGTCAATACGCCGGTAGCAGATGATGATCATATCAAGCACCCACAAGCCGCAAGCGGTCTGCTAAACGTAACGGCCACCCGGGTATTAAGCGATCAGAAGATCGACGAGCTAGCCCGCTCACACTCCTGCGAATCCGACCAGTAACACTTACCGTACAGTCCGGTCTCTTCGTCAGATACGTCGCATATCAAGTCTAGGGGTGGTAAACGTCAGACCCCAATAACCCGATAAGTCGTGCCGATGTGAGGCTCGTAACGGGTCGAGAAACTACTGGTAACACTTACCAGCAAATCTCTAATCAGCCCTGGCCAGGGACTTCCCTGTTACGGCCAATCGAGCACTGCGCAACATCAACCCCCAATACCGGGAGAGACGAAACCCCTCCTATCGCTCATTGCCTCCATGTAACTCGGGACTGTACCCAAACACCACCGTTTTGCACGCCCTCATGGACGTGGTAAGGTGGAGATCAAAGCACAGTGGGAATCACACAAGACTCCATGACGATCTCGGGTCTACAGACTAACCTGTACAAGTGTCACCTGAGAACTGCCATCTGACGTGAGGTATAATACCATCTGGGAGTTCTCGGCGAGTCCGTCCAGTGTATCCAGTCTCCACTGAGCACCCGTATACCATCTCTGATGTCAAACACCAATGGATATGGGATCATCCATCGCCCATCACATGGGTCGAGAAGCGTATATGCTAGTCTACTCTGGTATATCGATGCCCCGTCTCGATACACCCACGACTAGGGACCTTGAAGGATGTACTTATGGACTACCATGTCCCCACTAGTATGATCTGCATCACAGTCCAGGTAGTCAAGTACAAATCCTAAAGGCTTTACCAACATGTAACTATAAGACAGTATAAAGAGACTAGTGTACATATTAAGATAAAGAGCAACCAGATAGCATACTATCATGTCGAGCAAGAAAGTCATCTCTATATATGGCCAAGCATCCAATATAATATACATAATCTGTACAATACTGGCCTCTAGGGCATACATACAACTAACAATTCGCACCCAGTGGAGGTGGAATCATTCACGTTGTGATGTTAGGAGGAATTCCTGACATCTCGGAAGAAGAGTCTGGTGAAAGTGAAGGTAAAGAAGTATGGGCAGAATCACGGTCAACGTCGGAGTTGACCGGCAAAGGTAATGGTGAAAGATACATGGAAGGAGTTTTGATTTCGGGGTCGATCGCGTAGTCCGTAGCGACTAACGAAACACAGACTAAACGGGCACTAAGGTCCCTAGTCCAAAAGGACATACACTAAACGAGTTTTTTGTAGTCAAAGCGTAGAATGTGAGGGTAAAAAAACGTAAATGGAGAGAAATTGGGTGAAGGTGGTAAAAGTGGCGAATTTGTATTCGTAAGGATATGAAAATGAAATGATAGTTCAACGAACACAATCACAAATGCACGGTTAAAAATGCACAATCAATACCCAGACTAGGGTCCTTTAAGTCCACTAGACCTGACACTAACTGTTCCAAAGTGACAAATTGTGAGATAACCCTCAAATTGCCTCTTCACAGCCAGTTGTGGCCAGGTAAGCACAAGTGAGGTAAGGAGGGTTCCGCTCACGAATCACCGTGAGACGGGCCTTTTAAATTTACCTCCTCACTTTTCTAGCCTAGGCACCACAAAAATCATTTTTAGATAAACGACCGAATGTCCACAATCTTCCTTTGTCCTATTGAGCGCGACAGGTCCTTAATTGGCTGAGTCTAGATATTTTTTATTAAGCTTGAGGTGACACTTATGCAATTAGTGATTTCCGGGGTCTTAGGAAGGGTGATGAAATCCCCACCCAATCTGAGTTGGTGTCATAGCCCCTTAAGTCTGTATTAATGATGTAATGCGCAAATCAACAAGGTTTTGTTATCAAACAATCAAAGATTTTTTTTACTTTAGATGTGGCGCTGCAACAAATACGGTTAGTCTTTCTTTAGCTTTTTTCGGCGATATTGCAAAGAATCCTTCAAAGATATGAATAATGGAGCGTCAGATTTAAGAAGAGGAAGTTTATAAAAATACGTACCAAAAGAGTTGAGTTTAAGAAACTCGTGTTGATATTGCCTCCGAGTGTTTAAATGGTTCGCTTGCACGGGTCAAACTATTCGGGTATTTGGCACTACAGTATTTAATCCCCTTATACTTGCAAACGCCTCCTTCTCTGCACGATCGCTGGTCGCCGATCCATCAAAGCTGTAAATGTAGGAAAAATATGGATATTAGAGCTAGAAAGCGATATAGATAGCTAAAGTTCTAAACACAAATAATTAAGAAAATCAAACAAAAAAATGGAATACTAACAGAACACTAGAGGCAAAAAAAAAAAAAATTTCAAAAACTCATTAAGGGACCGACGACATTGGGAAAATTCAAGTTTTCGCCGGTCGAAGTTGTAAACTTGGTGCTCAAATTTTGTGTGTTTTTTCCATGTAACAATAGTATTCCACTCTTATACTTTGATTTTTTATTTTAAAACACAGTGAGTTAGTTGAACACAAATCCAGAGAACATCATTGGATTTAGTTCTCGTGTTGGTTTAAAAAGAATGTGTTTTATCCGTTGAATCAGTTAGAAAGTTAGTTTTGTACAAAATATTCACAAATTAACCCGAGACTGCAAGTGTAAAAGCATTACTGTCTCCCCGGCAATGGCGCCATTTTATTAAGACTTTTTTTCCGTGTCATTTTAAAAAGAATTTGAAATAACTGTTATCTAAAATGGTGTCACGTGTAGCTAGCCGTGATGAGTACGGGTCGTCCGTAGGGAGATGGTAGGTTTTTAAGCTTGTTTTAACGAGTTAATACCGTAACTTGAGTTGTTGTTTTATACTAAGTGTCGTAACTATGATATGTTCAATAAAAAGACTTGTCAGGGGTAGTTTTAGATTAGCTTGTGTTAGGATGATGTTTGTCATTTCCTTATTGACCTAATTATGATATTGACACTAAGGCAATAGGCAACAATGTGGATTAGGGAACTTAAAATACGGTATTTGTGTTTGTGTGCTAAATCCGTATTTCTTGTCCCTTGTCCTTCTGTTGTTGTCTCTTGACCTTAGCCTTCGGCAAACCACTCGTAATCCGGTCACGATTAGGATTCACCGCTATCGTGGTAGGATAGAGTGCCTAACGGAGCGGAATTGCGAGTCGTTTGGTCGGAGTTTCAATTGCAAAGTTAAGATTTTTAAGGTTTTAGCAAACACATCTCCTAACACAAACTAACCATATTCTACCCTTAACAAGTAAATCAATTACTCACACATATTTACAATACAAAATAATAAAAAAAAGAAAACAGTAAGGTACATAATAAAAATTGCAAGAAAAGTAAAGTCAAGGTTAGAAAGTTAAGAACTAATAAATCCAATGTGCAAATTTCTTCAAATGTTTCTTAAGCCCGTACCAATGTGAAATCAAAATACCAAATTTTAAGGCTATAAGCTCACTTAAGAGTTTTCAAGATCAAAGTAAGGCAAGGATTTCACAAGAGCAAAGTTTGTAGAAAGCAAGACACATGTAATGAACAATAAGAACTTTTATTGATTTTCAAATAAGATACAACTAATCTTGAATTTAAGAACCTAAATCTTAAGGTTGCAAGTTCAATGAAGAAGTTGCAAGGTCAAGATAAAGGGCAAGAGCTCAAGAGTTCAAAGGAAAAGCAAGTTACCAACTACAAATTACAATTGTTTTAAACTAAAACTAGAGCCAAAAGTATCCTCTCCCCTTGCCTATTGATCTGGTATTTATAGGCCTCATTCTAGAATAAAAAAAACAATAAAAATAAGATGATGTGACCCAGATAAACAACCAGAAGAAAAATTGGGTCATATGGAGTCAGAAAAACCAGTGATGCCGGTTTTTTGGAGGGTCTCGCCGGTCCAATCTTAGGCAATTGGGCTCGTGTTGGAGTGGTGGTCTCGAGTGCACTTAATAAGTCCACTGGTAATGTTTGATTTCTTCATATCAGCTTGGGTTATACTCAGTAGTCTTTGTGCTTTAAATCAAATCACATCATTTAGAATTTATTACATATCACACTCACTTGTGCCTTGGGCAACCCCCACCTAGGTCCAAGCACCAAAGAGTTATGTGCACACTTGTATTATGTTGGACCAAAATTGTGTACACTTTATTTGTTGCAAAAGTCCTCTTTGGATATCGATCGGATTTCTGTTCTGATTGCAGCGTCGGCTTACAGATGTCATATCTGTGAATTTGAGTGTGTTTCCACTATTTTGTCACGAATACCTGTAATCTGTTTTTACTGAGCAGACACTGGTTTATAGTACCGATAAATAACAGAATAGATAATGAATGAGTGGTATTAAAATGCAGTTTTCTGTGATGAACATCACATCAGAAGCCTAAAATGATAACCGCCTCCTGATGGAGGCTGTCGTTACCATATACCAAGAATATCCACTTATGTTCATAACTTCTTCCAAAAGTTTCTCCAGGATTGGATTAATATATACTTATTGCAGCCAGTGCAAAAGCAATATCGGGTGCGGTACTCGACATCTCATGATTGACTCAATTGCCAAAGCAAGAGATATGTCAATCATGCAAATCTCTCTTATCATCAGTCTAGAAGACATCACTTTAGAGAGGGTGACTCCATCACCTGCGGGTACACCACCATGCCAGGAGTCGTCCATTCTAAAACACTTTAGAATAGTGTCAAGTACCCGAATTGGGACACTTTCTAAATCTAGATCTAAAACCATATATCTAGTCACCAGAATCCCTGATATTTTATCCCGATCCTATATGGAGAAACAACTTGTGACAACTACAGTATAACCGATCGTAGTATAGGAATATCACTTCCTATCAAGTGCATGTCATCCAAATACCAGGACATCAATCCCTACTACCTTCTTGCCAGGTCCATCTGTTATTCTGATGAAACCAAACTCTATGACTATCACATCAAAAATAGATGATCTATCTCCGCTATACTTGCTTTAGTATATAAATAGACATAAGATACTTGTCCATCTTGCTTCTGCTGCTCCCACTGACTACAACAACATTATGGTAGAGTCATATACACATGCACTTCTAAAGCTAATTTAGAATGACGTTATAGTCATCCACCTGCTAGATCTCATAGTCTAGAACAGCAGTAGTGGCAAGCTTGGGTCATCAAAACCTCCCTGTCACCGTCTTTGAGGAGACCGAAGTACCTCTCGGACGGCTGAGGTACCTACCAAATCTGCGGAGTGGCTAATGGATTGTCGAATCCAATTGAATCCTCAGGTTTTACTAAATTTTCAGTAACCGTTTGTGGTTATAGAATGACTTCCAGTTCTACCATACTCCCACTAATGTTTTATGAAAAGAATTCATTTTACTAAAGAGATGGTGAGTCAAGAACAATATAACTATTGATCCCCCAAATGGTAGAAAGTTAACCCTCGTCAAAACCCGGGATAACCCACAAACTACCATTACGGAAATGTGCCTTGAGTTTATCCGGATTTATGTTTTAAGCATAAGCCGGACAACTCCATATACCTTAACATGGTTAAGATATGAATCCATTCTATATCCAATATAGAAACAAAAGCACTAATTTAATTGGAACCAGATTCAAAATACATACAACTGTTTGCAGTGCATATCGACTAAAATGGAAGAAGGCCAAGCAGCATTACTCATCAAGGAGCGAACTAATGGATAAGTAATCTGAGAGAGAAGAAAGTTCTCAAATATATTAGTTATGACGGAATACCTAGCCCAAGTATCTACAACTTCTATCACCTCGAAGAATCCTAATACTTACAACATATGGTTCTCTACTTTATTCTTATACCTATAACTTCTCAAAATTTGGACCTTGTATTTCAATGAAATACATGTCTAAAACAAGAGAAGTCATAAGTAAACAGAATATAGTATGAGTACCAACCCCTTTGTTCTAACGAACATCGGACAACATACAATACTTTGTATAAGTCCTCTGAGTTTAATAACTCAAACCCTGTGTGTCGTAGGTTGAAAACCGTGTTATGGTTAAGAAGAATTACACTGTTGTTGAATGCACTTTACCTAACTATCAACTGATATAGGTAAATTTCATAAACATAATTCCAAAAAGTTATATCTCACTTTATAAAATAAACGTACAGATATATCAGTTTAAAATTGGTTCATAACAACGGATATTCAAAACCAAATATTTGTCGTTAGGCAAAACCCAGGTGGTTTCCTCAAATATCACCAATTACAAAGAATTCTGCTATATAGAACATCTAATCACCCAATTCCCAATATCTTACTCCCACTCAGCAACTGTAATGCCATACAGATGTGAGAATCAAGTCTGGTAAATACATACCCTGGAGTCAGAATCTAATTGGGAAAACAATTTTCAATTAACACCGCATAGTAAAACTGAAACATGAAAATTTTTCAAAAAGGGGTGGCTAGGTATTCCTAGTAATGCCTTTTCCACTATCCTGATTCATGACAGTAACCGTATATTTTCTTGCCCTCACTGCAATCCCTTCATATATCTTTACTTCTTACTT
The DNA here is from genome assembly GCA_030015575.1 of Agapanthus africanus. Lineage (NCBI taxonomy): Eukaryota > Viridiplantae > Streptophyta > Magnoliopsida > Asparagales > Amaryllidaceae > Agapanthus > Agapanthus africanus. The sequence goes on along the minus strand of CM057343.1, from coordinate 371,666,146 downwards.
TCTGTACACCATACTTAGGCTAATTGGATTTCTTCCTTCCTTACCTTTCGGCACCAGCCTAAGGTTTGGATGAAGACTATCCAATAAGCGTAATAAGTGTACTCTCTTAATACTAGGAGCCCTCGCAACCTGAGAGAAGGTGAAGAGAAAAGACAACCGAATAATCCTATTCAATTTCTCCAGAACCAGAAACCATCCTCGAACAGAAACTAGTTTCTTCGAGTTCGTATGTAACTATACGATGGAATATCCGAGCAATATCGATCTTCGTAGTGATATGGAGTTGTTCAGTCGAAAATATCACACTTTTGATATAACATTTTCCTTACTTTTCTTATATATCTAAAGGTGTTTATTATAAATATAGAACATATTTGGGTTTATCTGCAAAATACTATTTACCATATGTTTTTATATTATAATTAACATTATAAAGGAAAATATATGCATATAATATTTATATAATATTTTTATTATGCATATCATATCAAATATTCTAATCAAGATTCTTTAAAAGATATAACATCATACGAATGGTTAGAATAATATCTCTATAACAAATATTACTAACATTATTCATGGAGATATTGTGTAAGAGTTGGCTCAGGTCAGGAGATCGGGATATCGAGATGTCGGGAATCAAAAATCTGCCGATGAAGTTTAATTAAAATCGAAGAATCAATACTGGCAGAGACCTAAGAAATATTTTCAAATTCCAGACATCACATAAATCTCCACGTGTCAATATGTATAAGCCCCAGAAAATTGAAGCCCTAACACCCTTATCCTACCGCGGTTCTGCGGCCAAAACATGAATATTGCGGCGGATCCGCTGCCGTTTTAAGGAGTTAGTGTGTGGGATTTTGTAGGTAGGATATTCACAACAAACCTTATTACTAAGGATTTAGATTTTCTGGCTTTGAGACTATATAAAAGACCGAGGGCTAAAATTAGAAATCATCACCTTTTAACACGAAGCAAATCACCGTCAAAGAACAAGTGATCCAAGACAGCTCCACGATTCGACGTGATAAGACGACGTAAATATCGACGGAACATCTACTTCCTACGAGGCAAAGATCGAGAGCAACTTCTTCTTCCTCTTGTAATCTAAACTCAAAGAATTGTACTTGTGAAGTTGATTAATAAAGGTAGATCATTAGATTAATTATTTAGTATTTAATTTTTGCATTATGATCTCATTTTCTATCCATTCTTCTTCTATCTCCATCATGCGCGAGTAATTCTCCGCTTGATAGGGTTCGTAGGATTATGATAGAACAATGGATGAGAAAATACTTTAATTTCTTTTAAGTCTTATGAAGTTTATAAACATTAGCAAAAGAATCGTTAACATCCTTATCGAGCGCGCTACTAATTTATTACTAGTCTCGACCACGATTTGAGATCAGATTAACAATTGTTTTGTTAAGGGCCAGACATGAATATAGATCAAAGAAAGGACAAGGGTCAATAGTGTAGAAACCTTAGTTTCTTCCAAGAACCATAATCCTCATTCATCACTATCTATCTAGTTTTAAATCTGTCAAAAGATAAAAGAAATCATCTTTATTAGTCATCCATGACTACTAAATCCTAACGAACCCTACAAGCCCCTCCTTATAAATTCTACATCCGTATTTAATATAGATTTAGAATCTATTCTCCCCTAATCTTTTATTCTAATTAACTCGTCTAAAGCAAGATTAAAAGTTCCACGAATCTCTGCGGACGACCCGTACTCATCTCGGCTAGCTACACGCGACATCGTTATTGATTGCGTTTATTACTACACTCTTTCACAGAATCAATCAAATGGCGCCGTTGCCAAGGATTCGTGCATAATTATTTTTCTTACTATTCGTGTTGAATTCTTATTCGATTCATATCATAAAAATAAAACAAAATAGCAAATTATGTATTTAACGATTAGTGTTCGATTTTTGCGAGAGAATCTAGAGTCACTTGAATGAGAAAATCGAGATTTAGAGACCTTCAGAGAGGATCAGAGGAGCAAAGGAGGCCACATTAAAAAAATTGTCAAGTGAACCCTCTTTTCTATGGTGGAACCGCCGCAATATTGCGCATTTAGCCGCGGAAGCACGACCACTTGGTAGTCTTGGCTAGCCAAAATCCTCTGGTATATTCTTTAACTCTTTCTCTCTTTTCTAGAAATCTAATAATATATTTTTCTGCAGGATTCTTTGAAAAATATCATCGCTCATAAATCTTTTTGCGTGTTTTTTTTTTGCGGTTTGTTTTTGCATATTTTTAATACGGACTTTAAGGGGTAAGACCACAATTCAGATTAGGTGGGGATTTCATCACCCTTCCTAAGCCCCACAAATCACAAAACGAGCATCCGCATAACCCTATATTAATTTAAAAAATATCTAGACCAAGACCCTAAGGGCCGTCGCGCTCAATTAGGACAGAGGAAGGTCGTGGGTAATCTATCGCTTATCCGGATTACTTTTGTGGTGTCTAAGGCAAGTATGACAACGGAAAGTGGTTACTTAATTAGGCCCGCTACTTTCGGTGAATCGTATATAGGATACCTCCCACTTACCTGGCACTTACCTGGCCACAAGAGTGATAAAGAGCTAATAGAGGATTCATCCTGCGGCTTGTCCTTTGGAAGTCTAGGAGCAGTCTAGTGCTTGACTTAGGTGACCTTAGTTTTAGGGTTTATTTGTGCATTTTGTGATTTGTTGAGTCAATCCTTAAGTCCCACTTTCAAAGCCAAACAATCCAACTGGAGTTTAAATCTTTCCCTTATCACCCTTTTTGCTCTTTCCTTCTTATAATGGGTAACCCAAACAAACGAACTCTTGCCGAGCTTTACTATCCAAAACCAGATATTTCTTATTTTCGTAATTGGTTTAGTCAAAATTCTGACTCTACCATGTCTTTAAGAGATCGGATAGAGCAAGCGGAAAGAAAATGTTCGACACTTCACTCCACGTCCTATCAACCGCATCAAAATTCAGCATCTTCTTATGTTGATACTCCATTTAAAGTGTGTGAGGGAACTCCTAAATGCATGTCCATCGCTGAGCATATGGCGAGGGCTAAAAGCCAAAGTTTCAATCTGGTCAAACCGTTAGGACAACAAACACCATCACTTTCTAACGAAGATATTGCAACTCGTTTTGCGGCGTATATGACATCTGTTGCCAATCTCAAACCAACCAACCAATATCAATATTCTTCTTATCACAATATTGATCATACTCCTATCCAATTTTCACAACCATTCGATTCCTATCAATCCTACCTGACTTTTACACCTTCTCTAAACAATTCTTCTAATCAGTCATTTGGGAGTTTTACCTATCTATAAGAATTTCAATCTTATGCTGAAACCCCTTACCGACCTATATCTAGTCTTGAACGGATAGTGGAAGAATATCGGGTAGCGTCGCGCCGCCACAAAGAGGAATTGAATGCGTCCATGGCTGCCCTCATACAACCCAACAAACGAGCAACTAGTTTACAACTAGCTCAAAAATTTTCAATGTATGATACGACATTAGGACAAATTGAGAATTTGGGTAGTGAGTGAGAGCGGTACACCCTTCCAAATCAAACCTCCCTATCCCAAATTGAAATCCACAACTCCAGTTTCACAAATTTATCGAGTACACCAAATGATTCACCAATTGAAGATAGAAGGTTTGATGAGTTGTGTGACTTTGTAGTATTTGATTTACCCGATTGTGACGGGTCCATTTGAAGTGAAACCACACCCAATCCTTTTGATCTCTACACCTCCACTCTAGAACCAAAATTGATTGAAAACCATGCTTTTGATGAGGTGTCTGAGAATTTTAACCTTCACTTGATTGAGGATATTGACGCTAGGGATATATTGGATGATGAACCCATAATTTTGGATGAGTTTTTCTCACTAATTCATCAGGTCCTGTCACTTCCGTGTGGACATCATCTCGAACCTTTAACTATTTTTCCCGAACCCCATATGCGTCTGGAAATTGATGATAAATGCATGATCGAAAAGCAGAATGAATTCGGCCTTCATTTCCCACATCTGGTTCAGCAATACTCGACATCCCAATTTTTTACCCGTTTCATCATCCATTTTCTTTGGTTTTTCTTCTAATCTTCCTTTAATTTTATCGAGTGTTGATGAATTACACTTCGATATTTCGAGTTCGATAATTCTAGAAAGACTACTTGATTTAGACCCCTTTGAAAATGAGGTAGATGGGTTTTTCAAGGCTCATACCTCCATAATTTTTGACAAATCAAGTGTGTTGAATTCTGGCATGACATTTAGTGACATTGAAGCGTTCAATTAGACCATCGATAAAAGTTTCGAAGATGTTTTCGCCGACGAACTCGCATTCCTAAACGACACGGATTTTTTAATAAATCAACCTCCACCCGAAAAAGTTGAACCACCACCATTTCTTCTTATCCCATACGAGAATGTGACTATTCTCCTCATTCCTAATCATTAACATTCTCGTTTCTGTTCTCCATTATTGTTTCGTCTCTATCAACCAAGACGTAAACCATACCACCCCTTATCTCCTCCTCACTTCTTCAAATCTCTGATCTTCTACCAACTATATTGTTACATTGATAAATTCTTTGAATGGTTGGTGTTGACTTTTGGTCTTTGTAAAGCATTGCATAGACCAATAATTTTAACCCCCCTTATAATTTTAAAGGCTTAATACTATTTTACTCAAGTTGGGGGGGGGGGAGGAAATCTTTTGGCTCTTGAAAGAAAATAAATTTTCACATAATTATGAGCCAAAAATTTAGTTTTGGGGGAGAATTCCACTTTCATTATTTCTTATCCCCTTTGATAAGTTTTCCTCTCAAGTTTATAATTTTTTAAGCTTAACAGATGACATCAGTGAGGACACTGCTTCAAACAGGTTTGGAGGAGTTTTTTTTACTTATTTACGCATTATTTTGCATTATACTATATATAAGAAAAAAATATTTTTAATAATGAAAGTTTGAAAGTGAAAAATTACATAAGAAAGATTGGAAAACTTTGAGAAACGCAAGAAAATTAGATGTTTTCTTAAACGAAACTAATAATAAGTAGTTATGAGCCGTTGTCCTAAGGGTTAGTAAGATGAAGGAAATTACTAATCTGAGTCTGAAAATAGTCCCTATTCTTGAGTCCAAACTTTTGAATGTTGATACTATACTATATGTTGGGTTATGCAAGCGCCCCGGCCATCAAATAGTGGCCATTGCAGAACAAAATTTTTCAAAAACCGGCACTAGAACAACCCGATAACCCGGATCGACCTATAAGACCTAGATAACAAAACATGCAAAGGAGCTAAACTAAGGGGTTAGAGTGATTATACCAAATTGATACGTGTCCTTCGGTCTTCAACCATCTTCCCAAGCTCCTAGAGGCCTCCTTGATCAAGCTTGATCTCCGGTCTCCCTCCATCGAAGACGATCCATCCGAGAGTCTATAAATCGAGCTCCAAGCTTATATCCGAGATAACTAGGGTACCTAGATCGCTACACTAGATACCGTAGAAGAAATAGAGAGTGATGAAGGATTAATTTGTCTCAAGACACCCATGGTTTCTCAATACATGAGAGGGTTTGGGTAGAGGAAGAAGAAGATGCCATGAGGATGAGAGTGTTGTAGGAGAGAGAAAAATAATGGCTTTTTTTATTTTTGTGTGTTGTGAGAATTAATAAATAGAGCCATCCAAAAATATCTAGAGTCAACTAAAATATCTCAAATCAACAAATAATCTCACAACAAACAAAAACCCTAAGCATGCTAGAATAGTAACCATGGGTCACTAATTAACCATGCCACAAAAAATGAATAAATCACCTCATTCTCCACCTCAATAACCTTTTGATCCAAAAAGGTCTAAACTATGATGAGGTGTAATTTTCTAAAAGTAATCTTGTAAAAAATTACAAGAATACCCCTCAACCGTATATACATACCTGTATCCGTATTCCGAAGAATACGAATACAATGAGACGAAAATAATCTAACAATATAATACTAGAATGTTGGTCGTAGTGCCCTCAAAGTCAATTATTGAATCGCAGGCACGTGATTGCAATGATTGAGGAGGACCTATACCGGTAGGACAGTCTTACTCAAGATGATAGTATGCTATCTGGTTTGCCTTTATCATCATGTACAGTTTTAGGTGACATGATCACTATTACACATTGATAGAGCCCTTAGTATTTTTGCTTGACTACCAGCAGTATGATGGCGATCATATACGTGAGAGTTGGGTAGTCCATAAGCACATCCTTAAAAGTGGTCCCGAGTCGTAGGAGTTTCGAGACAGGGCATCAATACTCCAGAGTAGACTAGTGTATACAGTCGAGACCCCGACGAGGGGCGGTGGCCGGTCTCACAAGCCATTGGTGTCAGTTGGATCACCTAAGATGTATACAGGTGCTCATTGGGTTATGAGTGCACCGGACAGGACTCGCCGGCAACATGCTAGTTGGTATTATACCTAGCGTCAGATAGCAGTTCCCTGGTGACATGTGTACAGGTTAGTTCATCGACCTGAGGTCGTCATTTGTCTCGTGTGAGTTCCTACTATGCTTAGATTACTACCCTACCACGGCTCAAAGGAGTCGTGCAAACAGGTTTTAGTTGGATACAGTCCCGAGCCACATAGAGGCAGTGAGCGGATCGGCAGGGGATTCGTCTCTCCTGGTATTGGGGGTTAGATCGCGCTGTGTCTAGGAGAGCTATTACACCAAGTCCTTGGCCAAGGCAGGTGAGAATTACTGGTACGTATTCCAGTAGTTTCTCAGGGTATTCAGGGCTACCCTCCGACACGACTTATAAAACTTTTGGGGGTCTGACGTTACCAGCCCCTAGGCCGGATATGCGATGCTCATAGACGAACGGACCAGACTGTACAGATATTGTCACTGATAGGCTCAGTAGGGTTTCAGGATGAGTTCGCTCATCAGCTTCCCTTTCGGTCAGTACATGGGCAGCCGTTACGCACAGCTAGTGCCGCTAACGTGCTTGTGGTTAAACCCACTGCCAGGGTATTGACGAGTCTTTAGAGTCCCCCACAGATAGTTTCCTAAGTTCGGGCGAAACGTTGTAGAGGTCGTATGGTTTTATGGTAGGGTTCGAACATGCACGTGCATTTGTGCACGTGTCATATTTCGGACAGATAATACTGGTGGGCTTTGGTTTAAGCCGGATCCAAGTATTATATTGAGTCGGAATATTTTAGTCTTTCGTATTCGTATTCGGTCGGAATACGGATACAGGTATGTATATACAGGTGAAGGGTATTCTCGTAATCCGTTACGAGAATATTTTAGAAGATGCATTTCTTTTAGGATTAATCATTTTGGTTTAAATGATTATTGGTTTTGGAAAGTGTGACTCATTCATGGTGACACATTTTTTCTAACATGTTCATTAGTGACTCATGCAAATGAGTCACTAAGTGAGTCATGATAGAATTAATGATGTTTTGTTTTGGGTGTAGATATTTTAGGGTTTGTGGAGATATTTGTGAGGGATATTTTTATGAGATATTTTCTTTGTTTTTCAACACACAACTTTATATATATCTACTCACAAAAGAAAGCCATAAGAAGTTTTCATGCTTGGTTCTTTTGCTCACTTGATTCATTTCTTGAGCTCACACTCTCCAAACCTTAAGCATATTCTTCAACCTCCACTCTTACTCTCTCATGTGATGAGAACCAAAGAGTGTTTGAGACAAACTATTCCACTCATTCTCTACTTCATCTTGGTCATCTCTTTTAGCAGACTTGATGTCCGAGTTGCCTCGGTTTAGAGGCGGAAGCCCGTATAAAGATCCGTTGACGTGGAGCCACCTCAACGAGGAGACCGGAGATCGAGTGAGATTGCAGATGCCGCGAGGAGCGTGGGATGATGGCTAAAGACTGAAGGATATGGATCGATCGGTATAGCCTTTCTACCTCTTTACAGTTTGTTAGTATAGCGTTAATGGCTAGATCCGGGTTAAAGTATGCGATAGCGCCAGTTGTAAAAGTTTTTGTTCCGCGTTTGGCCTCCGTTTATTGGCCGGGGTGCTACCGTAGACTTACATGGTATCAGAGCCACACCATTAAACTTTACTAGATTGTTCTAACATGTTTAAAATATCGATCGAACGGAAACCGCACATTTCATGTTAAAGTTTCTGTCAAATTTTTAAACTGGTCTAAAAATTATTTTGAGCATATCAGAATATCGTGCAGGCTTTTTTAAGACTCTGGAAGAAATTTAGGCGACTGAACCATCAAGACCGTTGCAGAACCGCCGCGCAAACCTTGTATTGACCGCGGTTCCACCGCCGTTTTGAGGCTTTAGTGCACCATATTTCTTCTGGCTATCTTTCAAGTGGAATTGTGGTTTCTGGAATATTTTGTTTGGGCCCAGATTTTGTATGAGTACTGGAGTTGTACTTGAGGACCACTTCAGGATGTTTTGTCGATCGGAATTTTAAATGTGTTAGTTTACAGTACTTACTTTATATCTCTGACCGTGAATGTTATTCGAGCGGTAAATCGTGTCTAATTGCTATAGTCCTTTTAGACGGGTTTGCGAACGTGACATTCGCGTTGATGTTCTGTATTGTGCTGTGATGTTGCGGATTTGTCGTGGTGGATAGCTGTGTGCAATGGTAGTGCAGTTTGGATTTATTTGTACATTTGATATTGCGGGGCGAGCATCCAACATGTGGACTGCCGTCACTGTCTGTTTGTATATTGTTCTTTTGGGGAACGACCGGATTGAGATCGATGTACCCGTTGTACATATTTTCATTTCTGTACTAGGTTTACCCCATGACGGAGTGTACGGATAGCCGGGTTCTGGAGGGCAACGGGTTCACATCTCATGGCTTTGAGAGGCAAAGGGGCCTCACTCTAGAATTGGCAGACTATTCACCGCACTCGTAGGGGGTACAGGTTAACCCAAGATGGAGTGCCCAAGTTACCAGATTCCGTGAAGTGTTGGGTGGTCCATTCACATTGCTGTAGGGGGCTGCCTCGCTTCAGGTTTTAGCGGGTAATTTGCCGCACTCATAGAGCTCTAGGTTTCATTGCACAGGTTATCCACACCACCAGGGAAACGTCGGGTTTCAGTTGCGGCTCTGTGAAACCCGGGGATCCCAGATTATTTGTATTGTTCTGTGATGCTTATTACTTTTCTTTAATGTTGCATTTATCATGCCTGGAGCGATTATTGTATATTGGTATATATACTAGTAGATGTTGTATATGTTTTACATCCGCGATAGTCCAATCCCCGCTCTGTCGTTAGTTAAGTAACCTAACGGGTGATGACGGGACCAAGTGACGAATGTGGATGGCATATACGTACATTTTATTTTCGTTCTTTTCTGGTGTGATTAATTGATGGGACTGTGTTGATTCTGATCAATGCAAAGCAAAAACAAACCCGTTTGACGTTGTTGGAACAGTTTTCAAAAGGAGTTATTACAAAGATGTTTTCTTTTGTTTTGCACAGTGGTATTCAGTTGGAATATGCTGCACCTCATTCGACGAGGCAAGGGCCGAGATCCCTTCACCGGGAGTGACCTCCTGGGCAGAATTTTGCGTCAGGGTAATAACTTCACTATAGTCGATTACTTGTTGTTTTGCATCGCAGTATTCAGTTGGCATATCCTGCACCTCATTCCAAGAGGAAAGAGCCAAGATCCCTTCACCGGGAGTTACCTCTTTAGCTAAGGTTTTCGCCAATATATTTTTATAAAAAGCTATCAGGTTCCTTCAGTGATATCGAGTTCGTTACGTTAAAGGTTTTTCGCCAAAAACCAGCCGTAGCCCTCCGTCATTTCAGTTGGGTATTCAGTAGTATTCAGGCTATGTATTTTGACCAACACCAAGGCATAGTGTTTGGTAGCTGCTGGGTATTCATCTGTTGCATATATAGATAAGTTGGTTTGGGACAGTCGTTCTGCCATTTGGCCAACGTCAGGGGTATGTACGGGTGGGTTCAAATTAACAAGATAATGATGGGTAGAACTTGACATGTGACTTATGGCATTTGGCCAACGTCAGGGTCATAAAAGCATGGGGCATAAATCCATATCGGGAGTTTCTAAAGAAACTGAAACTTGCCAGGCATGCGCATACCTTCTGGAGTGTGATAACGTGAGTGGATTCCTTCACGTTATCATGCGATGAGAGTTGGATCCCGATTCCCACTGATGAGTTGGTTTACTCTTCAGGTGATCCCGACTAATTCTTCTATCAGATTTGGAGGAGAATTTAACGGTTCAGTGGGAGGTTTCCTGATTAGATAAAGTGATAACCATTCTGATCTAGGTTAGAGTGCACGGAGAGTGTTTCTTTTCTCTCTCTCTCTTTGGCAGCGACCATTGACCGACCCTAGACTATGACTCAGTGACGAAATTGACCGAACCTTCTTTAAATACTGGCTTTTGGATTGTCTGAGTTGCATAAGTCATTACCGCTCCTTCTTTTTACCCTTTGCATTTCTCCAGAACACCTCGTATTACTACGAACATCCACTTCCATTGGATAAATCCATCGTATGGTTATATACGAACTCGAAGGTACTTCTTCGAGGATGGATCTAGGTTCAAGATAAATTGAATTGGTTTATTCAGTTGTCTTTTATCATCACCTTCTCTCAGGTTGCGAGGGCTCCTTGGTGTAGGAGAGTACACCTATTACGCTTATTGGATAGTCTTCTTCCAAACCATAGGCAGGTGCCGAAAGATAGGGAATGAAGAAAACCAAATAGCCTAAGTAGGGTGTACAGAAGGTAATAAGTAAAGACAAAATAAAGGGATTAGAAAGAGGGAAAAGTAATTGTGACTGCTATCATTCACGACCAAACCGCGTAGTTCATCGCCACTCCTACTTCACCTTTGTTTTTCCTCCAGTTCAGGAGAAATAGAATATGGTTTTATTCAGTTGTCTTTTATCATCACCTTCTCTCAGATTGCGAGTACTCCTAGGATTAGGAGAGTACACCTATTATGCTTACTTGATAGTCTTCTTCCAAACCATAGGCTGGTGCCGAACGTTAGGGAAGGAAGAAAACCATTTAGCCTAACGATGGTGTACAGAAAGTAACGACTAAAGATAAATAAAGGGATTCGAAGAGATGGCAAAGAAATATACGGTTACAGTCATAAATTGGATTATGGAAGAGGCATTACTACGAATACCCGGATACCCCTACGAAAAATTTTCATGTTTCAGTTTCACTATGCATTGTTAAAGGAAAACTGTTTTCCCGATTAGATACTTACTCCAGGGTATGTATTTACCAGGTATGATTCTCACATCTGTATGGTTTTATAGATGATGAGTGGGAGTAAGTTATTGGGAATTAGGTGATCATCCTCATTATATCGGAATTCGTTGTAATTGGTGATATTTGAGGAAATCGCCTGGGTTTTTGCCGGACGGCAAGTATTTGGTTTTGAGTATCCGTTGTTGTGCTCCAAATTCAAACTGATATATCTGTACGTTTATTTTTATAAAGTGAGATATAACTTTTTGAAATTATGTCCGTGACATTTACCTATATCAGTTGACGATTGGGTAAGGAGCATTGAACAACAGAATAGTTCTTAACCATAAGTACAGTTTTCAACCTACGATGCACAGGTTTTGAGTTATTCAACTCAGCGGACTTATACAGAGTATTGTATGTTGTCCAGTGTCCATAAGGACAAAGGGGTTGGTCCTCGTACTATGTTCTGTTTAATCGTGACTTCTCTAGTTTTTAGACAAGTGTTTCGTTGAAATACAATGTCTAAATTTTGAGAAGTTATAGGTATAGGAATAAAGTAGAGAACCAAGTGTCGCAAGTATCGGGATTCTTCAAGGTGATCGAAGATGTAGATACTTGTGATTGGTATTCAGTTAATAGTAAAAGTTTTGAGAAACTTGTTTCTCTTTCAGGTTACTCATAATTGGATGCATTCCTAAGTTGAGTAATGCTGATTAGCCTCTTTTCATTAAGTTGATATGCACTGGAGACAGCTGCATGATTTGAATCTGGTTCTAATTAAATAAGTGCCAAAGTTTCTATATTGGATATAGAATGGTTCATATCTTAACGATGTTAAGGTACGGGGAGTTGTCCAGCTTATGCTTCAAACCAGACTCTGGATAACTCAAGGCACGTTTCTGTAATGTCAGTTTGTGGGTTGACCAAGACTATGTCGAGGGTTGACTTTCTACTATCTGGAAGATCAATAGTGATATTGTTCTTGACTCGCCACAGTTTTAGTAAAACGGATTTTTCAAGAAAACAGTAGTGGGAGTATGGTAGAACTGGAAGTGATTCCAGAACCGCAAACGATTATGGAAAATTTAATAGGACCAAAAGATTCAATCAAGTTTGACATTCCAATAGTCATCCCGTAGATATGGTGGGTAACCTCAGGCACCCGAGAGGTACTCCGGTAGCCTCAAGGACGGTGACAGGGAGGTTCTTGTTTCCTCAGACTTGACACTACTATTGTTCCAGACTATGAGACCCGGCAGGAGGATGCGTATAGCATCGTTCTAAACTAGTTTTAGAAGTACACGTTTATATTATTCTGCCAGAGGGTTGTTGTGGTCAGTGGGAGCAGCGGAAGCATAGTGGGCAAGTAGCTTGTACCTATTTATAGACTAAAGCAGATATAGAGGAGATAGATCATCTATTTTTGATGTGACAGTCATGGGTTTGACTTCATCAGAATAGGGGATGGATCTGTTAAGAAGGTAGTAGAGTGTGATGTCCTGGTATTTGTATGACATACATAGAGTAGGAAGTAAAATTCATATACTACGATCGATTATATTTTGGTTGTCACACAGTTGTTTCTCCACACAGGATATGGATATAATATCAGACATTCTGGTTACTAGATCTATGGTTTTAGATCTAGATTTGGGTAGTTTCCCAATCTGGGTACTTAGACAGTATTCTAAAGGTGTTTTAGAATGGACGACTCCTAGCATGGTGGTGTACCTGCAGGTGATGGAGTCTCCTTCTCTAAAAGTGTCTTACAGACTAAAGGCGGGAGGGATGTGCATGATTGGCATATCACTTGCTTAGGCAATTGAGTCGATCATGAGATGTCAAGTACCACACCAGATGTTGTTTTTGCACTAGATGCAATAAGTTTATATTAATCCAATCCTGGAGAAACATTCGGAAGCAGTTTTAGAACATAAGTAGATGTTCTACAGATTTGATGACAGCAGCCTCCTTCGGGGGACGGTTATCATTCCAGGCTTCAAAGGTGACATGGATGACAGAGTGATTGTCAGAGTTATAGTTTTCCCTCTGACGAAGGAGGGCAGTAGTTTGGACAGGTGGTCCAAGAGGATACTGTGGGAGGCATGGTGTAGGATACTGATTAGGTTCAGTTGACGATACAGTCTAAGAATTTTGGATTTGGAGTTCATTTATGAACTAGGTCCCATCAGATATCCAGACATATTTTAAGACAGGTATTACTCAATTCGGGAGATGGCTTTCTCCGTGAACTTGAGATTAAGATAGGCATAGAAAGAAACATCAGGGATCCACTCATTGAGGCTATTTCTCGAACACAAGGGTTTTACAAACGAGCTTTGTGAAACTGGTTTGTAGAAGAGTTGGGTGTTCGGTATCACACGGGCTGTGAGTATGCGACATCGCAATAATTAGCCTTAAGTGAAAGTGGGAGATTATTGGTCGTAGTGCCCTCAAAGTCAATTATTAGATCGTAGGCACGTGATTGCAATGATTGAGGAGGACCTATACCGGTAGGACAGTCTTACTCAAGATGATAGTATGCTATCTGGTTTTCCTTTATCATCGTGTACAGTTTTAGGTGACATGATCACTATTACATATTGATAGAGCCCTTAGGATTATTGCTTGACTACCAGTAGTATGATGGTGATCATATACGTGAGAGTTGGGTAGTCCATAAGCACATCCTTAAAAGTGGTCCCTAGTTGTAGGAGTTTCGAGACAGGGCATCAATACTCCAGAGTAGACTAGTGTATACAGTCGAGACCCCGACGAGGGGCGGTGGACGGTCTTACAAGCCATTGGTGTCAGTTGGATCACCTAAGATGTATACAGGTACTCATTAGGTTATGAGTGCACCGGACAGGACTCGCCGGGAACATGCTAGTTGGTATTATACATAGCGTCAGATAGCAGTTCCCTGGTGACAAGTGTAAAGGTTAGATCATCGACCTGAGGTCGTCATTTTTCTCGTGTGAGTTCCCACTGTGCTTAGATTACTACCTTACCACGGCTCAAAGGAGTCGTGCAAACAGGTTTTAGTTGGGTACAGTCCCGAGCCACATAGAGGCAGTGAGCGGATCGGCAGGGGATTCGTCTCTCCCGATATTCGGGGTGAGATCGCGCTGTGTCTAGGAGAGCCATTACACCAAGTCCTTGGCCAAGGCAGGTGAGAATTACTGGTAGGTATTCCGGTAGTTTCTCAGGGTGTTCAGGGATACCCTCCAACACGACTTATACAGCTTTTGGGGGCCTGACGTTACCAGCCCCTAGGCCGGATATGCGATGCTCATAGATGAACGGACCGGACTGTATGGATATTGTCACTGATAGGCTCAGTAAGGTTCCAGGATGAGTTCGCTCATCAGCTTCCCTTTCGGTCAGTACATGGGCAGCCGTTACGCACAGCTAGTGCCACTGACGTGCCTGTGGTTAAACCCACTGTCAGGGTATTGACGAGTCTTTAGAGTCCCACACAGATAGTTTCCCAAGTTCGGGCGAAACGTTGTAGAGGCCGTATGGTTTTATGGCAGGGTTCGAACATGCATGTGCATTTTTGCACGTGTCATATTTCGGACAGATAATACTGGTGGGCTTTGGTTTAAGCCGGATCCAAGTATTATATTGAGTCGGAATATTTCAGTCTCTCGTATTCGTATTCGGTCGGAATACGGATACAGGTATGTATATACAGGTGAGGGGTATTCTCGTAATCCATTACGAGAATATTTTAGAAGATGCATTTCATTTTGTATTAATCATTTTGGTTTAAATGATTATTGGTTTTGGAAAGTGTGACTGATTCATGGTGACACATTTCTTCTAGCATGTTCATTAGTGACTCATGCTAATGAGTCACTAAGTGAGTCATGATAGAATTAATGATGTTTTGTTTTGGGTGTAGATATTTTAGGGTTTGTGGAGATATTTGTGGGAGATATTTTTATGAGATATTTTCTTTGTTTTTCAACACACAACCTTATATATATCTACTCACAAAAGAAAGCCATAAGTAGTTTTCATGCTTGGTTCTTTTGCTCACTTGATTCATTTCTTGAGCTCACACTCTCCAAACCTTAGCATCTTCTTCAACCTCCACTCTTACCCTCTCATGTGATGAGAACCAAAGAATGTTTGAGACAAAGTATTTCACTCATTCTCTACTTCTTCTTGGTCATCTCTTTTAGCAGACTTGATGTCCGAATTGCCTCGGTTTAGAGGCGGGAGCTCGTATAAAGATCCGTTGACGTGGAGCCACCTCGATGAGGAGACCGGAGATCGAGCGAGGTCGCAGATGCCGCGAGGTGCGTGGGATGATGGCTAAAGACCGAAGGACACAGATCGATCGGTATAGCCTTTCTTCCTCTTTACAGTTTGTTAGTTTAGCGTTAATGGCTAGATCCGGGTTAAAGTATGCGATAGCGCTAGTTGTAAAAGTTTTTGTTCCGCGTTTGGCCTCCGTTTATTAGCCGGGGCGATTCGTCTTAAACTAAAGCCTACTAGTATTATCCGTCCGAATATCATCCGTGCACAAGTACACGTATGTGATCGAACCCTTCCATAAAACACTACGGCCTCAACATCGTTTCGCCCGAAGTAGGTAAACCCTCTGTGTAGAACTCTAAAGACTCGTCAATACGCTGACAGTGGGGTTTACCACAAGCACGTCAGCGGCACTAGCAGTACGTAACGGCTACCTAGGTATTGAGCGAAAGGGAGGCCCATGAGCAAACTCATCCTGAAACCCCTACTGAGCCTGACAGTGACAATATCCGTATAGTTCGGTCCGTTTGTCTATAAGTATCGCATATCGAGTCTAGGGGGTGGATAAAGTCAGAACCCTAATAACGCGAAATTTAGTGTCGGTAAGAAGCCCATCACCCACTGAGAAACTATTGATCCGAATTAGTAATTCTCGACTACCTTGGCCAAGGATTTCTGGTGATGGCCACTCGTGCACACCGCGACATCAACCTCCAATACCGGGAGAAATGAATCCCCTGATGATCCGCTCATTGCCTCCATGTGGCTTGGGACTGTACCCAACTAAAACCTGTTTGCATGACTCCTTTGAGCCGTGGTAGGGTAGTAATCAAAGCATAGTAGGAACTCACACTTGACAAAAGATGATCTCAGGTCGATAGACTAACCTGTACACATGTCACCAGGGAACTGCTATCTGACAATAGGTATAATACCATCTAGCATGTTCCCGGCGAGTCCGTCCGGTGTACTCATAACCCAATGAGCACCTGTATAATATCTTAGGTGAACATACTGACACCAATGGCTAGTGAGACAGGCCACCGCCCCTCGTCGGGGTCTCGATCGGTATACACTAGTCTACTCTGGAGTATTGATGCCCAGTCTCGAAACTCCCAGGACTAGGGACATTAAAGGATGTGCCTATAGACTACCTATCTCCTACGTATATGATCGCCATCATACTGCTGGCAGTCAAGCAAGAATCCTATGGGCTCTATCAACATGTAATAGTGATCTGTAATGCCACCTAATGCAGTATATGATGATAAAGACAAACCAAATAGCATACTATCATCTCGAGTAAGACTATTCTACCGGTATAGGTCCTCCCTTAATCATCATAATCACCTGCCTGTGACTATGATAATTGCCTTAAGGGCATTATAGCCAACAATCTCCCATTTGCACTTAAGGCTAATTATTGCGGTGTCGCATACTCACAGCCCGTGTGATACCGAACACCCAACTCCTCTACTAATCAGTCTCGCAAATCTCGTTTGCGAAACTATTGTGTTCGAGAAATAGCCTCAGTGAGTGAACCCGCTCCAATGTTTCTTTCTGTATCTCTCTATATCTAAACTTCACAGAGAAAGCTATCTTCCGAAATGAGCAATACCTGTCTTAGAATATGTCTGGATATCTGATGGGACCTAGTTCACAAATGAACTCCAAATCCAGCAAACTTCATAGACTGTATCGTCCACTGAACTTAATCAGTATTCTGCGCCTTGCCTTACTCGGTATTCACTTGGGCCACCTGTCCAAAATACTGTCCCTTAAAAGAGGGAAAACTAAAACTCTGACAGTCACTATGTCATCCAGGTCACCTTGGAAGCCTAAAATGATAACCGTCTCTTGAAGGAGGCTGCTATTACCATATCCCAAGAATATCCGCTTATGTTCTTAACTGCTTCCCAATGTTTCTCCAGGATTGGATTAATATATATGCTTATTGCAGGTAGTGCAAAAACAACATCTGGTGTCGTACTTGACATCACATGATTTACTCAATTGCCTAAGCAAGTGATATGCCAATCATGCAAATCCCTCTCCACTTTAGTCTGAAAGACATCCTTTAGAGAGGGTGACTCCATCATCTGCAGGTACACCACCATGCCAGGGGTCAACCATTCTAAAACACCTTTAGAATAATGTCAAAGTACTCATATTGGGTCAATTCCCAAATCTAGATCTAAAACTGTCACGACCCGAAATATTAGCTCATGACCGGTACTTAAATCACGCCACGTCTCAAGGCGTAACATAATTCAAGTAAGCTGAAACCAGAAATCTAAACCTTTTTAGGAAAACAAAAGACGTAAAGTATTGAAAATAAGGTATGATGAAATCAAAGTTTTCTTAAAGCGTAGAAAAGGAACATGAAAATGCAAGTGAAATTTACTAGTTTGAAAACATGTTTCGTCTTTTAAAAATTTAGGCAGCACCTCCTTTGTATATATTGATCCAAAACAACAAATACATAATAATGATAAAGGCATCCCCAAGCGGGAGCTAGCTCTTCGCCAAACGGCGGATCACAACCACGCAAGACAGTATATATAAGTATACGACGCCCAACGGCGAAGATCAACAACAAAAATAAAGAATAAAGCGAGATATCAACCCAAAAGGCAAACATAAAACCCATCGCTCAAGTCTCGCAGCTACTGGTCTCACTTAGTCTCATTACTTATTCAATTACTAGTTTGATTGATGGAGTTGACCAGATACAAAATGAAATACAAATACAAGAGTGGGTACGATACAATGTCCCACCTACCAAGCAAAACACCCAAATGAAGCTATGTGCCAGCAATGCCGCTACGAATCCACACGGCCAACCTGCAAGAACTGTGGCACAACGGGGGTGAGTTACCAACTCGTGAGTAGAAAAATATCAACAAGTAGAAATCGAATAAACAACAACTCCTAAGTCAACTATATCATAAAGGTAATACTATGATATCTAGGGTGTGTGCCAACACTATATATAAATGCCTAACAGCATGTGGATATCATCCAACAATATAATCAATATATGTATGCATGTGGATCTCGTC
Organism: Agapanthus africanus; assembly: GCA_030015575.1. Lineage (NCBI taxonomy): Eukaryota > Viridiplantae > Streptophyta > Magnoliopsida > Asparagales > Amaryllidaceae > Agapanthus > Agapanthus africanus. The sequence goes on along the minus strand of CM057343.1, from coordinate 371,647,534 downwards.
CAACCAGAGAATCAATGCCTGTTTGCATGCGGATCTCATCCCCGTGTCAACCAATGACACAACAATATCATGCATGTAAATATCATAAAGTATATGCATGAAAGTATAAGGATATAAATCAACGTGTGTCCCTCGTGACACAACAAATCCTGGAAACTGAGTGTCCAGCATCGACACTCGAAATATCATGAAACCCGTGCCCAGCATCGGCACGTAAATTCTAATATTACTCGGGCTCCGTCAGTCCGGATCGGCCCATATCATCTCTCGACTCCGGTCGGTATCCTCCGGATAGCCGCCAGGTCCAACCAATCACCGGTAGGTACTAGCCACCCTGCCAGGCTTATCGCTACTCCACGAAAAACATTTCTCGCCCCGGGGAACCATACCAGGTCCACCATGAACCCGCAACGGATCATCCACCTCCTCGAATCGGGTTTCTACCATACGTCTCAGAACCGAGAAAACGCATGGTGGACACACTGAAATATCATATCAAGAGAAACTGGGTTTTTAAAATAGTACATGCTTTCTTTTGAAATAGCCACGGTTCTCAAATCCAGAAATCTCATGAAAACAACATATCTCAATGCGTAAAAGCGTAAAGCATGATGTATGCGTCATATAACAGAAATGTAAGCATATCCGTATATCATGCAACATGGAACAGTAATATGCACATATCGAGGGAAACCGCTCTTTAAATAAATCCAGTTTAAAAATATATCCCGCGGTTCCCAAATTCTCCATAGTCCAATGCAACATCGTATAAAGGTGCATATGCAACTATAGCAAGTAAATTATACAAGGAGTCATATCATGATGCAGTAATTCTACTGTGTAGTGACATGGCAATTATCGATGATGAAGTGTGTGAGCCAGCAAATCTGTGTAAGTGTAACATACGCATCATCGATAATGGTGTAAGTGTACTAGCACAGGTATATGCAATGCAATGAAAATGGCATGAATGCAGCATAAGATAATCATCAACTAACAGCTATAAGGTATATATATCTAACATGATCGAGTCAAAGAATCTATCAATCGGCATCCAGCCTCACACATCACGTATGGTATAGTCCATCGTACGGCAACCTCTAATCAAGGGTATGGATCAATCATCAAGTCAAACTCATCACGTACGGAAAATCATCGTACGGCGGCAATAAACCAATAGGGATCCTATCAACCTTTACGACAAAGAGGGTACGGACCTAACGTCTCGTACAGCACATCACTCAAGATTCACAACATTATAAAAATCTAAATACCTATATCCCGGGGTGGCATCCATAACAATCTCATATCAGGGGAACGGCAAAGGTATCAATCATCACAATCGACTCACATCCATATACCAACATCTCATCAAGTCATCATATCACAACATATATTATTTTCATCGCATTTAGGTCCCACATCAAGTCAAAAATTATATATATACTACCCTATACATCAAATGCCATGTTATTCTAAATCACACACTTATTCAAGTGCAACTATATATCCATAAGTCGTGATTCACATTCACTTTTCATATCCCTAAGTTTTCATCTCATATCTCAATATATTTATATATATTCAATCACTTATATCTTCTTTAATTATCATTTTAACCATATCCCTAGTTTCATAATCTAGGTTTCTATGACTATATCCTATAGATCGGTTTCCATCAAATTGCGGGGGTGCTATTCGCCATCCACCCGACTTCCCCCGTAGATATAGATCTACACACCTTGCTTCTTGCTTAACGAAGTCGATGTTGCCAAGCGCTTTCTTGTCGTCTCGAAGTCCTCATGAGGGTAGCTACATATCATAACATATCGTGCCGCATTAAAATACAATTCAAAACCAAACGACACCCGAATCTCACATAGGTCAAAACCTATGGCCTACTCATGCAAATCAACCAAATAACACTCGATATAGACGTTTAATTGATCATATCTTCGTGCGTGTTTGGAAATGTTTCACAACCAAAGAAATTTATACCGCAATCAATTGATGGTGTCTATTGTAGTTTCGTCAATGAGAACGGATCGTCCACTGAGAAAGTGTGATTTGTTCGTTATCATTTTAGTTGAGTTGAAAATTAAAAGATATAAGAAAATGATTCAATATTTGTGAAATTTAGTTTCAAAAATCATCAAGAAATAGATCTAAAATCAAGAAATGATAGAGATCAAGAAAATGTCCAAATAGTTTGAATTATCAAGATTTGTAAAGAGGCTTGTCGGAATCGATCCAATTGATAGTGATGATGAATACTAATGATTACAAATTCTTATCTATTGAAGATTTGTTGCTGGATCGATGACAATCAATGAGGTTTAGGGATCTATTGAAGAAACTAGGGTTTCTCCATCATCAACCCTTATCCTTTCATTGATTATCATTCAAATTCTAGTCTCTAGCAAATTTAATCACCGATCGTTGATCTCTAATTTGGAGCGAAAACATTCAAGAAAGCGATCTCGCTCAAATTAGGTTTTCGATGATTCAATTTCCTAAAATTTACAAAACTCATAAAACTTAAGAATCGTTCAAGAATTTAATCATCATCATCTACCTATTTTCTCGATTCCGCTACAAGCGGAGTTTTCACTCAAACATCATGAAAAAGAAAAGAATCAAGAATCTATAACTCTTCATAATGCAAGAATGTAAAGAAAAGCAAGATTAAGAATTTTCACCTTTTATTTATCAAAGTTTAGGTACAATTCACTCAAAAATTATAAGATTTGAGGAAGAACTAAATCGTCGAAACTAGCTTTGCTTCGGTCTTCTTGAGTTGCGGATCGTCATTGATCTCTTGCTCGGATGAAGATCGGTGTTGCTTCAAAGGGCTCGTTGAATGCTTGCTTGATTTGGTACTCGATGAATCTTGATTTGGCTCCAAGTGTGTCACCTCACTTGTTGATTTGGATTTTGCTAGAATTTTTTACCCTAATTGATGAACAACAACCAACAACCTTTGTAATAAAGCCTTAGGTATCTTATTATAGTTTTTTCTTTAGCTTCCCCTAGAAGCTTGGCCTATCTTCTACTAGAAGCTAGGTTGTTATGAAGCTTGCATGAGAAGCTTGGTAGGTATTAAGCTTGCACAAGAAGCTTTGCTGTTAGAAGGAGAAGCTTCTAGAGAAATCTATACAATTTGAAATGTCTTGGAGAAGCTTGGTTGTTAAAAGGAGACCTCTGGGAAAATTACCAACCGCCGACGAGTCAGATCGGCCGCGGATCCGCGGCGGATCGGCCTGACTCGGCCGCGGATCCGCGGCCGTTTGGAGGACTCGGTGCATGGAAATTTCTGTATTATTTCATGTTGGATTTATGGTTGTTTCCTGATGTCTGGAATATTATATTTCTTTCTTGTTTGCTGCCAGATCATAAGTCTTGGACTTGATATATTTTATCAACACTTTTAGCAGTTCCAGCTCTTTTACCTGGAGAATTTCCTGCACACAATCTCGAGACAAGTATTGATATTCAAAGATCATGCATGTAATAATAAACACACAATTTCCCTCATAATGCCAGTTATAATGTATAACACATGTTATTTGATATTTCGCAGACGGATTGCTAACATGTGCTATATTTATACCAAACATCTTTAGATGATTGCAAAGAGTAGGGAAATTGATTGTTTAGAATGCAATATTTTCGACTGATCAAATTCCCCCAAACTTAATTTTGGTCGTCTCAAGCAAATTTTTTTATTCAGGTTAAGGAGAAAATATATGAAAAAGAAAAACTAATTAGCACACTTTCGTAGGCAATACGATTGCATTGAGCACGTGCAACAAGCCTTTAAACCTCTAGGTGTCCCTAGTAGGAGGAGTGTTGTCTCCTGAGGGTTTTCAGCTGATTGCACCCATAAAATCCAATAATAAAAGAAAGACTGTGAGAGTATAAAGATAAGAATTGTAAAATAAAGACTTTGAACATTAGAGTTTCCAACCATACTAGCTTTTCAGTTGTCATGAGCCCTATCTTAATAGTCATGAAAAGATATTAGAAATCACATCATCCCTCAATAAAACATCGTCTTTATTCTTCATCCCTACCTTTCTTCGGAACATCGATCATATAACCCTACGTGTGTAAAGAACATCCCTACACTCGGAGAATTCAATTCAAGCTATCATACTCTTATGTATCTACCTCAGTACTTTTTAATCAGTGAATATTTAGATGAATTTGCTCACACATTTTTCATGCGACCGTTAATACTTCTTGAGGTACTAACCGACCGATTACTCATGTACTTGTTGATTAGGCGTATTCAGTATTTTCCTCGTCTTGCAACACCTAAGGCTTAGCAGTGACTCCCAAATCAGTTGGTCTAAGGCACTAGGTGATGAGGCACCCTCGCTATATTTTTTATGCTGCCTTGGTGATAACAAAACCAGTGTTCATTTTTCTACACCATTTTATATTTTATTCATTTATTATTTCCTTCATACTTTGGCTTTTAGACAAGAGCATTTCAAGGTATCCTCTACTATCCCGAGTTTCAAGACGTGTGTAAGTGCGTATAGTAGGGTATCAACATTCAAATATTTGGCTTCCAGAATAGGAACTATTTTTCAGAATTATTTTTATCCTCAGATTAGTGACTTCTTTCATCTTACTAACCCTTGGGACAACGGCTCATAACTACTTATTACTAATTTCGTTTAAGAAAACTTCTAACTTTCTTGGTTTTCTTAAATTTTTCCAATCTTGTGGATATAATTTTTCACTATCTAATCTTTTATTATAAAATTAAATATTAAATATTTTTTATTTTATATGTTTTTTATATATGTTTTGTGCTTATGCAAGGTATGATGCAAAGTGATGCGTAAATAAGCACAAACCTCCCCCATACTTATTTACAACAGTGTCCTCACTGTTGCTATCTGTTGGATCACAAAAACCTGTAAGCCTGGGAGGAAATTTATTAACGGGAACATGAAATATGATCGTGAAAATCTCCCCCAAACTTATTCTTTTATTTATGTACAAGAGTTTTTATTGGTTTTTTTTATTTTTTTTATTTTTTTATAAGATGTATGTACAAATTGACTCACCTCCATTCTAAAGATGTGACAAAATTACCAAATTCTGGAGGTAAGGTGGAGGAAAATCGGTCATTATAAAGCGGCTCCTATAAAAACAGGAGCTCCTCCGAGGGGTCAGTGGAAAAATACGGTTTTAGTCTATGTCCATTTACTTTGAAAATTGTTCCATTTTCAAAATTTTCAACCTCAACTGCCCCTTGCGGGTATACATACCGCACAACAAAAGGCCCTTTCCACCGAGATTTTAGCTTACCCGCATGAAGATGGAGACGTGAATCATAAAGAAGGACTCGTTGACCAGGTGTAAAAGTTTTTCTCAAAATGTTTTTATCGTGAAATACCTTAGTCTGGTTCTTTACAATTACAGAATTATCATAAGCTTCATCACGAAGTTCGCTTAGCTTGTTTAATTGAAGCTTCTGAAAGTTGCGGGTTTGATTTAAGTCAAAGTTAAGTTCTTTAATGGTCCACATTGCTTTGTGCTCAATCTCTACCGGAAGGTAATAAGCCTTTCCAAACACTAGTCTGTAAGGAGACATACCTAGATCGGTTTTATATGCAGTTCGGAATGCCCAAAGAGCATCCGTCAATTTGGTTGACCAATCTTTTCGATTTTTAGAAACTGTTTTCTCCAAAAAAATTTTGATTTGTCTGTTTGAAACCTCAGCTTGCCCACTCGTTTGGGGATGATAGGGTGTGGAAAGTTTATGGTTAATGGCATATTTCCGCATCAAAGTCTCGAAAGACCGGTTGCAAAAATGCGTCCCGTTATCGCTAATGATAGCGCGTGGGTGTCCAAATCGCGAAAAGATGTTTTCTTTTAAGAACTTAATGACAACCTTTTTGTCATTAGTGCGACAAGGAATAGCTTCCACCCATTTCGAGACGTAATCAACCACAAGCAATATGTACAAATTCCCAAAGGAGTTGGGAAAAGGACCCATAAAGTCAATACCCCAAACATCAAAAATTTCAACCACCAAGATGGGTTGAAGCGGCATCTCATTTCTCCGGGAAATCCTACCAGTGTGTTGATACTGAGCACAGGTTTTTCAATGATCAAATGCATCATTGAATAAAGTTGGCCAATAAAAACCGCATTGCAAAACCTTCTCCGCCGTCTTTTGAGGACCAAAGTGACCCCCACGTGCCTGATCATAACAAAAAGATAGAACACTCTTGAATTAATCGTTGGGAACACACCTGTGAATGATCTGATCAGGACAATACTTAAACAGATAGGGTTCATCCCAGTAAAAGTGCTTTACTTGGGATAGAAATCGATGTTTGTCCTGTTTCGACCATTCACGGGGAATAAGTCTCGTAGCAAGATAATTCACAGTATCCCCGAACCAAGGTTCGTCGGATACATTCAAGAGTTGTTCTTCCGGAAAAAAATCATTGATCGGTAAGGTCACAGGTGAAGAAGAGATGCGTGAAAGATGGTCGGCTACCACGTTTTCACATCCTTTCTTATCTTTAATAACAAGATCAAATTCTTGTAATAGAAAGATCCAACGTATTAGCTTACCTTTAGCATCCTTCTTCGCCAAAAGATGTTTCAAGACGGAATGGTCAGTGTACACAACAATTGGTGAGCCAATCAAGTAAGGCCTGAATTTTTCTAATGCGAATACAACTGCCAAAATTTCCTTTCGGGAGTTGTATAGTTAATTTGAGCATCATTCAGAGTCTTACTTGCATAATAGATCGCGTGTGGTATCTTTTCAATGTGCTTTCCTAAGACTGCACCAACTGCAAAATCCGATGCATCACACAAAAGCTCAAAAGGGTGGTTCCAATCTGGAAAAGATAGAACGGGGGTTGTAGTGAGAGAGTGTTTGAGTGAGTCAAATGCAGCCACACAATCTGAGTCAAAGTGAAAGGTTGTATTCTTGTCCAAGAGAAGAGTTAAAGGTCTAGCAATTTTGCTAAAATCCTTAATGAATCTCCTGTAAAAGCCTGCATGGCAAAGAAAGGATCGTATATCCTTGACGCATTTGGGATGAGGAAGGTTTTGAATGACATCTATTTTAGCTTTGTCAACCTTAATGCCTTTCTGTGAAATGACATGTCCAAGAACAATTCCCTCTTGGACCATGAAATGGCATATTTCTCAATTCAAGGTTAAGTTCTTCTTTTTACAACGAGTAAGAACTGCGTCAAGATGAGATAGGCGGTCAGTAAAAGAATCTCCAAATATCGAGAAATCGTCCATGAAAATCTCTAGAAAATTCTCGACCATGTCCAAGAATATTCCCATCATACACCGCTGAAATGTAGCGGGATCATTTCATAACCCAAAGGGCATGCGTCTATAAGCAAAAGTACCAAAAGGACAAGTAAATGTGGTTTTGTCTTGATCCGTTTTGGTAATAGGGATCTGGTTATAGCCAGAGTATCCGTCCATGAAGCAGTAATATTCCCGTCCAACTAAGCATTCTAGCATCTGGTCAATAAAAGGTAGAGAAAAGTGGTCTTTCCTCGTTGCGGTATTGAGTTTTCTATAATCAATATACACACGCCACCCAGTTTGAGCGCGTGTCTGGATTAACTCATTTGCCTCATTTGTTATGACCGTGATGCCAGATTTCTTACGGACTACATGAATTGGACTTACCCATTGCTATCGGAGATTGGGTAAATGATACCACTGTCAAGGTATTTGACGATTTCTTTCTTCACCGCATCCTTCATGACGGGGTTTAACAGTCTCTGTGGTTTTCGGATTGGCTTGGCTTCATCCATCAGATGTATATGATGTTCTACAATCAAGGGACTAATCCCTTTGATGTCAGCCATAGTCCAACCAAATGCATGCCTATTAGATCTCAATACCGTCAAAAGCGCATTCTCTTGCTCTGAGGCTAGAGAAGCTGATATGATCATAGACAAAGATTCATTCTCACCTAAATATGCATATTTAAGATGAGAAGGTAAATATTTGAGATCTAATGCTGGCGGAGAAACTATAGAAGGTGGGGTCAGCGAATGATATTCAGAGTCACGAAGAAGCTCATAGCCTGCAAAGGATACAAACTCGGAAAGTGAAGAGTCACAAATTTCGAACTCAAGAGTGGAAAGAATGTCCTCACTAAGATGTGCAAGATCAAACATTGATGTGCTAGTGTCGTCGAGATTTTCAAAACAAAGTTCATCAACTTCACAACTTTCGGGAGCAATCTCGTGGACAGAACAGACATCAAATATGTGAGCAGAGGGTTCAGACGGCTGACTTCCAATTTTGTAAATGTTTAGTTCAATTGTCATTTTTCCAAAAGATAGGTTCATAGAACCGTTTCGATAATTAATGATAGTATTGGAAGTGGCAAGGAATGGTCGATCCAAAATCACTGGAATTTGGTTCTGTGGGTTTGCTACAGGTTGTGTATCGAGAACAATAAAGTCTACAGGGAATATAAATTCCCCGACTTTTATCAACACATCCTCCAGTTCACCCCTAGGTTTGGTGATTGAACAGTCTGCCATTTGGAGAGTGCAATGAGCTGGTTTCAACTCTCCAATCCCTAACTGCTCATAAACCGAATATAGAAGCAGGTTAACACTTCCGGCAAGATTAAGTAAAGCACGGTTAATGTTTTTACCCCCAATAGAAATCGATATCGTAGGACATCCTGGGTCCTTACGTTTCTTTGGTAACTGTGGGGTAAAAGCAGTGCTAACATTATTAGTCATGAAGACCTTTTTGGGCACTTGAGTCTTTCTCTTCCTAGTGCACAAGTCTTTAAGAATTTTCGCATAAGCGGGGACTTGTTGAATAGCATCTAGGAGAGGGATGTTGATGTTAACCTGTTTGAACATTTCCATAATCTTCTACATATGTGGACTCGATTTGTTTCCCCTCAACCGATTCGGATAAGGAGCTTTAGCAATAAGAGCTGGGTCCAACATTGGAGAAGGAGGTGTGTGTGGAACTAATCCCAGAATAGAAGTGGGGATTGTCTTTGGTGGACTAGAAGAGATATGCTGAGGGTTCGAGCCTTGGGGAAAACGAAGAATAGGCTCGCAAGAAAATGGTAGGGTAGATAAAGTAGGATTAGAAGTAGAAGTAGATGTGGAAGTGGAAGGAAAAGTGGAAGTGGAAGCCGGGGTGTTATTGATTAATTCTTCATGATTATCAATCTCTTCCCCGACTTGATTATTCAGCACTCTTCCGGATCTCAACGTTGTAATGACATTCACATTGTAGTGTTGTGAATGCCCAGGGTTTGGTAGGGGTTGAGACGGAAGTTTCCCTTTCTCTCTAGCACTCATCTCGGCTTTTAATTGTGCAATTTGTGCTTCCATCGATTTTATACTCTCAGCTTGAGAGGCAGAGTTTTTCTTTATATCATCGACAGAAGATTGAACCTCAGCCGAAACTTGCATGAAATTTTTCAGAATCAAATTCATGGTTTGTGCGAGTGAAGAGGATTCATCAGTACCGGTCAACTGCAAAGGATTATACGGTGCATGTGTGTTAACCGGATTTTGAAAGTTTTTTGATTGGTAGGGGTGCTGACTTATTTGAAGTGGTTGTTGTTGTGGTGGAGGACCCCTTTGGAAATTATTTTGGTTTGGAACCATGTTTTGAGTTTGTGATTGGTTCCAAGAAAAGTTAGGGTGATTCCTCCAACCCTGATTATAAATGGAAGAATACGGATCGTTTCTAGGTCTTTGCTGGAAAGCAGCATTGGTATGTTCTTGACCTTGAAATGGAGAATTCAATGAACATTCTTCCATAAGATGAGATGGATTAGAACAGCATCCACAGACAGTTTTGGAGAGTGACATTTGATTTAGAGAGGCTGCTAAAAATTTATGTTCCATAGCTTTGAGTTTCTTTTGCATTGCTGCCATTTCAGCTCTAACTTCTATGGAAACATCAAGCTGGTGAATACCACCCCTAGACGATGACTGGTTTATACTCTCCTACTGTAAAGTTTTTTCAGCGAAATCTTCTAAAAATCTCCAGGCTTCACCATCATCTTTATTCATGAAGGTGCCTTGATACATGGATTCAAGATTCTGTTTTGTTATAGGATTAATGCCTTCATATATGATTCTGCATAGATCCCATCTAGGGATCCCGTGATGAGGACATTGAACTAACAGATCCTTGAAGCGTTCAAAACACTTCGAGAATGGTTCATTTGTAAGCTGGGTAAATTGATTTATTTTGCTACGGACTCGAGCTGTCTTATGATTAGGGTAGAATTTCTTTAGGAAAGCTGTTATGAATTCTCCCCAGTTCGAAATAGAATGTGCGGCTGTGTTATAAAGCCACTTCTCGGCTATATCGCATAAAGTGAATGGGAGAAGATGTAATCTCATAGCATCTACAGAAAACTGTGAAGTACCCATCATAGTGCATACATTTTCAAATTTAGTAATAAAGACGTATGCGTCTTCAGACTCGAGACCGTGATATTTGGGTAAAAGATTGATGTATTGTGGTTTTATTTCAAAATTGTCCCCATTAGCTGGTGGAATGGTGAGACGGGTCGAAAGAGGACCTCGCATAGGGTAACATCTCTCTTAGAGAGAGATGCGGGGCGGATTCTTCACACCTGCGGACGGTGGTAGAGTAGTGTTAAAGAAGTTCGATCGAGAACCGTCCATCGAAGTGGGTGTGGTAGTGGGTGAAGAAAAAGTAGACATAGAATTACCGACTTCGGAGTCGATAGGAGGAACGCGGACAAGACGGGCACTAGAATCCCATGTCCAGCCGAGCATGCACTAAATGGTTTAGTACAAGTGGCAGCGTTAAGTGATAATTAAGGAAAAGATGAGTTGGTGTTTGGTTTGAAAAATACAGATTTTGAAAAAATTCACACAAACAATGCACAAGCAACCCTAAATCTAGTGGTCACCTAGATCAAGTCTCTAGATCGCTCCTACACTTCCAGAAGACAAGTCGCAAGATAGATCCTCTACTACCTCTTTGCCCCTTCTGTGGCCAGGTAAGTAGGAGGTTCTCCACTATGTAAGTAGTGGGCCTAATTAAGTAACCACTTGCCTTAGGCACACTTGCCTTAGACACTACAAAAGAAACACGGATAAGCAATAGATTACCCACGACCTCCTTCTGTCCTAACTGAGCACGACGGTCCTTAGAGTCTTGTCTAGATATTTTTTAGTTAATGTGGGTGATGCGGATGCAAGTTTGTGATTTTTGGGGCTTACAAAGGGTAATGAACTCCCCACCTAATCTGAATTTGGTCTTTGCCCCTTAATTTCCGTATTAACAAATGCCAACAACCAAGATCAAACACGCAACAATTTTTCTTTTTGCGGCGCTGCGAATTTTTGCAAAGAATTCTGCAGAAATTGGTTAATTGACAGAGTAGGGAGGAAATAAGGACAAAGACTCACCTAGAAAATTTGGTGCACTGTATCCTTCAATTCACTACGGATCCGCCGCACAAACAGCAGTAATACCGCTGATCCGCGGTCAGTTCATGAGATCCCTGCACAACAGTTGGTGCAGATGCTACTGTACCTTCACTGAGCCCTCTGAGATGTTCTGAAAATTTTTCCTCTCACTCCAGAGATTCTAGATCTCCTTGCAACAATTCACTTGCAACAATTCACAACAAATCGTTAAGCACTTGATGCGAATTTTGATCTAAAAATTCTGATGAAATAATAAATTTTCCAACCCAAATTACAAAAACAAACAAATTAGCACACTATCCCCGGCAACGGCACCATTTGATTGATCATATTTTCGTGTGTGTTTGGAAATGTTTCACAATCAAAGAAATTTATACCGCAATCAATTGACGGTTTCTATTGTAGTTTCGTCAATGAGAACAGATCGTCCACTGAGAAAGTGTGATTTGTTCGTTATCGTTTTAGTTGAGTTGAAAATTAAAAGATATAAGAAAATGATTCAATATTTGTGAAATTTAGTTTCAAGAATCATCAAGAAATAGATCTAAAATCAAGAAATGATAGAGATCAAGAAAATATCCAAATAGTTTGAATTATCAAGATTTGTAAAGAGGCTTGTCGGAATCGATCCAATTGATAGTGATGATGAATACTAATGATTACAAATTCTTATCTATTGAAGATTTGTTGCTGGATCGATGACAATCAATGAGGTTTAGGGATCTATTGAAGAAACTAGGGTTTCTCCATTATCATCCCTTGTCCTTTCATTGATTATCATTAAATTCTAGCCTTTAACAAATTAAATCACCAATCGTTGATCTCTAATTTGGAGCGAAAACATACAAGAAAGCAATCTCGCTCAAATTAGGTTTTTGATGATTCAATTTCCTAAAATTTACAAAACTCATAAGACTTAAGAATCGTTCAAGAAGTTAATCATCATCATCTACCTATTTTCTCGATTCCGATACAAGCGGAGTTTTCACTCAAACATCATGAAAAAGAAAAGAATCAAGAATCTATAACTCTTCATAATGCAAGAATGTAAAGAAAAGCATGATTAAGAATTTTCACCTTTTATTTATCAACGTTTAGGTACAATTCTCTCAAAGATTACAAGATTTGAGGAAGAACTAAATCGTTGAAACTAGCTTTGCTTCGGTCTTCTTGAGCCGCGGATCGTCGTGGATCTCTTACTCGGATGAAGATCGGCGTTGCTTCAAAGGGCTCATTGAATGCTTGCTTGATTTGGTACTCGATGAAACTTGATTTGGCTCCAAGTGTGTCAACTCACTTGATTTGAATTGATTTGGATTTTGCTATAATTTTTTACCCTAATTGATGAAAAACAACCAACTACCTTTATAATGAAGCCCTGGGTCCCTTTTTATAGTTTTTCCTTTAGCTTCCCCTAGAAACTTGGCTTATCTTCTACTAGAAGCTAGGTTGTTATGAAGCTTGCATGAGAAGCATGTTAGGTATTAAGCTTGCACAAGAAGCTTGGCTGTTAGAAGGAGAAGCTTCTGGAGAAATCCACACAATTCGAAGCGTCTTGGAGAATCTTGGCCGTTAAAAGGAGACCTCTGGGAAAATTACCAACCGCCGAAAAGTCGGATCATCCGCGGATCCACGGCGGATCGGCCTGACTCGGCCGCAGATTCGCTGCCGTTTGGAGGACTCGGTGCATGGAAATTTCTGTATTGTTTCATGTTGGCTTTATGGTTGTTTCCTGATGTCTGGAATATTATATTTCTTTCTTGTTTGCTGCCAGATCACAAGTCTTGGACTTGATATATTTTATCAGCACTTTTAGCAGTTCCGGCTCTTTTACCTGGAGAATTTCCTGCACACAATCTCGAGATAAGTATTGATATACAAAGATCATGCATGTAATAATAAACACACAATTTCCCTCATAATGTCGGTTATAATGTATAACACATGTTATTTGTTATTTCGTAGACGGATTGCTAATATGTGCTATATTTATACCGAACACCTTTAGATGATTACAAAGAGTAGGGAAATTGATGTGTTTAGAATGCAATATTTTCGACTGATCAACGTACAAACGTCAAGTGACCGAATACAAAACACAAATACGAAAACTTAAGTCACGAAAAGTTACGAAAACAATGCAGCAACCTAGGAAAACTTGCTCCAGATTTTGGTTCAGGTAAAAAGAAGGTTCACAAACAATACTGGGGTGATGTATAGGATGTATATGACCTACAGAAGAAACCTGGACCCAGATCTCCACCAAGTGGCCAGCCACCTACCCCCTAAATCCGGCAAGCTCAGATTTCACATGGTGAAACGGCCCCGTACTCTCAGGGTAGTCTCCTAGGGTCTTAATTAGGTCTCTGGAGTTATTTTCTTTTCTTAAAAATGTCCCAGGTCACTCCAGATTTCCCTGCACCCACAATTTACACACAAAACCGACATGAAAAGTTTCTGTTTTGGGTTTTTAGGTTTTCAGTTTAGGTTAGGTCTGGGTTTTTGATAATTGGGGGAGGGTTTAAGGTCACCACTAAAGTTCAATTGCACAACCACAACTCAAGAATCCCTCAATTCTCTTCTAGGAATCTCAAAGTTCACAAAACTACACTAAATCGGTTTTAAACTTGAATAGAGGCTAAAGCAATTGAAATACTACAGTTAATGTGAAAGAATTACCTTATTTGGTAACTCAAAAAAATTCTTGAGTTGCCCCAAGTCTACAAATCCTTGCTTTTTTTGTCCAAAGTGCTTGTAATGATCTTGTGCATGTTTTTAAAGAAGAGGGTGCATGGTTTTGATGTGTTTTTGATGGATTTGTGAGGAGGTAGAGAAGGGGACAACCATGGATTGAGAGGGAGTGAGAATGATGAATAGGATAAAGAATGAAGGAATGAGCCATGGGTCAAAGGAACCCCTCACCTCTCTCTCTCTTTTTTCTCTCTCTTGCCCATACCCTCACCATGCTACACATATTATATTCTATTCAATTTTCTTTTCTTTTCTTTTCATTATCTTTTCTTTTCTCTGTTAGTTATATGTATGCCCTAGAGGCCATTACTGTACATTGCATGTATATTGTAGTGGATGCTGGGACATATATAGGTAGGGCTTTCTTGCTCGACATGATAGTACGCTATCTGGTTGCTCTTTATCTTAACATGTATACTTTCTGTCTCTCTGATTACATGTTGATAAAGCCCATAGGATGTGTACTCGACTTCCAGGACTATGATGTAGATCATAGTAGTGGGGCCTGGGTAGTCCAAGAGTACATCCTTGAAATGTTCCTAGTCGAGGGAATGTCGAGACGGGGCATCGATATTCCAGAGTAGACTAGCGCATATCTTCTCGACCCATGCGATGGGCGATGGATGATCCCATATCCATTGGTGTTTGACATCGAAGATGGTATGCGGGTGCTCAGTGGAGACTGGGTACACTGAACGGACTCGCCGAGAACTCCCAGATGGTATTATACCTCATGTCAGATGGCAGTTCTCTGGTGACACTGGTACAGCTTAGTCTGTTGACCCGAGATCGTCATAGAGTCTTGTGTGTCTCCCACTGTGCTTTGATTTCCACCCTACCACGGCTTTACTGAGTCGTGCAAACAGGTGGTTTTTGGGTACAGTCCCGATTCACATGGAGGCAATGAGCGATAGGAGGGGATTCGTCTCTCCCGGTATTGGGGGTTGATGTTGTGCTATGCTCGACTGGCCATAACAGGAAATCCCTGGCCAGGGTTGCAGTGATATACTGGTAAGAGTTATCAGTAGCTTCACGAATGTTATGTACCCTACGTCGGCATGACTTATCGAGCTATTGGGGTCTGACGTTTACCACCCCTAGGCGAGATATGCGACATATCAGACGAACAGACCGGACCGTACGGTAAGTGTTACTGGTCGGATTCACTGGAGTGTGAGAGGGCTTGCTCGTCGATCTTCAGATCGCTCAATACCCGGGTGGCCGTTACGTTTAGCAGACCGCTTGCGGCTTGCGGATGTTTGATATGATCATCATCTGCTACCGGCGTATTGACGAGTCTTTAGAGTCCTACACAGAGGTTTCCTAGCTCAAGCGAAACGAAATAGGAGCGCATATGAGATATGTGCGGGACCGAGAATAATGCGTGTATATGATACCGTATTCTATTCTCGCGATCAACGTATCGAATGGTTATATGCGATATAACCTAGTTATCGAATCAAGGATTGATTCGATAAGCCGACACATTGGATACTAGCCGGTTATATGCGATATGACCGGATCGTTAAATCAAGTGTTGATTTAATGATTTAATACATAATTATATATTTGATATATTGCTTTGCATTAACTTGTATCGGTTCACTTTAAATGGATTTTCTCGCGCGGATGTGCACATTGTATATTCGATATAGTTTTGTGCACATGATTGTATCATGTTTGATGATACATTCTAGCTTGGTTTTGTGTAAAGTGTTAAACCATGGTTAATTAGTGATTAGGGTTTCTTTTTCATTTACTTAATCATTTATTTATTCCTTTTATTTATTTTGGAAAAAGAAAAGATAAAGAGATAAGAATGGTTGCTAGTTTTTGTTTTTATTTGAAAGCTTCTTGAAGCTTTGAACTTAGTCCACCATTCTTGTCTTTTATCTAACCCTAACCACTATCTAACCTAAGTTAAGTCTCTACACTAAACCATGGTCAAAGATATGATAAGTATTGTATTTTCTTTTCCTTTTTGATTATTAAGTTATCATATCTTCTTCTTCTTCATCTTCTTCTTCCATGGTTGTAGCTTGCTACTCCAATGGCAAGTGTTGAATAAGTGTGAGAAATCCAAATCTAAAGTGAACCCAACTCCTATTTCTTCATCCTCTACCTCTTGCCAAGTAGTATAGGGTGTTTCCTTCACAAGTTTTTCCGACTTGGTGAAGTTGGAGCTTGTTCTTGCGATGCCTCGACGTAGATCATCTTCGGCACCGAACCGACGATCAAGCCCGCTCATTCTTCGATGAAGCCGACGCTAGAGCCCGGGAGTTTACTTGGACAGCGGAGGCACTTCGTTGCGGAGCTATGGAGGTGGACAAACGGATCTACAAAGGTTGTATTTCCGTTATCTTATAGTTTAGTTGTAAACTAGCTTGCTTGCTTTGCCTATACTTCTAGCCAACGATCCGTTCTAGGTTTCCTCGGCACCGTAATTTTTATAAATTGGCATGTTTGATCACTTGTGAGACTTCACTAGAGTGCCTAGGAACCCTACAGTGGTATCAGAGCCTAGCTAGAGCCTTAGGCGAAGTCCAGACGGAATTTGAAGTCCGAACGAACCCGAAACACCAAACTAAAATTGCTCTCTGGACGAATTCTAAAATCGGGTTTTTTTCCACATTAAAAATATGCAGAGAAACAAGCAGAATAATCTAAGAGTTACTGTGAATTTTTATGCACTGTTTCAATCATTGAGCCGCGGATCCGCGGCACGAGCATGGCTCGTGCGGCGGTTCCGCGGCCAATCTGTCGTTTTGTGTATTCTTTTTTACACAGTAATTCTCAGATTTCTTTGCTAGTTTTCCTGGGCATTTTTAATACTGTTTCAAGAGTTGAATTTTCTGCAGTTGTTTTGGGGATTCGGTGTTTCGATCGGGGTATCAAATTTTGTCTATTTGGCTTTCCGGATAAATTTTAGAATATGTTAAATAGTTCGACCGGATATAAATACCCAATTTTTCCCCTGTCGGGAAATTTCCAATTGTTGGATTTTTCCGAAGTTTAACGACGTTCTAAGTAGTGCAAGTAACTCGATGGACCCTCTAGAAGACAACAAACCTTAACTCGATTATGTGACCGTCTTGAACTGCCCTTTGAACCTTCGGGTTTGGGGCAGTACGGCGTGCCACATGTGAGGCGTTGGCTTGACCCTTCTACGGCTGGACCGTTGGTACTGAGGCACGAACGGAATGTTGTTAGACTTGTTTCATATGTTGATCTGTATCGGGAAAACTTGGGTGTTCGAATGTTCAATCGGAAAGTTTAACATTTTCTAATTATCTGGAATGGGATACAATAATTGGAATTCACAAAAGTTATAAGATAACTGAATGAATGTTATAAACGTAGCACTTTAGTCTCACTTGATCGGTTGCCACGGAATTTTGATGTGATCAAAAGTCCGTCACAATCACGTAGCGTACGCGGATACTCGCCGGGTAAACTTAAATAGACAGCTTCACTCCATAGCCCAGACCAAGTGACTGTAGGAGAACCACGTCGCCGAAAGCATCCGTTCGGGTGCTCGCGGTAGCGGTGTTCCGCCTTGGTGCACTTCGTCGACGGTATCAGGGGTGTAGCCGTCTACTAAAGTTTGCGACGAGCATTCGATCAGGATGTCGGGAATCTTGTTGAATTGCCCGACTTGATATTGAAAAGTTTTTTCGATAATGAGACTAAAATGCGGGGTTTATAATTGTTAGGCATGTGATGTCTAAGTAATTCATTTGGTCAGGCATGCGATGTCTGAGGAGGTTGCGGATTCCAACTGTTGTAGTTTTACACTTTCTTTTCTGTGACCGTAAGTGTAATATATGATATCGCCGGTTTCGTTGCTATATGTCAACGACAATTGGGATGCGCATATTTACTTACGTTGATGACATGTGATGTTATGTGTCGCTGGATATGTTATATTGGATCGTCGTATTTAAATAGCCGGGGGGTTTTTATGTGAGATGAGTGTTTTTCATTTTCATTCATGTAAAAACTTGTATGTAATATTCTTTTATTGGGGCACTTCCAGGTTACGGAAGTAGTCACCGTTTGTATATTATTTACTTTTCTGCACTAGGATAGACCCAAGGAGGGGAGCACAAGTAACCGGGTTCTGGGGTCCAATGGGAGACCAACTCGAGGAGTCGAGTCTGGGTTTCCTAACCCTAGAATTGGCAGGGTTGCTTGCCGCTCTCGTAGGGGTCTAGGGGTGTAGGATTGGCTATTCATCACGACCGTGGAATCCGTGTTTTATACTGGCTCGTATTGAAAACACGGACGTCCTAGTATATCCAATATTTCATATGTTTCTTCTGCTGTGTTTTATCTGTGATCATGCGATGTTCTGTGTTATGTGACAGGTATTATATATAGTATATATGATATATTATATAGACGTTGCTTATGTTTTACACCCGCGCTAGCACTGCCTCGCTCTGGCGTTAGTTACCTAACCTAACGGTGCAGACGGGACATCGAGGCGAATGCGGATGGCATAAGCGTACGTTATATTTATCTGTGATGGTTAGGTGGACTTAAATGATGGGATATTCATTAATGAGATTAATGAAAGAAAATAAACCTAATTGATGTTGTGGAATCGAATTTCAAAATAAAACAGGTAGCTACAGTTCTTGCTTTGCATTGCGGTGTTCATTATAGAACATCCTGCACCTTATTCGATGAGGAAAGGACCGAGATCCCTTCATCGGGAGTGACTCCTTTAGCAATAACTGGCAGATGCTACAACCCTCGGTTTGTCTTTGATCGCTTCTATAGTTTCCGCTTTGCACAGTGATATATATGATATATCCCGCACCTCATTCGACGAGGAAAGGGCCGACGATCCCTTCACCGGGAGTGACCCCTTTAGCAAAACTAGAAAAGCCTCAAAAACATTCCATTTAAAAACCATTTGATTCCGCAACGAGATCAAGTTCAAAGCGTTAAAGGTTTTCGCAAAAACCAGCCGCAACCCTCCGTCATTTTAGGAAGTAGAGTACTTAGTATTCGTGCTGTGTTTGTTGACCATAGTCAAGGCACAGTGTACGGTAGCTAAGTGATGTCTTCCTACACCGCATATGATGCGATTAGTTAGGACAGTCGCGTGACTTTGTTGACCTTAGTTAAGGGTCATGTGGGTGGGTCTAATTAATCACGAAATGACGGGTAGAACTTGACTAGTACTTATGATTTGTTGACCATAGTTAAGGTCATAGGTGCTAGGGGTAAAAACCTTTATCGGGAGTTTCAAGTGTTGAAACTTGCAATGAGATTGCATACCTTCTATGTGATAGTTGGATCCCGATACCCACTGCGAGTAATTGTTACTCCTGGGAGAGTTTTGCACTTTGCAATTAGCCGATCAAGTAGGTGTCTAGAAAGGTGTCAACGGGGTTACGCCTCTGGGAAAATGAGGTTTACATTAATTAGGTCCGTGCGGAAGCACGGGGAACCTCCCTCTAAGTACCGACACTGGCCTGGATGAAAGGTTGGCGAACTTGTAGAGTGTAATTAATCCCGGCTAGTCTTTCCTTTTAGGGTTTGAAGGAAGATTTGATAAAAACAGTGGGAGCCATCCTGATTAGATAAAATACATAACCAATCTGATCTTGCAAGAGCGTACGCAGAGTGTTTTCTTCTCTCTCTCTCTCCTGGTAGCGACCATATCACGCCTTAATCAAGATAATAATACGGAATTTTGACTGAACCCGCTTGTTATACTGAGCTGGGAAACGTTGGTCCCGCTCCAACTTATAATTGTTATAAGACAGAGCAGGAAATTGGGGAATACCAGATTTCCCGTGCCGCCCAAACGAAGAGAGTGCATGCTGATGCATCATCTTCGGGTGTGTTCATCAAACAGAACTGTTTCTCAGTATCCTCCGCATCATGGGTATATGATACCGGATCAGGATCCCAGATATGTAATCTGTTACATAGGGCTACAAAAGGGTAGAAAAACTGAGAACGGGTGATAAGTTTCATGAGACAGAAACCGGGGCAAGTGTTGCAGCCAAGTCTGTCGGTCACTGTCACCCTGTATTGCAATACATTGATTCTGAACAAATGCTATTAGATACCGAACCTGATATACAAAATCATATCAGTCTCTTTATTTCTAAAGAAAGGATATAATTTTGTATTGTTGGATAATGTTTTGAACATTTCCTATATCAAAAGTTGATCGGTTCAGGCACGTTATCTAAAAGCATTGATGTTCTAAATCAAACTACAGTTCTTAATATACTGAACACACACAAGAGAAAGAGTTCAGAAATGAACGGATTCTTCTTGAGGTATTGTAGACTAGGTCATATTAATGCGACCCGACTAGCTAAGTTACATAAAGATGCATATTTAAATCAGTTTGAATTTACATCTTGTGAAACTTGCCAGTCATGTCACAAAGATAAGATGACCATAGCTCCGTTTATTAGAAACAGAGAAAGAGTTAGTGAACTCTTGGGATGATACATGTTGATGTATGTAGGTCCCCTGTCTACACATGCCACGACTGGTTCTTTATACTTCATTACGTTCTCTGATGATCTCTCAAGATTCAGACAAATGTTCCTGTTGAAACACAAGTCCGAACCTTTTGAGATATTCACGGAATATAAGTTAGAAGTAGAGAACCAAAATACGGGTATAAGTATTATGTCCTTTGATGCGATCAAGGAGGAGAATACTTGAGCACGGAATTCCTGGACTATTCTAAAGGAGAATAAGATTCTCTCTCAGCATTACTCCTCTGTATACACCATAGCACGATGGTATATCAGGGCGGAGCAATAACACCCTATGTGATAAGGTGTGCTCTATGATGAGTACTACTGAGTTACCTATTTCCTTTTGGGAGTTATGCACTTAAGAAGCTGCATACCTATTGAATAGGGTTCCAATCAAATCAGTTGCCTACCGCTTCATATGTGATATGGAAAGGGAAGAGCCCATATCTTAAGTTGGTTAAGATTTGGGGTTGTCTGGCCTATGTCTAAAACCATAATCCGGACAAGTTCGAGGCAAGGTCTGTCATGTAGAACTGGAATAGTTCCAGCTATACAAGCTACAGCAGATGATTTGGTACAACCAAAGGATTCAGTAGATTCCAACGAACCTCAGCCTCTCCGCCGATCTAGTAGGGTTCCTCATCCGCCTGAGAGATACCTCGGTTTCTCGATGACAGTGGGAGCAAGAATTACATCATGAGATGATGACCCAACTAGTTTCGAGCAGGCCATCGAGAGTAGGGACTCTGTAAGAATGGCTGGATGCTTAGCGATCTGAGATGGAATCCATGTACACCAGCAAAGTATGGACTTTAGCTGCTATATCTGAAGGGTTAAATCCCCATCAGGAGCAAGTATATCTTGAGAAGATTACTTGGTATAGATGGAAAAGTTGAGACTTTCAAAGCTAGACTTGTTAAAGGTTTTCGTCATCGACCAGGCGTGGATAATGATGAATCCTTTTTCCAGAAGCTATGCTTAAGTCTATCCAGATCCTACTTACCACGGCTACATACCATGACTACGATATCTGGTGGTTGGGTGTCATGACAGCTTTTCTAAATGATGTTTTAGAAGAGGGAGTCTATAAGTACACAGCCAGAGGGCCTCGTAGACAGTGGGAGCAGCGGAAACGTATGCAAGATGCTTTATAGGATAAAGCAGGCATCGCGGATTTGGAACGTCTGTTTTGATGAAGTAGTCAAAGAGTTTGACATCATCAAAATGGTAGATGAACCTTGTATAAACAAAAAGGTAGTAGGGAGTATGGTGACGATCCTCGTAGAGTACGTGGATGACATACTCTTGATAGAGAAGGAGTTTCCTATGCTACGCTCGATCAATCTCCGCCTATCACTATGATTCTCCATATAGGATCAAAATGATACCTCCTAAATCCTAAGTTTTGGATCTATGAGATAGATTTAATTGGATGTTAGGATTCTCACTAGTTGTAGTGAGATGGTATCAATCGATCCTGGGGAGAATCAATGGAAGGGTTCCAAGGTGATAAAGACGACTGAATGTCAGTCGCAGGCATTGTCTTTACCCTCAGTAAAGGGACGGTATGTTGGAAGAGTTCCAAGCTAGATACCATGGCAAACTAGACGATAAAGGCTGGTAACATCGCTATTGAAGATACTACCAAAGAGGCAGTTTGGGTGTATAATGGTTCATAAGATGAACTTGGTTCCTGCCATTGTATGACAATGGAAGTGTGGCTTAGGCCCTGTAACCTTGGTCCCATCAGTGACCCAGACATATTCTGAGGAAGCATCACCTGATCATGGAGATAGTTGATCTCCAGGTTGATCGAGGTTAGGAGAGTAGACTTAGAGGACAACACGGCGGATCCACTCACGAAGGCCCTTTTCCCAAAGAGAGACTTTTAGGGGATGGTTGAGTATGTGATACTGCAACCACTGCTACAGATGGCCCTAGTGCAAGTGGGAGATTGTTAGTTATATGTATGCCCTAGAGGCCATTACTGTACATTGGATGTATATTGTAGTGGATGCTGGGACATATATAGGTAGGACTTTCTTGCTCGACATGATAGTACGCTATCTGGTTGCTCTTTATCTTAACATGTATACTTTCTGTCTCTCTGATTACATGTTGATAAAGCCCATAGGATGTGTACTCGACTTCCAGGACTATGATGTAGATCATACTAGTGGGGCCTGGGTAGTCCAAGAGTACATCCTTGAAATGTTCCTAGTCGAGGGAATGTCGAGACGGGGCATCGATATTCCAGAGTAGACTAGCGCATATCTTCTCGACCCATGCGATGGGCGATGGATGATCCCATATCCATTGGTGTTTGACATCGAAGATGGTATGCGGGTGCTCAGTGGAGACTGGGTACACTGAACGGACTCGCCGAGAACTCCCAGATGGTATTATACCTCACGTCAGATGGCAGTTCTCTGGTGACACTGGTACAGCTTAGTCTGTTGACCCGAGATCGTCATAGAGTCTTGTGTGTCTCCCACTGTGCTTTGATTTCCACCCTACCACGGCTCTACTGAGTCGTGCAAACAGGTGGTTTTTGGGTACAGTCCCGATTCATATGGAGGCAATGAGCGATAGGAGGGGATTCGTCTCTCCCGGTATTGGGGGTTGATATTGTGCTATGCTCGACTGGCCATAACAGGAAATCTGTGGCCAGGGTTGCAGTGATATACTGGTAAGAGTTATCTGTAGCTTCACGAATGTTATGGACCCTACGTCGGCATGACTTATCGAGCTATTGGGGTCTGACGTTTACCACCCCTAGGCGAGATATGCGACATATCAGACGAACAGACCGGACCGTACGGTAAGTGTTACTGGTCGGATTCACTGGAGTGTGAGCGGGCTTGCTCGTCGATCTTCAGATCGCTCAATACCCGGGTGGCCGTTACGTTTAGCAGACCGCTTGCGGCTTGCGGATGTTTGATATGATCATCATCTGCTACCGGCGTATTGACGAGTCTTTAGAGTCCTACACAGAGGTTTCCTAGCTCAAGCGAAACGAAATAGGAGCGCATATGAGATATGTGCGGGACCGAGAATAATGCGTGTATATGATACCGTATTCTATTCTCGCGATCAATGTATCGAATGGTTATATGCGATATAACCTAGTTATCGAATCAAGGATTGATTCGATAAGCCGACACATTGGATACTAGCCGGTTATATGCGATATGACCGGATCGTTAAATCAAGTGTTGATTTAATGATTTAATACATAATTATATATTTGATATATTGCTTTGCATTAACTTGTATCGGTTCACTTTAAATGGATTTTCTCGCGCGGATGTGCACATTGTATATTCGATATAGTTTTGTGCACATGATTGTATCATGTTTGATGATACATTCTAGCTTGGTTTTGTGTAAAGTGTTAAACCATGGTTAATTAGTGATTAGGGTTTCTTTTTCATTTACTTAATCATTTATTTATTCCTTTTATTTATTTTGGAAAAAGAAAAGATAAAGAGATAAGAATGGTTGCTAGTTTTTGTTTTTATTTGAAAGCTTCTTGAAGCTTTGAACTTAGTCCACCATTCTTGTCTTTTATCTAACCCTAACCACTATCTAACCTAAGTTAAGTCTCTACACTAAACCATGGTCAAAGATATGATAAGTATTGTATTTTCTTTTCCTTTTTGATTATTAAGTTATCATATCTTCTTCTTCTTCATCTTCTTCTTCCATGGTTGTAGCTTGCTACTCCAATGGCAAGTGTTGAATAAGTGTGAGAAATCCAAATCTAAAGTGAACCCAACTCCTATTTCTTCATCCTCTACCTCTTGCCAAGTAGTATAGGGTGTTTCCTTCACAAGTTTTTCCGACTTGGTGAAGTTGGAGCTTGTTCTTGCGATGCCTCGACGTAGATCATCTTCGGCACCGAACCGACGATCAAGCCCGCTCATTCTTCGACGAAGCCGACGCTAGAGCCCGGGAGTTTACTTGGACAGCGGAGGCACTTCGTTGCGGAGCTATGGAGGTGGACAAACGGATCTACAAAGGTTGTATTTCCGTTATCTTATAGTTTAGTTGTAAACTAGCTTGCTTGCTTTGCCTATACTTCTAGCCAACGATCCGTTCTAGGTTTCCTCGGCACCGTAATTTTTATAAATTGGCATGTTTGATCACTTATGAGACTTCACTAGAGTGCCTAGGAACCCTACATTCTCTTTTCTTTTAAAAGAAAATCAAGCATGATAAAAGAAAAGCCTTGTAGAAAATGTAACACAAGTGTAAAATAACATGGTGCATGTCATGTGCACAAATCCGGCTTAATGCGCGATTAGTGATATTTAATCTCGATTAGCGTTAAAATAGTGTATAATTATTTATAAAAATTTACAATTTTCTTAATTCATTTAAAACACCCTCATTTTAGTAATTTTTATAATTTTCCATTTTTTCCCAATTTATCGGTATTTAATTATACCGCACTATTAAAATATTCATAATATTTATTATTTAATTATAAAAATTCCCAAAAATAATATTATATTTTCCTGAAATGTTACAGTCTTCCCCCTTAAAGAAATTTGGTCCCCGTATTTAAATTTAAACTCCCCCAATTTCTAAAACATTTCAGTAAAATAGTCAAGTCGTCGGGGCTCCGAAATCATAAATACATAAAACACATCGTAGCGCAATGCATGTGCATGAAAATTGAGTATATAACTCAAAATCAAAACTCAGTCAAGCATCCTGCAATCATCAGAGTTATGAAGAGGACACCAATGTCTAAATCCAATACGAAAACCAACATGATATGCATCAAACTATATATGTAAATATCATTAAAACATCTGAAAGAAATGCATGCCAAACCTTTTCATGTTGTTGTGCGATGGGTGTATCACTGCACAGTGGCGGACGTCTATTGTAAGAAAATATTATATATATATATATACACACACACACACACACACACCCATTGTTTAACATACACGTCCCGCCGTTTTGAAAATAATTTAGAAGGGTTTCCTTTGTTAAAAGTTTCGTGTCATCTCGGATACGTAGGTAAATACTGAGACTATAGCTCTTTTTTGGAAATCCTTCGATAGTTATCAATGCATGCAAAATATGTTTAGGTACTGTCCTCGGACAAGTCCTGTTCGGCTACTACATAATATAGTACCCAACATGAAAACAAGATGCTCAAAAGCAAAATCAGCCTCAAAAGGCGTATCCAATAATCACGTGCGTCTGGTACGCACGGGAATCAAATCCAAATACAAGTTCTATGAACGTGCACAAAAGCAAAACTAAGTGCAACGGGTGTGCACGAAAACATCTGTTCAGTGCAACGGGTGTACACGACAACAACATCTAGTGCATCTATAGTGCACGAAAATATCAATCCGGTGCAACTAACATGCACGAATGAAAATACCAATCGAGTGCATCCAGTGTGCACAAAATCACATGTCATATCATGCGCCCAATATGCGCGGAAATCCAAATCAAGTGTATTCATCATGCACGAAAAAAATTCTAAATCAAGTGCATCCATCATGCACGAGTAAAATCTCAAGTGCATCCAATGCGTACAAAAATCCAAAATCAAGCGTCTAATATGCGCAAAATCCAATCCAAGTGCGTTGGGTTCCTAAAAAGCATCTAGTGCAGTAGCATATACGAAAACGCACAGCAAGTGCCAACGCGCACGAAAAACGCAATCTGATAATGCAAATGCTCAAAGACATAAATCGGGTGCAACCAAGGTATGGAGTGCAAATCTAGTGCAACCAATGCATGAAGTACCGATATGGTGCAACCAACGCACAAAATGTAAACCCAGTGCAACTAACATACGAAATATAAATCTGGTGCATCCGGTGCACGAAATACAAATCCAGTGCATCTAGTGCACGAAATACAAATACAGTGCATCCTGTGCACGAAATACAAATACAGTGCATCCTGTGCACAAAATACAATCAATAACTCAAATGCGTAAATAGCAACACCGAGTGTACCAATGTGTATAAAATCATAAACGTGTGCAACTGCGTGCATAAAACACATATAAATGCACTGCAAGCACATATAAGCTATACCGAGTGCAAAAATAAATCGAGTGCGTACCACACGCACAAAATCAAATCAACTGTATGAAATCCATGAAATCATAAACACGTGCCACCAAGGCACAAAATCGACATCAACTGCAATAAATATGCACAAATCGCAAATCAACACAACGGTGTATAAAATATATATCAAGTGCAATAAGTATGCACAAAATGTAAATACCTAGTAGGTGCAGCCATGGTGCACGAAAACAATATCATGAAACTCAAATCCAAGCGATATAAGCTTGATACTCGGATCGCAACGCAAATCGCAAAAACAATGACATCGAGGTACACCTCCTACAATGTCGAAAAATATCGGTGCACCCAAAACTGGCAGAGCAAGAACATCCGCTTGCCTCCTGCTCATGGTCTAGCATCCTATGTCTCTGGGACTTCATTTCGCTATGGATTACCAATTTCACAATCCGTCAGCTCGTCGGTCCGGTCAGGCGTACTAACGGAACAATTCCGCTCTGGCACTCCTCTGGTCATCTCTCGGCCAATTATCACAACCACTCGTAAAGAAGCACGTCACTGGCGTCGGCCTCTGGCCCTCTGAATACATGTAACCCATCTGATCCTGGTTGCAAATCTCATCGCAGCAGTGTCCAGGAAGGAACCTACTCAGGGTCTCTTCCAATCTCGCCTATGCCGAACTATACGGAGGCTGGTACTCTTGCATAATCTTTTCTCGCTTTCTGGACATCTGCGTTCTCAGCACAACATTTCCTCGAAAATTGACCGCATCCCAACGCCTCTATAATCATATCAGATCTCTGATCTCGACAGGGAGAAACAACAGTTCACCAACCTCTCGCGCGAACCTCTGGTTCGACGTCACGTCATGTTATCTGCGCACTACAACTATTCTCTGCCACGGTCAATCCGGAGTCTCTCACACGGACTCGAAGTCACGAACTCGGTATCTTCATCACTCTGTAGAAGATTTCTAGCCGAACACGTCCTCGGGAACTCATCCCAACCATCGGAGGAATACTAAATATTCGTCTGTTCTCGATCAACTCACAACGCATCTAGGTGAGGTCTTCTATCTGAAGCTGGTCAGCTTGCTGATCTCTCATCACATGATATCCGGACGATGTTAAACGTTTCGATCGATTTATCAAAGTCCCATAATTCCCCGAAAGCTCAACACTTGAGCACTGTCTAATAATATCCGGTACATGCCACAGTACTTATGGACCAACCGTAGAAAGGCAAACCCAAGCCTCACTGATGGCACCGCTAAACTGCCGCAAACCCTAAGGTTCAAAAGCGGTTCCATGGTCATCATGTCGAGTTAGGATTTCATTCTTCTAGAGAGTCCACCGAATTACTTGCGTGTTCCTTTGAATACTTTAAACTTGGAAAAATGGGTTTCTGACATTCGTTCGACTTTTTAACTTCGCCTAGACGGCAATGCGAATCCCCTGCGTCCGCACGCTAAACAATGCCTCAATCCTCCAGGAAAAGCGATACATCAACGGACATCTCAGGATCGGTCGACTCTAGATCTGAGTAAGACTCTACACTGGAAATCTTCAACTCAACTGGGCATGCGTCGACGCATCAACCTGACGAATCATCCTCGTCTCTCAACTCGGGATAGACTAGCTATCATCTATCGCATCTCTGCCTGGAAGCTCCAGCGATCTCAGCTCGTAAGCTCTGGAAGCGGTATCACATCAATCTCAGCAACAGCTGGGTCATCTGTCCACACGGTAGACGACATCACAATCTCCGAGGTAGGCTGTACATCAACAGTCCTCTGGCAACTGGCAGCTCTAACAATGGCCCAATCATCCGGTATAAAACCAAACACTCGCCTCATCCGAGAGGTCACAACAAAAAAACTAACTCGATACGTTCCCATGTCACCAGAAAACAAAATGGTTAGCCCTCGTACCAGGCGAGCTCGCCCTGACCGCAACACTAGCAGCAGCTCAATCTGCGCTCAAACCAAGGTGACAGGAACCTCAAGTGTGTATCGAAGAAATTAGATCAAGGGCATGAAAGGAAGCGACAGATCCAGAGTGGATACACGATCATAAGAAGAAACAGCATCAATGAAAGTATGATCGTGGAACTAACAGAATCAAAGATCTCAAATGGATGTGTAATCATGGGTACGAAGAGAATCACAGATCTCAAAATATGTACATCCTAAGGTTTCTTAAGTGGAGTATCGTATCGTAAATATGCCGTGGAACATATGTATGGTACGTCACTCTACTCAAGCTACCTACTCCATCAATCAGGGTCAGCCTATAAAACAAAAGTTCGGGTCTAACACCCCCCTGTTCAAGTCTAAGTTCCGTAAGGTCAAACCTAGATACTGAAATATACATACGCCCTAAACTCTACATAGTCAAACATAGACTCGAACCAAGGTTAACCTAGCGCTCTGATACTAACATTGTCATGACCCGAATATTAGCTCATGACCGGCACTTAAATCACGCCACGTCTAAAGGCATAACGTAATTCAAGTAAGCCGAACCCAGAAATCTAAACCTTTTTAAGAAAACAAAAGAGATGAAGTTTTGAAAATAAGGTATGATGAAATCAAAGTTTTCTTAATGCGTAGAAAAGGAACATGAAAATGCAAGTGAAATTTACTGGTTTGAAAACATGTTTCGTCTTTTAAAAATTTGGGCAGCACCTCCTTTGTATATTTTAATCCAAAACCACAAATACATAATAATGATAAAGGCATCCCCAAGCGGGAGCTAGCTCTTCGCTAAACGGCGGATCACAACCACGCAAGACAGTATATATAAGTATACGACGCCCAACGGCGAAGATCAACACCAAAAATAAAGAATAAAGCAAGATATCAACCCAAAAGGCGAACATAAAACCCATCGCTCAAGTCTCGCAACTACAAGTCTCACTGAGTCTCATTACTTATACAATTACTAGTTTGATTGATGGAGTTGACTACATACAAAATGAAATACATATACAAGAGTGGGTACGATACAATGTCCCACTTACCAAGCAAAACATCCAAATGAAGCTATGTGCCAGCGATGCCGCTACGGATCTACGCAGTCAACCGCAAGAACTGTGGCACAACGGGGGTGAGTTGCCAACTCGTGAATAGAAAAATATCAACAAGTAGAAATCGAATAAACAATGACTCCTAGGTCAACTATATCATAAAGGTAATACTATGATATCTAGGGTGACCGGGTTTGTATATGTGCCAACACTATAAATAAATGCCTAACAGCATGTGGACATCATCCAACAATGTAATCAATCTATGCATGCATGTGGATCTCGTCCAACCAGAGAATCAATGCCTGCATGCATGCGGATCTTGTCCCTGTGTCAACCAATGACACAACAATATTATGCATGTAAATATCATAAAAGCATATGCATGAAAGTATGAGGATATAAATCAACGTGTGTCCCTCGTGACACAACAAATCATGGAACCTGAGTGTCCAACATCGACACTCGAAACATCATGAAACCCGTGCCCAGTATCGGCACGTAAATCCTCATATCACTCAGACTCCGTCAGTCTGGATCGGCCCATATCATCTTTCGACTCCAGTCGGTATACTCCGGATAGCCGCATGGTCCAACCAATCACCGGTAGGTACTAGCCACCCTGCAGGCTCATCGTCTACTCCACGAAAAACATTTCTCGCCCCGGGGAACCATACCGGGTCCACCATGAACCCGCAAACGGATCATCCACCTCCTCGATTCGGGTTTCTACCATACGTCTCAGAACCGAGAAAATGCATGGTAGACACACTGCAATATCATATCAAGAGAAACCGGGTTTTTAAAACAGTACATGCTTTCTTTTGAAATAGCCATGGTTCTCAAACCCAGAAATCTCATGAAAACAACATATCTCAATGCGTAAAAGCGTAAAGCATGATGTATGCGTCATATAACAGAAATGTAAGCATATCCGTATATCATGCAACATGGAACAGTAATATGCACATATCGAGGGAAAACCGCTCTTTAAAATGAATCCAATTTAAAAATATATTCCGCGGTTCCCAAATTCTCCAAATTCCAATGCAACATCGTATAAAAGTGCATATGCAACTATAGCAAGTAAATTATACAAGGAGTCATATCATGATGCAGTGTAGTGACATGGAAATTATCGATGATGAAGTGTGTGAGCCGGCAAATCTGTGTAAGTGTAACATACGCATCATCGATAATGGTGTAAGTGTACTAGCACAGGTATATGCAATGCAATGAAAATAGCATGAGAACAGCATAAGGTAAATCATCAGCTAACAGCTATAAGGTATACGTATCTAGCATGATCGAGTCAGTGAATCTATCAATCGGCATCTAGCCTCACACATCACGTACGGTATAGTCCATCGTACGACAACCTCTAGTTAAGGGTATGGATCAATCATCAAGTCAAACTCATCACGTACGGAAAATCATCATACGGCGGCAATAAACCAATAGAGATCCTATCAGCCTTCACGATAAAGAGGGCACAAACCTAACGTCTCGTACAGCACATCATTCAAGATTCACAACATTATAAAAATTTAAATACCTATATCCCCGGGTCGTATCCATAACAATCTCATATCAGGAGAACAGCAAAGGTATCAATAATCACAATCGACTCACATCCGTATACCAACATCTCATCAATTCATCATATCACAACATATATTCTTTTCATCGCATTTAGGTCCCACATCAAGTCAAAAATTATATATATACTAACCTATACATCAAATCCAATGTTATCCTAAAACACAAATTTATTCAAGTGCAACTATATATCCATAAGTCGTGATTCACATTCACTTTTCATATCCCTAAGCTTTCATCTCATATCTCAATATATTTATATATATTCAATCACTTAAATCTTCTTTAATTATCATTTTAACCATATCCCTAGTTTCATAATCTAGGTTTCTATGACTATATCCTATAGATCGGTTTCCATCAAATTGCGAGGGTGCTATATGCCATCCACCCGACTTCCCCCATAGATATAGATCTACTCACCTTGCTTCTTGCTTTACGAAGTTGATATTGCCACGCGTTTGCTTGTCGTCTCGAAGTCCCCGTAAGGGTAGCTACATATCATAACATATCATGCCGCATTAAAATACAATTCAAAACCAAACGACACCCGAATCTCATATAGGTCAAAACTTATGGTCTACTCATGCAAATCAGCCAAATAACACTCGATATAGACGTACAAACGTTAAGTGGACGAATACAAAACAAAAATACGAAAACTTAAGTCACTAAAAGTTACAAAGACAATGCAGCAACCTAGGAAAACTTGCTCCAGATTTTGGTTCAGGTAAAAACAAGGTTCACAAACAATACTAGGGTGATGTATAGGATGTACATGACCTACAGAAGAAACCTGGACCCAGATCTCCACCAAGTGGCCGGCCACCTTCCCCCTAAATCTGGCGAGCTCAGATTTCCCATGGTGAAATGGCCCCGTACTCTCAGGGTGGTCTCCTAGGGTCTTAATTAGGTCTCTGGAGTTGTTTGCTTTTCTTGAAAATGTCCCAGGTCACTCCAGATTTCCCTGCACCCGTAATTTACACACAAAACCGACAAGACAAGTTTCTGTTTTGGGTTTTCAGGTTTTCAGTTTAGGTTAGGTCTGGGTTTTTGACAATTGGGGGAATTTAAGGTCACCACTAAAGTTCAATTGCACAACCATAACTCAAGAATCCCTCAATCCTCTTGTAGGAATCTCAAAATTCACAAAACTTCACTAAATCAGTTTTAAACTTGAATAGAGGCTAAAGCAATTGAAATACTATACTTAATGTGAAAGAATTAGCTCATTTGGCAACTCAAGAAAATTCTTGAGTTGCCCCAAGTCTCCAAAATCCTTTCTTTCTTGGTCCAAAGTTCTTGTAATGATCTTGTGCATGTTTTTAAAGAAGAGGGTGCATGGTTTTGATGTGTTTCTGATGGATTTGTGAGGAGGTAGAGAAGGGGGCAGCCATGGATTGAGAGGGACTGAGAATGATGAAGAGGATGAATAATGAAGGAATGAGCCATGGGTCAAAGGAACCCCTCACCTCACTCTCTCTGCTCTCTCTTGCCCATACTCATCACCATGCTACACATATTATATTCTATTCCATTTTCTTTTCTTTTAAAAAAAATCAAGGCATGATAAAAGAAAAGCCTTGTAGAAAATGTAACACAAGTGTAAAATAACATGGTGCATGTCATGTGCACAAATCCGGCTTAATGCGCGATTAGCGATATTTAATCGCGATTAGCGTTAAAATAGTGTATAATTAATCATAAAAATTTACAATTTACTTAATTCATTTAAAACACCTTCATTTTAGTAATTTCTATAATTTTCCAATTTTTTCCCAATTTATCGGTATTTAATTATACCGCACTATTAAAATATTCATAATATTTATTATTTAATTATAAAAATTCCCAAAAATAATATTATATTTTTCTGAAATGTTACAAAAACCATAGATCTAGAATCCAGAAACCCTAATATTATATCCATATCCTATGCGGAGAAACAACTTTGTGACAACCACGGTATAACCAATCGTAGTATAGGAATTTCACTTTCTATAAAGTGCATGTCATCCAAATACGAGGACATCACACCCTACTACCTTCTTACCAGATCCATCTTCTATTCTGATGAAGTCAAAGCCTATGACTGTCACATCAAAAATAGATGATCTATCTCCGCTATAACTGCTTTAGTCTATAAATAGATATAAGCTATTTGCCCTCTATGCTTCCGCTGCTCCCACTGACTACAACAATCCTTTGGCAGAGTCATATACGCGTGCACTTCTAAAGCTAGTTTAGAACGACATTATACTCATCCTCCTGTCGGGTCTCATAGTCTAGAACAGCAGCAATGACAACTCAGGGTAAACAAGAACCTCCCTGTCACTGTTTCTGAGAAGATCGAAGTACCTCTCCGGTGCCAGAGGTTACCCACTATATCTGTGGAGTGGCTAATGGAATGTCAATACCAATTGAATCTTTAGGTTCTATTAAGTTTTCAGTAATCGTTTGTGGTTCTGGAATCACTTCCAGTTCTACCATACTCCCACTTATGTTTTCTGAAAAGAATCCATTTTACTAAAACTGTAGCGGGTTAAGAACAATATAAATATTGATCTTCGAGATGATAGAAAGTTAACCCTCGACATAGCCCGGGATAACACACAAACTGGTATTACTGAAACGTGCCTTGAGTTTGTCCAGAGTCTGGTTCTAAGCATAAGCCGGAGAACTCCATATAGCTTAATATCTATAAGATACGAACCATTCTATATACAATATAGAAACAAAGGCACTAATTTAATTGGAACCAGATTCAAATCTTGCAGTTGTCTCAAGTGCATGTCAACTAAGTGAAATGAGGCCAAGCAGCATTACTCATCTAGGAGTGCATCCACATATGAGTAACCTGAAAGAGAAGCAAGTTCTCAAAACCATTACTATCAACGGAATACAAAGCACAAGTATCTACATCTTCGATCACCTTGAAAAACCTTATACTTGCAACATATATTTCTCTACTTTATTCTTATACATATAACTTCTCAAAAGTTGGACCTTACATTTCAACGAAATACTTGTCTAAAACTAGAGAAGTCATAAGTAAATGGAATATAGTACGAGTACCAACCCCTTTGTCCAAATGGACATTGGACAACATACAATATTTTGTATAAATCCCATGAGTTTAATAACTCAACCCCTGGACGTCGTAGGTTGAAAATTGTACTATGGTTAAGAAGAATTACACCGTTGTTGAATGGTCCTTACCCAATCACCAACTGATATAGATAAATGTCATAAACATAATTTCAAAAACTTATATCTCACTTTATAATATAAACGTGCAGATATATCAGTTTGAAATTGGTGCATAACAACGGATATTCAAAACCAATTATTTGCCGTCATACAAAAACCTAGGTGATTTCCTCAAATATCACCAATTACAACGAATTCCGATATAATCACCTAATTCCCAATATCTTATTCCCACTCATCATCTGTAATACTATACAGATGTGAGAATCAAGTCTGGTAAATACATACCCTGGAGTAAGAATCTAATTGGAAAATCAGTTTTCAATTAACAACGCATTGTAAAACTGAAACATGAAAATGTTTCGAAGGGGTATCCGGGTTTTCCTAGTAATATCTCTTCCAATATCCAGATTCATGACTGTAACCGTATATTTTCTTGCCATCTTTCCAATCTCTTTATTTGTCTTTACTAATTACCTTCTGTACACCACCTTTAGGCTAAATGGTTTTCTTCCTTCCCTAACTTTCGGCACCAGCCTATGATTTGGAAGAAGTCTATCCAATAAGCGTAATAGGTGTACCTTCCTAATCCTAGGAGCTCTCGCAACCTGAGAGAAGGTAAAAATAAAAGACAACCTGAATAATCCTATTCGATTTCTCCTGAACCGGAATCCATCCTTGAACTAGAACAAGTTCCTTCGAGTTCGTATATAACTATACGACAGCTTATCCAATAAATGTAGATCTTCATAGTGATACGGAATGTTCCGGAGAAATACAAAGGTGAAGTAGGAGTGGCGATGATATACGCGGGTTCGTCGTGAATGACAGCAGTCGCAATTTACTTTGCTCTCTTTCTAATTCCTTTATTTGTCTTTACTTATTACCTTCTGTACACCCCACTTAAGCTAATTGGTTTTCTTTCTTCCTTATCCTTTGGCACCAGCCTATGGTTTGGAAGAAGACTATCCAATAAGCGTAATAGGTGTACTCTCCTAATACCAGAAGCCCACGCAACCTGAGAGAAGGTAAAGAGAAAAGATAACTAAATAGTCATATTCAATTTCTCCAGAACCGGAAACTATCCTCGAATCTAAAACAAGTTTCTTCGAGTTCGTATGTAACTATACGATGGTCATATCCAAAATATGTGGATCTTCATAATGATATGGAATGTTCCGGAGAAATTCAAAGGGTAAAAGTAGGAGTGGCAATGATATATGCAATTATGACAATCCAAAAGCCAATGTGATTTAAGAAGGTTCGGTTAACTTGGTTCATGAGTTTTAGTTTAGGGTCGGACCATGGTCGCTTCCAAAGAGAGAGAGAAAAGAAACACGCAGCGTGCACTCTAACCTATATCATAATGGTTAATCACTTTATCTAATCAGGATGGCTCCCACTATTTCCTCAAATTTTCCTCCAAACCCAAAAGAAGAATTAGTCGGAATCATATAAAATCACCCAAGGAGTAAACCAACTCATTAGTGGGAATCGGGATCCAACTATCATCGTATGATAACTTGATGAAAGCCACTCAAGTTATCACACTCCAGAAGGTATGCGTATATATGGCAAGTTTCAGTTTCTTTAGAAACTCCCGATGTGGATTTTTGCCCCATGCTCTTATGACCTTAACGAAAGCCAACAAATCATAAGTCACATGTCAAGTTCTACCTGTCATTGTCCAGATTAATCTAAATCCACCCGTACTCGCCCTTGACGAAGGCCAACAAAGATATACGACTGTCCTAGATTAATGCAAATCCATGCAACAGAAAAGTAACACATAGCTACCATACACTATGCCTTGATGAAGGCCAACAAACATAGTATGAATACTAAACGCTACCCGTCTAAAATGATGGAGGGCTACGGCTGGTTTTTGGCGAAAAACCATTAACGTAATGAACTTGATATCACTGAAGGAATCCAAGTGGTTTTACAAAAGTGTAGTGGCAAAAACTTTTGCCAAAGAGGTCACTCCCGGTGAAGGGATGTCGGCACTTTCCTCGTCGAATGAGGTGCAGGATATTCCAAACTGAATACCATGATACCAAGCAAAAATAATCGACTATAGTGAAGTTATTACCCTGACGCAACTTCTGCCCAAGGGGTCACTCCCGATGAAGGGATCTCGGCCCTTGCCTCATCGAATGATGTGCTGGATATTCATAACTGAATACCACTAAGCAAAACAAAAGAGAACTTCTGTAATGTCTGTTTTTAAAAAACTTGGTTCCAACAACATCATATATAGTTTCTTTCTTGCATTGATCAGAATCAACGCAGTCTCATCAATTAATCACACCAGAAAAGAACGAAAATATTATGTACGTATATGCCATCCGCATTCACCACTGGGCCCGTCATCACCCGTTAGGTTACTTAACTAACGACAGAGAGGGGGCTGGACTAGCGCGGGTGCAAAACATATACAATATCTACTAGTATATATATATAAATATATATAACAATCGTCCCAGGAATGATATATGCAACATCATAGAATACCGATAAGCATCACAGAACAAATGGATAATCTGGGAGCCCTGGGATTCCTTTAAGCCTCAAGTGAAACCCGACGTTCCTCTGGTCATGTGTGTTAGTGTTTATGCCCTAGAGGCCATTATTGTATCATACTAGATTGTATATTATTTAATGGAAACTTGGGATATTCACAGTTGTATTGACAGTCTTGCTAAAAATGGTAGTATGCTACTTGGTTTGTTTCTACTTTAATATGTGCATATGTTTCTTTTAACATATCGCTTATACATATTAGTAGAGTCCTTAGGATTTTTGCTTCATTACCAGCGTTGTGATGGCAGTCACACTAGTGGGGGCTGGGTAGTCTATAAGCAACATCCTATACAGGTCCCTGGTCGTAAGATTATCGAGACAGGGCATCGATACTCCGGAGTAGACTGGTGTATACGCTTCTTATCCCAGCATGGGGAGATGGTCTGTCCTACAGCCATCAGTACGTCGTACTGGAGATAGTATGCAGGTGCTCTTTAGGTTACGAGTACCGGACATGATTCTCCAGGAACTGCAGGTTGGTACTATACCTATCGTCAGATTGAAGTTCCTAAGTGACATGAGTACAGCTTAGTCCGTCGACTTGACATTGCTACTGTCACGACCCGAAAAATACCGAGCGTGACTGGCACTTAAATTACGAAACGTCTCAAGGTATACGTAATCTAAGTAAGCCAAAACCCAGAAATCAAAACCAAGTAAAGAAGTAGAGTGAAGGAAAAACCAATTTTAAAGCAAGAAGTTTAACAACATAAGCCGAAGTATGCATTTTAAAATCTCTAGTCTTTTCTGAAAATTTCGGCAGAGTTTTCTTTGTAAATACTGACACCAAATGGGTAAAAAACCCTGATAAAACATATATAATGAATAAAGGTATTCCCAAGCGGGAGCTAGCTCTTCGTCAATCGACGAACAAAACACGCAATGCAATATAATATACAACGCCGAAGGGCAAGGATCAAAATTCAAAAAGAAACTCAAAACAACATGAAATCCATAATAATACAACATGCGACTCTAAAGTCGAAAGAATATACAACTGGTCTCTAGTCTGAATTAAATACATGTCTGGTTGATGGAGTTTACTAGATACAACTGAAATAATAAATGTACAATGGTGGTCGCGATGCAAGTGAACCCACCTACCAAAGCAATCACCCGGAAGGAACAATGTGCCAGCAAAGCCGTAACGAAACCTGTACGACAAAACCTGCAAGGAACTGCGGCACAACGGGGGTGAGTTTCCAACTCGTGAGTAGAAAACATCTACGAGTAGAAATCGCATGTATGATGCTATCCTAGGTCATATCAAGTAATATACTCAAATAAATATCCTGGTCCAGCTATGTATAAGTGTAATACTACATGCTCGTGTCAGTACCTCAGATAGCAACATATCAGATATATGATGTACGAATGCATGACGAATGGAAACAGAATACATCATGAAATCAATAGAGAAATCAGTGTCAAGCATCGACACAAAACATAAATCTCAGTATCTCAATATCTCAATATCTCAAATCTCAAAATCTCAGTGTCTTAAATCCCAATATCTCAATATCTCAATATCTCAATATCTAGGGCTCTGTCAGTCCGGATCGGCCCATATCATCAAATCACACGACCACGGACGGTATCCTCCGGATATCCGCCGCGCTAAACAATCACCGGTAGGCAGTCTGCCCCTGCCTGGCTCATCATCCTCCATGAAATCACTCTCACCCCGGGGTACCATACCGGGTCCACCATATACCCGAGACGGTTCATACTACTCCTTAAAACGGGTCTCGAAATACAACAGCTATCATGAAAACTCATGGTGGACGACTCATACATCACGAGAAAACCGCAACTTACATTTTAAAAAGAGAGAGAGAGAGAAGTTTATATATATTCTTGCGGTTTTCCCCCGAATCCCGAAATCTCATGAAAATTCGAAATCCAAAATCAAGAGTAAGTAAACAGTGAATATTGGCTTAAATCTCCATAATACTGCATGACCAATGAATATATGAATGCATTTGATATCATGCAATTAATGCAATAGTTAAACTAGCATATGAAAGCTATAATATATCGCAACTATCAACTAGCAAGCTATGTCAATGAATAGTATTTTCTAAAGTGTACGTGACATGGTAATTACCGATGATAATGTGTGTGAACCGGCAAGCAGGGATATGTGGAACATACGCATCATCGGTAATGGTGCTGGTGTCCTGACAGCAGGGTTTCATAATCACTAAGCACACAATAACATGCAATGAGGCGATAACAACATAATAAGGCAAATGAATAGTAAATGCAACAATAATATGCGGAACATGAATAATAACGTAACAATAAGGAATCTACCATACTATATATGTGTTATACTGTTTTGCCGTTTGAAAGAGTACGAATCGTGGTGTTTTAGAAATAAGGGCTACGGTGTTTTTAAGAAAAGGTACGTCTTT
The DNA here is from genome assembly GCA_030015575.1 of Agapanthus africanus. Taxonomy (NCBI): domain Eukaryota; kingdom Viridiplantae; phylum Streptophyta; class Magnoliopsida; order Asparagales; family Amaryllidaceae; genus Agapanthus; species Agapanthus africanus. The sequence continues at coordinate 371,607,893 of CM057343.1, read as the reverse complement.
TGAAATATCCGTAGTATCCCTTGGTATGTCTTTAAAATTCTCCCGATTCATTAGTTTTGGAAATAGGTATGACTCGAGTCCAGTCTAACATCTACTAGGTAAACTACAGGTCTAACTAACAACCAATCGAAAGGGGTATGGAACCCACCTAAATCTGAGTCGATATATATATATATAGTAGTCGGTGATCTCGCCTCAATAGTATCACATACGATACAATAAATAATATGACATCCTCGAGTCAAGAGTGCGGAACTATCCACATAACTATATCTCGTACGGTAAATCTATCGTACGGCATCCCAAATCTGGGTACGGGTCAAATATCATATTTATCTTATTATTCATCTGGTATCCACATCATCACATATCGTGAGCAGGGGGTACTGATCTAAGTCTAGTACACTACTAATATCATCAACTATATCATGATCTGACTATTGATCTAAAGTCTCATACAATCCGATGCCATCAACACATATTATCATATAGAAATATGCATCGCCCAAGTGATCCATTATAACTATCATAACATATCTTATCTCATATCTCGATCATATGTCAACTATCATATAAATATATATATATATATATATATATATATATATATATATCATCCACATGGTATCGTCATCCAACGATCCGCTATAACATCATGACGTATCTCGGTCACATATTAAATATCTCACGGCATCATGCCCGATCAAATCGACCCATTTCCCAAGTATCATAACAACCTCATCATCCAAGCATATGAATACCAATATTGTAACACCTTAGGATAATGGTTAGTGAATAGTTATATTTAAATAATGGTTTTTAACAAAAAGTTTACCAAATTGTGTTTTAAATATTTTTCCTAATTTAATAAATATTTTTCCAAAATTTTCCTAGGCTTGCACACACATGTGCATGTAAACTAGGGTTTTTAAATTGAGTTAATACCATGAATTATTAACCATGGTGGGTTAATCATGGGATTAGGCCTTTTTGGGTTTTTAAGTGGGTTAATTAAGTTAATTAGTTAATTAGTAGTTACTTTAATTTGAATTTGTTTAGGGGTTGACTTGTGAGAGAGAGAGGGGTGCATCATGGCTCAAGCATGCTTGCATTAAATGAAGAGAGAGAGAGAGAGGAGGGTTGACAATTGGACCTTGGGTGTTTCCTCTCATTTCTTTGCCTTTCTTTCAAGTCTCACACACACACACTCATACTACCTCTCAGCTTCAGAACCCCAGCAGCAAGCATTCAGCAGCAACTGAAGCAACAGCAGCAGCAGCATGAGAGTAGCAGCAGTAGCAGAGATCAGTAGCAGCAGCAGCAGTGAACAGCAACTGCAGCTTCTTCCCTTCACTTCTTCACCTTCCTGCAGCTTCCTAGGGTTAAGTATGAGGTTCGCAGGCCAGTGAGACGGACGCTGCGAAGAAGGGCAAGCAAGTGGTTGGATACGCTTAGCGCGAGACACGGTGAGTAGATTTCACATCTACGGGGATATCGCCCGCATGGCGTTATGCGTCAGGGCTGATAGGACCTTAGTATATATATTGCATTTACCCCATGGATTGTCATTGCATATTGCATTTCCTGCTGTAATTATAGATATATGCTTAGAACTGATAGAACACCGCACTATTACTAACGGTTTATGTTGCACGAGCACTATTTGCATGCTACACACACACCGTTAGTAATTACCATGCCACACTCACTGTAGAGCTGCCATGATTATATTGTTATAGTTTATCTTACTTATGATTGGTGATGATTTCCTGGACATTGGGAGCCGCATGACATCTTTAAAAACGGAAACTATTTTAAAAAGCGGTTTTTCCCCTTATACCCATACCATGGATTGATTTACATTGTATCACTCATTGGATTTACTTAGTGATGGATTTTCATGTGATTTCTGGTTTTGAGGACCGTGGAATTATTTAAAGAAAAGATGCACCATTTTGAAAAACCCGGTACCTCGTGATATGATATTTTGGTGCGTCCACCACGCGTTTTCTCGGTGCTGAGACGTGTGCTTGAAACCCGATTCGAGGAGTGGATGATCCGTCTGCGGGTTCGTGGTGGGCCCGGTATGGTTCCCCTCGGCGAGATGATCTATGGGTTTTGCCGATTGAGCCTGGAGGCGGGCGAGTACCTACCGGTGATTGGTTGGACCTGGCAGTTGTCCTGAGGATACTGACCAGAGTCGAGAGATGGATGCGGGATGATCCGTACTGTCGGGGCCGAGGGCCGATACCGCAGACGGACCCCGTGGGGCCGATCCGGACTGACGGAGCCCGATATACGAGGATTTACGTGTCGATGCTGGACACGGGTATTTTATGATATTTTGGGTGCCGATGTTGGGCACTCGTGATTCCTCTGAGATATACAGGATTTGAGGGCCGATGGGTGTGCCGGCGCCTAAGTGTATTTGGGATTTGGGTGCAGTCTGAGGCACCGGTTATTGTTTTCCATGTTGACATAGTCCATGTAGATGTTATTTATCCCATACTCAGTATTGACTGCTATATATCTCATCCTGTAGCATTTACCAGTTAGAGTACTTGCATTACTATTGCATCCTCTGTTTGGCATGCATTGTTATCATCTGATGGCATTAGTAGAGCCACGCTATATGTGCATGCTCGCGATCACCTTTATATGTTATCTCTATTCACGAGTTGGCAACTCACCCCCGTTGTGCCACAGTATTTGCAGGTTGCCCTTGGGAGTAGTCACGGCTGGCTGTTTACCGCATCTTTTGGCACAGATACCCTTTTGAGGCGAGATAGCCATTTGCTGATAGGTGGGTTTTGTACGGTATCTGTTATCTTTCAGTTGTATATTGATGTATCTAGTATTCTCCATCTACCTTTCTGTAATGATTTAGAGACAGCTGTGAGGACGATATGTATGATTTTGTATTCTGGTGTCGAGCTCGCATGTGAGCCGACTTTATGTTATGCAGTCTTACCATTTGTGATATTGTCCTTGCTTTACTGTGTACTCTTCGCTACGGCGTCGTATATTATATTGTGATGCTTATTCATTTCACTTATTATTTCTGCTACACCTTTCTTTTACCCGACTTGCGGGACAAGTGTTAAGAATGGAAATGTTGCCAAAATTATAAAAGTTATAACTCTTGAACTTAAAAGAATTTCTACTAAAGAAATGGAAGCTTTTCAGACATGTATGACTGTTTTTACAAAAATGTTTTAATCACTCTTTATTTATTGGTTTTGATTTCTGGGTTCGGCTTACTTAGCTGCGTTACGCCTGTGGACGTTGCGTGGTTAAGTGCCGGTCACGAGTCGAAACTCTCGGGTCGTGACAAAGTTGGTATCAGAGCGTAGGTTTTACCTTCGGAGTGTAGGATGACCCTGGTATGATGGAGTAGGTAGCTGCAGCAGGGTAGCGTAGCGTGTGTATGTTCCGCGGCATACTCACGACACGGTACTCCGCCTACGCGACCTTAGGACTTGTTGATTTAAATTCCTCCTTGATTACACATGTTCTTGCGATTCGATTTCCGTGTTCTTATCGAATCCAAATTTTCTTTCAGCCATTATGCCGCTTAAGACTACGAGGGCACATAGAGCGGCCGCGAGGGCCGAGATTCGTGTTGACTCGTCCGAGACGAGGACTGATCCGGGCAGTGCACCCGTTGTACCCGAGCAGACTGTTCCTCCTGTGACAGATCAGATCGCCACGCTAGGGGCTGGTATGCAGGAGATGCGCCAGACGGTGGGATCTAGTATGCAGGAGATGCGCCAGATGATAGGATCGCTAGTCGAGACGCTTCGAGCCCAGCGACCAGAGGTAGCTCCACCAGTTCCAGCGACCGCGATGGTACCTACCGCACAGCCAGTTGTCTCTGCAGCCACGGAGGTGATCACAGTATCGCTATCAGAGTTCATGAGGCTGAAGCTTCCGGTCTTCACAGGCACCGATACAGCCGAGGACCCACAGTCTTTCATCGACAGGATGGCCAGGATATGTCGTTCCCTCAGATGCGCAGATGCGAGATGGGTCGAGTTCGCGAGCTTTCGCCTGGAAGGTCTTGCGCAGAAGTGGTGTGATTCAGTTGAGAAGGGCAGAGTAGCAGGTCTTCCTCCTATGACCTGGATGGAGTTCGTGACCATGTTTCTAGCCCGTTTCCTTCCCCAGAGTGTTAGGGATGCCCGAGCACGCAGATTTGAGTCCTTGCGCCAGACGCCAGGGATGACAGTGGCAGAGTATGACGTGCTGTTTACAGAGCTAGCAGTCTACGCCCCATATTTAGTGGCTACCGAGGAGTTGCGAGTCAGGAGATTTGTTCGAGGCTTGCTTACACCACTGTTCCTCGCGATCAGCGCACAGCACTACGAGACCTATGCAGCAGCTGTAGACGCAGCCTTAGTAGTCGAGGAGCACCTTGCTGAGACTTCGGTAGTTCCAGAGCCGAAGAGAGTTCGTACCAGTATTTCTGCACGGAGGCAGTCATTCAGACGCCGCGACAGGTATCGTTCTGGTACGGGGAGTGGCAGAGATTCGGGACGGAGCCAGATGTTTAGTTCCTATCCACGAGAGGGTCAGCAGTCGCCGCGGGGTTGCTTTAGATGCGGCAGCTTACTTCACCTTGTGAGAGATTGCCCCGAGACACACCGGAGGGAGGCAGCAGCACCGCATGTTACCTTACCACCTTCACCACCCCAGAGGGCGTTGCCCGTTGTACCTACCGTTGCTCCGCGCCAGACTCACGCACAGAGAGTGTTAGTTGTATGTATGCCCTAGAGGCCAGTATTGTACAGATTATGTATATTATATTGGATGCTTGGACATATATAGAGATGACTTTCTTGCTCGACATGATAGTATGCTATCTGGTTGCCATTTATCTTAACATGTACACTAGTCTCTTTATACTGTCTTATAGTTACATGTTGGTAAAGCCCTTAGGATTTGTACTTGACTACATGGACTATGATGCAGATCATACTAGTGGGGACATGGTAGTCTATAAGTACATCCTTCAAGGTCCCTAGTCGTGGGTGTATCGAGACGGGGCATCGATATACCAGAGTAGACTAGCGTATACGCTTCTCGACCCATGTGATGGGCGATGGATGATCCCATATCCATTGGTGTTTGACATCAGAGATGGTATACGGGTGCTCAGTGGAAACTGGGTACACTGGACGGACTCGCCGAGAACTCCTAGATGGTATTATACCTCACGTCAGATGGCAGTTCTCAGGTGACACTTGTACAGGTTAGTCTGTAGACCCGAGATCGTCATAGAGTCTTGTGTGATTCCTACTGTGCTTTGATCTCCACCTTACCATGTCCATGAGGGCGTGCAAAACGGTGGTCTTTGGGTACAGTCCCGAGTCACATGGAGGCAATGAGCGATAGGAGGGGTTTCGTCTCTCCCGGTATTGGGGGTTGATGTTGCGCTGTGCTCGATTGGCCGTAACAGGGAAGTCCCTGGCCAGGGCTGATCAGAGATTTGCTGGTAAGTGTTACCAGTAGTTTCTCGACCCGTTACGAGCCTCACATCGGCACGACTTATCGGGTTATTGGGGTCTGACGTATACCACCCCTAGACTTGATATGCGACGTATCAGACGAAGAGACCGGACTGTATGGTAAGTGTTACTGGTCGGATTCGCAGGAGTGTGAGCGGGCTAGCTCGTCGATCTTCTGATCGCTCAATACCCGGGTGGCCGTTACGTTTAGCAGACCGCTTGCGGCTTGTGGGTGCTTGATATGATCATCATCTGCTACCGGCGTATTGACGAGTCTTCAGAGTCCTACACAGAGGTTTCCTGGTTCAAGCGAAACGAAATAGGAGCGCATATGAGATATGTGCAGGACCGAGAATAATGCGTGTATGTGATACCGCATTTCATTCTCGCGATAAATGTTTCGATTGGTTATATTTGATATGACCTAGTTATCGAATCATTGATTCGATAAATCGATGCATTGCATACTAGTCGGTTATGTACGACATGACCGGATCATTGAATCAAGTGTTGATTTAATGATTTAATGTATAATTATATATTTGATATATTACTTTGCATTAACTAGTATAGGTTCACTTTAAACGGATTTTTCTCACTTGATTTGCACATTGTATATGTGATATACTTTTGTGCACTTTAAAGTATCATGTTTGATGATACTTGACCATATTGTTAAGTGTATGGAATTAAACCATAGTTAACTTGAGATTAGGGTTTTATTTATGCATTTATTCATTTAATTGTTTATTCATTTATTTGGATAAAGATTTGGAGGAGAATGGTGGCATTTCTTGTTTTATGTTGAAGCTTCAAGAACCCTTGACTTATGCAACCATTCTTGTCCTCATGCTTAACCCTAACCCACTCATTTGACCATGGTTTATTCTCTACACTTAACCCTAGTTATTGTTATGATAAGTATTGATTTATTATTCATTTTCAAAACACTTATCATAATATTCTAGCTCATCTTCTTCTTCTTCTTCAAGTGAGCAACCTTGATGCCATCAATGGCAACTTGTGATCTAGTGAGCAAAATCCAATTCTAAAGTGAACCCACCTCCTATTTCTTCACCCTCTACCTCTTGCCAAGTTGTTTTGGGTGTTTACTTCACAAGTTTCACAAGTTTGTGAAGTCGGAGCTTGAGTTTGTGCAACCTCGACGTAGATCGTCTTTGACACGAAGCCGACGACCTATTCCGCACGTTTCTCCGATGAAGCCGTCACGAGAGTCTAAGCTTCAAGATGGACAGCGAGAAGACTTCGTTGCGGAGCCGTGGAGGTGGATATCCGGATCTACAAAGGTTGTAATTTCCGTATCCTAGTAGTTAACTGTTAACTAGTTAGTTTTTCGCCTAGAATTCTAGCAAACGATCCGTAGTCGGGTCTCTCGGCACCGTTAAAATTTTAATATGGCATGTTCGATGCCTTGTGTGACCTCATTAGGGTGCCTAGGAACCCTACAGTGGTATCAGAGCCTAGCTAGAGCCTTAGGCGAAATCTAGACGGAATTTGAAGTCCGAAACAACCCGAAACCCTAGAATTTTAGAGCTCTCTGGACATTTTCATAAATCTGGGAATTTTTGATATTAAAAATGTCTAAAAAATTCAGCATAGAATTCTAAGCATTACTGTGTAAAACGCTTCCCTGAACTGTTCATTGTGCCGCGGAAGCGCGGCAGAAGCATGCCTTATGCCGCTCTTCCGCGACCATATGGTGACATCATCCCACTATTTTTGCACAGTAATACCTGATAAATTCTGGTGAGTTTTCTGGGTATTTTTAAATTTATTTAAGGGTTGAGTGCTCTGGAGTTATATTGGGAATCGATGAATTCGATCGGAATATCAAATTTTGTCTAAGTGTTTTTCCAGATAACTGTAGAATATGTTAAAGAGTTCGACCGGATACAAATACCCAAGTTTTCCCCTGCCGGAATAATTCCAAGTGTTGGATTTTTCTGTGGTTAAAAGACGTTCTGAGTAGTGCAAGTAACGCGATGGTCCCTCTAGAAGACACAAACCTTAACTCGATTATGTGACCGTCTTGAACTGCCCTTTGAACCTTCGGGTTTGGGGCAGTATGGCGTGCCACATGTGAGGCGTTGGCTTGACCCTTCTACGGCTGGACCGTTGGTACTGAGGCATGAAGTGAATGTCTTTGAACCTATTTCATGTGTTGATCGGTGTCGGGAAAACTTGGGTGTTCGAATGTTCGATCGGAAAGTTTAATATATTCTATTTATCCGGAATTGGATACAATAATTGGAATTCACAAACAGTTATGAGATAACTGGATGAATGTTATAGATCTAGCACTTTAGTTTCACAAGATATCGAAAAGAGTTTTCGATGATGGGACTAAAATGCGGGGTTTATAACTGTTAGGCATGTGATGTCTAAAGAAGTTGCGGATTCCAATTGTTGTAGTTTTACACTTTCTTTTCTGTGACCGTAAGTGTAGTATGTTCATATCGCCGGTTTCGTTGCTATACATCAACGACAATTGGGGTATGCATACTTACTTACGTTGATGACATGTGATGTTATGTGTTGCTGGATATGTTATATTGGATCGTCGTGTTTGAATAGCCGGGGGTTTTTATGTGAGATGAGTGTTTTTCATTTTCATTCATGTAAAAACTTGTATGTAATATTCTTTTATTTGGGGCACTTCTAGGTAGCGGAAGTAGTCACCGTTTGTATATTATTTATTTTTCCGCATTAGGATAGACCCAAGGAGGGGAGCACAAGTAACCGGGTTCTGGGGTCCAGTGGGAGACCAACTCGAGGAGTCGAGTCTGGGTCTCCTAACCCTAGAATTGGCAGGGTTGCTTGCCGCTCTCGTAGGGGTCTAGGGGTGTGGGATTGGCTATTCATCACGACCGTGGAATCCGTGTTTTATACTGGCTCGTATTGAAAACACGGACGTCCTAGTATATCCAATATTTCATATGTTTATTCTGCTGCGATATCTGTGTTGAGATTCTGTGATGGATATATTATATAGTATATATGATATATTATATAGACGTTACTTATGTTTTACACCCGCGCTAGCCCTGCCCTGCTCTGTCGTTAGTTACCTAACCTAACGGTGCACGAGGGGACATCGAGGCGAATGCGGATGGCATAAGTGTACGTCATATCTATCTGTGATGTTTAGGTATTTAAATGATGGGACTTCATTAATGTGATTAATGAAAGATAAGAAACCTAAGATGTTGTAGAATCGAATTTTAAATAAAACAGGTAGCTACAGTTTTTGCTTTGCACAGCGGTATATATGATATACCCCGCACCTTATTCGATGAGGAAAGGACCGAGATCCCTTCACCGGGAGTGACTCCTTTAGCAATAACTGGCAGATGCTACACACTCGGTTTGCTTTTGACTGCTTTTGCGTTTTTGCTTTGCACAGCGATATATATGATATATCCCGCACCTCATTCGACGAGGAAAGGACCGAGATCCCTTCACCGGGAGTGACTCCTTTAGCAAAACTAGAAAAGCCTCAAAATCACTCCATTTCAAAACTTCATTTGATTCTACAACGATATCAAGTTCATTACGCTCATGGTTTTCAGAAAAACCTGACGTAGCCCTCCGTCGTTTCAGATAAGTAGTAGTTAGTATTCGTGCTACGTTTGTTGGCCTGCGTCAAGACGTAGTGTGCGGTAGCTAACTAGTATTTATCTGTTTATGCATATGATGCAGATTGGATTAGGGTAGTCGTGCGACTTTGTTGGCCTGCGTCAAGGGTCGTACGGGTGGGTTTAATTCAATCAGGAAATGACGGGTTGAACTTGACTAGCGCACTATGGTTTGTTGGCCTGCGTCAAGGTCATAGCACGCTAGGGGCAAAAGCATTATCGGGAATTTCAAGTGTTGAAATTTGCAATGAGATTGCATACCTTCTATGAGATAGTTGGATCCCGATACCCGCTGCGAGTAAGAGTTACTCCTGGGAGAGTTTTATACATTACAATTAGCCGATCAAGTAGGTGTCTAGAAAGGTGTTAACGGGGTTACGCCTCTGGGAAAACGAGGTTTACAGTAATTAGGTTCGTGCAAAAGCACGGGGGACCTCCCTCAAAGTACCGACACTGGCCTGGCTGAAAGATTGGCGAACCTGTAGTGTGTAATTAATCTCGGCTAGTCTTTCCTTTTAGGGTTTGGAGGAAGATTTGATAAAAAGCAGTGGGAGCCATCCTGATTAGATAAGATAATAACCAATCTGATCTTGCACGAGCTTACGCTAAAGTGTTTTCTTCTCTCTCTCTCTAGGTAGCGACCATTTCATGCCTTAATCAAGATAATAATATGGATGTATTGACCGAACCCGCATGTTATACTGTGCTGGGGAACGTTGGTTCCGTTCTTTCCTATAAGAGTTATAGGACTGAACAGGATATAGGGGAATACCAGGATTCTCATGCCACCCGATTGAAGAAAGTACATGTTGATGCATTTTCTTCGGGTGTGTTCGTTACTGAGAACTGTTTCTCCATTTGCTCTACGTCCTGGGTATTGGATACCGGGTCGGGATCCCATATATGTAATCAGTTACATGGGCTAAGGAAAGGTAGAGAACTTGGGGAAGGTGATAAAGACATTAGAGTTGGAAATGGTGCAATTGTTGCAGCTAAGACTGTCGGAGAATATCACCTTGTATTACCAACTGGTAATACATTGGTTCTGAACGAATGCTATTACATGCCGAACCTGATATGCAACATTATATCGGTTTCTTTATTAAGTAAAGAGGGATATAATTTTGTATTACAGGACAATGTTATGAACATTCTCCGTAACCAAAAGTTGGTTGGATCAGGCACGTTGTGCAATGGCATTTATGTTCTAAACCAATCAACAGTTCTGAGCATAACAAACACACACAAGAGGAAGAGTTCTGAACTGAACGAATCCTTCTTGTGGCATTGTAGACTGGGTCACATCAATGCGACATGACTGGCTAAGTTGCATAAGGATGGATATTTAAATCCGTTTGAATTTTCATCCTATGACACTTGCCAGTCATGTCTCAAAGGCAAGATGACCAAGACTCCGTTTACGGGACACGGAGAAAGAGTTACCGAACTCTTAGGACTGATACATAGTGATGTATGCGGTCCCATGTCTACACATGCCAGGGATAGTTCTTCATACTTCATTACATTCACTGACGATCTCTCTAGGTTCGGGTATGTGTTCCTGATGAAACACAAATCAGAAGCTTTTGAGAAATTTAGGGAATATAAGCAAGAAGTTGAGAACGAAACCGGAAAAAGTATTAAAATCCTACGATCTGATCGAGGAGGAGAATACTTAAGCAATGAATTCCTGGACTTCCTAAAAGAGAATGGGATTCTCTCTCAGCTGACTCCTCCATATACACCACAGCACAATGGTGTATCTGAACGGAGGAACCGCACCCTATTAGATATGGTGCGCTCTATGATGAGCACAGCTGAGTTACCTATTTCCTTCTGGTGATATACACTGGAAACAGCTGCAGACCTATTGAATATGGTTCCCACCAAAACCGTGCCGACCACTCCATATGAGATATGGAAAGGAAAGAGACCATATCTTAATTATGTTAAGATATGGGGTTGTCCGGCCTATGTAAAAACGCAAAATCCGGACAAACTCGCGGCAAGGTCCATTCTGTGTAAGTTTATTGGATATCCCAAACATTCGCGAGGGTATATCTTCTACCACCCTGAGGAACAAAGAGTGTTTGTTTCTCGGCATGCCACCTTTTTAGAAAAGGAATTTCTTGAAAAAGAGATTAGTGGTCATGAGGTAGAACTGGAAGAGGTTCCAGCTGCACAAGATACAACAGAAGATCTGGTGGAACCAGAGGATTCCATAGTTCCCGATGAACCCCAGCCACTCCGCCGATCTGGTAGGGTTCCTCGCCAACCTGAGAGATACTACGGTTTTCTCATGGACGGTGGGAGCGAGGATTGCATCATGGAGGATGATGACCCAACTAGCTTCGAGCAGGCCATCACGAGTGGGGACTCAGTGAAATGGCTGGATGCTATGCGGTCCGAGATGGATTCCATGTACACCAACAAAGTATGGACTTTGGAAGTTGCTCCTGAAGGGGTAAAACCCATTGGGAGCAAGTGGATCTTCAAGAAGAAATTTGGTGTAGATGGGAAAGTGGAGACTTTCAAAGCTAGACTTGTAGCAAAGGGTTTTCGTCAAAGACCAGGTGTGGACTATGACGAAACCTTTTCTCCAGTGGCTATGCTTAAATCCATCCGAATCATGCTTGCCATTGCTGCCTTTCATGACTACGAAATCTGGCAAATGGATGTTAAGACCGCCTTTCTAAATGGTGATTTAGAAGAGTGCGTGTACATGACTCAGCCAGAGGGCTTCGTAGACAGTGGGAGCAGCGGGAAGGTGTGCAAGCTGCTTAAATCCATTTATGGATTAAAGCAAGCATCGTGGAGTTGGAACATCTGCTTTGACGTCGTTATCAAAGAGTTTGATTTCGTCAAAAATCCAGATGAACCTTGTGTCTACAAGAAGGTGGCAGAGAGTAAGGTTGTCTTCCTCGTATTGTACGTAGACGACATACTCTTGATAGGAAATGATATTCTTATGCTGCAATCGGTCAAGCTCTTCTTATCACAAAGATTCTCAATGAAAGATCTTGGTGATGCCTCCTGCATATTGGGAATTAGGATCTATAGAGATAGATCCAAACGGATTTTGGGATTGTCCCAATCCCGGTACATTGACACCATACTAAAGAGGTTTAGTATGGAAGAGTCCAAGCGTGGGAACTTGCCCACGATCTCTGGAGTCACTCTCTCCAAAGAGATGTCTCCCAAGACTGATTTGGAGAGAGCTCGCATGTAAGGTATACCCTATGCTTCGGCAGTAGGCTCTATCATGTATGCGATGCTATGTACCAGACCCGATGTAGCATACCCACTAAGTATAGTGAGCAGGTATCAAGCTGATCCTGGAGAGAGTCACTGGACAGCTGTGAAGAGCATTCTCAAGTACTTACGAAGGACTAGAGATATGTTCTTGGTGTATGGTAACGGAGAACTCCAAGTGGAGTCCTTTACCGATTCGAGCTTCTAGAGTGATAAGGACGACTCTAAGTCGCAGTCGGGTTTTGTCTTTACCCTTTACGGAGGGGCGGTTAGCTGGAAAAGTTCCAAGCAGGAAACCGTGGCAGACTCGACGATGGAGGCTGAATACATCGCTGCCAACGATGCTGCCAAAGAAGCTGTCTGGATCAAGAAGTTCATTACTGAACTTGGAGTGGTTCCATCCATTGAGCATCCAATACCTTTGTATTGCGATAACAATGGAGCGGTGGCTTTGGCCAAGGAACCCAGGTCCCATCAGCGATCCAGGTATATTCTGAGGCGGTATCACCTAATCCGGGAGATAGTTGATCACCGGGAGATCGAGGTCAGGAGAGTTGATACGAAGAACAACACGGCGGATCCACTCACGAAGGCCATTCCCCAGATACAGTTTGAGAGACTCTTCGGGATGCTTGGTATGAGATACTACAGCAACTGGCCCTAGTGCAAGTGGAAGATTGTTAGTTGTATGTATGCCCTAGAGGCCAGTATTGTACAGATTATGTATATTATATTGGATGCTTGGACATATATAGAGATGACTTTCTTTCTCGACATGATAGTATGCTATCTGGTTGCCATTTATCTTAACATGTACACTAGTCTCTTTATACTGTCTTATAGTTACATATTGGTAAAGCCCTTAGGATTTGTACTTGACTACATGGACTATGATGCAGATCATACTAGTGGGGACATGGTAGTCCATAAGTACATCCTTCAAGGTCCCTAGTCGTGGGTGTATCGAGACGGGGCATCGATATACCAGAGTAGACTAGCGTATACGCTTCTCGACCCATGTGATGGGCGATGGATGATCCCATATCCATTGGTGTTTGACATCAGAGATGGTATACGGGTGCTCAGTGGAAACTGGGTACACTGGACGGACTCGCCGAGAACTCCCAGATGGTATTATACCTCACGTCAGATGGCAATTCTCAGGTGACACTTGTACAGGTTAGTCTGTAGACCCGAGATCGTCATAGAGTCTTGTGTGATTCCCACTGTGCTTTAATCTCCACCTTACCACGTCCATGAGGGCATGCAAAACGGTGTTCTTTGGGTACAGTCCCGAGTCACATGGAGGCAATGAGCGATAGGAGGGGTTTCGTCTCTCCCGGTATTGAGGGTTGATGTTGCGCTGTGCTCGATTGGCCATAACAGGGAAGTCCCTGGCCAGGGCTGATCAGAGATTTGCTGGTAAGTGTTACCAGTAGTTTCTCGACCCGTTACGAGCCTCACATCGGCATGACTTATCGGGTTATTGGGGTCTGACGTATACCACCCCTAGACTTGATATGCGACGTATCAGACGAAGAGACCGGACTGTATGGTAAGTGTTACTGGTCGGATTCGCAGGAGTGTGAGCGGGCTAGCTCGTCGATCTTCTGATCGCTCAATACCCGGGTGGCCGTTACGTTTAGCAGACCGCTTGCGGCTTGTGGGTGCTTGATATGATCATCATCTGCTACCGGCGTATTGACGAGTCTTTAGAGTCCTACACAGAGGTTCCCTGGTTCAAGCGAAACGAAATAGGAGCGCATATGAGATATGTACAGGACCGAGAATAATGCGTGTATGTGATATCGTATTTCATTCTCGCGATAAATGTTTCGATTGGTTATATTTGATATGACCTAGTTATCGAATCATTGATTCGATAAATCGATGCATTGCATACTAGTCGGTTATGTGCGACATGACCGGATCATTGAATTAAGTGTTGATTTAATGATTTAATGTATAATTATATATTTGATATATTACTTTGCATTAACTAGTATAGGTTCACTTTAAACGGATTTTTCTCACTTGATTTGCACATTGTATATGTGATATACTTTTGTGCACTTTAAAGTATCATGTTTGATGATACTTGACCATATTGTTAAGTGTATGGAATTAAACCATAGTTAACTTGAGATTAGGGTTTTATTTATGCATTTATTCATTTAATTGTTTATTCATTTATTTGGATAAAGATTTGGAGGAGAATGGTGGCATTTCTTGTTTTATGTTGAAGTTTCAAGAACCCTTGACTTATGCAACCATTCTTGTCCTCATGCTTAACCCTAACCCACTCATTTGACCATGGTTTATTCTCTACACTTAACCCTAGTTATTGTTATGATAAGTATTGATTTATTATTCATTTTCAAAACACTTATCATAATATTCTAGCTCATCTTCTTCTTCTTCTTCAAGTGAGCAACCTTGATGCCATCAATGGCAACTTGTGATCTAGTGAGCAAAATCCAATTCTAAAGTGAACCCACCTCCTATTTCTTCACCCTCTACCTCTTGCCAAGTTGTTTTGGGTGTTTACTTCACAAGTTTCACAAGTTTGTGAAGTCGGAGCTTGAGTTTGTGCAACCTCGACGTAGATCGTCTTTGACACGAAGCCGACGACCTATTCCGCACGTTTCTCCGATGAAGCCGTCACGAGAGTCCAAGCTTCAAGATGGACAGCGAGAAGACTTCGTTGCGGAGCCGTGGAGGTGGATATCCGAATCTACAAAGGTTGTAATTTCCGTATCCTAGTAGTTAACTGTTAACTAGTTAGTTTTTCGCCTAGAATTCTAGCAAACGATCCGTAGTCGGGTCTCTCGGCACCGTTAAAATTTTAATATGGCATGTTCGATGCCTTGTGTGACCTCATTAGGGTGCCTAGGAACCCTACAGAGAGGTCGTGGGTGTGGAGGAGTTGCTCAGAGAGGACGAGATGACCGAGGCAGAGGGCAGTCAGTTGCAAGTGGTGGACAGGCACGGGTTTTTGCTTTGACACATCAGGACGCGCAGGCGTCCAATGCAGTGGTTTCAGGTATCCTTCCTGTATGTTCAGTTGATGCACACGTGTTGTTCGATCCCGGATCCACACACTCGTACGTATCCACACACTTTGTGCCGAGTTTGGGTAGAGAGTCCGGCTTGCTTAATCAGCCGCTTGTGGTGACCACTCCTGTGGGAGAGTCGTTTGTTGCTAGGCACGTGTTCCGATCCTGTATCGTCTGTATTGGCGAGAGAGAGTTGCCTGTCGACTTGATCCTTCTGGAGATGTTGGACTTCGACGTTCTTTTGGGCATGGATTGGTTAGCCACGTGCTATGCTTCTGTGGACTGCCATGAGAAGACAGTTAGATTCTGCTTTCCCGGCGAGTCGGTTTTTGTTGTGTTGGGGGACCGTGGTGCCGCCCCTCACAGTGTGATTTCTTCTTTTCGCGCTGGACAGCTTTTGAGGAAGGGATGTCAGGGATTTCTCGCCTATGTTCGCGATGCTCGCGCTACAGAGGTTCCATTGGATTAGGTTCCGGTTGTTAGCGAGTTTCCTGATGTGTTCCCTGCCGAGCTTCCAGGGTTGCCGCCCGAGCGCGACATTTCTTTCTGTATTGATTTGGTTCCTGGCTCGGGGCCTATTTCCATACTGCCTTATCGGATGGCCCCGGCGGAACTTAGAGAATTGAAGGGTCAATTGCAAGATTTGCTAGATAAGGGACTTATTCGACCCAGTGTTTCTCCTTGGGGTGCTCCAGTCCTGTTCGTCAAGAAGAAGGATGGCAGTTTGCGTCTGTGTATCGACTACCGCCAGCTGAACAGGGTGACAGTGCGGAACAGGTATCCTTTGCCGCGTATCGACGATTTGTTCGACCAGCTTCAGGAGGCAGGGTACTTTTCGAGGATCGATTTACGATCGGGCTATCATCGGCTGCGGGTTCGACAGGAGGACATTCCCAGGACTGCTTTCCGTACGCGCTACGGCCATTACGAGTTTTTGGTAATGTCGTTCGGACTCACTAATGCGCCAGCAGCCTTCATGGACTTGATGAACCGTATTTTCCGGCCATACTTGGATCTGTTCATCATAGTCTTCATTGACGATATCTTGGTGTATTCCCGGAGTAGTGAGGAGCACGAGCAGCACCTGCGGATCACATTGCAGACCTTGAGGGAGCACCAGCTCTATGCGAAATTCTCCAAGTGTGCTTTTTGGCTGGACAGCGTAGATTTCTTGGGGCATGTGATTTCACGAGACGGTATATGTGTAGACCCGAGGAAGATCGAGGCCGTTCAGCGTTGGCCCAAACCCACATCGGTGACGGAGATTCGCAGCTTTTTGGGGTTGGCCGGTTACTATAGACGTTTTGTGCAGGACTTCTCCCGTATTGCTACACCGTTGACCGGGTTGACCCGGAAGGGAGTTCTATTCGATTGGACGGAGGAGTGCGAGCACAGTTTCCAGCAGTTACGGACACGGCTAACGACGGCACCGGTGTTATCTTTACCTTCCGGATCGGGAGGATTTGTGGTCTTTTGTGATGCTTCTCGAGTGGGGTTAGGGTGCGTACTGATGCAGCATGATAGAGTGATCGCGTATGCCTCGCGACAATTGAAGAAGCATGAGCAGAACTACCCCACTCACGATTTGGAGATGGCAGCAGTGGTCATTGCACTTAAAATCTGGCGACATTACCTATACGGCGAGTCGTGCCAGATATTCACGGATCACAAAAGTCTGAAATACATATTCCAGCAGCGGGATCTGAACCTTTGACAGCGCCGATGGATGGAGTTAGTGAAGGATTATGACTGTGAGATCTTATATCACCCGGGCAAGGCAAATGTAGTGGCGGATGCTTTGAGTAGGAGGCCCGGGGGTAATTTATCTTGTTTGAGCGCAGTACAGGAGCAGTCATCCGCGGACTGGCAGATATTATGCGACAGCCGGATACAGTTCGAGTTCACGCCGATTGGAGGACAGATAGCGCATGTCCGTGCACGCCCACAGTTGATCGATCGTATACATGAGGCACAGCTCAGTGATGACCGATGTTCAGAGATCATGGCACAGATTGGACAGGGCAGATTTTCCGAGTTTGTGATCGATGATCAGGGGTTACTACGATTTGGAGTCAGACTGTGCGTACCTGATGCTGAGGGACTGAGGCGCGAGATTCTTGAGGAGGCACATCGATCGGTATATAGCGTCCATCCTGGTTCCACCAAGATGTATCATGATATGAGAGGTGTTTACTGGTGGGACGGAATGAAGAGGGACATCGCACATTTTGTGTCGAGATGCCTGACTTGTCAGCAAGTCAAGGCTGAACACCAGAGGCCTGAGGGAGAGCTACAGCCGTTACCCATTCCGGAGTGGAAATGGGAACAGATTTCGATGGACTTCATTGTGGGACTACCCAGGACTGGTCTGGGGTATGACTCCATCTGGGTGATCGTGGATCGTTTGACGAAAGCGGCTCACTTCCTACCGGTGAAGACGACTTTCGGATTTACTCAGTATGCCCAGATCTACATTGACGAGATAGTGCGACTACACGGAGTACCGACGTGTATTGTGTCCGACAGAGGCACCCAGTTTACCAGTAGACTATGGCAGAGGCTCCAGGAGGCTTTGGGCACTCGCTTGAGTTTCAGCACAGCATTTCATCCGCAGACCGACGGACAGTCAGAGCGGACCATTCAGACTCTCGAGGACATGCTCAGGGCTTGTGTATTGGATTTCGGAGGTAGCTGGGATCACCATTTGCCCTTGGTAGAGTTCTCCTACAATAACAGCTACCAGGAGACCATACAGATGGCACCATTTGAGGCTCTTTATGGGAGGAGATGCAGGTCGCCCACTTGTTGGACAGAGCTCAGTGAGAGCAGTATCTTAAGGCCATAGATCGGTGAGGAGACGACAGCGAAGATCCGGTTGATTCGCGATAGGATGAGAGCAGCCCAGAGTAGGCAGAGATCTTATGCGGACCGTCGGCGACGCAGACTTGAGTTTTCTGTTGGTGATCATGTTTTCTTGAGGGTCTCCCCAATGAAAGGTGTGATGAGGTTTGGGAAGAAGGGGAAGCTCAGTCCCAGGTATGTGGGCCCCTTCGAGATCCTCGAGAGTGTTGGTGCAGTAGCCTACCGTTTAGCCATTCCGCCCAGCTTTCCAGATGTGCATCCCGTATTTCATGTCTCGATGCTCCGCAGATATCTTCATGATCCTTCGTATGCGATTCAGCATCCGACGATCCAGCTTGAGCGTGACCTTTCCTATGCAGAGCAGCCGGTGATGATCTTGGATCGGCAAGTGAAGAAATTAAGATCGAAGGGCATTCCATCAGTCAAGGTACTTTGGCGTGGCCAAAACCGTGAGGAGGTCACTTGGGAGACCGAAAGCGAGATGATGAAGACGTATCCCCATCTTTTTGAAGGTACGTGTAGTTAGATTTTTGAAATTCTGGGACGAATTTCTTTAAGGGGGAGAGATTGTAACACCTTAGGATAATGGTTAGTGAATAGTTATATTTAAATAATGGTTTTTAACAAAAAGTTTACCAAATTGTGTTTTAAATAATTTTCCTAATTTAATAAATATTTTTCCAAAATTTTCCTAGGCTTGCACACACATGTGCATGTAAACTAGGGTTTTTAAATTGAGTTAATACCATGAATTATTAACCATGGTGGGTTAATCATGGGATTAGGCCTTTTTGGGTTTTTAAGTGGGTTAATTAAGTTAATTAGTTAATTAGTAGTTACTTTAATTTGAATTTGTTTAGGGGTTGACTTGTGAGAGAGAGAGGGGTGCATCATGGCTCAAGCATGCTTGCATTAAATGAAGAGAGAGAGAGAGAGAGAGGAGGGTTGACAATTGGACCTTGGGTGTTTCCTCTCATTTCTTTGCCATTCTTTCAAGTCTCACACACACACACTCATACTACCTCTCAGCTTCAGAACCCCAGCAGCAAGCATTCAGCAGCAACTGAAGCAACAGCAGCAGCAGCATGAGAGTAGCAGCAGTAGCAGAGATCAGTAGCAGCAGCAGCAGTGAACAGCAACTGCAGCTTCTTCCCTTCACTTCTTCACCTTCCTGCAGCTTCCTAGGGTTAAGTATGAGGTTCGCAGGCCAGTGAGACGGACGCTGCGAAGAAGGGCAAGCAAGTGGTTGGATACGTTTAGCGCGAGACACGGTGAGTAGATTTCACATCTACGGGGATATCGCCCGCATGGCGTTATGCGTCAGGGCTGATAGGACCTTAGTATATATATTGCATTTACCCCATGGATTGTCATTGCATATTGCATTTCCTGCTGTAATTATAGATATATGCTTAGAACTGATAGAACACCGCACTATTACTAACGGTTTATGTTGCACGAGCACTATTTGCATGCTACACACACACCGTTAGTAATTGCCATGCTACACTCACTGTAGAGCTGCCATGATTATATTGTTATAGTTTATCTTACTTATGATTGGTGATGATTTCCTGGACATTGGGAGCCGCATGACATCTTTAAAAACGGAAACTATTTTAAAAAGCGGTTTTCCCCTTATACCCATACCATGGATTGATTTACATTGTATCACTCATTGGATTTACTTAGTGATGGATTTTCATGTGATTTCTGGTTTTGAGGACCGTGGAATTATTTAAAGAAAAGATGCACCATTTTGAAAAACCCGGTACCTCGTGATATGTATTTTGGTGCGTCCACCACGCGTTTTCTCGGTGCTGAGACGTGTGCTTGAAACCCGATTCGAGGAGTGGATGATCCGTCTGCGGGTTCGTGGTGGGCCCGTTATGGTTCCCCTCGGCGAGATGATCGATGGGTTTTGCCGATTGA
The DNA here is from genome assembly GCA_030015575.1 of Agapanthus africanus. Classification (NCBI taxonomy): domain Eukaryota; kingdom Viridiplantae; phylum Streptophyta; class Magnoliopsida; order Asparagales; family Amaryllidaceae; genus Agapanthus; species Agapanthus africanus. Next base: position 371,587,628 of record CM057343.1, on the reverse strand, counting down.
GCCTGGAGGCGGGCGAGTACCTACCGGTGATTGGTTGGACCTGGCAGTTGTCCGGAGGATACTGATCAGAGTCGAGAGATGGATGCGGGATGATCCGTACTGTCGGGGCCGAGGGCCGATACCGCAGACGGACCCCGTGTGGCCGATCCGGACTGACGGAGCCCGATATACGAGGATTTACGTGTCGATGCTGGACACGGGTATTTTATGATATTTTGGGTGCCGATGTTGGGCACTCGTGATTCCTCTGAGATATACATGATTTGAGGGCCGATGGGTGTGCCGGCGCCTGAGTGTATTTGGGATTTGGGTGCAGTCTGAGGCACCGGTTATTGTTTTCCATGTTGTTATAGTCCATGTAGATGTTATTTATCCCATACTCAGTATTGACTGCTATATATCTCATCCTGTAGCATTTACCAGTTAGAGTACTTGCATTACTATTGCATCCTCTGTTTGGCATGCATTGTTATCATCTGATGGCATTAGTAGAGCCACGCTATATGTGCATGCTCGCGATCACCTTTATATGTTATCTCTATTCACGATTTGGCAACTCACCCCCGTTGTGCCACAGTATTTGCAGGTTGCCCTTGGGAGTAGTCACGGCTGGCTGTTTACCGCATCTTTTGGCACAGATACCCTTTTGAGGAGAGATAGCCTTTTGCTGATAGGTGGGTTTTGTACGGTATCTGTTATCTTTCAGTTGTATATTGATGTATCTAGTATTCTCCATCTACCTTTCTGTATTGATTTAGAGACAGCTGTGAGGACGATATGTATGATTTTGTATTCTGGTGTCTGTTCCCCTCCGAATGGCGGCGCGACACCGCGTCTTGCCTGAGATTCGGGGCAGATGCTAATTGGTGCTATCCGTCCATCTCTTCGAAGATGCCAACTTGATTTATGGCACCACGTATCGAAGGTTTAGACGGATGCGTCCGATGTAGCAGACTTCGTCAGATTCCCCCTCGTTTGAGGGGTTTTTGATTGTGGGGACGCTCTTCCCTGCAGGCGCAAGCCCCTGCAGTTAATTACGCTACCGCATTGCGGTAACAACTTTCTCCTTCTCCAGATGGTCACTTCGTGTCGTGGGTGTCTGTTTTGTATTTTGTTGCCCGTGGATTGTTTACGGAGACTGAGTTATGTCGTCGCCCGTAGGGCGTGGACTAGTCCAAATCCGTATTATCTTAGATTTGGGTTTGGGGGGGTTTGGTTTGAGGATACGTCAGCCATACTTGAGGCTAAGATCAACTCAAACGTTTGTTAAGGATACGTTAGTCTAACTTTGTGACTAAGATCAACTTAACGGGATCGTTTAGATCCGACAAAAGAGCGTTTGGACTCTAATGTTCCAGTTTAGGGACATAGTGGTCCATGAATGTATGGCCGTCGGGACCCGTCACCTCTCTGAAGACGTTGAAGGATTACAACGACGGATGTCAGAGGAGTTCAGGGATGTACCCTCGAGCCAGAGTTAATTGGGGGGATTTATAGTCCACTCTGTTTAAAGGTTTAAGGATACGTTAGCCATCTTTGAGGCTAAGATCAACTTAAACGGGACCGTTTAGATCTGACAAAAGAGCATGCGGGGCTCTATTGTTCTAGTTTAAGGACATTACGGTCCATGGGTAGTTTAAGGACATTGCGGTCCATGGGTAGTTTAAGGACATTGCGGTCCGTTGTTAGTTTTAAGACATCTCGGTCAAGGTTAAGGACGTCGTAGTCCATGGGTTTAAGGACCCCACAGTCCGTTGTTAGTTTTAAAACATCTCGGTCAAGGTTAAGGACGTCGTAGTCCATGGGTTTAAGGACCCCACAGTCCGTTGTTAGTTTTAAGACATCTCGGTCAAGGTTAAGGACGTCGTAGTCCATGGGTTTAAGGACTCCACAGTCCGTTGTTAGTTTTAAGACATCTCGGTCAAGGTTAAGGACGTCGTAGTCCATGGGTTTAAGGACTCCACAGTCCGGTATGTGCTCTGGATGCTTCACACGGGTTCACTGCCGTGCTCGGCGAGGACCAGGCTCCGCTCTGGACGTTCTCCACGGGGTCAAAGAGTGACATTATCCGCGTTCCACGTAACCAGGAATTTGTATTAGACATGAGTTTAAGGACCCCACAGTCCATATCAATGTGTGGTCGTCGGGACCCGTCACCTCTTTGAAGACATTGAGGGATTACAGTGCCAAGTATCAAAGGAGTGAAGAGATGTACCCTAGAACCGGAGTGGATTAAATAGCCCTTGGTCTAATTTGGGGTCAAGACGAATTAATTATGTTATGAGTCCATTGGACCAGTTAATCACCAATTGAGGACTTATGGCCATCTTGGGCTAAGTCCAATCAGGAGAGGCTTTGCCTCTATCCGTTTAGGCCAATTGGGCCAAAGCATAGTGTTAAACACTACAGAGCAGTCAGTGTTGAACACTGGGAATGGGGTTGACAAGTTAGTGTTTAACACTAAGAGATAATTGGTGTTAAACACCAGCAACAAGGCTTTTCAAATTAGTGTTAAACACTAAAACAGATCAGTGTTGAACACTGCAGATGAAGATCTCAGGTTAATGTTTAAACACTAAGGTAATCAGTGTTGAACACTGCAGATAAAGCTTTTTATTTAGTGTTGAACACTAAGGCCCAACAGTGTTTTAACACTGGGTTCGAGAGTTTTAATTTAATGTTAAACACTAAGGCAAGAGGGGTCACGTGGCAGCACGTGAGAGCGCCCTCCTTTCATTTATTCTGAGATTATCGTGTCTTTCAGAGTATCACGTGTCATCACGTGATGGACATTCAAATGCCTATGTATTAGAGCTCCTGCCGAGGGTCACGTGGGTCACGTGGGGTGCTGCCTCAAAGGGGCTTTCTGTAGATCTCTTGGGGGGTCACGTGATGACACGTGACCCTGTCTCCATGTATTTTGTTTAGAGGCTTTGTTAATCTTCTTTCAGGAATTAAATTCCTCGAACTGTAAATTTCAGAGGAATTAAATTCCTACTTCCTTTCGAAGACTTTGTTTTCTGGAATAGAGTTTAACTCTGAATTTTCTGTAGGAATTAAATTCCTCATATACGTGAAGGGCTGAATAGGGTTAAACCCTAATAAAAGTTTTTAAGGAGTTTAAACTTCCATCCTCTGTTAAATTATGATTAAGGGAATTAAATTCCCGCTGTTTCAACAGAACTAGGTTCTTAATTAGGGTTAAACCCTGTTTCTTTTTGTTCTGAAGGAATTAAATTCCCATGATATAGGGTCAAGCCCTACTTTTATTTTAAAGGAATTAAATTCCTATAGTTCTGTGAGAATTAAATTCTCGTGCTTGTATTCCTTCTCCATGTTTTGGATCTGCATGGCAGGATCTCAACCCATTGAGAATTAAATTCTCAACCTTAAGGGGAGATGTGCACTTTGCAGGTCCTCCATCAAAGAGAGAAGAAATATGTTCTTCTGTTTTTACATTATCAGAATTAAACTATGTTGAGAATTAAATTCTCTTTCTTTCAAAAGGCCTTCCCTTTCTTACCTAGGGTTTTTTTTTTGTAGAAGATCCGAGTCTTTTCAAAGTATCAAAGCTCTTCTCCTTTTTTTTTCTTCTCTGCGCATGTATATCTTTCTCTGTGTCTCTTGGCTCCTATTTATAGGAGAAGCAGCCGAATCAATCAGTTTTTAACGAATCTTCATTGAGATTTGATTTGCATTCATCATTCATTTTGGGCCGTTGGATTATTAGGTGAATTTTATTCACCATTGGATTTTAAATCCAGAGATTCTCCTTTGTTATTTTGGTTAGATTTAAAGGGGAAATCTTTCCAAACCCGAGATTTTCCCATAGATAGATGATATTTCATCACCTCTGAATCTTTAATTTGATTGGTTCCAGATAGTTGCTTTCTTTCGGAAAGATTTGAATTTCTCTCAGAATTTAATTCTGTTGACAAAATGGGCTTTGAAAGCCGGTCACGTGTGACCACGTGACCCATGGTCACGTGTGGGCACGTGACCCCCTTTGGAATGAGCCTTTTCCTTTCTTTTGCGCTCTGTCTTCTGATCGTTGCTTAAGCGTCACGTGCCACCACGTGACTCCTGGTCACGTGTGAGCACGTGACTCTTGTTTGAAATCTCTTTCTTTGGTTCATCTGGAGAACGAGTCTACTGTCTTGAACGTCACGTGCCAACACGTGACCCTGGTTACGTGGAAGCACGTGACCTCTTCTGAAGCCTTTTTCTTGACTTGATCAGGGAACTGGTGTGTCTTTGACGTTTGCATTTAAATGTCACGTGTCGCCACGTGACCCTGGTCACGTGGGAACACGTGACTCTTTCTGAAGCCCATTTTTTTCAGCGTAGTCAGGAAACTGAACTTGACTTGACGATGCTTTTTAGGCGTCACGTGCCAACACGTGAACCCTTTCTGAAGCTTTTCCCAGAAGCTTTCCTGATTTTAAATCAGGAAACAAATGCCCCCACAGCGTTGTTCTCACGTGTCCGCACGTGAGTGCAACGCTGTCACCTCTTGTGACCGTTGGATTCCTCTAGGGATCTGGGGAGACGAAATGTTTTCATTGCCTTCTATAAATACCTCTGTCTCTTCATAGGAGCCTTCACTTTGCCCATCTTCTTCTTCTGAGAACTTTTTCTGAGAATTTAATTCTCTTCTTCCAGAGCTTAGTTCTCTGTCTTGAAACAATCTTCAGAGTTTAACTCTGTTCAAAAGGAATCCTTTTTCTTCAGGTAATGTTTTTGGACAACGATGGACCTTCACATTTCCCTGGATTTTAAATCCAAAACAAGGGTTTTTACCCTTCTTTCTTCATATTTTCCATAAGAACATGAAACTGTTTAATCTTTCAACTGTAGATCTCTTAGGGTTTAGATGATCTTTGGGGAGATGATGATGGCGGTTCAAATCCGTGGAATTTAATTCCATCCAAAAATGTTTTTGGGAATTTAATTCCCTTTTCTTAATAAGGAATTTAATTCCAACGAAGAACTCGATTTCTTCACACAGAGGCTTCCTGGGGTCTCTTGGCCCGAGGTTGTTCTTCCTGCAATTAATATAATGGGGGCTTTGTAATGAATCTCATGACTTTTATTTTAGGTACCATGGATGCCCATCTGTACCGTCTTGACGAGATCATTTCCTATGGGAATATTCGTGCGCTGGGCCGCAGTCAGAACCAGGAGTTCACTGATGCTCAGTGTGCCGAGATCATGAGCCGCTTCGACGAGTACAACCATAGGCTACTCCCCCGTCGCTCTTCTCTTCTGAGGCTGATCATGCTTGCGATCAGGGAGGCTCTCCCTCTCTTTTGCGCCGGCATACCGCTCGGGGCCTTGGACACTGCCGAGGATAAGGTGCATTCGGTGTACCTTATGGGCTTGATCTCAAAGAGAAGGCGGGATAATCTTATTGATCTCCTTCATCAGATTTTTCAGCAATCAGCCATACTGGGCGCCTACCGGAGGGTAGAGGACATCCGCGGGGACCCCGATGCTTGTGACCGTGAGAGAAAGCATACTCGGGAGGTTCGAAATGCTTGGAAGATCTTGAATAAAGTTAATTTCGAGTTTCTCAACCCATGCCCCGCGTCTGAAGCCTTACCATTGTAAAAGTTTTTCTTTTTATTTTGTATCGCCTTCTTGAAGTCTGGATGATAAGTTTTGTTGTGTCCTTGTATGTTTGCGCGCTTTTTTTTTTCTGAGATTTTATTATTTTGCTACTATTGTTGTTTGTGCTTTTTAACATGCAAGGTGCCACTCCATATTTTCCTTTTAAATGCACGTCAGGTTTAGGCCTCACGTGTTCTACACGTGGGATCCTTTGATGTGGCTGTTCACAAGATTTTCCTCATGCCATATTTTCAGTGCACAATGTTAGGAGCCGAAAAAAAGGGCCTTGGAAATAGTTCCATCTCCTTGATTTTCGGTGCCTTTTCTTTTTTAGGCCTTAGGAATAATTTCATCATGCAAGATTTTCCGCGCACAGCACTTAATGCACTTCGTTATATATGAGGCTATAGCCTTCTTTTCCTTTCACAGAGAGATTCATATCATATATATATATATTTTTTTCTTGAGGGAGAAACGAGTGCCATGGCTTGTAATCGCCATCATGCTCGTCGACAGCCATGGGAAGTTCCTCTTGAGGAGATGATCCCCCGCTTTGCTGCTCGGTTGGTGGACCCCCTCCTTTCTGACAACGAATGTGACTCGGCCATGCACGAGCTCTCGATCCGTAGAGGGTCTCCCCTCCCGATGGGTTCCCTCTGGCTCCGGATGATCCTCATGGCCGTGCTTGCCGACATTCCTCCTCACCCGACAGAGATGACCCTGGCGATGCTTGATGCGGCGGAAGAAAAGCTCGAGGGCTTTCATGAAGCCTGCCTGATTACTCAGGCTCTAAGGGACTGCTCAATTCATCTGTTGAGCGAGATAAAGGCCCGGCGAGCTGTTATGTTTGCGTTCGCGGACGAACATGGCACCAACCGATGGGGAGCGACTTCTCGCGAGAATCGTCGCTTCGATGTGCTGGAGAAAGCAGAGAGAGAGATGGAGAATTTTGTCCTTTGCTTCATCAACCCCTGTGCCGTTGATCCTGTGTTTGGTGACCTTTTCCGTTAGTGTAGAACCTTTTTAAATTAGTCCCTCCTTTTTGTATGCTTTATGTTGAACTTCCATGTAGGCTTGGTACTCGTATGTATGTTTCCGCTTGCATGAATAAATTTTGTGCTCCTTTTTATGAAAACTTTCTTCAATTATCAATACTGTTGTCATGTCGCATGCGCATTAAAGCTTCGAATTTTATTTCTTTTTTGGACGTTCATATGATTGCGAGCACATGCTTGATAGGATAATCATCGGAAAGTTTTTCGTTGCTCTTCGTACCGGGTTGTGTGAGCGCATTCTGGATCGATTATTGCTATCGATCGGAAGCCCATTTATATGGTCTCGAGCGTGTATGTCCTATTTCTAAGGTTGTGGTCGCAAAGTGAGCTTTCATGGTCTGATAGGGCGACACGTAGCGAACATAAGGTTGTGGCTCTCGATAAAGTTGCCATGTTCACTCGTGAGAGGGTTGAGGCTCATAAGGCCACTGAGAAAGGGCTTGAAGCCCGGCTTGCTTCATATCAGGCCCAGCAAGCTCAAGCGGAGGCTCGTCTTCTGGAGATCTTGCATCATGAAGCCGTGGCTCAGCAAAAGCAGGATGAGCTGACCAAGCTGCTGAATCGCCTGCCGGCCTGAAACATTTGTATCTTTTTCTTCCCTTTTGTACATACTCATGGATGAGAGTATTTTCTTTTTTGTTTCTTTCATGAATTGTACTTTGTACCCGTTTTGGTTTATGAATAAAAGATACATTTCTCTTGTCAATGATGTGTCTCCTTTTCATTGAATGTATTCTGTGGATATTCTGTCTTAATCTCCTAGCAGGACAGCAGTGGCTCGGGACTCAGGGTTAAGATCTGCTCCCTAAGACTTTTGCTTTTTACGAGCCACGAGGGTCTCATAAAGAGTTTTTCTCCCTACAGGTCGAGAGGATCCCATAGGTGCGAGTTCTTCTTAAAGATCGTGAGGATCCTTAAGCGGGTTTTCCCTTGAGGGTCGTAAGGATCTCACAAGAGAGTTTTTCTTCCTTACAGGTCGTGAGGGCCTGCAAGTGCCGGATGTGATCACCCTTATCCGTGTTTCACGGAGTCAGGGATCTCTCAAGGTATCGTAGTTTAAAGACGTCACGGTCAAGGTTAAGGACCTCATAGTCCGTGGATTTAAGGACTCCACAGTCCGCTGTTAGTTTTAAGACATCACGGTCAAGGTTAAGGACCTCATAGTCCGTGGATTTAAGGACTCCACAGTCCGGTGTTTGGTTGCAGGGACCCGTCACCTCTTTGAAGACGTTGAGGAATTACAACGCCGGGCATCAAAGGAGTGAAGAGATGTACCCTTAAACCGAGGCAAAGTCTGTAGGGAATCGGGGTGGTTGATCGTTAGTTTTAAGACATCACGGTCAAGGTTAAGGACGTCATAGTCCGTGGATTTTAAGGACTCCACAGTCCGGTATTTGCTCTGGATGCTTCACACGGGTTCACTGCCGTGCTTGGCGAGGACCAGGCTCCGCTCTGGACGTTTTCCACGGGGTCAAAGAGTGACATTATCCGCGTTCCACGTAACCAGGAATTTTGCACTAGATGCTTCACACGGGTTCACTGCCGCGTTAGGCGAGGACTAGGCTCTGCTCTGGATGCTTCGCACGGGTTCACTACCATGCTCTGCGAGGACCAGGATCCGCTCTGGACGTTTTCCACGGGGTCAAAGAGTGACATTATCCGCGTTCCACGTGACCAGGGATTTTGCACTAGATGCTTCACACGGGTTCACTGCCGCGTTAGGCGAGGACTTGGCTCCGCTCTGGATGCTTCGCACGGGTTCACTGCCATGCTCTGCGAGGACCAGGATCCGCTCTGGATGTTTTCCATGGGGTCAAAGAGTGACATTATCCGCGTTCCACGTGACCAGGGATTTTGCACTAGATGCTTCACACGGGTTCACTGCCGCGTTAGGCGAGGACTAGGCTCCGCTCTGGATGCTTCGTACAGGTTCACTGCCATGCTCTGCGAGGACCAGGATCCGCTCTGGACGTTTTCCACGGGGTCAAAGAGTGACATTATCCGCGTTCCACGTAACCAGGAATTTTGCACTAGATGCTTCACACGGGTTCACTGCCGCGTTAGGCGAGGACTAGGCTCCGCTCTGGATGCTTCGCACGGGTTCACTGCCATGCTCTGCGAGGACCAGGATCCGCTCTGGACATTTTCCACGGGGTCAAAGAGTGACATTATCCGCGTTCCACGTAACCAGGAATTTTGCACTAGATGCTTCACACGGGTTCACTGCCGCGTTAGGCGAGGACTAGGCTCCGCTCTGGATGCTTCGCACGGGTTCACTGCCATGCTCTGCGAGGACCAGGATCCGCTCTGGACGTTTTCCACGGGGTCAAAGAGTGACATTATCCGCGTTCCACGTGACCAGGGATTTTGCACTAGATGCTTCACACGGGTTGACTGCCGCGTTAGGCGAGGACTAGGCTCCGCTCTGGATGCTTCGCACGGGTTCACTGCCATGCTCTGCGAGGACCAGGATCCGCTCTGAACGTTTTCCACGGGGTCAAAGAGTGACATTATCCGCGTTCCACTTGACCAGGAATTTTGCACTAGATATCCGCATTTCACGGGGTGAAGGTTTGACTGTTGGCGATATGTACACCATCGAGCCACGGAGTTGGGAGTTGCCGCTGTTCCGCTTAGCTTGAAGTTGTGTCCGTTGTTACGAGACGAGTATTGGGATGATCTTTAGGTCGCTCGTGGCCCGTCAAGATTCGGCTTCTTCTTCTAATGAAACCTGGGGAGGAAGAGTGCGACTCCTTCTTTGTTTGCGCCCCTGGATTGTATACAGGGATTGATGTAGCGTCACCTGTAGGGCATGCATTTTATTTTTATTTTATTTCTTTTCCCGCGATGCTCTATCATTTCAGCTTTTTATATCGCGAAAATCGCGACTGCCCAATCATTTCGGCTATTTTTCGCGGTGCCCAATCATTTCGGCTGTTTATTTATTCTCTACTCGCTGCTTTTTATTGCGAGTTGCCCCATCCTTTCGGCTATTTTTTATGCCTTCATTCTTGCTGCTTTTTATTGCAAGTTGCCCCATCATTTCGGCTATTTCGTAGGCATGTGTGGCTTGCTAGCTTTTTCGCTACAAGCTCGGATTTTGGACGCCGATTTCGGCATCAGCATCGCTGCAACTGAGACGTTGTCAGGAGCGAATCATCATTTGCCACGAGAGAATTTGTGATTTGATACCGGTTTAGGCGTCAGCATCGCTGCAACTGGAATATTGCCAGGAGCGAATCATCATTTGCCTCTGTCGATGTTGAACAAAGGTGGCTTAGCAAACAGGGTTAAGGTCCTGCCGACTAAGGCTTTTGACTTCATGAGCCGTAAGGGTCTCACAAAGGTATTTCTCCCTACAAGTCGTGAGGATCTTGCAGGTGTATTTTCTCCTTAGGGATCGTGAGGATTCCTAAGTGTATGTTCCTCTGTAAGTCGTAAGGATCCTACAAGAGGGTTTTCTCCTTATGGGTCGAGAGGACCTACAAAAGTTGGACTTTGCTGGGGAAATGTTTATTCGCGTCCGTGGATTGTATACAAGGGTCAGTATTGAGCCTCTTGTAGGGAAATATCGGAGGTTGTGGAGGATTTGCTTAAGAACAGGTTTAGGTTTCTATAACTTAAGACTTTCAAATCTCATGAGCCGTGAGGGTCCCATAAGAGAATTCTCCTTACGAGTCGTAAGGATCTCGCAAGTGTATTTTCTCCTTAGGAATCGTGAGGATCCCTAAGTTTGTTGCTCCTTTGTGAGTCGTAAGGATCTCACACAGGTGGTTTCTCCTTACAAGGTCAAGAGGACCCTACAAGTGTCTTTTAACGAGGTTGCGCCCTTTCGGGTTTTCACAAACACTCGCCGGTAGTCCTGCTGTTTTTACTCACGGAGCCCTTTTCGGGTTTTCATCCGTGCCCACTTTGCTTATGGACATACCGTTTTTTTTTTCTTTTTTTTTTTTACTTTTCTTTTTTTTTTTTTTTACAAGATCGCGCCCTTTCGGGTTTTCACGAACACTTGCCGGCAGCCCTGCTGTTTTTACTCACGGAGCCCTTTCGGGTTTTCATCCGTGCCCACTTTGCTTATGGACATACCGTTTTTTTTTTTTTTTTTATTATTATTTTTTATTTATTTATCCATCTCGTCAACCTAAGGACGTTGCGGTAGTAGTTTAGGGACGTTTCGGTCCGTCGATAGTTTAAGGACGTTTCGGTCCGCTGTTAGTTTAAGGACGTTTCGGTCCGTCGATAGTTTAAGGACGTTTCGGTCCGTCGTTATAGGAAGGCCGGCTGCTGCTTGTAAAGTCTGAGCCTAGGAAGATAGTGAGCGGACATAGTCGTCGTCATCCATCATTGACCTAGGCTGCAGCTTATTAAGCGTGGTATTTCTTCAAGAAGCGGCCGTTTATTGGCCTGAAAGGCCTTTCACCGTGCATGTCCATGAGTAGGTAGGCTCCACCCTGGTAGACCTTGTCTATGATGTACGGGCCTTCATAGTTTGGCTCAAATTTTCCCCGCTTGGCACGATTGGGGATCATAGGTCTTTTGACCACTAGTACGAGTTCGCCTTGGCGGAATGTCCTCGGCCTGGTCAATCTTTCGTACGAGCGCGTCATCTTTGCTTTGTAGGCTTCTAGATGTTGTTGCGCTATGAGCCGGGTTTCATCGAGGGCATCAAGCTCTTCAAGCCGAAGGTGAGCATTTTCTTCGTTCGTCAGCTCGTAGTGGACTGCTACTCGTAGGGAGGGTAACTCTATCTGTTAGTTATATGTATGCCCTAGAGGCCATTACTGTACATAGGATGTATATTGTAGTGGATGCTGGGACATATATAGGGAGGACTTTCTTGCTCGACATGATAGTATGCTATCTGGTTGCACTTTACCTTAACGTGTATACTGATTGTCTCTCTGTTACATGTTGGTAAAGCCCTTAGGATCTGTACTTGACTACCTGGACTATGATGCGGATCATACTAGTGGGGACATGGTAGTCCATAAGTACATCCTTCAAAGTCCCTAGTCGTGGGTGTATCGAGACGGGGCATCGATATACCAGAGTAGACTAGCATATACTTTCTCGACCCATACAGATGGGCGATGGATGATCCCATATCCATCGGTGTTTGACATCGGAGATGATATACGGGTGCTCAGTAGAGACTGGGTACACTGGACGGACTCGCCGAGAACTCCCAGATGGTATTATACCTCACGTCAGATGGCAGTTCTCTGGTGACACTGGTACAAAGTAGTCTGTTGACCCGAGATCGTCATAGAGTCTTGTGTGGTTCCCACTGTGCTTTGATTTCCATCTTACCACGTCCAAGAGGGCGTGCAAAACGGTGGTTTTTGGGTACAGTCCCGAGTCACATGGAGGCAATGAGCGATAGGAGGGGATTCGTCTCTCCCGGTATAGGGGGTTGATGTTGCGCTGTGTTCGATTGGCTATAACAGGAAATCCCTGGCCAGGGTTACTGAGATTTACTGGTAAGTGTTACCAGTAGTTTCTCGAACAGTTATAGACCTCATATCGACACGACTTATCGAGCTATTGGGGTCTGACGTTTACCACCCCTAGGCGAGATATGCGACATATCAGACGATCAGACAGGACTGTACGGTAGTGTTACTGGTTGGATTCACTGGAGTGTGAGCGGGCTTGCTCGTCGATCTTCAGATCGCTCAATACCCGGGTGGCCGTTACGTTTAGCAGACCGCTTGCGGCTTGTTGGTGTTTGATATGATCATCACCTGCTGCCGGCGTATAGACGAGTCTTTAGAGTCCTACACAGAGGTTTCCTGGCTCAAGCGAAACGAAATAGGAGCGCATATGAGATATGTGCGGGACCAAGAATAATACCAGTATGTGATACTGTATTCGATTCTCGCGATGTGACATTGATCGGTTATATGCGATATAGCCGGGTTATCGGATCAAGTGTTGATTCGATAAGTTGTTACTAATGATACCAGTCGGTTGTGTGCGACATGACCGGATCATTGAATCAAGTGTTGATTTAATGATTTAATGCATATTTATATATTTGATATATTACTTTGCATCAACTAGTATCGGTTTACTTAAGATGGATTTTCTCACTCGGATGTGCGCATTACATATGCGATATGTTTTTGTGCATTTGATTGTATCATGTTTGATGATACATGTTTACTTGGTTAAGTGCAAAGAATTAAACCATGGTTAAAAGAATGGTTAGGGTTTCATTTCCTTTATTTATTCATTTATTTATTTGTTTATTCATTTTGGAAAAGAGGAGAAAAGAATGGTGGCTTAATTTGGAGTTTAGTTGAAGCTTCATGAAGCTTTGATCAAGTCAACCATTCTTATCTCATCCTTAACCCTAACCATTCCCACCAACCCTAGTTGAATCTCTACACTTTACCATGGTTATCTTTATGATAAGAATTATTATTCTTTTCTTTTCTAATTATTCTTATCATAACATTTCTTCTTCTTCTTCCTTGAACTAAAAAAGAAAAAGCTTTCTTCATCAATGGTGAATTGAGTAAACAAGTGAGAAATCCAATTCTAAAGTCTACCCACTTCCTATTTCTTCATCCTCTACCTCTTGCCAAGTAGTAGAGTGTGTTTCCTTCACAAGTTTTAGGGCTTGGTGAAGGTGGAGCTTGATTTAGCGATGCCTCGACGTAGATCATCTTCGGCATGGACATCGACGACCTAGCTCACTTTTTCTCCGACGAAGCCGACTCTAGAGCCCGGATTTGTTTTGGACAGCGGAGACGACTTCGTTGCGGAGCTATGGAGGTAGAGCACCGGATCTACAAAGGTTGTATTTCCGATATCTTGTAGTTAAGTGTTAACTAGTTAGTTTTTCGCCTAGACATCTAGCAAACGATCCGTAGTTTAGGGTTTGTAGGCACCGTAAAATTTTAATTTGGCATGATCGATGCCTTGTGAGACCTCACTTGTGTGCCTAGGAACCCTACAGTGGTATCAGAGCCTAGCTAGAGCCTTAGGCGAAGCGTAGACGTAATTTGAAGTCCGAACGACCCAAAACCGAAACCCAAAATATGCTCTCTGTACTTTTTTGAAAACAGTGGATTTTTCCAAATTAAAAATTGCTAAAAAATTCAGCAGGGAAAAATAAGAATTACGGTGCAAAAAGTTTCTGGTGAACAGTATTTTTCGCGGCGGATCAGCGGCAGAAGCATGGCTTCTGCGGCTGATCAGCGGCCCCTTGGTGACGTCAGCCCATTTTGTTTGCACAGTAACTCCTGATAAATTCTGCTGAGTTTTCTGGGAATTTTTAATATTTATTCAAGAGTTGAATTTCCTGGGATTGTTTTGGGGATTCGGTGTTTCGATCGGGGTATCAAATTTTGTCTATTTGGCTTTCCGGATAAATTTTAGAATATGTTAAAAAGTTCGACCGGATATAAATACCCAATTTTTCCCCTGTCGGGAAATTTCCAAGTGTTGGATTTTTCCGTAGTTTAACGACGTTCTAAGTAGTGCAAGTAACTCGATGGTCCCTCTAGAAGACAACAAACCTTAACTCGATTATGTGACCGTCTTGAACTGCCCTTTGAACCTTCGGGTTTGGGGCAGTACGGCGTGCCACATATGAGGCGTTGGCTTGACCCTTCTACGGCTGGACCGTTGGTACTGAGGTACGAACTGAATGTTGTTAGACTTATTTCATGTGTTGATCTGTATTGGGAAAACTTGGGTGTTCGATTGTTCGATCGGAAAGTTTAAAATTTTCTATTTATCTGGGATGGGATACAATAATTGGAATTCGCAAAAGTTATGTGATAACTGAATGAATGTTATAAACATAGCACTTTAGTCTCACTTGATCAGTTGCCACAGAATTTTGATGTGATCAAAAGTCCGTCGCAATCACGTAGCATACGCGGATACTCGCCGGGTAAACTTAATAGACAGCCTCACTCCATAGCCCCGACCAAGTGACTGTAGGAGAACCCCGTCGCCGAAAGCATCCGTCCGGGTGCTCGCGGCAGCGGTGTTCCGCCTTGGTGCACTTCGTCGACGGTATCGGGGGTGCGGCCGTCTACTGAAGTTTGCGACGAGCATTCGATCAGGATGTCGGGAATCTTGTTGAATTGCCTGACTTGGTATTGAAAAGTGTTTTCGATGTTGAGACTAAAATGCGGGGTTTATAATTGTTAGGCATATGATGTCTAAGGTATTCATTTGATTAGGCATGCGATGTCTATGCAGATTGCGGATTCCAACTGTTGTAGTTTTACACTTTCTTTTCTATGACCGTAAGTGTAATATGTGATATCGCCGGTTTCGTTGCTATATGTCAACGACAATTGGGATGGACATATTTACTTACGTTGATGACATGTGATGTTATGTGTTACTGGATATGTTATATTGGATCGTCGTGTTTGAATAGCCGGGGGGTTTTTATATGAGATGAGTGTTTTTCATTTTCATTCATGTAAAAACTTGTATGTAATATTCTTTTATTGGGGCACTTCCAGGTTGCGGAAGTTGTCACCGTTTGTATATTATTTACTTTTCCGCACTAGGATAGACCCAAGGAGGGGAGCACAAGTAACCGGGTTCTGGAGTCCAGTGGGAGACCAACTCGAGGAGTCGAGTCCGGGTCTCCTAACTCTAGAATTGGCAGGGTTGCTTGCCGCTCTCGTAGGGGTCTAGGGGTGTGAGTTTGGCTATTCATCACGACCGTGGAATCCGTGTTTTAACTGGCTCGTATTGAAAACACGGACGTCCTAGTATATCCAATATTTCATATGATTCTTCTGCTGCGATATCTGTGATGTGATCATGTGATGTTCTGTGATAGATATAGTATATAGTATATATGATATATTATATAGACGTTACTTATGTTTTACACCCGCGCTAGCCCTGCCCTGCTCTGTCGTTAGTTACCTAACCTAACGGTGCACGAGGGGACATCGAGGCGAATGCGGATGGCATAAGTGTACGTCATACCTATCTGTGATGTTTAGGTATTTAAATGATGGGACTTCATTAATGTGATTAATGAATTAAAAGAAACCTAAGATGTTGTAGAATCGAATTTCAAAATAAAACAGGTAGCTACAGTTCTTGCTTTGCACAGCGGTATATATGATATATCCTGCACCTTATTCGATAAGGAAAGGACCGAGATCCCTTCACCGGGAGTGACTCCTTTAGCAATAACTGGCAGATGCTACACACTCGGTTTGTATTTTGATTGCTTTTAAGAGTTTTTGCTTTGCACAGTGATATATATGATATATCCCGCACCTCATTCGACAAGGAAAGGACCGACGATCCCTTCACCGGGAGTGACTCCTTTAGCAAAACTAGAAAAGCCTCAAAAACACTCCATTTCAAAATTCATTTGATTCTACAGCGATATCAAGTTCATTACGCAATAGGTTTTCAGAAAAACCTGTCGTAGCCCTCCGTCATTTCAGATACGTACTAGTTTGTATTCGTGCTGCGGTTGTTTGGCCTCCGTCAAGGCGTAGTGTACGGTAGCTAACTAGTGCTTATCTGCTAGCATATGATGCGATTGGATTAGGGTATTCGTACGGCGTTGTTTGGCCTCCGTCAAGGGTCGTGCGGGTGGGTTTAATTCAATCAGGAAATGACGGGTTGAACTTGACTAGCGGACTATGGGTTGTTTGGCCTCCGTCAAGGTCATAGCGAGCTAGGGGCAAATTATTATCGGGAATTTCAAGTGTTGAAATTTGCAATGAGATTGCATACCTTCTATGAGATAGTTGGATCCCGATACCCGCTGCGAGTAAGAGTTACTCCTGGGAGAGTTTTACACATTACAATTAGCCGATCAAGTAGGTGTCTAGAAAGGTTTAAACGAGGTTACGCCTCTGGGAAAATGAGGTTTACATTAATTAGGTTCGTGCGAAAGCACGGGGGACCTCCCTCAAAGTACCGACACTGGCCTGGCTGAAAGATTGGCGAACTTGTAGTGTGTAATTAATCCCGGCTAGTCTTTCCTTTTAGGGTTTGAAGGAAGATTTGATAAAAAGCAGTGGGAGCCATCCTGATTAGATAAAATAATAACCAATCTATTCTTGACAGAGCGCACGCTGAGTGTTTTCTTCTCTCTCTCTCCACGTAGCGACCATATCACGCCTTAATCAAGATAATAATACGGATTATTGACCGAACCCGCTTGTTATACTGAGCTGGGGAACGTTGGTCCCGCTCCAACTTATAATTGTTATAAGACAGAGCAGGAAATTGGGGAATACCAGAATTCCCGTGCCGCCCAAACGAAGAGAGTGCATGCTGATGCATCATCTTCGGGTGTGTTCATTATACAGAACTGTTTCTCAGTATTCTTTATGTCCTGGGTATGTGATACCAGATCAGGATCCCAGATATGTAATCTGTTACATAGGGCTACAGACAGGTAGAAAAACTGAGAACGGGTGATAAGTTTCATGAGACAGAAAACGGGGCAAGAGTTGCAGCCAAGTCTGTTGGTCACTGTCACCCTGTATTACCAATACATTGATTCTGAACGAATGTTATTAGATATCGAACTTGATATACAAAATCATATCAGTCTCTTTATTAGTAAAGAAAGGATATAATTTTGTATTGATGGATAATGTTTTGAACATTTTCTATATCAAAAGTTGATCGGTTCAGGCACGTTATCTAAAAGCGTTGATGTTCTAAATCAAACTACAGTTCTTAGTATATGGAACACACATAAGAGGAAGAAGTTCAGAAATGAACGGATCCTTCTTAAGGTATTGTAGACTAGGTCAGATCAATGTGACCCGACTAGCTGAAGTTACATGTAGATGCATATTTAAATCAGTTTGAATCTACATCTTGTGAAACTTGCCAGTCATGTCACAAAGATATAATGACACTAGCTCTGTTTATTGGAAACAGAGAAAGAGTTACTGAACTCTTGGGATGATACATGTTGATGTATGTAGGTCCCCTGTCTACACATGCCAAGACTGGTTCTTTGTACTTCGTTACATTCTCTGATAATCTCTCAAGATTCAGACATATGTTCCTGTTGAAACATAAGTCCGAACCTTTTGAGATATTCACAGAATATAAGTTAGAAGTAGAGAACCAATAAAGGTATAAGTATTATGTCCTATGATGAGATCAAGGAGGAGAATACTTGAGCACGGAAATCCTGGACTATTCTAAAGGAGAATGAGATTCTCTCTCAGCATTACTCCTCTGAATACACCATAGCACGATGGTATATCGGGGCGGAGCAATAACACCATATATGATAAGGTGTGCTCTATGATGAGTACTACTGAGTTACCTATTTCCTTTTTGGGAATTATGCGCTTGAGAAGCTGCATACCTATTGAATAGGGTTCGAATCAAATCAATTGCCTACCACCTCATATATGATATGGTATGGGAAGAGCCCATGTCTTAAGCTAGTTAAGATTTGGGGTTGTCCGGCCTATGTCTAAAAGCAAAATCCGGACAAACTCGAGGCAAGATCTGTTATGTACAACTGGAAAGGTTCCAGCTATACAAACTACAGCAGATAATTTGATAGAACCAAAGGATTCAATAGTTACCAATGAACCTCAGCCTCTCCGCCGATCTAGTAGGGTTCCTCACCCACCTGAGAGTTACTTCGGTTTCTCTATGACAGTGAGAGCGAGGATTGCATCATGAGATGATGACCCAACTAGCTTCGAGCTGGCCATCAGGAGTAAGACTCTGTAAGAATGGCTGGATGTTTAGCGATCTGAGATGGAATCCATGTACACCAACAAAGTATGGACTTTGGTTGCTATATCTGAAGGGTTAAATCCCCATCAGGAGCAAGTATATCTTGAGAAGATTACTTGGTGTAGATGGAAAAGTTGAGACTTTCAAAGCTAGACTTGATAAAGGTTTTCGTCATCGACCAGGCATGGATAATGATGAAACCTTTTCCAGTACCTATGCTTAAGTCCATCCAGATACTACTTGCCACGGCTGCATACCATGACTACGATATCTGGTGGTTGGGTGTCATGACTGCTTTTCTAAATGATATTTTAGAAGAATGCGTCTATAAGTACATAGCCAGAAGGCCTCGTAGACAGTGGGAGCAGCGGAAACGTGTGCAAGATGCTTTATAGGATAAAGCAGGCATCGCGGAGTTAGAACATCTGTTTTGATGAAGCGGTCAAAGAGTTTGACATCATCAAAATGGTAGATGAACCTTGTATATACAAAAAGGTAGTAGGGAGTATGGTGACGATCCTCGTAGAGTACGTGGATGACATACTCTTGATAAGAAAGGAGTTTCTTTTGCTACGCTCGGTCAATCTACGTTTATCACATTGATTCTCCATAAAGGATCATAATGATACCTACTAACTCCTGGATTTTGGATCTATGAGATAGATCTAAATGGATGTTAGGATTCTCACTAGATGTAGTGAGATGGTATCAATCGATCCTGGGGAGAATCACTGGAAGGGTTCCAGGGTGATAAAGACGACTGAATGTCATTCGCAGGCATTGTCTTTACCCTCAGTAAAGGGACGGTATGTTGGAAGAGTTCCAAGCTAGATACCGTGGCATACTAGACGATAAAGGCAGGATACATCGCTACTTAAGATGCTACCAAAGAGGCTGTTTGGGTGTATATTGGTTCATGAGATGAACTATGTTCCTCCCATTGTGTGACAATGGAGTTGTGGATTATGCCAAGGAACGCAGGTCCCATCAGTGATCCAGACATATTCTAAGGCAGTATCACTTGATCATGGAAATGGTTGATCTCCAGGGTGATCGAGGTTTGGAGAGTAGACTCAGAGGACAACACAGCGGATCCACTCACAAAGGCCTGTTCCCAGAGAGAGACTTTTATGGGATGGTTGAGTATGAGATACTGCAACCACTGCTACAGATGGCCCTAGTGCAAGTGGAAGATTGTTAGTTATATGTATGCCCTAGAGGCCATTACTGTACATAGGATGTATATTGTAGTGGATGCTGGGACATATATAGGGAGGACTTTCTTGCTCGACATGATAGTATGCTATCTGGTTGCACTTTACCTTAACGTGTATACTGATTGTCTCTCTGTTACATGTTGGTAAAGCCCTTAGGATCTGTACTTGACTACCTGGACTATGATGCGGATCATACTAGTGGGGACATGGTAGTCCATAAGTACATCCTTCAAAGTCCCTAGTCGTGGGTGTATCGAGACGGGGCATCGATATACAAGAGTAGACTAGCGTATACTTTCTCGACCCATACAGATGGGCGATGGATGATCCCATATCCATCGGTGTTTGACATCGGAGATGATATACGGGTGCTCAGTAAAGACTGGGTACACTGGACGGACTCGCCGAGAACTCCCAGATGGTATTATACCTCACGTCAGATGGCAGTTCTCTGGTGACACTGGTACAGAGTAGTCTGTTGACCCGAGATCGTCATAGAGTCTTGTGTGGTTCCCACTGTGCTTTGATTTCCATCTTACCACGTCCAAGAGGGCGTGCAAAACGGTGGTTTTTGGGTACAGTCCCGAGTCACATGGAGGCAATGAGCGATAGGAGGGGATTCGTCTCTCCCGGTATAAAGGGTTGATGTTGCGCTGTGTTCGATTGGCTATAACAGGAAATCCCTGGCCAGGGTTGCTGAGATTTACTGGTAAGTGTTACCAGTAGTTTCTCGAACAGTTATAGACCTCATATCGACACGACTTATCGAGCTATTGGGGTCTGACGTTTACCACCCCTAGGCGAGATATGCGACATATCAGACGATCAGACCGGACTGTACGGTAGTGTTACTGGTTGGATTCACTGGAGTGTGAGCGGGCTTGCTCGTCGATCTTCAGATCGCTCAATACCCGGGTGGCCGTTACGTTTAGCAGACCGCTTGCGGCTTGTTGGTGTTTGATATGATCATCACCTGCTGCCGGCGTATTGACGAGTCTTTAGAGTCCTACACAGAGGTTTCCTGGCTCAAGCGAAACGAAATAGGAGCGCATATGAGATATGTGCGGGACCGAGAATAATACCAGTATGTGATACTGTATTCGATTCTCGCGATGTGACATTGATCGGTTATATGCGATATAACCGGGTTATCGGATCAAGTGTTGATTCGATAAGTTGTTACTAATGATACCAGTCGGTTGTGTGCGACATGACCGGATCATTGAATCAAGTGTTGATTTAATGATTTAATGCATATTTATATGTTTGATATATTACTTTGCATCAACTAGTATCGGTTTACTTAAGATGGATTTTCTCACTCGGATGTGCGCATTACATATGCGATATATTTTTGTGCATTTGATTGTATCATGTTTGATGATACATGTTTACTTGGTTAAGTGCAAAGAATTAAACCATGGTTAAAAGAATGGTTAGGGTTTCATTTCCTTTATTTATTCATTTATTTATTTGTTTATTCATTTTGGAAAAGAGGAGAAAAGAATGGTGGCTTAATTTGGAGTTTAGTTGAAGCTTCATGAAGCTTTGATCAAGTCAACCATTCTTATCTCATCCTTAACCCTAACCATTCCCACCAACCCTAGTTGAATCTCTACACTTTACCATGGTTATCTTTATGATAAGAATTATTATTCTTTTCTTTTCTAATTATTCTTATCATAACATTTCTTCTTCTTCTTCCTTGAACTAAAAAAGAAAAAGCTTTCTTCATCAATGGTGAATTGAGTAAACAAGTGAGAAATCCAATTCTAAAGTCTACCCACTTCCTATTTCTTCATCCTCTACCTCTTGCCAAGTAGTAGAGTGTGTTTCCTTCACAAGTTTTAGGGCTTGGTGAAGGTGGAGCTTGATTTAGCGATGCCTCGACGTAGATCATCTTCGGCATGGACATCGACGACCTAGCTCACTTTTTCTCCGACGAAGCCGACTCTAGAGCCCGGATTTGTTTTGGACAGCGGAGACGACTTCGTTGCGGAGCTATGGAGGTAGAGCACCGGATCTACAAAGGTTGTATTTCCGATATCTTGTAGTTAAGTGTTAACTAGTTAGTTTTTCGCCTAGACATCTAGCAAACGATCCGTAGTTTAGGGTTTGTAGGAACCGTAAAATTTTAATTTGGCATGATCGATGCCTTGTGAGACCTCACTTGTGTGCCTAGGAACCCTACACTATCTCGAGGGGGAGCACTGCTTCTGTCCCAAATACCAACGCGTACGGCGTTGTGTTTGTGGCCGTCTTGAATGTAGTTCGATAAGCCCAAAGGGCTTCTTGCAGCCTTTCGTGCCAGTCTCTCTTATTCCTGGAGACGGTCTTTTTTATGATCTTCGTCAAGGTCTTATTGAAAGCCTCGGCCAGACCGTTAGCTCGTGGATTGTAAACTGAAGAATATCTCCAGTCTATATTGTGCTGCTGTGCGAAGCGGCTAATCTTATGGCTTCGGTAGGCCGGCCCGTTATCGGAGATAATCCGCCGTGGAGTTCCGAACCGATAGATGACGTGCGTCTTGAAGAAATGGAGGATATTCTCCGTCTTCACTTCCCTCAGTGGTACTGCTTCTGCCCATTTGGAGAAGTAATCAGTTGTCGCCAGAATAAAACGGTGTCCCCGGGATGATGCTGGCTCAATGGGGCCGACTATGTCAGTCCCCCACATTTCGAATGGCCAACTAGCCAGCGTCGGGTGCAGTGGATTCGGATGTTGGTGGATGAAGTCTCCATGGATCTGGCATGAGTGGCATTTCCTCGCATAGTCGAGGCAGTCCTGGATCATCGTGGGCCAGTAATAACCCATCCGTTTAATTTTTAACTTCATCTTTGGGCCTGCCTGGTGAGAACCGCAAAGTCCGTTATGAACTTCCTGAATGACTCTTTCTGCTTCGTCAGGTCCCAAGCATCTCAGCCATAGGGAATCAAACGATCTCTTGTATAGAATATCGTTGACAAAAGCGAAAGATAAAGCTCGTTTCATGAGCTGATGTCTTAATGACGCTTCTTCGGGCATTCGGCGGGATTTAAAGTAGTCTATGAAGACTTCCCTCCAGTATTCGGCCTTCTCATGGTCTTTTATTTGTAGAGTCATCTGCTCAGTCGTTCCCTTTTTTCCGCATGATTCCGGAGACATTTCTGCCGGGGCGAGTACTTGACGGCTTTGTACCACGATTCTGACGTCATCGAGGTTCTCGTCAGCCAGTTCTTTAGCAAGTTTAGCCAACGCGTCTGCTTTGCTGTTTTCCGCGCGCGATATGTTCTCCAAAGTATAGGAGGGAATTTGGGTCAATAGTTGCTGCACCCTTTCGCCGTACTTTACCAACTCCGGCTTGCACGTTTGGTAGTCACCGTTTACTTGACTGACGACCAGCTGAGAATCCCTGTATATGAGGAGGTCCTCAATCCCCATGTCGATGGCGATCTCGAGGCCTGCTATCAGGGCTTCGTATTCGGCTTCATTGTTTGTCCTCGGCTCTGTTAAGGAGAAGGCGAAGCGCATTATCCCTCCTTGTGGAGTTGCAAAGATGAGGCCTATCCCTGATTTGATCATCGGGATACCTTGTTTCTGTTTCTTTATGGAGGACGCTCCATCGAAATAGAGTTCCCATCGGGTGGTTCCACCGCTAATCGCATCAAATGCATGCTCGTCCGGCAAATCACAGTTCAGAGGGGAATTGGTCGGTATCGGGTGCTCGGCGAGGAAGTCGGCAATAGCCTGGCCTTTCACTGCCTTGAGAGGTTGATACGTTATCGAGAACTCCATCAAGAGCAGGGCCCACTTAGCGAGCCGTCCCGTCAATATGGCTTTCGACATCAAATATTTGAGAGGGTCCACCTTCGAAATAAGACGGACTTCATGTGCTAATGCGTAATGTCTAAGCTTTGTTATCGCGAAGATTAATGCCAAGCAATGTTTTTCAATGGGAGAGTAATTGCTTTCTGCCCCCAGCAGCACTCGACTTAAGTAGTAAAGTGCTCTTTCTTTCCCCTGATCGTTCTTTTGTGCCCATAATGCGCCCAAAGAACCTTCAAGGGCGGCCGTGTAAAGAATGAGAGGTTTTCCCTTCACCGACGCGGCCAACACCGGAGGGCTCTGCAGGTACTGCTTGATCTCGTCTAGTGCACCTTGACATTTGTGATCCCAAATGAATGGGGTTCCCTTTTTCATCAGGTGGCTGTAAGGACGGCATTTGCCCGAAAGATTAGCGATAAACCGCCGGATGTATGCGAGCTTCCCTTGGAGAGACCGCAACTGCTTGAGCGTTCTTGGCGGAGGCATTTCCATGATCGCTTTAATCTTTGACGGATCTATTTCAATACCTCGGTGTCGAATGATGAATCCCAGGAATTTGCCCGAGGAGACTCCAAACGCGCATTTGAGGGGATTCATTTTCAAATTATATTGCCGAAGGCGTTGAAATACAGTCTCCAGATGCTTTAAATGCTCTTCGTACGACATGCTCTTTACTACGAGGTCATCGATATAGCACTCGACGATGTCATGTATGAGATCGTCGAAGATCTTTGTCATGGCCCTTTGATAGGTAGCGCCAGCGTTCTTTAGGCCAAAGGGCATAACCCTGTAGCAAAATATACCCAAAGGGGTGCGGAAAGCGGTATGCTTCTGGTCTTCGGGATGCATCTTTATCTGATTGTATCCTGATGAACCGTCCATAAAGAAGAAAACCTCGTGAGTGGACGTGTTATCTATCATTAGCTCGGTTACCGGCACCGGGAAATCATCCTTTGGACAGGCTTTATTGAGATCCCTAAAATCCACGCATATGCGTACCGTCCCATTCTTCTTCATTACCGGGACGATATTGGCAATCCAGTCGGGATATTGGACTTCTTGGATAAATCCTGAATCGATCAACTTCTTGACTTCGGCGTTGATGCTCATCT
Organism: Agapanthus africanus; assembly: GCA_030015575.1. Taxonomy (NCBI): domain Eukaryota; kingdom Viridiplantae; phylum Streptophyta; class Magnoliopsida; order Asparagales; family Amaryllidaceae; genus Agapanthus; species Agapanthus africanus. Next base: position 371,563,106 of record CM057343.1, on the reverse strand, counting down.
CAAGCTCGAGTCGCATCCTCCTTGGCGCCTGCTTGACTGGCTTGATATCTGGGGATATTGCTAATCTATGCACAGCAATCTCCGGATCCAATCCTGGCATCTCGGAGTAGTTCCATGCGAAGCAATCTTTATGCCGTAGAAGCACGTTCTTTAACGCAGCCACCTTTTCTTCGGATAACAGCTCGCTGACAAATATCGGTCGCGGGTCGTCTCCCGATCCCAACTCAATCTTCTTGAGGTTATCTGCAGTAGTATGTATACCATCTTCCAGTTCTTTTGGAGCGGGCGGAAATTCCGAGATCACCTCATCATCGCTGTTCTCAAAGCACCAGTAAAGGTCATCTACGTTCTCGGGCTCTTCCCCTAACATCGTAATCGTATAACAAGTGCGAACCCGCTCCGTGGACTGAGGTGGACCCGGTTCTGCTCTTGCGGCCTTGGGCTCATGCTTTCGCGGCGGCGTTACCTTCCAGCCGTCGGATAAAGCGAATCTACCCCGTCAGTACTGGTCCTCGACCCAGTTCTTGAAGGTGAAGCAGTCTTCGGTAGGATGTCCTATGGTTCGGTGATAAGAGCAATAACTCGGATGAGAGACCTTGCTAGCTTGCTCAGGATGTCTAGACTCTGGAAGCGTGATCATTTGATGTTTTATAGCGAGGTTGAGTAATCTCTCCGTCTTGTCTCGGAGGAAGGAATACGCTCGACTCATCTTCTTCACGAGGGACAAACCCGAGCCGCTTTTTGATTTATTTTCGTCTCTGCGTCGGGCCTTTCGTATAACGGATTGACGAGGATAAGCGTCTTTGTCTTTTCCAGTACGTTGAGATAGACGTTGCGTCCTGGCCTTCTTGTAGATGGCCATCTCGCGGTTATGGTCTTGCTGAGCTCTCTGACCCGTTTTCCTGATAGGCTTGTTCGTTCGTTCTTCAAACGACGGACTCGGTGCTTCAATCGCGGGGTCTAGTTTTAATGAAGGGTTGGCATCTCCTGACAGGGCGTCCTCCTCTTCATCAAAGGTATATATAGCGTAGCTACTGTGAGCCCGTTCCCGTTTTCCGGCTCTTGCGTATCCAAGCCCGAGTGTTTCCATCTTCCCGTTGGGCAATTTGCGTTGAGTCCCGGGGACATCCCAAATCTTGTTGTAGAACCGCGCCTGCCGAACGGTCTGTTCTAAAGATACTCCTTGGCGCCTCAATAGCTTCTTTAATCCATCCGTATAGTATCTGGGTAGACGGATGGGTTGGAGCCTGTCAAGTGTAGCATCCGCGCCATGCCAGATCTCTTTCTCTATTTTCGACTCTGAGGATCGGTAGAATAGGATCACCTTCTCACCCTTTCGCCTGGGAGGGACGTAGAATGTTTGCAGGTCCTGTACATTGTGAGCCTGAAGCGCGTCGAGATCCTTGTAGTGTTCTCGCGGTACCATGGTGATTTGCAAACTATGGTCATCGCCAGGGGGTGCTTGTATTGACAGCCGATTGGAGAACACAGCGTTCACTTCATCTTCTGAGTCACTTCCGAAGACTTACATGGGGGCGGGCGTCCTCAGGTTGTTGCGTTGAGGTGACCCTGCATAAACTATCTCTTCCTCTTCTTCGGTATCGCTCCCGAAAATAGGGATGGTGGCGGCGGCTTTGTTCTCCGGCTTGCGACACCTTTCTGTATCCTCGAAATCTGGCAAAAAGTACTTCGCATCTTCGTATTTACGGACTTCGTTCACGGAAAATGGGTTTAACTCACCTGTTACGGTATACTCGAAACCATCCTTGAAGTACTTCATACACTGATATTGTGTAGAGGGGATGATGTTGTACTCGTGTAGCCAGGGACGACCGAGCAAGGCGTTGTAGCAGGTCTTGGCGTCAATGACATGGAATTTGATGTCTGTGACGAGAAGTCCGAAGCGTAATGTTAGTATCACGGATCCGAGAGTCCGTGACGATTGTGAATCGAAACCGGAGATAGTAATTTTGTCACGAGCGAGGTGTTGCACACTCATGCAGATTTCCTTCAACACCCGAACATTAAGGAGGTTGACGGAGGATCCATTATCCACCAGGATCTTGCCTATCTTGATATCATGGCAGTATCCGGAGACATATAGGGGACGGTTATGGTCGCATGTCCCGAGAAGGAGGTCTTCATCACCGAAAGTGACGTCGGCCGTATGCACTTCCTCCAGTTCATCCTTCATCCTTTCAGTGGCGAGGAAGGCTTGGAATTGCTCGGGTTCTTGTAACGCCTTAATTAGTGAGTCTCGCGCTTCTTTCGATAATAGGAGGGCATCGAGAATGCTAAGCTGAGAAGGTAGCTTCCTTAGGTGCGCGAGGATGTTATAGTCCACTTTACTCTTCCTAGGAGGGTCTTTGGTAGCCAGCTCTTTCGTGACTTGGTCATCTAACGTGATATCTTCAGTGACCTTTTCTTTTCCCTTATCTTTTCTATTCCCGGGCCCGAGATTCTTTTCTGGGAGTGTGCGATTGCGCAACTGAATGTTCTCGTAGGCCTCCGATTCTTCTTCTTTCCCCAAAACGGATTCTTTAAAGAGAGGGCCCAGAGCCATTTTTTCGTCAGAGTCGCTCCCAAAGGTGAGAACTTGTGACCCCCTGGTATTAACCATGCAACAGTTGCCAGTCGTTTTGTTGTGCCCATCGACAGTACTTCTTTGCTCCCGACGGATTTTGCGTTTCATGCGCTTAACATGTTGCCGACGAGCGACATATCCTTGCCACCATATCTTAAAGGCGTCGCACTCTTCCGTGGGGTGTGAGACTTTCCGGTGATATGCGCAATAGTCAGGTGCCTCTCCACCCCATCGTGTGTGTTTCCTTCCGAGGGCGGTAGCTTCATCCCCATTGACATGGCTTTGGCAAACCTTTTTCTCGTCTTGAATATCTTCTTGTCTACTTCGGATACCTCTCGCTCTGGCGGAGGTAGTTCAACTCTTCCATTCGGTCGCCCGCATTTGGCTCTTTCCGACGTGGTCATTTCACGCTCCTGGTCTGCTTTACATTTTAGACGAATCTCGTCTAGAAAAGTGTCGATCATTTCTTCCGTTGGCCATGCACGCTCTGGTACAGGCTCTGCCTCCAGCTTCTTAGTGCCGGGAGTTTTCCATCATCGGTAAACGAGTGGGAGATTACGTTACAACTCGCCACATATCCTTCGGATTCATCCGACGAGCTTTCTCCATCATCTTCCTTTTGAAAGATGTGGTTGAGGAACTCTTGCAGTGTGATAGGAGTTCGCGCCTTTTGGTTGTACTCTTCCAATGCGTCGATTTGCTTCTGCAAGTTCGTGTGCTCTTTTCCAGGCTTCACGGACTTCTTGGATTTCTTCTTCTTTTTCTTCGAAGATTTTGACGGTTGGGCGTGAGTATTTGGGCCATTATCGCGAGTCTTCGTAGTTGGGCGGGGCTTCAACATCCTTTTGATAATTTGAGGTTCAAGAGGGTCCTTCCATTCGATCGCAGGGCACGCATGAAGGTCTCTCAGCATTCTTTTGGTTTTAGTTGGTAGCACGACCTCCCATGGAGCTTCTTCAATAAAAGAACATGTTGCCCCCGGTGTATCCGCTTTCCTCGGAGCATGCGGCTGTGGTGGGTTCACCTTCCACTTTTCGGAAAGTACAAACTTCCCCTGGAGGTACTGGTCTTCAATCCATCCTTTGAAGACGAAGCAATCTTCAATCGGATGGCCTACCGTCTGATGGTAAGGGCAATAGTTAGGGTTATTCACCTCGGTGGGTTGCGGCGGTCGCCTTGGATTTGGCAGGTTTATAAGTCTGTTGCGTATTGCCAGCTCGAATAGCCGTTTCGTCTTGTCCCGTGGGAACGAGTAGGGACACTTCATCTTCTCATTATAATACCGACGTCTTTCCTCCAGTTGATCTGTCGGTTTCGGGGCGTTAGGTTTCTCTTGGGCATTCGCAACAAATGTTGCTCTTCCTTTACCCTTGTCATTCCGAGGTTCCGACTTCGGTGTAGGTGGTCTATGACCCATCTGGTCCATCTGAGCCAACTTGTCGATCAGGGCCTGGAATGTGGTTGGCTTAAAGAACATCATAAACTGGGAGATAGTTGCGTGAGGGTCTAGAGTTCCCACGAACATGCCCACCGCAGGTGCTTCCTCAATGCGTTGCTCACATCTTGACCACAAGTTCCGCCAGCGTATAGCGTACTGGACCCAGGTTTCGCCCGGTTTTACCCTGGCGTTAATAAGTGCAGTTATTGGAGTGCGTTCGCTGGAACTTGCAAATCGCTGAGTGAACAACAACTCCATTTCAGCGAACGTTTTGATAGAATCGTTCGGGAGTTCCGAATACCATTCGAACGCTGTTTCTGATAAGCTGCCCACGAACTGGCAGAGCAACAATTTATCATCACCGCCGGTGTTACCGCAGAGGGCCCGAAACTGGGCGACATGTTGATGGGGATTGCCGGTCCCCTTATACACGTGGAATTTTGGTATCGTATAGCCTTGCGGGTATTTGATTTGGTCGTACCAGCTCGGATACGGCCGCCCCGTTTTCACGACTTGACCAGCTGCCTCAGTAGCGTGATGAACCCGGATTTGCTGGGCTATGTAGTCAGCCAAGTCAGCCTTAGAGATTGCCTCCTCCTTGGCCGTTGAAAGGGCTGGTGGTGGATTTGACGTTTCTCCTCGGTCGTCTTCAAGAACGATTGGGGGATCCTCGGCGGGTAAGTCCTGCTGGATCATCATTCCTATCACATCTTGGAAGAGAAGGCCCATCCGTTGTATGTTGGCCGCTTGTTCAGCAGCCTCTTTGTCCCTTTTCTCCAGTGTCCGGCGAAGGAATTCAGCATCGGTTTCTTCCTCCCGGCGTGCGTCTGAGGACGTTTCTGGGTTTTCTTTTGGCCCGGTGAGCGCGGCCATAGCATTCATCATTTCTTGCAGCTTTTGTTGCTGTTCCTGGGCTTTCGTCACGGATCGGGTTAGCGGTCGGTGGCCCGTAGAAGTGCGGCTTTCCTCTTTTCCAGAGGCCATGTAAACAGTGTGCACCACCATGCCCCCAGACTTAGGGCGTCTGGGCTCAGTGCTTTTAGCCGTCGCTGCATGCTGTGGGGTCTTCTCCGGCCTCCTTCTTTTATGAGTCAGTTGATCAACAGCCTTTTGGGGTTTGGCCTGGTGACCAGCTTCCGGTTGGATTTTCAGCTTCTTGTGTTGGCGGGAGAAGTTCGGATCGATGATCGAGTCCCGTGCCTGCCGCCAAACCTTATAGATTTTGGAAGACAGCCGTTGAGGAGATTGGGGCCGTTCTGATTCCATTTCCACAACCTTTTTTAACGGGGGAGGAGAGCTCTTCAGTACTGCAGTAGGAGAATTTTTTCGCACTTTATTTAGCATTTCGAAGCTGTTCCTAGTTGGAACAGCAGCATTAACTTCTGCCACCGGGGCCGATGGAGTCAACCCGGAGGGGGAGTTGCCCCCAGCCTTCCTTACTCGGCGCCAATGGCGACGTCGAGCGTGTCGAGCGGACGGTGTAGGGTCAGCGGTAAGAATGGTTTCGTCTTGCCCCCTGTCTGGGTGGGGGGTCGCAGTTGGTATTAGCCTGTCAAAGACCGATGTCCTTTAGGCAGTAGGAGCGGGAGCTGAAGCCGTTAATCTTGTAAAGACCGACCTTTTGGCCGGAGAAGCTGCCTTGACGACTTCGGGGGCAGGAGCGGGCACCTTCTTAGAAGCAGCCTTCTCTGAGATTGTAGGTCCCATGATGGGTTCGAAGGATTTCTGGCCCAATCTAGAGAAGACCGAGGCGTTGACGTTGGGCGACTCGTTGAGAGGAGCCGCGGCAGGGGTAAGACGATCAAAGACCGACTTCTTGAGAGCTTCCGTTGTCAGCACTGGAGCGGTGAAGTTTGTCGGCGGGAGCATGGTCCCAAAGAACAATCCTGTGGTGGTGCGAGTGACCTGTTCCACAGGCATTGTGAATAGCGAAGCAGCTTGGGGTCCGTAGGCTATACCTCCTGACGAGGCAGAGCGTTGGTTGCAATTGCAGTCTGAGCAGTTGGAGAATTTCACGTAAGTAGAAGCCATCGATCCTTTGCTTTCTGCAATAAGCGAGACGCCAATTCTTAGTATCTTGAAACCCAAGGGCAACCATTAGCGAACCGCGATTGGTTCGCGAGTCACGACACACGAAGTGTGGAGTGGAAAGAGGAAAAGGTCCCACCGGGCGTGCCAGAATCTGTTCCCCTCCGAATGGCGGCGCGACACCGCGTCTTGCCTGAGATTCGGGGCAGATGCTAATTGGTGCTATCCGTCCACCTCTTCGAAGATGCCAAGTTGATTTATGGCACCACGTATCGAAGGTTTAGACGGATGCGTCCGATGTAGCAGACTTCGTCAGATTCCCCCTCGTTTGAGGGGTTTTTGATTGTGGGGACGCTCTTCCCTGCAGGCGCAAGCCCCTGCAGTTAATTACGCTACCGCATTGCGGTAACAACTTTCTCCTTCTCCAGATGGTCACTTCGTGTCGTGGGTGTCTGTTTTGTATTTTGTTGCCCGTGGATTGTTTACGGAGACTGAGTTATGTCGTCGCCCGTAGGGCGTGGACTAGTCCAAATCCGTATTATCTTAGATTTGGGTTTGGGGGGGTTTGGTTTGAGGATACGTCAGCCATACTTGAGGCTAAGATCAACTCAAACGTTTGTTAAGGATACGTTAGTCTAACTTTGTGACTAAGATCAACTTAACGGGATCGTTTAGATCCGACAAAAGAGCGTTTGGACTCTAATGTTCCAGTTTAGGGACATAGTGGTCCATGAATGTATGGTCGTCGGGACCCGTCACCTCTCTGACGACGTTGAAGGATTACAACGACGGATGTCAGAGGAGTTCAGGGATGTACCCTCGAGCCAGAGTTAATTGGGGGGATTTATAGTCCACTCTGTTTAAAGGTTTAAGGATACGTTAGCCATCTTTGAGGCTAAGATCAACTTAAACGGGACCGTTTAGATCCGACAAAAGAGCATGCGGGGCTCTATTGTTCTAGTTTAAGGACATTACGGTCCATGGGTAGTTTAAGGACATTGCGGTCCATGGGTAGTTTAAGGACATTGCGGTCCGTTGTTAGTTTTAAGACATCTCGGTCAAGGTTAAGGACGTCGTAGTCCATGGGTTTAAGGACCCCACAGTCCGTTGTTAGTTTTAAGACATCTCGGTCAAGGTTAAGGACGTCGTAGTCCATGGGTTTAAGGACCCCACAGTCCGTTGTTAGTTTTAAGACATCTCGGTCAAGGTTAAGGACGTCGTAGTCCATGGTTTTAAGGACTCCACAGTCCGTTGTTAGTTTTAAGACATCTCGGTCAAGGTTAAGGACGTCGTAGTCCATGGGTTTAAGGACTCCACAGTCCGGTATGTGCTCTGGATGCTTCACACGGGTTCACTGCCGTGCTCGGTGAGGACCAGGCTCCGCTCTGGACGTTCTCCACGGGGTCAAAGAGTGACATTATCCGCGTTCCACGTAACCAGGAATTTGTATTAGACATGAGTTTAAGGACCCCACAGTCTATATCAATGTGTGGTCGTCGGGACCCGTCACCTCTTTGAAGACATTGAGGGATTACAATGCCAAGTATCAAAGGAGTGAAGAGATGTACCCTAGAACCGGAGTGGATTAAATAGCCCTTGGCCCAATTTGGGGTCAAGACGAATTAATTATGTTATGAGTCCATTGGACCAGTTAATCACCAATTGAGGACTTATGGCCATCTTGGGCTAAGTCCAATCAGGAGAGGCTTTGCCTCTATCCGTTTAGGCCAATTGGGCCAAAGCATAGTGTTAAACACTACAGAGCAGTCAGTGTTGAACACTGGGAATGGGGTTGACAAGTTAGTGTTTAACACTAAGAGATAATTGGTGTTAAACACCAGCAACAGGGCTTTTCAAATTAGTGTTAAACACTAAAACAGATCAGTGTTGAACACTGCAGATGAAGATCTCAGGTTAATGTTTAAACACTAAGGTAATCAGTGTTGAACACTGCAGATAAAGCTTTTTATTTAGTGTTGAACACTAAGGCCCAACAGTGTTTTAACACTGTGTTCGAGAGTTTTAATTTAATGTTAAACACTAAGGCAAGAGGGGTCACGTGGCAGCACGTGAGAGCGCCCTCCCTTCATTTATTCTGAAATTATCGTGTCTTTCAGAGCATCACGTGCCATCACGTGATGGGCATTCAAATGCCTATGTATTAGAGCTCCTGCCGAGGGTCACGTGGGTCACGTGGGGTGCTGCCTCAAAGGGGCTTTCTGTAGATCTCTTGGGGGGTCACGTGATGACACGTGACCCTGCCTCCATGTATTTTGTTTAGAGGCTTTGTTAATCTTCTTTCAAGAATTAAATTCCTCGAACTTTAAATTTCAGAGGAATTAAATTCCTACTTCCTTTCGAAGACTTTGTTTTCTGGAATAGAGTTTAACTCTGAATTTTCTGTAGGAATTAAATTCCTCATATACGTGAAGGGCTGAATAGGGTTAAACCCTAATAAAAGTTTTTAAGGAGTTTAAACTTCCATCCTCTGTTAAATTATGATTAAGGGAATTAAATTCCCGCTGTTTCAACAGAACTAGGTTCTTAATTAGGGTTAAACCATGTTTCTTTTTGTTCTGAAGAAATTAAATTCCCATGATATAGGGTCAAGCCCTACTTTTATTTTAAAGGAATTAAATTCCTATAGTTCTGTGAGAATTAAATTCTCGTGCTTGTATTCCTTCTCCATGTTTTGGATCTGCATGGCAGGATCTCAACCCATTGAGAATTAAATTCTCAACCTTAAGGGGAGATGTGCACTTTGCAGGTCCTCCGTCAAAGAGAGAAGAAATATGTTCTTCTGTTTTTACATTATCAGAGTTAAACTCTGTTGAGAATTAAATTCTCTTTCTTTCAAAAGGCCTTCCCTTTCTTACCTAGGGTTTTTTTTTTTGCAGAAGATCCGAGTCTTTTCAAAGTATCAAAGCTCTTCTCCTTTTTTTTTTCTTCTCTGCGCATGTATATCTTTCTCTGTGTCTCTTGGCTCCTATTTATAGGAGAAGCAGCCGAATCAATCAGTTTTTGACGAATCTTCATTGAGATTTAATTTGCATTCATCATTCATTTTGGGCCGTTGGATTATTAGGTGAATTTTATTCACCATTGCATTTTAAATCCAGAGATTCTCCTTTGTTATTTTGGTTAGATTTAAAGGGGAAATCTTTCCAAACCCGAGATTTTCCCATAGATAGATGATATTTCATCACCTCTGAATCTTTAATTTGATTGGTTCCAGATAGTTGCTTTCTTTCGGAAAGATTTGAATTTCTCTCAGAATTTAATTCTGTTGACAAAATGGGCTTTGAAAGCCGGTCACGTGTGACCACGTGACCCATGGTCATGTATGGGCACGTGACCCCCTTTGGAATGAGCCTTTTCCTTTCTTTTGCGCTCTGTCTTCTGATCGTTGCTTAAGCGTCACGTGCCACCACGTGACTCCTGGTCACGTGTGAGCACGTGACCCTTGTTTGAACTCTCTTTCTTTGGTTCATCTGGAGAACGAGTCTGCTGTCTTGAACGTCACGTGCCAACACGTGACCCTGGTCACGTGGAAGCACGTGACCTCTTCTAAAGCCTTTTTCTTGACTTGATCAGGGAACTGGTGTGTCTTTGACGTTTGCATTTAAATGTCACGTGTCGCCACGTGACCCTGGTCACGTGGGAACACGTGACTCTTTCTGAAGCCCATTTTCTTCAGCGTAGTCAGGAAACTGAACTTGACTTGACGATGCTTTTTAAGCATCACGTGCCAACACGTGACCCCTTTCTGAAGCTTTTCCCAGAAGCTTTCCTGATTTTAAATCAGGAAACAGTGTCGAGCTCGCATATGAGCCGACTTTATGTTATGCAGTCTTACCATTTGTGATATTGTCCTTGCTTTACTGTGTACTCTTCGCTACGGCGTCGTATATTATATTGTGATGCTTATTCATTTCACTTATTATTTCTGCTACACCTTGCTTTTACCCGACTTGCAGGACAAGTGTTAAGAATGGAAATGTTGCCAAAATTATAAAAGTTATAACTCTTGAACTTAAAAGAATTTCTACTAAAGAAATGGAAGCTTTTCAGACATGTATGACTGTTTTTACAAAAATGTTTTAATCACTCTTTATTTATTGGTTTTGATTTCTGGGTTCGGCTTACTTAGCTGCGTTACGCCTGTGGACGTTGCGTGGTTAAGTGCCGGTCACGAGTCGAAACTCTCGGGTCGTGACAAATATATATGTGTGTCCCCAATACGCACAAGGAAGTAAATGTATGCGAGTATGTGTATGTGCGTGTATGCAAATCTTTACTCTAGGGTTTCATGACTAAGAAATCGACTAAAGTCCTTTCTTCAATTCTCGCTAACACTAACCCCTAATCTCCTAAAGCTTTTCTTGCTAAGGTTCATATCACACACTAACATGTAAAAATATATTAATATCACAACACATCGTTTCTCGCAACTTTGCGGGGGTGCTATACGCCATCCACCCGACTTCCCTCATAGATATAATCTACTCACCTGATCTTCGCTCGTCGATGCCGATATCGCCACATGCTTGCTTGTCGTCTCGAAGTCCTCGTGAGGGCACCTACACATCATAACGTATCATATCGCATTAAACCTGATTCAAAATCGAATCGATATACGAAAACCAAATCGGCACGCGTATCACACATAGGTCCAAACCTATAGCCTCACATGCAAGAATAGCCAAACCAACCCTCGATGTTGATGTACAAATGTCAAACCATCGATGTAAAACAAAAATACTAAAATCCAGAATCCAAAATATGTAAACAAAACCCTGAATCAAAATAGCAACTCAAGAAAGTTGTCCCAGATTTTGTCTAAGATGAAAACAAGATAAGCAAACAATACTGGGGTAGTGTATAGGGTGTATATGAGCTATGGGGGCAACCTGGGCACCTATCTCCTCAGAGTGGCCGGCCACACAAGGCCGTATTTTCAGGGGAGTTGGGGTGTCTTTTTTGCAGGGTGGTCTCGTAGTGGCCAATCTAGGCTAGTGGTGTTGTTTACTTTTCTAGAAAATATTCCAGGTCATCCCAGATTTCTCTGCATGCCTTATAAACTCACAAACCGACATGGAAGTTTTCAGTTTTGGGTCTCAGGTTTGGTGTTTGTGTTTGGTCTGGGTTTCTACCACCAAGGGGGGTTTAAGGTCACCACTAAGGCTTATTAGCACTAACCCGGCTCAATATTCCACATAACCTCTTCAGGGAACATCCAAAGTGCACAAAACTACTCGAAATTGAATTTAAACTTGAATAGAGGCTAAAACAAAGGGAATACTACAGTTAATGTGAAAGATATACCTCATTTGGCACTCATGAATCCCCTAGAGCACCAAAATCTGATTTTTTTGGTCCAATGTGCTTCCCTTGAGCTTGAGCATGTTTTTCTTGAAGTGGAGATGGACTTTTGGTGTTGTTTTGATGATGATTTGAGGGTTTGAAGTGGAGGGGGAGGGAGGTGCTGCCATGGGAGGAAGAAGAACAAAAAAGATGAAGAAAATGAAGTGAGAACAATGGGCCATGACTATGGTTGACCCCTCACCCTCTCTCTCTCTCATGCCCATGCTTCACCCTCATAATTATGTCCCCTCAATTCATCATTATACCTTTTTTTTCCTTTTCTTTTTTTTCCTTTTAAAATCAACAACCATGCATGATAAATTAAAGAAAAGACCATGATAAAATATAACAAGTGTTAAACTAACTTGGTGCATGTCATGTGCACAAAACACGCTTAATACGCGATTAGCGATATTTAATCGCGATTAGCATTAAAATAGTGTATAATAAATCGTAAAATTTCATAATTTGCATAAATCACAATAAGCACCCTCTTTTTAGTAATTTCCATAATTTTCCAAATTTTCCCCAAATTTATCGGTATTTAATTTTACCGCCTTATTAAAATATTCAATATAATTATTATTTAATTATAAAATTCCCAAAAATAATATTTTATTTTTCTGAAATGTTACAGCTACTTTGCCTCGAGTGTGTTCCCACTGTACTTAGATTACTATCCTACCATGGCTCAAAGGAGTCGTGCAAACAGGTAGTAGTTGGCTGCAGTCCTGAATCTCTTGGAGGCATTGGCGGTTAGACAGGATTCGTCTCTCCCGGTATTGGGGGTTGATATCGCGCTGTGTATGGAGAGCCATTACGCAAGGTCCCTGGCCAGGGCAAGCGAGATTTATTGGTAGGTGCTCCAGTAGTTTCTCAAGATGTAATGAGCTTTACTCCGACATGACTTATACCGCTATTGGGGGTTTGACGTTTACCGCCCCCTAGGCCCGATATGCGATAGTCCTAGAAGAATAGACTGGACTGTACGGAGATTGTCACATACAGGCTCAGTATGAGTTCGGATGAGTTTCCTCATTGTCCTTCTTATCGACATCTACCTGGGGACCATTACGTACAGCAAGTACCGCTTGCGGCCTGTGGTTAAACTCACTGCCAGCGTAGTGTCGAGTCTTTAGTGTCCCACACAGAGAGTTTCCCTGCACCGTGTAAAAGGTGTAGAGGCCGTATGGTTTTACGGTAGGGCCACGATCACTTACGTACACTTGTGCACGTACTATGATCAGGCAGATAATACTAGTGGGTTTTGGTTTAAGCCGGATCCTAGTATTATACAGATGGATTTATTCAGTCTCAGTTTATCCATGTTTTTCGAAAATACCGATGGGAGGGGAAGTCTCGTAATTGGTCGGGAAGCTTCTAGAAGGAGGTGACTCATTTGTGTTTATTTCTTTTTAGATTTAAACTAAATGAGGTGGAGGAGATGAGGTGTAGTTTCATTAAATGATCCATGACTCATTAGGTGACTCATTAGATGATTCACCTTGTGAATTAAATGAAGCATGATGAATATTAGCTAGATATTTATTTTGATAATATTATTATGCTTCACGATATTCGCAAATAAGAATAGTTCATTCATTATCACAAAACACTTCTCTCTTCTCAAGTCTTCATCTTCTTCCTCAAACCCTAAAAGCTCTCATGAGTTGAGAATCCTCGTGTTTAAAGTGACTAAGTAATCCATCTAAATATTCTACACCCTCTAGGACTTCTAGATTAGCAAACTAGAAGCCGTAGTTATCTCAGATTCAAGATAAAAGCTCGGACTATAGACTCTCGGGTGGATCTTCTTTGACTCGAGGAGGCCGTTGAGGTACCCATGTTCCATAGAGCCGACGAGGTATGGAGGACAACTATGAAGACCCGAAGGACAAGTAACGTGAGGTATAACTTTGAATCAGAGTAGTTAAACCTCTCGTAGTTTGCTAGTAATGGTTTAGACACGATCCATATGCTCAAGTCCGTGTTACGAAGCTTTGATAATTGTTTTTCATATATTCCGCCTTCCCGCGAACATGTGGGGTGCGTGACATGGACTTACAGTGGTATCGTAGACTTCTAAACCTTTACTAGCTTGTTAGCAACTAATTAGAACTTTGATCGTCGGAAAAACACGAAAACATAACCCTGCTTCCCTATAGTTTCTGTCGATTTTAAACTAGTCAAAAAAATTATTTCAGAAGTATGAAAATTCACAGCAGGGAATTATAAGAATACTGGAGAAATACGAGACCCTAACTCGGTTAGACGACCGCGGAAGTAGGCGAATTGGTGCAATACGCCGCGGATCCGCGGCCGAGTCGACTCCGAATTGACTCATATTTATACAGTTTGTCTTATTTTTGGGTGTTCTATTTTTCTGTATATTTTGTTTCTGCCCAGGTCTTTTCAGTACTGGCTTGCATTTGGGGTAGACACGGAAAAAGGTTGTCGATCGAAATTCTAAGTTATTTGCTAATCGGGTTTTTTGATGTGTTCGTAAACCTCCGCTAATTGCTAGTATGTCGGTTAGTTGGGGGTTACACATTTCTGTGATGGATATTGGTTTGTGTATATGAACTCTATTGGATTGTCATGGATGAATAGCCGGGGATGTGAGATGAGGGTTTTTATCTTTCATTCGATGTAAATTGTAATATGTTATAATATTCTTTTGCGGGGCATATCTGGGTTGAGGTTGTAGCCATCGTTGTATTATTTCATTTACTCTTTTATGCTCCTAGGATAGACCCAAGATGGGGTGCACAAACTGCCGGGTATTTTGAAGAGTTTAATGGCCTACTCACGTCATTGAGGGAGACTGTTTCACTTCTGGTACTAGGCGGGTAGTTTTCCGCACCCGTAGGGGTCTAGGGTGGAGTTTAGCTATTCATCACGACCGTGTAATCCGTCTTTTGTTGCAGGCTCAAACGAAACGCGGATTCCTAGTATATCCAATATGTTCATCTATGATCTGGAATGCCTATTATTGCGTCTGACGAATGAACAATATCTATATATGATATCTAGTAGGCGTTGCTTATGTTTTGCATCCGTGCTAGCCCAGCCCCCCGCTCTGTCATTAGTTAAGTAACCTAACGGATGAATGAGGGGGCCCAGTGGCGAATGCGGATGGCATAAGCGGACGTTGTATTTTCGTTGTTTTCTGCAATGATAGGATAAATGATGGGACGCATTATTTTAATACAAAGAAAACAAACCAAAACTGAATCATTGGAACAAATTTAAAAGAAACCACTTGGTTATTTTAAAAGAGCAGAATTTTTAATTGCGGAGCTTTAACCACTCCTTTTAAAAAGCTATCAGGTTCCTTCGATTATATCAAGTTCACTACGTTCACGGTTTCGCCAAGACCAGTCGTAGCCCTCCGTCATTTCATATAGATGGTCAGTAGTATTCAAGCTATGTTTGTTGGCCTTCGTCAAGGCATAGTGTTTGGCAGCTGCCGGGGTATTCATATGTTGCATCGATAGATGAGTTGGTTTGGGACAGTCATACTGCCATTTGGCCAACATCAGGGGTATGTACGGGTGGATTCAAATTAACAAGATAATGATGGGTAGAACTTGACATATGACTTATGATTTGTTGGCCTTCGTTAAGGTCATAAGAGCATGAGGCAAAAATCCACATCGGGAGTTTCTAAAGAAACTGAAACTTGCTAGTGTTGCATACTATTTGGACTTTGATAATGTTGGTAGGATTCCTTCAGCATTATCACATGATGATATCTGGATCCCGATCCTACTATGAGTATATGCTACTTATCAGGAGATTCATCACTTAACGATCAATGCTATAAACCAAGTAGGTGTCAAGAACGGTGTCAGCGGGGCTACGCCTCCAGGGAAAAGAGGTTATTTAATTAAGGAACTTCATGAAGGCGTCGTAAAACCTCTCTCGAAGTACCGACACTAGCCTGGCTGAACGGTTAAGCAAGTATTGTACGGTGAGATCAGTCCTGACTAATTCTTCTTTTATGGTTTGAGGAAGGATTCGAGAAACAGTGGGAGCCATCCTGTTTAGATAAACTAAAAACCAATCTAAACTTGCAAGAGCATCATGCTAAAGTGTTTTCTTCTCTCTCTCAACTGCAGCGACCCTGTGACCATGACTAGGTTACATCTAGATAACAAGTTGACTGAATCTGACTTTTATGACTGGCAAAGGTCTGTCCAGATGTCCATTGCCTATGACAAGCTGGACCACCCTATTACTACTCAAGCCCCCACCGTCCCAGGTCCAGTTTCCACCGTCGCGGATATGGATATCCGTCAGACAAGGGAAAAGGAAAGTGCGAATGCCAAGTGCCTCATGTTGGCTTCAGTTGATGGTGTATACAAGAAGCAGCACAATAAGATGGACTTAGTTTCATCTTCCTCCATAACAAAGATTTATATGGAGAGTAATCTCGTATCGCAAGATATGAGACCTCGAACGAATTGCTTCAAGCGAGGTTGGCTGTCGGGTCATCTGTAAGGGACGATGTCCTTACGATGACTAGCTATATTGATGAGCTCAAAGACCTGGAGACCATGTTGGGAAACAGGTCATATGCTGACTTATTTCCATGGTCCCTACCCTATACTTACACCCTAAAAGAAACCGGGGAGACACCCGCTTTGCTTAATGGGGGACCTTCTTCTTCTGCATCCAGGATGAAAGCAAAGGGTGAAAAGAAGAAAACCTCCACAAAGCCGATATACGGTGTCAGTGAAGTAGAAGGAAAGGGAAGAGCAAAAGTTTTGAGACATGGTGTAGGGAAGGAGGGATTTTCCTATTGTTATGGAAAGGGGCATTGGCAGAAAGATTGCAGGGCTTTAGAAACCAGTAGCCAGGATTCGAAGCATATTGTGGCTTCGGCCTTGGGTGTGTTTGTAATTAAGAACTGTTTTTCAATTAACTCTACTTCCTGGGTACTAGATACCGGATCAGGATCTCATATCTATAATTCGTTACATGCTTTGAGAAACCGTAGAGTTATCAGGGTAGGTGATATGTCCCTCAGAGTTGCGAACGGAATGAGCATGGACGCTGAATCCGTGGGGAATATCTCCTAGGACTGACAAGTGGGTAGATATTGATTCTATGTAACTGTTTGTATGTACCTAGTTTGACTTGTAATATCATATCAGTAGTCCCACTTTCTAGAGAGGGATATATGATTTTACATTCGTAAGCGATGTGGTAAACATCCACCTTAATCAAGTTCTGATTGGGTCCGGTACATTAAATAACGGTATATACGTATTAAATCAAGCTCAGGTTTTCAATGTCCAGAACACACTTAAAAAAAAGTCTCCGGAAGTAAATCGTGATTTCTTATGGCATTGTAGACTAGGTCACATCAATGAAACACGGTTGACTAAGTTACATAGAGAGGGATATTTGAATCTGTTCGAATATCAATCTTATGCTACTTGTGAATCTTGTCTCATGGGAAAGATGACAAAGATTCCATTTACTGGACACGGAGTAAGAGCGAGCGAGCTCTTAGGACTCGTACACAGTGACGTGTGCGGTCCAATGTCTACACATACAAGAGGTGGTCATTCCTACGTCATTACTTTTATGGATGATTTCTCTAGGTATGGACATATCTTCTTGATGAAGCATAAATCTGAGACCTTTGAGAAATTCCAGGAATACAAGAATGAAGTGGAAAACCAAACAGGCAAAAGTATCAAGACACTGAGATCTGATCGAGGTGGTGAATACTTAAGTGCCGAGTTCCTGGGATACTTAAAAGAGAATGGAATTCTCTCTCAGCTTACTCCTCCATACACACCACAACACAATGGTGTATCGGAAAGGAGGAATCAAACCCTATTGGATATGGTTCGTTCCATGATGAGTAAGGCTGAGTTAGCGCGATCTTTCTAGGGTTATGCAGTAGAATCAGCTGCATATCTTTTGAACAAGGTTCCAACCAAGATTGTGCCTACCACACCATATCAGATGTGGAGTGGGAAGAAACCCTAACTTCAGTACTTGAAGACATGGGGATGTCCAGCTTTTATTAAAATACAGCATACGGATAAGCTCGAGGCACGCTCGGTACGGTGTAAGTTTGTGGGATATCCAAAGAACTCCAAGGGGTATTATTTCTATTACGCAGAGGAACAAAAGGTTTTTTTTTCTCATCATGCCCACTCCTTGGAAGCTGAATTTTTAGAAAATCAAAAGAGTGGGAGCGCAATAGAACTGGAAGAAATTCCAGAACCACAAGCTGTTACTGAAAGTATGGTAGAACCAGAAGTTTCAGAAGAAAGGGACATCCCGGCGCCTATCCGCAGAAGTAGTAGGCAGTCTCATCCGCCTGAGAGATACTACGGTATTCTCATAGGCGGGGATCGAGAGGATTGCATCATTGATAATGATGACCCTATTAGGTTCCAGCAAGCCATTCAGAGCGGCGACTCAGTAAGATGGCTGGATGCAATGCGGACTGAAATGGAGTCCATGTACACTAACAAAGTATGGACTTCGGACATTGCTCCAGATGGGGTAAAACCCGTAGGATGCAAATGGATCTTCAGAAGGAAGATTGGTGTAGATGGACAGGTTGAAACCTATAAGGCTAGACTTGTTGCAAAGGGTTTTCGTCAAAAACCTGGTTTGGACTATGACGAAACCTTTTCTCCGATGGCATGCTCAAATCCATTCGGGTCCTTCTTGCCATTACTGCCTTCTATGATTATGAGATCTGGTAGATGGACGTAAAGCCTGCTTTTCTAAATAGTAATTTGGAAGAGTGCGTCTATATGGATCAGCCAGAGGGATTCGTTCAGAGTGGGAGCAGCGGTAAAGTGTGCAAGTTGCTTAAGTCCATTTATGGACTAAAGCAGGCATCGCGTTGTTGGAACATCTGTTTTGATGATACTGTTAAAGAATTCAACTTTATCAAAAATCCAGATGAACCATGCATATATAGTAAGATTGTAGAGAGAACTGTAGTATTCCTTGTCTTGTACGTGGATGACATTCTCTTAATAGGAAATGATATTCCTATGCTACAGTCAGTCAAAGGATTCTTGTCACAGAAGTTCTCCATGAAGGACCTGGGTGATGCCACCTACATTCTGGGGATCCAGATCTATCGTGATAGATCAAAGAGGATGTTGGGATTTTCACGGTCCAGGTACATAGACACCATATTGAAAAGATTCAGTATGGAAGATTCTAAGCACAGTAACCTACCAGCTTGTCACGGAATCACCCTATCCAAAGAGATGTATTCCAAGACTGATTTAGAATGGGCTCGCATGTCGATTATACCCTACGCTTCTGCGGTAGGCTCTATAATGTATGCGATGTTATGTACCAGACCAGATGTAGTATACGCATTAAGCGTTGTAAGCCGGTATCAGGCAAACCCAGGGGAGAAGCACTGGATAGTAGTAAAGAACATTCTCAAGTACCTGAGGAGGACTAAGGAGATGTTCTTAGTGTATGGCGGAAAGGACCTCCAGATCGAGGCCTTTGCTGACTCCAGCTTCCAGAGTGACAAGGATGACTCTAAGTCCATGTCGGGTTATGTCTTTACCCTCAATGGAGGGAGGGTCTATTGGAAGAGTTCCAAGCAGGACACCGTTGCTGACTCGACAATGGAAGCAGAGTACATAGCTGCTTGCGATGCCGCAAAAGAAGCTGTCTGGATGAAGAAGTTCCTCACAGAACTTCAGGTGGTTCCTACCAGTGTTGATCCAATACTTTTGTATTGTGACAACAATGGCGCTATAACTTTAGCAAAGGAACCCAGGTCCCATCAGAAGTCCAGACACATCTTAAGGTGGTATCACATGATCAGGGAGATCGTAGATTGCCGGGAGATCGAGGTGAAGAGAGTAGATACGGAGAATAACACTGCTGATCCATTCACAAAAGCCATTCCTCAGACGCAGTTCGAGAAGCTATTCAAGATGATAGGTATGCGATATGCCAGCACATGGCCCTTGTTCAAGTGGGAGATTGTTAGTGTTTATACCCTAGAGGCCATTATTATATCATACTAGATTGTATATTACTTAATGGAAGCTTGAGATATTCACAGTTGTATTGACAGTCTTGCTAAAAATGGTAGTATGCTACTTGGTTTATTTCTACTTTAATATGTGCATATGTTTCTTTTAACATATCATTTATACATATTAGTAGAGCCCTTAGGATCTTTGCTTGATTACCAGCGTTGTGATGGCAGTCACACTAGTGGGGGCTGGGTAGTCTATAAGCTACATCCTATACAGGTCCCTAGTCGTAGGGTTATCGAGACAGGGCATCGATACTCCGGAGTAGACTGCTGTATACGTTTCTCATCCCAGCATAGGGAGATGGTCTGTCCCATAGCCATCAGTACGTCGTACTAGAGATAGTATGCAGGTGCTCCTTAGGTTACGAGTATACCGG
Source organism: Agapanthus africanus (assembly GCA_030015575.1). Classification (NCBI taxonomy): domain Eukaryota; kingdom Viridiplantae; phylum Streptophyta; class Magnoliopsida; order Asparagales; family Amaryllidaceae; genus Agapanthus; species Agapanthus africanus. Next base: position 371,543,262 of record CM057343.1, on the reverse strand, counting down.
ACAGGACTCGCCGGGAACTGCAGGTTGGTACTATACCTATCATCAGATTGCAGTTCCCAAGTGACATGAGTACAGCTTAGTCCGTCGACTTGACATTGCTACTTCGCCTCGAGTGTGTTCCCACTGTACTTAGATTACTACCCTACCATGGCTCAAAGGAGTCGTGCAAACAGGTAGTAGTTGGGTGCAGTCCCGAAGAACTTGGAGGCAGTGGCGGTTAGACAGGATTCGTCTCTCCCGGTATTGGGGGTTGATATCGCGCTGTGTATGGAGAGCCATTACACAAGGTCCCTGGCCAGACCAAGCGAGATTTATTGGTAGGTGCTCCAGTAGTTTCTCAAGATGTAATGGGCTTCACTCCGACATGACTTATACCGCTATTAGGGGTCTGACGTTTACCGCCCCCCTAGGCCCGATATGCGATAGTCCTAGACAAACAGACCGGAATGTACGGAGATTGTCACATACAGGCTCAGTAGGAGTTCGGATGGGTTTCCTCATCGTCCTTCTTATCGACAACTACCTGGGGACCGTTACGTACAGCTAGTACCGCTTGCGACCTGTGGTTAAACCCTCTGCCAGCGTAGTGTCGAGTCTTTAGAGTCCCACACAGAGAATTTCCCTGCACCGGGCAAAAGGTGTAGAGGCCGTATGGTTTTACGGCAGGGCCACGATCACTTACGTACACTTATGCACGTACTATGATTGAGCTGATAATACTAGTGGGCTTTGGTTTAAGCCGGATCCTAGTATTATACAGATGGATTTATTCAGTCTCAGTTTATCCGTGTTTTTTAGAAATACGGATAGGAGGGACAGTCTCGTAATTTTTCGGGAAGCTTCTAGAAGTAGGTGACTCATTTGTGTTTATTTCTTTTTAGATTTAAACTAAATGAGGTGGAGGAGATGAGGTGTAGTTTCATTAAATGATCCACGACTCATTAGGTGACTCATTAGATGATTCACCTTGTGAATTAAATGAAGCATGATGAATATTAGCTAGATATTTATTTTAATAATATTATTATACTTCATGATATTCAGAAATGAGAATAGTTCATTCATTATCACAAAACACTTCTCTCTTCTCAAGTATTCATCTTCTTCCTCAAACCCTAAAAGCTCTCATGAGTTGAGAATCCTAGGGTTTAAAGTGACTAAGTAATCCATCTAAATACTCTACACCCTCTAGGAATTCTAAATTAGTAAACTAGAAGCCGTAGTTATCTCAGATTCGAGATAGGAGCTAGGACTATAGACTCTCGGGTGGATCGTCTTTGACTCGAGGAGGCCGTTGAGGTACCCATGTTCCATAGAGCCGACGAGGTGTGGAGGACAGCTATGAAGACCCGAAGGACAAGTAATGGTATAACTTCGAATCAGAGTAGTTAAACCTCTCATTGTTTGCTAGTAATGGTTTAGACACAATCCATGTGCTCAAGTCCGTGTTACGAAGCTTTGATAATTGTTTTTCATATATTCCGCCTTCCCGCAAACACGTGGGGTGAGTGACATGGACTTACAGTGTGGATAGCCTGTGCAATAAAAACCTAGACCCCTAAGAGCACGACAAGTTACCCGCCAATCCCAAAAGCAATAAAACCCCAATCAACAACGTCAATGGGTCACCCAGCACTCTACGGAATCCGGTAACTTGAGCACCCCTCCGTGGGTCAACCTATACCCCCTACGAGTGAGCCGAATAGCCCACCGATTATAGAGTAAGGCCCCCTCTATCTCCAAGCCATGAGATGAGGGCCCGTTACCCTCTAGAACCCTGCTAATCGTGCACTCCATGTGGGGTAATCCTAGTATAGAAAAGAAAAGAATATGTACAACGGTGACATCGACCTCAACCCGGTCGTGCCTCAAACAAATAATATATAAACAGGCAGTGACGACAGTCCACATGTTGGACGCTCTCCCCGCAATATCAAATGTATAAATAAATCCAAATTGTACTACCATTGCACCTAAGCTACCAACTACGACGATCCCGCCACAACCACAGCACAACATAAAACATCAACGTGAATGTCACGTTCGCAAACCCGTCTAAAAGAGCATATAGTAGTTAGACGAGTTGTACCGCTCTAATGACATTCACGGTCGCAGATAGTAATGTATATACTAAAAACTATGACATTAGAATTCTACACGCAATTAGCTAACTAAACCAATTTCCAAAACCATGAAAAACAGTGAGCTAAAGTTCCAAAAACCGACCGTTTAAAGCCAATTTGGAAGTCCGAATCAAAACGAAACGTGCTTGAACCTTCATGGGGAGTTAGAGCACAAAATTAACTTCGAGTCTGAGGGACTAGAGGGGATACCTCACCCCCGAGGCCACCACAAGGTGACCATGGGGAGAAGCAGCCCGAAATTGCCCAAAGTGGGGCGTTTTGGGTCCCCACTGCCAAGACCACTTTGTGGTGATCTTGGGGAGTGGGCCTAGCCGTTTGATCCCCTCTGAGGATTCCCCGGGGTACCTATGTGTTAGTTATATGTATGCCCTAGAGGCCATTACTGTACATTGGATGTATATTGTAGTGAATGCTGGGACATATATAGGTAGGACTTTCTTGCTCGACATGATAGTACGCTATCTGGTTGCTCTTTATCTTAACATGTATACTTTCTATCTCTCTGTTACATGTTAATAAAGCCCTTAGGATGTGTACTCGACTTCCAGGACTATGATGCAGATCATACTAGTGGGGCCTGGGTAGTCAATGAGTACATCCTTCAATGTTGCTAGTCGTGGGAATATCGAGACGGGGCATCGATATTCCAGAGTAGACTAGCGTATATCTTCTCGACCCATGCGATGGGCGATGGATGATCCCATATCCATTGGTGTTTGACATCAGAGATGGTATACGGGTGCTCAATGGAGACTGGATACACTGAACGGACTCGCCGAGAACTCCCAGATGGTATTATACCTCACGTCAGATGGCAGTTCTCTGGTGACACTGGTACAGCTTAGTCTGTTGACCCGAGATCGTCATAGAGTCTTGTGTGTCTCCCACTGTGCTTTGATTTCCACCCTACCACGGCTCTACTGAGTCGTGCAAACAGGTGGTTTTTGGGTACAGTCCCGATTCACATGGAGGTAATGAGCGATAGGAGGGGATTCGTCTCTCCCGGTATTGGGGGTTGATGTTGCGCTATGCTCGACTGGCCATAACAGGAAATCCCTGGCCAGGGTTGCAGTGATATATCGGTAAGAGTTATCAGTAGTTTCACGATTGTTATGGACCTCACGTCGGCATGACTTATCGAGCTATTGGGGTCTGACGTTTACCACCCCTAGGCGAGATATGCGACATATCAGACGAACAGACTGGACTGTACGGTAAGTGTTACTGGTTGGATTCACAGGAGTGTGAGCGGGCTTGCTCGTCGATCTTCTGATCGTTCAATACCCGGGTGGCTGTTACGTTTAGCAGACCGCTTGCGGCTTGTGGGTGTTTGATATGATCATCACCTGCTGCCGGCGTATTGACGAGTCTTTAGAGTCCTACACAGAGGTTTCCTGGCTCAAGCGAAACGAAATAGGAGCGCATATGAGATATGTGCGGGACCGAGAATAATGCGTGTATGTGATACCGTATTCTATTCTCATGATGAATGTATCGATTGGTTGTATGCGATATAACCTAGTTATCGAATCAAGGATTGATTCGATAAGCCGATACATTGGATATTAGTCAGTTATATGCGATATGACCGGATCGTTAAATCAAGTATTGATTTAATGATTTAATGTATAATTATATATTAGATATATTACTTTACATTAACTAATATTGGTTCACTTTAAATGGATTTTCTCACTTAAAGTGCACATTGTATATATGACATAGTTTTGTGCACTGGTTTGTATCATGTTTGATGATACATGCAAACTTGGGTTTGTGTAAGACTTAAACCATGGTTATGTTAATGGTTAGGGTTTTGTTTATTTACTTACTTATTTATTTATTTATTCATTAATTCTTTTTTTGGGCAAGAATGAAATGGTGGCTTAGTTTGTTTCTTTCTTGAAAGTTCATGAAGCTTTGAAGCTTTGACCATTTTGTCTCTTAGCCTTAACCTAACCATTCAACTTAACCCTAGTTTATTCTCTACAATTAACCATGGTTGCAATATGATAGGGGTCACTTGATTTTCTATTTTAATTAATTCATTCTTATTCATTTCTTTCTTCTTCTTCTTCTTGATGAAGAAAGAAAAGCTTTCTACAAAAATGGCAAGTGATGAAATCAAGTGAGAAACCAAAATCCAAAGTGAACCCACTTCCTATTTCTTCATCCTCTACCACTTGCCAAGTAGTATAGGGTGTTTTCTTCACAAGTTTCATGACTTGGTGAAGTTGGAGCTTGATCTTGAGTTGCTTCGACGTAGATCATCTTCGGCATCGAAGCCGACGACCTAGCCCGATCATTTCTCCGATGAAGCCGATACTAGAGTTCGGGATCCAATATGGACAGCGGAGGGACATCGTCACGAAGCCTAGGAGGTGGAGGACCGGATCTACAAAGGTTGTAGTCACTTTCCTTTAGCAATAAATTCGTTTACTTGCTTGCTTCGCCTATACATCTAGTTAACGATCCGTATTAGGGTTTATAGGCACAAGGAAAAATTTGAATTGGCCATGTTTGATCACTTGTGAGACCTCATTAGTGTGCCTGGGAACCCTACACTATGCACCACCCCACAGCTTCACAGTTGAAACCGTGAGCCCGCGGGGTGTGCAAACATCTCAAACTTTCAGTTTTCGGAACTGTTTTTGTCGGCAGTTTTTGCACGACAAAAACGACGGATTTCTAATGACGCAAAGAGTTAACTAAGGCTTATGGAGTGACTCTGATACCATGTTTGGTTATGCAAGCACCCCGGCCATCAAATCATGGCCATTGCGAAACAAAAATTTTCAAAAACCTGCGCTAGAACAACCCGATAACCCAGATCGACCCATAAGCTCTAGATAACAAAACATGCAAATGAGCTAATTTAAGGGGTTAGAGTGATTATACCGAATTGATCTGTGTCCTTCGATCTTCAATCATCTTCCCAAGCTCCTAGAGTCCTCCTTGATCAAGCTTGATCTCCGGTCTCCCTCCATCGAAGACGATCCACCCGAGAGTCTATAAATCGAGCTCCAACCTCATATCCGAGGTAATTAGGGTACCTAGATAGCTACATTAGATACCGTAGAAGAAGTAGAGAGTGATGAAGAATTAATTTGTCTCAAGACACCCATGGTTTCTCAACACATGAGAAAATTTGGGTGGAGGAAGAAGAAGATGCCATGAGGATGAGATTGTTGTAGGAGAGAGAAAAATAATGGCTTTTTTTTTATTTTTGTGTGTTGTGAGAATTAATAAATGGAGCCATCCAAAAATATCTAGAAGCAACTAAAATATCTCAAGTCAACAAATAATCTCACAACAAACAAAAACCCTAAGCATGCTAAAATAGTAACCATGGGTCACTAATTAGCCATGCCATAAAAATGCAATAATCATCTCATCCTCCACCTCAATAACCTTTTAATCCAAAAGGTCTAAACCATGATGAGGTGTAATCATCTAAAAGTAATCTTGTAAGAAATTACAAAAATACCCCTCAACCGTATATACATATCTGCATCCGTATTTCGAAGAATACGAATATAATGAGACGAAAATAATCCAATAATATAATATTAGGATCCGGATTAAACCAAAGCCCACTAGTATTATCCGTCAGAACATCATCCGTGCACAAGTACACGTATGTGATCGAACCCTGCCATAAAAACATACGTCCTCTACATCGTTTCGCCCGAAGTAGGGAAACCCTCTGTGTGGGACTCTAAAGACTCGTCAATACACTGGCAGTGAGTTTAACCACAAGCACGTCAGCGACACTAGCTGTACATAACGGCTACTCAGGTATTGAGCAAAAGGGAGGCCGACGAGCAAACTTATACTGAAACCCCTACTGAGCCTGACAGTGAAAATATCCGTACAGTCCGGTCCGTTCGTCTATGAGTATCGCATATCGAGTCTAGGGGGTGGATAAAGTCAGATCCCTAATAATGCGAAATTTAGTGTCGGTATGAATCCCATCACCCACTGAGAAACTATTGATCTGAATCAGTAATTCTCGACTAGCTTGGCCAAGGATTTCTGGTGATGGTCACCCGTGCACACCTCGACATCAACCCTCAATACCGGGAGAGACGAATCTCCTGACGATCCGCTTACTGCCTCTATGTGGCTCGGGACTGTACCCAACTAAAACCTGTTTGCATGACTCCTTTGAGCCGTGGAAGGGTAGTAATCAAAGCACAGTGGGAACTCACACAAGATAAATGACGATCTCAGGTCGATAGACTAACCTGTACACATGTCACCAGGGAACTGCTATCTGACAATACGTTTAATACCAACTAGCATGTTCCCGGCGAGTCCGTCTGGTATACTCATAACCCAATGAGCACCTGTATACTATCTTTGGTGAACAAACTGACACCAATGGCTTGTGAGACCGGCCACCGCCCCTCGTCGGGTCTCAATCAATATACACTAGTCTACTGTGGAGTATCGATGCCCAGTCTCAAAACTCCCACGACTAGGTACATTTAAGGATGTGCCTATAGACTACCCAGATCCTACGTATATGATCGCCATCATACTGCTGTCAGTCAAGCAAGAATCCTATGGGCTCTATCAACATATAATAGTGATCTGTAATGCCATCTAATACTGTACATGATGATAAAGACAAACCAAATATCATACTATCATCTCGAGTAAGACTGCTCTACCGGTATAGGTCATCTCTCAATCATCATAATCACCTGCCTGCGACTATGATAATTGTCTTGAGGGCACTATAGCCAACACTATATGCACTGTCATACATCATGAAACTTGGTATAGTAGAGGATAACTTGATATGCTCTTGTCTAAAAAGCTTTAGTATGAAATAAAAAAAAGTATAAGTGGTGAAGAAAAAAATGAATACTGGTTTTTTAATTGCTTAAGGCAGCATAAAAAAATATAGGTAGGGTGCTTTATCACCTAGTATGTTAGACCAACTGGTTTGAGAGCCACTACTAAGCCTTAGGTGTTGCAAGACGAGGAATTACGCCTAAATACGTGAGCACATTTTTTAATCGGTTGGTTAGTACCTCAAGAAGTATTAACGGTCGCATGAAAAATATGTAAGCAATTCCATCTAAAATATTCATCGACTATAAAGTATTTTGGAAGATGGACAAGGGTATGATAGCTTGAATTGAATTCTCTAAGTGTAGGGATGTCTTTTAGACACACGTAGGGGTATATGATCAATGTTCGGAAGAAAAATAGGGAGGAAGAATAAAGACGAAGTTTTATTGAGGGATGATGTGATTTCTAACATTTTTTCATGACCATTAAGATAGGGGTTATGGCAACTGAAAAACTGGAGTAGTTGGAAACTATTATTTTCAAGTTCTTACTTTTATAGTTCTTATCTTTGTATGTAACTTTCATCTTCTTTTTTTTATTATAGGATTTTGTGGGTGTAATCCGCTGAAAACCCTCAGGAGACAACACCCCTCCTACTAGAGTCACCTAGAGGTTTAACGGCTTGTTGCACATGCTTAGTGCAATCGTGTTTCCTACGAAAGTGTGCTACTTAGGTTTTTCTTTTTTCTTTTTCTCCCTCTCTTGAATAAATAGTTTGCTCGGGACGATCAAAGTTAAGTTTAAGGGTATTTGTTCAGTCGAAAATATCGCACTTTTGATATAACATTTTCCTTACTTTTCTCAAATATCTAATGGTGTTTATTATAAATATAGAACATATTTGGGTTTATCTGCAAAATGCTATTTACCATATGTTTTTATATTATAATTCACATTATAAAGGAAAATATTTGCATATAATATTTATATAATATTTTTATTATGCATATCATATCAAATATTCTAATCAAGATTTTTTAAAAGATATAACATCATACAAATGGTTAGAATAATATCTCTATAACAAATATTACTAACATTATTCATATAGATATTGTGCAAGAGTTGGGTCAGGTCAGGAGATGGAGATATCGAGATGTCGGGAATCAAAAATATGCCGATGAAGTTTAATTAAAATCGAAGAATCAATACTGGTAAAGACTCAGGAAATATTTTTAAATTCCAGACATCACATAAATCTCCACGTGTCAACATGTATAAGCCCCAGAAAATTGAAGCTCTAACTCCCCTATCCCTCCGCGGTTCCGCGACCAAAACATGAATATTGCGGCCGATCCGCCGCCGTTCTAAGGAGTTAGTGTGTGGGATTTTGTGGGTAGGATCTTCACAACAAACCCTAATACTTGGGATCTAGATTTTATGGCTTTGAGACTATATAAAGGACCGAGGGCTAAACTGAGAAATTATCACCTTTTAACACGAAGCAAATCACCGTCAAAAAACAAGTGATCTACGACAGGTCCACGATTCGACGTGATAAGACGACATGAGTATCGATGGAATATCACTTCCTACGAGGCAAAGATCGAGAGAAACTTCTTCTTCCTCTTGTAATCTAAACTTGAAGAATTGTACTTGTGAAGTTGATTAATAAAGATAGATCATTAGATTAATTATTTAGTATTTAATTTCTGCATTATGATCTCATTCTCTATCTGTTCTTCTTCTATCTCCATTATGCGCAAGTAATTCTCCGCTTGATAGGGTTCATAGGATTAGGGTTGAACAATGGATGAGAAAATACTTTAACTTCTTTTAAGTCTTATGAAGTTTATAAACTTTATCAAAAGAATCGTTAACATCCTTATCGAGCGCGCTACCAATTTATTGCTAGTCTCGACCGCGATTTGAGATCGGATTAAAGGCTAGACATTAATAGAGATCAATGAAAGGACAAGGGTCAATAGTGCGGAAACCCTAGTTTCTTCAAAGAATCCTAATCCTCATTCATCACTATCTATCTAGTTTTAAATCCATCAAAAGATAAAAGGAGTCATCTTTATTAGTCATCTATGACTACTAAATCCTAACTAACCCTACAAGCCCTCTTCTTATAAATTCTACATCCGTATTTAACATAGATCTAGAATCCATTCTCCCCTATTATTTTATTCTAATCAACTCGTCTAAAACAAGATTAAAAGTTCCACGAATCCCTGCGGATGACCCGTACTCATCTTGGCAAGCTACACGCGACACCGTTATTCACGCGACACCGTTATTAATTGTGGTTATTACTACACTCTTTCACAGAATCAATCAGGAGTGTTCTGGACAAATGCAAAAGGGAAGTAGGAGTGGCAGGGATATACGCGGCTTCGTCATGAATTATAGTAGGCACAATTTCCTATGCCCTCACTCTAATCCCTTTATATGTCTTTACTTATTACCTTCTGTACACCACACTTAGGCTAATTGGTTTTCTTCCTTCCTTACCTTTCGGCACCTGTCTATGGTTTGGAAGAAGACTATCCAATAAGCATAATATGTGTACTCTCCTAATATTAGGAGCTTTCGCAACCTGAGAGAAGGGAAAAATAAAAGACAACTGAATAGTCTTATTCAATTTCTCCAGAACCGGAATCCATCCTGGAACAGAAACAAGTTTTTTCGAGTTCGTTTGTAACTATACGATAGAATATCCAAGAATATGGATCTTCTTAGTGATACGGAATGTTCTGGAAAAATACAAAGGGAAAGTAGGAGCGGCAGGGATATATGCGACTTAATGACAATCCAAAAGCCAAAGCGTTTTAAGAAGGTTCGGTTAACTTGGTTCATGAGTTTTAGTTTAGGGTCGGGTCATGGTTGCTGCCAAAGAGAGAGAGAGAGAGAGTGAGAGAGAGAGAGAAAGAGAGAGAAAAGAAACACTCAGCGTGCACTCTAACCTAAATTAGATTGGTTAATCATTTTATCTAATCATGATGGCTCCCACTATTTTCTTGAATTCTCCTTCAAATCCTAAAAGGATAATTAGTCGGGATCATCTGAAAATTACCCGAGGAGTAACACCTACTCATCAGTGGGAATTGTTCATATCATAATATTGCAATATTATATTCCCCATTCTTATTCATTTTATAAATAAACAGGTGCTTTTGACCCATGTCTGCTACATAGTTGCAGGTTACAGGTTCTCAGAACAAAAATAGTGAAAAAGATGAAAAGACGATACAAAAGTGAGACTACGACCAACAAATGGAAGAATCTTGATCAAGCCTACAGTTTGGAGAATAAACGAAGATCAATAAACAAGTTCACAAAGCACAAAGGCAGCGCAAGGTTCAAGACATTGACACGAAGCAAACGGTAAAGTCCACGATATTATTCACTGTGGAAATCTAGAAGAGAACTAGAAGACATTCTGAAGAACCAACTTAAGAAAACAGAAGACAACATAAAACAGACAAAAGCCATAGAAAATTGAGCCCATAAGCCTTCTATTTGGCCGCAGAACCGCAGCCAAACATGGGTTTTGGCCGCGGATCCGCGGCCATGAAGGACACGTGTCGGTAGGAAATGTAACGGCATGGCGGCGCGTTGACTAGTCTTCTTAGGGGTATACTTGTAATTGCAGATATGACTCGATTGTAACCCTAGGGTTTCTATGTTCTATAAATAGAAACCCTAAACCTCTTTTTGAGGTATGCCTCTTCTTGTGCCTTATTGTATATATATAAATTCAGAATTTCAATTCTTGTAAAGTATGTAGAGTGCATCAAATTAGAGTAAGTTTTCTATTCTTGCCCTAGTTTAGATTTCATTCTCTGCCCTAGTTAGATAGTTAGAAAATGTTTATCAATTCCCTAATAAGTGAGTAGTCTCCTCACTTGTTAGGGTTAGATTTGGTGAAGGCTTGAGAGATGAAGATCTCTCACCCCTTTCTTTCCCATCATACGTTTTTATAGGACTCCATGCATACATGCACACACCGCTCCTCACGGCACCCTATCCCATGAGGTAGCGGTGATACCATAGTATAAAAAGACCGGTTGAGCGTGTTTTCCATGGAGGTTAGGGTAAGAATTAAGAAAGTACGGACAAGAACCTAGAGGATGAAACATCGTTTCTTCCCGATGGTACTAATCCACTTTATTAATTATTACCATAACACCTCATAGATCTTAATTAGGGCATAGAAAGCGGTGAGGAATATTGACATTCCAAACTTAACCTAAACCTAACCCTAGCAAGATTTTAATCGTAGTCTAGATCAAACTTAGTTTTTAGATTTAATCAATCCGACACCGATCGGAATTAACTCGTTAGACCAAATCGAGAATAAACAAAATCCCTGTGGACCGACCCGTACTCATCGGCTAGCTACCAAGTGTTAGTTATATGTATGCCCTAGAGGCCATTACTGTACATTGGATGCATATTGTAGTGGATGCTGGGACATATATAGGGAGGACTTTCTTGCTCGACATGATAGTATGCTATCTGGTTACTCTTTACCTTAACGTGTACATTGATTGTCTCTCTGATACATGTTGGTAAAGCCCTTAGGATGTGTACTTGACTACCTGGACTATGATGCGGATCATACTAGTGGGGACATGGTAGTCCATAAGTACATCCTTCAAGGTCTCTAGTCGTGGGTGTATCGAGACAGGGCATTGATATACCAGAGTAGACTAGCGTATACCTTCTCGACCCATACAGATGGGCGATGGATGATCCCATATCCATTGGTGTTTGACATCAGAGATGATATACGGGTGCTCAGTGGAGACTGGTTACACTGGACGGACTCGCCGAGAACTCCCAGATGGTATTATACCTTACGTCAGATGGCAGTTCTCTGGTGACACTGGTACAGAGTAGTCTGTTGACCCGAGATCGTCATAGAGTCTTATGTGGTTCCCACTATGCTTTGATTTCCACCTTACCATGTCCAACAGGGTGTGCAAAACGGTGGTTTTTGGGTACAGTCCCGAATCATATGGAGGCAATGAGCGATAGGAGGGGATTCGTCTCTCCCGGTATAGGGAGTTGATGTTGCGCTGTGTTCGAATGGCTATAACCGGAAATCCCTGGCCAGGGTTGCTGAGATTTACTGGTAAGTGTTACCAGTAGTTTCTCGAACTGTTATAGACCTCATATCGACACGACTTATCGAGCTGTTGGGGTCTGACGTTTACCACCCCTAGGCGAGATATGCGACATATCAGACGACGAGACCGGACTGTACGGTAAGTGTTACTGGTTGGATTCACAGGAGTGTGAGCGGGCTTGCTCGTCGATCTTCTGATCGCTCAATACCCGGGTGGCCGTTACGTTTAGCAGACCGCTTGCGGCTTATGGGTGTTTAATATGATCATCATCCGCTGCCGGCGTATTGACGAGTCTTTAGAGTCCTACACAGAGGTTTCCTGGCTCAAGCGAAACGAAATAGGAGCGCATATGAGATATGTGCGGGACCGAGAATAATGCGTGTATGTGATACCGTATTTCATTCTCGCAATGAATGTGTCGAATGGTTGTTTGCGATATAACCTACTTATCGAATCAAGGATTGATTCGATAAGCCGATACATTGGATACTAGTCGGTTATGTGCGACATGACCGGATCATTGAATCAAGTGTTGATTTGATGATTTAATGTATAATTATATATTTGATATATTACTTTGCATTAACTAGTATTGGTTCATTTTAAATGGATTTTCTCACTTGATGTGCACATTGTATATGTGATATATTTTTATGCACTTGTTTGTATCATGTTTGATGATACATGCAAAATTGGCTTTGTGTAAAGACTTATACCATGGTTATGATAATGGTTAGGGTTTTGATTTATTCACTTATTTATTTATCTATTCATTTTTGAGAAATAGATAAAAGAAAACAAAATGGTTGCTTTCATTCTTGAAGCTTGTTGAAGCTTCATGAAGCTTTGACCAAAGTGACCATTTTGTCTTCATGCTTAACCCTAACCATTCATCTAACCTTAGTCAATTCTCTACACTTAACCATGGTTAAATATATGATAAGTATTATTTTTCTTTTGAATTATAATTAGCTTATCATATTCATCTTCTTCTTCTTCTTCATCTTTACCAAGAAGAAAAGCTTGGATCCATCAATGGTGATTTGATGAAAAGAGTGAGAAATCCAATTCTAAAGTGAACCCACTTCCTATTTCTTCATCCTCTACCTCTTGCCAAGTAGTATAGGGTGTTTTCTTCACAAGTTTCATGACTTGGTGAAGTTGGAGCTTGATCTTGTGTTGCCTCGACGTAGATCATCTTCGGCATCGAAGCCGACGACCAAGCCCGCCCATTTCTCCGATGAAGCTGACGCTAGAGCCCGGGATTTGATTTGGACAGCAAGGAGACTTCATCATGGAGCTATGGAGGTGGAGGACCGGATCTACAAAGGTTCTATTTCCGTTCACTTAGTTAAGTTGTTAACTGGTTGCTTGTTTCGCCTAAAATTCTAGTTAACGATCCGTATTAGCGTTTCACGGCACTTGTAAAATTTGAAATTGGCATGGTTGATTCCATGTGAGACCTCATTAGTGTGCCTAGGAACCCTGCAGTGGTATCAGAGCCTAGCTAAAGCCGTAGGCGATGCGTAGACGAAGTTTGAAAGCCGAACGAACCCGAAACCCTAAAATTTCACGCTCTCTGGACTTTTTTCAAAAACTGGGTCTTTTCCAGATTAAAAATGCTTAAAAAATTCAGTAGGGAATTATAAGAATTACGGTGCAAAATTTGACCAATGATACCTCAAACATGCGGCGGAATCGCGGCAGAAGCCTAGCTTCTGCGGCGGTTCCGCGGCTCTCTAGTGACGTCAGCCCTCCATATTTGCACAGTAATTCCTCTTTCACAGTGCTGAGTTTTATGGGAATTTTTAATATTTATTCAAGAGTTGAATTTTCTGGGGTTGTTTTGGGGATTCGATGATTCGATCGGATTATCAGACTTTGTCTTTGTGGCTTTCCGGATATTTTAGAATATGTTAAAAAAGTCCGACCGGATATAAATACCCACTTTTTCCCCTGTCGGGAAATTTCCAAGTGTTGGATTTTTCTGTGGTTTAAGGACGTTCTAAGTAGTGCAAGTCACGCGATGGTCCCTCTAGAAGACAACAAACCTTAACTCGATTATGTGACCGTCTTGAACTGCCCTTTGAACCTTAGGATTTGGGGCAGTACGGCGTGCCACATGTGAGGCGTTGGCTTGACCCTTCTACGGCTGGACCGTTGGTACTGAGGCACGAAGTGAATGTCTTTGAACTTATTTCATGAGTTGAGCTGTTTCGGGAAAACTTGGGTGTTCGATTGTTCGATCGGAAAGTTTAACATTTTCTATCTTATTCGGAATGTGATACAACATTTGGAATTCACAAGAAGTTATGAGATAACTGAATGAATGTTATAAATCTAGCGGTTTAGTCTCACTTGATCGGTTGCCACGGAATTTTGATGTGATCAAAAGTCCGTCGCAATCACGTAGCGTACGCGGATACTCGCCGGGTAAACTTAATAGACAGCCTCACTCTATAGCCCCGACCAAGTGACTGTAGGAGAACCCCGTCGCCGAAAGCATCCGTTCGGGTGCTCGCGGCAGTGGTGTTCCGCCTTGGTGCACTTCGTCGACGGCATCGGGGGTGCAGCCGTCTACTGAAGTTTGCGACGAGCATTCGATCAGGATGTCGGGAATCTTATTGAATTGCCCGACTTGATATTGAAAAGAGTTTTCGATAATAAGACTAAAATGCGGGGTTTATAATTGTTAGGCATGTGATGTCTAAGGAATTCATTTGATTAGGCATGCGATGTCTATATAGGTTGCGGATTCCAACTGTTGTAGTTTTACATTTTCTTTTCTGTGACCGTAAGTGTAATATGTGATATCACCGGTTTCGTTGCTATATGTCAACGACAATTGGGATACGTATGTTTACTTACGTTGATGACATGTGATGTTATGTGTTACTGGATATGTTATATTGGATCGTCGTGTTTGAATAGCCGGGGGTTTTTTATGTGAGATGAGTGTTTTTCATTTTCATTCATGTAAAAACTTGTATGTAATATTCTTTTATTGGGGCACTTCCAAGTTGCGGAAGTTGTCACCCTTTGTATATTATTTACTTTTCCGCATTAGGATAGACCCAAGGAGGGGAGCACAAGTAACCGGGTTCTAGGGTCTAGTGGGAGACCATCTCGAGGAGTCGAGTCCGGGTCTCCTAACCCTAGAATTGGTAGGGTTGCTTGCCACTCTCGTAGGGGTCTAGGGGTGTGGGATTGGCTATTCATCACGACCATGGAATCCGTGTTTTATAATGGCTCGTATTGAAAACACGGACGTCCTAGTATATCCAATATTTCATATGATTCTTCTGCTGCGATATCTGTGATGTGATCATGTGATATGTTCTGTGATAGATACTGTATATAGTATATATGATATATTATATAGACGTTACTTATGTTTTGCACTCACGCTAGCCCTGCCCCGCTCTGTCGTTAGTTACCTAACCTAACGGTGCACGAGGGGGATATCGAGGCTAATGCGGATGGTATAAGTGTACGTCGTATTTATCTGTGATGTTTAGGTATTTAAATGATGGGACTTCATTAATATGATTAATGAAAGTAAAAAAAACCTAAAGATGTTGTAGAATCGAATTTCAAAATAAAAAGGGTGGCTACAGTTCTTGCTTTGCACAGAGATATATGTGATATATCCTGCACCTTATTTGATGAGGAAAGGACCGAGATCCCTTCACCGGGAGTGACTCCTTTAGCAATAACTGGCAGAAGCTACACACTCGGTTTGTCTTTTGATTGCTTTTAAGAGTTTTTGCTTTGCACAGTGATATATATGATATATCCCGCACCTCATTCGACGAGGAAAGGACCGACGATCCCTTCACCGGGAGTGACTCCTTTAGCAAAACTAGAAAAGCCTAAAATACACTCCATTTTAAAATCATTTGATTCTACAATGATATCAAGTTCATTACGCAATGGGTTTTCAGAAAAACCTGTCGTAGCCCTCCGTCATTTCAGATAAGTCCTGTTTAGTATTCGTGCTGCGTTTGTTGACCTTGTCAAGGCGCAGTGTGCGGTAGCTAACCAGTATTTATTTGCTTATGCATATGATGCAGATTGGATTAGGGTAGTCGTGCGGACTTGTTGACCTTGTCAAGGGTCATGCGGGTGGGTTTGATTCAATCAAGAAATGGCGGGTTGAACTTGACTTACGGTCTATGGTTTGTTGACCTTGTCAAAGTCATAGATCGTTTGGGGAAAAATATTATCGGGAATTTCAAGTGTTGAAATTTGCAATGAGATGCATACCTTCTATGAGATAGTTGGATCCCGATACCCGCTGCGAGTAAGAGTTACTCCTGGGAGAGTTTTACACATTACAATTAGCCGATCAAGTAGGTGTCTAGAAAGGTGTCAACGGGGTTACGCCTCTGGGAAAACGAAGTTTACATTAATTAGGTTCGTGCGAAAGCACGGGGGACCTCCCTCAAAGTACCGACACTGGCCTGGCTGAAAGATTGGCGAACTTGTAGTGTGTAATTAATCCCGGCTAGTCTTTCCTTTTTGGGTTTGAAGGAAGATTTGATAAAAGCAGTGAGAGCCATCCTGATTAGATAAAATAATAACCAATCTATTCTTGCAAGAGCGCACGCTGTGTGTTTTCTTCTCTCTCTCTCTCCAGGTAGCGACCATATCACGCCTTAATCAAGATAATAATACGGAAGTATTGACCGAACCCGCTTGTTATACTGAGCTGTGGAACGTTGGTCCCGCTCCAACTTATAATTGTTATAAGACAGAGCAGGAAATTGGGGATTACCAGAATTCCCATGCCGCCCAAACGAAGAGAGTGCATGCTGATGCATCATCTTCGGGTGTGTTCATTATACAGAACTGTTTCTCAGTATTCTTTACGTCCTGGGTATGTGATACCAGATCAGGATCCCAGATATGTAATCTGTTACATAGGGCTACAGAAAGGTAGAGAACTGAGAACGGGTGATACGTTTCATGAGACAGAAAACGGGGCAAGAGTTGCAGCCAAGTCTGTTGGTCACTGTCACCCTTTATTACCAATACATTGATTCTGAACAAATGCTATTAGATACCGAATCTGATATACAAAATCGTATCAGTCTCTTTATTAGTAAAGAAAGGATATAATTTTGTATTGTTGGATAATGTTTTTAAACATTTCCTATATCAAAAGTTGATCGGTTCAGGCACGTTATCTAAAAGCATTGACATTCTAAATCAAACTACAGTTCCTAGTATACGGAACACACACAAGAGGAATAGTTCAGAAATGAACGAATCCTTCTTGAGGCATTGTAGACTAGGTCATATCAATGCGACCCGACTGGCTGAAGTTATATTTAGATGCATATTTAAATCAGTTTGAATTTACATCTTGTGAAACTTGCCAGTCAAGTCACAAAGATAAGATGACCATAGCACTGTTTATTGGAAACAGAGAAAGAGTTGGTAAACTCTTGGGATGATACATGTTGATGTATGTAGATCCCCTGTCTATAAATGCCAAGACCGGTTCTTTTTACTTCATTACATTCTCTGATCATCTCTCAAGATTCAGACATATGTTCCTGTTGAAACACAAGTCCGAACCTTTTGAGATATTCACAGAATATGATTTAGAAGTAGAGAACCAATACGGGTATAAGTATTATGTCCTTTGATGAGATCAAGGAGGAGAATACTTGAGCACGAAATTTTATGAACTTTTCTAAAGGAGAATGAGATTCTCTCTCAGCATTACTCCTCCGTATACACCATAGCACGATGGTATATCGGGACGGAGCAATCACACCCTATAAGATAAGGTGTGCTCTATGATGAGTACTACTGAGTTACCTATTTCCTTTTGGGAGTTATGCACTTGAGAAGCTGCATACCTATTGAATAGGGTTCAAATCAAATCAGTTGCCTACCACTTCATATGTGATATGGGAAGGGAAGAGCCCATATCTTAAGATGGTTAAGATTTGGGGTTGTCCGGGCTATGTCTAAAAGCATAATCCAGACAAGCTCGAGGCAAGGTCTGTTATGTACAACTGGAAAGGTTCCAGCTATACAAACAACAAAAGATGATTTGGTAGAACCAAAGGATTCAGTAGATTCCAACGAACCTCAGCCTCTCCGCCGATCTAGTAGGGTTCCTCACCCACCTGAGAGATACTTTGGTTTCTCTATAACAGTGGGAGCGAGGATGGCATCATGAGATGATGACCCAACTAGTTTCGAGCAGGCCATCGAGAGTAGGGACTCTATAAAAATGGCTGGATGCTTAGCGATCTGAGATGGAATCCATGTACACCAACAAAGTATGGACTTTGGTTGCTATATCTGAAGGGTTAAATCCCCATCAGGAGCAAGTAAATCTTGAGAAGATTACTTGGTGTAGATGGAAAAGTTGAGACTTTCAAAGCTAGACTTGTTAAAGTTTTTCGTCATCGACCAGGCGTGGATAATGATTAAACCTTTTCAAGTGGCTATGCTTAAGTCCATCCAGATCCTAGTTGCCACGGCTACATACCTACGATATCTGACGGTTGGGTGCCATGACTGCTTTTCTAAATGCTCTTTTAGAAGAGAACGTCTATAAGTACACAGCCAGAGGGCTTCGTAGACAGTGGGAGCAGCGGAAACGTGTACAAGATGCTTTATAGGATAAAGCAGGTATCGCGGAGTTGGAACATCTATTTTGATGTGTTAGTCAAAGAGTTTGACATCATCAAAATGGTAGATGAACCTTGTATAAACAAAAAGGCAGTAGGGAGTATAGTGACGATCCTCGTAGAGTACGTGGATGACATGCTCTTGATAGGGAAGGAGTTTCCTATGCTACACTCGGTCAATCTCCGCTTATCACAATGATTCTCCATATAGAATCAAAGTGATACCTCCTAAATCTTGGGTTTTGGATCTATGAGATAGATCTAATTGGATGTTATGATTCTCACTAGTTGTAGTGAGATGGTATCAACCGATCCTGGGGAGAATCACTGGAAGGGTTCCAGAGTGATAAGGACGACTGAATGTCAGTCGCAGGAATTGTCTTTACCCTCAGTAAAGGGACGGTATGTTGGAAGAGTTCCAAGCTAGATACCGTGGCTAACTAGATGATGAAGGCAGGATACATCGCTACTCAAGATGCTACCAAAGAGGATGTTTGGGTGTATATTGGTTCATGAGATGAACTACGTTCCAACCATTGTGAGACAATGGAGTTGTGGCTTATGCCAAGGAACGTCCGTCCCATCAGTGATCCAGACATATTCTAAGGCAGTGTCACCTGATCATGGAGATGGTTGATCTCCAGGGTGATCGAGGTTAGGAGAGTAGACTCAGAGGACAACACGGCGGATCCACTCAAAAAGGCCTTTTCCCAGAGAGAGACTTTTATGGGATGGTTGAGTATGAGATACTACAACCACTGCTATCAGATGGCCCTAGTGCAAGTGGGAGATTGTTAGTTATATGTATGGCCTAGAGGCCATTACTGTACATTGGATGCATATTGTAGTGGATGCTAGGACATATATAGGGAGGACTTTCTTGCTCGACATGATAGTATGCAATCTGGTTACTCTTTACCTTAACGTGTACATTGATTGTCTCTCTGATACATGTTGGTAAAGCCCTTAGGATGTGTACTTGACTACCTGGTCTATGATGCGGATCATACTAGTGGGGACATGGTAGTCCATAAGTACATCCTTCAAGGTCCCTAGTCGTAGGTGTATCGAGACAGGGCATCGATATACCAGAGTAGACTAGCGTATACCTTCTCGACCCATACAGATGGGCGATGGATGATCCCATATCCATTGGTGTTTGACATCAGAGATGATATACTGGTGCTCAGTGGAGACTAGGTACACTGGACGGACTCGCCGAGAACTCCCAGATGGTATTATACCTTACGTCAGATGGCAGTTCTCTAGTGACACTGGTACAGAGTAGTCTGTTGACCCGAGATCGTCATAGAGTCTTGTGTGGTTCCTACTGTGCGTTGTGTAAGGTTAGTCTAGCACCCTATGAAAAGTTTTGAAGCATCACATGACCCAAAGTTTAAATTTTTATGGTGCTAAACGAACATGCAAAGGAATCGATCCTAGAAAATTAGGGTTTCGAAATATAAAGCGAACTAATCTAGGGTTTCGAGACTACAACCTTTGTAGCTCCCTTTCGCTGGACTCCTTGGTCTCTAGGGTGTTTAACGAAGGTCCTCTTGAAGTCCCCTTGTGTCCACGACGATCCACCACGGAGATCTCCGTCCAAGCTCGCAACTTCGTGAAACCAAAGAGACACTCTAAACAAAACGGCTAAGCTTGTGTAGAATGATGTTGTGGTTAGGTTTCTCACTTCAAAAGCCTATCTTTAAGTGGTATTTGCTCACTAGAAAAAACTAGAGAGCAAAAGAGCAAGAGGAAGAAGATGGTGGCAATTTTTGACAAGAGGTAAAAAGATAACTCTTATGAAGAAAAAGAAATATATCAATATATATTTTATTCCTTCATGCTATGAACCATGGTTAAAGTGATGGAGACATTATTTAACTTGAGTTTTGAATGATAAAGAGAAGGATAACCATAGGTTAGTGGTAGTTGAGCATGGTTAGGTCAAAGGAAGAATGTAGAAGCAAGAATGATTATCCTTTCCTTTTCATTTTCTTTTAAATCCAAAATCAAATAATAATCCATTATATAATCCATGGTGTGAGTCTTATATTGCCACCATTTCCATATGCTAACAACCATGATGGATGAGTGTATGTATGTGTGCATGTATGCACATCCACATGTGTATGAAACTAGCATGAAAGAAAGAAAGAAAAGCACACATGCATGCACACATCCATCATCCAAGAAAAGGTTTTAAGTGAGAAAACTAATGGTTAAATGATAAATCAACACTTGATTTATCAATCCGGTCATATCTCATATGACCCCACAAAAAGTAGTTCACCCGATCAATGTTCGGTATCATATACGCACATTTCAATTGGGTGCATGCGCATATCGCATACGCGCACCACAACGTTTCGCCTGGACTGGGTAACTCCTTTGTGGGACTCTAAGACTCGTCAATACGCCGGCAGAGGGTGATGATCATATCAAGTACCCTCAAGCCGCAAGCGGTCAGCTAAACGTAACGGCCACCCGGGTATTGAGCGATCAGAAGACAACAAGCGAACCTGCTACAACTCCTGTCGAGACATCCGGCAACACTACCGTACAGTCCGGTCTCTTCATCAGATATGCTGCATATCGAGCCTAGGGATGGTCACGTCGACCCCAATAACTCAATAAGTCGTGTCGGTGAATGGTCTATAACAGATCGAGAAACTACTGATAACACTTATCAGCAAATCTCAGCAGCCCTGGCCAGGGACTTGCTGTTATAACCAGTCGGGCACAGCACAGCATCAACTCCCAATACCGGGAGAGACGAAACCCCTCCTATCGCTCATCGTCTTCATGTGTCTCGGGACTGTACCCAACGGCCACCTGTTTGCACGACTCAGTAGAGCCGTGGTAGGGTGGCAATCAAAGTACAGTGGGAGAACACACAAGACTCCATGACGATCTCGGGTCTACAGACTAACCTGTACCAGTGTCACCTGAGAACTGCTATCCGACGATAGATATAATTCCATATAGGAGTTCTCGGTGAGTCCGTCCAGTGTACCCAGTCACCACTGAGCACCCGTATATGATCTTGATGTCAAACATCGATGAATGTGGGAACATCCATCGCCCATCGTATGGGTCTAGTATCATATACGCTAGTCTACTCTGGTATATCAATGCCCCGTCTCGATATACCTACGACTAGGGACGTTCCAGGATATGCTTATAGACTAAAGATGTCCCACTAGTATGATCTCCATCATAATCAGAGTAGTCAAGCCGATATCCTCAGGGCTTTATCAGCATGTATGAATGAATAAAAGCATGATCAAATCAACATGTCAGATAAAGAAGAACCAGATAGCATACTATCATGTCGAGCAAGAATGCAAACTGAATATATATATACATGTATAGATACATCCACTATCACATAATGGCCTCTAGGGCATACATATATTCAACAATCTCCCACTTGCACTAAGGCCAGTTATTGGCGTATCTCATACCCAACATCTCAAAAAGTCGCTCATGCTGTGGCTGAGGGAGGGCCTTGGTGAGTGGATCCGCGGCGTTGTTCTTTATATCTACTCTCTTAATCTCGATCTCGCGGCGATCTACAATCTTCCGGATCAAATGAAAGCGCCTCAGGATATGTCTGGACCGCTGATGGGATCTGGGCTCCTTGGCTAACGCCATCGCCCTATTATTGTCACAATACAAAGGTATTGGATCAATAATGGTTGGAACTACTCCTAGCTCCGAGATGAACTTCTTCATCCAGACGGCCTCCTTGGCGGCATCATTTGCAGCAATGTACTCAGCTTCCATCTTAGAGTCTGCAACGGTATCTTGTTTGGAACTCTTCCAACTTACCGCCCCTCCATTGAGGGTAAATACAAACCCTGAGATAGATTTGCTGTCATCCTTATCGCTCTGGAAGCTCGAATCGGTAAAGGCCTCCATTTGGAGATCTGTATTACCATACACCAAGAACAATTCTTTAGTCCTTCGTAAGTACTTAAGAATGTTCTTCACAGCTGTCCAGTGGTTCTCCCCTGGGTTGGATTGATACCTGCTTACAACACTAAGTGCATAAGCTACATCTGGGCGTGTACATAACATCGCATACATTATAGATCCTACTGCCGAAGCATAAGGTATAATGCTCATGCGAGCTCTCTCTTCATCGGTCTTTGGACAAGAATCCTTGGAGAGAGTGACTCCATGGCAAGCGGGTAAGGCACCCCGCTTGGAGTCTTCCATACTAAAGCTCTTTAGGATGGTGTTGATGTACCTGGTTTGGGACAATCCCAATAACTTTTTGGATCTATCCCTATAGATCCTTATGCCCAGGATGTATGTGGCATCACCCAGGTCCTTCATGGAGAACCTTAGTGATAAGAATGATTTGACTGACTGTAGCATAGGAATATCATTTCCTATCAGAAGAATATCATCCACTTACAATACGAGGAATGTGACAGCTCTTCCTACAGCCTTCTTATAAACACAAGGTTCATCTGGATTTTTGATGAAATCAAACTCTTTGATAACATCATCGAAACAGATGTTCCAACTCCGAGATGCCTGCTTTAACCCATATATGGATTTAAGCAATCTACATGCTTTCTCGCTGCTCCCACTGTCAATGAAGCCCTCTGGCTGATCCATATAAACGCATTCTTCTAAATCTCCATTTAGAAATGCTGTTTTAACGTCCATCTGCCAGATTTCATAGTCGTATTGAGCAGCAATAGCAAGTAGGATCCGAATGGATTTAAGCATGGCTACGGGCGAAAAAGTTTCGTCATAGTCCAAACCTGGTCTTTGACGAAAACCTTTCGCCACAAGTCTTGCCTTATAGGTCTCTACCTGCCCATCCAAACCAATCTTTTTTTTAAAGATCCACTTGCACCCTACAGGTTTTACCCCAGGGGGTACAACGTCCAAAGTCCATACTTTGTTGGTGTACATAGACTCCATTTCGGATCTCATGGCATCCAGCCACTTCACAGAGTCACCACTCGTGATAGCTTGCTGAAAACTGGTAGGATCATCATCATCCATGATGCAATCTTCTCTGTCACCATCAATGAGGAAACCGTAGTACCTCTCCGGTGGCGAGAAGTCCTACCAGACCTACGGAGTGGCCGAGGTTTTTCAGTTTATGTTGCAACAGCCGGTTCAACCAAATCGTCATTTGTAGTTTGTGTCTCCAGAACCTCTTCTAGATCTACTACCTTGCCATCATCTTTATCTGTGAAAAACTCTTTTTCCAAGAATGTGGCATACTGAGAAACAAACACTTTTTATTCCTCTTTGTGGTAGAACAGATATCCATAAGAATTCTTTGGATATCACACAAAGTTACACTTGACTGACCGTGTCTCGAGTTTGTCCGGATTCTGCTTTTTAACATAGGCCGGGCAACCCCAAATCTTAATTCTCTTAAGAGATGGTCTCTTCCCATTCCATATCTCATATGGCGTGGTAGACACGGCTTTGGTTGGAACCCTGTTTAGCAGAAACGCTGCAGTCTCCAATGCATACCCCCAAAATGAGACTGGTAACTCAGCGTCACTCATCATGGACCGGACCATATCTAATAGGGTCCTATTCCGTCGTTCTGACACACCGTTGTGCTGTGGTGTGTAAGGAGGAGTGAGCTGAGAGAGAATCCCATTCTCTTTTAGGAAGTTTGCAAATTCTGTACTGAGATACTCTCCACCTCGATCTGATCGAAGCATCTTAATACTCAAGCCGGTTTGTTTTTCTACTTCTTGTTTATATTCAATGAATTTCTCGAAAGCGTCGGACTTGTGCTTTAATAAAAATACATGACCGAATCTTGAGAAATCGTCAGTGAATGTAATGAAGTATGAAAAACCGCCTCTTGCCTGTGTAGACATAGGCCCACATACATCACTATGTATGAGGCCCAGGAGCTGAGTAGCTCTTTCTCCGTGTCCGGTAAACGGAGTTTTGGTCATTTTACCCTTGATACAAGACTGGCAAGTCACATAAGATTTATATTCAAAAGAATTTAAATATCCATCTTTGTGTAACTTGTTTAGTCTTGTTTCATTAATATGACCAAGTCTACAGTGCCAAAGAAAAGCTTCATTTAATTCTGAAAGTTTTCTTTTATTAGTGTGTTGTATACTGAAAACTATGTGTTGATTTAGGACATATATTCCGTTATTAAGCGTACCATACCCAACCAACATTTGATTTAGGTGAATGTTCATAACATTGTTCTGCAACACAAAATTATACCCTTCATTGTCCAACAAAGAAACGGATATTATATTACATAGCATACTAGGTACAAAATAACATGGATTCAAAATCATAATACATCCAGATGGCAACCCCAAGTGATACTCTCCCACTGCGACTGTATGTACATTGGAACCATTTCCAACGCGGAGAGTATGGTCACCTGTCTTCAAAACCTTGCTATTTCTCAGCCCCTGCATAGAATTGCAAATGTAGGAACCTGAACCGGTATCCAATACCCAGGAAGCAGAGTTTATAGAAAAACAGTTTTCAGTCACAAACGCACCTGAAGCAGAAGCATCACCATGCTTCTTCTTGAGACTTAAGTACTCCGTGCAATTGCGCTTCCAGTGTCCTGTCTTGTGGCAGTGGAAACATTCGCCCTTCCCTGAGTCTCCAGCCTTGGACTTTCCCTTTCCCTTCACCTTTTTAACTCCCCCTTTAGGATTAGTGGGTTTCTTCTTTTTCTTTCCCTTGGCCTTGGCTTTCGGGCGAGAAGAGGAAGACTGTCCAATAGTCATAACGGGAGTTTTTGCTAACTTCATAGTGCTCTCTGCACTCCTTAACATATTAAGGAGTTCAGGGAGGTCCTTCTCCATGCCATGCATGTTGAAGTTCACTATGAACTGATCAAAGGTGGAGGGGAGGGACTGCAGAATAATATCTATATATTGTTCATTGTCCATCGTCCATCCAAGGTCCTCAAGCTCTTCTATAAGAGCTATCATCTTCAGAACATGGTCTCCTACTGGTGTGCCAGGGGCCATTCGCATCTGAAACAATTTCTTTGATGCTTCGTATCGTAATACGCGGGATTGCTCCCCATACAACTCCTTTGTATGGAGCAATATACTGTGAATGTCCATGTCCTCGTGCTGCTTTTAAGAGAGAGAAAAGAATACACTCAGCGAAAGCTCTTGCACAGATTAGATTGGTTTATTATCTTGTCTAATCGATGTTTCCCACTGCTTTTTATCAAGTTTTTCTTTCAAACCTTAAAAAGAAAAACTAGCCAGGATTAATTACAGTCTACAACTTCGCTAACCGTTCAGCCAGGCCAGTGTCGGTACTTTGAGGGAGGTTCCCCGTGCTTTCGCACGGACCTAATTAGAGTAAACCTCGTTTTCCCAGAGGCGGAGCCCCGTTAACACCTTTCTAGACACCTAATGAGTTAGCTAATTGTAAACTGTAAAACTCTCCTAGGAGCAACTATTGCCCACAGTGGGATCGGGATCCAACCATCACATGGAAGGTATGCAATCTCATTGCAAATTTCAACACTTGAAATTCCCGATGTAATTTTTACCCCTAGTACTTATGACCTTAACTATAGTCAACAAATCATAAGTACCAGTCAAGTTCTACCTGTCATTTCTTGATCAATTAGACCCACCCATATGACCCTTAACTATGGTCAACAAAGTCGCATGAATGTCCTAATTAATCTGGATCATATGCAGTGTAGGAACACATCACTTAGCTACCGTACACTACGCCTTAACTAAAGTCAACAAACGTAGCACGAATACTAAGTACTCTACTTCCTAAAATGACGGAGGGTTGCGAATGATTTTTGAGAAAATCTTTAACGCTTTGAACTTGATATCGTTGTAGAATCAAACAGTTTTCAAAAGGAGTGGCTTAAGCTCCGCAGTTTTGAAATATAGCTTTTTCATAAATAGCCGAGTAGTTTTTAAATCCGATTCTACAACATCTTTTTAGGTTTATTTTCTTTACATTAATCACATTAATGTAATCCCATCATTTAAGTCCTTAAGCCAATCACAGAAAAGAAACGAAAATAACACGTACGCTTATGCCATCCGCATTCGCCGCAATGTTCCGTTATGCACCGTTAGGTTACTTAACTAACGGCATACCGGGACGGGACTACCGCGGGTGTAAAACATAAGCAACGTCTACTATATATCATATATATAATGTCATTCGTCTCAGATATCACAGAACACAGGCAGCAGAAACATAGATATAACATGGGATATCCTAGGACGTCCGTATTTAGTATTTAGCCAGAATAGAAAATACGGATTCCACAGTCGCGATGAATAGCCAAGCCCACACCCTGGACCCCTACGAGAGCGGAAAGTGACCCAACCAATCCTGGAGTTTAGGAGACCCGGTCTCGACTCCTCGAGATGGCCTCCCACTGAACCCCAGAACCCGGTCACCTGTGCTCCCCTCCTTGGGTCCATCCTAATGCGGAAAAGTAAATAATATACAACACTGGTGACACAACCGCAACCTGGAAGTGCCCCAAATAAAAGAATATTACATTACATTTGAATTTACATGAATGAAAATATAAAACTCTCATCTCACAAAAACCCCCCGGCTATTCGATCGCGACAATCCTGCACATCATATCTCAGCAACACATAATATCACATATCATCAACGTAAGTAAGTATGCGTACCCCGATTGTCGTTGATGTATAGCAACGAAACCGGCGATATCGTACATACTACACTTACGGTCACAGAAAAGAAAGTGTAAAACTACAATATTTGGAATCCAGATTCTCTTTAGACATCATAAATGCGAAATATCACATATTTCGTATTTCATGCCTACACTATATGAATTCCACATATTGTATCACATTCCAGACAAACAGACAGTATTAAAGTTTTCGAACGAACGATCAAGGACCCAAGATTCACTAAAGCTCAACACTTGAGCAGGGTTCAAAAATCCGGAGTGTGACACAGTAGTAGCGGTCCAGCCGTAGAAGGCTCAAGCCAACGCCTCACATGTGGCACGCCGTACTGCCCCAAACCCTAAGGTTCAAAGGGCAGTTCGAGACGGTCACATAATCGAGTTAAGGTTTGTTGTCTTCTAGAGGGACCATCGCAAAAAGACTTGCACGTATCTCCAAAGTATTTAAACCCCGTGAATAGTGAGTAAATGATACTCGTTCAAACACTTCAATACTTTCTAATTTACCCGGAAAAGCTACGAAATAAAAATCCCGATCGAAATGACGAGTTCAAAACCATCTCCAGAATTTTTCAAAACCAAATATAGATTAAAAATATCCAAAAATTTATACAAGCAGATTCATGAATTACTGTACAAAAAGTATTCATCAATACATATATACAGCCGCGGAACCGCGGCCTAAGCAAGCTTAGGCCGCGTTTCCGTGGCTAGAATCACTGTTCACTGGAAAAATTTTGTACCGTAACTCTTATTTTTTCCTGCTGTATTTTTTACATATTTTTAATTCTGCAAATTATCAAATTTTAGAAAATTTCCAGAGAGCACCCAAAAATACCGTATTTTTGTCCGATCGGGGTTTTCACTTCGTAAAAACGTCGCCTAATGTTCTAGGTCGGCTCTGATACCAATGTAAGGTTAGTCTAGCACCCTATGAAGAGTTTTGAAGCATCACATGACCCAAAGTTTAAATTTTTATGGTGCTAAACGAACATGCAAAGGAATCGATCCTAGAAAATTAGGGTTTCGAAATATAAAGCGAACTAATCTAGGGTTTCGAGACTACAACCTTTGTAGCTCCCTTTCGCTGGACTCCTTGGTCTCTAGGGTGTTGAACGAAGGTCCTCTTGAAGTCCCCTTGTGTCCACGACGATCCACCACGGAGATCTCCGTCCAAGCTCGCAACTTCGTGAAACCGAAGAGAACACTCTAAACAAAACGGCTAAGCTTGTGTAGAATGATGTTGAGGTTAGGTTTCTCACTTCAAAAACCTATCTTTAAGTGGTATTTGCTCACTAGAAAAAACTAGAGAGCAAAAGAGCAAGAGGAAGAAGATGGTGGCAATTTTTGACAAGAGGTAAAAAGATAACTCTTATGAAGAAAAAGAAATATATCAATATATATTTTATTCCTTCATGCTATGAACCATGGTTAAAGTGATGGAGACATTATTTAACTTGAGTTTTGAATGATAAAGAGAAGGATAACCATAGGTTAGTGGTAGTTGAGCATGGTTAGGTCAAAGGAAGAATGTAGAAGCAAGAATGATTATCCTTTCCTTTTCATTTTCTTTTAAATCCAAAATCAAATAATAATCCATTATATAATCCATGGTGTGACTCTTATATTGCCACCATTTCCATATGCTAACAACCATGATGGATGAGTGTATGTATGTGTGCATGTATGCACATCCACATGTATATGAAACTAGCATTAAAGAAAGAAAGAAAAGCACACATGCATGC
Organism: Agapanthus africanus; assembly: GCA_030015575.1. Classification (NCBI taxonomy): domain Eukaryota; kingdom Viridiplantae; phylum Streptophyta; class Magnoliopsida; order Asparagales; family Amaryllidaceae; genus Agapanthus; species Agapanthus africanus. The sequence continues at coordinate 371,514,078 of CM057343.1, read as the reverse complement.
ACACATCCATCATCCAAGAAAAGGTTTTAAGTGAGAAAACTAATGGTTAAATGATAAATCAACACTTGATTTATCAATCCGGTCATATCTCATATGACCCCACCAAAAGTAGTTCACCCGATCAATGTTCGGTATCATATACGCACATTTCAATTGGGTGCATGCGCATATCGCATACGCGCACCACAACGTTTCGCCTGGACTGGGTAACTCCTTTGTGTGACTCTAAGACTCGTCAATACGCCGGCAGAGGGTGATGATCATATCAAGTACCCTCAAGCCGCAAGCGGTCAGCTAAACGTAACGGCCACCCGGGTATTGAGCGATCAGAAGACAACAAGCGAACCTGCTACAACTCCCGTCGAGCCATCCGGCAAAACTACCGTACAGTCCGGTCTCTTCGTCAGATATGCTGCATATCGAGCCTAGGGATGGTCACGTCGACCCCAATAACTCAATAAGTCGTGTCGGTGAATGGTCTATAACAGATCGAGAAACTACTGATAACACTTATCAGCAAATCTCAGCAGCCCTGGCCAGGGACTTGCTGTTATAACCAGTCGGGCACAGCACAGCATCAACTCCCAATACCGGGAGAGACGAAACCCCTCCTATCGCTCATCGTCTTCGTGTGTCTTGGGACTGTACCCAACGGCCACCTGTTTGCACGACTCAGTAGAGCCGTGGTAGGGTGGCAATCAAAGTACAATGGGAGAACACACAAGACTCCATGACGATCTCGGGTCTACAGACTAACCTGTACGAGTGTCACCTGAGAACTGCTATCTGACGATAGATATAATTCCATATACGAGTTCTCGGTGAGTCCGTCCAGTGTACCCAGTCACCACTGAGCACCCGTATATGATCTTGATGTCAAACATCGATGAATGTGGGAACATCCATCGCCCATCGTATGGGTCTAGTATCATATACGCTAGTCTACTCTGGTATATCAATGCCCCGTCTCGATATACCTACGACTAGGGACGTTCCAGGATATGCTTATAGACTACAGATGTCCCACTAGTATGATCTCCATCATAATCAGAGTAGTCAAGCCGATATCCTCAGGGCTTTATCAGCATGTATGAATGAATAAAAGCATGATCAAATCAACATGTCAGATAAAGAAGAACCAGATAGCATACTATCATGTCGAGCAAGAATGCAAACTGAATATATATATACATGTATAGATACATCCACTATCACATAATGGCCTCTAGGGCATACATATATCCAACACTTTGATTTCCACCTTACCACATCCAAGAGGGCGTGCAAAACAGTGGTTTTTGGGTACAGTCCCGAATCACATGGAGGCAATGAGCGATAGGAGGGGATTCGTCTCTCCCGGTATAGGGAGTTGATGTTGCGCTGTGTTCGATTGGCTATAACCGGAAATCCTTGGCCAGGGTTGCTGAGATTTACTGGTGAGTGTTACCAGTAGTTTCTCGAACTGTTATAGACCTCATATCGACACGACTTATCGAGCTGTTGGGGTCTGACGTTTACCACCCCTAGGCGAGATATGCGACATATCAGACGACGAGACCGGACTGTACGGTAAGTGTTACTGGTTGGATTCACAGGAGTGTGAGCAGGCTTGCTCGTCGATCTTCTGATCGCTCAATACCCGGGTGGCCATTACGTTTAGCAGACCGCTTGCGGCTTGTGGGTGTTTGATATGATCATTATCCGCTGCCGGCGTATTGACGAGTCTTTAGAGTCCTACACAGAGGTTTCCTGGCTCAAGCGAAATGAAATAGGAGCGCATATGAGATATGTGCGGGACCGAGAATAATGCGTGTATGTGATACTGTATTTCATTCTCGCGATGAATGTGTCGAATAGTTGTATGCGATATAACTTAGTTATCGAATCAAGGATTGATTCGATAAGCCGATACATTGGATACTAGTCGGTTATGTGCGACATGACCGGATCATTGAATCAAGTGTTGATTTGATGATTTAATGTATAATTATATATTTGATATATTACTTTGCATTAACTATTATTGGTTCATTTTAAATGGATTTTCTCACTTGATGTGCACATTGTATATGTGATATATTTTTGTGCACTTGTTTGTATCATATTTGATGATACAAGCAAAATTGGCTTTGTGTAAAGACTTATACCATGGTTATGATAATGGTTAGGGTTTTGATTTATTCACTTATTTATTTATCTATTCATTTTTGAGAAATAGATAAAAGAAAACAAAATGGTTGCTTTCATTCTTGAAGCTTGTTGAAGCTTCATGAAGCTTTGACCAAAGTTACCATTTTGTCTTCATGCTTAACCCTAACCATTCATCTAACCTTAGTCAATTCTCTACACTTGACCATGGTTAAATATATGATAAGTATTATTTTTCTTTTGAATTATAATTTGCTTATCATATTCATCTTCTTCTTCTTCTTCATCTTTACAAAGAAGAAAAGCTTGGATCCATCAATGGTGATTTGATGAAAAGAGTGAGAAATCCAATTCTAAAGTGAACCCACTTCCTATTTCTTCATCCTCTACCTCTTGCCAAGTAGTATAGGGTGTTTTCTTCACAAGTTTCATGACTTGGTGAAGTTGGAGCTTGATCTTGTGTTGCCTCGACGTAGATCATCTTCGGCATCGAAGCCGACGACCAAGCCCGCCCATTTCTACGATGAAGCCGACGCTAGAGCCCGGGATTCAATTTAGACAGCAAGGAGACTTCATCATGGAGCTATGGAGGTGGAGGACCGGATCTACAAAGGTTGTATTTCCGTTCACTTAGTTAAGTTGTTAACTAGTTGCTTGTTTCGCCTAAAATTCTAGTTAACGATCCATATTAGGGTTTCACGGCACTTGTAAAATTTGAAATTGGCATGGTTGATGCCATGTGAGACCTCATTAGTGTGCCTAGGAACCCTGCACCAAGCGACGCCGTTCTTGATTGCGGTTAATAAATTCTTTGACAAATCAAATGGCGCCGTTGCCGGGGATGGCGTTGTTATTTTCTTTTTGTAATTTCGGGTTAATATAAAATTGAAAAATCATAAAAACTGAAAAATATAAAAAATATAAAAAATTTATCATCTTGTTATTTTGTGAAGGGTATTTTCCTTGAAATTTTGCAGGATCGACGAACGAGTTCGGATCTGGAAAAATCCAGAGAGAAAAACAGAAAACCCTAGATCTGAACAACAGAGGATTTCCGCAACAGAGCAATAGAAGAAGTTTGGAGGGCCAAGTCAACAAGTCAACTGCGATTCCGCCGCACAAAGCGCCTTTTGGCCTCTAACCCGCGGTCGTATAGTGACGTCAGCACTTGAAAAATCCACTATAAGTCTTCCTTTCTCCTTCTCTACAACCCTAATATCTCCTCTGTAAAAATTTCCTGCAGGATTCTTTGCGCCAAAAATTTATCCCCCTTCAAATAATTGATCTTGTGTAGGATTCTTTGCGTCGCGCTAAAAAACATTGTTTGCAAGTGATTGTGTTACTGCTTTGCATAATTTAATTGACTTTAAAGGGCTTGAACACCAATCCAGATTGGGTGGGGATTTCATCACCCTTCCTAGAACCCCAAAAATCACATAAGGCATACTGCATTGGCCATCAATTAATTAAAAAAGATTAGACTCAGCCCTAAGGATTTCGCGCTCAATAGGACAAATGACTAGTTGTAGGCATCGACCGTTGATCCTAAGCTGACTTTGTGGTGCTTAGGCTAGACAGGTAGGGAAAGGTAACTTTAAAAGGCTCGTCACACGGTGATTCGTAAGCGGATCCCTCCTTTCTCTACTTGTGCTTACCTGGCCACAATTGGCGGTGAAGAGGCGGTTTGAGGTCCTACTTCTTGCCCTTTGGAATAGTTAGGAGCTGTCTAGGTGACCTATCGAAAATCCTTTTGCAAAAAGCTCCTTATAAAAAAAACACAAAAAGAAAAAAAAGGAAAAATTTTTTTTTTACAAAAAACTTGCAACTTGTCGCTAAGAAATCCGTTCACCCCACATTCTTTTTCTTCTCATTTCTTACATCATGGGTATCCCACCTCCCAAAACTCTTGCCGAACTTTGGTACCCTCATCCTAACATTGCTTCCTACGCGAATTATTTTGGTCGAATTACGGACGACCCCTCCATGCCCAAAATTTCTTTGAAAGATCGAATAGAAGCGTCTAGGAGAAACAGTTCGACTCCACAATCCACTGTATATCAACCATTTCAACCTTCGCCGCCTTCTTACATTGATACTCCTTCTTCGAGTCCTGTTGTAACTCCGAAACCCATGTCTATTGCTGAACATATTGAACAATCTCGTAACCAATCTTTCACTCCTTTCAACACTTCTAGTTCTTGGGATCAACAAGTCCATTCACCTTTTTATCCAAATGTTGATCCTGCTCCTGTCCAACCATTCAATTCCTACCAGTCCTACCCGACTTTCTCACCTTCCCTAGACATTGCTTCAACACAACCATTTGGGAGTTTCACGTATCCAAACAACTTTGAATCTTTTACTGAAACCCCTTCACAACCCATGTCTAGTCTGGAACAGTCATTGGAAGCTTATATTGTAGCGACAAACAAACAGATGAGGAATGTGGATGCGTCCATTGCCGCCCTTATGCAACCTAGTGAACCGGTAGCTAGTTTCCAACTAGCTCCAAATTTTCCAATGTATGATGAGGCGGTTGGATAGAGTGAGAATTTGAGTGGTGAGAGTGAGTTCTACACACTTCCAAATCAAACCTACCCATTCTCAATTGAATCCCTCAACTCTGGTTTTGAATGTTTATCAAGTGTCCCAAATGATTCACCCGTTGAAAATAAAACGTTTAATGAGTTGTGCGACTTTGTAGTGCTTGATTTGCCAGATTATGAAGGGTCCCTTTCGAGTGAAACCATCACCAATCCTTTCGACCTCTACACCTCCAATCTAGAACCTGAATTGATACATATCCATACTTTTGATGATGTGTCTAAAAAAATGGATTTTCACTTGATTGAGGATATTGACACAGGGAATATTTTGGATGATGAACCCGTAGATTTGACTGAAATTTTCTCTCCAATTCATCATCCCGAATCATTAAATGTTTTTCCCGAACTTCATATGCGTCTTGATTTTGATGATAATTGCATGGATGAGATAACTTTTGAGGAGAATTATGAGGATAGTATTGAGGAGAGTATTGAGGATAGTATTAAGGATGAACCAGTTTTGTTTGATGTGTCGGATTTTCCTATTCATCCTCCTAAACCTTTAACTGTTATACTTCCTAAATCACCCTCTCTCCTTTCTATCGTTCCGACCACGCAAAAGATCACGCAGGAGGACTGTGAGCTTGAAAAATTTCTGTTCGATCACAGCAGTTTTGACGCCACTAGTGCATTCCTCTTTGAATCTGACACAGTTCTCATAGCCAATAACGATTACAAATGTTTCAATTTTTCGGACGATTTTGAAGACTCACCGCCCGAGTTTGAGTCCTTTGAATTTTCAGATGAGTTAGTTGAACCATCAGACTCGGTTGCTTACAGTCATTTCGAACCATTGATGGAATCTTTCGAGTTCGAGACAGTTTACTTAGGTGAGAATAAGACTATCCCTAAATCACTCCCCTTTGTCCTTTCCATCATTTCGACCACGCAAGAATCCATCGCGCTTCCATTTTCAATGGATGGTTTACCAAGTTCAACATACCCATGTTTTCTCATGAATCTTGAGGGATTTGACCCCATTTCTCGACGGGTTGATAGATTAGCACAATCGCTTTTAACACATCGGTCATCACAATTTGCGCTAATTTATTCACTCGATTTACGCCCTCAAGTTCGTACTACACTTCTTTCTCTCTTCTGCCATTCTTCTCCGAAAATACCGAGACAATATTCCACCCTTCTTCCTATACGCTCTCGTGTCTTTCTCAACTCCTTTCTCTACACTCCATTCTTCCACCAACCCTACCATTATCACGATAGAATTTTTGAATGGTTGGTGCTAACCTTTGGCCTGTGTAAGGCCTTATATAGTTTGATTTTTCTCCTCCCTAACTCTGAACTACGCTTAATCAGTAGAAACACTGTCTCACTTAAGTTTAGGGGGAACCTTTTTGTATATATATATATATATATTTTCTTTTAACAATAAAAAAATTAAAAAAAATTGTATAAAAATAAACAGTGAAGTGCCGACATTTTTGACCCTCTTGGTGTAGCATGACAGTGAGGACACTGTCAAGTTTAAATTTAGGGGTGTGCTCGGTAAGCTTTCTTCCTTCGCATTCATATGTACATTTTTGCATTTGCATACTTATTTTAAAATCCATAAAAATTGAAAAATTTTAAAAAAATTATAAAAATTGAAACATTCAATTTTGGCCTTAATTGACTTGAGTTTGATAAGAAGGTTAATTAGTTAGGAACAACTAGATCCTAGACTTAGTAAATTAAAAACCCTAAAAATAACATTTCTTAAAATTTAATGGTAGAAATTATATGTCTTTGTAGTTTATTTAGAAATAAGCAAATTTTGAGTTCACTTCTTGGGCTAAGTTAAAACAAGGGAAAAGTATTGATATTTTTATTAAAGTATAAGTCTGAAAAATAATCCCTAAGTTTAAGTCTAAATTCTGAAAATATATACCCTACAAATTGCACAAACACAAACCTTGAAACTTGGAATAGTAGAAGCGACATTGAAATGCTCTTGTCTAAAGTCCTTAGTATGAAGGAAAATAAAATAGAAATACAAGTGTGAATAAAGAGATAAAAAAAATGAACACTGGTTTTTTAATTACTTAAGGCTGCATAAATAGAATAAAATATTTAGCGAGGGTGCTTTATTACCTAGTGCCTTAGACCAACTGGTTTGTGAGTTACTGCTAAAGCCTTAGATATTACAAGACGAGGAATTACGCCTTAACGTGCAAACACATTTTGTAATCGGTCGTTGGTACCTCAAGAAGTATTAACGGTCGCATGAAGAATGTGTGAGCAATTTCATATAAAAATTCACCAATTGAAAAGTACTTTGGACGATGGACAAGAGTATGATAGCTTGATTTTAATTTCCAAGTGTAGGGGTAATATATACACACACGTAGGCGTATCTGATTGGGGTTTAGATGAGAGATAGGAATGAAGAATAGGACTTATATCTTTAATAGAGATGATAAAAATTCCTAAGTTGAGATGGAACCCTAGAAGGAAAACTCAAAAGATGCCAAAAGCTAAGTAAATTTACAAGAATATATATAATCTTAAATTAAATGATAAGGAAGAGTGAAATGCAACGGGTGGATAATTTATGAATCGAAGATAATAGAATTCCTTATTGGAAAACCTAATTGGAGAATAAAAGTCAATAGGCCGAATTGATAGGATTTTATGGGTAGTATCCGCTGAAAACCCTCAGGAGACAACACTCCTCCTACTAGGGACACCTAAAGGTTTAACGTCTTGTTGCACGAGCTCAGTGCAATCGCGTTTCCCTGCGAAAGTGAGGCTAGGTCTTTTTCAAGAATAAAACTAGGTTTGTTCGAGGACGAGCAAAAGATAACTTTGGGGGTATTTGTTCATATTATAATATTGCATTATTATATTCCCCATTCTTATCCATTTTATAATTAAACAGGTGCTTTTGACCCATGTCTGCTAGATAGTTGCAGGTTACAGGTTCTCAGAACGAAAACAGTGAAAAAGATGAAAAGATGATACAAAAGTGAGACTACGACCAACAAATGGAAGAATCTTGATCAAGCCTACAGTTTGGAGAATAAACGAAGATCAATAAACAAGTTCACAAAGCATAAAAGCAGCGCAAGGTTCAAGACTTCGACACGAAGCAAATGGTAATGTCTACGACATTATTCACTGTGGAAATCTGGAAGAGAACTAGAAGACATTCTGAAGAACCAACTGAAGAAAACAGAAGACAACAGAAATAGACAAAAGCCATAGAAAATTGAGCCCATAAGCCTTCTATTTGGCCGCGGAACCGCGGCCAAACATGGGTTTTGGCCGCCGATCCGCGGCCATGAAGGACACGTGTCGGTGGGAAATGTAACGGCATGGCGGCGCGTTGACTAGTCTTCTTAGGGGTATACTTATAATTGCAGATATGACTCGATTGTAACCCTAGGGTTTCTATGTTATATAAATAGAAACGCTAAACCTCATTTTGAGGTATGCCTCTTCTTGTGCCTCATTGTATATATCTAAATTCAGAATTTCAATTCTTGTAAAGTATGAAGAGTGCATCAAATTAGAGTAAGTTTTCTATTCTTGCCCTAGTTTAGATTTCATTCTCTGCCCTAGTTAGATAGTTAGAAAATGTTTATCAATTCCCTAATGAGTGAGTAGTCTTCTCATTTGTTAGGGTTAGATTTGGGGAAGGTTTGAGAGATGAAGATCTCTCACCCCTTTCTTGCCCATCATACGTTTTTATAGGACTCCATGTATACATACACACACCGCTCCCTACGGCACCCTATCCCATGAGGTAGCAGTGATACCGTAGTATAAAAAGACCGGTTGAGTGTGTTTTCCATGGAGGTTAGGGTAAGAATTAAGAAAGGAAGGACAAGAACCTAGAGGAAGAAACATCGTTTCTTCCCGATGGTACTAATCCACTTTATTAATTATTACCATAACACCTCATAGATCTTAATTAGGGCATAGAAAGCGGTGAGGAATATTGACTTTCCAAACTTAACCTAAACCTAACCCTAGCAAGATTTTAATCACAGTCTAGATCAAACTTAGTTTTTAGATTTAATCAATCCGACACCAATCGGAATTAACTCGTTAGACCAAATCGAGAATACACAAAATCCCTGTGGACCGACCCGTACTCACCGGCTAGCTACCAAGCGACGCCGTTCTTGATTGTGGTTAATAAATTCTTTGACAAATCAGGAATCGAGATCCTACTATCATCGCATGATAACTTGATGAAAGTCACTCAAGACACCACACTTCATAAGGTATGCGCATGCCTGGAAAGTTTCCTGTATATTTGAAACTCCCGATGTGGTTTTTCCCCCAAGCGCTTATGACCTTGACTTTGGCCAACAAATCATAATACGCAAGTCAAGTTCTACCTGTCATTATCCAGATTGATTTAGACCCACCCGCACACACCCTTGACATTGGCCAACAAAGTGGTATGACTGTCCTAAACCAATGCATTTATCTATGCTACGGAAAAGCAACACACAGCTACCATTCACGATGCCTTGACTTTGGCCAACAAACATCGCTTGAATACTATGTGCTACTTATTCGAAACGATGGAGGGCTACGACTGGTTTTTTGGCGAAAAACTTTTAATGTAATGAACTTGATATCGTTGAAGGAACTCGAGTGGTTTTACAAATGTATAGCGGCGCAAACTTTTGCTAAAGTGGTCACTCCCTGTGAAGGGATCTAGGCACTTTCCTTATCGAATGAGGTGCATGATATTCCTAACTTAACACCACGATGCAAAGAAAAAGAATCGACTATAGTGAAGTTATTACAATGACGCAAACTTTTGCCCAAGAGGTGTCACGACCCGAAGGTACGGAACGTGACTGTCGCTTAAATTATGAAACGTCTTAAGACGTATCGTATTCTAAGTAAGCCAAAGCCCAGAATTCTAAACCATTGAAGAAATAGAGTGAAGGATAACTTAGTGAAAGAAAGCAATTTTAACCAAAATAAGTCGCACTAAATATTTTTAAAACACCAAGATTTCTCGAAAATTTCAGCAAAGTCTCCTTTGTAAAAACTGACCTCCAAACGGGTACAACACATGAAAATACTTATAAATAATGAATAAAGGAATCCCCAAGCGGGAGCTAGCTTTTCGACAACGGCGGAATCATAACCACATGAAATATATATATCATCAAGTGCGAAAATGAGCATATAAAAGCCCGAAAGTAAAAAAACAACACGTTGGCTCAAGTGAGTATCGACACCAGAAATAGAATACATACAAATCTCACAAGCTCACCATCTAAGTCTAATGTACGAAGGGTAGATGGAGTATACTAGATACAAAATAAAAATACACAGTGGGAGCAAAAGAAATTCCTCCAAACCCACCTATGAGCAAGCTGTAAGTCGAAGCAAACGAAGCAGAAAAGAAAGTATGCCCGCCGCTACTGTGCTGACGGATCAGACCTGCAAGATACTGTGGCACAACGGGGTGAGTTTCCAACTCATGAGTAGTACGTAACATCTAATAAGGCTATCATAAGCATACATGCAAATGCGTCACAACATACATATACCGATATGATGCGATGCACTAATATGCGTGCAACGTGAATGCATAATTAACATGAAACCTGAATATGTCTGGTACGAGAAAATCTGTATTCTTATCTTAGTAAAACCCTTGTGAAATAACGGAAGCATCATCAATAAAATCCACAGAATTTCGTGTCAAGCATCGACACAAAATATGTATATCTCAATGTCTCAATATCTCAATGTCTCAATGTCTCGATATCTCAATATCTCGGGCTCCGTCAGTCCGGATCGGCCTATATCATCAATCTCATGACTACGGTCGGTATCCTCCGGATATCCGTCATGCCATCACCGGCAGGTAGTCTTCCCCTGCCAGGGTCATCGTCATCCTCATAAAAACACTCTCGCCCCGGGATACCATACTGGGCTCACCATGTACCCGAAACGGTTCATCCTACTCCTCGAATCAGGTCTCGAAAACCAACAGCAATCATGAAATCTCATGGTGGACGACACATACATCACGAGAAAACCGCAACTTGCATTTCAAAATGATAATAAGTTTATAATATTTCTTGCGATTTTCCCCAAAATTCGGAAATCTCATAAATACTGAAATTATCGAGAAGAATCATAATATATAAACATGCCGGTGATGAAGGAAATCTATGATATGGTAGTATATACCATACGAAATACGGCCTGAAGCTATGCATGAATCATGATGCAATAAGGTATGTATATATGACTAACAATCCTACGTATCCATTTTAAAGAAATGAATATACAAGTATAAATCAACAGATCATATATGATGCAAATGCACAGTTACCGATTTTAAACATGTTCTATAGTGTTCGTGACATAGCAATTACCAAAGACGTGTGTGTTCGCATGAATAGTGCACGTGCGGCATGAACCAATGGTAATGGTGCAAGTGTCCTATGATGATATCACACACACACACATACACACATATATAAGGTGATGCAATGCAATGAAATGCATAACTTGGAAACTACGCATATAATGGAAGTACTACAAATAATACTAAACCATCGGGCACCTCGCGCCATCCAGACGATCCCCCCATAGATGTGTACATCTACTCACCGGGACACCTCGGCTAATCTGACCCAATCTCAGCCATGTCTTTTTCCGCGTCACATCCGACGCCTCTGCAGCCGATCCTAGAATCGTACACAAGCAATTAAAAGGATAAATAAATGGTAGTCTCAGATACAAACGACACAAGTCAATCCATGCGCACATCAAGACACGCACATACTTGATGCACAGAACACGCTCACGACAACGCCACAAACCATAACTAAGGTCGATATACGTGAAAACCACCAAGCCTAAAACCCAATCATACCCATCGCACACTCATAACACTCTAGATATTATATGAAATAGGTGGCAAACCATCAAAATCTTGAACTTAATTCAATTCGATTTATTCCGAAAACCTAGTAAGCATCTTTTAACCATTTTAGTATAAATCTAGATGTTTTAGCAAATCTAGTGGCCACAATATTCATTTAATAACATAATTAGGCTACCCAAATATTAACTAGATTTTAATCGCACTTATTTATGTTAATCCTAAAAATCTAGTTTGCAAGATTATACAATTTGGACAAATTAGGAGCAACAATTAGTAAACTTAACAACTTGGTTAGGTTTTGCAAAACTCAAGATGTTAAACTAAACATCATAACCATAATCAAGTGATAAAACCCTAATCTTGAACCCAAATCATACTCTTGATAATCATAAACTTGCAATTAAAACCAAAATAATATCTAAACAAGTTAGCTTTAAGCAATTATTCAACAAATTAACTATGGGTTAAGGATTTATATCTCAAAGATTTTAGATCAAACATGAAAACTTAGCCTCCCAATTTGTTCTCTTGCTCCAAGATTCAAGCTAGATTTGGCCAAGGAAAATTGGGTGGAGATTAATTAGGAATTAGTGGGGTTTTATATTGATTTTTGGTGAAATTTTTGTGGATTTTGAAGTGGGAATGGGGTGAGAAAAATTAGGGCTGCTCATAGGGGAGGCTTGGCCAGCACAATATGAGAGGGGAGAGAGAGAAAGAAGTGTGTGGATGAGTGTGGAAACTTGCCCAATTATTATGTCTTTTTAGTCAATTCATAATTAATTTATTTTTCTTTTCTAATTAAACTCTTTCATTCAATTTCTAGAACCATCCTCTAAATTTTCTTTCATTTCCAAAAACAACATGTTACATTTTAGTTTAATATGTCATGGTTCACTAAAGTATAATTAACCCATTCCAATTTGTAATTTACACCAATTAAATGTATAAAACAAAGCTTATAATAATATTTAAAATAATTAATTAAGGAAAAATATTTAAGTAAACTAACAATTTATAAGGGGCAAAATAAATACCGAATACTAGCAATTACATAGTTAAAATGGGTATATTTAAGTCTATATTGAAAAATAATTATAGTTAAGTTTTACGGAAAATACGAGTTATATTACCGATTATCGAGGAATTGACCTAAACAAATTTTCAGAACGTTACAATCTTGCCCCTTAAAAAAATCCGGTCCCCGAATTTAAAATCTAACTACGCGTTCCCTCATAGAGATGGGAATATTTCTTCTTCATCTCAACCTCGGCTTATCACGTGACCTCTTTGCTGCTCGGCCACGTTAAAGAACCAATATGGTCGGTATGACCTCGGACCTCAGTTTCTTCACCTGCCGGTCTAGAATAACTATCGGCTGCTCGGTGAAACAAAGATTGCGCTCCAGTTGGATCGTCTAATGCTGTATCGTGTGAGAGGGGTCAAGAAGGTACTTGCAGAGTATCGATACATGAAACACGGGGTGAACATGTATAAAGCTAGGTGGAAGAGCCAAACGATACGCAACTGTGCCAATACGCTCCATAATCTATAAGGAACCCATATATCTGGGATTAAGCTTCCCTTTCTTTTCAAATCCTAACAAGCCTTCCATTAGATAAACCCTCAAGAAAACATGACCACCTAAGGCGAATTCCAGTCTGCGACGACGTCTTTCTACATAAGATTTCTGCCTGCTCTGGGCCGCTCTCATCATATCCCGAATCAACTGAATCCCTTCGGTCATCTCCTGCATAATCTGTGGCCGCTAAAATTCTGCTCACTGAGCTCTGTCCAATATACGCGTGATCAACATCTTTTCCCATAGAATGCCTCAAAGGGTGCCATCTAAATCTCCTCCTGGAAGCTGTACTTATAGGAAAACTCTATCAAGGGCAAGTGGCGATCCCAACTGTCATGAAATCTAGGACGCAAACTCGGAGCATATACTCAAGAATATGAATGGTCCGCTGCTGATCGTCGGTCTGCGGATTGAAAACTGCACTGAAACTCAATTGGTGTCCAAAATCCCCTAAATTTTCTGCCATAGTCGGCTGGTGAACTGGGTGTCTCTTTGGACACAATACACGTCGGAACTCTATGCAGTCGCACAATCTCATCAACATATGTCTGAGCATACAGAACGAATCCGAAAATGGTCTTGACTGGCAGAAAATGAGCTGGTTTCCGTCAATCGGTCTACAATCTTCCAAATAGAGTCATACTCTTGACTGGTCCTAGGTAGGCCCACAATAAGATCCATAGAAGTCCATTCCCATTTCCACTCCAGAATGGGCAAAGGTTGTAATTCTCCTGCTGACCCATGATGCTCGGCCTTGACTTACTGAAAAGTCAGTATCCTGAAACAAAGTCCGTGATATATCTCTTCATCCCATCACATCTGTAGACATCTCTTAAATCATAATACATCTTGGTGGAAACTGGATGAACACTATATGTCGACTGATGTGCCTTCTCTAAAAATCTTTCGTCTCAGTCCCTCGAAATCTGGCGCACCTAGTCGAGTCCCAAACCATAGTACTCCCTGATCATCAATCACGAACTTCGAATCTCTTCCCTGTCGAACATGCTCCATGATCTCTGACAAACGAACGTCATCGGACTATACCTCACGGATATGATCAAATAATTGAGGACGTGTACGAACACGGTCAAGTTTTTCCCCCGGTCGACATAACTCGAACTTTACTCGGCTGTCACATAGAATCTGTCAATCTTTCGTCAACTATCTCTGAACTATGCTCAAACAAGAAAAGCTACCTCTGGGCCCCCAACTCAAAACATCTGCCACAACATTCGTCTTGCCCGGACGATAAGGAATCTCGCAGTCATAGTCTTTCACTAGCTCCATCCATCGGCGTTGTCTTAAAAATTAGATCCCGTTACTGAAAGATATACTTTAAGCTTCTTGTGGTCCATAAATATCTGGCACGACTCGTCTCCAAATCTGAAGTGTAAAAATCACTGCAGCCATCTCTAAATCATGCGTGGAATAGTTCTGCTCACGCTTCTTCAACTATCGAGAAGCATCGCAATAACCAACAAAACCGCCTGATCCTGAAGGCAATGATATTACTGGAGCCGTAATCAAACGAGTCTTCAACTACTAAAAGCTCTGCTCGCACACCTCAGTCCAACGAAAAGAAACTCCCTTCCGGGTCAACCTGGTCAATGCTGCAGTTATATAAGAAAAATCCCGTACGAAACGTCGATATTATCCATCCAAACCCAAAATGCTGCAAACCTCCATCACTGATATAGGTCTGGGCCAGTGCTGAACGGCCTAGATCTTCTTCGGTTCCATACTTACCATCTCTCGTAACTACGTGACCTAAGAAGTCAACACTATCCATCCAGAAAACACACTTGGATAATTTAGCAAATAGCTGCCGCTCCCTCATAGTCTGCAACGAATTCCTCAATTACTGCCCAGGCTCCATTCGTCTCCAAATGTATACTAGGATGTCCTCAATGAACACGATGATAGATGGATCATGAAACGGCCTGCATATACGGTTCATCAATCCATAAATGCTGCTGGGTATTGGTGAGCTCGAACGACATCACCCAGACTCATAACGCCCGTAACGTGTGTAAAAAGCGGTCTTCGGAATATCAACCTCTCAAACCCGCAACTAATAGTAACCTGATTGCAAATCAAACTTTGAGAAATGTCCCGCACAGTAACCCAATTCAACCGAAGATAATTAATATATATAGACACCAATGGACGTCCTTCTGACGAACAGGACAGGAGCTCCCCAAGGTGACGCACTCGGATGAACATGCCCCTTATCCAACAAATCTTGCAACTGATCCTTCAGTTCCTTAAACACCACCGGGCCTATCCGATATGGTGGTATAGAAAAGGCTCCGTGCCAGGAATCAAATCAGAGCAGAACTCAATATCACACTCTGGCGAAAAACCAAGCAACTCATCAGGAAAGACATCTTAAAATTCCCTCGCAATCGGGACCTGGTCCAATGGGACCTCTATGGCTCTAACATCATAAACATACGCCAAGAATTCTTGACATCCTTTTCTCAAAAGCAAACTAGCGCGTTGTGATGAAATCAAACTGGGAAAGGCGACGCTGCGGTCTTCCAAAATAACAAGAACTGGCTCACCCGGAAAGCTATATTTGACTACCTTCTCACGGCAGAACATGGACGCATAACACGTGGCTAACCAATCCATGCTTAAAAGAACATCAAGGTCTAAAATATCGAGAATAATCAAATTGACAGAAGAATCCCTATCTCAGATACGAACAAAAAAAGACGAACGAGAAACATAACGAGCGACAAAAGTTTAGCCTACGGAAGAAATCACAACAAGCGATTGATTTAGCAAGGACTAATATTGGCTAAACTTCGATACACATTATGTAGATGTCATTTCAACTACATCAGAAAGAAATACGCATCGGAAAGAAACACCGAAAGAATACCTGTCACAACGGCGTCTATCTAACCGCCTCTAAGCTGGCATACCGGTACGAATCCGCTTCGGTTCAGATACGGCTGAAGTCTTAGAAATGCGCTCCTATAGCAGTAAGGTTGCGTTCACAGAAGCGACGAAAGTGTCAAAAGGTTGGGCACTGATAGCAAGAAATAACTCGTGTCCAATCTTCATATGAACCTATTTATCCGTTTGTCTTCAGTGTCCACCAGATAAAGAGCATATCGGACCGCTGAGTAACCTAAATGTCGTACTCGGACACTGTCATCCCTGAAGTCTTACGCAAAGGCTCGAAACTACAAGCTCGGCATCTTGAACGCTCCCCGGAAGGAAACGAGCAAGGAATACAGCTGTGAACTTATCCCAAGTCATAGGAAGAAGATCTGCAGTTCGGCCTCTCTCAACTGACTCGTACCTCGTCTGAGCAAGACCCTCTAGATGAAACTCTCAAGCTCAATCCATATCTCGTCAGAACATCTCTGTGAACGACAAATCCCAACCATCCTGTCGAGGAATGTCAGCGGATCCTTCACTGCATCTATGCTTGTAAAACTAGAGGCTTGAGCCTCAAAACTCTCGTAAGGATACGGAAAAATCTTGGTAACAACAGAAATAGTTTCCTAAGCAACAGGTACAAACACAGTCCCTGAAATAGGAGGGACATCATTGGCTCTCGGAGCTCGGCTAGTCTCAATTAACAATCCAACCATCTGTCATACGTCCTGAATACTCGAATCTAGCCTAGCCATCCGTCCTGGAGAAGGCGGATCACTCTGTCTCTGAGGGGTAGGTGTACCGCCCTAATCGGTACTCGTTTCAAATGAGCCTACTCTAATCTTGTCACCAGCGGCAACCCTCTGGCCCTCGTAGTCTCCGACGGCATAGTGGCTGGAACAAGAAACAGGGTTGATATAAACATTGCGATCGAATCAAAGGTTTTCCGAAATCAAGGAATGAAATGCAAGCAAATATATATCCTGAGGCCACTTAGGTGGAGTACTGTATCATAAGTATACCGCGGAACATACAAACGCTACGTCACTCTACTTAAGTCACCTACTCTATCTACCAAGGGTCATCCTATACTCAGAAAGGTAAAACCCTACGCTCTGATACCAACTTTGTCACGACCCAAAGGTACGGAACGTGACTGGCACTTAAATTACAAAACGTCTTAAGGCATAACGTAATCTAAGTAAGCCGAAGCCCAGAAATCTAAACCATTGAAGAAATAGAGTGAAGGAAAACTTAGTGAAAGAAATCAATTTTAACCAAAATAAGTCGCACTAAATATTTTTAAAACACAAAGATTTCCCGAAAATTTCAGCAGAGTCTCCATTGTAAAAATTGCCCCCCAAACGGGTACAACACATGAAAATACATATAAATAATGAGTAAATTCATCCCCAAGCGGGAGCTAGCTCTTCGCCAACGGCGGAATCACAAGCACATGCAATATATATATCATCAAGTGCGAAAATGGGCATATAAAAGCCCTAAAGTAAGAAAACAACACGTCGGCTCAAGTAAGCATCGACACCAGAAATAGAATACATACAAATCTCATAAGCTCACCATCTAAGTCTAATGTCTGAAGGGTAGATGGAGTATACTAGATACAAAATAAAAATACACGGTGGGAGCAAAAGAAAATCCTCCAAACCCACCTATGAGCAAGCTGTAAGTCGAAGCAAACGAAGCAGAAACGAAAGTACGCCCGCCGCTACTGTGCTGACGGGTCAGACCTGCAAGATACTGTGGCACAACAGGGGTGAGTTTCCAACTCACGAGTAGTAAGTAACATCTAATAAGGCTATCGTAAGCATACACGCAAATGCGTCACAACCTATAGATACCGATATGATGCGATGCACTAGTATATGTGCAACATGAATATATAATCAACATGAAACCTGAATATGTCTGGTACGAGAAAATCTGTATTCTTATCTTAGTAAAAACCTTATGAAATAACGGAAGCATCATCAATGAAATCCATAGAAATCTGTGTAAAGCATCGACACAAAATATTTATATCTCATTGTCTCAATATCTCAATGTCTCAATGTCTCGATATCTCAATGTCTCAATGTCTCGATATCTCAATACCTCAATATCTCGGGCTCCGTCAGTCCGGATCGGCCAATATAATCAATCTCACGACTACGGTCGGTATCCTCCGGATATCCGCCACGCTAGACATCGCCGGTAGGTAGTCTGCCCCTGCCAAGCTCATCATCATCCCCATAAAAACACTCTTGCCCAGTGTACCATACCGAGCCCACCATGTACCCGAAACGGTTCATCCTACTCCTCAAATCGGGTCTCGAAAACAACAGCAATCATGAAATCTCATGGTGGACGACACATACATCACGAGAAAACCGCAACTTGCATTTTAAAATGATAATAAGTTTATAAAATTCTTGCGGTTTTCCCCAAAATCCAGAAATCTCATAAATACTGAAATTCTCGAGAAGAATCACAATATGTAAACATGCCGGTGATGATGGAAATCTATGATACGGTAGTATATACCAAACAAAATTCGGCTAGAAGCTATGCATGAATCATGATGCAATGAGATATGTATATATGACTAACAATCCTACGTATCCATTTTAAAGAAATGAATATACAAGTATAAATCCACGGATCATATATGTTGCAAATGCACAATTACCGATTTTAAACAAGTTCTATAGTGTTCGTGACATAGCAATTACCAAAAGCGTGTGTGTTCGCATGAATAGTGCACGTGCGGTATGAACCAATAGTAATGGTGCAAGTGTCCTATGATGATGTCACACACACACACACAAGATGATGCAATGCAATGAAATGCATAACTAAGAAACTACGCATATAATGCAAGTACTACAAATAATACTAAACCATCGGGCGCCTCGCGCCATCCAGACGATCCCCCTATAGATGTATACATTTACTCACTGGGACGCCTCGGCTAATCTGATCCAATCTCAGCCATGTCTTTTTTCGCGCGACATCCGACGCCTCTGCAGCCGATCCTAGAATCCTACACAAGCAATTAAGAGGATAAAAAAATGATAGTCGCGGATACAAATGACACAAGTCAATCCACGTGCACATCAAGACGCGCACACACTTGGTGCACAAAACGCACTCGCGACAACGCCACAAACCATAACTAGGGTCACTATACGTGAAAACCACCAAGCCTAAAACCCAATCATACCCGTCGCGCACTCATAACACTCTAGATATTATATGAAATAGGTGGCAAACCATTAAAACCTCGAACTTAATTCAATTCGATTTATTCCGAAAACCTAGTAAGCATCTTTTAACCATTTTAGTACAAATCTAGATGTTATAGCAAATCTAGTGGCCACATTATTCATTTAAGAACATAATTAGGCTATCCAAATATTAACTAGATTTTAATCGCACTTATTTATATTAATCCTAAAAATCTAGTTTGCAAGATTATACAATTTGGACAAATTAGGAGCAACAATTAGTAAACTTAACAACTTAGTTAGGTTTTGCAAAACTCAAGATATTAAACTAAACAACATAACCATAATCAAGTGATAAAACCCTAATCTTGAACCCAAATCCTACTCTTGAGAATCACAAACTTGCAATTAAAACCAAAACAATATCTAAACAAATTAGCTTTAAGCAATTAACGAACAAATTAACTATGGGTTAAGGATTTATATCTCAAAGATTGTAGATCAAACATGAAAACTTAGCCTCCTAATGTGCTCTCTTGCTCCAAGATTCAAGCTAGATTTGGCCAAAGAAAATTGGGTGGAGATTAATTAGGAATTAGTGGCGTTTTATATTGATTTTTGGTGAAATTTTTGTGGATTTTGAAGTGGGAATGGGGTGAGAAAAATTAGGGCTGCTCATGGGGAGGCTCGGCCAGTACAATATGAGAGGGGAGAGAGAGAAAGAATTGTGTGGGTGAGTGTGGAAACTTCCCCAATTATTACCTCTTTTTTGTTAATTCATAATTAATTTATTTTTCTTTTCTAACTAAACTCTTTCATTCAATTTCTAGAACCATCTCGTAAATTTTCTTTTCATTTCCGAAAACAACATGTTACATTTTAGTTTAACGTGTCATGGTTCACTAAAATATAATTAACCCATTCTAATTTGTAATTTACACTAATGAAATGTATAAAAGAAAGTTTATAATAATATTTAAAATGATTAATTAAGGAAAAATATTTAAGTAAACTTATAATTTATAAGTGGCAAAATAAATACCAAATACTACCAATTACATAGTTAAAATGGGTATATTTAAATCTATGTTGAAAAATAATTATAGTTAAGTTTTACGGAAAATACGAGTTATATTACCGATTAACGAAGAATTAACCTAAACGAATTTTCAGAACGTTACAAGAGGTCACTCTCCATGAAAGAATCTCGGCCCCTGCCTCGTCGGATGAGGTGCTGAATATTCATAACCGAATACCGCTGTGCAAAGCAAAATAAAACGTCTGTAATGTCAGTTATCAAAGATTGGTTCCAACAATATCATTTAGGTTTTTTTCCTTACATTAATCAGAATTAATGCAGTCCAATCAATTAATCTATATCATTGATTGAATCATTTCCGTGTCGTGTTTAGAATGTTTCAGAACCAAAGAAATTTATACCGCGATCAATTAACGGTGTCGATGTAGCGCGTTAATGAATACGGATCGTCCACTGAGATGTGTGTTTTGATCGATTTTTGTTTTAGATGAGTCGAAATGAAAAGATAAAAGAAAATTGCAAGAAAATTGATTCAAGATTTTTGAAATTTAGTTTCAGGAATCATCAAGAACTAGATCTAAAATCAAGAAATACTAAAGATCAAGAAAATATCCAAATAGTTTGAAATATCATGATTTGTAAAGAGGCTTGTAGGAATCGATATAGTGATGATGAAGAATAATGATTAAAAATTCTTATCTATTGAAGATTTATTCCTAGATCGATGATGATCAACGAGATTTAGGGATCTATTAAAGAAACTAGGGTTTCTCCATCATCATCTCTTATCCTTTCGTTGATTAGCATTCAAATTCTAGCCTCTAGGAAATTCAATCATCGATCGTTGATCTCTAATTTAGAGCGAAAACATTCAAGAAAGTATATCGCTCAAAACTAGGTCGTCGTTGATACAATTTCCTAAACTTTACAAAACTCATAAGACTTAAGAATCGTTCAAGAATCTAATCATCATCATCTATCTATTTTCTCGATTCCTCCACAAGCGGAGTTTTCACTCAAACATCATGAAAAAGAAAACAATCAAGAATTTATAACTCTTTATAATGCTCAAATGTAAAGAAAAGCAAGATCAAGAATTTTCACCTTTTATAAATCAACGTTTCGTTATAATTACCTCAAAGATTACAAGATTTTGAGGAGAGAACTCAATCGTCGAAACTAGCTTCGCATCGTCTTCTTGAGTCGCGGATCGTCGTGGATCTCTTACTCGGATGAAGATCGACGTTGCTTCAAAAGGCTCGTTGAAGGTTTACTTTGGCTCGGTACTCGGTGGATCTTGATTTGGATCAAATTGTGTCACTCAATTTGATTTAGAAATGATTTAGATCTCACTATAATTCTTTTACCACTCAAAATGATTTCCCTCCAAATTCAACAACTCAACAACCTCCAAACCCTAGATCTAGATCCTTTTTATAACCACTCATTTGAATCTTCCCTCCAAAGCTAGGTTGTTAGAAAGAGTCTTCTAGAAGAAGTTTGTTGGAGGGAATATTCTAGAATAAGGAATATTCTAGGATAAGGTTGTTAGGCCGAGCCTTCTGGATAAAGCCACGTGCTCTTTGAGAGTCTTCTGGAAGCCTGGCCGTTACAAGAAGCCACGTGGAGGAATTTAGACCAATGAAGAGCTACTATAGCCATGGATCCGCGGCGGATCGGCCAACTCGGCCGCGGATCGGCTGCCATGTTGGTGAGTTACTGCATGCAATTTCCAGTGTGGTTTGGTGTTGGCTTTATGGCACTTTTATGATGTCTGGAATATTTTTATACTTTCCCATTTTCTGCAAGATCACAAGTCTTGGACTTGATGCGTTTTATCAGCACTTTTAGCAGTTCCGGCTCTTTTACCTGGAGAATTTTCTGCACACAATCTCGAGACAAGTGTTTGATACACAAAGATCATGCATGTAATAATAAACACTCAATTTCCCTCAAAATACCGGTTATAACGTATAACACATGTTATTTGGTATTTTACAGACAAATTGCTAATATGTGCTATATTTATACCAAACACTTTTAGATGATTGCAAAGTGTAGGGAAACTGATGTGTTAAAAATGCAATATTTTCGAATGATCAAATTCCCCCAAACTTAATTTTGGTCGTCTCAAGCAAACTTGTTTTATTAGAAAGAGAAGGATAAAATAAAGAAAACGAAAAACTAACTAGCACACTTTCGTGAGCAACACGATTGCACTGAGCACGTGCAACAAGCCTTTAAACCTCTAGGTGTCCCTAGTAGAAGGAGTGTTGTCTCCTGAGGGTTTTCAGCGAATTACACCCACAAAATCCAATAATAAAAGGAAGACCGTGAATGTCACATATAAAGATAAGAATTATAAAAGAAAGACTTTGAAAATTAGAGTTTCCAACTAATACTAGCTTTTCGGTTGTCATGAGCCCTATCTTAATAGTCATGAAAAGATGTTAGAAATCACATCATCCTTCAATAAAAGATCGTATTTATTCTTCATTCCTACCTTTCATCCAAACATCGATCATATACCCCTACGTGTGTGTAAAAGACATCCCTACATTCGGAGAATTCAATTCAAGCTATCATACTCTTGTCCATCACCTCAATACTTTTTAATCAATGAATATTTAGATGGATTTGCTCACACATTTTTCATGCGACTGTTAATATTTCTTGAGGTACTACCCTACCGATTACTCATGTGCTTGCTTATAAGGTGTATTGGTATTTTCCTCGTCTTGCTCCACCTAAGGCTTAGCAATGAATCCCAAACCAGTTGGTCTAAGGTACTAGGTGAGGAAGCACCCTTGCTATATTTTTTTATTGCTGCCTTGCTGATTACAAAACCAGTGTTCATTTTTCTACACCATTTTATATTTTATTCATTTATAATTTTCTTCATACTTTGGCTTTTAGACAAGAGCATTTCAAGATATCCTCTACTATCCCGAGTTTCAAGACGTGTGTAAGTGCGTATAGTAGGGTATCATTATTCAAATGTTTGGCTTACAGAATAGGAACTATTTTTCAGATTTATTTTTATCCTCGGATTAGTGACTTCTTTCATTTTACTAACCCTTGGGACAACGGCTCATAACTACTTATTACTAGTTTCGTTTAAGAAAACTTCTAATTTTCTTGGTTTTCTTAAATTTTTCCGATCTTTTGGATGTAATTTTTCACTATCTAATCTTTTATTATCTTATTTATGTACACAATTTTTTTTAATTTTTTTATTATATGTTGTGTGCTTTATGCAAAGTATGCGAAGTGATGCATAAATAAGCACAAACCTCTCCCAAATTTGTTTTCAACAGTGTCCTTACTGTTGCTATCTGTTGGATCACAAAAACTTGTAAGCTTGGGAGCACATTATAAATGGGGGCAAAAATATTTTAAAGTGAAAATCCTCCCCCAAACATATTTTTGGCTCACAATTTTGAGTAAAAAATTTTATTTTCAAGAGCCAGATTACTCCCCTCCAAACTTGAGTTAAACCATGTTAAGCTTTGATATTCAAAAGATGGGGTCAAAATTATTGGTCAATGCCAAGTTTGCAAAGATCGAAAGTCAACACCAACCATTCGAAGATTTTATCAGTGTAGTGCACCGGTTGGTGGAAGAACAAGTTGAAAAGAGCCAAGAAGAAGTGGGGAAAAGATAAGTGGTGTGAAAGAATGTTTTTGCGTCTCGTTTTGGAGAGACGACACGGTGGTTGTGATGATGGATTACTCGCATTTTTGTGATTGTCAAGAAGAAGGGGTGGAGGTTCAATTTCTTTGTTTGGGAGATGATTCATCTCAACACTCGTATTTGCTAAAAATGCAAGCTCATCAGTGAAAATATCCTCAAAGCTTTCATCGATGCCCCGAAGAATAATGTCATCAAAAAGTACGGGGTGATCTTCAGTCTCCAAAAACGGTTCATAATCAGTGTTGGATGTTGACCTGGACAACTCGGTGGAAGAGTCCGTATGTGTATGATACATAGTTAGGTCAAACAACAACATATGAAAAGAGTCTGGATCAGTATCTTGAGGCTCATCAAATTCGCTGCTGTCGACATCCATTAATTCGACAGAACATACTCGAGCATGAGTATCAGAGGGCTGACTTCCCAACTTGTAAATGTTGAGCTCAATTGACCTATTCCCGAAAGATAGGTTCATAGAGCCATTTCTACAGTTGATTACAGCGTTGGAAGTCGCAAGAAAAGGTTGACCTAGAATCACCGAAATTTGGTTCCGTGGGTTTGCTATAGGCTGTGTATCAAGAACAATAAAGTTCACAGATAATACAAATTCCCCGATTTTTATCAACACATCCTCTAGTTCACCCTTAGGTTTGATGATTGATCGGTCGACCATCTGGAGAGTGCAGTGAGTTGGTTTCAACTCTCCGACCCCTAACTGCTCATAAACTAAGAAAGGAAGCAGTTTAACACTTGCGCCAAGGTCAAGTAGAGCGCGGTTAATGTGTTTATCCCCAATAGAAATAGAAATAGTAGGATAGTCAGGATCTTTACGTTTCCTAGGTAATTGTTGGGGAAAAGCTGTGTCTACAGTTTTTGACATGAATACCTTCTTTGGCCTAGTGCACAAGTCTTTGAGCTTTTTCGCATAAGCGGGGACTTGTTGTATTGAATCTAGAAGAGGGATGTTGATGTTAACCTGTTTAAAGATTTCCGTGATCTTCTCCATTTGCGGACTTGGTCTGTTTTCCCTTAACCGATTCGGATAAAGAGCTTTAGCAATAAGAGCGGGGTCCAACATTGGAGAAGATCATTTGGGTAGAAAAGATCCAAGAATAGGAGTGGGGATCATCTTTGGTGGACTAGAAGAAGTATGCTGAGGTGTCAAGCCTTGGGGAAAACGAAGAATAGGCTCGGAAGAAAATGGTGAGGTAGACGAACTGGAGTCAGAAGTAGAAGTAGAAGTGGAAGGAAAGGTCTCAGCCGGGGTATCATCGATTGATTCTTCCTTATTATTATCAATCTTTTCACCGACATAGTTGTCAAGCACTCTTCCAGATCTCAACGTGGTGATAGCGTTCACATGATGTGAATAGCCAGGATTTGGTAAAGGTTGAGCTGGAAGTTTCCCTTTCTCTCTAGCACTCAATTCGGCATTTATACGGGCAATTTGTGCTTCCATCGATTTAATACTCTCACTTTGGGAGGCAGAGTTCCTTTTTATGCCATCGACGGAAGACTGAAAATTTGCCGTAACTTGCATGAAATTTGTCAAAAGCAAATTCATGGTTTGTTCGAGCGAAGAGGAGTTATCTGAACCGACCGTTTAGAAAGAATTATTCCCAGGTAGAGAATTTGTGGCCGGATTTTGAAAAGTTTGTGTTTGTTAGGGGTGCTGACTTAGTTGAAGTGGTTGCTGTTGTGGTGGAGGAGCCCTTTGGAAATTGCTTTGATTTGGAACCGTGTTTTGAGTTTGTTGTTGGTTCCAAGAAAAGTTAGGGTGATTCCTTCATCCCTGATTATAAGTGGAAGAATATGGATCGTTTCTAGGTTTTTGTTGGAAAGCAGCATTGGTATGCTCTTGACCTTGAAATAGATAATTTGAAGGACATTCTTCCGTAAGATGTGATGGATCAGAACAGCATCCACAGACAGTTTTAGAGAGTGACATCTGATTTAGGGCTGCTGCTAAAAATTTATGTTCCATAGTTTCAAGTTTCTTTTGCATTGCTGACATTTCAGCTCTAACTCCTATGGAAACATCAGATTGGTGATTACCACCCCTAGACGATGGTTGACTTACACTCTCCCACAGTAAAGTTCTTTCAGCGAAATCTTCTAAAAATCTCTAAGCTTCACCATCATCTTTAGTCATGAAGGTGCCTTGACAAATGGATTCAAAGGTCTGTTTTGTTGTAGGATTAATGCCCTCATAAATGATTCTGCACAGATCCCATCTAGGAATTCCGTGATGTGGACATTGAACTAACAGATCCTTGAAGTGTTCAAAACACTTCGAGAATGGTTCATTTAGAAGCTGGGTAAATTGATTTATTTCGTTACGGACTCGAGCTATTTTATGATTGGGATAGAATTTCTTTAGGAAAGCTGCGAAGAATTCATCCCAGTTTGAAATAGAATGTGCGGCTGTGTTATAAAGCCACTTCTCGGCTATATCGCACAAAGTAAATGGAAGAAGACGTAAACGCATAGCATCCATAGAAAGCTGTGAAGTACCCATCATAGAGCATACATTTTCAAATTTGGTAAAAAAGACATATGCGTCTTCAGACTCGAGACCGTGATATTTTGGTAGAAGATTGATGTATTGTGGTTTGATTTCTAAATTGTCCCCATTGGCTGGTGGAATGGTGAGACAGGTCGAAAGAGGACCTCGCATAGGGTAACATCTCTTTTGGAGAGAGATGCGGGATGGATTCTACGTACCTGCGGACGGTGGCAGAGTAGTGTTAAAGAAGTTCGATGGAGAATTGTCCATCGAAGTGGGTGTGGTGGTGGGTAAAGAAAAAGTAGACGTTGAATTACCGACTTCGGAGTCGATAAGAGGAACGCGGACAAGACGGGCACTAGAATCCCGTGTCCAGCCGAGCATGCACTAAATGGTTTAGCACAAGTGGCAGCGTTGTGATAATTAAGGAAAAGATTGGATTGGTGTTTGTTTTGAAAAAGATACGGATTTTTGAAAAATCAAATCACAAACAATGCACAAGCAACCCTAAATCTAGTGGTCACCTAGGTCAAGTCTAGACCGCTCCTAAACTTTCAGAAGACAAATCGCATGATAAATCCTCTACTGCCTCTTTGCCCCTTCTGTGGCCAGATAAGTTCCAGATAAGTGGGAGGTTCTCCACTACGTAAGTAGTGGGCCTAATTAAGTAACCACTTGCCTTAGACACACTTGTCTTAGACACCACAAAAGAAACGCGGATAAGCAATAGATTGCCCACGAGCTCCTTCTGTCCTAAGTGAGCGCGACGGTCCTTAGAGTCTTGTCTAGATATTTTTTAGTTAATGAGGGTGATGCGGATGCAAGTTTGTGATTTTCGGGGCTTAGGAAGGGTAATGAAACTCCCCACCTAATCTGAATTTGGTCTTTGCCCCTTAATTTCCGTATTAAAATATGCAAACAACCAAGATCAAACACGCAACAATTTTTTCTTTTTGCGGCGCTGCGAATTTTTGCAAAGAATCCTGCAGAAATTGGTTAACGGACAGAGAAGGAAGGAGATAAGAGAGTATAGAAATTACCACAGAGAAATGAAATTCTGAAGCTTCAATATCACCGTGGATCCGCCGCGAAATGCTTGCTATAGCTGCGGTTCCGCGGTGAGTTGATGAGATCCCTGCACAAAATTTTGTACTGATGCTCCTTTTACTCCACTGGACTTCCTGAAATGATCTAAATATTTTTCTATTTGCTTCGATGATTCCAGATTCCCTCGCAATAATCACAACAAATCGTTAAGCGCTTATTGCAAACTTTGATATAAAAATTCTGATGGAATAATAATTTTTCAACTCAAATAACAAAAACGAACAAAATAGCACACATCCCCGGCAACGGCGCCATTTGATTGAATCGTTTCCGTCTCGTGTTTAGAATGTTTTACAACCAAAGAAATTTATACCGAATCAATTAACGGTGTCGATGTAACGCGTTAATGAATACGGATCGCCCACTGAGATGTGTGTTTTGATCGATTTTTGTTTCAGATGAGTCGAAATGAAAAGATAAAAGAAAATTGCAAGAAAATTGATTCAAGATTTGTGAAATTTAGTTTCAAGAATCATCAAAAACTAGATCTAAAATCAAGAAATACTAAAGATCAAGAAAATATCCAAATAGTTTGAATTATCAAGATTTGTAAAGAGACTTGTAGGAATCGATCCAATTGATAGTGATGATGAAGAATAATGATTATAAATTCTTATATATTGAAGATTTGTTGCTAGATCGATGATGATTAACGAGGTTTAAGGATCTATTGAAGAAACTAGGGTTTCTCCATCATCATCCCTTGTCCTTTCGTTGTTTAGCATTCAAATTCTAGCTTCTAGGAAATTCAATCATCAATCGTTGATCTCTAATTTAGAGCGAAAACATTCAAGAAAGCATCTCGCTCAAAACTAGGTCGTTATTGATTCAATTTCCTAAAGTTTACAAAACTCATAAGACTTAAGAATCGTTCAAGAATTTAATCATCATCATCTATCTATTTTCTAGATTCCTCCACAAGCAGAGTTTTCACTCAAACATCATGAAAAAGAAAACAATCAAGAATTGATAACCCTTCATAATGCTCGAATGTAAAGAAAAGCAAGATCAAGAATTTTCATCTTTTATAAATCAACGTTTCGTTACAATTCACTCAAAGATTACAAGATTTTGAGGAGAGAACTCAATCGTCAAAACTAGTTTCGCATCGTCTTCTTGAGTTGCGGATCGTCGTGGATCTCTTGCTCGTATGAAGATCGACGTTGCTTCAAAAGGCTCGTTGAAGGCTTGCTTTAGCTCGGTACTCGGTGGATCTTGATTTGGATCAAATTGTGTCACTCAATTTGATTTAGAAATGATTTGGATCTCACTATAATTCTTTTACCACTCAAAATGATTTCCCTCTAAATTCAACAACTCAATAACCTCCAAACCCTAGATCTAGATCCCTTTTTATAACCACTCATTTGAATCTTCCCTCCAAAGCTAGGTTGTTAGAGAGTGTCTTCTAGAAGAAGTTTGTTGGAGGGAACATTCTAGAATAAGGAATATTCTAGGATAAAGTTGTTAGGCCGAGCCTTCTGGATAAAGCCACGTGCTCTTTGAGAGTCTTCTGGAAGCCTGGCCGTTATAAGAAGCCACGTGGAGGAATTTGGACCAATGAAGAGCTACTATAGCTATGGATCCGCGGCGGATCGGCCAACTCGGCCGTGGATCTGCGGCTATGTTGGTGAGTTACTGCATGCAATTTCCAGTGTGGTTTGGTGTTGGCTTTATGGCACTTTTATGATGTCTGGAATACTTTTATACTTTCCTGTTTACTGCCAGATCACAAGTCTTGGACTTGATGCGTTTTATCGGCACTTTTAGCAGTTCCGGCTCTTTTACCTGGAGAATTTCCTGCACATAATCTCGAGACAAGTGTTTGATACACAAAGATCATGCATGTAATAATAAACACTCAATTTCCTTCAAAATGCCGGTTATAACGTATAACACAGGTTATTTGGTATTTTGCAGACAAATTGCTAATATGTGCTATATTTATACCAAACACTTTTAGATGATTGCAAAGAGTAGGGAAATTGATGTGTTAAAAATACAATATTTTTGACCGGTCAATCATACCAGAAAAGAACGAAAATATGATGTACGTATATACCATCAACATTCGTCACAGGGCTCCATCTTGCTCCGTTAGGTTACTTAACTAACGGCAGAGCGGGGGCTGGACTAGCACGGATGTAAAACATATACAACTTCTACTAGTATATATAAATATATATAACATTCGTCCCAGGCATGATATATGCAACATCATAGAAAAGAAATAAGCAACATAGAACAACGGATAATCGAGGAGCCCCGGGTTTCCTTTCAGCCGCAAACGACGTTCCCTGGTCATGTGGATAGCCTATGAATTATATAACCAAGACCCCTACAAGTGCAGCAAGTTACCCGCCAATCCCAGAAGTGAGGCAACCCCAATCAACAAAATGAATGGGTCACCCAGTACTTCATGGAATCCGGTAACTTGAGCACCCCTCCGTGGGTCAACATATACCCCTTACGATTGTAGCGAATAGCCCACAAATTTTAGAGTAAGGCCCCCTCCATCTCAACACTATGAGATGCGGGCTCGTTGCCCTTTAAAACCCGGCTACTCGAGCACTCTACCGTGGGGTAATCCTAGTATAGAAAAGAAAACTATATATACAATGGTGACATCGACCTCAACCCGATCGTGCCCCAATAAAAGAATATACAATCTGGCAGAGGTGGCTGTCCACATGTCGGACGCTCGCCCCGCAATAACGAATATATAAATGAAACTGAACTGTACTACTACCATTACAATATAGGCTTGTTAGGTTACGGCAGTGCCCCGGCCATCAAACCGTGGCCAAATGCGGAACAAAAATTTACAAAATTGGTGCTACCACAACCCGATGCCCGGATCTACCCTAAACCCTATACTAGCAAGCATATAAAGAGGAGTTAGATGGTTATACCGAATGAACCAAGTCCTTCGTGTCTTCAACCATCATCCCAAGCTCCTAGTGGTCGCGGATCGAATTTGGTTGCCGGTCTTCCTTCATCTACGATGATCTACCCGAGGGAAACAGCGCAAGCTCCAGCCTCGCCTAGCGAGGCAACCGATGCTCTAAGGTTGCAAGAAATGGAGAGTGGAGGTGTAGGAATATCTCACTATAATTTTTCTCTCATCACAAATGCTCAAAAAGAAACTCAAGAAGATGAAGAGGAGGTGAGGAAACATGTGGCATGAGTAACTCAAGAAAGTGGCTAAGTCTTTTTCCAAGTGAGAATAGAATGATGAAGTGAAGAGTGCAAGTCAAGAAAAACAAGTGGAGAAAACTTACCCTGGCTACTAGAGAATAGTGGCTGCCTCTTTTTCTCAATCATGCACCAAAAAATCTCTTTTCATTTTACAATAAATTAATGTAAATCATACCTCTCTACATGCCATCACCCATGCTCATGCTAACTCACCCTCCACCTCATTTCCATAATTGATTTTCTAAAATGAAAATCAATTAATGAGGTGGCCATCTTCTAGAAGCTAATCCGTATAAATACGGAATGCAACCCGGTATACGTATCGAAATACCTATAGGCGTATTCATACCAAAATACGAATAGACAAGAGAGAAAATGAATAGTGAACAATAATATTAGAAAAAATATATATAAATATATATATAAATTATTAAATCAAAACCTGATTTAATAATCCGGCTTAATCCTAAGCCGCTAGTATTATTAACCATCAGATTAAAGTCTGTGCAGCCTGCACACATATTTAATCAGACACCTGTATGTACCAACATACGTCATCTATACCATATTCCCTGGACCGTGAAAACCTACTTTGTAGGACTCTAAAGTCTCGTCAATGCGCTGGCAGTGGGTTTAACCACAAGCACGTCAGCGGCACTAGCTGTACGTAACGGCTACCCAGGTATTGAGCGAAAGGAAAGCCGACGAGCAAACTCATCCAAACCCCTACTGAGCCTGACATTGACAGTATCCATATAATCCGGTTTGTTCGTCTGAGAGTATCGCATATCGAGTCTAGGGGGTGGATAAAATCAGACCTCTAATAACGTGACATTTAGTATCGGCATGAAACCCATCACCACCTAAGAAACTATCGATCCTAGATCGGTAATTCTCGTCCACCCCGGCTGAGGATTTCTGGTGATGGCCACCCGTGCACAATGGGACATCAACTACCAATAACGGGAGAGGCGAATCCCCGACGATCCGCTCATTGCCTCCATGTGGCTCGGGACTGTACCTAACTGAAACCTGTTTGCACGACTCCTTTGAGCCGAGGTAGAGCAGTAATGAAAGCACAGTAGGAACTCACATGAGACAAATGACGATCTCAGGTCGACAGACTAACCTGTACACATGTCACCTGGGAACTGCTATCTGACAATAGGCATAATACCAACTAGCAGGTTCCCGGTGAGTCCGTCCAATGTACTCATAACCCAATGAGCACCTGTATACCATCTTAGGTGAACAAACTAACACCAATTGCTTGTGAGACCTGGCCACCGCCCTTCTTTGGGGTCTCGATCAATATACACTAGTCTACACTGGAGTATCGATGTCCAGTCTCGAAACTCCCACGACTAGGGACATTTAAGGATTTGCTTATAGACCCCCGTCTTCCACATATTTGATCGCCATCATAATGCTGGTAGTCAAGAAAGAATCCTATGGGCTTTATCAACATGTAATAGTGATGATAAAAACAAACCAAATAGCAAACTATCTTTTCTAGGAAGACCATTCTACCGGTATAGGTCCTCCCACAATCATCATAATCACCTGCCTGTGACTATGATAATTGCCTTGATGACACTTTTGTTGGCTATAGTGCCCTCAAGTCAATTATTGGATCATAGGCACGTGATTGCAATGATTGAGAGAGGACCTATACCAGTAGAACAGTCGTACTCGAGATGATAGTATGCTATCTGGTTTGTCTTTATCATCGTGTACATACTTTAGGTGACATTAAAAATCACTATTACATGTTGATAAAGCCCTTAGGATTCTTACTTGACTACCAGCAGTATGATGGCGATCATGTACGTGAGAATTGGGTAGTCTATAAGCATATCCATAAAGTGCCTCTAGTCGTAGGAGTTTCAAGACTGGGCATCGATACTCTGATAGTAGACTAGTGTATATGGATCGAGACCCCGACGAGGGGCGGTAGCTGGTCTCACAAGCCATTGGTGTCAGTTGGTTTATCTAAGATAGTATACAGGTGCCCATTGGGTTATGAGTACACCGGACGGACTCATAGGGGCACTGCTGATTGGTACTATACCTATCGTCAGGAGCAGTTCCCAGGTGACATGAGTACAGCTTAGTCCATTGACTTGACACTGCTACAGTGCCTCAAGTGTGTTCCTACTATTCTTTGATTGCTACCCTACCACGGCTCAAAGGAGTTGTGCAAAAAGGTAATAGTTGGGTGAAGTCCCGATGCACTTTGAGGCAGTGGTGGTCAGACAGGATTCGTCTCTCCCGGTATTGGGGGTTGATATCGCGCTGTGTATGGAGAGCCATTACACAAAGTCTTTGGCCAAGGCAAGTGAGATTTACTGGTAGCTAGTCCAGTAGTTTCTCAAGATGTTCTGGGCTACACTTCGACACGACTTATACTGCTATTGGGGGTCTGAGTTTACCATCCCCTTAGGCCCGATATGCAATACTCTTAGACGAACAGACCGGACTGTACGGAGATTGTCATAGATAGGCTCAGTAGGGTTTCAGGATGAGTTCGCTCGTCAGCTTCCCTTTCACTCAATACATGG
Organism: Agapanthus africanus; assembly: GCA_030015575.1. Classification (NCBI taxonomy): domain Eukaryota; kingdom Viridiplantae; phylum Streptophyta; class Magnoliopsida; order Asparagales; family Amaryllidaceae; genus Agapanthus; species Agapanthus africanus. The sequence goes on along the minus strand of CM057343.1, from coordinate 371,480,648 downwards.
GCAGCTGTTACGTACAGCTAGTGCCACTGACGTGCTTGTGGTTAAACCCACTGCCAGCGTATTGACGAGTCTTTAGAGTCCCCCACAGAAAGTTTCCCAAGTTTGGGTGAAACGTTGTAGAGGCCGTATGGTTTTATGGAAAGGTTCGATCATATACGTGCACTCGTGCACGGATCATGATCGGGCGAATCATACTAGTGGGCTTTGGTTTAAGCCAGATCCTAGTATTAGATTGGTTGTATTACTTTCGTCTCATTGTATTCGTATTCAGTCGGAATACGGATGCGGGTATGTATATACAGGTGAGGGGTATTCTTGTAATTCATTACAAGATTATTTTAGTTGATGCCATTTTCCTTTTTGTTGATTTAAAAATTTAGATTTAATGTTTAATATGGTGGAATTTGTGACTCATTCTGGGCATGACATGGTTTTGTCATGGATAAGATATTTTGGGCGAGCCTTTGAGATATTTTGTAAGTGTGTGAGTGTATAGATATTTTGTGAGTGTGTGAGGCTTATTAACACAACACAAAATATCAAAACACTCACTTGAAAAAAAGGGGGCAGCCATCTCATTTGTTTGGTGTGTTGGTTTTTGCTCACTAGTTTTCTTTCTCTTGAGCCTCATAACTTCCACCATGGGCATCTTCTTCAACCTCCACTCTATCTCTCTTATGTGTTGAGAATCCTAGAGTGTCATGAGACAAAATAATCACATACCTTCTCTACTTCACCTTGGACATGTCGGCTAGCAAAATTCATGTGCGAGTTATTTTGGTTTGAAGCGGGAGCCCGTATAAAGATTCCTCGATGTGGTGCCACTTCGACAAGCGAGACCGGAGAGCGAACTTCGTCGGGTTAGCCGCGACAAGCAAGGGACGGAGATTGAAGATCGAAGGACACGGATCGATCGATATAACCTCTGAACTCTTTATAGTAGTTGCTAGTTAACGGTTAATGGTTCGATCCGGGTGATTGGTTGCGGTAGCGCCAAGTTAGAAAAGTTTTTGTTCCGCATTTGGCCTCGGATTGACGGTCGGGGCACTGCCGTAGCCCAACATGGTATTAGAGCCAACCCATTAACCTTAGCTAGCTTGTTTAGACAATGTTAAAGTATCAAAACCGAAATAGACCCGAAACATAACCCGAAACATTGCAGTTTCTGTCGAATTTGAAAGGGTCTTCAAAATTGTTTTAAACAATTGCAGAAGTCTATTTTAGTGACCACTAGCACACCCTAAAATTTCAGCCCCATCTACCGGATTTCACCCGACGAGAGAAAGCTCAAAACTGGCCACATCGGAGTGTTTGGACTTGAAATTTTCAGGGTAATCTAGTCTCTGGAAAGTTGGTTCAGTGATGTTGTTTGTTTAGCCCAGTTTGGATATGGTTTTATCTAGTTGTTTGGGGCTATTCGGGGGTTATTTCGAAGTCGATATTTTCTAACATTGTTTAAGTTTGCAGCACATACATTTCTATCTACGACCGTGAATGTCATTCGAGGGGTAAATCTTGTCTAATTATTATAGTCCTTTTAGACGGGTTTGCGAACGTGACATTCACGCTGATGTTCTGTGTTGTGCTGTATTATTGCGGATTCGTTGTGGTGGATACCTTGGGTGCAATGGTAGTACAGTTTAGTTTTGTTTATACATTTGATATCACGGGGCGAGCGTCCGATATGTGAACTGCCGTCACTGCCTGTTTGTATATTATTCTTTTGGGGCACGACCGGGATGAGGTCGATGTCACCGTTGTACATATTTTATTTTCTGTACTAGGATTACCCCGTGGTGTTGTACATGGATAGCCGGGTTCTGGAAGGCAACGGGCCCGCATCTTATAGTTTTGAGACGGAAGGGGCTTCACTCTAGAATTGGCGGGCTATTCGCCGCACTCGTAGGGGGTACAGATTGATCCAAGGAGGGGTGCTCAAGTCATCGGATTCCGTGAAGTGCTAGGTGGCCCATTCACCTTGCTGAAGGGGGCTGCCTCGCTTCTGCTTTTGGCGGGTAACTTGCCGCACTCGTAGGGGTCTAGGTTTTCATTGCACAGGCTATCCACACGACCAGGGAAACGTCGGGCTTCAGTTGTGGCTCAAAGAAAACCCGGGGCTCCCAGATTATCTGTATTGTTCTATGATGCATATTACTTTTCTGTGATGTTGCATTTATCATGCCTGGAGCGATTATTGTATATTGTTATATATATACTAGTAGATGTTGTATATGTTTTACACCCGCGCTAGTCCACTCCATGCTCTGTTGTTAATTAAGTAACCTAACGGGTGATGACGGGACCCAGTGGCGAATGTGGATGGCATATACGTACATCATATTTTTGTTCTTTTCTGGTGTGATTAATTGATAGGATTGCATTGATTTAGATCAATGCAAGGAAAAAAGACCTATTCGATGTTATTGGAACAATTTTCAAAAAGCTGTTATTATAAGGACGTTTTCTTTTGCTTTGCACAGTGGTATTTGGTTATGAATATCCAGCACCTCATTCGACGAGGCAAGGGCCGAGATCCCTTCATCGGGAGTGACCCCTTGGGAAGAAGTTTGCGTCAGGGTAATAAATTCACTATAGTCGATTACCTTTTGCTTTGCATAGCGGTATTCAGTTGAAATATCCTACACCTCATTCTACGGGGAAAGAGCCGAGATCCCTTCACCAGGAGTGACCTCTTCAGCAAAAGTTTTGCCACTATATAATTTTAAAACCATTTGGTTTTCTTCAACGATATCAAGCTCATTATGTTAAAGGTTTTTCACCAAAAACCAGTCGTAGCCCTCCATCATTTTAGATTAGTATTACTTAGTATTTATGCTGCGTTTGTTGACTCCGTCAGGGCGTAGTGTATGGTAGCTGAGTGGTGCTTGTTTGTAGCATGGATATGTGATTGGTTAGGACAGTCGTACGGCCTTGTTGACTCCGTCAAGGGCTCGTGTGGGTGGGTTTAATGCAATCAAGATAATGACGGGTTGAACTTGACTAAGACATTTTGATTTGTTGACTCCGTCAAGATCACTTGGGTCCTATGGGTAAAAACACACATCGGGAGTTTCTAAAGAAACTGAAACTTGCCAGGCATGCGCATACCTTCTGGAGTATGATAACGTGAGTGGATTCCATCACGTTATCATGCGATGATAGTTGGATCCCGATTCCCACTGATGAGTTGGTTTACTCCTCGGGTGATCCCGACTAATTCTTCTTTCAGGTTTGAAAGAGAATTTGAAAATACAGTGGAAGACATCCTGATTAAATAAATTGATTAACCATTCTGATCTAGGTTAGAGTGCACGCTGAGTATTTCTTTCTCTCTCTCTTTGACAGCGACCATGGCCTGACCCTGGACTATAACTCAGTAACCAAGTTAACCGAACTTTCTTAAAACACTGGCTTTTGGATTGTCTGAGTTGCATATATCATTTCCACTCTTTCTTTTACCTTTTGCATTTTTCCAGAACACCCCGTATCACTACAAACATCCACTTCCATTGGCTAAATCCATCGTATAGTTATATACGAACTCGAAAGAACTTGTTCCAGATTTGAGGATGGATTCTGGTTCTGGAGAGATTGAATAGGACTATTCAGTTGTCTTTTCCTTTTACCTTCTCTCAGATTGTGAGGGCTCCTAGGATTAGGAGAGGGTACACCTATTATGCTTATTGGATAGTCTTCTTCCAAACCATAGGCGGGTGCCGAATGGTAAGGAATGAAGAAAACCAATTAGCCTAAGTGTGGTGCACAGAAGGTAATAAGTAAAGACAAAATAAAGGGATTAGAAAGAGGGCAAAGTAAAATGCGACTGCTATCATTCACGACCAAACCGCGTATATCATCGCCACTCCTACTTCACCTTTGCATTTCTCCGGTTCTAGAGAAATTGGATAAGATTATTAAGGTTGTCTTTTATTATCACCTTCTCTCAGGTTGCGAGTGGTCCTAAGATTAGGAGAGTACACCTATTATACTTATTGGATAGTCTTCTTCTAAACCATAAGATGGTGCTGAACGGTTGGGAAGGAAGAAAACCATTTAGCCTAAGGGTGTGTACAGAAGGAAATCAGTAAAGACAAATAAAGGGATTTGGAGAGATGGCAACGAAATATATGGTTACAGTCATGAATCTAGATAGTGGAAGAGGCATTACTAGGAATGCCCGAATACCCCTTCGAAACATTTTTATGTTTCAGATTCACTATGCGTTGTTAATTAAGAAATGATTTCCCAATTAGATCCTTACTCCAGGGTATGTATTTACCAGGTATGATTCTCACATCTGTATGGTTTTACAGATGATGAGTGGGAGTAAGTTATTGGGAATTAGGCGATCATCCTCATTATATCGGGATTCGTTGTAATGGGTGATATTTGAGGAAATCACCTGGGATTTTTCCGGACGGCAAATGTTTGGTTTTGAATATCCATTGTTATGCACCAATTTCAAATTGATATATATGTAAGTTTATGTTATAAAGTGAGATATAACTTTTTGAAATTATGTCCATGACATTTACCGATATCAGTTGATGGTTAGGTAAGGAGCATTTAACAGCGGTGCAATTCTTCTTAACCATAAGTACTGTTTTCAACCTACGATGCACGGGATTTGAGTTATTAAACTCAGGGGACTTATACAAAATATTGTATATTGTCCAGTGTCTATTAAGACAGAGGGGTTGGTCCTCGTACTATATTCTGTTTACTTGTGACTTCTCTAGTTTTTAGACAAGTGTTTTGTAGAAATACAAAATCTAAGTTTTGAGAAGTTATAGGTACAAGAATAAAGTAGAGAACCACGTGTTGCAAGTATCGGGATTCTTCAAGGTGATCGAAGATGTAGATACTTGTGTTTGGTATTCAGTTGATAGTAATGGTTTTGAGAAACTTTTTTCTCTTTCAGATTACTCATAATTGGATGCACTCTGAAGTTGAGTAATGCTGATCGGTATCTCTCCATTTAGTTGACAAGAATTGGAGACAGCTGCATGATTTGAATCTGGTTCCAATTAAATCAGTGCCTCTGTTTCTATATTGTATATAGAATGGTTCATATCTTAACGATGTTAAGGTATTTGGAGTTTTCCGGCTTATGCTTAAAACCAGACTGTGGATAACTCAAGTCACGATTCTGTAATGGCAGTTTGTGGGTTGACCCAGGCTATGACGAGGGTCAACTTTCTACCTTCTGGAAGATCAATAGTGATATTGTTCTTAACTCGCCACAGTTTTAGTAAAATGGACTTTTTTCAGCAGTAGTGGGAGTATGGTAGAACTGGAAGTGATTCCAGAACCACAAACGATTACCGAAAATTTAATAAAACCTAAAGATTCAATCAGGTTTGATATTCCATTAGCCACTCCGCAGATATGGTGAGTAACCTTAGGCACCTGAGTGGTACTCCGGTATCCTCAAGGACGGTGACAGGGAGGTTCTTGTTTACCCAGACTTGACACTGCTGTTGTTTCAGACTATGAGACCCGGCAGGAGGATGAGTATAGCGTCGTTCTAAACTAGCTTTACAAGTGCACGTGTATATGACTCTGCCAGAGGGTTGTTGTAGTCAGTGGGAGTAGCGGAAGCATAGTGGACAAGTAGCTTATGTCTATTTATCGACTAAAGCAGATATAGTAGAGATAGATCATCTATTTTTTATGTGGCAGTCATAGATTTTGACTTCAACAGAATAAAGGATGGATCTGTTAAGAAGGTAGTAGGGTGTGATGTCCTGGTATTTGGATAACATTCACGTTGTAGGAAGTGAAATTCCTATACTACGATTGGTTATACTATGGTTGTCACACTGTGGTTTCTCCACATAGGATATGGATTTTATGTCAGGCATTCTGGTTACTAGATCTATGGTTTTAGATCTAGATTTGGGTATTCTCCCAATCTGGGTACTTAGACATTATTCTAAAGGTGTTTTAGAATGGACGACTCCTGGCATGGTAGTGTACCTGCAGGTGATGGAGTCTCCCTCTCTAAAGGTGTCTTACAGACTAAAGGGGAGAGGGGTGTACATGATTGGCATATCACTTAGGCAATTGAGTCAATTATGAGATGTCAAGTACCACACCAGATGTTGTTTTTGCACTAGATGGAATAAGTTGAGATATTAATCCAATCCTGGAGAAACGTTCGGAAGCAGTTTTAGAACATAAGTGGATGTTCTAGAGATTTGATAATGGCAGCATCCTTCGGGAGACAATTATCATTCCAGGCTTTCAAGGTGACCTGGATGACAGAGTGACTGTCAGAGTTATAGTTTTCCCTCTGACGAGGGGAAGTATTTTGGATAGGTGGTCCAAGAAGATATTGAGGGAGGTGTGGCACTGGATACTGATTAAATTCAGTTAACGATATAGTCTAAGAAGTTTACTGGATTTGGAGTTCATTTGTGAACTAGGTCCCATCAGATATCCAGATATATTCTAAGACAGGTATTGCTCATTTCGGGAGATGGATTTCTCTGCGAACTTGAGATTAAGAGAGACATAGAAAGAAATATCAGAGCGGATCTACTCACTGCGGCTATTTCTCGAAAGCAATAGTTTCACAACCGAGCTTTATGAAACTGATTAGTAGAGGAGTTGGGTGTTCGGTATCACACGGGCTGTGAGTATGCGACACCGCAATAATTAGCCTTAAGTGCAAGTGGGAGATTGTTGGCTATAGTGCCCTCAAGTCAATTATTGGATCACACGTGATTGCAATGATTGAGGGAGGACCTATACCGGTAGAACAGTCTTACTCGAGATGATAGTATGCTACCTGGTTTGTCTTTATCATCGTGTACAAGATTTATGTGACATTACAGATCATTATAACATGTTGATAGAGCCCTTAGGATTCTTGCTTGACTACCAGCAGTATGATGGCGATCATATACGTGAGGGTTGGGTGGTCTATAAGCACATCCTTAAAGTGTCCCTAGTCGTGGGAGTTTCGAGACTGGGCATCGATACTCCGATAGTAGACTAGTGTATACGGATCGAGACCTCGATGAGGGACGATGGCTGGTCTCACAAGCTATTGGTGTCAGTTGGTTCACCTAAGATAGTATACAGGTGCTTAATGGCTTATAAGTATACGGGACGGACTCGCAGGGGCACTGCTGATTTGTACTATACCTATCGTCAGGAGCAGTTCCCAGGTGACATGAGTACAGCTTAGTCCGTTGACTTGACATTGCTACATTGCCTCAAGTGTGTTCCTACTGTTCTTTGATTGCTACCCTACCAAGGCTCAAAAGAGTCGTGCAAACAGGTAGTAGTTGAGTGCAGTCCCGAAGCACTTGGAGGCAGTGGCGGTTAGACAGGATTCATCTCTCCTAGTATTGGGGGTTGATACCGCGCTGTGTCTGGAGAGCCATTACACAAAGTCCTTAGCCAAGGCAAGTGAGATTTATTGGTAGGTAGTCCAGTAGTTTCTCAAGATGTTTTAGGCTACACTCCGACATGACTTATACCGCTATTGGGGGTCTGACTTTTACCATCCCCTAGGCCCGATATGCGATATTCTTAGACGAACAGACCGGACTGTATGGAGATTGTCACAGATAAGCTCAGTAGGGTTTCAGGATGAGTTTGCTCGTCAGCTTCCATTTCGCTCAATACATGGGCAGCCGTTACGTACAGCTAGTGCCACTGACGTGCTTGTGGCTAAACCCACTGCCAATGTATTGACGATTCTTTAGAATCCCCCACAGAAAGTTTCCCAAGTTCGGGCGAAACGTTATAGAGGTCGTATGGTTTTATGGCAGGGTTCGATCATATATGTGCACTCATGCACGGATCATGATCGGGTGGATCATACTAGTGGGCTTTGGTTTAATCCGGATCCTAATATTAGATTGGTTGGATTACTTTCGTCTCGTTGTATTCGTATTCAGTCGGAATACGGATGCGGGTATGTATATACAGATGAGGGGTATTCTTGTAATTCATAAAAAGATTACTTTAGTTGATGCTATTTTCCTTTTTGTTGATTTAAACATTTAGATTAAATGTTTAGTGTGGTGGAATTTGTGACCCATTCTTGGCATGACATGGTTTTGTCATGGATAAGATATTTTGGGTGAGCCTTTGAGATATTTTGTAAGTGTGTGTGTGTAGAGATATTTTGTGAGTGTGTGAGGCTTATTAACACAACACAAAATATCAAAACACTCACTTGAAAAAAAGGGGGCAGCCATCTTATTTGTTTGGTGTGTTGGTTTTTTGTAACTAGTTTTCTTTCTCTTGAGCTTCATAACTTCCACCATGGGCATCTTCTTCAACCTCCACTCTATCCCTCTCATGTGTTGAGAATCCTAGAGTGTCATGAGACAAAGTAATCACACACCTTCTCTACTTCACCTGGGACATGTCGGCTAGCAAACTTCATGTCTGATTTGCTTCGGGTTGAAGCGGGAACCTGTATAAAGATTCCTTGATGTGGTGCCACTTCGACAAGAGAGACCGGAGAGCGAACTTTGTTGGGGCAGCCGTGACAAGCATGGGACGGAGATTGAAGACCGAAGGACACGGATCGATCGGTATAATCTCTGAACTCTTTACAGTAGTTGCTAGTTAACGGTTAATGGTTCGATCCGGGTGATTGGTTGCGGTAGCGCCAAGTTAGAAAAGTTTTTGTTCCGCATTTAGCCTCGGATTGACGACCGGGAGGCTGCCGTAGCCCAACAACTTTAGCCAACAATCTCCCAATTGCACTTAAGGACAATTATTGTGGTGTTGCATACTCACAGCTCGTGTGATACCGAACACCCAATTTCTCTACTAAGCAGTTTTGCAAAGCTCGTTTGTGAAACTATTGTGTTCGAGAAATAGCCTCAGTGAGTAGATCCGCTCCAGTGTTTCTATCTTTATCTCTCTATATCTCAACTTCGCGGAGAATAACCATCTCCCGAAATGAGCAATACCTTGTCTTAGAATTTGTTTGGATATCTGATGGGACCCAGTTCACAAATGAACTCCAAATCCACCTAACTTCTTAGACTGTATAGTCCACTGAAGTTAATCAGTATACTGCGCCACACCTTCCTCAGTATCCGCTTGGACCACCTGTCCAACATACAGTCCTTCAAAAGAAGGAAAAATAAAACTCTGACAGTCACTCTGTCATCCAGGTCATATTGGAAGCCTGAAATGATAACCACCTCCCGAAGGAAGCTGCCATTACCATATCCCAAGAACATCTACTTATGTTCATAACCGCTTCCCAATGTTTCTCCAGGATTGGATTAATATATACTTATTGCATCTAGTGCAAAAGCAATATCTGGTGTGGTACTTGACATCATATGATTGACTCAATTTCCTAAGCAAGTAATATGCCAATCATGCAAATCCATCTCCCATTTAGTCTGTAAGACATCCTTTAGAGAGGGTGACACCATCACCTACAGGTACACCACCATGCCAGGAGTCGTCCATTCTAAAACACCATTAGAATAGTGTCAAAGTACCCAAATTGGGAAACTTCCCAAATCTAGATCTAAAACCATAGATCTAGTAACTAGAATGCCTGATATTATATCCATATTCTATATGGAGAAACAACTGTGTGACAACTACAGTATAACTGATCGCAGTATAGGAATTTCACTTCCTATAATGTGCATGTCATCCAAATACCAGGACATTGCACCCAACTACCTTCTTACCAGATCCATCTCCTATTCTAATGAAGTCAAAACCTATGACTTTCACATCAAAAATAGATGATCTATTTCCGCTATACCTGCTTTAGTCTATAAATAGACATAAGCTACTTGCCCTCTATACTTCCTCTGCTCCCACTGACTACAACAACCCTCTGGCAGACTCATATACACGTGCACTTCTAAAGCTAGTATAGAACGACGCTATACTCATCCTCCTGCCGGGTCTTATAGTCTAGAACAGCAGCAATGTCAAGTCTGGGTAAACAAGAACCTCCCTGTCACCGTCTTTGAGAAGACCGAAATACCTCTCGGGTGCCTGAGGTTACCCACCAAATCTGTGGAGTGGCTAATAGAATGTCAAATTCAATTGAATCCTTAGGTTCTATTAAATTTTCAGTAATCGTTTGTGCTTCTGGAATCACTTCCAGTTCTACCATACTCCCACTTCTATTTTCTGAAAAAATCCATTTTACTAAAACTATGGTGAGTCAAGAACAATATCATATTGATCTTCCTGATGGTAGAAAGTTAACCCTCGTCAAAGCCCGGGATAACCCACCAACTGCCATTACTGAAACGTGCCTCGAGTTTATCCGTATTCTGGTTTTAAGCATTAGCCGGACAACTCGCTATACCTTAACATCGTTAAGATATGAACCATTCTATATACAATATAGAAACAGAGGCACTAATTTAATTAGAACCAGATTCAAATCATGCAGCTGTCTCCAGTGCATGTCAACTAAGTGGAATGAGTCCAAGCAGCATTACACATCTAGGAGTGCATCCACATATCAGTAACCTGAAAGAAAAGCAAGTTCTCAAAACCATTACTATCAACGAAATACCAAACACAAGTATTTACATCTTCGATCACCTTGAAGAATCCTAATACTTGCAACATATGTTTCTCTACTTTATTCTTATACCTATAACTTCTCAAAATCTGGACCTTGTATTTCAATGAAATACCTGTCTAAAACTAGAGAAGTCATGAGTAAACAGAATATAGTACGAGTACCAACCCATTGTCCTAATGGACACTGTAAAACATACAATACTTTGTATAAGTCTCCTGAGTTCAATAACTCAAACCTTGTGCGTCGTAAGTTGAAAATTGTACTATGGTTAAGAAGAATTACACTGTTGTTGAATGCACCTTACCTAACCACTAACTGATATAGGTAAATGTCACATACATAATTTCAAAAAGTTATATCTCACTGTATAAAATAAACGTACAGATATATCAGTTTGAAATTAGTGCATAACAACGGATATTCAAAACCAAAAATTTGCTGTCAGGCAAAAGCCAGATGATTACCTCAAATATCACCAATTACAACAAATTCCGATATAATTAGGATCTAATCACCTAATTCCTAATATCTTACTCTCACTCACCGTCTGTAACACCATACAGATGTGAGAAACTGATATGGTAAATACATACCCTGGAGTTAGATTCCAATTGGGAAAACAGTTTTCAATAAATATCGCACAGTGAAACTGAAACATGAAAATGTTTCAAAGGGGTTAACTGGTATTCCTAGTAACACCACTTCCACTATCCTGATTCATGACAGTAACCATATACTTACCTGCCCTCACTGCAATCCCTTTATTATGTCTTTACTTATTATCTTCCGTACACCTTCTTTAAGCTAATTGGTTTTCTTCCTTCCCTACTCTTCGGCACCAGCCTAAGGTTTGGAAGAAGACTATCCAATAAGAGTAATAGGTGTACACTCCTTATGCCAGGAGCCCTCGCAACCTGAGAGAAGGTAACGGGAAAAGACATATGAATAATCCTATTCTGTTTCTCCTGAACCGGAAACCATCCTCGAATCTGGAACAAATTCTTTCGAGTTCGTATGTAACTATACGATGGCGTGTCCAGGCATTATAGACGTTCGTAGTGATACGAAGTGTTCTGGAGAAATCCAAAGTGGATGTGGGAGTGGCAGGGGTATACACCGTATTGTCGTGAATGATAGCAGCAGCAATTTTCTTTATCGTTATTCTAATCCCTTTATATGTCTTTACTTATTAGCTTCTGTACACCACCTTTAGGCTAATTGGTTTTCTTCCTTCCCCACCTTTCGGCATCTGCCTATGGTTTGGAAGAAGACTATCCAATAAGCACAATAGGTACACCCTCTCCTAATCCTAGGAGCCCTCACAGCCTTAAAGAATGTAAAGGAAAAAGACAACCGAATAATCCTATTCAATCTCTCCAGAACCAGAATCCATCCTCGAATCTGGAAAAAGTTCCTTCGAGTTCGTATGTAACTATATGATGGATATATCCAATAGGAGTGGATGTTCGTAGTGATACGTGGTGTTCTGGAGAAATGCAAAGGTGATATATAAGTGGTAATGATATATGCGATATCGTGACATTCCAAAAGCCAAAATGTTTTAAGAAGGTTCGGTTAACTTGGTTCATGAGTTTTAGTCAAGGGTCGGGCCATGGTCGCTGCCAAAGAGAGAGAGAAAAGAAACACTCGGCGTGCACTCTAATCTAGATCAGAATGGTTAATCACTTTATCTAATCAGGATGGCTCCGACTGTTTCCTCGAATTCTCCTCCAAACCAAAAGGAGAATTAGTCGGGATCATCTAAAATCACCCGAGGAGTAATCCTACTCATCAGTGGGAATCGGGATCCAACTATCATCGCATGATAACTTGATGGAAGCCACTCAAGTTATCACACTCCAAAAGGTTTGCACATGCCTGGCAAGTTTCTTGTATGTTTGAAACTCCCGATATGATTTTTACCCCTAGGACCCAAGTGACCTTGATAATGCCAACATATCAAAGAGTCCTAGTCAAGTTCAACCCTTCATTATCTTGATTGCGTTAAACCCAACCGTACGAGTTTTTGACAATGCCAACATAACCGTGCGACTGTCCTAACCAATCCACATATCCATGCGACATAAAAGCATTACAGAGCTACCGAACACTACACCTCGGCAATGCACGACATACGTAGCACGAATACTAAGCAAATACTAATCTGAAATGACAGAGGGCTACGGCTGGTTTTTGGCGAAAAACCTATAACGTAATGAACTTGATATCGATGAAGGAATCTAAGTGGTTTTGCAAATATATAATGGCAAAAACTTTTGCTAAAGAGGTCACTCCCGGTGAAGGGATCTCAGCTCTTTCCTCATCGAATGAGGTGCAGGATATTCCAAACTGAATACCATGATGCAAAGCAAAAGAATCGACTATAGTGAAGTTATTATGCCGACACAAACTTTTGCTCAAGGGGTCACTCCTGATGAAGGGATCTCGGCCTTTGCCTCGTCGATTGAAGTGTAGGATATTCCCAAAATAATACCACTGTGCAAAGAAAAAGGAAATGTCTGTAATGTCAGTTTTTAAAAACTTGGTTCCAACAACATCATATATAGGTTTGTTTTATCCTTGCATTGATCAAAATTAATGCATTCCCATCAATTAATCACACCATAAAAGAACGAAAATATGATGTACATATATGCCATCTGCATTCGCCACTGGGTCCCGTCTTCACTCGTTAGGTTACTTAACTAACGACAGAGTGGGGACTGGACTAGCCTGGGTGCAAAACATATACATCAACCAGTATATATATAAATATATATAACAATCATCCAAGGCATGATATAAAAAAGCATCACAGAATCTCAGCCAAACAACACAGAGTGGTGGATAATCCTGGAGCCCCGGGTTTCACTTGAGTCGCAAATGAGACCCGACGTTCCTCTGTCATGTGGATAGCCTGTGCAATGAAAACTTAGACCCTTACAAGTGCGGCAAGTTACACGCCAATCCCAGAATCAAGGCAACCCATTTCAACAATGTGAATGGGCCACCCAGCACTTCACGGAATCCGGTAACTTAGGCACCCCTCCGTGGGTCAACCTATACCTCCTACGAGTGCGGCGAATAGCCCGCCAATTCTAGAGTAAGGTCCCCTTCGTCTCAACGCCATGAGATGCGGACCCGTTACCCTCTAGAACTCGGCTATTCGTGCACTCCACCGCGCGGTAACCTTAGTACAGAAAAGAAAATAATATGTACAAGGGTGACATTGACCTCAACCTGGTTATACCCCAAACAAACAATATACAAATGGGCAGTGACGACAGTCTACATGTCGGACGCTCGCCCCACAATATCAAATGTACAAATGAGTCTAAATTGTACTATCATTGCACCAAAGCTATCCACCATGACAATCCAACCACAATCACAGCACAGCACAGAACATCAACGTGAATGCCACGTTCACAAACTCGTCTAAAAAACATATAATAATTAGATGAGTCGTACCGCTCGAATGACATTCACGGTCGCAGATAGTAATGCATGTACTGATATACATTTAAACAGTGTTAAATTATCGACTTCGAAACACCCCGAATTGCCCCTGAACAATAGATAACAAAATATCCAAACCAGGAAAAACAAACAATACCATTACACCAATATTCCTGAGACTAGATAACCCTGCAAAACTCAAGTCCCAACTCCATCAAAAAACCGGTCACACCCATTTTTTTGCAATTATCGCCGGGTCAAATCCGGCGGATGGGGCTCGTTTTTGTAGAGTGTTTTAGTTGTCTCATAAATAGCTTTCTGCAATTGCTTAAAAAAATTTTGAAGACTCTGAAAAATCGACAGAAACTGGAATACATTGTGGTGTTGTTTCGGAGTTATTTCGGTTTCGATACTTTAATATTGTCTAAAACTGCTAGTAAGGGGTTTACAGGTTTTCTCTAATACCATGTTGGGTTACGGGAGCTCCCCGGCCATCAAACCATGGCCAAATGCGGAACAAAAATTAACAAAACTGGCGCTACCACAACCCGATGCTCGGATCTACCCTAAACCCTATACTATAAAGCATATAAAGAGGAATTAGATGGTTATACCGAATGAACCATGTCCTTCGGGTCTTCAACCATCATCGCAAGCTCCTAGTGGTCGTGGATCGAATTTGGTTGCCGGTATTCCTCCATCTATGATGATCCACCCGAGGGAAATAAGGCAAGCTCCAGCCTCGCCTAGCGAGGCAACCGGCGCTCCAAGATTGCTAGCAATGGAGAATGGAGGTGTAGGAATATCTCACTATAATTTTTCTCTCATCACAAATGCTCAAAGAGCAACTCAAGAAGATGAAGAGGATGTGAAGAAATATGTGGCATGAGCAACTTAAGAAAGTGGCTAAGTCTTTTTCCAAGTGAGAATAGAATGATGAAGTGAAGAGTGCAAGTCAAGAAAAACAAGTGGGGAAAACTTAGCTTGGCCTCTAGAGAATGGTGGCTACCTCTTTTTCTTAATCATGCACCAAAATATCTCTTTTCATTTTACAATAAACAAACGCAAATCATACCTCTCTACATGCCATCACCCATGCTCATGCCAACTCACCCTCCATCTCATTTCCATAATTGATATTCTAAAATGAAAATCAATTAATGAGGTGGCCATCTTCTAGAAACTAATCCGTATAAATACGGAATGCAATCCGGTACACGTATCGAAATACATATACATGTATTCATACCAAAATACGAATAGCCTAGAGAGAAAATGAATAGTGAACAATAATACTAGAATACATATATAAATACATATATAAATTATTAAATCAAAACCTGATTTAATAATCCGGCTTAATCCTATGACGCTAGTATTATCAACCGTCCGATTAAAGTCTGTACAGCCTGTACACATATTTAATCGAACACCTGTATGTACCAACACACTTCATCTACACCATATCTCCTAAACCGTGAAAATGATCTGTGTGGGACTCTAAAGACTCGTCAATACGCTGGCCGTAGGTTTAACCACAAGCACGTCAGCAGCACTAGTTGTACATAACGGCTACCCAGGTATTGAGCGAAAGGAAGGCCGACGAGTAAACTCATCCAAACCCCTACCGAGCCAGACAATGACAATATCCGTACAGTCCGGTCTGTTCGTCTGAGAGTATCGCATATCGAGTCTAGGGGAGTGGATAAAGTCAGACCCCTAATAACGTGACATTTAATGTCGGCATGAAACCCATCACCACCTGAGAAACTATTGATCCTGGATCGATAATTCTCGTCCACCCCGACCGAGGATTTCTGGTGATGGCCACCCGTGCACAATGCGACATCAACCCCCAATACCAGGAGAGGGGAATCCCCGACGACCCGCTCACTGCTTCTATGTGGCTCAGGACTGTACCCGACTAAAACCTGTTTGCACAACTCCTTTGAGCCGTGGTCGGGTAGTAATCAAAGCACAGTGGGAACTCACATGAGATAAATGACGATCTCAGGTCGACAGACTAACCTGTACACATGTCACTTGGGAACTGCTATATGACAATAGGTATAATACCAACTAGCAGGTTCCCGGTGAGTCCATCCTTCGTACTCATAACCCAATGAGCACCTGTATACTATCTTAGGTGAACAAACTAACACCAATGGCTTGTGAGACCTGGCCAGCGCCCCTCGTCGGGATCTCGATTAGTATACACTACTCTACACTGGAGTATCGATACCCAGTCTCGAAACTCTCACGACTAGGGACATTTAAGGATTTTCTTATAGACCCCCTGCTCCCACATATATGATCGCCATCATAATGCTGGTAGTCAAACAAGAATCCTATGGGCTCTATCAACATGTAATAGTAATGATAAAGACAAACCAGATAGTATACTATCATCTCGAGTAAGACTGTTCTACCGGTATATGACCTCCCTTAATCATCATACTCACCTGCCTGCGACTACGATAATTGTCTTGAGGGCACTATATCCAACAAGGCTATCCACCAAGATAATCCAATCACATTATCAGCACAACACAGAACATCAACGTGAATATCATGTTCGCAAACCCGTCTAGTTGAACATATAGCAACTAGTCGGGTTGTACCGCTCAATGATATTCACGGTCGCGGATATTAACATATGCACTGATAAACTCGTATTCAAAATTTCGATCGACTAAAACTTTTCCACATTGGCCCCAAATGCAAACCAGCACTCAAACAAATCTGGGCCAAAAACATACATCCCAAAAATCACATTTCCACATAATAGAGTGCCAGAAGAAATTTGGCGCACAATGGCCACACATCGACCGCGGAACCGCCGCCAATAAACATGTTTTGCGGTGGCTCCATGGCCATATAGTTGGCTCATGTGCCCAAATTTCTTGATGTTCTCTAAAAATACCTACACATATTTTAAGACAATCTGAATTATTTTTTGAACAAGTTTAAAAAAACGAAAGCAGGCATATCAAAATGGAATTGTGATTCGAAAAATTTGGTCGATCGATATTTCAACCTTGTGTAAACTAACTAGTAATGGTTTATGGGGTGGCTCTGATACCATGTTGGGGTTTGCTAGCGTCCGGCCATCTTCTATGGTCGATGCGGAACAAAAATGGTGTTTAAAATTTTTGGCGCTACAAAACCCGTCCTAGAATTGAACAATAAACCTAAAACTAGCTACAAAAAATATATGTGTTACACCGAATGATTCATTTCCTTCAGTCTTCTACCCTCTTCTTTAGCTCCTTGAGGTCTCCTCGATTGAGCTTGACCGCCGGTTGTCCTCCGTGAAAGATGATCCACCCGAGAGATATAGCTCATGGCTCTTGCTCCACACTAAGAATCTAGTGAAGCAACTAAGGACTGTAAGTTGCTAATCTAGAGTGCCTAGAGATATAGTGAGTTGCTCTAAGTGTGTATCTATCTCTCTTCTACCCTTGATTCTCAACACATGAGATGGTAGGGTAGAAGATGAAGAAGGAGGAGGAGGGGCTCAAGAAAGATAGTGAAGAGAGAGGAAGCAAAATGGTGAGAGTGTTTGAAAACCAACCATGCAAAAACTCAAGAGGAAAAACAAGTGAAGAAAAACTAGTGAGAGAAAACCCTCAAGCATGGTTTTGTAAAACATAATTTTCCAAATATAATATATCAACCATACTTGAATAGTTAGCACAAATGAATTAATAATTCATTTATCATCGCTATTTAAGCATGGTTCTCACCATTCTCTCTTCGTCACCTTTACACCTTATTTCCATTTAATTTAATAAATGAAAAACCAAAATGAGGTGTCCACCTTCTATAATGTTTTTCGCATAAATACGGATTACACTCAACTGTATATACATACATGTATTCATACCAAAATACGAATACGCAAAGAGATAGAATAACACAAGGAACATAATACTAGAATATACATATCGAAATATATATACGTAAATTATTAAATCAATAATTGATTTAATAATCCGGCTCAAACCCGAGCCATCTAGTATTATCAACCGTTCGATCGAAAGTCCGGGTAACTAGTACAATCATTCAATCAGAACCCTGCACGTATTAAAATACGGTTACTACATCATTTCTCCTGAACCAGGGAAACCATCTATGTAGGACTCTAAAGACTCGTCAATTCACTGGCAGTGGGTTTAACAACAAGCACGTCAGCAGCACTAGCTGTACGTAACGACTACCTAGGTATTGAACGAAAGGAAGGCCGACGAGAAAACTCATCTGAACCCCTACTGAGCCTGTTTGTGACAATCTCCATACAGTCAGGTCTGTTCGTCTAAGAGTATCGCATATCGGGTCTATAAGGGTGGATAATGTCAGACCACTAATAATATGATATTTTGTGTTGGTGTGAAGCCAATCACCCACTGAGAAACTACTGATCCAAATTAGTAATTCTTGTCTATCTTGGCTAAGGATTTCTGTTGATGACCACCCGTGCACAGCGCAATATCAACCCCCAATACCGGGAGAGTCGAATCCCCGATGATCCGCTCACTGCCTCCATATGGCTCGGGACTGTACCCAACTAAAAGCTGTTTGCATGACTCCTTTGAGCCGTGGTACGGTAGTAATCAAAGCATAGTGGAAACTCATACGAGACAAATGACGATCTAAGGTCGACAGACTAACCTGTACTCATGTCACCTGAGAACAACTATCTGACAATAGGTATAATACCATCTAGCATGTTCTCGGCGAGTCCGTCCAGTGTAACTCATAACCTAATGTGCACCTGTATACTATCTTAGGTGACTAACTAACACCAATGGCTTGTGAGACCGGCCATTGCCCCTCGTTAAGGTCTCGAAAAGTATACACTAGTCTACTCCTGAGTATCGATGCCCAGTCTCGATACTCGCTCGACTAGAGACATTTAAGGATGTGCTTATAGACCACCCAGCTCCCACGTATATGTAAGTCTATGTTACCCACCTCGGTAGTTCATGGAGAAGCAGAATAGGTAAAAATCGAATTTTTCTTTGCAAGATAACATAGACTTGCCACTAGGATCTTTGCTAAACATTAACTAACAAGCTAACTAGGAGTTATAACTACTATGTTAGATGGTTATACCTCAAGCTTGAACTCCTTCTTCTCCTTTGTTATGCTTCTCCTTGTTGTGAGCTCCTTGGAGTGGTTGCAGATGGTTCCCCTTCATCGGCTTCTCTACGTCAAAGATGATCCATCCGAAGGTCTCTACCTTGAGCTCCAACCTCTACAATGAAGTAACTAGAGTGCTTAGTGTGCTAGACTAAGAACCCCAGAGTCGGTAGAGAAGTGTTTTGGTGGTTTGGTCTCAATAGCTCTTGATTTTCAACTCATGAAACACTTGAGCTTTGAGAGAGGAAGAGGAGAGAGCAACCATGAGAGAGAATGTATCATGATAAAATGAAGGGTGAGCTCTTATATTAGGGAAAAAGAATAATTAAAATTTTATTAAGATAATTGTCATGGTTGATGTTGATTGGACCATTATCATGTCACAATTAATGCTAAGCACAAATATCTTTTGCTCAACAAAAATATTTAAGTCAACAAAGGTCAACAAGGTCAAATGGTCAAACCAAATTAGCCATAACACAATTATCTCTAATAAAATATTAATAATCAATTTCCTCATCTCATTAAGGTTTTAATCAAGTCACTGGTCAAAACCCTAATGAGGTGTCTCTTTCTCTGCCTCTGTCAACTGTATATACATACACGCATCCGTGTTCCGAAGAACACGAAATGCAATGAGACTGAACCAACCCAAAATCAGATACTAGGATCTGGCTTAAACCAAAGCCCACTAGTATCAACTGCCTGAACACCAAACACGCACAAGTACGCGTATGTGAACGAACTCTGTCGTAAAACCATATGACCTCTACCTCATTTCGCCCAAAGATGAACAACCCTCTGTATGGGACTCTAAAGACGCGACATTATGCTGGCAGTGGGTTTAACCATAGGCCGCAAGCGGTACTAGCTGTACATAATGGTCCCCAGGTAGATGTCGATAAGAAGGCTGACGAGCGAACTGGTCCGAAACCCCTACTGAGCCTGTCCGTGACAATATCCTTGTAGTCCGGTCGGTTTGTCTGAGAGTATCGCATATAAGGTCTAGGGGGTGGAAAACGTCAGACCACTAATAACCGTACAAGTCGTGTCGGTGTGTCTCATGACCATCCGAGGATCTACTGGTCTGTCCACCAATAATTCTCAATCAGCCCTGGTCAGGGACTTATAGTAATGACCAACCGATCACTGTGCGATATCGACTCCCTATACCGAGAGAGACGAATCCCTAACAGTTGCTCACTGCCTCTATGTGGCTCGGGACTATACCCAACTAAAACCTGTTTGCACGACTCCTTTGAGCCGTGGTAGGGTAGTAATCAAAGCACAGTGGGAACTCACACGAGACAAATAACGACCTCAGGTCGACAAACTATCTGCACACATGTCACCATAGAACTGCTATCTGACGCTAGGTATAATACCATCTAGTCAGTCCTCGGCGAGTCCTATCCGGTGAACTCACACCCAGTGAGCATCTGTATACAATCTTAGGTGCACATCACCAATGGCTGCGGGAACAATCCATCGCCCCTCGTCAAGGTCTAGATATGTATACACTAGTCTACTCTAGAGTATCGATGCCCAGTCTCAATACTCCTGCGACTAGGGACACTTAAGGATGTGCCTATTGACCACCCAGCTCCTACAAGTATGACTGCCATCACAACGCTGATAGCCAAGCAAACATTCTACGGGCTTTATCAACATGTTCACAATATATGAAACACAGAGTAAAATATATCACAAGTTAAGATAAAGACAAACCAAATAGCGTACTATCATATCGAGCAAGATTGTCCTGTACATACATATCCCAAGCATCCTATACAATGAAGGCCTCTAAAGCATATATATCACTTGCACTAAGACCTGTAATTGGTGCAATGAGTACCCACTGTCTGTACTAGATCCAGTTGTTGGCATACCGCATGCCCAACATCTCAAACAGCCTCTCGAACTGGACTTGAGGGATGGCCGTGGTGAATGGATCTGCCGTGTTGTCCTTTGTGTCCACTCTCCGCACCTCGATCTCCCGGCGATCCACGATCTCCCGGATCAGGTGATACCGCCTCAAGATTTGCCTGGATTTCTGATGGGACCTTGGTTCCTTTGCTAATGCCACAGCCCCATTGTTATCACAATATAAAGGTATTGGATTGGCAATGGACGGAACCACCTGAAGTTCAGAAATGAACTTCTTCATCCAGACAGCCTCTTTTGCGGCATCGTTAGCAGCTATATACTCAGCTTCCATTGTTAAGTCTGCGACGGTATCCTGTTTGGAACTCTTCCAACATACCGCCCCTCCATTGAGGGTAAACACAAAACCCAAAATGGATTTAGAGTCATCACTGTCACTTTGGAAGTTGGAGTCTAAAAGCCTCAACTTGGAGGTCCCCATTAACGTAAACCAAGAACATCTCCTTAGTCCTTCTCAGGTACTTGAGAATGTTCTTTACCGCTATCCAATACTTCTTACTTAGGTCAGACTGATACCTTCTTACCACACTAAGTGCATAAGCTACATCTGGTCTGGTACATAACATCGCATACATTATAGATCCTACAGCTGAAGCACAGGGTATAATGCCCATGCGAGCCCTCTCTTCATCAGTTTTTGGAGACATCTTTTTGGAGAGGGTGATCCCGTGACAAGTGGGTAAATTACCACGCTTGGAATCTTCTATACTAAATCTTTTTAGTATACTGTCAATATACCTGGACTGTGAAAGTCCTAACATTCTTTTGGATCTATCACGATAGATCTTAATCCCCAGAATTTAGGAGGCATCTCCCAAGTCTTTCATGGAGAATTTCTGTGACAAGAAGAGCTTTACTGATTGTAGTATAGGGATATCATTCCCTATCAGCAGTATGTCATTGACGTACAGAACGAGGAAGACTACTGCTCTTTCTATAATCTTCCTATAAATGCATGGTCCATCTACATTTTTGATAAAGTCAAATTCTTTGACTGTCTCATCAAAGCAGATGTTCCAACTTCGCGATGCTTGCTTTAATCCATAAATGGATTTAAGCAACTTGCACACTTTTCCGCTACTACCACTGTCTAAGAAACCTTCTGGTTGATCCATATAAACACTTTCTTCTAAATGTCCATTTAGAAAAGCTGTTTTTACGTCCATCTGCCAGATTTCATAGTCATGAAAGGCAACAATGTTAAGCAGGATCCGAATGGATTTAAGAATAGCTACTGGAGAAAAGGTTTCGTCCTAGTCCAATCCTAGTCTTTGACGAAAACCTTTTGCAACGAGCCTAGCTTTGTAGGTTTCCACTTGTCCAAATGCACCAATGTTCTTTTTGAATATCCATTTGCATCCAACTAGTTATAACCCAGGAGGAGCAACATCTAAAGTCCATACTTTATTGGTGTACATGGATTCTATTTCGGATCTCATAGCATCCGTCCACTTTACCGAGTCATTACTCGTGATAGCCTGCTGAAAATTAGTAGGCTCATTATCATCGATAATGCTATCCTCTCGATCCCCATCTATAAGAAACCCATAGTATCTATCAGGCGGACGAGAAACCCTACTAGATTTGCAGAGCGGCGTTGGTTCGTCGGGTTATATTGAAACTTGAGGTTCCACTAAGTTCTCGGCAGCAATTTGTGGTTCTGGAATTTCTTTCAGTTCTACCGCGCTCCCACTAATTTCTTTTGCAAAAAATTCGCTCTCTAAGAAGACAATGTGGCGAGCGACAAACACCTTTTGTTCTTCAGTGTGGTAGACAAGATACCCCCTCGAATGCTTGGGGTATCCCACAAACTTACACAAGATCGATCGTGCCTCGAGCTTGTCCGGATTCTGCTTTTTGACAAATGCCGGACACCCCATATCTTGAGATACTTGAGATATGGTCTCTTCCCACTCCATATTTCATATGGAGTGATAGGCACAGATATAGTCGAAACTCTATTCAATAGGTATGCAGTTGATTCTAGCGCAAAACCCCAGAAGGAAAGTGGCAACTCAGAACTACTCATCATTGAACGCACCATGTCCAGTAGCGTACGATTCCTCCTTTCTGATACACCATTATGCTAAGGTGTATACGGAGGAGTAAGCTGAGAGAGAATTCCATTCTCTTTTAAATATTTAAGGAAACTGGTACTTAAGTATTCTCCACCTCGATCAGATCGAAGCGTCCTTATGCTTTTACCAGTCTGTTTCTTTACTTCATTTTTGTACTCCTTAAGTTTCTCAAAGGCCTCTGATTTATGCTTTATTAAGAACACATGTCCATAATGTTAGTTGTATGTATGCCCTAGAGGCCAGTATTGTACAAATGATGTATATTATATTGGATGCTTGGACATATATAGAGATGACTTTCTTGCTCGATATGATAGTATGCTATCTGGTTGCTCTTTATCTTAACATGTATACTAGTCTCTTTAAACTGTATTATAGTTACATGTTGGTAAAGCCCTTAGGATGTGTACTTGACTACCTGGACTATGATGCAGATCATACTAGTGGGGACATGGTAGTCCATAAGTACATCCTTCAAGGTCCCTAGTCGTGGGTGTATCGAGACGGGGCATCGATATACCAGTGTAGACTAGCGTGTACGCTTCTCGACCCATGAGATGGACGATGGATGATCCCACATCCATTGGTGTTTGACATCAGAGATGGTATACGGGTGCTCAGTGGAGACTGGATACATTGGACGGACTCGCCGAGAACTCCCAGATGGTATTATACCTCACGTCAGATGGCAGTTCTCAGGTGACACTTGTGCAGGTTAGTCTGTAGACCCGAGATCGTCATAGAGTCTTGTGTGATTCCCACTGTGCTTTGATCTCCACCTTACCACGTCCATGAGGGCATGAAAAACGGTGGTTTTTGGGTACAGTCCCGAGTCACATGGAGGCAATGAGCGATAGGAGGGGTTTCGTCTCTCCCGGTATTGGGGGTTGATGTTGCACTGTGCTCGATTGGCCGTAACAGGGAAGTCCCTGGCCAGGGCTGATCAGAGATTTTCTGGTAAGTGTTACCAGTAGTTTCTCGACCCGTTATGAGCCTCACATCGGCACGACTTATCGGTTATTGGGGTCTGACGTTTACCACCCCTAGACTTGATATGCGACATATCAAATGAGGAGACCGGACTGTACGGGAAGTGTTGCCGATCGGCTCGACGGGAGTTGTAGCAGGTTCGCTTGTTCTCTTCTGATCGTTCAATACCCGGGTGGCCGTTATGTTTAGCTGACCGCTTACGGCTTGGGGGTGCTTGATATGATCATCACCCACTGCCGGCGTATTGACGAGTCTCAGAGTCCCACAATGGAGTTTCCTAGTCCAGGCGAAACGTTGTGGTGCGCGTATGCGATATGCGCATGGACCTGATTAAAATGCGCATATAGGATACCGTATATTGATCGGGCGGTTTGCTTTTGGTAGGGCTCATATGTGATATGGCCGGATTGATAAATCAAGTGTTGATTTATCATTTAACCATTAGCTTCTCACTTGAAATCCTTTCTTGAGTTAGTTGGATGTATGCATGCATGTATGCCTTCTTTTTGATTCATGCACATATGGATGTACATATACACATACATACATACATACATCTTTCATGGTTGTATATATATGAAAACGGTGGCAATATAAGACTCACACCATGGTTTTATTTATGAATTATTATTGTATTTATATTTAAACATAAAAGGAAAGAAAAGGTTCATTATTGATTTCTTCTACACTCTTCTTTTGACCTAACCATTCTCACCCACCATTTAACCTTTGGTTAAGTTTCCTTTTGTGTTTTAACTCTAGTACAATAATGATTCAACCATGGTTTGAGATGATAGATTGGAAATATATATTGATATATTTTTCCTTTTTAAAATTAAGAGTTGAACTTATCATCTTCTTGAAAAAGCCATCATCTTCATCAACCTCTCTCTTTTGCTCTCTAGTTCTTAGTAGTGAGCATTATACTCATCAAGATTGGATTTTGAAGTGAGAAAGAGAACCACAATGCCATTCTACACAAGTCTAGCCAACTTGTTTAGAGTGTTAGCTTGATTTCGTTCACTTGATCGGATAAAGTCGTAAGCTTGGACAAAGCGGACTCCGGGTGGATCATCGGTGACATCGAGGAGTTCAAGCGGAGCTTTTTCAAACCCTAAGTAGCCGAGGAGTCTAGCGTAGGGAGCTACAAAGGTTGTACTCACTAAACCCTAGCTTTCCTTTCATATGATGATATGAAAATTTTGAAACCCTAATCGATTCTAGGAACGATCCGATGCATGTTAACTTAGCACCCTAAAAATGCTGTCTTTGGTTCATGTGATACTTCCAAATCCTTCATGAGATGCTAGGCTAACCCAACATTGGTATCAGAGCCGACCTAGAACATTAGGCGACCATTTTACGAAGTTAAAACTCCGATCGAACCGAAATACGGAGTTTTAGAGTGCTCTCTGGAAATTTTTTAAAATTTGACATTTTGCAGTATTAAAAATATGTAAAAATTACAGCAGGTAAAACTAAGAACTATGGTATAAAATTTTTTACATGATCAGTCTTTCCTGCCGCGGAAACGCGGCCTAAGCTTGCTTAGGCCGCGGTTCCGCGGCCGTACTCCTCCATAATTGTATGATTTTTATGCTGTAATACTTATTTCTGCTATTATAATTTTTAGGATATTTTTAATCTGTATTTAGTTCTGGAAAATTCTGGAGATGGTTTTGGACTCGTCGATTCGATCGGAATTTTCATTTCGTGGCTTTTCCGGGAAAATTAGAAAGTAGTGAAGTGTTTGAACGAGTATCATTTGCTCACTTTTCATGAGGTTTGAATATTTTTTGGAGATACGTGCAAGTTTTATGGTGGTCCCTCTAGAAGACAACAAACCTTAACTCGATTATGTGACCGTCTTGAACTGCCCTTTGAACCTTAGGGTTTGGGGCAGTACGGCGTGCCACATGTGAGGCGTTGGCTTGACCCTTCTACGGCTGGACCGCTACTACTGTGTCACACTCCATGTTTTTTGAACTTCGCTCAAGTGTTGAGCTTTAGTGAATCTTAGGTATTTGATCGGTCGTTTGAAAACTTTAATACTGTCTAATTATCTGGAATGTGATGCAATGTGTGGAATTCACATTATAATACATGAAATACGAGGTATGTGATATTTCGCATTTACGATGTCTGAGGAGAATGTGGATTCCAGATATTGCAGTTTTACACTTTCTTTTCTGTGACCGTAAGTGTAGTATGTAGTGGTTTTGCCGATTGTCGTTGCTATACGTCGACGACAATCGGTGTATGCATACTTACTTACGTTGATGATATGAGATATTATGTGTTGCTGAGACATGATGTGCAGGATTGTCGCGATTGAATAGCCGGGGTTTTTTTTATGTGAGATGAGAGTTTTATATTTTCATTCATGTAAATTCAAATGTAATGTAATATTCTTTTATTTGGGGCACTTCCGGGTTGAGGTCGATGCCACCTGTGTTGTATATTATTTACTTTTCCGCATTAGGATGGACCCAAGGAGGGGAGCACGGGTGACCGGGTTCTGGGGTTCAGTGGGAGGCCATCTCGATGAGTCAAGACCAGGTCTCCTAAACTCCAGAATTGGTAGGGTCGCTTGCCGCTCTCGTAGGGGTCCAGGGTATGGGATTGGCTATTCATCGCGACTGTGGAATCCGTATCTTCTATTCTGGCTAAATACTAAATACGGACGTCCTAGTATATCCCACATTATATCTATATTTCTGCTGGGATATCTGTGATGTGATCATTTGATATGTTCTGATGGATACAATATATAGTATATATGATATATTATATAGACGTTACTTATATTTTACACCCGCACTAGCCCTGCCCCGCTCTGTCGTTAGTTACCTAACCTAACGGTGCACGAGGGGACATCGAGGCGAATGCGGATGGCATAAGTGTACGTCGTATTTATCTGTGATGTTTAGGTAACTTAAATGATGGGACTGTAGGGTTCCTAGGCACTCTCAAGAGGTCTCACAAGGCATCAACCATGCCAATTTCAAAAATTATGGTGCCGAGAAACCCTAGTGTACGGATCGTTGGCTAGATTTCTAGGCGAAAAGTAAACTAGTTAACACTTAACTCAGAGATACGGAAATACAACCTTTGTAGATCTGGTTCTCCACCTCCATAGCTCCGCAATGAAGTCTCCTCGCTCTCCATAACAAGTCCCGGGCTCTAGCGTCGGCTTCATCGGAGAATGGACGGGCTAGGTCATCGATGTCCATGCCGAAGATGATCTACGTCGAGGCATCGCTAAATCAAGCTCCGACTTCACCAAGTCAAGAAACTTGTGAAGAAAACACACTCTACTACTTGGCAAGAGGTAGAGGATGAAGAAATAGGAAGTGGGTAGACTTTAGAATTGGATTTCTCACTTGTTTTCATCAATCTCCATTGATGAAGAATGGTTTTCTTCTTGAGTTCAAGGAAGAAGAAGAAGAAAATGATATATGATAAGTTAATAAAAAAGAATAGAAAAACAAAACTTATTATAATTCTAACTATGGTTATGTGTAGAGAATTAACCAAGGGTTAAAGGAATGGTTAGGGTTAAGGATGAGATAAGAATGGTGGACAAAGTCAAAGCTTCATGAAGCTTCAACTAAACAACAAATAAAGCCACCATTCTTTTCTCTTCTCATTTATTTTCCAAAATGAAATGGATAAATAAATAAGTGAATAAAACAAAACCCTAACCATAATCATGTAACCATGGTTTGATCTTTACACAAAAACCCTAGCATAACATGTATCATCAAACATGATACAATCAAGTGCACAAAAGTATATCACATATACAATGTGTACAATCCGAGTGAGAAAATCCATTTAAAGTGAACCAATACTAGTTAATGCAAAGTAATATATCAAATATATAATTATGCATTAAATCATTAAATCAACACTTGATTTAACGATCCGGTCATATCGCATATAACCGACTAGTATTCTATGTATCGGCTTATCGAACCAACCCTTGATTCGATAACTAGGTTATATCGCATACAACCTTTCGATACATTCATCGCGAGAATGGAATACGGTATCACATACACGCATTATTCTCGGTCCCGCACATATCTCATATGCGCTCCTATTTCGTTTCGCTTGAGCCAGGAAACCTCTGTGTAGGACTCTAAAGACTCGTCAATACGCCGGCAGCAGGTGATGATCATATCAAGCACCCACAAGCCGCAAGCGGTCTGCTAAACGTAACGGCCACCCGGGTATTGAGCGATCTGAAGATCGACGAGCAAGCCCGCTCACACTCCAGTGAATCCGACCAGTAACACTACCGTACAGTCCGGTCTGATCGTCTGATATGTCGCATATCTCGCCTAGGGGTGGTAAACGTCAGACCCCAATAGCTCGATAAGTCGTGTCGATATGAGGTCTATAACTGTTCGAGAAACTACTGGTAACACTTACCAGTAAATCTCAGCCACCCTGGCCAGGGATTTCCTGTTATAGCCAATCGAACACAGCGCAACATCAACCCCCTATACCGGGAGAGACGAATCCCCTCCTATCGCTCATTGCCTCCATGTGACTCGGGACTGTACCCAAAAACCACCGTTTTGCACGCCCTCTTGGACGTGGTAAGATGGAAATCAAAGCACAGTGGGAACCACACAAGACTCTATGACGATCTCGGGTCAACAGACTACTCTGTACCAGTGTCACCAGAGAACTGCCATCTGACATGAGGTATAATACCATCTGGGAGTTCTCGGCGAGTCCGTCCAGTGTACCCAGTCTCTACTGAGCACCCGTATATCATCTCTGATGTCAAACACCAATGGATATGGGATCATCCATCGCCTATCTGTATGGGTCGAGAAGGTACACGCTAGTCTACTCTGGTATATCGATGCCCCGTCTCGATACACCCACGACTAGGGACTTTGAAGGATGTACTTATGGACTACCATGTCCCCACTAGTATGATCCGCATCATAGTCCAGGTAGTCAAGCACACATCCTAAGGGCTTTACCAACATGTAACAGAGAGACAATCAATATACACGTTAAGGTAAAGTTCAACTAGATAGCATACTATCATGTCGAGCAAGAAAGTCCTCCCTATATATGTCCCAGCATCCACTACAATATACATCCTATGTATAGTAATGGCCTCTAGGGCATACATATAACTAACAATCTCCCACTTGCACTAGGGCCATCTGTAGCAGTGGTTGTAGTATCTCATACTCAACCATCCCATAAAAATCTCTCTCTGGGAACAGGCCTTTGTGAGTGGATCCGCTGTGTTGTCCTCTGAATCTACTCTCCTAACCTGGATCACCCTGGAGATCAACTATCTCCATGATCAGGCGATGCTGCCTTAGAATAAGTCTGGATCACTGATGGGACCGGCGTTCCTCGGCATGAGCCATAACTCCATTGTCTCATAATGGTAGGAACGTAGTTCATCTCATGAACTAATATACACCCAAACAGCCTCTTTGGTAGCATCTTAAGTAGCGATGTATCCTTCCTTTATCGTCTAGTATGCCACGGTATCTAGCTTGGAACTCTTCCAACATACCGTCCCTTTACTTAGGGTAAAGACAATGCATGTGACTGACATTCAGCCATCTTTATCACCCTGGAACACTTCCAGTGATTCTCCCCAGGATCAATTGATACTATCTCACTACAACTAGTGAGAACCCCAACATCCAATTAGATCTATCTCATAGATCTAAAACCCAGGATTTAGGAGGCATCACTTTGATCCTATATGGAGAATCATTGTGATAAGCGGAGATTGATCGAGCGTAGCATAGGAAACTCCTTCCCTATCAAGAGTATGTCATCCACGTACTCTACGAGGGTCACCACCATACTCCCTACTACCTTTTTGTATATACAAGGTTCATCTACCATTTTGATGATGTCAAACTGTTTGACTAATCCATCAAAACAGATGTTCCAACTCCGCGATGCCTGCTTTATCCTATAAAGCATCTTGCACACGTTTCTGCTGCTCCCACTGTCTACGAAGCCCTCTGGCTGTTTACTTATAGACGCTCTCTTCCAAAATATCATTTAGAAAAGCAGTCATGACACCCAACCACCAGATATCGTAGTCATGGTATGTAGCCGTGGTAAGTAGGATCTGGATGGACTTAAGCATAGATACTTGAAAAGGTTTCATCATTATCCACGCCTGGTTGATGACGAAAACCTTTAACAAGTCTAGCTTTGAAAGTCTCAACTTTTTCATATACACTAAGTAATCTTCTCAAGATATACTTGCTCCTGATGGGGATTTAACCCTTCAGATATAGCAACCAAAGTCCATACTTTGTTGGTGTATAAGGATTCCATCTCAGATCACTAAGCATCCAGCCATTCTTACAGAGTCTTACTCCTGATGGCCAGCTCGAAACTAGTTGGGTCATCATCTCATGATGTAATCCTCGCTCCCACTGTCATAGAGAAACCGAAGTATCTCTCAGGTGGGTGAGGAACCCTACTAGATCGGCGGAGAGGCTGAGGTTCGTTGGAATCTACTGAATCCTTTGGTTCTATCAAATCATGTGCTGTAGTTTGTATAGCTGGAACATTTCCAGTTCCACATTACAGACCTTGCCTCGAGCTTGTTCGGATTTTGCTTTTAGACATAGGCCGGTCAACCCCAAATCTTAACTTGCTTAAGACATGGGCTCTTCCCTTTCCATATCAGATATGAAATGGTAGGCAACTGATTTGATTGGAACCCTATTCAATAGGTATGCAGCTTCTCAAGTGCATAACTCCCAAAAGGAAATAGGTAACTCAGTAGTACTCATCATAGAGCACACCATATCAAATAGGGTGTATCTGCTCCGCCCCGATATACCATCGTGCCATGGTGTATACAGAGGAGTAATGCTGAGAGAGAATCTCATTCTCCTTTAGAATATTCCAGGAATTCCATGCACAAGTATTCTCCTCCCTGATCTCATCATAGGACATAATACTTATACCCGTATTTTGGTTCTTTACTTCTCGCTTATATTCTGTGAATATCTCAAAAGGCTCGGACTCATGTTTCAACAGGAACATATGTCTGAATCTTGAGAGATTATCAGAGAATGTAATGAAGTACGAAGAACCGGTCCTGGCATGTGTAGACAGGGGACCTACATACATCAACATGGATCATCCCAAGAGTTCACTAACTCTTTCTCTGTTTCCAGTAAACGGAGCTACGGTCATCTTATCTTTGTGACATGACTGGCTAGTTTCACAAGATGTAAATTCAAACTGATTTAAATATGCATCTACATGTAACTTCAGCTAGTCGGGTCACATTGATCTGACCTAGTCTACAATACCTTAAGAAGGATCCGTTCATTTCTGAACTCTCCCTCTTTTGTGTGTTCCATATACTAAGAACTGTAGTTTGATTTAGAACATCAACGCTGTTAGATAACGTGCCTGATACGATCAACTTTTGATATAGGAAATGTTCAAAACATTATCCAACAATACAAAATTTTATCATTTCTTTACTAATAAAGAGACTGATATGATTTTGTATATCAGGTTCGGTATCTAACAACATTCGTTCAGAATCAATGTATTGGTAATACAGGGTGACAGTGACCAACAGACTTGGCTGCAACACTTGCCCCGTTTTCTGCCTCATGAAACTTATCACCCGTTCTCAGTTCTCTACCTTTCTATAGCCCTATGTAACATATTACATATCTGGGATCCTGATCTGGTATCACATACCCAGGACGTAGAGGATAAAGAGAAACAGTTCTTTGTAATGAACACACCCGAAGATTATGCATCAGCATGCACTCTCTTCGTTTGGACGGCACGGGAATTCTGGTAATCCCCAATTTCCTGCTCTGTCTTATAACAATTATAAGTTGGAGCGAGACCAACGTTCCCCAGCTCAGTATAACAAGCGGGTTCGGTCAATATTCCGTATTATTATCTTGATTAAGGCGTGATATGGTCGCTACCTGGAGAGAGAGAGAAGAAAACACTCAGCGTGCGCTCTTGCAAGAATAGATTGGTTATTATTTTATCTAATCAGGATGGCTCCCACTGTTTTTTATCAAATCTTCCTTCAAACCCTAAAAGGAAAGACTAGCCGGGATTAATTACACACTATAAGTTCGCCAATCTTTCAGCCAGGCCAGTGTCGGTACTTTGAGGGAGGTCCCCCGTGCTTTCGCACGAACCTAATTAATGTAAACCTCATTTTCCCAGAGGCGTAACCTCGTTAACACCTATCTAGTCACCTACTTGATCGGCTAATTGTAATATGTAAAACTCTCCCAGGAGTAACTCTTACTCGCAGCGGGTATCGGGATCCAACTATCTCATAGAAGGTATGCAATCTCATTGCAAATTTCAACACTTGAAATTCCCGATAATATTTTGCCCCTAGCAGCTATATGACCTTAACATAGTCAACAAATCATAAGTGCTAGTCAAGTTCAACCCGTCATTTCCCGATTGAATTAAACCCACCCGCATGACCCTTAACATAGTCAACAAAGTCGCACGACTACCCTAATCCAATCACATCATATGCTTATGCAGATAAGCACTAATTAGCTACCGCACACTACGCCTTAACATAGTCAACAAACGTAGCACGAATACTAACCAGTACTTATCTGAAATGACGGAGGGCTACGACAGGTTTTTCTGAAAACCTATTGCGTAATGAACTTGATATCGTTGTAGAATCAAATGATTTTGAAATGGAGTGCTTTTGATGCTTTTCTAGTTTTGCCAAAGGAGTCACTCCCGGTGAAGTGATCGTCGGTCCTTTCCTCGTCGAATGAGGTGCGGGATATATCGTATATATCACTGTGCAAAGCAAAACACTTAAAAGCAATCAAAAGACAAACTGAGTGTGTAGCATCTGCCAGTTATTGCTAAAGGAGTCACTCCCGGTGAAGGGATCTCGGTCCTTTCCTTATCGAATAAGGTGCAGGATATATCATATATACCGCTGTGCAAAGCAAGAACTGTAGCTACCTGTTTTAATTTTGAAATTCGATTCTACAACATCTTTAGGTTTCTTTTACTTTCATTAATCACATTAATGAAGTCCCATCATTTAAATACCTAAACATCACAGATAAATACGACGTACACTTATGCCATCCGCATTCGCCTCGATGTCCCCTCGTGCACCGTTAGGTTAGGTAACTAACGGCAGAGCGGGGCAGGGCTAGCGCGGGTGTAAAACATAAGTAACGCCTATATAATATATCATATATACTATATACTGTATCTATCACAGAACATCACATGATCACATCACATGATCACATCACAGATATCGCAGCAGAAGAAACATATGAAATATTGGATATACTAGGACGTCCGTGTTTTCAATACGAGCCAGTATAAAACACGGATTCCACGGTCATGATGAATAGCCAAACCCACACCCCTAGACCCCTACGAGAGCGGCAAGCAACCCTACCAATTCTAGAGTTAGGAGACCCGGACTCGACTCCTCGAGTTGGTCTCCCACTGGACTCCAGAACCCGGTTACTTGTGCCCTCCTCCTTGGGTCTATCCTAGTGCGGAAAAGTAAATAATATACAACAACGGTGACAACTTCCGCAACCTGGAAGCGCCCCAAATAAAAGAATATTACATACAAGTTTTTACATGAATGAAAATGAAAAACACTCATCTCACATAAAAACCCCTGGCTATTCAAACACGACGATCCAATATAACATATCCAGCAACACATAACATCACATGTCATCAACGTAAGTAAATATGTCCATCCCAATTGTCGTTGACATATAGCAACGAAACCGGCGATATCACATATTACACTTACGGTCACAGAAAAGAAAGTGTAAAACTACAACAGTTGGAATCCGCAACCACCTCAGACATCGCATGCCTGACCAAATGAATTACTTAGACACCGCATGCCTAACAATTATAAACCCCGCATTTTAGTCTCAAAATCGAAAACTCTTTTCAATATCAAGTCGGGCAATTCAACAAGATTCCCGACATCCTGATCGAATACTCGTCGCAAACTTCAGTAGGCGGCCGCACCCCTGATACCGTCGACGAAGTGCACCAAGGCGGAACACCGCTACCGCGAGCACCCGAACGGATGCTTTCGGCGACGGGGTTCTCCTACAGTCACTTGGTCGGGGCTATGGGGTGTAGCTGTCTATTAAGTTTACCCGGCGAGTATCCGCGTACGCTACGTGATTGCGACGGACTTTTGATCACATCAAAATTCCGTGGCAACCGATCAAGTGAGACTAAACTGCTATGTTTATAACATTCATTCAGTTATCTCATAACTGCTTGTGAATTCCAATTATTGTATCCCATTCCAGATAAACAGAAAATGTTAAACTTTTCGATCGAACAGTCAAACACCCAAGTTTTCCCGATACTGCTCAATACATGAAATAAGTCTAACAACATTCCGTTCGTGCCTCAGTACCAACGGTCCAGCCGTAGAAGGGTCAAGCCAACGCCTCACATGTGGCACGCCGTACTGCCCCAAACCGGAAGGTTCAAAGGGCAATTCAAGACGGTCACATAATCGAGTTAAGGTTTGTTGTCTTCTAGAGGGTCCATCGCGTTACTTGCACTACCTAGAACGTCGTTAAACTACGGAAAAATCCAACACTTGGAAATTTCCCGACAGGGGAAAAATTGGGTATTTATATCCGGTCGAACTTTTTAACATATTCTAAAATTTATCCGGAAAGCCACATAGACAAAATCTGATACTCCGATCGAAACACCGAATCCCCAAATCAACCCAGAAAATTCAACTCTGGAAAAAATATTAAAAATTCCCAGGAAAACCAGCACACAAAACTAAGAATTACTGTGCAGAAATAGACGCACAAAACGACAAATCTGCCGCGGATCCGCCGCACGAGACATGCTCGTGCCGCGGAAGCGCGGCGGAATGATGGAATTATGGACTCGTGTTGCACAGTTATTCTTAGGATTCCTTGCTGATTTTTCTGCATATTTTTATTTTCGAAAAATCCCAGATTTTAGAAAAAGGACAGAGAGCATGTTCCGGGTTGGGTTTTCGGTTCGTTCGGACTTCAAATTCCGTCTACACTTCGCCTAAGGCTCTAGCTAGGCTCTGATACCACTGTAGAGTTCCTAGGCACTCTCAAGAGGTCTCACAAGGCATCAACCATGCCAATTTCAAAAATTATGGTGCCGAGAAACCCTAGTGTACGGATCGTTGGCTAGATTTCTAGGCGAAAAGTAAACTAGTTAACACTTAACTAAGAGATACGGAAATACAACCTTTGTAGATCCGGTTCTCCACCTCCATAGCTCCGCAATGAAGTCTCTTCGCTGTCCATAACAAGTCCCGGGCTCTAGCGTCGGCTTCATCGGAGAATGGACGGGCTAGGTCATCGATGTCCATGCCGAAGATGATTTACGTCGAGGCATCGCTAAATCAAGCTCCGACTTCACCAAGTCAAGAAACTTGTGAAGAAAACACACTCTACTACTTGGCAAGAGGTAGAGGATGAAGAAATAGGAAGTGGGTAGACTTTAGAATTGGATTTCTCACTTGTTTTCATCAATCTCCATTGATGAAGAATGGTTTTCTTCTTGAGTTCAAGGAAGAAGAAGAAGAAAATGATATATGATAAGTTAATAAAAAAGAATAGAAAAACAAAACTTATCATAATTCTAACTATGGTTATGTGTAGAGAATTAACCAAGGGTTAAAGGAATGGTTAGGGTTAAGGATGAGATAAGAATGGTGGACAAAGTCAAAGCTTCATGAAGCTTCAACTAAACAACAAATAAAGCCACCATTCTTTTCTCTTCTCATTTATTTTCCAAAATGAAATGGATAAATAAATAAGTGAATAAAACAAAACCCTAACCATAATCATGTAACCATGGTTTGATCTTTACACAAAAACCCTAGCATAACATGTATCATCAAACATGATACAATCAAGTGCACAAAAGTATATCACATATACAATGTGTACAATCCGAGTGAGAAAATCCATTTAAAGTGAACCAATACTAGTTAATGCAAAGTAATATATCAAATATATAATTATGCATTAAATCATTAAATCAACACTTGATTTAACGATCCGGTCATATCGCATATAACCGACTAGTATTCTATGTATCGGCTTATCGAACCAACCCTTGATTCGATAACTAGGTTATATCGCATACAACCTTTCGATACATTCATCGCGAGAATGGAATACGGTATCACATACACGCATTATTCTCGGTCCCGCACATATCTCATATGCGCTCCTATTTCGTTTCGCTTGAGCCAGGAAACCTCTGTGTAGGACTCTAAAGACTCGTCAATACGCCGGCAGCAGGTGATGATCATATCAAGCACCCACAAGCCGCAAGCGGTCTGCTAAACGTAACGGCCACCCGGGTATTGAGCGATCTGAAGATCGACGAGCAAGCCCGCTCACACTCCAGTGAATCCGACCAGTAACACTACCGTACAGTCCGGTCTGATCGTCTGATATGTCGCATATCTCGCCTAGGGGTGGTAAACGTCAGACCCCAATAGCTCGATAAGTCGTGTCGATATGAGGTCTATAACTGTTCGAGAAACTACTGGTAACACTTACCAGTAAATCTCAGCCACCCTGGCCAGGGATTTCCTGTTATAGCCAATCGAACACAGCGCAACATCAACCCCCTATACCGGGAGAGACGAATCCCCTCCTATCGCTCATTGCCTCCATGTGACTCGGGACTGTACCCAAAAACCACCGTTTTGCACGCCCTCTTGGACGTGGTAAGATGGAAATCAAAGCACAGTGGGAACCACACAAGACTCTATGACGATCTCGGGTCAACAGAATACTCTGTACCAGTGTCACCAGAGAACTGCCATCTGACGTGAGGTATAATACCATCTGGGAGTTCTCGGCGAGTCCGTCCAGTGTACCCAGTCTCTACTGAGCACCCGTATATCATCTCTGATGTCAAACACCAATGGATATGGGATCATCCATCGCCTATCTGTATGGGTCGAGAAGGTACACGCTAGTCTACTTTGGTATATCGATGCCCCGTCTCGATACACCCACGACTAGGGACTTTGAAGGATGTACTTATGGACTACCATGTCCCCACTAGTATGATCCGCATCATAGTCCAGGTAGTCAAGCACACATCCTAAGGGCTTTACCAACATGTAACAGAGAGACAATCAGTATACACGTTAAGGTAAAGTTCAACCAGATAGCATACTATCATGTCGAGCAAGAAAGTCCTCCCTATATATGTCCCAGCATCCACTACAATATACATCCTATGTACAGTAATGGCCTCTAGGGCATACATATAACTAACAGGGACTTCATTAATGTGATTAATGAAAGAAGAAAAACCTAAAAGATGTTGTAGAATCAAATTTTAAATAAAAAGGGTAGCTACAGTTTTGCTTTGCATAGTGGTATATATGATATACCCTGCACTTTATTCGATGAGGAAAGGGCCGAGATCCCTTCACCGGGAGTGACCCTTTTAGCAATAACTGGCAGATGCTACACACTCGGTTTGACTTTTGATTGCTTCTATAGTTTCTGATTTGCACAGTGATATATATGATATATCCCGCACCTCATTCGACGAGGAAAGGGCCGACGATCCCTTCGCCGGGAGTGACCCCTTTAGCAAAAACTAGAAAAGCCTCAAAATCACTCCATTTCAAAACTTCACTTGATTCTACAACGATATCAAGTTCATTACGCAATAGGTTTTCAGAAAAACCTGTCGTAGCCCTCCGTCATTTCAGATAAGTCCTGTTTAGTATTCGTGCTGCGTTTGTTGACCTTGTCAAGGCGCAGTGTGCGGTAGCTGACCAGTATTTATCAGCTTATGCATATGATGCAGATTGGATTAGGGTAGTCATACGACCTTGTTGACCTTATCAAGGGTCGTTCGGGTGGGTTTAATTCAATCAAGAAATGACGGGTTGAACTTGACTTACGGTCTATGGTTTGTTGACCTTGTCAAGGTCATAGATCGTTTGGGGCAAAATATTATCGGGAATTTCAAGTGTTGAAATTTGCAATGAGATTGCATACCTTCTATGAGATAGTTGGATCCCGATACCCACTGTGAGTAAGAGTTACTCCTGGGAGAGTTTTACACATTACAATTAGCCGATCAAGTAGGTGTCTAGAAAGGTGTCAACGGGGTTACGCCTCTGGGAAAACGAGGTTTACTTTAATTAGGTCCGTGCGAAAGCACGGGGAACCTCCCTCAAAGTACCGACACTGGCCTGGCTGAAAGATTGGTGAAGTTGTAGGGTGTAATTAATCCCGGCTAGTCTTTCCTTTTAGAGTTTGAAGGAAGATTTGATAAAAACCAGTGGGAGCCATCCTGATTAGATAAGATAATAAACAATCTGATCTTGCAAGAGCATACGCTAAAGTGTTTTCTTCTCTCTCTCTCCACGTAGCGACCATGTCATGCCCTAATCAAGATAATAATATGGATGTATTGACTGAACCCGCATGTTATACTGTACTGGGGAACGTTGGTTCCGTTCTTTCATATAAGAGTTATAGGAATAAACAGGACATAGGGGAAAACCAGGATTCCCAAGCCACCCGAATGAAGAAAGTACATGATGATGCAGTTTCTTCGGGTGTGTTCGTTACAGAGAACTGCTTCTCCATTTGCCCTACGTCCTGGGTATTAGATACCGGGTTAGGATCCCATATATGTAATCAGTTACATGGGCTTAGGAAAGGTAGAGAACTTGGAGAAGGTGATAAAGACATAAGAGTTGAAAATGGTGCAATTGTTGCAGCTAAGACTGTCGGGGAAAATCACCTTGCATTACTAACTGGTAGTACATTGGTTCTGAACGAATGCTATTACATGCCGAACCTGATATGCAACATTATATCGGTTTCTTTATTGAGTAAAGAGGGATATAATTTTGTATTACAGGATAATGTTATGAATATTTTCCGTAACCAAAAGTTGGTTGGATCAGGCACGTTGTGCAATGGTATTTATGTTCTAAATCAATCAACAGTTCTAAGTATAACAAACACACATAAGAGGAAGAGTTCTGAACTGAATGAATCCTTCTTATGGCATTGTAGACTGGGTCACATCAATGCGACACGACTAGCTAAGTTGCATAAGGATGGATATTTAAATCCGTTTAAACTTTCATCTTATGACACTTGCCAGTCATGTCTCAAAGGCAAGATGACCAAAACTCCGTTTATGGGACACGGAGAAAGAGTTACGGAACTCTTGGGACTAGTGCATAGTGATGTATGCGGTCCAATGTCTACACATGCCAGGGATGGTTCTTCGTACTTCATTACATTCACTGACGATCTCTCTAGATTCGGATATGTGTTCCTGATGAAACACAAATCAGAAGCTTTTGAGAAATTTAGAGAATATAAACAACAAGTCGAAAACCAAACCGGAAAAAGTATTAAAATCCTTCGATCTGATCGAGGTGGTGAATACTTGAGCAATGAATTCGTGGACTTCCTAAAAGAGAATGGGATTCTCTCTCAGCTGACTCCTCCATATACACCACAGCACAACGGTGTATCAGAACGGAGGAACCGCACCCTATTAGATATGGTGCGCTCTATGATGAGCACAGCTGAGTTACCTATTTCCTTCTGGGGATATGCACTGGAGACAGCAGCATACCTATTGAATCAAGTTCCATCTAAATCTGTACGTACCACACCATATGAGATATGGAGTGGGAAGAGACCATATCTTAAACGAGTTAAGATATGGGGTTGTCCAGCCTATGTCAAAAGACAAAATCCGGACAAGCTCGAGGCACGGTCAGTTCTTTGCAAGTTTGTGGGATATCCAAAGAACTCATATGGGTATTTTTTCTACCACAGTGAGGAACAAAAAGTGTTTGTTGCTCAACATGCCACCTTTTTAGAAAAGGAATTCCTTGAAAAAGAAATTAGTGGCAAAGTGGTAGAGCTGGAAGTGGTTCCAGATACACAAACCGTTACTGAAGATTTAGTGGAACCAGAAGATTCAGTGTCTCCCAATGAACCTCAGCCTCTCCGCCGATCTAGTAGGGTTCCTCACCAACCTGAGAGATACTACGGTTTTCTTATGGATGGTGGGAGCGAGGATTGCAACATGGAGGATGATGACCCAACTAGTTTCGAGCAGGCCATCACGAGTAAAGACTCAGTGAAATGGCTGGATGCAATGCGGTCCGAGATGGAATCCATGTACACCAACAAAGTATGGACTTTGGAAGTTGCTCCTGAAAAGGTAAAACCCATTGGGAGCAAGTGGATCTTCAAGAAAAAACTTGGTGTAGATGGGAAAGTGGAGACTTTCAAAGCTAGACTTGTTGCAAAAGGTTTTCTTCAAAGACCAGGTATGGACTATGACGAAACCTTTTCTCCAGTGGCTATGCTTAAATCCATCCGGATCATGCTTGCCATCGCTGCATATCATGATTACGAAATCTG
Source organism: Agapanthus africanus (assembly GCA_030015575.1). Taxonomy (NCBI): domain Eukaryota; kingdom Viridiplantae; phylum Streptophyta; class Magnoliopsida; order Asparagales; family Amaryllidaceae; genus Agapanthus; species Agapanthus africanus. The sequence goes on along the minus strand of CM057343.1, from coordinate 371,439,993 downwards.
GCAAATGGATGTTAAGACCGCCTTTCTAAATGGTGATTTAGAAGAGTGCGTGTACATGACTCAGCCAGAGGGCTTCGTTGACAGTGGGAGCAGCGCGAAGGTGTGCAAGTTGCTTAAAGCCATTTATGGATTAAAGCAAGCATCGCGGAGTTGGAACATCTGCTTTGACGTCGTCATCATAGAGTTTGATTTCGTCAAAAACCCAGATGAACCTTGTATTTACAAAAAGGTAGCAGAGAGTAAGGTTGTCTTCCTCGTATTGTACGTGGACGGCATACTCTTGATAGGAAATGATATTCCTATGTTGCAATCACTCAATCTCTTCTTATCACAAAGATTCTCAATGAAAGATCTTGGTGATGCCTCCTGCATATTGGGAATCAGGATCTATAGAGATAGATCCAAATGGATATTGGGATTGTCCCAATCCAGGTACATTGACACCATACTAAAGAGATTTAGTATGAAAGAATCCAAGCGTGGGAACTTGCCCACGATCTCTGGAATCACTCTCTCCAAAGAGATATCTCCCAAGACTGATTTGGAGAGAGCTCGCATACAAGGGATACCCTATGCTTCGGCTGTAGGCTCTATCATGTACGCGATGCTATGTACCAGACCCGATGTTGCATACTCACTAAGTGTAGTGAGCAGGTATCAAGCTGATCCTGGAGAGAGTCACTGGACAGCTGTGAAGAGCATTCTCAAGTACTTGCGAAGGACTAAAGAGATGCTCTTGGTGTATGGTAACGGAGAACTCCAAGTGGAGTCCTTTACCGATTCGAGCTTCCAGAGTGATAAGGACGACTCTAAGTCGCAGTCGGGATTTGTCTTTACCCTTTACGGAGTGGCGGTTAGCTGGAAGAGTTCCAAGCAGGAAACCGTGGCAGACTCGACGATGGAGGCTGAATACATCGCTGCCAACGATGCTGCTAAAGAGGCTGTCTGGATCAAGAAGTTCATTACTGAACTTGGAGTGGTTCCATCCATTGAGCATCCAATACCTTTGTATTGCGATAACAAAGGAGCGGTGGCTTTGGCCAAGGAACCCAGGTCCCATCAGCGATCCAGGCATATTCTGAGGCGGTATCACCTGATCCGGGAGATTTTTGATCGCCGGGAGATCGAGGTCAGGAGGGTTGACACGAAGAACAACACGGCGGATCCACTCACGAAGGCCATTCCCCAGATACAGTTTGAGAGACTCTTCGGGATGCTCGGTATGCGATACTACAGCAGCTGGCCCTAGTGCAAGTGGGAGATTATTAGTTGTATGTATGCCCTAGAGGCCAGTATTGTACAAATGATGTATATTATATTGGATGCTTGGACATATATAGAGATGACTTTCTTTCTCGATATGATAGTATGCTATCTGGTTGCTCTTTATCTTAACATGTATACTAGTCTCTTTAAACTGTATTATAGTTACATGTTGGTAAAGCCCTTAGGATGTGTACTTGACTACCTGGACTATGATGCAGATCATACTAGTGGGGACATGGTAGTCCATAAGTACATCCTTCAAGGTCCCTAGTCATGGGTGTATCGAGACGGGGCATCGATATACCAGTGTAGACTAGCGTGTACGCTTCTCGACCCATGAGATGGGCGATGGATGATCCCACATCCATTGGTGTTTGACATCAGAGATGGTATACGGGTGCTCAGTGGAGACTGGGTACACTGGACGGATTCGCCGAGAAATCCCAGATGGTATTATACCTCACGTCAGATGGCAGTTCTCAGGTGACACTTGTGCAGGTTAGTCTGTAGACCCGAGATCGTCATAGAGTCTTGTGTGATTCCCACTGTGCTTTGATCTCCACCTTACTACGTCCATGAGGGCGTGCAAAACGGTGGTTTTTGGGTACAGTCCCGAGTCATATGGAGGCAATGAGCGATAGGAGGGGTTTCGTCTCTCCCGGTATTGGGGGTTGATGCTGCACTGTGCTCGATTGGCCGTAACAGGGAAGTCCCTGGCCAAGGCTGATCAGAGATTTGCTGGTAAGTGTTACCAGTAGTTTCTCCACCCGTTATGAGCCTCACATCGGCATGACTTATCGGTTATTGGGGTCTGACGTTTACCACCCCTAGACTTGATATGCGACATATCAGACGAGGAGACCGGACTGTACGGGAAGTGTTGCCGATCGGCTCGACGGGAGTTGTAGCAGGTTCGCTTGTTCTCTTCTGATCGTTCAATACCCGGGTGGCCGTTACGTTTAGCTGACCGCTTGCGGCTTGGGGGTGCTTGTATGATCATCACCCACTGCCGGCGTATTGACGAGTCTCAGAGTCCCACAATGGAGTTTCCTAGTCCAGGCGAAACGTTGTGGTGCGCGTATGCGATATGCGCATGGACCCGATTAAAATGCGCGTATAGGATACCGTATATTGATCGAGCGGTTTGCTTTTGGTAGGGCTCATATGTGATATGACCGGATTGATAAATCAAGTGTTGATTTATCATTTAACCATTAGCTTCTCACTTGAAATCCTTTCTTGAGTTAGTTGGATGTATGCATGCATGTATGCCTTCTTTTTTATTCATGCACATATGGATGTACATATACAGATACATACATACATACATCTTTCATAGTTGTATATATATGAAAATGGTGGCAATATAAGACTCACACAATGGTTTTATTTATGAATTATTATTGTATTTATATTTAAACATAAAAGGAAAGAAAAGGTTCATTATTGATTTCTTCTACACTCTTCTTTTGACCTAACCATTCTCACCCACCATTTAACCTTTGGTTAAGTTTCCTTTTGTGTTTTAACTCTAGTACAATAATGATTCAACCATGGTTTGAGATGATAGATTTGATATATATATTGATATATTTTTCCTTTTTAAAATTAAGAGTTGAACTTATCACCTTCTTGAAAAAGCCATCATCTTCATCAACCTCTCTCTTTTGCTCTCTAGTTCTTAGTAGTGAGCATTATACTCATCAAGATTGGATTTTGAAGTGAAAAAGAGAACCACAACACCATTCTACACAAGTCTAGCTAACTTGTTTAGAGTGTTAGCTTGATTTCGTTCACTTGATCGGATAAAGTCGTAAGCTTGGACAAAGCGGACTCCGGGTGGATCATCGGTGACATCGAGGAGTTCAAGCGGAGCTTTTTCAAACCCTAAGTAGCCGAGGAGTCTAGTGTAGGGAGCTACAAAGGTTGTACTCACTAAACCCTAGCTTTCCTTTCATATGATGATACGAAAATTTTGAAACCCTAATCGATTCTAGGAACGATCCGATGCATGTTAACTTAGCACCCTAAAAATGCTGTCTTTGGTTCATGTGATGCTTCCAAACCCTTCATGAGGTGCTAGGATAACCAAACACATAACTCGAGAAATTATCAGTAAAAGTGATGAAGTAGGAGTGACCGCTTCATGCATGTGTAGACATCGGACTACATACATCGTTGTGTACAAGTCCCAAGAGCTCCGTGGCTCTTTCTCCGTGTCCGGTGAACAGAGATTTGGTCATTTTCCCTTTGATACATGATTGACAAGTTTTATATGATGAATACTCAAACGGATCTGAATATCCATTTTTATGCAACTTAGTCAACCTTGTTTCATTTATATGACCAAGTCTACAATGCCGTAGGAAGGCTTGGTTTAAATCTGGAGCCTTTCTTTTGAGTGTGTTTTGAATATTGAAAACTTGGGGTTGATTAAGTATGTATATGTCGTTTTCCAGTGTGCCAAACCCAATCATTTCATGATTCAGGAGAATGTTCATGACATTTCTTTCAAGTGCAAAATTATATCCTTCATTAGATAACAAAGATACTGATATAATATTACATAGCATACTGGGAATACAAAAAAAGCTATACAACACCAAAATGTGCCCACTAGTCAACCCAGGTGATAATCCTCCACTGCAACAGCATCCACATTTGTTCCATTGCCAACCCGGAGGGTCATATCACTTGCCTTAAGTGCTCTACGGTTTCTCAGAGCCTGTAAAGAATTACAGATGTGAGAACCAGAACCGGTATCAAGTACCTATGATGTAGAGTTTACTGAAAAACAGTTTTCGATTACAAACACACCTGACGCAGAAGCAGCAGCTTACTTTGTGTCCTTGGCTTTGAAAGCCATGCAATCTTTTTTCCAGTGCCCCTGCTTGTGACAATTGTATCATTCATTCTTGTCCGCTTTTACTTTCCCCGCCTTGTTCGTTCCCTGCACCTTCTTAACCCCACCTTTCGGCTTTGTGGCTTTCATCTTCTTCTTCCTCTTAGCTTTTGCTTTGGACTTAGAAGAGGATGATTGGATAACATACAGAACGGGGGTCTTCTCTTTTTTCAAGGAGCTCTCTGCTACCCTCAGCATGTTGAGGAGCTTTGGAAGATCAGCTTCCATATCGTGCATATTGAAGTTCAGCACGAACTGAGAGAAGGTGTGGGGAAGGGACTGCAATATCAAGTCGATGTACAACTCATTTTCTAGCACGCATCCCAGGTTTGCGAGTTCCTCAATGAGGCTGATCAATTTTAGGACGTTCTCTCCTACAGGTGATCCTGGAGCTAACCTCATCTGGAATAGTTTCCTTGAGGTCTCGTACCTCACGATACGAGAGTGCTCTCTATACAAATCCTTGCAATGGAGGAAAATGGATTTAATATCCATACTTTCGTGCTGTTTCTGGAGTTCATTGTTCATGGACGCCGGCACGATACACTTAGCTTTTTCGCAGTCTAGTTCCCAAGTTATGCGGACTTCTTTGTCCGCAACTGAGGAATCTCGTCTTGGGATAGGGGAGCGGTAGCAGTGGTGACTTACGCAACTTTGTCATAAGTCAGTACAATGTTGACGTTCCTTAGCCAATCCTTATAATTTGGAACGGTCAATGTATTCTTTTCAGGTAATAGTTTTAGTCCTGTCATGGTAGCTGCCAGAGAGAGAGAAAAGAAACACTCAGCAAATACTCTTGTAAGTTTAGATTGGTTTATTAGTTTATCTAAACAGGATGGCTCCCACTGTTTCCTCAAATTCTTCTTCAAATCCTAAAAGAAGAATTAGTCAGGATTAATCATACGTCACAATACTTGCTTAACCTTTCAGCCAGGCTAGTGTCGGTACTTCGAGGGAGATTTTCCAACGCTTTCACGAAGTTCTTTAATTACATAACCTCTTTTCCCTGGAGGCTTAGCCTTGCTAACACCTTTCTAGACACCTACTTGGTTTATAGCATTGATTTTTAAGTGAGAAAATTTTCCGAGAGTAATCCTACTCATCAGTGGGATCGGGATCCAACTATCATTGTATGATGACCTAGATGGAGGCCACTCTAGTCACCACACTCCAGAAGGTATGCTAATCTGCAACTTTCCTTTATGTTTGAAACTCCCGATGTGGTTTTTACCCTAAGCTCTTATGACCTTGACGTAGGCCAAAAAATCATAAGACGCAAGTCAAGTTCTACCCGTCGTTGTCCTGATTAATTTAGACCCATCCGTACTCGCCCTTGACGTAGGCCAACAAGGCTGTACGACTGTCCTAAACTAATACATTTATCTATGCCACAAATAAGCAACGCATTTCTACTATTCACTATGCCTTGACGTAGGCCAACAAACATAGCATGAATATGATGTGTTGTTTATTCGAAACGACGGAGGGTTACGGCTGGTTTTTGGAGAAACCGTTAACGTAATAAACTTAATATAATCGAAGGAACCATGATAGCTTTTTAAAAGGAGTGGTCTAAGCTCCTCATTTAAAATTTGCTTTTTGAAGAAAACCGAGGGGTTTTGAAATTAATCCAACTATTTAGTTTAGGTTTGTTTTATTTGCATTAATGAATTAATGCTGTCCCATCAATTAATCCTACCATTGCAGAAAGAAAGGAAAATACAACGTACGCTTATGCCATCCGCATTCGCCACGGGGCCCATCATCACCCGTTAAGTTACTTAACTAACGACAGAGCGGGGGCTGGACTAGCACGGGTGCAAACATAAGCAATGCCTAATAAATATCATATATAGATATATAAATTCGTCAAATGCAATGATAAGCATTCCAGATCACAGATGAACACATTGGATATGCTAGAAATCCGCGTTTCGTTTGAGCCTGCAACGAAAGAAGGATTACACGGTCGCGATGAATAGCCAAACCACATCCTAGACCCCTACGAGTGCGGCAAACTACCCGCCAAATACCCGAAGTGAGGCAACCTCCCTCAACAAAGTGAGTAGGCCATTTGGCACTTCAAAGTACCCGGTAGTTTATGCACCCCACCTTGGGTCTATCTTAGGAGCAAAAACAATAAAAGAAATAATACAATAGTGGATACAACCTCAACTCGGATGTGCTTCGCAAAAATAATATTACATAACTTTACAATTTACATCAAATGAAAAATAAAAACACTCATCTCACATCCCCGGCTATTCAACCATGACAATCCAACAAATTCATATATACAAACCAACATCACAGATCACAGATATGTGCAACCCCCACTAATCGACGTATAGTGATTAGTAGACGTTCAGCACATATAACACATTACAGATATAATCCGATTAACTAAAGTTTATAGAATTTTGATCAATAACCATATTTGAATCTACTCCAAGTACAACACTGTACACAATAATTCCTGAGCAGAAACAAAATATCCCCGAAAACAAAAAACCAACACAGAGAGCACCAGAAAAAATTTGGACCAACTCAGAGTCGACTCGGCCGCGGATCCGCGGCGGAACGCTTGGTTCGGCCGCGGTTCGGCGGCGGTCTGACCGAGTTAGGCGCCCAAATTTCTTCAGTGTTCTAGAAAAAGCCTGCACGTATTTTTCAGGTCTCTGAAAAAAAATTTAGACCCGTTTTTAAAATCGACAGAAAAGGCAATTTTCATTCGTGTTTTCGGGATTTTTCCGTGATCGAAGTTCTAAAGACTTTGCTAACATGTTAGTTATGGTTAAGTCTGGCTCTGATACCACTTTAAGTCTATGTTACCCACCCCGGTACGTAGTTCACGTGGAGGCGGAATAGGTAAAAATTGAATTTTTCTTTGCAAGATAACATAGACTAGCCATTAGGATCTTTGCTAAATATTAACTAAAAAGCTAACTAGGAGTTCTAATTACTATGTTAGATGGTTATACCTCAAGCTTGAACTCCTTCTTCTCCTTTGTTGTGCTTATCCTTGTTGTGAGCTCCTTGGAGTGGTTGCGAATGGTTCCCCTTCACCGGCTTCTCTACATAAAAGATGATCCACCCGAAGGTCTCTACCTTGAGCTCCAACCTCTACAATGAAGTAACTAGAGTGCTTGGTGTGCTAGACTAAGAACCCTAGAGTCAGTAGAGAAGTGTTTTGGTGGTTTGGTCTCAAAAGCTTTTGATTTTCAACTCATGAAACACTTGAGCTTTGAGAGAAGAAGAGGAGAGAGCAACCATGAGAAAGAATGTATCATGATAAAATGAAAGGTGAGCTCTCATATTAGGGAAAAAGAATAATTAAAATTTTATTAAGATAATTATCATGGTTGATGTTGATTTGACCATTATCATGTCACAATTAATGCAAAGCACAAATATCTTTTGCTCAACAAAAATATCTAAGTCAACAAAGGTCAACAAGGTCAAATGGTCAAACCAAATTAGCCATAACACAATTATCTCTAATAAAAGATTAATAATCAATTTCCCCATCTCATTAAGGTTTTAATCAAGTCATTGGTCAAAACCCGAATGAGGTGTCTCTTTCTCTGCCTCTGTCAACTGTATATACATACCCGCATCCGTGTTCCGAAGAACACGAAATGCAATGAGACTAAACCAACCCAAAATCAAATACTAGGATCTGGCTTAAACCAAAGGCCACTAGTATCAACTGCCCGAACACCAAGCACACACAAGTACGCGTATGTGAACGAACCCTGTCGTAAAACCATACGACCTCTACCTCATTTCGCCCAAAAGTGAACAACCCTCTGTGTGGGACTCTAAAGACTCGACACTACGCTGGCAGTGGGTTTAACCATAGGCCACAAGCAGTACTAGCTGTATATAACGGTCCCCGGGTAGATGTCGATAAGAAGGCCGACGAGCGAACTCGTCCGAAACCCCTACTGAGCCTGTCCGTGACAATATTCGTGCAGTCCGGTCTGTTCGTCTGAGAGTATCGCATGTAAGGTCTAGGGGTGGAAAACTTCAGACCCCTAATAACCGTACAAGTCGTGTCGGTGTGGCTCATGACCATCCGAGGATCTACTGGTCCGTCCACCAATAATTCTCAATTAGCCCTGGCCAGGGACTTATGGTAATGACCAACCGATCACTGTACGATATCGACTCCCTATACCGGGAGAAACGAATTCCTAACGGTCGCTCACTGCCTCTATGTGGCTCGGGACTGTACCCAACTAAAACATGTTTGCACGACTCCTTTGAGTCGTGGTAGGGTGGTAATCAAAGCACAGTGGGAACTCACACGAGACAAATGACGACCTCAGGTCGACAGACTATCTGCACACATGTCACCAGAGAACTACTATCTGACGCTAGGTATAATACCATCTAGTCAGTCCTCGGCGAGTTCTGTTCGGTGAACTCACACCAAGTGAGCATCTATGTACAATCTTAGGTGCACATCACCAATGGCTGCGGGACCAATCCATCGCCCCTCATCAGGGTCTAGATATGTATACACTAGTCTACTCTGGAGTATCGATGCCCAATCTCAATACTCCTGCGACTAGGGACACTTAAGGATGTGCCTATTGACCACCCAGCTCCCACAAGAATGACTGCCATCACAACGCTGGTAGCCAGGCAAACAACCTACGGGCTTTATCAACATGTTCACAATATATGAAACACAGAGTAAAATATATCACATGTTAAGATAAAGACAAACCAAATAGTGTACTATCATATCGAGTAAGATTGTCCGGTACATACATATCCCAAGTATCCTATACAATGAAGGCCTCTAGGGCATATATATCCAACAGTATATGATCGTCATCATAATGCTGGTAGTCAAGTAAGAATCCTATGGCTCTATCAATATGTAATAGTGATATGTAATACCACATAATGCATGTACATGATGATAATGACAAACTAGATAGTATACTATCATTTTGAGTAAGACAGTTCTACCCGTATAGGTCCCCACTCAATCATCATAATCGCGTGCATGCGATTACAATAATTGACTTGAGAGCACTATAGCCAACACCTTGCTTACGTGAGGGCTCAAGTAGTTAGCTTATTATCTTTGTAAAACCTTATTTTTTCATTCTTTCTTCTCCTCTTCTTGTTTTATTTTCTTTTAATGTGTGAATAATTTACTCAGTTGTTAGGTCTAAGGAAGGTTAGTATGAGGGATGGAAAAATCTCTTTTGCTTTTCTTCGCCAAACATCCTTAAGTGAACTTAGACCAAACAAACACAACCTCCTCTCTTAGGCGCGCTATAAGTGACATATAGCCGCGACTTAAGTCAATAATTCCTTTAGGCGCACTACAACATGATATGTAGTTGTGACCTAAGTGGAGACTTGGTTGTGTATGTATGGTCTAGAGTTGGAAATAAGACCATGTAACGGATGGACAAAAGGCACTAGAAATGGATTTAGCATTGGAAAACTCGCTTCAACTCGCAAATCCTATTCCTATGTCCTCCTAATCCCCGCCACTTCCGATTATCCCGACATCATTTCAAGAATTGCAAAAGATAAGTACAAGACTAATTCCTAACTCTACTAACCAACCCTAATCCTAACATGTACTTTTGAACATAAAATACAAACACTTAGGATGGAATTGAACAAACATATACATTTTCAGTTGACTCGTCTAAAACACGAACGAAAATATGACCCATCTCCCAGTGGACGACTCGTACTCAACCGGCTAGTTACCAAGTGAAACCGACTTGATTGCGGTAAGTAGAACAAATAGAACAAGTAGAACGCAGAGTACATCACTGCACGTTCCGCTCTCAATCAAATGACGTCGTTGCCGGGGAGACAATAACGTATTTCTTTCTTGTTATTCGGGTTAATCTTTTTGTATATAAAACTAAAAAACCATAAAAATCCATCTTGTTATTCTTTAATTGTTTTTGTGAGAGTGTGCAGGATAGGTAAAAGAGCAAGTTTAGTGCCAAATACGTGGGATGTTTGACCCACATCTCGCCGCTACACCGCGGCGGATCAAGACGAAACCGTGCTAAAATCTGGAGCAACTACAGTGTTCATATCATAATACAGAGGCTACAAAATAGAAGACTAAAACCAGAGGATTGCACCCAAAAAAATTGGAACCTGAACTCAAAAAATTGACCGCGGTTCTGCGGCCATGAAAGAGCATTTGACCGCGGTTCCACGGCCAAAGTTTGGCTTTAGTGTCCCAATTTTTTTGTAAGTTCTTATCATCTTAAGAAACCCCATCTGAGCTCTAATAGATTTTCTTTTCTGCAGTATGTTTTGCGCAAACACTCTTTGTCATCAAGGATTCTTTGCACCGCTGCCAAATAATTTTTTTTGTTGATTTTGTTTGTTTATCACTTTGCATATAAAAATACGGACATTAAGAGCTATAACACTAATTCAGATTGGGTGGGGAATTTATCACCCTTCCTAAGACCTCACAAATCACAAAAAGCATACGTATTACCTTGAGTTAATTAAAAAATATCTAGACCAAATCTATAAGGACTTGCCGTGCTCATTTAGGACAAGTGAATGTTGCGGGGAATCGGTTGTTTATTTAAACTTAACTTTGTGGTGCCTAGGCTAGAAAAGTGAGAAGGTAATTTTAAAAGGCCCGTCTCACGGTGATTCGTGAGTGGAACCCTTCTTACCTCATTTGTGCTTACCTGGCAACAATTTGCAGTGAAGAGGCGATTCGAGAGTTATCTTGTAAATTGTCGCTTGGAAGTCTAGGAGCGTTCTAGTTGGACTTTAAAGACTCTGACTCTAGGTGTTGTTTGTGCATATTGTGATTATGATTGTGATTGCGATTGTGCTTGTTTAAAGTTTAGTCCCATAATTCCGTATTTTTCAAAAACCAAACAAAAAAATTTCAAAAATCCAAAAGTTTATAAAATCCGCCCACCTTTCAACCCTCTCTCACTCTTTTCATATCATGAGTACACTTCACTGACCAACTCTTGCTGAACTTTGGTACCCACAACCAAACATTTCTTCATACAGTTCTTACTTTGGTAGAACTTCAAACGATTCACCCATACCTAAAAATTCTTTGAGAGATCGAATAGACACGTCTAGAACCAACAATTAGACACTGCAATCCACTTCATATCAACCGTTTCAACCTCTCACACCTTCTTACATTGATACCCCTTTTGAGAGTCATGTTGTGACTCTAAAACTCATGTCAATTGCTGACAAAATTGAACAATCCCGTAGCCGATCTTTCACTCCTTTCACCACTCAAAATTCCAATCACCTTCTGATCATAATGTTTATCAATTCCAAATTCTTTAGGACAACAATTCCAATCACCATCTGATCATAATGTTGATCCTAATCCTGTCCATTTTTCACATCCCTTCGATTCATATCAATCCTACTCAACTTTTGTACCTTCCCTAGACATTGCTTTTGAACATCAGTATATGAGTTTCACGTATCCAAACGAATTCGAATATTTTACCGAAACCCTTTTACAACCTATGTCTAGTCTTGAACAAACTTTGGAAGAATTTCGGATAGCTTCGTACCGCCAGATAGAGGAATTGAATGCATCCATGACCGCACTCATACAACCTAACGAACCAGCAGCTAGTTCCCTACTTGCTCAAAATTTTACAATGTATGATGAGGCGCTAGGACAATTTGATGATTTGAGTAGTGAAAGTGAGCAACCTGCCCATTCCTAAACGAATTCCATAGCTCTGGTTTCGAAAGTCTATCAGGTAATCCAGATAATTCATTAATTGAAAATAGAATGTTTGATGAGTTATGCGACTACGTAGTGTTTGATTTACCCGATTGTGAAGGGTCCATTTTGTTAGTTGTATGTATGCTCTAGAGGCCATTATTGTACATGAGATATATATTATAATGGATGCTGGGACATATATAAGGAGGACTTTCTTGCTCGACATGATAGTACGCTATCTGGTTGCTCTTTATCTTAACATGTATGCTCACCGCCGAAAGACGGAGACAAAACCGCGTAGGCCGTCTTGCCTGAATTTGGGGGCAGATGCTAATTGGTTTTATCCGTCCTCCATTCCGAAGATACCAAGTTGATTTATAGCACCGTGCATCGGAGGTTTAGACGGATGCGGCCATTGTAGCAGAATTCGTCAGATTCCCCCTCGTGTACGAGGGGTTTTTAATTGTGGGGACGCTCTTTCCTGCAAGCGCAAGCCTCTGTAGTTAATTACGCTACCGCATCGCGGTAACCACTTTCTCCTTCTCCAGATGGTCATTTCATGTCGTGTGTGTTTGTTTTGTTTTTGGTTGCCCGTGGATTGTATACGGAGACTAATTTATGTTGTCGCCCGTAGGGCGTGGATTAGTCCAAATCCGTATTTTCTTAGATTTAGGTTTGGGTTGGTTTTAAAGATCGTTAATCTTATTTTTAGATGAAGATCAACTTAAATGCTTGTTAAGGATACGTTAGTCTAATTTTAGACTAAGATCTACTCAGCAAGGATTTCGAATCATTTAGATCCAACGAGAGAGTATTTGTACTCTATCGTTTTAGTTTAGAGACATTGCGGTCCATTGTTAGTTTAAAGACGTTTCGGTCCATAGGTTGAAGGACCTCATAGTCCGTAAGATTTAAAGACATCGTAGTATGTATGGTTTAAAGATATCATAGTCTGGTTTAAAAATATCATAGTCTGTAAGGTTTTGGTTTAACCGTTTGGGGATGTACCAAAAGTTATTAGTTATTGGGACCCTCCATCTCTCTGAAGACGTTGAAGAATTACAACGACATGTATCAGAGGTATGAAGAGATGTACCCTTGAACCGAAGTTGGTTGGGAGATCTACAGTCAGGTTTGGGACTAAGACTAATCAAGAAGATTGTGAGCACATAGGCTCGGTTGATCTGAATTAGGGACTTGTGGCCATTTTGGGCTTAGTCCACTCATTTTTGAATAAAGTGTTTGAACACTTGTTTGGACTCGGTCCACTCATTTTGAGAAGAATGTTGAACATTCATTTGGGCTCAGCCCCTTTTATTCAAATAATGCTGAGGATTGATTTGGGCTCTGACACTTTTTTCTTTTTGTCTTTTATTAAGTGTTGAACACTTTTTATGGCGCTGAGGCCTTATTTACAGAGCACTTTGTAATTCCTTAATGCCCATGTGAGGATCACGCTGGCGCTGAGCGCCAGACCGGGAGCGCTAAAGCGCTTATTATAAAAGGGTACCCACGTGAGGAGTATGTGGAGCGCCAAATTTGGAGCGCTAAAGTGCTTATTATAAAAGGGCGCCCACGTGAAGAGCACGTGGACCGCTTGGCGCTGAGCGCCAGACTTGGAGCGCTAAAGCACTAATTATAAAAGAGCGCCCACGTGAGGAGCACGTGGAGCGCATGACGCTGAGCGCCAGACTTGGAGTGCTAAAGCACTTATTATAAATGGGCGCCAATGTGAGGAGCACGTGGAGCGCTTGGCGCCGAGCGCCAGATTTGGAGCGCTAAAGCGCTTCTTATAAAATAGCGCTTACGTGAGGAGCATGTGGAGCGCTTGGCGCTAAGCTCTTGGCGCTAAGCGCCAGATTTGGAACGCTAAAGCATTTCTTTTAAATTGGAGCGCTAAGGCGCTTCTTTGGCAGCTCTGATCAGTTTATTGCTCTGGGAATTAATTCTTGGTTTACAAGAGACTTTGTCTCATGGATCTAAGAACTGAGTTCTTCTTTTTATGAAGAAAGATTTTGTCTCATGGATCTAAGAACTATTCTTCTTTTTATGAAGAGAGACTTTAGTCTCTTCTGTTTTTGTGAAAGACTTGGTCTTATAGATCTGTGATCTAGAAAAAGAACTATGTTCTTCTGATGCGAGAGTTACTCTCAAATATGGAGGAGATGTTATGATCTCTCTTCTTTTTATTTACCTTTAAAAAGGTACTTCTTGTTAGAGCTTGCTCTTCACCTTTTCTTTTCTCAGAACTGGAAATTTAGGGGGGGGGTTCTTCTGTGTCTCTCTTTTTCTCTTCTTTCGATTTGAGAACTTATAGGGAGGTTTCTGTCTACAAGACTTGAAGTCTTGGGTCCTTTATATAAGGGAGGCTGACTTGTTGAATCGGTTACGGAAATCTCTTACTGAGAGATCTCTGATTGATTTGGGGAATGTTTCCCGCCGTTGGATCTTTGATCCAAGAGCATCTGTTTTACAGAAGATAGTTTTCTTGTTATTAACAAGATTGGGAAAATATTTTCACGTACAGAACTTATTCTGTATCTTGAGGAGTATTTCCTCATTAGTGCTCTGATTTTTAATCACCATTGGATCTTTGATCCAACGGTGCTCTGATTTACAGGACACAATCTTTCCTGTTTGGAAAGATTTTGAGGAGTATTTCCACAACAGAATTTTATTCTGGTAATTTGATGATTTATCATTTTCGTTGGATCTTTAATCAAAGGGATGAGAACTTTTAGTTCCGGCGCTGGTGCTCTCGTGCTTTGCACGTGAGCGCTGCCTCAGAGTCTTTGACTCTTAGCGCTGGCGCTCTTGGCGCGAGCACTCTCGTGCCTTACACGTGAGCGCTGCCTCAGAGCCATTGACACTTAGCGCTCTTATGAGGCGCTGCTTCATTTCAAATTTTAAATTTTGAATAGAGCTTTGCTCTCTGATTGGGGGAAACAAATTCCCCCCACCGTTGCACTCGCGTAGCTCACACGTGAGTGCAGCGGTGGCAACGTTTCCACCGTTAGATCGGCTTGGAAATTGTATCGACTTCCAGCGCCTATAAATAGGGTCTTTGGCCCTTGAGATAACTGCTTGTTCATCTTCTTGTTTTCTTGTTTTCTTTTGAGAATTGAATTCTCTCTTCAATGCATAGATCTTTGCCCCAAAAACTTTCTTTAAGTTAGAACTTTGTTCAAAATCTCTGGTAAGAATCATGTTTGTCCCTATTAAACAGAGCTTTGCTCTTACTAGATCACAGATCTTCAAACCGTTAATTAAAACATTGCTTTGCTCTTTCTAGATCATAGATCTAAAGTGATCTTTTTTAGGGTTTCTTAACCCATAAATGAAGAACTCTTATAGTTTCTAAGATTTGTGTTTCAGATCTTTAAAGATATGGGGGTTTTACCTCTATAAAAGCTTTGCTTTTTTTTAGGGTTTTTATGGATGATTCCATCGTTTTCACAGAGCGCGGCTCTTAAAATTATTAGGGAGTTTTATTCCTCTCATGATTAATTTTGACAGATGTCATTTCTGTTGCAGAGCGTTGCTCTCGAGGGAGTTCAACTCCTTGGCCCGAGGGACCTCTTATTAAATGAGAATCCTTTTAGGATTTCTCCTTTATTTGCACAAATTTGAATTTGTTGGGTGTCTTAATCAGAACTTGCTTTCTCCATGAGGATATCAAGAGTTGTTTAAATTCCCGTGTCTGTTTCAATAAACATTTTCTTGATTTGTCTGACCACTAAGCCCCCACTGATTTTCCTTTTCAGACACTATGGCCGCTCATTTGTATGATCTTGATGAAATTATTTCTTATGGAGACATTCACGCACTAGGATGTTGTCAAAACCAAGAGTTCACAAATGCTCAATGTGCTGAGATTATGAGTCGCTTTAATGAATACAACGGTCGACTACTTTCTCGTCGCTCCGCTCTTTTGAAGCTCATCGTGAGAGCGATTTGGAACGCACTTCCTGGATTTTACGAAGCCATGCCACTTAAAGCACTGGATGATGCTGAAGACAAAGTGCACTCGGTATATCTGATGGGCTTGATCTCGAAGAGGCGGCGAGATAATCTTGTTGATATCTTGCATCAAATTTTTCAAGAGATGAAGATAATCTCTGCTTATCAGAGGACGGACGACATCAGCGAGGATCCTAATGCTTACCTTCCTTAGAAGATGCACACAAGAATGGTCAGGGAGGCCAGAAGCATTTTAGACGGCCTTACTTCTGAATTTCTTAATCCGTGTCCCGGATTTAATGTTTTACCGTTGTAAACATTTTAATGGTGCTTTTGTTTACTGTTTTTCATCAATGTAAGAATTTTCTGGGGTATGAATAACAAATTTTTCCTTTCTATGCGTTTATTTTATGCATTAATCCTCTTCGCACATACATGAGTGGGTCCGCTTCGAACGCTTAATTGGATGCAAATCAAATGCTCTCTTTATTGCCTCGCACAGTATGTGGTCGACGTCCGTGGGTTTTCCCTTTTTGTTTCGACTTAGCGCAAAGTAGTTTATGTACTCTTGAGTAGCACCTCTATTTCAGTGGCATGTAACTTTGGCAAGTGTAGCCTGTAGATAGTAGATAGCAGTCCATCTTAACCTCCCTGCAGGGCAATGATGACTTAGGAGACAGGTTTAGGTCTGCTGCCTAAGACTTTTCAACTTTATGAGTAGTGGGGGTCTCAAAAAGACTGTTCTCCCTACGAGTCAAGAGGATCCTGTAGGTGTATTTTCTCCTCAGGAATCGTGAGGATTCTTAAGTGCGTTTTCTCTTGAGAATCGTAAGGATCTCACTAGAGAATTTTTTCCTTTACAAGTCGAGAGGACTCATAAGTGGTTGGTGGATTGACTTGTTTCCGAGTCGAAGCACTACTCCGACGGGGAAGTTGTTTGTTGACGTGTTTCCGTGACGGGGTCATTTGATGATGTGTTTCCGAGACGGGGTCATTTGCTGACGTATTTCCGAGATGGGGTCATTTGCTGACGTATTTCCATGACGGGGTCATTGGATGACGTATTTCCGTGACGGGGTCATTTGTTGACGTATTTCCGAGACGGGGTCATTGGATGACGTGTTTCCGCGATAGGGTCATTCACTGACGTATTTCCGCGATGGGGTCATTGGATGACGTATTTCCGAGACAGGGTCATTGGATGCCGTATTTCCGCGACGGAGTCATTCGCTGATGTTTTTCCGCGACAGGGTCATTCGCTGACGTTTTTCCGCGACAGGGTCATTCGCTGACGTATTTCCGCGACGGGGTCATTGGATAACGTATTTCTGCAACGGGGTCATTTGCTGACGTATTTCTGAGACGGGGTCATTGGATGACGTGTTTCCGAGACGGGGTCATTGGATGACGTATTTCCGTGATGGGGTCATTTGCTGACGTATTTCCGAGACAGGGTCATTGGATGGCGTGTTTCCGCGACGGGGTCATTTGCTGACGTATTTCCGATACGGGGTAACTTTCTGACGTATTTCCGGGACGGGATCATTGGATGACGTATTTCCGAGATGGAAGAATTTGGCTGACGTGTTTCCATGACGGGGTCATTGGATGACGTATTTCCAAGACGGAGGTCATTGGCTGACGTGTTTCCGCGACGGGGTCATTGGATGACTTTAGGTTTTCTGTGAACCGTAGAGTCTTGGAACTGGGGACTTTGTCGTGGCTCCATTTGGTGGTGTCGCGTCCGTATCCTGCTGGAATGAGGAGGGACATCGTTACTGATTTTTAGGCTGTAGATGTTGCCGTTGAGATTTGGAACTAGGGACTTTGCCATGGCTCCGTTTCGTTGTGTCGCGTCCGTGCCCTGCTAGCATGAGGAGGAACGCCGTTGTTGGTCTTTTGGGATGCATACGTTGCTGTTGAGATCTAACTTTCCCTTTGACAGAGTTTGTTGGGACATGTGGTTCCCTTTCATTTATGCCCATGGATTGTGACAGGGGTCAGTATGGACTTACTTGCAAGGCAAAAGTTTCATTCTTTCATTCTTTTTCTTTTATTCCTTTCCGCGATGCTCTATCATTTCAGCTTTTATATCGCAAAAGTCGCGATTGCCCAATCATTTCGGCTATTTTTTGCGGTGCCCAATTATTTCGGATATTTTTCTTTTTACTCGCTGCTTTTTATTCCGAGTTGCCCAATCATTTCGGCTATTTTTGTATGCATATCTTTTACTTGCTGATTTTATTGCAAGTTACCCTATCATTTCGGCTATTTCATATGCATTTACGGCTCGCTGACTTTTCGCCGCGAGTATGGAACCTGGGATCTAATACCAATCTTAGCATCAGCATCGCTGTGACTGGAATATTTCCAGGAGCAAATTATCATTTGCCTTTATCGATTTAAATAAAGATGGCTTAGCAAACGGGGTTAGAATCCTGTCGACTAAGGCTTTTAACTTCATGAGCCGTAAGGGTTTCATAAAAGTGTTGCTCCCTATGAGTCGTGAGGATCTCGTAGGTGCGTTTTCCCCTTAGGAATCATGAGGATTCTTAAGTGTATGTTCTCTTGTAAGTCGTAAGGATCTTGCAAGAGTGTTTTCTCATTGTAAATCGAGAGGACCTACAAGTGTTTGTTCATCAAACGAGGGCATTCCTCGTCGTCGATGGGACTCGGCAAGGAATGATTATTTGTGCCTGTGGCTTGTATACAAAGGTCAGTATTGAATAGGTTGTAGGGCAAACTGGGAAATGTGATGGCTTAAGAACAGGTTCAGATCCTTGCAACTTAAGGCTTTTAAATCTTATGAGTCATGAGGGTCTCATAATAGGGTTCTCCTTACGAGTCGTGAGGATCTCTTAAGTGTAATTTCTCTTCAGGAATCATGGGGAACCCTAATTGTGTTGCTCCTTTGTGAGTCGTAAGGATCTCACGTGGGTGTTTTCTCCTTATAAGGTCGAGAGGACCTTGCAAGTGTGCATGAATTTTTTTTTACGAGTCTGCGCCCTTTCGGGTTTTCACAAATATCGTCGGTAGTCTTGCTGTTTTACTCACGGAGCCCTTTCTGGTTTTCATCCGTGCCCATTTTGCTTATGGACGTACCATTTTTTTGCCACGTCGGCCTGGGGATGCCGGGAGTTTGCAGTAGTTTAAGGACGTTTCGTTCCGTCGCAAGTTTTAGGACATTACGGTCCATAGCTAGTTTTAGGACATTACGGTCCATTGTTAGTTTAGGGACATTTCGGTCCATTGTTAGTTTAGAGACGTTTCGGTCCGCTATTATTTTGAGGCAAGTTTTCATTGGATACTACTTATAGAGTTTTAGGCTTGGGAAGATAGCAAGCGGACATAGGCGTCGTAATCTATCGTTAACCCGAGTCGTGACTCGTCAGGCATAGTATTTCTTCAGGAACTGGCCGTTTATTGGCCTGAAGGGTCTTTCGCCATGCATATCCATGAGCAGGTAAGCCCCACCTTGGTAGATTTTGTCTATGATGTACGGGCCCTCATAGTTCGGCTCGAATTTCCCCCGTTTGGCACGATTAGGGATCATAGGTCTCTTGACCACTAGTACGAGTTCGCCTTGGCGAAATGTTCTCGGCTTAGTCAATCTCTTATATGAGCGCATCATTTTTGTTTTGTAAGCCTCCAAATTTTGCTGCGCCATGAAACGAGTTTCATCGAGGGCGTCGAGCTCCTCAAGCCGAAGATGAGCATTCTCATCGTCTGATAGCTCATAATGAACCGCCACTCGTAGAGAGGGTAGCTCTATCTCCAAGGATAGTACTACTTCAGCGCCGAATACCAATGCATACGGCGTCGTGTTTGTGGCCGTCTTGAACATGGTCCGATATGCCCAGAGAGCTTCATGCAGTCTCTCGTGCCAATCCTTTTTATTTTTGGACACCATCTTCTTTATGATCTTCGTCAAGGTCTTGTTGAAAGCCTCAGCTAGACCGTTAGCTCTGGGATTATAGACCGAAGAGTATCTCCAGTCTATATTATGCTGCTGTGCTAAGTGGCTGATTTTGTGACTTCTGTATGCCGGCCAGTTATCGGAGATAATCCATCACGGAGTGCCGAATCGATAGATGACGTGTGTCTTAAAGAAATGGAGAATGTTCTCCGTCTTCACTTCTCTTAGCGGTTGTCGCCAATATGAACCGATGTCCTCTGGATGACGATGGTTCGATGGGCCCAATTATGTCGGTTCCCCACATTTCGAACGGCTAGCTAGCCACTGTTAGGTGTCGCGGGTGTAGATGCTGGTGGATGAAGTCTCCATGAATTTGGCACGAGTGACACTGCTTTGCGTATTCGAGATAGGCCAGAATCATCGTGGGCCAATAGTATCCCATCCTTTTAATCTTCAGCTTCATCTTTCACCCGGCTTGATGAGAACCGCAGAGTCCGTCGTGAGTTTCTTGGACGACTCGCCTTACTTCTTCCGGTCCCAGGCATCTTAGACACAGAGAGTCGAACAATCTCTTATATAGAGTATCATTGACGAAGGCGAAAGACAGAGCTCATTTCATGACCTGATGTCTTAAGGATGCATCTTCAGGTGTTTGACGAGATTTGAAATAGTATATAAAGACTTCTCTCTAATCCTTGGCCTTTTCCTGGTCTTCTATTTGGAAGGCTGTCTGCTGGGTCACTTCCTTTTCTTCAGGCGACCCCGGAGATATTTCCACTGATGCAAGAACCCGACAGCTTTGTACAGCGATCCTTACGTCAACGAGTTTTTCGTCAGCCAGTTCTTTAGCTAGTTTGGCTAATGCATCCGTCTTGCTATTCTCCGCTCGCGGTATGCTTTCCAAGGCGTAGGAAAGGATTTGAGCCAGCAATTGTTGCACTTTCTCACCGTACTTCACCAACTCTGGTTTGCACGTTTGATACTCGCCGTTTACTTGACTAACGACCAGCTGGGAGTCTCCGTATATGAGGAGGTTTTAGATTCCCATGTCGACAGTGATCTCAAGACCTGCTATCAAAGCCTCATATTCCGCTTCATTATTTGTCCTCGGCTCTGTTAAAGAAAAGGCAAAATGCATTATCCCTCCTTGTGGAGTTACAAAGATAAGGCCTACCCCGGCTTTAATCATAGGGGTATTTTTCTTTCGCTTCTTCAAAAAGGATGCTCCATCGAAGTAGAGTTCCCATCAGATGTCACTCCCTTCTTTCTCCCCGTCGATTGCTTCAAATGCGTGTTCGTCCGGCAATTCGCAGCTTAAGGGAGAGCCGGCGGGTATCGAATGCTTAGCGAGAAAGTCGGCGATGGCCTAGCCTTTTATTTCCTTGAGGGGTCGATATACTATCGAGAACTCCATCAAGAGGAGGGCCCATTTGGCAAGACTTCCTGTTAATATGGCTCTCAACATCAAATACTTGAGTGGATCCCCCTTTTATATGAGATGGACTTCTTGTGGCAGGGCATAATGTCGGGGCTTCATTACCGTGAAGGTCAGTGCCAGGCAATGTTTTTCGATGGGGAGTAATTGTTTTCTACCCCTAGGAGAACTCGACTTGAATAGTAGAGGGCTCTCTCTTTCCCTTGGTCGTTCTCTTATGCCCATAACACGCCTAACGAACCTTCGGGGGCTGTTGTGTACAGAATGAGGGGCTTTCCCTTGACTGGAGCGGTCAGTACCGTGGATTCTGCAGGTATTGCTTGATTTTGTCCAGTGCACTCTAGCATTTAGGATCCCAAACGAACGGGGTCCCCTTCTTCATTAGATGACTGTAGAGGCGGCATTTGCCGGAAAGGTTGACTTTGGAGTTTGACACCTGTTTAGGCATCAGTATCGCTACAACTGGGATATTTCTAGGAGCGACTCATTATTTGCCCATGTTGATTTAGAAAAAGGTGGCTTAGTAGACAGGGTTAGGATCCTGTCGACTAAGGCTTTTTGACTTTACGAGCCGTAAGGGTCTCATAAAGGTATTTCTCCCTACGGGTCGTGAGGATCTCGCAGGTGTATGTTCTACTTAGAAGTCGTGAAGACTTCTAAGTGGTGTTTTCTCTTATAAGTCATAAGGATCTCATAAAATTGTTTTCTCCTTATAAGTCGAGAGGACCTACAAGTGTTATTCACCATATGGGGACATTTCTTTCCATTTGTAGAACTTGGCAAAGAAATATTTATTCGTGCCCATAGATTGTATACAAGGGTCAATATGGACATCCTGTAGGGCAATTTGAGAGATATGACGGCTTAAGAACATGTCTAGATCCCTGTAACTTAAGGCTTTTGATTCTTATAAGCCGTGAGGGTCTTATAAGGGGGATTCTTCTCACGAGTCGTGAGGATCTCATAAGTGTATTTATTTTAACGAGGTTGCGTCCTTCCGGGTTTTCACAAGCTCGCCAGCAGTCCTGCTGTTTTTACTCACGGCGCCCTTTCGGGTTTTCATCCGTGCCCATCTTGCTTGCGGACGTACCGTCTTTTTTGTTTTTTTTAACGAGATTGCGCCCTTCCGGGTTTTCATAAACTTGCCGGCAGTCCTGCTGTTTTTACTCACGGCGCCCTTTCGGGTTTTCGTCCGTGCCCATTTTGCTTGTGGACATGCCGTTTTTTTTTTGTTCAAGTGGGATATTTCACTTGATTGCAAACCCTTGATATCCTTTCTGTTCTTTGAGAAGAAAGAACTATTTTACGTAGAGATTCTTCCTCCAGTGAGAAATATGCCCCCTGATCAGTCGAAAATATTGTATATTTTAGCCGGCAATTTCCTTAACATTTGCATACATTTAGAAGTGTTCGTCATTCATATTCTACATATTAGCAAATCTGTCACAAAATATGAGATTGCATGTATTAGACTTTCAAACCGACACTTTAAAGGAAATTAACCGCATTTCATAGCATCGCATCATTTCTGTATTTGCGCAACACTTGTCTTGAGTCTATGCAGGAAAATACGGAAGAAAAAGACCAAAGAGCTGATCAAAAATACGCCAACTAAATCATTTCAGATCTGGCAGCAGTGCAGAAGGAATTAGACAATTCAACATATTAATTAAAAGCCCAAAAGTGAGCCCAAGTTCAACCCAGAAAACCCAAGCTTCAATTCTCCCATTCAGCCGCGGAAGCGCGGCGGGAGCAGCCTTTAGCCGCGCAAGCGCGGCGGTTCTGCCACGTCAGCATGGAATTTTTGCAGCATTATCCATAGCTCTGGTCCCACATCTCATTATGATATGTCAAATTCTATAATTCTCCAGAAGCTACTGCCAGATCAGCAAAGAAAATTAAGGAAGGCTAATCCTAATTAAGCTCCTAACTAATCCTCTTCTAGAAGCCCCCTCCTAACTAATCACCTCTAGAAGCTTCTCCTCTAACTAACTTTTGGAGGGAAATTTGAATTCTCTCAACAAACTTTTGGAGGGAAACTTAGAATTTGAAATACTAGATCTAGGGTTAGTTATCTATAAATAGGAACCTAGACCTAGGGTTAAAGGCTAATCAATCTTTAATCAATAATCAATAATCATTGGTTCATTCTACACCATCTTCTTCCACAAGTCTCGTGACAAGGCTTGTGCGAAACCCTAACCCTAATTCCACTCCAAATCCAAGATCTTGAGTACCAAATCAAGCGAGAAGCCTTCAACCTTTTAGGAGCCGAGCCGATCTTCAATCGGGCAAGTGATCCAAGCTGATCCGCGATCCACGGAGACGAGCGAAGCCAAGTCGACGATCAAATTCTTCCTCTTGTAGTTCTTGAGCGAATGTAATGAAATTGTTGATATAAATAAAAGGTGAAATTCTTTAATCTTGCTTTCTTTTAATTCTTGCATCATGATTAGATCTCAATTTGTAATTGTTGTTCTTGTTGTGATGTTTGAGTAAAACTCCGCTCGTAAAGGATTCGAGACGATTGTAGAATGATGATGTAACAAATGTTAATACTATTTTTAAGTCCTACGAGTTTTGTAAACCCTAGCAAGTTCAAGAATCGATGACCTAGTTTCGTGGTGATGCTTTCTTGATTGTGATCGCTCGAAATTAGGGATCTACGATCGTTTCTTGAATTTACTAGAGGCTAGAATATGAATGGTATCAATGAAAGAACAAGAGATAAGATGAAACCCTAGTTTCACAAGAAGTCTCTAATTCTCATCGATTATCATCGATCTAGTATCAATTCATCGAAGGATAAGAATACGTAATTGTAAGATTACATCACATCTATAGATCCGATCGATTCCTACGAGCCTCATTTCGATTCTTGATATTTGGTTTGGAAAAATCAACAAACGATCAATTCTTGATTCTATCTTTTTAATGCTTTCTTAGATCTAGATATTTTCTTTTTCTTGAACTTCAATTTCAAATCATGAATTGTTTTGTTTTCTTTTCATTAATGTTTCGACTCACCTAATTCAAAAGACGAACGATTACACTGTCCCTGTGGACGATCCGCACTCACTTACAATCTACATCCGATACCGTAGTTGATTGCGGTCAAATAATTTTTGGTTGTGATTTCTTTACAATTTTATACTACACAATCCGAAATCGTTACAATCAAATGGCGCCGTTGCCGGGGATAGTGCGCTAATAGTTCGTATTTTGAAATTTGAGTTGAACAATTTATTTCATCATAATTTTTAGATCTAAACTCGTACAAACCCTAATACGTGTTTTGTGGTTTGATTGCGAGGAAATCTGGAATCATTGGAGCTTGGATAAAACTTTTCTGAGCATTCCAGAGAGCTTTGTATGTGAACAGGAGCTTGTACAGAAAATATTGTGCAGTGATCCCTTAAAAGGACCGCCCTTCCGCGGCACAAACCCCTAATACGCGGCGGAAGCGCCGCAACCCTAGCTCTTCACTGCATAAATTTTTCTCTGTAAGCTACTATCTTTCTTATCTCTCCCCTCATCTGCTCCAATTAACACTTTACTGCAGGTTTCTTTGCAAATAAATCGCAGCGCCGCAAAGCAAAATAAAATTTGAGCGTGTTTTTGATTCTTCTGGTTGTTGCATATTAATACGGAAATTAAGGGGCACGACCAAATCCAAATTAGGTGGGGATTTCATTACCCTTCCTAGGCCCCGAAAATCACAAACTTGCATCCGCATTGACCCTCATTAATTAAAAGAAATCTAGAGATGACTCTAAGGACCGTCGCGCTCAATTAGGACAAGAGAAGGCCGTGGGTAATCCATTGTTTATCCGCGTTTTCTTGTGGTGCCTAAGGCGAGTGTGTCTAAGGCTAGTGGTTATTAATTAGGTCCACTGTAGTGGTGGTTCCTTCCCACTTACCTGGCACTTATCCGGCCACAGGGGGACAAAGAGGCGGTGGAGGATTCTATCCTGCGACTTGTCTTTTGGCAGTTAGGAGCGGTCTAGAGATTTGACCTAGGTGACCCATAGAATTAGGGTTTTGTGTGTTGCATTTGTTTTGTTGCATCATATTTTTCAAAAATCCGTACCAATTTTCAAAACAAACACCACATCCATCATTTCCCCTAATTATAAATTCACGCTGCCACTTGTACTAACCCTTTTTAGTGCAAGATAGGCTGGACAACGGGTTTCTAGTACCTGTTTAGTCCGCGTCCCCCGATCGACCCAAAAGTCGGTATTTCTACATTTACCTTTTCTTTACCCACCACCACACCCACATCGATGGATCCACCTCCATCGAACTTCTTTTCCACTACCCTGCCGCCGTCCGTTGGTGCGCAGAATCCATCTCGCATCTCTCTCCAAGAGAGATGTTATCCTACACGAGGCCCACTTTCCACCTGTCTTTCCATTCCACCAGCCAACGGGGAAAATTTTCAAATAAAACCCCAATACATCAACCTTCTACCAAAATTTCACGGTCTCGAGTCTGAAGACGCATACGTGTTTATCACGAAATTTGAAAATGTATGCGCAATGATGGGTACCTCACAGTTGTCTGTGGATGCTTTCCGTCTACGTCTTCTCCCATTCACTTTGTGTGATTTAGCCGAGAAGTGGCTATATAACACTACCGCACATTCCATTTCAAATTGGGATGAATTCGTCAAAGCATTCCTTAAGAAATTCTACCCACATCAAAAGACAGCTCGAGTCCGTAGCGAAATCTATCAATTCACCCAGCTTCCGAATGAAACATTTTCAAAGTGTCTTGAACGTTTCAAGGATCTGTTACTCCAATGTCCACATCACGGCATCCCGAGATAGGAATTGTGCCGAATCATTTATGAGGGCATTACTCCTTACACGAGACAGTCCCTTGAATCCATGTGTCAAGGCAACTTTATGACTAAAGATGATGGGGAAGCCTGGGAATTCCTAGAAAATTTCGCTGAAAAATCTTTACAGTGGGAGGGTGTGAGTCAATCGTCTAGGGATGGCAATGATATTTCCATAGGAGTTAGAGCTGACATTGCAGCTATCAATAAGAAACTCGAGAATATGGAAAACAAATTTTTAGCCGCCGCCCTAAGTCAAATATCACTCTCCAAAACTGTATGTGGTTGTTGTTCTGATCCGTCTCACTTGACGGAAGAATGTCCGTTTCAAGGTCATGAGCATACCAATGCCACATTTCAAAGACCTAGAAACAATCAATCTTCCTCCACATATGATCAGGGTTGGAGGGATCACCCTAACTTTGATTGGAACCAATCCCAATTTCAAAACACGGTTCCAAACCAAAACAATTTCCAAGGGGTCCCTCCACCACAACAGCAGCCACCACTTCAATTGAGTCAGCACCCCTTCCAATCACAGAACTTCCAAAATCCGGCCAACACTTTTGCACCGTCTAGTCTTTTGCAATTGACCGGTACAAATAATACCTCTGCACTAGCACAAACCTTGGATACTTTCATGAAACAATCCATCCAAGGGACGGCAAGTTTGCAATCTTCCGTCGAGAATGTAATGAAAATCATTATTTCTCAAAATGAGAACATCAAATCGATGGAAGAACAAATTGCACAACTAAAAGCCGAAATGAGTGCAAGAGAGAAAGGGAAACTTCCAGCTCAACCTTTACCCAATTCTAGCTATTCACATCATGTGGATGAGATCACGTTGAGATCTGGAAGAGTGCTTGACCATCACCTTGGGGAAGAGTTTGATGATACTAATAAATCAATCAATAACACCCCGGCTGAGACCTTTCCTCACACACACACTTCTGACCCCATTTCTTCTACCCCACCATCTTCTTCCGAGCCTATTCTCCATTTCCCAAAAGGCTCGCCACTACAGCCCACCTCTGTTACCCCTCCACGGACGATTCCCACTTCTATTATGGGATCGGTTCCACACCCACTTCCTTCTCCTATGATGGACCCAGCGCTTATTGCTAAAGCACCTTATCCTAATCGGTTAAGGGCTAACACACCAAGTCCACATATGGAGAAAATTATGAACATTTTTAAGCAAGTAAACACCAACATCCCTCTCCTAGATGCCATCCAACAAGTTCCGTCTTATGCGAAAACTCTTAAGAACTTGTGCACTAGGAAGAGGAAGAATCCAGTGCCCAAGAAGATTTTTATGGAAAAAACAATAGACACGGCTTTCCCCCAACAATTACCGAGGAAACGTAAGGATCCAGGATATCCTACTATTTCTGTTTCTATTGGGGGAAAACACATCAACCGTGCTCTATTAGACCTTGGCGCTAGTGTTAACTTGCTTCCATACTCAGTCAATGAGCAATTAGGGATCGGAGAGTTAAAGTCAACCAATTGCACTCTCCAGATGGCTGACCGATCAATCACCAAACCTAGGGGTGAACTGGAGGATGTGTTAATAAAAATCGGAGAATTTATATTCCCGGTAGATTTTATTGTAATTGATACACAGCCTGTAGCGAACCCACGGAATCAAATTCCGGTGATTTTAGGTCGCCCCTTTTTGGCCACTTCCAATGCTATTATCAACTGTCGTAACGGTTCTATGACCCTATCTTTCGGGAATAGGTCAATAGAACTAAACATTTACAAGTTGGGAAGTGTACCCTCCGAACCTACTGCTCAGGTCTGTTCTGTCAACTTAATGGATGTCGACAGCAGCGAATTTGATGATCCTCCTGATATTGATCTAGACTCTTTTCATACGTTGTTGTTTGACCCAACTATGTATCATACGCATACGGACTCTTCCACCGAGATGTCCGGGTCAACAATTAACACGGATTATGAACTGCTTTTAGAGTCTGAAGATCACCCCGCACTTTGTGATGACATTATTCATCGGGGTATTGATGGAACTTTTGAGGAGATCTTCGCTGATGAACTCGCATTTTTGAATGACACGGGTGTTGAGATGAATCATCTCCCAATCAATGAAATTGAACCTCCACCCCTTCTTCTGAATTGTAAAAAGAATGCGAGTAATCCATCACATACACTGCATCGTCTCTCCAAAATGAGACGCACACACATTCTATTCCACCACTTATCCTTTCCCCACTTTTTCTTCCACCAACCCGAGCACTGCATTGATAAAATTTTTGAATGGTTGGTGTTAACCTTCGGTCTTTGCAAAGCTTGGCATCGACCACTGATTTTTGACCCCCTCATATGATTTTAAAAGATTAACATTGCATAACTCAAGTTTGGGGGGGGTATGTTTTTTCTGGCTCCTGAAAAGAAAAGCTTTACAAAATTTTGAGCCAAAAATAAGTTTGGGGGAGGATCTTCACTTAAATATTTTGCCCCACTAATAAATTCCTCTCAAGCTTACAGGTTTTTGAGATTTAGCAGAAGGCAACAGTGAGGACACTGTTGAAAACAAGTTTGGGGGAGGTTTGTGCTTATTTTCGCATCATTTGCATATCATTTGCATAAGCACAAAACATTTTTTGAAAAACCTATAAAAATTTAAAAATTTTCAAAACTATAAAAATATTTTTTTGTACATAAATAAGATAATAAAAGTTTAGATAGTGAAAAGTTACATCCATGAGATTAAAAAAATTTAAGAAAACTAAGAAAATTAGAAGTTTTCTTATACGAACTAGTAATAAGTAGTTATGAGCCGTTGTCCCAAGGGTTAGTAAGATGAAGGACGTCACTAATCTGAGGATAAAAATAAGTCTGAAAAATAGTTTCTATTCTGGAAGCCAAACATTTTGAACGTTGCTACCCTGCTATTCGCACTTACACACGTCTTGAAGCCTGGGATAGTAGAGGATACCTTGAAATGCTCTTGTCTTAAAGCCAAAAGTATGAAAAAAAAAATATGGTGAGAAAAATGGACACTGGTTTTGTTATCACCAAGGGAATAAAAAAATATATAGCGAGGGTGCTTTTTCATCTAGTGCCCTAAGGCCAACTGGTCTGGGAGTCACTGCTATACCTAAGGTGGTGCAAGACTAGGAAAATACACCAAATAAGCAATCACATGAGTAATCGGTCGGTTAGTACCTCAAGAAGTATTAACGGTCGCATGAAAGTGTGTGAGCTCATCGAGAAAAAATATATACTGAGGCTGATGGGCAAGAGTATGATAGCTTGAATTGAATTCTCCGGGTGTAGGGATGTCCTTTACACACACGCAGGGTTATATGATCGATGTTTTGGAAGAAAGATAGGAATGAAAAATAAGACGATGTTTTATTGAGGGAGGACGTGATTTCTGACATCTTTTCATGACCATTAAGATAGGGCTCATAACAACCGAAAAGCTAGCTTAGTTGGAAACCCTAATTTTCAAAGTCTTTCTTATACGATTCTTTTCTTTAAATGTAATATTCATGATCTTCCTTTTATTATTGGATTTTGTGGGTGCAATCCGCTGAAAACCCTCAGGAGACAACACTCCTCCTACTAGGGACACCTAGAGGTTTAAAGGCTTGTTGCACGTGCTCAGTGCAATCGTGTTGCCTACGAAAGTGTGCTAGTTAGTTTTTCTCTATTTTCTCCTTATCTTTTTCTTTAATAAAACATTCGCTCGAGACGATCGAAATTAAGTTTGGGGGTATTTGATCAGGCGAAAATATTGTATATTTTAGCCGGCAATTTCCTTAACATTTGCATACATTTAGAAGTGTTCGGCATTCATATTCTACATATTAGCAAATCTGTCACAAAATATGAGATTCATGTATTAGACTTTCAAACCGACACTTTAAAGGAAATTAATCGCATTTCATGGCATCGCATCATTTCTGTATTTGCGCAACACTTGTCTTGAGTCTATGCAGGAAAATACGGAAGAAAAAGACCAAAGAGCTGATCAAAAATACGCCAACTAAATCATTTCAGATCTGGCAGCAGTGCAGAAGGAATTAGACAATTCAACATATTAATTAAAAGCCCAAAAGTGAGCCCAAGTTCAACCCAGAAAACCCAAGCTTCAATTCTCCCATTCAGCCGCGGAAGCGCGGCGGGAGCAGCCTTTAGCCGCGCAAGCGCGGCGGTTCTGCCACGTCAGCATGGAATTTTTGCAGCATTATCCATAGCTCTGGTCCCACATCTCATTATGATATGTCAAATTCTATAATTCTCCAGAAGCTACTGCCAGATCAGCAAAGAAAATTAAGGAAGGCTAATCCTAATTAAGCTCCTAACTAATCCTCTTCTAGAAGCCCCCTCCTAACTAATCACCTCTAGAAGCTTCTCCTCTAACTAACTTTTGGAGGGAAATTTGAATTCTCTCAACAAACTTTTGGAGGGAAACTTAGAATTTGAAATCCTAGATCTAGGGTTAGTTATCTATAAATAGGAACCTAGACCTAGGGTTAAAGGCTAATCAATCTTTAATCAATAATCAATAATCATTGGTTCATTCTACACCATCTTCTTCCACAAGTCTCGTGACAAGGCTTGTGCGAAACCCTAACCCTAATTCCACTCCAAATCCAAGATCTTGAGTACCAAATCAAGCGAGAAGCCTTCAACCTTTTAGGAGCCGAGCCGATCTTCAATCGGGCAAGTGATCCAAGCTGATCCGCGATCCACGGAGACGAGCGAAGCCAAGTCGACGATCGAATTCTTCCTCTTGTAGTTCTTGAGCGAATGTAATGAAATTGTTGATATAAATAAAAGGTGAAATTCTTTAATCTTGCTTTCTTTTAATTCTTGCATCATGATTAGATCTCAATTTGTAATTGTTGTTCTTGTTGTGATGTTTGAGTAAAACTCCGCTCGTAAAGGATTCGAGACGATTGTAGAATGATGATGTAACAAATGTTAATACTATTTTTAAGTCCTACGAGTTTTGTAAACCCTAGCAAGTTCAAGAATCGATGACCTAGTTTCGTGGTGATGCTTTCTTGATTGTGATCGCTCGAAATTAGGGATCTACGATCGTTTCTTGAATTTACTAGAGGCTAGAATATGAATGGTATCAATGAAAGAACAAGAGATAAGATGAAACCCTAGTTTCACAAGAAGTCTCTAATTCTCATCGATTATCATCGATCTAGTATCAATTCATCGAAGGATAAGAATACGTAATTGTAAGATTACATCACATCTATAGATCCGATCGATTCCTACGAGCCTCATTTCGATTCTTGATATTTGGTTTGGAAAAATCAACAAACGATCAATTCTTGATTCTATCTTTTTAATGCTTTCTTAGATCTAGATATTTTCTTTTTCTTGAACTTCAATTTCAAATCATGAATTGTTTTGTTTTCTTTTCATTAATGTTTCGACTCACCTAATTCAAAAGACGAACGATTACACTGTCCCTGTGGACGATCCGCACTCACTTACAATCTACATCCGATACCGTAGTTGATTGCGGTCAAATAATTTTTGGTTGTGATTTCTTTACAATTTTATACTACACAATCCGAAATCGTTACAATCACCCCCTGTGTATACTTCAGAGGGAGCGGGTACTCATGCCGTCGCTATTTTGGCGACAAGTTCCTTCAAAGTCGCTCATTTTTTGTTGAGCGTCGGCGACAAATACCACCTTACCTCTGCTTTTCATTCATCTTCATAAGATGATGAAGAGTCTTGACTTAGCTGATCCAATCGAGTCATTTTATCCATGAGCTCTTGGAAGGTTGTCGGCTTGAAGAGGTCCATATACGAGGACGCCTTTGAATTTGGGTCAAGGGTGGCTATGAGTATTCCCATGGATGCAACTTCATCGATGCGTTACTTGTATTTGACCAGAGATTTCTCCATCGGGTAACATATTGAACCCGAGTCCCATTCGGTCTAACCCTTTCGTTGACCAGTGCCGTCACGGTAGTGCGTTTATTCACACTAGCGAATCTCTGACAGGAGAGCATCTCCATTTCGTCGAAGGTATTCATGGAGTCATTAGGGAGTTCTGCATACCATTCGAAGGCAATGCCCGCCAGACAGCCGACGAACTGTCACAGGAGAAGTATCAATATTGCCGCACATGGGTTCAAATCGCGCAATATGCCGGCGAGAATTCTCAGTTCATTTGTACATGTGGCACATTAGAAGTGTGCACTCTTTCGGGTACTGTATTTGATTATGCCATGTCGGATACGGTCGACCAATCTTGATTGATCTATTCGCGGCTTCACCGGAGTTGTGAGTTTTGATTTGCTGAGCGATATATTCATGCAGCTTTGCTTTTAGGAATCATTTCCTCCTCAGCCATTGATGAGATTTGCAGAGGATTTGAAATATCATCCTGATCTTTATGACCGACTACCGACAGTTCATCTGCCAATGGTTCCGATTGAACTATCATTCCAGCCATATTCTGAATCAGAAGGGCCATCCGGTTCATTTTAGTGGACATTTCTGCCACTTCTGCATCTCCCTTTTTTCAGAGCGCGCTTTAGGAAATCAATATCTGACTCCTTCTCTATTCTTTCTTCGGGTGTGTCCTCAGGATTTTCCTTAAGCGATGGACTAGCGTTTGCTGCTGCCTGAGCGAGCATCTCCTGCAGCTTTTCATGTTGTAGTTGAACTTTTATCAGGGACCGAGTTTGAGGTCGGTGGCTAGTAAAAGCTCAAACTTTGTCTTTGGAATCCACCACATAGACTATGTGAACTACCATGCCCCCAGGCTTGGGGTGTTTGGAGTTTTGGCCTTTGGAGTTTGCTTCGGGCACTTTAGCTTTATTGGGCCTCTCTTTTTTGTGAAAAGCCGCTTTGGTTTTAGGAGAAACCGCTGTATCAGGATCCGTCTTGAGATGAGTCCCCTTCACCTGCTTCCATACATTATATATAGATGACGAAAGTTGTCTCAGGGAGCTTACTGGTTTCTGCTCTCGTGAGATCTCCATAGGCTGTGGAGACTTCTTCAATATTGCGGTAGGAGAATTTTGTCTGGCCCTTTGCAACAGTTTGAAGTTGTTCCCAGTTGGAACAACAACACTCACCACTGGGGTTAAAACAGGACCATATGGACAACTGCTCCCAGCTCATTTTGTATGATGCCGATATCGACGTCGACTGTTTCTTACGGCCAAGATTTGATTAGCCTCAGGATTTTTCCGAGCCTACCCCCAGTTTCCTTTGAAAGCTTGAATATTCTGCCCCGTGCGTCGACCTTGGTCCTTAGCAAGTGCCGGTTGTTTGAGAACTAATTCGATTAGCAAATCTGCAGCTTGGGGAACCAGCCTGCGGAAGACAGACTTCCATTGGGCTTCCTCCATCGGCATTGAGGCACCGAGGGTGGGAGGTGGGAGTATCGACCTAAAGAGAAGCCCGTTGATTTCTTGAAGAGCTAGATTGTAGAGATTTGAGATTGTAAGAGGCCCATACTTGACTCCACCAGATCTGACTGAGCCAGAGTTGCTAGGATAGAAGTAAACGTCATTCTTCATAGAGACGAAACGCCGGCTTCAGTAACCTATCACCCAAGGGCAACCACAAATATATATACCGTGATTATTTGATCGCAGAAAAACACGACACACGAAATGTGGAGTGGAAAGAGGAAGGAGTCCTACCGGGCGTGCCAGAATCTGTTCACCGCTGACTTGTTGAATCAGTTAAGGAAATCTCTTATTAAGAGATCTCTGATTGATTTGGGGAATGTTTCCTACCATTGGATCTTTGATCCAAGAGCTTCTGTTTCACAGAAGATAGTTTTCTTGTTATTAACAAGATTGAGAAAATATTTTCCCATACAGAACTTATTCTGTATCTTGGTGATTTTTAATCACCATTGGATCTTTGATCCAACGGTTCTCTGATTTACAAGGCACAATCTTTCTTGTTTGGAAAGATTTTGAGGAGCATTTTCTCAACAGAATTTTATTCTTGTAATTTGATGATTTATCATCTTCATTGGATCTTTGATCCAAGGGTTGAGAACTTTTAGTTCCGGCGCTGGCGCTCTCGTGCTTTGCACGTGAGTGCTGCCTCAGAGTCTTTGACTCTTAACGCGGGCGCTCTTGGCGCTAACCCCCTCGTGCTTTGCACGTGAAAGCTTTCTTAGAGTCTTTGACTCTTAGCGCTGGCGCTATTGGCCCTAGTACTCTAGTGCTTTGAACGAGATCGCTGCCTCAGAGTCTTTGACTCTTAGCATTGGCGATCTTGGCACTAGTGCTCTTAAGAGGCACTGCCTCATTTCAAAATTTAAATTTTTAATAGAGCTTTGCTCTCTGATTGGGGGAAACAATGTACACATACTTTCTCTCTATTACATGTTGATAAAGCCCATAGGGTGTGTACTTATGGGGCCTAGGCAGTCCATGAGTTCATCCTTCGATAGTTCCTAGTCGAGAGAATATCGAGACAGGGCATCGATATTCCAGAGTAGACTAGCGTATACCTTCTCGACCCATGTGATCGGCAATGTATGATCCCATATCCATTGGTGTTTGACATCAGAGATGGTATACGGGTGCTTACTAGAGACTGGATACACTGAACAGACTCACCGAGAACTCGTAGATGGTATTATACCCCACGTTAGATAGCAGTTCTCTGGTGACACTGGTACAGGTTAGTCTGTCGACCCGAGATCATCAAAGAGTCTTGTGTGTCTCCCACTGTGCTTTGATTTCCAATCTACCATGGCTCTACTGAGTCATGCAAACAGGTGGTTTTTGGGTACAGTCCCGAGTCACATGGAGGCAATGAGCGATAGGAGGGGATTCGTCTCTTCCAATATTGGGGGTTGATGTTGCGCTATGCTCGATTGGCCATAACTGGAAATCCCTGGCCAGGGTAGATGAGATTTACTGGTAAGTGTTATTAGTAGTTTCATATGGAATTATGGTTTCTGGAATATTTTTTTTGGGCCCAGATTTTGTTTGAGTACTGGAATTGTACTTGGGGCCCACTTCGGGAAGTTTTGTCGATCAGAATTTTAAATGTGTTAATTTGCAGTACTTACATTATATCTCCGACCATGAATGTCATTCGAGCAGTAAATCGTGTCTAATTGCTATAACTCTTTTAGACGGATTTGCGAACGTGACATTCGCGTTGATGTTCTGTGTTGTGCTGTGATATTGCGGATTTATCGTGGTGGATAGCTGTGTGCAATGGTAGTGCAGTTTGGATTTATTTTTACATTTGATATTGCGGGGCGAGCTTCCAACATGTGGACTGCCGTCACTGCCTGTTTGTATATTATTCTTTTGGGGCACAACCGGGTTGAGGTCGATATACCCGTTGTATATATTTTCATTTCTGTACTAGGTTTACCCTACGATGGAGTGCACGAATAGCTGGGTTCTGGAGGGAAACGGGTCCACATCTCATGGCTTTGAGAGGCAAAGGGGCCTGACTCTAGAATTTGCAGACTATTCGCCGCACTCGTAGGGGATACAGGTTGACCCAAGATGGAGTGCCCAAGTTACCGGATTCCGTGAAGTGCTGGGTGGTCCATTCATTTTGCTGTAGGGGGCTGCCTCGCTTCAGGATTTGGCGGGTAACTTGCTGCACTCGTAGGGGTCTAGGTTTTCATTGCACAGGCTATCCACACGACCAGAGAAACGTCGGGTTTCAGTTGCTGCTCTGTGAAACTCGGGGATCCCAGATTATCTGTATTGTTCTGTGATGCTTATTACTTTTCTGTAATGTTGCATTTATCACGCCTGGAGTGATTATTGTATATTGGTATATATAATAGTAGATATTGTATATGTTTTACTCCCGCGCTAGTCCAGTCCCCGCTCTGTCGTTAGTTAAGTAACCTAACAGGTGATGACGGGACCCAGTGACGAATGCGGATGGCATATACGTACATTTTATTTTCATTCTTTTCTGGTGTGATTAATTGATGGGACTGCATTGATTCTGATCAATGAAAAGAAAAAACAAACCTGTTTGACGTTGTTGGAACAGTTTTGAAAAGTGTTATTACAAAGACGTTTTCTTTTGTTTTGCACAGTGGTATTCATTCGGAATATCATGCACCTCATTCGACGAGGCTAGGGCTGAGATCCCTTCACTAGGAGTGACCCCTTGGGCAAAAATTTGCATCAGGGTAATAACTTCACTATAGTCGATTACTTGTTGCTTTGCATCGTGGTATTCAGTTGGAATATCCTCCACCTCATTCCACGAGGAAAGAGCCGAGATCCCTTCACCGGGAGTGACCTCTTTAGCAAAGGTTTTCGCCACTATATTTTTATAAAATGCTATCAGATTCCTTCAGCGATATCGAGTTCGTTACATTAAAGATTTTTCGCCAAAAAGCAGCCGTAGCCCTCCGTCATTTCAGTTAAGTATTCAGTAGTATTCAAGCTATGTATTTTGACCAACGCCAAGGCATAGTGTTTGGTAGCTGCTGGGTATTCATCTGTTGCATAGATAGATGAGTTGGTTTGGGACAGTCATTCTGCCATTTGGCCAACGTCAGGGGTATGTACGGGTGGGCTCAAATTAACAAGATAAGGATGGGTAGAACTTGACATGTGACTTATGGCATTTGGCCAACGTCAGGGTCATAAGAGCATGGGACAAAAATCCATATCGGGAGTTTCTAAAGAAACTGAAACTTGCCAGGCATGCGCACACCTTCTGGAGTGTGATAACGTGAGTGGATTCCTTCACGTTATCATGCGATGAGAGTTGGATCCCGATTCCCACTGATGAGTTGGTTTACTCTTCGGTGATCCCGACTAATTCTTCTTTCAGGTTTGGAGGAGAATTTGACGGTACAATGGGAGGGTTCTTGATTAGATAAAGTGATAACCATTCTGATCTAGGTTAGAGTGCACGCAGAGTGTTTCTTTTCCCTCTCTCTTTGGCAGCGACCATTGACCGACCCTAGACTATGACTCAGTGACCAAGTTGACCGAACCATCTTAAAATACTGGATTTTGGATTGTCTGAGTTGCATAAGTCATTGCCGCTCCTTCTTTTACCCATTGCATTTCTCCAGAACACCTCGTATTACTACGAACATCCACTTCCATTGGATAAATCCATCGTATGGTTATATACGAACTCGAAGAAACTTCTTCGAGGATGGATCCAGGTTCAGGAGAAATTGAATTGGCTTATTCAGTTGTCTTTTATCATTACCTTCTCTCAAGTTGCGAGTACTCCTAGGATTAGGAGAGTACACCTATTAGGCTTATTGGATAGTCTTCTTCCAAACCATAGGCAGGTGCCGAAAGGTAGGGAATGAAGAAAACCAATTAGCCTAAGTAGGGTGTACAGAAGGTAATAAGTAAAGACAAAATAAAGGGATAAGAAAGAGGGCAAAGTAAATTGCGACTGTTGTCATTCACGACCAAACCGCGTAGTTCATCGCCACTCCTACTTCACCTTTGCTTTTTCTCCAGTTCAAGAGAAATAGAATAAGGTTTTATTCAGTTTTCTTTTATCATCACCTTCTCTCAGGTTGCGAGTACTCCTTGGTTTAAGGGTATATACCTATTACGCTTATTGGACAGTCTTCTTCCAAACCATAGGCTGGTGCCGAACGGTAGGGAAGGAAGAAAACCATTTAGCCTAATGATGGTGTACAGAAGGTAACGACTAAAGACAGATAAAGGGATTTGGAGAAATGGCAAAGAAATATACGGTTATAGTCATGAATTGGATTATGGAAGAAGCATTACTAGGAATACCAGGATACCCCTTCGAAACATTTTCATGTTTCAGTTTCACTGTGCATTGTTAAAGGAAAACTATTTTCCCGATTAAATACTTACTCCAGGGTATGTATTTACCAGGTATGATTCTCACATCCGTATGCTTTTACAGATGATGAGTGGGAGTAAGTTATTGGGAATTAGGTGATCATCCTCATTATATCGGAATTCGTTGTAAATGGTGATATTTGAGGAAATCGCCTAGGTACAGTTTTCAACCTACGATGCACAGATTTTGAGTTATTCAACTCAGCGGACTTATACAGAATATTTTATGTTGTCCAGTGTCCATCAGGACAAAGGGGTTGGTCCTCGTACTATGTTCTGTTTACTTGTGACTTCTCTAGTTTTTAAACAAGTGTTTCGTAGAAATACAATGTCTAAGTTTTGAGAAGTTATCGGTATAGGAATAAAGTAGAGAACCAGGTGTTGCAAGTATCGGGATTCTTCAAGGTGATCGAAGATATAGATACTTGTGATTGGTATTCAGTTGATAGTAATAGTTTTGAGAAACTTGTTTCTCTTTCGGGTTACTCATAATTGGATGCATTCCTAAGTTGAGTAATGCTGATCGGCATCTCTCCATTAAGTTGATATACACTGGAGACAGCTGCATGATTTGAATCTGATTCCAATTAAATAAGTGCCAAAGTTTCTATATTGGATATAGAATGGTTCATATCTTAACGATGTTAAGGTACGGGGAGTTGTCCGGCTTATGCTTAAAACCAGACTCTGGATAACTCAAGGCATGTTTCTGTAATGGCAGTTTGTGGGTTGACACGGGCTATGTCGAGGATTGAATTTCTACCATCTAGAAGATCAATAGTAATATTGTTCTTGACTCGCCACAGTTTTAGTAAAATGGATTTTTTCAGAAAAAAGTAGTGGGAGTATGGTAAAACTTGATGAGATTCCAGAACCGCAAACGATTACGGAAAATTTAATAGAACCTAAAGATTCAATCAGGTTTGACATTCCATTAGACATTCTGCAGATATGGTGGGTAACCTCAGGCACCTGAGAGGTACTTCGGTCGCCTCAAGGACGGTGACAGGGAGGTTCTTGTTTAACCAGACTTGACACTACTGTTGTTCCAGACTATGAGACCCGGCAGGAGGATGAGTATAGCGTCGTTCTAAACTAGTTTTAAAAGTGCACGTATATATTATTCTTCCAGAGGGTTGTTGTGGTCAGTGGGAGCAGCGGAAGCATAGTGGGCAAGTAGCTTGTGTCTATTTATAGACTAAAACAGATATAGCGGAGATAGATCATCTATTTTTGATTTGACAGTCATGGGTTTGACTTCATTAGAATAGGGGATGGAACTGTTAAGAAGGTAGCAGAGTGTGATGTCCTGGTATTTGTATGACATACACAGAGTAGGAAGCAAAATTCCTATACTACGATCGGTTATAGTTTGGTTGTCACACAGTTGTTTCTCCATACAGGATATGGATATAATATCAGACATTCTGCTTACTAGATCTATGGTTTTAGATCTAGATTTGGGTAGTTTCCCAATCTGGGTACTTAGACTGTATTCTAAAGGTGTTTTAGAATAGATGACTCCTGGCATGGTGGTGTACCTGCAGGTGATGGAGTCTC
Source organism: Agapanthus africanus (assembly GCA_030015575.1). Taxonomy (NCBI): domain Eukaryota; kingdom Viridiplantae; phylum Streptophyta; class Magnoliopsida; order Asparagales; family Amaryllidaceae; genus Agapanthus; species Agapanthus africanus. The sequence goes on along the minus strand of CM057343.1, from coordinate 371,400,551 downwards.
CCTCTCTAAAGGTGTCTTATAGACTAAAGGGGATAGGGATGTGCATGATTGGCATATTACTTGCTTAGGCAATTGAGTCGATCATGAGATGTCAAGTACCACACCAGATGTTGTTTTTGCACTAGATACAATAAGTTTGTATTAATCCAATCCTGGAAAAACATTCGGAAGCAGTTTTAGAACATAAGTGGATGTTCTAGGGATATGATAACGGCAGCCTCCTTCGGGGGACGGTTATCATTCCAGGCTTCAAAGGTGACATGGATGACAGAGTGATTGTCAGAGTTATAGTTTTCCCTCTGATGAAAGGGGGCGGTATTTTGGACAGGTGGTCTAAGAGGATACTGTAGGAGGCATGGTGCAGGATACTGATTAGGTTTAGTTGACGATACAGTCTATGAAGTTTGGATTTGGAGTTCATTTATGAACTAGGTCCCATCAGATATCCAGACACATTCTAAGACAGGTATTACTTAATTCGGGAGATGGCTTTCTCCGCGAACTTGAAATTAAGAGAGACATAGAAAGAAACATCAGGGCGGATCCACTCATTGAGGCTATTTCTCGAACACAAGGGTTTTACAAACGAGCTTTGTGAAACTGGTTAGTAAAGGAGTTGGGTGTTCGGTATCACACGGGCTGTGAGTATGTGAAATCGCAATAATTAGCCTTAAGTGCAAGTGGGAGATTGTTGGTCGTAGTGCCCTCAAAGTCAATTATTGGATCGCAGGCACGTGATTGCAATGATTGAGGATGACCTATACCGGTAGGATAGTCTTACTCAAGATGATAGTATGCTATCTGGTTTGCCTTTATCATCATGTACAGCTTTAGGTGACATGATCACTATTACACATTGATAGAGCCCTTAGGATTTTTGCTTGACTACCAGCAGTATGATGGCAATCATATACGTGAGAGTTGGGTAGTCTATAAGAACATCCTTAAAAGTGGTCCCTAGTCGTAGGAGTTTCGAGACAGGGCATCGATACTTCAGAGTAGACTAGTGTATACAGTCGAGATCCCGACGAGGGGCGGTGGCCGGTCTCACAAGCCATTGGTGTCGGTTGGATCACCTAAGATGTATACAGGTGCTCATTAGGTTATGAGTGCACCGGACAGGACTCGCCTGGAACATGCTAGTTGGTATTATACCTAGCGTCAGATAGCAGTTCCCTGGTGACATGTGTACAGGTTAGTTCATCGACCTGAGGTCGTCATTTGTCTCGTGTGAGTTCCCACTGTGCTTAGATTACTACCCTACCCTGGCTTAAAGGAGTCGTGCAAATAGGTTTTAGTTAGGTACAGTCCTGAGCCACATAGAGGCAGTGAGCGGATCGGCAGGGGATTTGTCTCTCCCGGTATTGGGGGTGAGATCGCGCTGTGTCTAGGAGAGCCATTACACCAAGTCCTTGGCCAAGGCAGGTGAGAATTACTGGTAGGTATTCCAGTAGTTTCTCAGGGTGTTCAGGGCTACCCTCCGACATGACTTATACAGCTTTTGGGGGTCTGACGTTACCAACCCCTAGGCCGGATATGCGATGCTCATAGACGAATGGACCGGACTGTACGGTTATTGTCACTAATAGGCTCAGTAGGGTTCCAGGATGAGTTCGCTCATCAGCTTCCCTTTCTGTCAATACATGGACAGTCGTTACGTACAGCTAGTACCACTGACGGCTTGTGGTTAAACCCACTGCCGGAGTATTGACTAGTCTTTAGAGTCCCCCAGAGATAGTTTCCCAAGTTCGGGCGAAACGTTGTAGAGGCCGTATGGTTTTACGGCAGGGTTCGAACATGCACGTGCACTTGTGCACGTGTCATGGTTCGGACAGATAATACTGGTAGGCTTTGGTTTAAGCCGGATCCAAGTATTATATTGGGTAGGAGTATTTTTGTCTCTTTGCATTTTTGTATTCGGTCGGAATACAAATGCGGGATTTCTTTTGAAGTTGCCAATCCTTTTCCTCCGGACTTAAACATTTGGTTTAATGTTTATGTCGCGGATTTTCTTTTATCCATGGCTGATTTTTCATTGGGCTTTAAGTCTTTTCCTTTGGGGGTTTATTTGCAAATATGGATTTATAAGATGAGGGGTGTTTTTGTGGTTGCCGGGGCCCCAGCAGCAACCAGGGACTTCTAGATAAGAATGAGGTGTTACATGACTCATTCATTGCATTTAATTCCTTTTGTATTTGCTTAAGATATTTAGTGAGATCTTTTGTGAGGATAAGTATTGCTTATGGTCACCACTTGCTCCTACACTCACCCCCCACCCATTTCAGCCCATAAATGGCCGAGCCCCATTTTGGGTTGTGAGAATGATTCATTGCAAATTCTAAGCTCAATTCCTTCACTCCAAATTGGCAACTTCATTTACCTTCACCCAATGGCTTGGGTTTCTTGAGACAAAGTATTCTACACACTCTTTACTTCAATCATGGACATGTTAGTTAGCAAACTTCATGTCCGAGTTGCCTCGGTTTAGAGGCCGGAGCCCCTATAAAGATCCATTGACGTGGTGCCACCTCGACAAGGAGACAGGAGATCGGAGTCGCAGCGAGGAGCGTGGGATGATGGCTAAAGACCGAAAGACACGGATCGATTGGTATAGCCTTTTTACTTCTTTACAGTTTGTTAGTTTAGCGTTAATGGCCAGATTCGGGTTAAAGTATGCGATAGCGCCAGTTGTAAAAGTTTTTGTTCCGCGTTTGGCCTCCGTTTATTGGCCGGGGCGCTACCGTAGTCTTACAGGTAGTTGGATAGAAAACCCAGTAGGGTGCTAAGGTATCCCAACAGTGATATCAGAGCCGGGCTAGAGTATTAGATGATGTTTGTTAGACTACGAAACCGAAACTACTCCGAAACTTGAAACATCGAAACCTAGTTTCTGTCGATTTTTAAATGGCTTATAAAAAAATTTTAAACAACTGCAGAATGATGTATGTGATACACCATGAACACAACCAAAATTTGGTCCCATTTTGACCAATTTTGGCCGGCCAGACATGCCTAAAAACCAGTATGCTCGGCCCAGTTAGGGAATTTTGGCCTCAAATTTTTTCTTTGTTCCAGGCTCTGGAGTTTGGTGATTCAGGTGTTGTTTGTTTTTGCTAAAATTTGCATGTGATGTTAACTTTCTGCAAATGCATTTCGGAGTGTTTCGTATTCGTAGTTTTACATTGTTTTCGGGTTTTCATATGTTATCTAGACGAAGTTAAAAAGTTCGAACGAATGTCAAAAACCCATTTTTTCCAAGTTTAAGGTATTCGGAAAATCATGCAAGCAATTCTGTGGACCCTCTAGAAGAATGAAACCCTAACTCGATATAATGATCATGGAACCGCTTTCAAACCTTAGGATTTGCGGTAGTTCTACGGTGCCATTAATGAGGCTTGGGTTTGCCCTTCTACGGTTGGCCCATAGGTGCTGTGGCATGTTCTGGGTATTTTTTAACTGTGCTCAAGTGTTGAGCTCTCAGGGAATTGTTGGATTTTGATGAATCGATCAAAAAGTTTAACTTCGTCCGGATATTTGTGATGGGATAAAATACTTGGAATCCACAATATTTGAATTTTATAAATCTAGTAATTTAGTCTCATTTGATCGGTTGCCATGGGATTTTGATGTGATCAAAAGTCTGTCGCAATCACGTAGCGTACGCGGATACTCGCCGGGTAACCTTACTAGATAGCCATGCCCCATAACCCCGACCAAGTGACTATAGGAGAACTCCGCTGCCAAAAGCATCCGTCCCGGTGCTCGCGGCCGTGGTGTTCCGCCTAAGTGCACCTCGTCGACGGTATCGGGGTACGGCCGTCTACTAAAGTTTCCAACGAGCATTCAATCGGGATGTCGGGAATCTTGTTGAATTGCCCGACTTATTATTAGAAAGTGTTTTCAATATCGAGACTAAAATGCGGGGTTTATAATTGTTAGGCATGCGATGTCTAAGTAATTCATATTGTTAGGCATGAAATTCGGAATATGAGATATTTCGGGTTTATGATGTCTAAGGTGGTTGCGGATTCCAACTGTTGTTGTTTTCGTTTTCTTTTCTGCGAACTTAAGTGTAATATGTGGTGTATCGCCGGTTTCGTTGCTATACGTCAACGACAATTGGGATACGTATATTAACTTACGTTGATGACATGTGATGTTATGTGTTGCTGTGATATGTTATATTGGATCGTCGTGTTTGAATAGCCGGGGGTTTTTATGTGAGATGCGAGTTTTTCATTTTCATTCATATAAAAACTTGTATGTAATATTTTTTTATTGGGGCACTTCCGGGTTGAGGAAGATGTCACCGTTGATGTATATTATTTGCATTTCTACATTAGGATAGACCCAAGGAGGGGAGCACAAGTAACCGGGTTCTAGAGTCCATTGGGAGGCCATCTCGAGGAATCGAGTCTGGGTCTCTGTAATACACGGTTCTTTTATATACACTTAAATCCGTATTTTTCTTTAAATTATAAATTTTGTTATTTTTAAATATTTAATTATTTGAAAGAAACTCCATCAAACCCAATACCACTTTCCCTTTTATAATATATTCACTCAACCCATTTTTTTATTAAAATTAAACCCAGCCCATTCCTTTTTAACTTAATTTCTTTATTAACACCAAACCTAAACCCTAGATCCAATATTTACCCTAAACCAAAACCCCAAGAGATTCTCTTATATTCGTTTTCTTTTTTCTGTTTTCCAGCCCAAGCCAATTTATGATGGAAATCCATTTTTTCTATTTAAAACCTCGGCCCACATCCTTCCTCAGCCCACTTAGTTTTATTAAAATCCTTTTAATAATTTTCCGGCCCTCTTTCCTTTTCCATTTCTTTTAATCCTTTTATTTTCTATTTAGCCCGATTCCCTCAGGCCCACTCTTCTCTTATCCCTCACCCATGCCCATAACAAAATTTTTCATTTCATTTATAATAAATCCTGGCTCGGCCCAGCCCCTATTTCCTTTATTCTTTTTAATTTACTCAGCCCAAACTCTCTGGCCCGTTTCCCTTTTATTTTCTTAGCCCGGCCCTATCTCCTTCAGCCCATGCCCGCGCCCGCTTCAAATCCAACCCGACCCGCACCAACAGTGCCTCCGTCCCCAACGGCTAGTTCCCTTTTCTCACGCGCGTTTCGCCGACGCCTCTGCCTCCGCCCGCGCCCACGTCGTCTCTCATCACGCGCGACGCCCGCGAGCGTTTCAACCGCGTGGCTCACCCCTCGTCTTCCCATTCTTTCCCCCTCACTTCCCACACTCTCTCACCCTCACACTCTCGAGTCCCTGCACCCATTTTCCTCGACGACGACGACGACACCCCTCGCCCAACCTCGTCTCCTCACCACCTTCCCTCTCTCTTCTCTGCCACCATCACCCTGTACCCATCGCCGGCGTCGCTGCCCCTGGGCTCACCCCCGGCCGAACCCCTGCACCCATTAGCCGACCCCTGCACTTTGTTGCCCTCACTCGTTTCTCTCGTCGACGGCAGCCACCACCATCCCCGATCACCCTCACCCACACCCCCTCATCATTGCAGAGTCTTCCCCTCACTCCCTAATCTATCTCTCCTTCTCTTCCTTTACCTCAATCACTCTCAAACTTCTCTCGTTCTCTGCAGTCTCTCTCTCTCTCACTCTCTTCTTCTCTAACTCTCAGTGCCTCTCTCTCCCTCTGTAACTCTTTCACTCACTGCCTCTCTCCCCCTCTGTAACTCTCTCATTTCTCTCTTTCTCACTCAGCCTCTCTCTCTCATCTCAGCTCCCTCTCATCTCTCTCACTGCATACTCAACTCTCTCTCTCTCTCTCTCTCTCTGCCTAATCTCTCTCTCTCAAGTTCTTTCTCTCTCTAACTCTTTCTCTCTCTAAACTCTCCCTCTCTTCCTCTGCAATATCTCCATCGGCCTCGACAACATCAGCGGTCCCCAGCCACAACATCGTCTGAGCACAAAGCGAGCCCCAACTTCCACGAGCCTCGACTGCATCCTGGCCGAGCCCAAGCTTGTGATTTTCGTGTCGCGTTAGTGGCGTTACCATCAGAGTACAACCCGAGACATTCTCAGGCAAGTTTTCGACTTGCTTACATGCTATTTACCTAACTTACGATCTTTAATTACATATATCATAAAGTTGCAAGTTTAGATAAATTATGTATCGTAACTGTTCGATACTTGCTCCCTTAGGAAATTATTATCAAATTTGGCGGAACTAAATAGTTTTGCTTGGCCCGTATGGCTTTGAACTTAGTGTACGAATTTCGTTGGATAATTTGATCGTTAACGACTAAAACAACTGCCCCCAAGTTTAACCGTAAAACTGTAATTCTGTTGCACCTGAAAACCGTTAAATTCACCATAAATCATATACATATTAGAATGGTGCGTTCGAGGGCTCAAATCGAATCTAACTCGACGAACTTTAACCCTATGCTAGTTTCCATATATTCCTGTACTTAAATCATGATGATAATTGTATCGGAGTGCGACTCTGGACTGCAGTCCAGAGCGACTCCAGTCGTGCTTGCTGTTCCGTAATGGATACCATAGGATTTCCTTAACTCGTAGGTTGCGGAACTCCACTTCTTATTATAGGTAACTCTGTTAGCTAGACAACACAATTAGTTTCATTCTGTTTCGTTACCGTTTGATATTTAATCTGTAATTTAAAAGATCGGGACACATAACAGTCCCAGCAGAATCAGAATTGACATGTTAATATTAAACAGATTATAACTCCTAACGTACAGACGCGATTGAAGATCCGTTTGTTGCGTTGAAAACTTTACTGAAAACCCTAGAATTCATCCAACTGTAGCGTCGCTAAAATCCGATCCCAACTAGGATCAAAATGCGTTGCGAAACAGACTTCTGATTCTGAAATTGGATTTCCAGCCGCGAGCGCTTAAAATGAGATGGTTATAATTAATGATCCTGGAACCCGATTGGCTTGAAACCAAATTTGATGGATGGACAACTGAACATACTAATTACTACCTGTTTATCGTTTCGCTAAATTATAAATGTACGTTTCATGATAAATCGTACAAGTGATAGACTATTGTTTTATGACACCTTAATTGTGCTTCTTATACTGTTCATGCATCACCTCATACCCATATCATTGTAGTGATAACCTAGTGACATTGTGTATTTACCCAGTGTTAGATCCTAGCGATGATTGTGGCAAGTACGTCATTGTTCGTGTATCCGTGATTAAATGAAAGTGATAAGTACTTGTACACAATCAGTGACCCTATTGTTCTATTGCATTGTCGACGTATGTGAGATGCGTGTACGTGTGACTATAAGTGGAATGGGACATTTATGGAAGCGTTGCACGGATGTCACAGATAAGACACCAGACACTGCCGTTTATCTTAGGTATTAGTCGGGACGTGCTTGATGGAGGTTCTGCCTCCAGTTCTCGCACAGACTTGTCACGGATCGATTAGTATCTAGGTTGATGGTTAGCGTTTGATGTAGACCACGGGGTGTGAGGTAGTTTAAGTGTGAGTTCAACAGAATCTCGGGAGTCCCATGCCGGCTTATATATTTAGGGAGTTATATGGAGATTTACAGGGTATGTGATATATACACCGTGATATTCTTGTTACATGTTGGGCCCGTGGTCCCTTGCCCTTGGGTTCTACCCTTGGGTGGAGGACACTCGCGAGTGGTTGACTCTCACACTTGGACTGACGATAGGCTTAGTGACCTGTACAGTGAGACTTAGAGACTGATAGGGATACTGGCATTTATATTACTTTTATACTGTGTTGACATACGTGACATATCGTTATACTGCTTTACTGTTCCGCTGCGTTGATTACTGCACGTTCATATACATGCTGTCATTGATTTACGGTGATTCATATCCATTACCACTGTTAGGACTGTCACTTGATTTTATATATATTATATTGCTATTGTGTCGCTCTGACGACCTGAGTATGCATGCTCAGTGTGAGGAGAAGATTTAGCCTGGATCAGAACTAGACGTGCATCACAGACTTCTTGACTTGCCACTCCGAGTTACATTCGTTTGTTCATTTCAGGTCAGTTTATATTATTGTATCTTTCAGTTACTGCATTTCTCATTACCTGCGCATCTTTTACTGTTTACCATGATAAACTAGAAGCCGAAGTGTGACTACGGCAGGACATTTTCTTGACCATAGGAGCATGGCTGGCCTTGTCTACCCCTCGTATTCCGTATTTTGGGAAGCGGGGCGTGACATGGTTTAGTTGGTATCAGAGCCAGGTTTTGCATCGATTGGGATTGCAGTTTTCCGTGTACAGTTTGGCAATCTAAGACATCCCTCGGTCTAGATTGTAAACTTGTCAGTCTTGATCTATATTCACATTGTGCGTTCAGCTATCCATTCGCTATGGTTTCGGGTGACTTGACAAGGTTACGTAGTTGCGATTGCACTACCGTACTCTATTCAAGTGACTTAAAGTCATGCAGTTGATTTCCCCACTTGTAGTAAATTCATCATCTCTGATATTCTTGAATCTTGTCCCATCCATATTATATTTTGATTAGTTTGGCTTGTGACTTATATCATTCTCAAAATTGTTGTCCCAGGATCATGTCTTCCAACGACTCTTCATCTGTATCCGCTCCCCAGAATCAGACCATTGAGATCCTTAGTGTGCTGCAAGGTCTAAAGGAAGCTCAGGAGCGAACAAACGACTTGTTGGCTGAAGGGCTGAGAAGACAGGTGAGTCAGACCCCAACGGGAGTCTCCTATCATAAAGGAATTCCTATTGGACGAGGAAAGGAGAAGAAGATGAAGCGTCAACAGAAGCATCAGAAGAACCCTTGCTGTGGATATTGTAAGAGGCCAGGACACCTTCAGAGGGATTGTCGCCGTGCTCAAGGGAAATGTCTGATATGCGGTTCCAACAAACACCTCATCAATGGCTGCCCAGAAAGGAAAGAACTGCAAGGAAGAAACTCGTCCACACTCCCCACTTCTGTCAAGTGAGGATTGCCGCGTAGTTCGGACTTCGACGATAAGGCGGATCAAACGCAGGATTCAACTCACGCGACGAGAATGCAATGTTATAGTAGTCGAAGAATGATTTTTCATGTTATCTACTTTCAGTAATAATATTGTCGTTTTTATGAATGTTTCCTTCCGTTTGAATCTTTGTATCCGTCGAACTTTTAGTTGGATGAAATAAAATTTGAATCATAATATATGTATCTTTCTCATGCTTTCTCTATGTCAAATTCTATTTATTATCACAGTATTTTCATTCTGATCTTTCAGTTCCTGCAACCGCATATTTTTCTATATTTCGTACCCTGAGCTTTCCTTGATATATTCCACTGTCTAATCATGACTTCTCTTTTCAGGCCATGGCCCACCCTGGAGCAGCGCCGCATCTAGACGAGGATGCACAGTCATGCGTTTCCTTAGATCACACACTGACGAGTTCCGATGATGAGGTCAATGGTCCCCAGGTCAACTTCGGAAACAATGATTCAGAAGATGAAGAAGTAGCCGCCCCAGGGTTTAACGTGTTAGCTGATTCCGAAGAAGAAGAAGGAGATCCCGAAAAGAACCCTATAGAAGAAAACCCGATAGAGGAAGATCCCGAGGAAGGTCCGATAGAAGAAAATCCAGTGGAGGAAGACCCCATGGAAGAGAACCCAGAAGAAGAGGATCACATGGAATCAGATCTCGATGAAGAAGCACTATCCGAGGAAGAAGGACCAAAAATTCAAGATCCTGTGGTGGAAGGACTTCCAATAGTGATACCGGCGAGACGATATGGAAATGGATGTCCCTACCTGAGTGCGCGAGTCTACCGCAACCTACTGAATCTCCACAACCGCGACTGACGGAATTTCTTTTGATATTGTCTTTCTGGCCAAATAAAATGTGTATAGTTTAGGGCCACTTTTCGTCTTGGAGAATGCTTTGTTTCAAATTTTCTTGAATGAAATAAATCTTCTGAATTCGTAAACCTTTTGATTTTTGGTTCGCTTGATGCTTGTTTATTGCCCATATCCATTTATTTTCTGCTGAATTCCCTGACTGTCCACCCCTACTCATTGTATAGTTTTCACCCTCGTTTCGATTAGAAAGTACCGCACCCTGATCCTTGGAATGAGCCACCCTCCATCCCTCGTCTGTGCCCCGTTTGAGATCCTTCTGGGAGGAGAACAGTTCTTGTGAAACTTCCGAGTTCACTAATTCTTCAAATTTTAATTCGTGTGGTGTACCAACCGTTGCTTTCTCCCATACTTTTCTCTGGTATTCTTTTGTTGCTCATCCTTACCTCTTGTGTGACCCTATCCCAATCTCCTTAACATTCAGCCTAAAGCCGCCACACTTCGACCTTTTGTATTAGCCACATCCCATTGTAATCCCTACCCTACCTAGGCCTAGACATACTTATGCTTTTCTCTATTACCCCAAATATATTTAGAGACATTATTATTCAAGATTTAGTTTTCATTATTTTAAATTTATCAAAGAGTGTGTTATTGATTATTCTGTTTTACGTAATTTAAGTACACTATTAGTATTTTCATTTTCAATAGGGCAACCTTACACCGCGCATATTTTGTTCCATATTCCTTATTTTCACGATACGAGTTTTCTAAGTTGAATCAAAACTATTTGATCGATACATCATCCTAAAATGTTTTAAACTACAGACAAATCCTTCACCACTTTATTATCGTTACCTTATTTCTAGTATTATGCATATGCTTACTATTATAAGTGGTTGAGCCTTATACTTATTATTTCTGTTTGCTATTTTGATTTACTTAGATGTGCACATATGTGGGATTCGACTTTTATCGAACACTCTTTGATTATTGTTCGCTATTGATACTTATATTCTCGTATACTCGTAGTTGCTCTTATAGTTATTCTTGCTTTATACCTATTTAGACCTACCTTTCGTATGTTGTTCTTACTTATATATAAATTTTCAAATTTCTTCGTCCCCGTACTACTAATAAATCCTTGGTGTTAGTGTGCAATCTAATAGCTTCGTTTTGTTGGTATAACTTATCGTTTATTTTAAATTTCGAGGACGAAATTTTTTTGTAAGGGTGGTATGATGTAATACCCGGTTCTTTTATATACACTTAAATCCGTATTTTTCTTTAAATTATAAATTTTGTTATTTTTAAATATTTAATTATTTTAAAGAAACACCATCAAACCCAATAACACTTTCCCTTTTATAATATATTCACTCAACCCATTTTTTTATTAAAATTAAACCCAGCCCATTCCTTTTTAACTTAATTTCTTTATTAACACCAAACCTAAACCCTAGATCCAATATTTACCCTAAACCAAAACCCCAAGACATTCTCTTATATTCGTTTTCTTTTTTCTGTTTTCCAGCCCAAGCCAATTTATGATGGAAATCCATTTTTTCTATTTAAAACCTCGGCCCACATCCTTCCTCAGCCCACTTAGTTTTATTAAAATCCTTTTAATAATTTTCCGGCCCTCTTTCCTTTTCCATTTCGTTTAATCCTTTTATTTTCTATTTAGCCCGATTCCCTCAGGCCCACTCTTCTCTTATCCCTCACCCATGCCCATAACAAAATTTTTCATTTCATTTATAATAAATCCTGGCTCGGCCCAGCCCCTATTTCCTTTATTCTTTTTAATTTACTCAGCCCAAACTCTCTGGCCCGTTTCCCTTTTATTTTCTTAGCCCGGCCCTATCTCCTTCAGCCCACGCCCGCGCCCGCTTCAAATCCTACCGGACCCGCACCAACAGTGCCTCCGTCCCCAACGGCTAGTTCCCTTTTCTCGCGTGCGTTTCGCCGACGCCTCTGCCTCCGCCCGCGCCCATGTCGTCGCTCATCACGCGCGATGCCCGCGAGCGTTTCAACCACGTGGCTCACCCCCTCGTCTTCCCATTCTTTCCCCCCCCACTTCCCACACCCTCTCACCCTCACACTCTCGAGTCCCTGCACCCATTTTCCTCGACGACGACGACGACGACACCCCTCGCCCAACCTCGTCTCCTCACCACCTTCCCTCTCTCTTCTCTGCCACCATCACCCTGTACCCATCGCCGGCGTCGCTGCCCCTGGGCTCACCCCCGGCCGAACCCCTGCACCCATTAGCCGACCCCTGCACTTTGTTGCCCTCACTCGTTTCCCTCGTCGACGGCAGCCACCACCATCCCCGATCACCCTCACCCACACCCCCTCATCATCGCAGAGTCTTCCCCTCACTCCCTAAATCTATCTCTCTTTCTCTTCCTTTACCTCAATCACTCTCAAACTTCTCTCGTTCTCTGCAGTCTCTCTCTCTCTCTCTTCTTCTTCTCTAACTCTCAGTGCCTCTCTCTCCCTCTGTAACTCTCTCACTCACTGCCTCTCTCTCCCTCTGTAACTCTCTCATTTCTCTCTTTCTCACTCAGCCTCTCTCTCTCATCTCAGCTCCCTCTCATCTCTCTCACTGCATACTCAACTCTCTCTCTCTCTGCCTAATCTCTCTCTCTCAAGTTCTTTCTCTCTCTAACTCTTCTCTCTCTAAACTCTCCCTCTCTTCCTCTGCAATATCTCCATCGGCCTCGACAACATCAGCGGTCCCCAGCCATAACATCGTCTGAGCACAAAGCGAGCCCCAACTTCCACGAGCCTCGACTGCATCCTGGCCGAGCCCAAGCTTGTGATCTTCGTGTCGCGTTAGTGGCGTTACCATCAGAGTACAACCCGAGACATTCTCAGGCAAGTTTTCGACTTGCTTACATGCTATTTACCTAAGTTACGATCTTTAATTACATATATCATAAAGTTGCAAGTTTAGATAAATTATGTATCGTAACTGTTCGATGCTTGCTCCCTTAGGAAATCATTATCAAATTTGGCGGAACTAAATAGTTTTGCTTGGCCCGTATGGCTTTGAACTTAGTGTGCGAATTTCGTTTGATAATTTGTTCGTTAACGACTAAAACAACTGCCCCCAAGTTTAACCGTAAAACTGTAATTCTGTTGCACCTGAAAACCGTTAAATTCACCATAAATCATATACATATTAGAATGGTGCGTTCGAGGGCTCAAATCGAAGCTAACTCGACGAAATTTAACCCTATGCTAGTTTCCATACATTCCTGTACTTAAATCATGATGATAATTGTATCGGAGTGCGACTCTGGACTGCAGTCCAGAGCGACTCCAGTCGTGCTTGCTGTTCCGTAATGGATACCATAGGATTTCCTTAACTCGTAGGTTGCGGAACTTCACTTCTTATTATAGGTAACTCTGTTAGATATACAACACAATTGGTTTCATTCTGTTTCGTTACCGTTTGATATTTAATCTGTAATTTAAAAGATCGGGACACATAACAGTCCCAGCAGAATCAGAATTGACATGTTAATATTAAACAGATTATAACTCCTAACGTACAGATGAGATTGAAGATCCGTTTGTTGCGTTGAAAACTTTACTGAAAACCCTAGAATTCATCCAACTGTAGTGTCGCTAAAATCCGATCCCAACTAGGATCAAAATGCGTTACGAAACAGACTTCTGATTCTGAAATTGGATTTCCAGCCGCGAGCGCTTAAAATGAGATGGTTATAATTAATGATCCTGGAACCCGATTGGCTTGAAACCAAATTTGATGGATGGACAACTGAACATACTAATTACTACCTGTTTATCGTTTCGCTAAATTATAAATGTACGTTTCATGATAAATCGTGCAAGTGATAGACTATTGTTTTATGACACCTTAATTGTGCTTCTTATACTGTTCATGCATCACATCCTACCCATATCATTGTAGTGATAACCTAGTGACATTGTGTATTTACCCAGTGTTAGATCCTAGCGATGATTGTGGCAAGTACATCATTGTTCGTGTATCCGTGATTAAATGAAAGTGATACGTACTTGTACACAATCAGTGACCCTATTGTTCTATTGCATTGTCGACGTCTGTGAGATGCGTGTACGTGTGACTATAAGTGGAATGGGACATTTATGGAAGCGTTGCACGGATGTCACAGATAAGACACCAGACACGGCCGTTTATCTTAGGTATTAGTCGGGACGTGCTTGATGGAGGTCCTGCCTCCAGTTCTCGCTCAGACTTGTCACGGATCGATTAGTATCTAGGTTGATGGTTAGCGTTTGATGTAGACCACGGGGTGTGGGGTAGTTTAAGTGTGAGTTCAACAGAATCTCGGGAGTCCCATGCCGGCTTATATATTTAGGGAGTTATATGGAGATTTACAGGGTATGTGATATATACACCGTGATATTCTTGTTACATGTTGGGCCCGTGGTCCCTTGCCCTTGGGTTCTACCCTTGGGTGGAGGACACTCGCGAGTGGTTGACTCTCACACTTGGACTGACGATAGGCTTAGTGACCTGTACAGTGAGACTTAGAGACTGATAGGGGTACTGGCATTTATATTACTTTTATACAGTGTTGACATACGTGACATATCGTTATACTGCTTTACTGTTCCACTGCGTTGATTACTGCACGTTCATATACATGCTGTCATTGATTTACGGTGATTCATATCCATTACCACTGTTAGGACTGTCACTTGATTTTATATATATTATATTGCTATTGTGTCGCTCTGACGACCTGAGTATGCATGCTCAGTGTGAGGAGTGTTGGAGATAGTGCCCTCATAGTCAATTATTAGGTCACAGGTACGTGATTGCAATGATTGATGGAGGACCTATCCCGGTAGGACAGTCTTACTCGAGATGATAGTATGCTATCTGGTTTACCTTTATCATCGTGTACTGCTTTAAGTGACCTGACAAGTCGCTATTACACGTTGGTAGAGCCCCTAGGATTCTTGCTTGACCACCAGCAGTATGAGGGCGATCATATAAGTGGGAGCTGGGGTCTATAAGCATATCCTTAAATGGTCCCTAGTCATGTGAGTTTCGAGACAGGGCATCGATACTCCAGAGTAGACTAGTGTATACAGTCGAGACCCCGACGAGGGGCGGTGGCCGGTCTCACAAGCCACTGGTGTCAGTTGGATCACCTAAGATGTATACAGGTGCTCATTGGGTTATGAGTACACCGGACAGGACTCGCCGGGAACATGCTAGTTGGTCATATACCAGACGTCAGATGGCAGTTCCCTGGTGATATGTGTACAGGTTAGTTCATCGACCTGGGGATCGTCGTTTGTCTCGTGTGAGTTCCCACTGTACTTTGATTACTACCCTACCACGGCTCAAAGGAGTCGTGCAAACAGGTTTTAGTTGGGTACAGTCCCGAGCCACATGGTGGCAGTGAGCGTATCTTCAGGGGTTCGTCTCTCCCGGTATTGGGGGTGAGGTCATGCTGTGTCTAGGAGAGCCATTACACGAAGCCCTCGGCCGAGGCAAGGAGATTTACTGGTAGGTATTCCAGTAGTATCTCAGGGTGTTCTGGGCTACACTCCGACACGACTTGTACCGCTTTTGGGGGTCTGACTTTTACCAACCCCCTAGGCCCGCTATGCGATGCTCATAGACGAACGGACCGGACTGTACGGATATTGTCACTGACAGGCTCAGTAGGGAGTCAGGCTGAGTTCGCTCACAGACGTCCCTTTTAGTCAATACCTGGTAGCCCGTTACGTATTGGCTTATACCTCTGACGTGCTAGTGGTTAAATCCACAACCAAGGTGTTGACGAGTCTTTAGAGTCCCCCACATTCAGTTACTCAGCTTTCGGTGCGAAAAGTTGTAGAGGCCGTATGGAGATATGGCAAGGTCCGATCAGATACGTGCGGTATTGCACGGATCAAGATCGGACAGTTTGTACTATAGGCCGTATGGATATATGGCAGGGTTCGATCAGATACGTGCGGTATTGCACGGATCAGGATCGGACAGACATTACTAGCCGGCTTTGGTATAAGCCGGATCCTAGTATAGTACAGAGTAGATTTTGTCTCGTTGCATTTGTATTTCGGTCGGAATAAAAATGCGGGTGTGTATGCACAGTATCGGGGTTTTCCTGTAATTTATTACGGGACCAGTTTTCTGGAGTTGCCAGTTTGCTTTTCGTTTCGGCCGATTTCCTTTGTTTCGTTCATTGGCCGAAGTTTGGTGGAGGAGGGTTTATTTGCATTGTTGCAAATAGGCATTTGTGGAGACGGTTCTTTGCATCTTGTTGCATCATGATGGCTTTCATGATGTGCACCATCATTGACTTGTTTTAACTCCATCATGACTTAACTTTTAAGTCATGATTGTTGATGATGATGAGGGGTGAGGTTGGTTGTGTGTGGATGTATTTGTTATCATGTTCTTTCATGATTCCTTTTTGCATTATTGTTCCACTCACTCCCTCTTTGTGTGGCTCTCTCATTTTTTTCTCACTCTCCCCTCACCAAGTTGTCCGGCCACTTCCTATATGGGCTGTCCAAATTTTTGGATGGAAAATGGTTGTTCATTTCATGCACCAAAATTCTCCAAGCTCCTCCACATACTTCTTGTTTTCATCCCTCCACCAAAAAGGCAATTCCGATAACCCCAAATGAGACACAAGCCTCTACATTATATTCTACAGTAAATCTTGGGCACGTCGAGTAGCCGGCTTCGTGCCCGAGTTGCCACGGCATTGAGGTGGGAGCCCGTAAACGATGTAGGCGATGTGGTGCACTTCCGGCGACAAGGAGGAGACGGGATATTCCGCAGGAGATCGGGACGACGATGAGAAGACCGGAGGACTCGGATCAGTCGGTATATCTCTCTTCCCCATCTTGTAGATAGCTAGGACTAATTAATGGTCCGATCCGGGTATTAGTGCGCGGCGGTTTGCCAGTTCAGTAAAATTTAAAGTTTATCACCGCTTCCGCATTTGGCCGTCGGATTGACGGCCGGGGCGCCGCCGTGCACTTACAGTGGTATCAGAGCCTCGCCATTAACTTAGTCTAGCTTGCCTTAATGTGTTTTGCATTTCCGATCGACCAAAATTCCAAAATCTACATTTTTGTTCACATCAGTTTTCTGTTGAAAATTTTTGGTGTCGAAAATTTTTTCAGGTTACAGAAAAGTGATCTACTAGAAAAAATAAGAGTTCTGTGAAAATTCGATGCACTAAGTCCACTGTTGGAGCGCGGAACCGCGGCCAAACACCCCTTTAGGCCGCGGTTCCGCCGCACACTGTTGGGTTCCCTGCACCAAATTTCTACAGTGTCTTTCTGGGGTTAAATTGGGGTTTTGGAATATTAATATTGGGCCCAGAATTCTTGATGTGCTACAGTAGTACTTGGGGGCCCACTTCTTAAAGTTTGATCGATCGGATTTTTAAACACATTATTTCACAGTATTATCATTATATCTGCGACCGTGAATGTCACTCGATCGGTAAATCCGGTCTAACTGCTATAGCCCGGTTAGACGGATTTGCGAACGTGACTTTTACGTTGATGTTCTGTTTTTGCTGTGATGTTGCGGATCGGTCGTGGGGGATAGCCTGGATGCAATGCTAGTACACTCTGTTGTATTATGTACATTTGATATTGCGGGGCGAGCGTCCGACATGTGGACTGCCGTCACTGCCTGATTGTATTATTATTTTGGGGCACGGCCAGGTTGCGGTCGATGTACCCGTTGTATGTATATTTTACTTTCTGTACTAGGGTTGCCCCGCGGAGGGGTGCACGGATAGCCGGGTTCTAGAGGGCAACAAGCCCGCATCTCATAGCATTGAGACGGAGGGGGCTTCACTCTAGGATTGGCGGGCTATTCGCCGCACTCGTAGGGGGTACAGGTTGACCCAGGAGGGGTGCCCAAGTTACCGGATTCCGTGAAGTGCTGGGTGGTCCATTCACGGTGCTGAAGGGGGCTGCCTCGCTTCAGGTTTTGGCGGGTAACTTGCCGTGCCCGTAGGGGTTTAGGATTCATTGCACAGGCTATCCACACGACCAGGGGAACATCGGGTTTCAGTAGTGGCTCTGTGAAACCCGGGATCCCAGATATCTGTATTGTTTCTGTGATGCTGTTCATTCTCTGTGATGTTGCATTTTTTATCACGCCTTGAGCGAATATAATATATTGGTATATATATTAGTAGATGTTGTATATGTTTTACATCCGCGCTAGTCCATTCCCCGCTCTGTCGTTGTTAGCTAACCTAACGGGTAATGACGGGACCCAGTGGCGAATGCGGATGGCATATACGTACATCAGTATATTTTCGTTCTTTGTGGTGTGATCAATCGATGGGACTGCGTTGATTCGGATCAATGCAAGTTAAAAACAAACCTAATCTGATGTTGTTGGAACACTTTTCAAAAAGCTGTTATTGCAAAGACGTTCACTTTTGTTTTGCATCGTGATATTCAGTTGGAATATCCTGCTCCTCAGTCGACGAGGCAAGGGCCGAGATCCCTTCATCGGGAGTGACCCCTTGGACAAAAGTTTGCGTCAGGGCATTAACTTCACTATAGCCGATTACTTTTGCTTTGCACCGTGGTATTCAGTTGAATATCCTGCACCTCATTCTACGGGGAAAGAGCCGAGATTCCTTCACCGGGAGTGACCTCTTTAGCAACAGTTTTCGTCACTATATTTTTAAAAGGTATCCGTTCCTTCAACGATATCAAGTTCATTACGTTAAAGGTTTTCGCCAGAAACCATTCGTAGCCCTCCGTCGTTTCATATGGGTAGTCAATAGTATTCAAGCTGTGTTTGTTGGCCAAAGTCAAGGCACAGTGTTTGGTAGCTATTGGTTATTCATATGCAGCATAGATAGATGCGTTGGTTTGGAACAGTCGTATAGCCTTGTTGGCCAAAGTCAAGGGCTTGTGCGGGTGGATTCGAATCAACCTGGAGAATGACGGGTAGAACTTGACATGTGACTTATGATTTGTTGGCCAAAGTCAAGGTCATAAGAGCATGGGGCAGAAATCACATCGGGAGTTTCAAAAGAACTGAAACTTGCCAGATATGCGCATACCTTCTGGAGTGTGATGACGTGAGCGGATTCCGTCACGTTATCATGCGGTGATAGTTGGATCCCGATTCCCACTGATGAGTTAGTTTACTCCTCGGATGACCCCGACTAATTCTTCTTTCAGGTTTGGAGGAGAATTTGACGGTACAGCAGGAGGTTCCAGATTAGATAAATTGGTAACCATTCTGATCTAGGTTAGAGTGCACGCTGAGTGTTTCTTTTCTCTCTCTCTTGGCAGCGACCATTGACCCGACCCTAAGACTATGACTCAGTGACCAAGTTGACCGAACCTTCTTAACACTGCTTTTGGATTGTCAGAGTTGCAAACCTCATTGCCACTCCTACTTTTACCCTTTTCTCCAGGACACCCCGTATTACTACAAACGTCCACTTCCATTGGACAAAACCATCGTATGGTTAGATACGAACTCGAAGGAATTTATTCGAGGATGGTTCAGGCTCTGGAGAAAACGGATAGGATTATTCAGTTGCCTTTTCCTTTTACCTTCTCTCAGGTTGCGAGTACTCCTTTGTTTAGGAGATAGTACACCTATTACGCAAATTGGATAGTCTTCTTCCAAACCTTAGGCTGGTGCCGACCGGTAGGGAATGAAGAAAACCAATTAGCCTAACGATGGTGTACAGAAGGTATTAAGTTCAGACAAAGCAAGGATTAGTAAGAGGGCAAAGTAAATTGCAACAGATATTCACGACCAAACCAAATATTTCGTTACCACTCCCACATCACCTTTGTATTTCTCCAGGACACTCCGTATCACTACGAAGATCCACAGTTTATTTGGATACTCCATCGTATGGTTATATACGAACTCGAAAGGAACTTGTTCCAGTTCGGGGATTGGATTCTGGTCCAGAAGAAATAGGAATAAGGTTTATTCAGGTGTCTTTTATCTTCACCTTCTCTCGCTTTGCGAGTGCTCCTAGGATCAGGACAGTACACCCATTATGCTTATTGGATAATCTTCTTCCAAACCATAGGCTGGTGCCGAACGGTAGGGAAGGAAGAAAACCATTTGGCCTAATGGGTGTGCAGAAGGTAAAGACTAAAGACATATGAAGGGATTTGGAGAGGTGGCAAAGAATTATACGGTTACAGTCGTGAATCTGGAAGAGGCATTACTAGGAATACCAGGATACCCCATCGAAACATTTCAATGTTTCAGTCTCACTGTGTACTGTTAAAGGAAAACTGATTTCCCGATTAGATACTTACTCCAGGGTATGTATTTACCAGTTACGATTCTCATATCTGTATGGCTTTACAGATGATGAGTGAGAGTAAGTTATTGGGAATTGGGTGATTATCCTCATTATATCGGGATTCGTTGTAATCGGTGATATTTGAGGAAATCACCTGGGCTGTTTGCCGGTCGGCAAATATTTGGTTTTGAATATCCGCAGTTATGCCACCAATTTCAAATTGATATATCTGTACGTCTATTTTCATAGAGTGAGATATACCTTTCTGAAATTATGTCTACAACATTTACCTATATCAGTGGATGGTTATGTAAGGAGCATTAAACAGCGGTGTAATTCTTCTTGACCATAAGTACAGTTTTCAACCTACGACACACAGTGATGAGTTATCAGACTCAAGGGACTTATACAGAGTATTGTATGTTGTCCTGGGTCCATCAGGACAGAGGGGTGGTCCTCGTACTATATTCGGTTTACTTATGACTTCTCTAGTTTTTAGACAGGTGTTTCGCGGAAACACAGGGTCTGAATGTTGAGAAGTTATAGGTATTGAATAAAGTAGAGAACCAGGTATTGCAAGTATCGGGATTCTTCAAAGTGATCGAAGATGTAGGTACTTGTATATGGTATTCAGTTGACAGTAATGATTAAGAGATCTTGCTTCTCTTTCAGGTTACTCATAATTGGAAGCATTCCTAAGTTGAGTAACGCTGATCCGCCTCCTTCCATTTAGTTGACATGCACTGGAGATAGTTGCATGATTTGGATCTGGTTCAGTTAAATCAGTGCCTCTGGTCCTATATGGGATATAGAACAGTTCGTATCTTAACGTTGTTAAGGTACGGGGAGTTGTCCGGCTTATGATTAAAACCAGACACTGGACAACTCAAGGCACGTTTCTGTAATGGCTGTTTGTGGGTTGACCCAGGCTATGACGAGGTTGACTTTCTACCATCTGGATGAACAATAGCAATATTGTTCTAGACTCGCCACAGTTTTATTAAAAATGGATTTTTTCAGAAAACAGTAGTGGGAGTATGGTAGAACTGGAAGTGAATCCAGAACCACAAACGATTACTGAAGATTTGATAAGGGACCTAAAGATTCAATCTGGATTGACATTCCATTGGCCACTCCGCAGATATGGTGGGTAACTTCAGGCACCCGAGAGGTACTACGGTAGCCCCAAGGACGGTGACAGGGAAGTTCTTGTTTACCCACAATTACCATTGCTGTTGTTCCAGGCTGCGAGACCCGGCGGGAGGATGAGTATAGCGTCGTTCTGAACTCGCTTTAGAAGTGTACGTGTATATGACTCTGCCAGAGGGTTGTCGTAGTCAGTGGGAGCAACGGAAGCATTGGTGGACAGGTAGCTTATGTCTATTTATAGACTAAAGCAGATGTAGCGGAGATAGATCATCTATTTCTGACGTGACAGTCATAGGTTTGACTTCACCAGAATAGGGGATGGATCTGTTGAGAAGGTAGTAGGGTGTGATGTCATGATATTTGGATGACATACACAGAATAGGAAAAGAAACTCCTATAATACGATCGGTTATACTTTGATCGTCACACAGTAGTTTCTCCATATGGGACTTGGACATTATATCAGACATACTGGTTACTGGATCTATGGTATTAGATCTAGATTTGGGTGGTTTCCCAATCAGGGTACTTAGACGGCATTCTAAGGGTATTTAGAATGGACGACTCCATGCACGGTAGTGTACCTGCAGAAGATGGAGTCACCCTCTCTAAAGGTGTCTTATAGACTAAAGGGGAGAGGGATGTGCATGATTGACAGATCACTTGCTTAGGCAACTGAGTCAATCATGAGATGTCAAGTACCACACCAGATGTTGTTCTTGCACTAGATGCGATAAGTTGACATTAATCCAATCCTGGAGAAACAGTCGGAAGCAGTTCTAGAACACAAGTGGATGTTCTAGGGATATGATAACGACAGCCTCATTCCGGAGACAGTTATCATTCCAGGCTTCCAAGGTGACCTGGACAACAAGGAGTTTGTCAGAGTTCTAGTTTTCCTTCTGACAAGGGGCAGTATTTGGACAGGTGGTCCAAGGCAATACTGAGGGAGGCATGGCGCAGGATACTGATTGAGTTCAGTTGACGATACAGTCTAAGAAGTTTGGATTTGGAGTTCATTTATGAGCTATGTCCCATCAGACATCCAGACACATTCAAAGACAGGTATTGCTCATTTCGGGAGATGGGTTTCTCCGCGAACTTGAGATGTAGAGAGACATAGAAAGAAACAACAAAGCGGATCCACTCACTGAGGCTATTCCTCGAACGCAATAGTTTCGCAAACGAGCTTTGTGAAACTAACTAGTAGAGGAGTTGGGTGTTCGGTATCACACGGGCTGTGAGTATGCGACATCGCAATAATTAGCCTTGAGTGCAAGTGGGAGATTGTTGGAGATAGTGCCCTCAGAGTCAATTATTAGGTCACAGGTACGTGATTGCAATGATTGATGGAGGACCTATCCCGGTAGGACAGTCTTACTCGAGATGATAGTATGCTATCTGGTTTACCTTTATCATTATGTACTGCTTTAAGTGACCTGACAAGTCGCTATTACACATTGGTAGAGCCCCTAGGATTCTTGCTTGACCACCAGCAGTATGAGGGGGATCATATAAGTGGGAGCTGGGGTCTATAAGCATATCCTTAAATGGTCCCTAGTCGTGTGAGTTTCGAGACAGGGCATCGATACTCCAGAGTAGACTAGTGTATATAGTCGAGACCCCGACGAGGGGCGGTGGCCGGTCTCACAAGCCACTGGTGTCAGTTGGATCACCTAAGATGTATACAGGTGCTCATTGGGTTATGAGTACACCGGACAGGACTCGCCGGGAACATGCTAGTTGGTCATATACCAGACGTCAGATGGCAGTTCCCTGGTGACATGTGTACAGGTTAGTTCATCGACCTGGGGATCGACGT